>OZ012542.1:25029416-26279416 GCA_963935595.1 Schoenobius gigantellus
GTACAGACAACATCACACTTCTATATTGAAGTCGGTGACAAATTTTAACACTTTCTAGGAGATAATTGTTTGGCGGCGACTTCTATATAGAAGTGTGATGTTGTCTGTACCTATTCTTATATTATTTTTAAGTTTTCAGTGTTTTTGAAGTCGGTTTTTTAATATTAATATCCAGGTGCCTCTAACCAGTCGGTGATCACTGCCGGTATTGACTCTTTTTGATCACAGAGACATCTGCTGCGCTTGTCAGTTGATCTCGTTCCTGATCACGTTATCGGGGCTCTTCTTTTGAGGCTTCTTCTGGTAAAATAAGTCCATCAGGAATAGCCCTTGATATATTACATGTTTTCGCTTTCCCATATAATTAAAGAATTATTCTTAGAGTTTCAAAAAATTTTTACAAACTATTCATATGGGCACCAAAATATTTGAACGTGATATCTTGAAAATTACTTTATAAAAACGAGTCCCTCATTCAAATATATGATTTTGGTATACCTATTTTCATATGAATTTAATTCCACGTTCAGCTCTGTAACACATGTTACCCTCATATAAAAAAAATAAAAAAAATAATTGAAATATGTTATTAATGTACAAACAACATCAAATTGGCTTTTATTAGTAGACATCATAACGGCACCTCACACTCATTAAAACATAAACAATTTGACCGGGCAGATAGTTCTCTTTCACACAGTAGTTATTGTGTCGCAGTACTGAAATTTCTTGTCCTCGAAATTTGTCTCATTACATTGCTCTTTTTTAATAAATATTAATAGAAAATATTATGAAAATGATTATTCGAGTATAATCACAAAATCCCATTTTGGGAAGTACTGTCGGGCTATTTTCGGATTATTCCGCTTTGGGCTCCTTGGTGATATACCCAGGTGAACAAATTCCACATTTTTGTGTACTAAAATCACCCACCACCAAATCACCTGGATGATCAAATTCCACATTATATTAATTTACAATTTTTGTTTCCTTAAATCTCCTGGATAATCTAATTCCACATTAGTTTTATCATGTCTGCTAAAATTACTTACCTGGTGTGGTATGATTTCAATGATTTATTTTTGGGTAAACGGTATTTTTAGTTCACTTTATTCGTTTCGTCGTCTGTGGCGCTGGGGACTCGGTACTGGCCTTCTAATCGGGAGGTTGGGTTCGATCATGCCATGTATCAATGTGTTTTTCGTTTTTCGAATTTCATAATGTACATTTGTTCGGCGCTCCTACGGTGAAGAAAAACATCGTGGGGCAACCTGCATACATCTACTAAGAAGTTCAATGGTGTATGTGAAGTTGACCAATCCGCATTGGGCCAGCGTGGTTGACTAAGGCTGAAAAATCCTAACGTAGGGTAGCCTCGACACTCTCGGTGGGGACGTGTGTGAGCTGTAGCGATTGATATACGTTTCGACCAACAAAACCGATCAAAATCGATCAGTAATCGATTGATACTCTAGTAACTGATAAGACTGCGTTGATGGTTTCACCAGCCATTTCGACAACAAGGCAGTAAGGGTACCTATGTTTTTGATATAAGATATACATATACCATACCAGGTGATTTAAGGAGACGTAATAAAACTCATGTGGAATAGATCACCCGTGAGATTTAAGGAAACAAAATAAATAAATTAAAATCATGTGGAATTTGATCACCCAGGTGATTTGGTGCCGGGTGATTTTAGTACACAAAAATGTGGAATTTAATCACCGGTGATATCACCTAGAAGCTCATAGTGGAATAATCCCTATTTTCGTGACCATATTTGCTACATGAACTTGGTACCTTTGAAGAGCTAAGTATAAATGTTTTATTTATTGAATTAGTAGTTTTTTAACTATGGGGATTGTTGGACATAGGGAGTACTGGAGATACTGGACTATCACCTCGAAGAGAGAGAAAATATAATACAGAGGAGTAGTTTGTAATTACTGCGATCACCTTAGTTAGACCCTTACTTTAGACCTTCCCCTGGCTCTGAAAACTTACTCGTAGGATAATAAATTTATGATTCTGTTTAGTTCCGTTTTTTAAATAGGCATTATCCTATTATAAAAAAAACCGGCCAAGCGCGAGTCGGACTCGCCCATGAAGGGTTCCGTACGATTTATGACGTATTAAAAAACTACTTATACTAGATCTCGTTCAAACCAATTTTCGGTGGAAGTTTGCATGGTAATGTACATTATATATTTTTTTAGTTTTATCATTCTCTTATTTTAGAAGTTACAGGGGGGGGGGGGCACACGCATTTTACCACTTTGGACGTGTCTCTCGCGCAAACTATTCAGTTTAGAAAAAAAATGATATTAGAAACCTCAATATGATTTTTGAAGACCTGTCCATAGATACCCCACACATATGGGTTTGATGAAAAAAAAATTGAGTTTCAGTTCTACGTAATTTATTGCTTTTTTCTATTTTTGTGTGAAAATCTTAATGCGGTTCACAGAATACATCTACTTACCAAGTTTCAACAGTGTAGTTCTTATAGTTTCGGAGAAAAGTGGCTGTGACATACAGACGGACATACAGACGGACAGACAGACAGACAGACATGACGAATCTATAAGGGTTCCGTTTTTTGCCATTTGGCTACGGAACCCTAAAAAGGTGACAATGGCGCCCAACGGGAACAAATGGTCTTATATTTTGCGTGTTACAATACGATTTCTATTACGAGTAAGCACAATGCATGGCCCTAGCATGGGCTCGTCAGCAATATAATTTATAATAACAATTATATTGATATGAAAACATTACAATATATTACATTATTTCATCGTCATTTCATTATATTTATTATATTATAACTTCATATTTTATAGCATCATAGTATAATTACATTGAATAATTTGTATGATTGTACAATTGGGTAGCACCCTCCGAAATTAAGACAAAAAATTATTTTTATTCGCGCCGACATTCATACACTCAAATTAAACGGAGGCGGCAGACATTCATTCGAGTTTATCTTTGAAGAGTAAAAATAAATACTTAAATGGTTTTTTTTTCAATTTAAACTTGATTTCGATAACTATTTTAGCAGCAGGCCTCTTAAATGATCACTGTAAACCTATTTAATATCCAAAATTAAACACCACTGTAACTGTATATTAAAGTAAATGAAATTATTTTGTTTAATGGGAATACGTGCGTATGCCTCTCCGCGCAAAAAAAGAGAATTACGTGTAATTAATTTCATTAATGCCAGTTCAATGCGTAGTTAGTAGTTGAATACAAATTCGACCAAATGAGGCGTGCAATGCGCTCCACGTTTCATGTGTTACATTCCGTCACATGTTGATCGAATATGTAATGTGTTTTGATATTCAAATAATGTTATTATTACCGAATGCAACGTGCACACGACATCTGTATTATGTTTGCGATATGGCACTGTTCCATCCAATCTAACGCACACAGGCCTCTTTGTGGTTACATTGAGATGTTCCGGGATTCCACGGGATAGACTACTAATATTCGTACATGTAAGGTAATACAGGTAATGAGGTTTACATTCGGTTAACATAACAAATTTGTGAACAATATTATTTGTAACAATATTATAAATTATTTTATTTAATCAATAACGAAAATCAAATTTAGATAATGTTGGTCATTTTATCCTGATAAAATGTTATCCTTTCTCAAATATAGGGATCGGTGATATTGTAAGCAAAAAATTATTTTACAAAAAATTAGAAACCGACTTCAAAAAAGTTAAAAATAATATAAGAATAGGCACAGACAACATCACACTTATATATCGAAGTCGGTGCCAAACGATGATTCCCTAGAAAATCTTAAAATTTGTCACCGACTTCAACTTCAATATAGAAGTGTGATGTTGTCTGTGCCTATTTTTATATTATTTTTAACGTTTTTGAAGTTGGTTTTTATTTTTTGTAAAATATTTTTTTTAATTCTAACTTTTTTTTTGAAGTCGGTTAAAATTCACTATCTCAAAAACTACTGAACCGATTTTGATGAAACTTGCAGTATTCCCTAAGTTGAACAATACTTAGTACAACAAAAAAAAAGAATTACTTAAATGTTACGGAGATATGCGAACTCAAACATAAAAACATACATAGATACACTTTTGAAATTTGGCACATTTGTTCAGACGCTGATATAGACTAACATATACGAAAACTGGGCAGTTCTGGAAATATTACATACATACGGGTCAAATTGATAACCTCCTTTTTTCTGAAGTCGGTTAAAAAGGTGATTACCCAACAAATATTTAAGCGACAGATAATTCTTATTTTATAACCTAAAGAGGAACAGTAGCTGCGATAAGACCTCATGGTGATTTAATGGAGTTTACAATCTATCGTATTACTTTAAGCTATTGTAGATATCTATAAGAACGCTAAGAGTTTGATATTAAAGTTTTAAAAGTTAGAGTAGCGAGTATTAGGACATTTCCGCACTATATCTTAAAGAGTTATAATATGCCCAAATAGCAGCATGGCCATTGTGTACCGACATTTCCGCACTATATCTTAAAGAGTTACAATATGCCCAAATAGCAGCATGGCCATTGTTATCAAAAATAAATAACCTTATATTGAAGTAAAATAAACAAACATATTGTTTTGAACGCAGTTTTATTAAAGTATATTTTTAGAATATACCGATTCAATATACTCGTACTTCAATTTTTAAAATAAAAAATAATTATTTACTAAATTAAATTAATTACTTCAAATTATATAAAATAAGAATAAAAATGTTTTTGTTTTTATTCACACAACCTATTCTACGTTTCCCTATAATACAATAATATTCCACATTATGAAATAGCTAATATTTCGAAAGCCCTTAAGTTATTTATTAAAAAAAAATACATATTCACAGTAAACTTATCTTCGCAATAATAAACACGACAGAGTCCTTTGTATCTCACTTCACATTATTCGCACTTAAAACATTATTACACAAAATGGTCTACAATTTTAGACTTTATAATCAACATAATGTAACGAAATTGCTGTTCGCCGTCATCACAGAAGCAAAGTACATTCCAATAATCAAATGCTATTATTGATACCTTTGTAGATCGGTACTTTCGCTTAAAACGATATTTGGCGCACATTTGCTGCTTTTTGCTGCTTATAGGGGCTGCTACAGCCTTTAAAACGCTCTTATAGCTCTCTTAAGCATCTTAAATCTCATTCTTAACACTTATATATCGCCATTATACAGTCTTAGCCTATAATAAGTTCTGCCCAATCCGGAGGTTTAGTATAGGGTTATAGCACGCTATAACTCTAGTTTTATTGCTCTAGTCTGACTATAAGTCGCAATCGGCATCTTAATACCTCTCTTTTAACTCTGATCTTAGCGCTTAATGTTTGTTGGGTAGTTATATTACTGTATTAATGACCAATTTTGTGGACTTCAGCCATCTTATTACAAAACATAGTCTAAACTAAGTCCTGATTTAAACCAGGACTAAGTTGACGCTGTCTCTATCTATGTATATAAACACAAGTGAAAGCGCACTAGGTTTAAACCAAGACTAACTTTAGACTAAGTTTTGTGATAGGACCGTAAAATACGAAAAGCTTATATATATAGACTTATATAGCTTATTAGGCATAAAAATGTTTCGATTAGAAAAATTTGGTCACAGCGAAAGAGCACTCGATATCATTTCGGCGACATACTCGTATAAGAATTCTAACTGCGCTAATCTCACTGCGGAATATCGGAAGTGTGTAGCTCCACGCTTCTTTATCTCACCGTTGGAATCGTACTTCTTTGCGAGTAATCCCTCCACGTCTCAGCTATGTCGCCGACGAAGATAGAGCACGATCTTCACAAATAATGTCACATGCGATTCGTTTCAGAGGACGTGACTGGCATCGCGGTGCTGCCCGCCGTGCCGTGCATAATGGGCTAAATATGCCGCGGTTATGTCCACACATGGCCCTCAAATTAAGCGAGCGCAATTTACTTCCCGCTCAAACTTTCTTAGCCGTTTTATTAAGTTAATTGTGTTTACTTTCGCATTTGCCGTATTAAGTGCAGTGTTTGTCTCGGAAGGCGACCCTTGTTGAGCTCGCTTCGGCGGCGTCGTCCCGTCTGCTTGACTTATTATAATAGAGACTGACACGAGTTTAAGAGTCAGAATTATAGGCGCATTAAGAATATGGAGACGTTAGAAGACAAACGTGTAATTTATAAATTATTCATCGGATAAATCGGACATTACAAATGTTTTCCTTTTGCTCTCAAGCACTAAGGTGAAGGTAGCTGGTAATCTTTCGAATTTTTTTCATGTTAATATGCCAAGAAAAACGTGTGATTTCAGGAACGTCTCAAGTAAAATATGTAATTTGAGATAAAGCGGCATCCCATTCCAGATAAGACGCAGCACGACCCACGTCTAGAGCCATCCGACTCGTTACGAGCCGCCCGAAGCGAGGTGTGATACAAAATCATCAATCTTTCCCGAGATTGTACTATTAAATGCCTCTTCGCTCTTTTCCCTCGAACTCGAGACCAGAAACAAATGTAAAAAGTTGTGTGATAAGTTCAATTTGAATTTGTAAAGCCCCTTTCAGCGTTTCTCGCCCTGTTTATCTCCGCGAGGAAAGAACGGAAAATACAAAAGTAAGAGATAGGAAATGAAGAGGCGGAAAAAAGTGTTAGCTGCGGAACAAACGCGGAAAGTTGGCGTTATCCGGGAGACAAGTTAAATCGCAATTTATTAGGGTGTACCAGTGGGCTTAGCGCGACGACGGCGACGGCGCGAGACCGCTGCCGGCGATCGCGATTCCGCGTTGTGACATCGCGTGTCACGTGACCTAGCGTATGGAACCAACATTTGAAGATTAGTGTAGTTCGCGTGCTAAGTGAGTCAAAACATTTTTAGAAACGAATTCTTACGCAACTATCTATTGCATAATGTAGATTATTGTTCCACATAACTAAGAAATCATCAATGATTTGTTGTGATTTTCAATAATCGGACCTTCAAAAGCAAGCCGTATTTGGTTTATCAAGGAATGTGTACACCTTAATATCCACAATTACATGTAATAATCACTTATATGGGTAAGCACCAACAAAGTTTGTGAAAATATAAGTAAGAAAAATGAAAATGTATTATATATCACACAAATGCTTGTATACTTATTTAGGTATTTACCTTAAATATTTGAATAAAAATGTGGCCAGTTTAGATGTTCAATGAAAATTCAGTCAATTTTGTGCAGCTTGCACATTTTAACAGTCGGAGTACACTAAAGGCAACCATTCCAGTAATAACACTAAAGCCAGACCAGCTCACGAAATGTTATCTTTGGTGGGGCTCCTTATTGCATTCCATTATAGTTGATTTTAGGATAGTTTTTATTGTTTCTTTGCCAGGTTCACAGACGAAGCGGTTATTGTTTTAGAACCATAAAAGCTACGAGTATCCTTTTTGGAAAAAAATGTGAATATCAGTTTATTTGAAAATTATGATATTGTTGGCATGCAGACAGATTTCAATATTCAATTATTGTATTTCTTTTTCAGTCTTTTGCAATTTTTGTATAGTAGAATTCTACGCTATTTTGTAACACACTGGACACTCAAACATCAAAATTTTCGTCAGTTTGGGAAGTAGCCTGGCCATCACCGTATATTACATTAAAGAAAAAGAAAATCGCAATGATTTTGCATACTGGCGAGCATGCAAAATCATAGTGTTTTTTTCCGAAACTCCTTCATTGTAAACAGCAAGAAAATCAACGAACCTATTCCTAAACTCTTTCCACTGCTCTGATGAATCTGGTGTATTGTTAAATACTGAAGGATCCATTACCGAATTTCTCCAATTTACAAAACCTTTGAAATCACTTACACAGAAGTCGGTGTCACTATTATTCACCACATTTTCTTTGATTTCACCGCTGTCACCATGTTGTAATTTGAATAAGATATCAAACATACATTAAATAAGATAGAGAATGTAGTTTTTTTAAAACCATCAACGCTAATAGAACTAATGATTACCATCACCATAAAGCCTTATTCCTCAGAATAACAACCAAAGCACTGGCTTTAGTTATTCTTCAGAGCCTTATTCATGCACAAGCATAACATTACTAAGCTAATAAATTTAGACTGTTGGACAGATTACTATAATATTATCTTTTATGTTTCAATAGTCTGAAACATTTTAACATGGGTAGAATATTTAGTGCAAAACTTCAAAATGTCAGCACCTATTATCACCACGGATTATTATTTTTATATATTTTTTATTGACTTGATAATGATGATATGATTTTTATAGTTTACCTAGCAAATGATTTCATTCTACCTGATGGTATTTGAAAATAGAATCCAAATACAAAGACAACACACGGTGCACTAACCAAACTTACCTTGCGAAACTGCAACATGCTTCTCTACGCCTCTTTTAAATGAACCAGGGTTGTAAGGAGGCTCAAAATTAGACATAATAATTAAGAATCTTATCGATAATAATTACTAACACAATATATATTTTCCAACAAGTTTTTAGAAATAAATATTTCAATTAAGTTTTGTATATTTTTAATAAAGATATTTAACAATATCTTAATTTTACATTAAATATCAATATGTATTGACTTTTATATTAAATTAAAATACAATAATGGCAAAAAACTATCAAGTTTCAGTGTTTGCTATAAAAAGTGATGGGAGAACGTGCCTATGAGGCCGTTCTACTATCGCGCGGCCCAGTCTTGGCCACATAATATTTTAAATATATGAACACTTTGCACAATACCTTAATTTAGTAGCTAGTTACTACTTACACAATTCATAGCCGTCTTGAATATTTTGTTACGGAGCAGCCCATTAAGTATTCATAATATTTAACTTTTGGGTAAGCACTGAAATATACCTAAATAATATAATAAGCTTCTATAGTTTTCTTAAGTCAGTAATTTCACGTTTAATTCTTCATGTGTAGTAGGTACACAATAAAATCAAAATAAATAACTATCAAATTAGCATAAAGGGTTTAGTATCATTATTGTGTATGGTAATGGTATGTAATTTTTTGACAAATTTTATGCTAACGAACTACGTCGTATAATTAAATAATAGGTATACTCGTATACGGTATATCTTCTTGCTTGTTTTAATGACTAAAGTCACTATAACAAAAATGTCAGAACCCTATTTATTACAATTCAGATTTTAGACTTTCTTACACTAAAAAGTTAAAGCTTTACCATTTTTCAAATTGTGAACCTTTTTCTTCCGCAAATATTTTCTTTTTTATGTCATGTCAGATTGTCCTATAACATTATACAACTTGTGGGTAATAAAAAGTGTGGCCAGATGGTTATTCTATAACTATAAGAGATATTTTAATAAATTACTGCTATCGAAAGAACATTTACATCTAATGAGTAATTTTTTGTTCACACAACAGGAAATCAAATGCTGAAAAGATGAAGGCCTACCTTTATCTTACCTGATGGAAGCAAGCTTCATCTCAACTGGACTCCTTGACAACCGAGTTATACTAAGATAAAGAACGCAACCCTCGGTGCACAAGTGTAACTTGCATTTGGCCGGTTTTTATAATTAAAAATGCAATTTAAAAAAAATGATTAAAACCGTTCGTCGTAAAGACGGTAGACAATATTATAGTAAAATTTTGCCTCCTGAATAAAATTTTTCACTGTTTGACTATAAAAACTTGAATTGTTTTTTTTTACTTACCAACCTTTGAAAACGCTTTTTAAACATAAAATGGGCAATACTGCACTACAATGGCAAACTTCAAATCTTTTCGCCGTCCACCGCTAATTGTGTCAGAGGATAATCGAATTCGCTTTCGTGTGCAGATTCCATTATCTGTAGGATCGTGTCCACCCGCCCATACATATTCATGCTCCTGACGAGCCTCGTAGCGCGGCTAAATCAAGCACGATATTAACTAATTTTTACGGATCTGACGTAATTGGCAGCAGGGGCGTAGGAAATATAAGTGACATGATCATAACAGAATTTCATATTCATACGGCAAGTTCCGCTTGTGTAATAAATTCATATGCCACGTGAATTTTATTTTACGAAATTTTTTGTTTTTGTTCCCGAAATGCAAGAGCTTAGTACCTATAGTTAATGACTATACCAAGCTCTTGCTTTAATAAAAATGTTAAACGATTTGTAAGCCTACAATCTTAAGGTAGGTATCGTAATAGTTTACAATTAGGAATGTAACCTAGACATTATCGTCTTACCTCTTTTGCCGCAAAGCAGCAGTGCTTGCATTGCTGTGTTTCGGTTTGAAGGGTAAGATATGGCAGTGAAATTACTGGATACCGTGACTTTACATCTGATATCACAAGTTGACAACGTACGTACACTGGTTATTGTGGGGGTTGCAGCTAGTATTACTGCGAATCTCACAGGAGCCACATGTATTATATAGGTGACTGTTACCACTTACCATCAGGTGGGCAGTTTGCTTGTTTGCCGACCTAGAAGCAATAAAATCAACATAACAGAGATTATTGTTACTATTCACATGCGTTTTCACTAGTCTTTTAGTGATAAAGTAATTTTAATTTTTAACCCAAAATTAAAGATTCAAAGCTTATGTGATTAGTATATTTTCATACATCATTTCTAATAAGCAAGAAAGCTCGTAATAAAAGAGCAAGAGAGAAGAACGAGATAGTACTCAAAACCAAAATTACCAAAGGATCTAGTAGTATCTACTAAACTAAACCTATATATAAAATTAAAATAATTAAAAAATAACACACTATACAAAAAGTACAAAATATAACCTTTAATAAGAACACGCCGCCTAACACTCTATCCTCGCGGCATAGTGCCCAGTATGCTGGCGGCATTGCCCTATTGTATGGCAATCGAGATATTTTGGGCAAAATTGCTGCTAGCCCTGGAGTCATCCGAGACGAGCACCAATCTAGTGACCAAATTGATACTGATTGTTAAGAGCACTATACATGCGACGCATGAGTATCTGTGCTACTTCGGCCGCAGCTCCATTGAGGCGGTGCCAAAGAATCCACGCAGGTAACATCCCATAATAACGAATGTCCCAGCGTTCACGGTACTAGAGTGGCCCCATCAGTGTGCCTAGTGCGAGTTTTATCGAGCTCTACTCGATCGTACGTATCGAACGCGTTAACGCGAATTTGTATGGAATTAGAGCAGCGCCATCTAGTAGCTGTTATGGAATGAGACAGCTTCATCTAGTGACTACTAGATGGCACTGCTCTAATTCCATACAAATTCGCGTTTACGCATTCGATGCGTACGATCCTTGAACATACTTCAGGGTTCGATAGTGGCAAGCACATCCGCGGTAGCCAGAGCACGACGGACGAGGTCATTAATTGCGCCATAGCGAAAGACACGGGTGGCGCTTATGATACACGAGAGAGAGAGAGAGACACTCATAATATTAAAATAATTTTGAATTATGATGTTAACAAATGTAACATTTTAGAAAAAGTTATTCCAAAATTCAGAATTGAATTAAACATTTATTTTTTCTAATGTAAATTTCACTCGGGTGAGTTTGCTGTTCAAATTCTAAATTTATTCCTCTATCGAATCAGCGCCAGCTTACTTCGCAGCCACTTCCTTCTCGGAACTTGCGAACAAACTTTTTAATTAGTCAACCAGGACAAACAAGCTGTGTCTCTGCTTCGATACATATGTATCTACTTGACTTCAGAATAACTTCCTCTCTCTAAGTTATTTTGGTGATTTAGTGCAAATAGATTTTATGTAGAGATTTATGTAATACAATGTTTATTAACTCCGCATTTTTTTGTTTATTTTCCCTAGCATAGGCACATGCACATTGAGAAATAGTTATTTTTTTTTGCATAGCTGCAAAGTTGTTACTCACGAGTAGGAAATGCAAAATCCGTTTTTTTTTCAAATCCAGTTTTTAAAATTATGTTCACCTGCAAATCCTGATTATCCGAATTTTTCGGATGTTTTCAACATTTTTAACTTTATCGTTTACAAACAATATTTTGAATTTATAAATGATTATTATTACGTAATTAAAACTATTCTAATTTCAAAAATCGACTATAAATGAAACAACAAAGAATTTTTTCATCCGTAATTATTTAAAAACATTATTTATTGCTCATAAATACTCATAATCAGTCCCCTAACTATTTGCCAGGTATGCATTGCACTAGAAACTAAATTGCTCTGTCCCTAATGCTTGTATTATTAAATGACTTTTCCGTTGTATTAAGAATAAAAATGAAACTTAGTTACCAATGTCCCTATTTGAGCGGAACGTCCCGATTTTGAGAGGTCCCGCTTTAACCATGATCGGAACGCAAAAACTTTTTGTTTTAAATATGTCGCACTAAACCCTTACCTTCAAGTGAATGTATGTGTTTCTGTTGTTCGTGGCATGAATACAACTAAAGTCAATTTTGTAATCACTTTTTCTCAGAAATGGTTAAAATTTTCAGCTTTCTGGGAATTTGTGCAAGGACGAATGTCTAAATTGACCGGACTAAGTCACGTGTGCCGAATTTGAATCCCAAGAAAGCGAAGGATTCTAAGTTTGACCCACGGGCAAAGCGAGTTTTTCAAAAGTAGAATCCTGAGCGTAACGAGGGATTCAAAGGCACAAGAGGCAAATAACTTCGCATCGAACGCCACACACAATTTTTCACCTCACCTCAGAGCAAGGAATTTAAGGAAAATATACCTACTACTGTTATAAAAAACAATTCAACATCGAATACAAAATCACGCAATGAAAATTACAAAAATTTGAAATTCGAACATTGCGACTTGACGAATTTATCATGTAATAATTTTAAAGACCGATTTACATCAGACGAGCGAATGCTCCTTCTATCCCACCTCTATTCAATTCTTTTAGTGAAAACAGATGTAGAGCATTCTTTCGTTGTTCTATCGGCGGCGTTATTAAAGATTCTATGGAATATTCTAAGAATGCTCGCTTGCTTGATGAAAACGGACCTAGAGTTGCTTAGAGCGTTCTTGCATGTTCGGATGCGCTCGCTCCTTCAGAGCGGTCACTTCAAAGCGTTCTTGTATAGCGATTCCGCTGATCTAACTAAAGATCTATTAAGCAAGAATCCTAATTCTTAGTCCTTATTCTTGTTTGTTGAGTTTTTGATCACAAAGTTTGAATTTGGATTCCTAGTCTATAATAATAATAATAATACGTTTATTATTCTTCTCTACAATCTTCCAAAAAATACAGGAGATCTTATAACTAAGGTGTATCTAATATATTCAATATATATTCAAACGTTCGAATTTCAAATCACTTTTCTACACTAGCAGTTAAAGAAGACTTTTCCGCGCAGATTTTGAAGAATAAAGAAAGCCTTTCCGAGCCTGTGAGGTGAAAATTAATTAATCAAGAAGTGTGGTGACGCACACGAAAAAATCTCCATTAATTGTGGAAATTTTAGGTGCAAGGCGCGTCAGTATCCTTTATGTTATTTTTTTTTGCTTTTGGTATAAAATCGCCTCGAAAATCTATTTACTTAGCTTTGTTGTGAACCACTAAGTACTGGTTTACATGTTTCAGAAATTAACTTCATATAAAATTGTTCAAACAAAGTAAAACAATTTCATTCGTTACAGTGAAACGTGCACTCTCCTGTTTGCATTATTACTAGTATAATATTAATTAACCTAATTTATAGGTTGCTACGACCGCAAAATATAACGCAAGCTTTGTTTGTTCATGGCGAGATGCCGTAATGAATAGTCAACACGGAACGAGCAGTTAGTGGCACATTCTACATTGTTTTGGAGACTACTTGATCGTTGTTTCATTATTATCGCCCCCACTTGTTCACACCGTCATAAAACAATTCAGAATGAAGCAAAATAATGTTAACCCTATCTATATTTTTATTACGTTTTGGTAGCGTAGTTTTGATTGAATTGGTTTAGTTTAATGAATGTAGTTGGAGCGTCGGTGGCTCTGTGGACTCAGCACTGGCCTTCTAATCGGGAGGTCCGGGGTTCGACCCTGCCATGTACCAAAATATTTCGTTTATAGCTTTTGATATGTACATTTATACGAAGTTCCTTTTATTGTAACTAAGTTGGCAAACAAGCAAACTGCCCACCTGATGGTAAGTGGTAACAGACACGTAAAATGCATGTGGCTCCCGCGGGAGATTCGCAGCAAAACTGCAACCCCCACAAGAACCACAGTGTACGTTGCCAACTTGTGACTTAAATGTAAAGTCACGGTATCCAGTAATTTCAATGCCACATCTTACCCTTCAAACTGGAACACAGCAATAGAAGTACTGCTGCTTTACGGCAGAAATAGGTAAGACGGATTAGGTAAGACCCAAGCACACGACCCTGGTACAGAGTCTTCCTCCGGTAAAAATCGGGAAATATCGGGAGGCAACCTGCATACATTTGTTGAGAAATTAACGAAATTCAGCCCCCTAACCGTGAAGGCTTATTGCAAGGTTAAAACAAAACTTTAAAACAGAGACACTGCTCTTGCTGCGTATAACGTAATTCCGCTCTCAGTGCGGTTTTAATATTGTTTTGATCGATGGTTAGGGGGCAGGTGTATGTGAAGTCGACCAATCTGTACTGACTGGGATGGCGTGGTTGACTAAGGCCTAAACTTCCTAACTAAGGGGAAGGCTCGAGCCCCTCGGTGGACGTATATGAGCTGTGGTGATGATGATGAGGAATGTATAGGAATTAATATTAAGAATACTATTCATATCTGTCTCTATAAAACTAGAGTTCTGAAAGCGTCTGCCAACTTTCTTAGTTGACACAATTTTTACGACGTATGAGAAACTTTAAAAATGTAATAATAAAAAAATTGCGAGGACAACAATTACAAAGGAGAAGAGAAACGTCGCACGCGTCGGTCGGCGCGTCGGCGGCGGCGACCGCCAGGCGCCGCATTACAGAGCCTCCGTAAATCATAAACATCAAGCCCCCATTTAATCCAAATTGTCCGTCGTTAGTCGAGCAGCCTGTGTCTAATTTGTCCCGTGTAACAGGAGATTAATTTATTAACATTAATTACATGACAATAGATGCGTGTTGAACCACTAGTCGTAAACTTGTGAAAGTAATTATCACTTTTGTTTAACGCGGTAGCGCGATGTACTCGTATATACGGCAATATCTATATGTTACTTTTAGTTAAGTTCGGTTTTAACTTTGACGTCAGTTAATTGTCGATTTATGCTTTTACACACTTTGGTTTAAAAAATGAATGATCTCTACAAGATTGATATAATTCACATGGTATAAACTCAAATTAATTTACAATTTAATTTGCTATAATCAGTTTGTTAAATTGTAGATTTATTGAAAAGTGCAATTCTAACTGATTGTTATCGAATCATTATTACCAGTTGTCTTATTATAACTTAATAGGTATTCGTATTTTTATCAACTCACCTCCACCGTATAGGTCTTTTTCGTGCTTCTCCAGCAATGTAATTGCTGGATAAACACTGAAATACCAGTCAATGTATTTTGATGAAATTCAATAGATTTAACAATGATGTAGACAACTGGATGCAACAATGTATAAACGAAAAAAAAAACAATTGACACAATTTTATTAAGAATCTACCGAACATAATTTATTAACGCGGTGTGTTGCTTATAAGAACGAGATATATCACAGTAGGTACAACGCCAATGTTTGTTTTCAATTAATGAAATATATTATGTCTAGAAGGAGAAAAACACATTACACTGCCACACGGAAATATAATTAACTAGCTTTCCGCTCGTGGCTTCGCCCCCGTTATTATTGTTTTCCCGTGGGAATTTATATTTTCCCATAGGAAAATAATTTTGTAGCCTATTTAAGCCCGGATAATATGAATTTCGTAGAAATTGGAGCAGATTTTAAATATTTTCCATAGAAACTTTCAACCCCCAATTTGCACCCTAAGGGGGTGAATTTCAATAAACAATGAAATACGTATTCAATGAAATGTTTTTAAAAGCATGAATCTGAAGTTTTATCAAAATCGTTGCAAATTTTTAAAAAATCCATACAAACTTGCAACCCCTATTTCACCACTTTAGGGTTAAAAATTGTTAAAATCCCTTCTTAGTGTGCGTCCGCATTTTGAACTAAAACAATTGTCAAAATTTCACGTTTCTACCATTAGTGGTTCCGGCTGTGCGTGCGGCTATAGATGGGAACTTCTCCTTTTTTATATTTATATAGATAGATAGATTGGGCATTCTTTTTGCAAGAACTAGTTATCGCTGGAACGACAAACTCTGAGTTTTGGCTTATTGGCCAATTTTGTGATGTTCATTTTAACGCTTTTTAATTTTGATTTTTTTAACTTTCATTACGCACAGAATATTATAAATTATAAATACCTATCGTTTTACTCAGTAGGCAGGAGATTAAAGGAATTTAATGAATATTGTGCAGGAACAAAAATTGATATATCGTACGGGGAAAATTCATTTTGCTTTATTAATAATTTTGTTCGGCAATATGTTGCACCCGCTCCCTAAACTATATCTTGCTCGGATGGAACTAAATGGGGTATAACTTTTTATGGGAATTTTGTTTCGACCAGGCAACACTAATCTAACTTTATCCACTGTGAGCGGGGTATGCTCAAAATATTATTATAAAACTAACAGGCGCTCGACATATTATCACTGTTAGGTGGATTGTTTCATGTGAGTTTTGTGTGACTTCTGACATATCTTGGTTGCATTAGATAAATATTTCATATTCCTCTTAAATTTGTAAGATGCAAGTATAGTGTTAAGATACCCAGAAGCCTCTGCTTAAAAAGTGATGAATTTATGAACAAAACATATTTTAAAAATTTGTTTATTTTTTTGTAAGCCTGAGACTACATTCATCAATGCAAAGTACAGAAACCAAATTCCAAATACACTGACGTCAGCACAATAACATAGCTTACACCTAGGAAGCTATAAAAGCGCGTGCATAGTTTCACATTGAAATGGCAAATATTTCCAAAGTGCTATCAATACATTTCATTCAATTTGCATGAATTTTTGTTCGTTGCAGAGAGCCTCTGCTTTTAGCCACGAGTATTTTTACTGCCTGCATTTAGTTTCTGCGGTTGAACTCGCTTACCTTTTATGAATTTGTGATGTTATGGATGCATACCATTAATACGTATTGGTTTTCTTATAATAAGGAATTTTTAGTGCATAATGAACCAATTTTCAGCAGTTTCGTCTTTGTCCTGCCTTTCCCCCTCAGATTCCCTTTATTGATTGATCACATTGAAATTATCACTATTTGGATAAGTTATTTCTTTGGCTGAATGTTTAGCAATGGGCCTAGGCATGTCTTGATAGATATAATGATGGGCTTTACCACCTGGTACACCAATCCCTAACGCACCATCCCCATTGGTAGGGATGAGTGGAAAAAAATAAACTTAGATCTAATGATAAGGATATGTGGAAATTGTCGAGTTCACTTAGCCCTGCTTTAAAACAAATAAAAAATACATTTTTTACTAATTATGTTTGTCGTGATGATGAAGTAATCACTCACACTGTCTACTGAACAGTTTCAGTCTACCCATTGAACACCGTTAATGCCGAACTGCAAGTACTTGGATTTAGTAAGGGTGACGTTTAACTATGGGGTTTTGTTCGGCGAATTGGGATAATGACTGAATTCTAATTTTCACGTCTGGACATAAAATATTAAAATACCGTAGAAAAAGATGCAATCATGTGAAGTTAGAATTAAAATCGGCTTAGAAATACATTACATACAAGCATTTTAACCTGTTAATTTGGAAGCGATTAGACAGAGAGATCCGACATGAAACGTGACGTCATTGTTTGGTACGGCCATATAAACTCCATGTCAATTGCCGTTTTGCTAGAAAGAGATGGAGAAAAATCTTTAATACCTTATATCTTGGTTGTTTTTATAGTTATTCGAAAACCGATTTTTTCTTTCTATTTATTTTATGAATGAGCTTCTATTAAAGTAATTTTATTTCTTAACTAGCTGTGCCCGCAAACTACGTTTCGCCATACTACTTTTTCCCCGTTTTTGAAACATTTTTCATTGATGCTCAGCTCCTATTAATCGTAGCCTGATCTTATATAGCCTGAAGCCTTCCTCGATAAATGGAATATCCAACACAAAAAGAATTTTTCAATTTGAATCAGTTGTTCCTGAGATTAGCGCGTTCAAGCAAACAAACAAACAATCTCTTCAGCTTTATAATATTAGTAAGTATAGATTCATCTAGCCTAGGAGGTTTAGACAGGTAGGCGAGACACCAGTGCTATGGTCATGGTGAAACGGTGTCCTACGGCATATACAAGCAGACTTTTTCAACAACGTGAACTCTCAAGTATTATTACTGACTATCTCATCTAAAAGGTGACACGAAACAAGATGTTCAAAATAATAAGGAATAGCGGCAATCAGTTCAGTTAATTGACACTTTCAGATCCTGAAAGTGACTTCCATCGAAAGTTTTGCCGGGTGTGGCGATATTAGCAGAACGGCCGCTGGTGACCAAAGTCCTATATACGACATACCCAGATAGGCGTTCTAATCAACTAAGCCCCCTTAGTATTGTATCAGATTCCTCGCCTTAAAAATATGGTCCTGTAATGTGTTATTCAGAAACCCTTACATTGCAAGTGGCATAGTACTCAGGAATGGTTTGGTGTTCAATGGTTAGACTGAAACTGTTCAGTAGACAGCGCTATTGATACTCGCTGTCACAGCGAGTATCAAAAGCTCATGATACTCATAACACATGATTAATAAAAAATCTATTTTATTTATTTAAAAGTAGGGATCAATGAACTCAAGACTTTCCACGTAGATCTAGGTGTATTTTTTTCTAGTTATCCCTGCCAGAAGGGAAACCTTGGTAGAGACAGGAGTGCCAGGCGAGATTTACTAATATTCATTGGCTCTCGTAATTGTGACGTTATTTTGTACCTACTACGTCTTAAACAATCAAGAGTTAAAATTAATATGACATATGCGCGTTGACATACAGTCAGACCCGTAGCCTTTGTTCGTTCACCGATGCTTTGGATACGTTCCGTTTAGAGCAAACTCTTTTTGTACGTTTTTAAATAAAGGGTGAGGGTGAAGCCATGCTGACGGTTGTTTGGGAAATTGTGGAAAATTGCCCGCAGAAAAATTACGTAGAGGAGCGGTCGCCGGCCACATGGCGCGCGACGGTGCGCCCTACATAACTGATGACTTTCCAATGGCCATTCATTCGCGGACACGCCGCCCGCCCTGGCTACCCTTAGCACCACACATAAATTCATGAAATCGCTCGTGTGCTCATGTGTAAAACAATTACCCGAGTCATGTCAACTTAAATCTGTCGGAGCGAGCTTTTCTCATACCTTATTTTCCTGGCCTTCGCGTGCAGGCAAGCGACTGACGTCTGTAGAACCGGTATTTGAACTGACTCCCGACAAAAATAGTTTTCTTATTTTTGTTAATGTAATTCTACAATGTTTTCAATATTAAAAACTAGCAATGGTAGTCCATTGCTAACAAGGTTTTCAATAATGTAATATATATTTCAAGTATAATAATTGTCTAGTTGGTTAGCAGTGTTCGCTTAAACAAAGAACCAGACTTCCATTGATGACGGTAACAAGCAATCTTCGATTACTGTCGTTGAACTAATTAAAAAGTTCTCGGTTAATCGTTGAACGGTACGAGACAAACCGAGTTTCGTCGCCCCCAACATGGAGTAGTGAAATATGGACTTTCCATTATAACTGTTTCATTATTTTAACTGTTTTCATTCGACTGAAAAGTTGTTCTAGTCTTAACCCTTAAGCACTGTGATATTGTTTTATATAATTAAAAAAAAATACTGATACATGTAGGTCTCCGAGACTCCCATATAAGAAAATGGTAAAATTGTACAAAAAACTTCCATATCTTCAAAAAATTATTTAATAAAGTATTATATCAATCCTAAAGCAATATTTTAACATTAATTTTAAAACATTTTAATAATGACAAACATTTTTTTTTCGAACATTTAAAAAGAACATCACTTTCAGACCCTTATTTACTTAGAAAACTATGAGAACAAAACAAAACTGAAATAACCTCCTATAACTTACAAAAAAAAAATCTATAACTAATCTTTCATATTTAGGCATTTTATTGTATATTTCTGGAAATCCCAAAAAAATGTCATATGTTAGACTTCGTTTAATTTTCTGGCAATGCAATTTACGCATGCTGGCTTTGAGTACTCAAATTACTGCAAAGAATTCTTGCAAGATATGCATATACAGTGTGTAAAAAGACGTATACCGAAGCCCGCGTCTACGCATTCAGACCATTAAATAAAGTAATATAACGAAAAATCAATGATGTGAAACCAATTTAATTTTTCTCCTAATGCAGATGCAGGTGGTGTACTCGTATGTATTATGAATTATGATTTGTGTTATCAGTAAAAATATAATCCCTATTCTAAGCATATTCCCTATTGTCAGTAGTGTTGCCAGTCAGATTATATACCAAGGTGTTTGTATATAATCTGACTAGCATTGCTTGTATATAATCTGCCTGGGCAGCGTTTGGGAACCTACGCAGCATATTCTCGGTCCATCTACCGCAGTGTCTCAAGATGAAAGACTTCAATTCGTGCGTGTTGCCAGTGATGACATACGGAACTGAGACGTGGTCGCTTACAATGGGTCTCATAAGAAGGCTCAAAGTCACTCAAATAGCAATGGAGAGGGCTATGCTCGGGGTTTCTCTACGTGATCACATCAGAAATGATAATATCCGTAGAGGAACTAGAGTTACCGACATATCCCAAAGAATTGCAAACCTTAAGTGGCAGTGGGCAGGACACATAGCTCGTAGGACTGACGGCCGATGGGGCGGAAAGGTCCTCGAGTGGCGGCCGTGTACCGGGATCCGGGAGACGCAGTGTTGGTAGGCCCCCCACAAGGTGGACCGACGATCTGGTGAAGGTCGAGCGAAGCCGCTGGATGCGGAAGGTGCTAGACCGATCGGTGTTTAGATCCTTGGGGGAGGCCTATGTCTAACAGCGGGCGTCTCTTGGCTGAAATGATGATTAAAATAATATTGAAAAATTATATTAAAATGTTCACCCGCTTTTCACTACTATCAGTAGATACCAAATTAAACACCATTCGTTACGACGCGACGTAGTCATTCTTGTGTTATTCTCTGTCTAATAAGATATAATAATGAACATAGTACAATTGTGCGGGACGTATTTGAATTAAGACTTAAAATATAAGAATATTGTGGACATAACAAATGGCACGAGCACTTTGTTTAGTTTCATCTCAATATCGAGTTTGTTTGTTTTTCCGTATACCTAACCTAGAAGAGTGATTTGTGGAAATCGAAATTGTATTACTCAGCGACTTTGTATGAGTGAGCTGAATGTTTCGTTTGCAGCCCGTTCGGCCAAACAGCGGCGGCATACAAAGCGGCGGCGGCCACTCGCACCGCTGCACAGAGGGACACGCTCCATACAAGGGCGGTCATAAATAGTTAAAGTCCTGTTACTATCAATACATTGTATTATTTTAGTGACTTATAGTTGTAAAAGTGTTTTAGGAACATTAAAATGAAAGAAGTACATGTATTTACGGAATAAAAAACGTTTACTTCAGTAAAAAACAAATATAAACAATAACATACTTTTACCTAAATTTATCATGAACAAACACTTAAAAATTGGAATGTAAAACATATATTTTAAATAAAATAAGAGTCAAAACATTGATAACATTATTTAATTATAATAAAATAATAGAAATAAATAAATTAAAATTAATTAAATACAAAAAAAACAAAACAACTAACAAAATACAAATAAATTATTCTTATTCTAACAATATTAAACATGTAACAATTCTATTACACTTTGTGACAGAGTATTTTTCTTTTTAGGGGGAAGTTTCCGAAGACTTGTAATATAAGGATCTGAATGTAATAATAGTCGTTGTATTAAATCTTGATTGGTAACTTCACGTGACATTTTTCGAGTGTGACTTCGTCTATAAATTTTGATATACTTATTTGTCGCTTCAGCAGCTTCTTCGGAAAGTTCTCCTATAGATAACAATGCATAACTTATAATATCTGATCCATGTACGAGCACCTTGTGGACAGAAGCAGGAAAACTATACCACGGATATTCCTCGACCAGGCTGTATGCTGTTTGTAATGCATAGTCTTTAAACTTGCATTCATTAATTTTATGTCCAGAAGATAACGTTTGTAATATTACACAACAACGATCTATGAGATCCTTATTCAAACCTGTAATTTCAGCAGATACAGCTGATTCCAAAAAAAACTTCCTGGCCGTGTTTCCGTCGTTAGACGTCCCGCTTCCACCACTACGCGGCTTGTCAACTATTAAACCTAATCGTTCCCTAAACTGGGACTGTACATATTGTTTTTTATTTGATAACAATTGTTTATCACTATCTAGCCTAACTTGCCATTTTTTTATGTCTAATCTATATGAAAGATGAATAAAATATTCGAAGAAACGTATCCAAGAATGTAGTGGTGATAATCCAAATTGGTATCTACTCTCTATTACAGGTTTTTGTAAACATTCGTCTATTTTATTCATCTCTTTAGGGGTAGCATTACATATATAACATCTACTTGTAGATGTTTCACTTAAAGCACTACAAATTTTACCATCTACCATTGAAAGCTGCAACTTATGAGAAACGACCAATTCACGATTGTCAATCTGAATAAAAGTAGGTTGCAAACTTTCAATTTTATCCTTAAAATAAGCTTCCTCTTGCAAAGACACTGCTGTGCTTTCTTTCAAAAATTGAAATCGAATAGGACGGCAGTACCTAGTGGAAGAGGGTCGAGGATTTTTCCATAAAATTTTACAATTATCTTCAGCTAATTTTACAATAATTTGAAGGGGTACATAAGAGGTTACAAACAAACTACTATCTTCTAAAGTTGAATCTGAAAAAAATTTTTTGTATTCACTATGTCCAGTGCTGCCATCGAATCCCCATTTCCCAAGTAAAGAGATATTAGACAAACAATCATCAGGAATCTGATCTAAGACCTCTTTTTGAGATTCAAGGATTCGAGAAGCTGTGTGATCAAAAAGACTTTGTAATTCAACTTCAGCTGAAGACTCGGAAACAGTTATATTAGAAGGGTAACATCTCTGTTTCGCTTTAGTAATTTGTTGGTAACATGGTAATACATTAGGAGAAATCTTACTATTAACAAAGTTTTTAATTAATAAATACTGATGTTTTGTCAACTGAGCATCAGTCACAAGTGACAAGACATCATCAGTGCTAACTCTAGATATACACGAATCGAATGAA
The DNA here is from genome assembly GCA_963935595.1 of Schoenobius gigantellus. Taxonomy (NCBI): domain Eukaryota; kingdom Metazoa; phylum Arthropoda; class Insecta; order Lepidoptera; family Crambidae; genus Schoenobius; species Schoenobius gigantellus. The sequence continues at coordinate 25,052,848 of OZ012542.1, forward strand.
CAGTCTGAAACATCAAGCAATGCACTCACAGTAGAATCATCAGACTTTGACAAATCAGCTACTCTCCGACGTTTAGTCCTTTTACTACATTGCGTAAAAGGTTTTCGAGGACGACCACGTGAATGACACGGCGACGTTTCAGACGGAGTACATTGCTTATTGTTTTTCACAAGTTGAATTTTTTCAATAACATTAAACCAATCGGAATTCTTATATAAAAGCTTGGTTTTATCCCTATTACATTTTTTCCAGAATCGAGCAATAGCTTTACATAAATTATTAACAATTTTCTCTAAATAATGAATATCAATGTTCTCAGCATCGTCGTTCAGAGTAGTCAACAAACTTTGTAGGACTTGACGACACTTTTCCGAGTCATTATCGGTATTGACAGTTAGCCATATTTCAAGAATATGCATTCTTGAAAACGAGCATATATATAAATTACCTAAAACAAAAAAAAAACGGTTAAAATTCAGTCACAAAACCTACACAAAGCACTAAGACTAAATAAACTAATTTCGTAGCAAATGCTACGAGATAATCTGGCAACCGTAGCACCCTTGTCATCGCCAAAAGGGCAGATAAGGGCAGCCAAGTTTTAATTTTCCTAAGATAAGAAAGTCTAAAGATTATGGTGCAATATACCTCCATAGTCGGAGCGAGTGGGAACATATTTAAAAGTTTATTCAAACTTTGAATATTAAAATATAATACTCCAAGAAAAGTCGCCTCGTAGCAATGACATACTAAAGAAAATATATACTAAGATACAATTAAAATAAAAATATTAATTATTACATACCCTGTTCTTGGATATCCATTTCAGAAAAAACTCACACAGCACTCACAGGTCCCGCAATGACAACAAATGACGTCACGCTTTTTAATGACTCACTGATAACAGTATTTACGATTGGCGATGCGCTCTCTTTGAATGCACAATAGATAATGAAGGCGCACTCTAATTACTGACCTATTTATAGTTTCAGAAGGTACCGCAACTATCCAATGTAACGACAAGGAATAAAATGTAAAACAAGAAAGCAGGTTTTTAAGATTTATGACCTATGGATGTCCCACAGTGCGCTGCGCCGTTTTTCCGCCTCTCAACCTTTAAATTGAAACAAAATCGTACACACCAACAAATTGGCCGGCCCGTGTGCTTGATCAATACCTGCACAAATGTTCTATGCGAATCCAATTTAAAAATGCCTTTGATGATGCTCCGAGTGGTATATGAATTCAGTTAAACTCACCGAGATAAGCTGCGTACTTATAAAAATCTGTTTACTGCATTTATTCAGATTTCGCTTACAAGACACTTGTGAGAAGATTTGCTAAAAGTATTAAATCACATACATACTACCGGAGGTGCCATTACCGAGCTTATTTGCAGAATTAACAAAATTGGTCGCGCCTTCTCTCTGCGTTGTCGCTCGCTTCTCGCGCGATATAATAATAATAATAATCTCGATATATACAAACATAGTATAAACATTTCATCTACCACCCACTACTCTTTAATTCCTGCCTCTAATACTTTATGCGAATGCGTATTCAGTATGATGGAACAAGTATGGAGCAAGGAGAGAAACCGAATGAATATTTCCTTATTAAAAGCACAGTTACAAAATCTTACAAATTTGGATTTTTTATGGAAAACCTTTTATAATTGTGTGGTAAAATGTAGGGACATCCGTGACAGCTCATCCGTCAATATATTCAAAATTTTTTTTTACAAAAAATAGAACCGACTTCAAAAACACTGAAAACTTAAAAATAATATAAGAATAGGTACAGACAACATCACACTTCTATATTAAAGTCGGCGCCAAACGATGATCTCCTAGAAAGTGTTAAAATTTCTCACCGACTTCAATATAGAAGTGTGATGTTGTCTGTACCTATTCTTTTATTATTTTTAAGTTTTCAGTGTTTTTGAAGTCGGTTCTATTTTTTGTCAAAAAAAATATTTTTATCTTTTTAGTGAATGAAATCTTTTTAGTCAGATCAGAGGGCCTATTACCGATCTCATGGTTTTGCAAATGATATCATATGATATCATAGTGCAAAACGAAAAATACGATTTCCGGTCAGATTTTTGATCATTTCTTCATTATTTAACGATGACATCACTGAAATTATGCCATAGTGATGATATCATTGGAGATCGGTAATACGAAATGCAGCATTTCATGACTCCTTTTTCTCAAATTTATACCATGTCAAACGATGAAAGATCCACAATTGGCCTGCAGATCCTGACTTTGGTGACCATGGGACCATCCTTGCAGTATACTCTATCAAATACAAAAATAATTTTGGAAATCGGTTTAAAAATGACGGAGTTATGAGGTAACAAACATAAAAAAAATACAACCGAATTGATAACCTCCTCCTTTTTTGAAGTCGGGTAAAAATAAACTAAAAGAGCATTTTCTAAAAATTTCTAGTTGATTACCTATATAATTATTTTGTATATAATATATATATATGTATATACATATATATAAGGTATTTAGTTGATATAGTTTATGTTTATTTATTTTGTATATATTTAGTCTGTGTACTACTATTAAAAAAATTGTTGCTTTTTTATCTTTCCCGCGATCATCTTTTTGTCTCCAAACACCCGGTGAGGTTGGCTGGAAGAGATCCCTTTTAGGGATAAGTCCACCTATGTACATGTCCTTTCTGTATGTTTGTCAAATGTATGTTTAAATGTGCAATAAAGAATATATATATAAAAAGAATATATATATAAAAAGCCGTCAAACATTAGATGCTGTTCGAAGCAACATAAATATAAATTTAAAAATAATAATTAACAAATAGTTGAGATTTTCTTGCAAAGCTCCACCCACTGCTCTCGATTTGTTAAAATCCTCCCGGGTTGGTTCTTTCAAGAGTCGTCAACCCTAGTCTCGTTACTATAAATGCACACCTATAAGATTGAATAAATCATAGACGATGTCATACTCACACAAGCAAAAACGTACTTTATGCTGAATACCTATGATTTTAAATCATATGATTGTTTTAAAAAATATATCAAGGTTAATATAAGGTACTTAATTAATTTACTGCCCAAGGTAACAGAATGGTTAATAATATATTGAAATGAAAAAAAAAATTCAAAAGAAATAACACCGACTTCAAAAACACCAAAAAGTCATAAATAATTCAAGAATATAATATACAACAGTTCACAGTTTTATATTAAAGTGGTGCCAAATTTTAAGTAACTAACTATATATTTTTATATTTTTTAAGAATTTCAAGGTGATCATTGCTTCGCAGCGGCTTCAATATAAAACTGTGATGTTGTATGTATTCTTATATTATTTATAACTTTTGGTGTTTTTGAAGTCGGTTTTATTTCTTTGTAAATTTTTTTAGTTAAGTTAATACATGCGTATTAGAATTTGAGCCAAAGCAAACACCAGAATAACTTAAAATAAAACGTTACTCGCCCTTAACAGCTTTGAAAGAATTATTCCCGAACTCCCAATCTACCAGAAACCTTCCATCATCAGCTCAGTAACATGACATGATGACTACCAGACGTAAATACCCGAATATCTTAAGGCGCATAGTGCTCCCAATGACCTTGCGTCGATCGTCCCGCACTGATTACATAGGAGTGAGTGAGTGAGAGTGACGGGAATATTCAAGCAAAACTTTACGCGTAAGATGAATTATTTCAATAAAAAATTAATAAAGGCGAATAAGAAAAATCTAAAAAGACCATCCACTAGAATATTGTTCACTTTATTTATTGAAATCGAAAGTATGTGATTTAACCTAATATTTACGAAGCGATTAGGTTTATAGTTTTAAAATCGAGGCATGTTTGGGTCACATTTTAACCAAGTTTTAATTAATTTATCAAAAAATTAAAAAGACCATCCTCTAAAGAATGCGTTGAAAAATAACATATCTTTTTTAAAGATTTTTTTATTCAATATTTATGAAGAGAACCGGTTTTTTCTGCAGTGATTTTTTATGATTGACGTTACTATGCGCCTTAAGAAAAAACATGAAACACGTTGGACGTGCCTATGAAATTTAAGGGTTTCTCTCGATTTGCCTGGGATTCCATCATCAGATCATGACATAGTGACAATGGGACCATCTCGGGAGTGTACTCTTTCGATTACGAAAAGAATTTCAAAAATTGGCCTACAAATGTCGGAGTAATCAGTGAACATACATAAAAAAATAAATACAGTCAAACATAGAACGTCCTCCTTCGTCGGTTAAAAGTCGCGCGTAATGAAATATTAAGGCACTGCAATGGTCATTAGTTACAAGAAATAAAGGCATATTTTTTTCCATTTACTTAATACATACATACTTCTACAATTTTCATATGGTACCGAAGATCCATCCAGCCTTCTATGCCCCAATAAAAAATATCTATCCACTATTGAAAGAAACAATAGCACTTTTGACTCTAGAATTGTTATTTGAACGAAACTCAAGAGCGACTCTACAATATTTTACTTTATTATACAGTGTTTCCTTAAAAAAATGTCAATTTATTTAATATATAGATCATTTGGTACCTTCTCAATTTGTTGCCGTCAGTTACAAGGCAATACCTTTGGGGTTTCATATTTTCATCATCATTTGGACAAGTTTTTCACGTCCTTAGAATCTTTATGCGGAGGTGCTAAAAGCGGTTAGAGGGCAAGAGTGAAGAGGTCGACGGGTCCCCTGTGTCTCGGACATGAGCGGAACTCTTTTGATACATATTTTATAACCGCTCGGCTAGCTTTACCGCTTGCAATATTTCATGTACTTGAGATTAAAACGTAATATAAAATATAAATAATCTTAATGTATAATCGATTAATAAAATGAACCCTTTTCTCTAAGTTTCCGCATTAAAAATATGTTCTATTTACAATTAACACATAATTGATTGATATTATATTCGTTAACTTCTTCACAAACGCATTTTTGTCACGATATTATATGCCAAATATATTGTCATGTTGATATTTGTAAAAGTACGAGAACTGAAGAAATGGTTTTTATTTGTCAACAATCTAACAAATGTCAACTTTTATGGTATAATTTTTGCAATGTAATATAGTAAGAATAATAATTGTACCTATATTGAGCAAATGTTTCTAAGTTTAGTTTTAATTAGTCTGATTGAAATTAATGCGCATTGTAGCTATACGTACTTATCTATTTGTGTAAGTATACGTAAGAGCACCCTTGTCCGATGTGCGTTTGTTTTTGTCTTCATTTGGCCGACATTAAATAAATTAGATAAGACAAGATACAAGCCGACGAGGCACTTACCAAGTTTTCTCCCCGTCAACACTTTCACGAGCATGTTGAGTCAAGTATAAAGCTGATTCGGATTACCAGAACACAACAGTAGGTAGACATACATCTACAATTAGGAGCCTGATTAGATGGAAAAGTATAGTCTGAAGAAAACAGCTAACGCGGCATTTTTTAACTTTATTAATTGTATTTGATAGTAGGGAATAATTTACCAAGTGATTGTCCCGATTCTAAGCTATGTGATGCTACATACTAAATACATTTATACATATACTCATATAATCTATGTAGCACGAGTATGAGTGTTGGTAATTGTAAGCTGTAAGGATTACAACTTAGTTGTTTACACAAATCTGAACTACCTAAGTAGTTCGTAAAGTTGAACATTAAAACGAAGTTCATTTGGAAATATATGAGTAAATGCGGCTACGAAGGATTTCACGGCAGAAGATGCGCTACTTAACACAGTCTTTAAGAAAAGTGATTATAATTTTAGTTTTGCAGCTTTGGTCACGTTTATTTTCTTTTCTTGTGACATCGTTTTATTATATTACCGTAAAAAATTATCCTATTTATTTTCTAAAATATGAAGAACAACCTTTAAAAACGTTTTGTAGTTAGATTAAGTCATTGGATTGCAATTTTAATATGCTCCTATTTTATACTGTTTGAAGTGGCACTTTCAAATACGTTAAGATATCTCTTTTCTTCATGTCTACGAGTAATTTATTAGCCTAAGTGCAAAGTTACTTGCACTAGCTTTAAAAATAAGAAATACAAATTCTAAATGTTTATCTAAGCACTCGAACTCGAACTATATATAATATCCTTTTTAGGGTTCTGTAGCCAAATTGCAAAAAATGGAACCCTTATAGATTCGTTATGTCTGTCTGTCTGTCTGTCCGTCCGTATGTCACAGCCACTTTTCTCCGAAGCTATAAGAACTACACTGTTGAAACTTGGTAAGTAGATGTATTCTGTGAACCGCATTAAGATTTTCACACAAAAATAGAAAAAAGCAATAAATTTTGGGGGTTCCCCATACATAGAACTGAAACTTAAATTTTTTTTTCATCCATACGTGTGGGGTATCTATGGATAGGTCTTCAAAAATCATATTCAGGTTTCTAATATATTTTTTTTTCTAAACTGAATAGTTTGCGCGAGAGACACGTCCAAAGTGGTAAAATGTGTGTGTCCCCCCTGTAACTTCTAAAATAAGAGAATGATAAAACTAAAAAAAATATATAATGTACATTACCATGCAAACTTCCACCGAAATTGGTTTGAACGAGATCTAGTAAGAAGTTTTTTTAATACGTCATAAATCCTACGGAACCCTGCATGGGCGAGACCGACTCGCGCTTGGCCGGTTTTTTTAAAATCAGGATTTTAGTTAGTAGTGAAATCAGGATTGTAAAGTAAGTACTTTACGATTTTAAAGTACAAAGTGTTATGAATGTGAAAAGTCTTTCAGTTTATCGTATAAAACATTTAAATAAAAATATAACAAACAAAATACGAGTATATGATGCTGTTCGCAAAACGTTCATTCTTTTGACACTAGTAAGGCAGAGTCTAAACATTATCTGATTTTGTTTACCATAAGCTAAAGGAAATCAAAGAAGCGATTTCTTTGATAGCTTGCTCGAAGAGCAGTGTTACAAAGCCACGGCGGTGCGGTGCGGCGGTTGCGCTGGGGGACTGGAATACTGTCTGCCTCGCCTTTCTAAACTTGGACGCTTCATTTAATCAAGACCTCATCTTTTGAATGTTTGTTCAGCCGAAGTATTTGAGGACTCTTTCAATATTATTCCAATTTACAAATTCAGTACGGACAACGCATTATATAGAATTAATAATTGGATTTAATAAAGGTAACAGAAATTGTGACCTCGCAAGGTTTCCTAATTATGTATGTGTGTAAATCTGATTGCTAGGCACTTAGACAAAGTGTGTTGAAAAAAAATCATTAGATTTTGGTGATTTTATGATTTTGTGATTCTCATTTGAACATCGCAAATTTGTTAAAAATGCCAAATATTGGAGTGCGTGTATTTTCATAACTCTAAGTGTAGAAACAACGAATTTAGCACCATCCATTTTATCCCCAATCCTGGACAGGGCACGGAGTTTCAAAAATTTAAAAAAAAAAATGCAAATTTCAACCTCTCAAAGTGCTGTAACTCAAAAAATTGCGGAAACGTTTTGCGAACAGCATCATATATTTTGTTTGTTATATTTTTATTTAAATGTTTTATACGATAAACTGAAAAATTTTTCATATTCATAACACTTTGTACTTTAAAATCTTGATTTCACTACCAACATCTACTAACTAAAATCTTGATTTTAAAAAAAGGATATTTATAGTTACATTTTTAAATGTAGTCAATAGATTGCATAAGATTTGTATACATCCAAGTCCAATAATGTCAAATTTCCATACGAATATCTCACACTTAAGCTACCCCAGCTTAAGTGTGAGATATTCGTATGGAAATTTGGAGGATGGAGTTCCAAATATACTTTCTACCTTTGAAATGGGAAGCCTAATTATCAATGAATAATTATTAAATAGGTAATTTAAAAAATATGGATGAAAGGAAACGAACGAAATTCGTTTAAACCATGCAAATTTTTATCCCCTAGAAATTGTAATTTCAAAAACTGACGTCTCTCCTTTAGGCGCGGAATGGTAAAAAAGCTAAACGGTAACCGATCGCAAAATGGTAAAGGAGCACAATGGTAAAAGAGCATAACGTCAAAAGCGCACAATGGTAAAAGATCATATATCTAATTTACTTTCACCATCTTCACAGCTTGAGTAGTTTTTGGGATTTATCAGTCATCTCTTTTCGCTTTTATTTAGAGAGATAGACTCCAATTTTTTTTCTATAGAAACCTTTTCAAAATCAAAAAATCTTTATGCAACATAGGCATCTACTTTGATGTTTGTAAGATGTTTGCAAATACAATTAAAATAAAGAGAAAAAACTATACATCTGTTCGTAAATTGGGGGAGCCTTCCCGAGACTATTTTTTGTCTCCTCTTTTAAATCGCCAATTACTGAGTTGATTTTGACATGCATTACTGATTAAGAAATGTTACAATATAAAACAACCCGTATGCTTACAACCACTTAAAATGTTAAAAGGAACATAATATTATTAAACAAAAAAAGATATTGTTACCAAACATGACATCCTTACTATATATTATATATTTTTATACATACATATATAAAATATTATAAATGCGGAAGTAACTCTGTTTGTCTGTGTGTTACGCAATCACGCCTAAACTACTGAACCGATTTAGATGAAATTTGGTATAGACATAGTTTAAGTCCCAGGATAGATAAAGGATAGCTTTTATTACGGAAATCACTCCTTAAGGGAGAGAAAAGGGGGATGGAAGTTTGTGTGGGGACTCAATATCCGCTGAACCGATTTAGATGAAATTTGGTATGGGGATATTTGAGTTGTGGGGAAGGATAAAGAATAGTTTCTATCCCCTAAATCATTCCTTAGGTTTGTAAAAAGGGGGAGGGGATTTGTAAAGGGAATTAATAAAAAGGAGTCCACGCGGACGAAGTCGCGGGCAAAAGCGATTTGATTGTTTGTTTGTTTGTATTAAATAGGCTTCGAAAGTACTGAACCGATTTTGATGAAAGTTGGTATAGGGATAGTTCGAGACCAGGGGAAGAACATAGGGTAATTTTTCCACGGGAAAACAAAAATAGCGCGGGCGATGTTGCGAGCGAAAAGCTAGTATAATATATAAGTGACATATAAGTCTAGTCCCATAAAATGTGATCACTCTAATAATCACTTAATTTATAATATTCACCTTTCATCACGAGAGTCTTTTTGACTTTATTTTTTTTATTAAAATTCAAGTCAATTACATTCTGTGGGAGCTTATTAATAATACTGCTACACATTTCCCCAAGTTATTAGCTACTAGTTTTTCCCATTGTGAAACAAGTTACTGCTTTACTAACTAAATGCAGATTAATTTAGTTAGATTTGATTAATTTGTTTAAAAAGTATATAATTTTACTGACGCGGGCACATCAAAACTCTCGACACAAAAAGGGAAAAAGTTTCCTTTGTATGTCGGGAATGCGATTTGACGGAACCCCCCAGTATTTTTAGTGGATATACTTTAATTCGCGAGGTGAGTCCCACATAACGGCAGGCAGGCCCCACTCCCACTGCGGTTAATATAAAATCTTGTATCTGGGTAAAAAAGAGATACCTACATCAAATTAAAATAATTCACTTTTGATTCTGACTGGCTTTCGCAAACGAAAGTCGACCGCAATAAAATTCGGAACAAATTTGTTGAAACGTTTAAGTTCCAACGTATATAGCTTACTAGCTGTGCCAGCGAACTACGTTTCGCCATACTATTTTTTCCCGTTTTTGAAACATTTTTTCATTAATGCTCAGCTCCTATTCATCGTAGCGCGATCTTATATAGCCTAAAGCCTTCCTCGATAAATGGACTATCCAACACAAAAAGATTTTTTCAATTTGAATCAGTAGTTCCTGAGATTAGCGCGTTCAAGCAAACAAACAAACAAACTCTTCAGCTTTATAATATTAGTATAGATTACTTGTAATTTGGCCGATGTCAAGGAACGAACGATTTTGCGGTAAGAAAGTTTTAATATCTATTCCGATTAGATTCAGTGTCAGGAAAGAACGCAGATAGCGTTGGCGGAGTTGGAAGGAAATATTAGATGGATCGGGGCTCGAATACAAATATGGGGAGATAAGGAAATCGGATTTGCAAGAAGTCCCAGACGTGTCGTACCTATTATTAGACATTTTTTTACTTATTGTAAAAATTAATGCATATTGAAATTATTTAAACTAAATGAATATATTTATTACAAGAGTCTGGGAAATGTTAACAAATTGTATGTCTTTTGGTATACCTTTCATAATTAGAGCATTCTTAATGTACTATTTAAGAATGTACACGTAGCAACACATCTGAATTTACATGTTGACCTTGAGACCGCTCTTATGTCACTAGTAATAGCGACGACCTTCGTAATGCAAATCTATAGCTTAACCTGTTGCTGACTGTACCATTTACACAAGGCAACTCGCCAGACATTAAAATATGTTGACCATGACCTATGTCGTTTGTAATAGCAACGACTTTCGTAATGCAGATGTAAATCTTGACGTGTTGCTGAATGTTCTATGTGAAACCCATAACATGGTATTGCTGCGTGATCGCTTACTTTTGCTTTACGATTGCTTACTTACGGATCAGTATAGACGTAAAAAATTTAAGGAACTTAATTAAATAAGTGTGTGAGAATGAGGAAATCTTGTAGAAGCAAGCCGTATATCATATTTTGATGTGTTAAGGTGGTAATTATTTCAACATCACGACGAGTTAAATGAGGTCAACAGAAACAAGTCATTTTTCAAATTTGGAGGAAATTGTTTTAGATTGCTTGTGTTAGCATTACCATACTCAACATCAAAAATTCAGATCAGTAAGTTGCTCGCTAGAAACCATATATTGAATTTACATATAAAAAAACTTTTTACCAAAAAATTGAACCGCCGAAAAAACTAAAAAGCAAAAATCACTGAAAAGTTAAAAATAATATAAGAATAGGTACAGACAACATCACACTTCTATATTGAAGTCGGTGCCAAACGATGATCTCCTAGAAAGTCTTAAAATTTGTCACCGACTTCAATATAGAAGTGTGATGTTGTCTGTACCTATCAATTATCCCCCGTTTTTGTACCTTTAGGGTTGGAATTGTTTTTTCAAAGTTATATGGGAACACCCTCGGGGTATACCCTTTCCAATAAAAAAAGAATCATCAAAATCGGAGTTCTCTGTAAAATGTTATGCGTGATCATACATTAAAAAAATATATATACGTTTTTTCGTCGTAAAAATTAGGGTTCTTGTCCCTTGGTGGCATGACAAATACCAGTAAAGCAAAGACAAATACAAGTAAAGCAAAGACAAACTGGTCTCGCACCCACTCAAAATCAAAAATCTCTTAACCAATTCGTAAAGGTACCCACTCATAAGCTTACTATAGGATATTTGCAGTTGCCTGCCATACAATTTAAAAAAAAACATCCAAACATGTAGCCCTCATTATACAGGATTACTTTTTTATCACCCCGGATAATTTAAGGGACGCTTCAGGACAGGACAGTAGAATAATTTAAACATAATTAAAAAAATAATAATAAAAATACAGCGCTAAATAAGTGCAGTATTTTTGGAATATTCTGAATATAAAAAAAATAAAATAAAATATTTTTTTTATTAATGTTTAAATCATGCTACTACCGTGTCCTAAAGCGTCCCTTAAATGATCCGGTGTGATAAATGAGTAACTGTGTATATTATTTTCTATTATTTTATCAGATTGTATCAGTTTCTTTATTCCAAACAATTTATATTATATATTTACAAATTAATACTTATAGACTAGACTGACATCGGCAATTCTAAGAATATAGTTATTAAGTAGTCGCAGTCGTAGCAGTAGTATATAGCTTTCTTACTTCTCATTTTTTTATTGTTATATTTATAGTTCTATATTTATTTTATCAATTTACATATTTAGGATTATTAAAAAAGGATAGCATAGATTCGAAATTTTCGTACGATTTATATATTGCCGTACCTACATTTAAGACTAGATTTAGGTATATTCGTCGTATGCTTATTAAGGACTAGAAATCTTGTGTAAGATATTTTAGGCGAAAAGCCGCCTCTTGCTTCGCCTATACGTTCACTATTTTCTCTGTAAGTGGATATTTTCGAACATAAAAGTAATACGAACTAAAAAAGAATCCAGAAATAGAAATATATATTAGCGGATGTTTAGGTTATTTTATCAAACGGAAAGTTGAAAAGACTCTGTTATTAGCAAAAGGTACTTGGAAGATTTTGGTATCAATAAATTAATGTAAAAAATTGACAGTTGTCACATTGAAGCGTTTTACCGGCGGTCCACACGGTGGCGCAGCGGTGTCAACGGTCCGCCCGCCCAGTGAGGCTCGCCCACTAATTAAATCTCGCCGTCGTGGTTTAAACCGGCGGCGTGTCGGCCTCTTAATTACTGTTCCGCCTCTTAACATCTGTCTTAACGTCACTTTACATCGAATTCAGAAATTCTTTTGGCCCGTATACGATTATTTTTTGGACTCTTATTCTACAGCTCTCATGAACAATTTCACCAATTTCTCTTAGCTTGGGACAATCCTAAGTTGTATGCTGTCACTTCTTGTCTTTGTCTTGTGACAGCATGCTACTCAATATAATCCTTAGCTAAGACAAGGTTCGGTGGCGCTGTGGACTCGGCACTTGCCTTCCAATCGGGAAGCCCGGTTTCGAAGCCGCCATGTACCAATGTGTTTTTCGTTTTTAGAATATGTACATTTGTCTGACGCTCCTTCGGTGAAGGAAAACATCGTGAGGCAACTTGCATACTAACATCTCCGAAGAAATTCAATGGTGTATGTGAAGTCAATCAATCCGCACTAGGCCAGCGTGGTTGACTAAGGCCTAATCACCCTATCATAGAGTAGACTCGATGAGGCCCTCGGTGGGGACGGTATATAAGCTATGATGAAATAAAATGATATGAAGACAAGGTTGGTGAATTAGCCATCAACATCTCCTCCTTTAGTTCAAATTTCAAAAATATTAGTGACGTAAAGGTTTGTTAGGGTGAATAGTGGACTGCTATTTTATAATAAATTTAATAAATAAAAAATCCCTCGAGCAGTATACGAGCCTCTGCGTTTTCAACCCTCGATGACCACTTAGCACACCGAGGACTTATCCAATCCGGGCAGAATGCAGTCACAAACATTTGTATTAAAATTTCTGTTTGCTTAACTTTCAACCAATTTTGACGATGTTTATAAAAATGCTTGAATTAGATATTGATACTTATTTATTAGGTCATAAGGTCTAATCTTTGACTTAATAATGCAATGAAAGAGATCAATACAGTAAAAAATTCGCTTGGGTTGGATCGCAAAGGCCTAGTAGTAATGATGGCGAATTGATTTATTTTATAACTTGTTATAGAAAATTATTAAGGATTTTTAAAAACAATATGCGATCACAAACTTGGAATTTTTTGCTGTTCTTCATGAAAATCTTCTGTACCAATTTATTCGATAAAAGATTTTGCTAGTTCGTGTATGATTGAGTAGAGAAATCAAACTCATTGTCATCCGGTAAGATGAAGGATAATAATTTCCCCGTTGTGGGAGAAGTAATTCATTTTTTTTTAATATTACACGAACAAAGTTATAGGATTTCGCTTGCTTCTACTGTGTAATGCTTTTTAATTTCCAACCTATTCTGCAATACAGTAAAAAATTTCCAACCTATTCTGAATATTTAAATGTAATATATAAAATAAAATCCCTTTAACTATACAAAGAGCACAAAAAAAACTTAACACGTACACAAATTAAATAGACGCAGTTACAGGCAATCGAAGCAAACTACTTTTATCAGACTAAGTAACTGGGAAAACTCGAAGAAGTTTTAATTTCCTTACTGGTATACAAATTGGTTTCTGAAGCAACAAAAGAGGAGCACACGCTTGCGCCTCTGGCGAGTCGAGGGTCGAATACAAATTAAGACGCAGACTTCCTTCTCGCAAAAGTAGTTAATGTGTGCATCGTCTGGATTTGGTACAGTTACGTCTGAAAGCGGCTTGTTATTTATACAGCTTTGAGCACAGACTACCTTTTAAAATAGTGAACAGACTTTTTACTCAACTCAAAATTTGTGGCTTTAAGTTCTGATTTCTGTTCATTATACGAGTTACTCTATCCACCTCAACAAATTTAGCTTAATTTTTATATCTCATACAGCTAAAATCACTATTATTATAATTTAATCGAAAACTAACAAGTTTTTAACAAAGGTTTTCTATATCAAATTTTAGGAATAAAACCAAAACAAGAAAAATTTAATGGGAGAATTTGAATTGACATAACATTATTTTTCCTGTGCATGTAGTTCGAAGTCATTCAAAATACATTCTACCAATTTGATATATTTGTAGTGCATACATGGAAAATAGGTATTTCAACTACTTATGAGGAATGTTAATATAATTATCAAGATATTTGTTTTAAACTTGAAATAATGATTAAATAATAATCGAAATTTTAGGTTGAATCAAAGAAGATTGGCAACCCTTATCCTTTTAATTTTCATCTGCTACCCAACTCACAGTATAAAAAGAAGGTTGTAATTTCTAATTAGTACTCAGTTGGGCTCAGGCCGGGCGCGGACTGCGTCGAACGGTTTCTTAATTATTTACGCGCTGCAGGCTGAATAAGGAACACACTACTGCTTCTCTGCGCCAAATTTAAAAGAAAAACGCTGAAATATCTCTGCGAATTTAAGAGTTTACTTCGTTTCGTGTTTTTAAAGCATACGTATTCTTTTTTTTAATTAAGATGTAGCTAGAAAATAACTAAGGCCAGGCGAAATGTAATGATAAGATTGAGGTTTGCACTTCTAGTGTGAAAAAAGTGACAGAATTCTACTAGACAAAAATTACCATAGATTAAAGAAAGAAAATAACGGAAAGGTTATGAAGAAATGACTTGGTAATTTTGTAAAAAAAACCTAATATCACCTTAAAAATAAACATCCATATTGACGGTTCCATATTTTCAAAAAGGATTGCTTATTAGTTCTTCTTCTAGACAGATAGATTTTTTATAAATGATCTGGTATTACAAAAACTCATCAAAATGGACTAAATAGTAATGTTTTCGTTCGTGAATCTGGTGAAACGACAATTGGAGCTATAGGTACCTATAAAATTTTAATCAACTATATTATTGTGTTAACGTTTACGTACTATATTTAAACTCAGAATGCTATTATTGCATCATCATCATTCTAAAATGCCATCTTTAGAATTTGAAATAGTTACTTATATTATGTTTTTATTTAATAATCTGGTATTTGTGGGGGTTAGTATAAAGGGCTACAATGATACAGACGGAAACTTTTAATATCCCCCCGATTGGATCCAGCCGCAAGCAAGTATGGGGATACCGTATTGAAAGGAAATGTTTTCGCTATTCATCTGGAATGCAGATGCCGATAAGGAAATCAGCTAAGGTACTAGATTTCCGTTGCTCTCTGCCTTATCTGATTTAAGGACATGCCTATAAACTTGTAGATCTCCAGGGAGTGCTTTCAGTTTATTTATGTATAAGTCTTCTTTCTTGGTATGAACACTTATATTTTTTATCTGGAATAATATATTCATTATTTTTGAATTAATTAAAATAGTTATTTTTTGGCATAATTTGTAATTGAGACCAGCTAGTTGAGTAAGAAAAGTCGGAGGTTTTATTCCCCATGGGGACGAAATAGCATCTGCTCGGTTTGCTTGGTACTAGTCATTGAGACTGTCTGGTTGGTGACTTGTGGTCGAATTATTACCATAAGCCACCATATTTATCAAAGTTGATGTTTTCTGAGAAATACAGGCAGGATAGCCAGCTTGGTTAAGGATTTCGAGTGGCACTCGCTTTATCAACATTCAAGATCACCCCCGATGAGCATATAAAAAAAATAAGTGTTTAAAGAAAGATGATTAGGATATAATATATGATTACATAATTACCGGTGATATACATTATAAGTATAATATACTAAAGTAAGTAATGCATTTTCCCGTAAATTAAAAAAAAACATAAAATCTAACCAGTATTGAAATAAAACGAGATACTTTAATGTCTATAAAGTGACGGTTTATTATAATATATTACATGCCATGTATTTTTTGTGAAATCCAGTCGGCGAGTTTCGCTTCAAATTACTTATTTTCGGTTGTCCGACCCCATTGACGAGCGGGATCGAAGACGGGCGAAACGGGGAAGAGTCTAAATCCATATTCGATCAGCAAGATCCGCACTGAGCCGATATGACAAGCTGCCGAACTGTTTTGCATTTATATAAACAGCTTCTTACCTTACGCTTCTTGGACATGACAGACACTTTCTGACAGCCGGGGTTCTTTTTGTTACGGATTTGGAAAAAATCTATTCAGTGTCCGATAATTTATTTATTCCCATCTTTTTTAGATTTATTACGTATATTCTGTGAATAAAAAGTTTATTTTGTTTTGTCATTTGTCACTTATTGTTTGTGCTCTTACTGTATTGCTTGCATTGAACGATTAGTAAAATGTCTGTTCTCAACCTGGAAACCATTTCTACGGTTGTTTGCATTGTTTTATTATCTATATATATATAAAGAGAAGTTCCCATCTATAGACGCACGCACAGACGCAACCGCTAATGGGACAAACGTGAAATTTGGACAGTTGTTTTAATTCAAAATGTGGACGCACACTAAGAAGGGATTTTTTTTACACTAAAGGGATGAAATAGGGGATACGAGTTTGTATGGAAAAATCTTTAAAATTGCAATGATTTTGATAAAACTTGAGATTTTTATTGCGCATTGGTCACGTGTTTCATAGTTTATTGGATTTCACCCCCTTAGGGTGCAAAATAGGGGTTGAAAGTTTATATGGAAAATATTAAAAATCTGCTCCAATTTCTATAAAATTTATTACCCGAGCTCCTAAACATAAATAACAGTTTTCTATGTTGGCTACAAATTTACTTTTTCTACCAGAAAATATAAATTCCCACAGGAAAACAACAATTATGCGGGCGAAGCCGCGAGCGGAGAGCTATAGTATGACAATACTTGCGCTTACTATCATATAGGTAACAATTGTTTTTGCAAAAATCTCGAAGTCGTGACGG
This sequence comes from Schoenobius gigantellus, assembly GCA_963935595.1. Classification (NCBI taxonomy): domain Eukaryota; kingdom Metazoa; phylum Arthropoda; class Insecta; order Lepidoptera; family Crambidae; genus Schoenobius; species Schoenobius gigantellus. Next base: position 25,069,993 of record OZ012542.1, read on the forward strand.
ACTAAATAATTTGAATTTAATTCGAACCCGATTTATTCTAATAGCTGGAAGACTACTCTTAAAATTCCCATAATCTGTAGAGACAAAACAATATCTCTTTTTTTTCATAAAATTACAGACAGCGAGTACTGACAGCAATAATATTATTAGTAGTGAATAAAATCTAATTCGTGTTTATAGAGATTTTCATATTTTGACAGTGTTGTTAAGAATACTTGTAGCCAGTTTGTGCTAGGGGGTTTGTGGCCCGGGTGGCACCCGTACCTTCATCAAGCGGTTGACTGCTATTAAACCGTGCATTGTTCCGCGTCGCATTCCACATGCTATACACAATACGTATCTCATTCCGTGATTTCACAAATTAGCACCCATGTCCGAGACGGGCTTATTGTAAAACTTGATGATCATTCCGAATCGCAATAAAGGGACGAGTTTTATGTAAGTATAATTAATAGTGCATTTGGTATAGTGACGGGACATAGAGCATCTGAAGATCAACTTAAAAATACTAATGTGTCATTATTTTCCAATTTTGTTACCATTATCACCAAATTGAAGCTACCTACTTAAGTATGCGGGTGAAATAACATAAAATATAACATCATGTTAAGCATTGCAAATAATAAATAAATGGAGTTGTCATCTGCTCTTAGCTCACACCATCTGATTGAAGAAGCCATAGTGTTATAAACACAGTTTTAATAAATGTTTCATTTCTATTATGTTAGGGTAGATCTTTATTTTTACGTAGTCGCAACCCACTGTTGGACACGGATCATTGCCCGTACGAAGAAATATTATTATTACACACTAGCTACGATAGTCGCTGCATTGTAGGTTTGTGTTTAGGAAATTGGATATAAGCTTGGTTTCATTTTTTAGACCATCCAGTATGCTTTTCGTAATATGACATCCGTCACGTCACCTTACGCATTTAAATAACAAATATACACGTGATCTTTATCCTAAACACTGTTCCGTGTGAAGGAACAAAAACTGTTTGTTCAAGATGTGTAATTACAAAATCCCTCGTGTACCGAATTTTTCGATGTTTTCACGCGGTGCGAGTACGTGCCGTAAAAATAATTCGACGCTCTCCAGGGATCGTTTGTAAAACGTCACGCGTAAAACATATTATAAAGCCAATAAAACGTGTTTACAAGGGTGAACAGAGCTCGCCTTTCCCACTCCCGCACGATATCCGTAAACATTTTAGCGCTGCAATAAATTTAACATTATCCAAGTCGCGAGACATTTTGTTTTCTTCCGGGCCGGATCAGTTGGTTAACGGTTGTAATCTCGGCTGTCTCGGATTTCCTGCTCTTTGCGAGCAGGAATTATACAATTATGTGGATTTCGCATGCTCCTTCAGCTTTATTTATTGGGGATTTTTGAGATTTTTTCGTTGTAGGTACTCTGTATTACTGTTGGAGGGTGCACCTGTCCCTGAAGATTTTTAATAAATATCGCAGTTATGTCAAATAATACCCAACCTGTTGAAATAAATTATCTTTTTTTTCATTAACAGCCGTTACCAATTTTTTTACACATAAAATGGAAGCTCTTGGGCTTTATCTTATGTGATGGTAAGTGACGATAAGGCCAACGATGGTAGCTAGAATTGTGTCATCTCCGCCGATGGAGATCAACCGTTGGATAAAGGGTTTCTAAGGATTTCGGCCAGCTATCATCAGAGTAATTTTATTTAAAAACCCTAAGTGGGTGTCAATGTAAGGTGCCGTACAATTATTATTATTAAGGCTATTATGGTTTAATTTTTTTACTATTTCATATGGCTGGTGAATGGTATATTTTATAAGTTGATTGAATAAAACTCTCTAATTTGTTAAGCCCTACTTAGCTGTCATATTTTTTTAAATGTCGTTATATACTTACACGATTACTTTTTTATCACCCCGACTAATTTAAGGGACACTTCAGAACACATCGACTATTTCATCAAAAATAAAATGAAAATACTGCACTAACTAGTGCAGTATTTTTTGGATATTTTAGAAAATTTATATAAAATTAAATTATTAATGTTTAAATTATTCTACTACCGTGTCCTGAAGCGTCCCTAAATTATCCGAGGTGATAAAAATATCGGGGTGATATACACGGTGTTTCATAATAACCAATAAATAATCAATTCCTTATAGAAAACTAAAATGTGTTTACACGTAATGTCATTTAACCCAAAATTTTCATGTATATCATAGTATCATCATCATGTCAATTTTGGGTTGAATGACATTACGGGTAAACACATTTTAATAATTAGTTTACGATAAAGAATTGATTATTTATTGGTTATTATGAAACACCGTGTATAGTAAGATGGATACGTTAAAAATTGGCGGTAGGTAGTAATATACACGTTACTACCGCTGTATTTACCGTTATATTTAAGATCCTTACAACAAGGCTTTTGTTGAAATATGTCATAGGTACGTTACAGTTATATTTTTTGTCCTAATTTTCCTCCTAAAATAACCTACATTTTCAAAACTTATTTTTGTGATTCATGCCAGGACGTACGTTAAAAATTAATATGTACACTAAATTTCAACATGATCAGTGGAGGCAGAGACGGTCGGACAGACAGGACACGACATTTTACCACGCAGCTAGCGTAAGTCTAATTTTAAAGGGTCACTGTAAAATAATTATGTAAATATAAAGTGTACATTTCAAATTTACGCTGCGTTCCCTTTCTCGTTAAAATCAATATACATTCCACAAATCGAGTACCCACTGGACTCAGTGACCTCGTGAGTTTTGGCAGCAGCTGTCCGCCCCGACCCCAAATTAGACCGAGAAAATCCCCTGTTTTTCTACCGAGTGACAGGGGTGGACTGAGTGCCGACAACGTCGATGCAGTAACATCAACAAGATTGCCAAAGTGTTCGATGATTTGATTTGAATTCAGACTCTCCGACTTTCTTAGAATTCCACCCGTAAGGTGGATATGACATCGGAGGAAGTTATTTGAATTAGTTAAAAAGCAAAGTGTAAGCACGTTAGTGGAACGTCAACAACATTATGGACTCTCAATTTTTTTTTATCTCACCAACAACACATTTATCATACTCTGAAAAATAAGATAGTAATAAATTTGTTTGCAAAACTGATAAAGTACTAGTTAAGCAATTAGATCAAGCGTAGTTTAGCAGTTTTTCAATTATAGATATGCTGCAGTCTCTGTCATCCTGAGAATTAACTTCCTCAATTTACTGGCTGAAATAATTTTTATCGAATATTCTAATATTGATTCAACTCAAATATTGATTACCTAATTGGCTAGTTTCCAGTTTAATCTCGTGACTCAGTATCCAATGCAGTCATTAAGTTCCATTGCATCAGGTGTATTCAAACTAAATAGTAGAGGTACTACTAAAATCCTAAAAAAACTTTATCCATCTTTAACTACTTTGCTATTTCTTAATTCCAAATATTATAACTCTGATTCATGTACAAATGCTAAAATTACATCCCTCTCTTAGAAACTTTATTCCTTTTTTGCAGATTTAATGAAATATGTTAAAGACCTGAGAAAATTAGTAACTTCAAAAGGAAATTATCTTGCTTATAAAATTATTACTTATATAGAAAATTTTCTGATTCCCGTGATTACATCTCCTTAGAATTCAGTTATGAAAAATAGCCTATGTCCAACTTTAGAGTTTTAGCCATCGTTATACCTTATTTTATCAAAATTGGTTCAGAGCTTTAGAATAGATTGATAGATAGAGTTACCTTCGCATTTAAAATACTAGGAGGGTTTTTAATGTATTAAGAGCATTATTTGAAATCTTAAGCCACTTTTTTGCTGATGCTTCAAGTACAACGTCAATCAACTTCTGCGCCAAAAGAATATAAATAGAAGTGAATAAAGAACATATAAAATTGCCTTTGGTCCATCGCTTTTACTTGTAAGATTTCACTTAAGCTCTGTAATTCGAACCGACATTGGAGCTAGTTTCAGCCCAAGGTAACAACGGCTAATACTAGCACAATAGATTAATCAGCGCGCGTCTGCATTGCAATGCCCTTTTGCAGAGCTGATCCACTTTTATACGGATGCGAGATTAAAGGGGAGTAACAAAATGAGAAATGGAACGATTTCAGGACGCATTGTCGGACGGCCGGCCGTTGTCGGATTTATGACAAAGAACGGCGGATGATTCAATCAGTCTGGTTCTTTAGTTTGTTATGCTCGTGTAACAGACTAGTCTTATTGTGATCAGCATCACGAATTTCAGCCCCATTTCGTCCGGTCGCATTCAGACTTTAGCCGGCGCTGTTCCCAATGATTTTTCGCGTAGCTTTGTTAAGATTACTCTCATTTTAAAATTGTTCTTTGCAATAATGTTTTGTGGACCAAGGAGCGATGAAATTGGTTTGAGTATCCTTATAAAAATTATCAAATAAAATACTCTTTTACCAAGTTCCATTTTTAACCGACTTCAAAAAAGGTTCTCAATTCGATGCGTATGTTTTTTTTTGTCTGTATGTTACGCGATTACGCCGCCAATTGTGGTCCGATTTTCAAAATTCTTTTTGTATTCGATAGAGTATACTCCAAGGGTGGTCCCAAGGTCACCAAAGTCAGGATCTGATGATAGGATCCTATGAAACTCGAGGGAAACGCTAATGTAATACCTAATTAAATTAGGGTTTCTTTCACCTAAAGATTTCATTCACTAATCAGTTAAAAATAAAAAAATATTTTACAAAAAATAAAAACCGACTTCAAAAACACTGAAAACTTAAAAATAATATAAGAATAGGTACAGACAACATCACACTTCTATATTGAAGTCGGTGACAAATTTTAAGACTTTCTAGGAGATCATCCTGTGGCACCGACTTCAATATAGAAGTGTGATGTTGTCTGTACCTATTCTTATATTATTTTTAACTTTCAGTGATTTTGACGTCGGTTTTTATTTTTTGTAAAATATTTTATGGCACCTTTTTAGGGTTCCATACCTTCAAAGGAAAAACGGAACTCTAATAAGAACCCTTCCTTGTCCGTCTGTCAGTCAAGACACTTTTTTCAGGAACACGAGATATCTAAATATCAAATACTAGGGTTTAAGGTCTCTTCCAGCTGTGGAAAAATCCAACGTGTAAGTCAACGCAATCATACAATTGTGTTGAATATTTTGCGATTTTCTTGTGAAATGTGAACTAAAACATATAGGGTACTTTTCGTTGAACTTGAATAATAAAAATTGGCAAAAAGAATGTTTTACAGCACATGTAAAGAATAGAAAATTGAAAACCGTAAATTAATTATAAGGAACCTAACTTAGATAAGTTTTTACGGAACCCTCGGTCCTTTGCTTTTACGTGACACTTACTAAATCTTAAATCGAGAATTAACGTGCTCAATCAAGGAATAGTTTTAGATCAGTCAATGGTGAGCTATACAATAATATGTATATTTATGAAAACTCTCTCTCAACTTCTACCTGTTTGTACACTCATTAGTTTAGAAATGTTTCGTTTGCGAGTGTAAAAGGTAAACTTTCGTCAAAATTCAGTGCAGGAGAGTAATTTACAATTTAAATATTCTTAATGTCTACAAGTTGCCGCATCGGGGTGATTGCAGAGGTGTGAGGGGGTGGCCGCGGATCCCCAACAGCCACTTCCACTACATCAATCAGCGCGGACGCTGGCCCTGAACATTTCTAATTATTCGCATGGCTTTCAACCAGCTCAAATGTTTATTGCCTGATACAGCTACTATGGGAAATGTTTGCGTTGGTTCGTTTCTATTTCTTTTTTTATTTTGTAGTTGTTAAAAATAGTAGATTGTTTACCAAGGGAGCGAAGAACTATTTTTAAGGCGAGAGTGTTTTTGAATCCAGAGCCGAGCGAATACCAGCTCGCCGAATTGACTTGGAAGAATACGCCTTAGAACCAAACCAATAAGTTCCAAAAAGCCAACCTTTAACTTCTAAAAGTTAAGGATCCTTCCAACATCGGCTCGGGTCATGACTACCACACGCAAATACCTAAATAGCTTCGAAAAAAATATGAAACACGTTGGACGTACCTATAAAATTTAAGGGTTTTCATCGATTTTTCTGGAATCCCATAATTAGATCCTGACTTTAATGATAATGATATATCCTCAGGAGGATACAAAAGGATACAAAAAGAATTTTGATAACTAGTCTACAATTGACGGAGAAATCGCACAAAAAATCATATGCGTCGAATTTGAAAACCTCCTCCTTTTTTAAGTCGGTTAAAAACATACGCGTCGAATTGAGCATCTCCTTTTTTGAAGTCGATTAAATAAAAAAATATTGCACACAATGCGAAAATATTTAATGTGCCGATACTTATTTCAGTAAAACTATAAACATGGTAATGCTAACATAAGATGTAGGTAATTAATCAAGTAAATTATAAAACTAAATCGCAAGAGCCTTGTTCTGGTTGATTCTAGTTACTTTTTTTGCATGTAATTATGTCTTCAGCGTGAGTCAAAGCCGAGGCTAACGCCGATCCCGATTGTGTCTCTACGGAGGTAGAAGTATCTGAAGGGTTTTTAGCCGGTATGGGGTCTTCTACCCGAGTCCGGCATATCCTTGGGGTGTCCTCGTCAGTCGGCCCCTTGTCGAATCCGTAAGAAGGATTTTCCCTCCTAAAAAAAAGGGGGGGGCAACTGTCCTAAATATCACAATTGTCAAATTTTGCTCAAAAGAAACAAACTGTAGTATTATTTTTAGTAACAATAAAAAGAACTGCGGTTTAAAACTGCTCAAAAGAGTTTCCCATGGCTTTGCAAAGGTGTAATTGCGGAATGTATTCTATATTCAACGACAAATGTATTCTTTATTCATCGCCGCACTGATAAAAATTAATTTAATTTTGAACAATCGCAAAGAAGTAATATGTTAGGTATTGATTGATAGGAAACTAAAGAACCTAAATTGGATAGTCAAACGTATAAGGGATTGCTTACAATACAACTTCAATAACCCGAGTTAATCAATATTTTTAATTATTATTCGAACAAAAGCTTTAAGGAATAAAATAAATGCACGGCTTCCCTTTCTTGCTATCAAGTTATCGAAAGGAGAAAGTCGAATTTCCTTCAGAAGAGCATGGGCATCTAAGCTATTTCGTCATTTTTCATCATTCGTACTTTTTTGAGTTTCAGGGAATGCATAATTTAACTATACCTACACTTCTATGTAAGCGTTGTTATATTGTCAGTATAGTTTTTTATGGCAATAAATGCTTTCACTGATTCATATGTCTTACTTATAATACAAATATAAAGTATTATTTGGAATTGTGCGCATTTTCCTGTAATCACTTTCATTATGTAACTTTATGATTTTACCCAGACAGAACAAAATTTAATTTGCGTTGTCACTCTACGGTTACGAGTGCACATAAGAGAGAGAAGTTGGGGGACTGGCGCTGGCCGGTGCGTAGTATAGTCGGCCAAGAAATTGGTTTACCACCCTAAGGTTGAATGTCGCTTGCACTTCATAGAAACCAGAAAGATCAATTTTGCTTGTACCTCGATTTGACAACTATGCTATCTTATCATACTTGAGTTTGACTTGACATCATGTCACAAGTTGTCAACGTGCAAAGGGTTCTAGAATCTATAAGCACTGTAGTCACTTACTATTAGGCTAAGTTTACATGTAACGCGCGCCAACGCATGCTCTTTAAAGAGAGTTCAGATGACGAGCGCTAACGCACGTTACGAGATAACTCGTCACTACTCGTCAGAACTTTGAACTACTAATTCGGTAGAACTTTGAACATGGAGGTATAAGAGGCTTATATTCTGGTTATATTACATAGAAAAATATGGGGAAGAAGGGGACACAATGGGTTCACCCAATTTTGAAAAATAGACCCAGTTTTTATATCAGAATCTAAGCGCGCATCCCAGCGCATGCAAGCGCAAATAATGTGATCATGACTACCGCATTGCTTAAGATATAGATATTTTAGATGTTATAATTTTTTTCGGAATATATAAAACAAAAAAATCGTGTTTTTACTTTTGTTCAACTACATCTTATTGCGCACTGACCCCAAAATACTAAAGAAATTCATAATACTAAATAATGTTTTTTTTCAATGGTTTGAAATATATTTAACTTTTGACCATCGTCTTACTTGATGGTTAGTGATGATTAAGTCGAAGGTAGAAGCGAGCACCACCCGGAATCCTCAACTATAGAGGAACTAGCTATCTTGCCTCCGGGCCTGCTAACCATTCGACTAGATCTAGGTATATATTAATTTCCCTTTTAACTTACAACTATTTTGAATAATGATTGCATCTGCTTGGCACTAAAGTTCGTCTTGGCTTTGGATGTGCTATGAAAGTACTATACTGCACACGTGACTACTGTGCTTATGTTTTATAGCTATACCCAACCTTAATTTGAGAGCGTGTTCTGCATATTTTGTCAGGGTTATGTTTGCTCACAAACGACGGGCGGGGAGTGAGCCGAGCGTCTCGAGAGCCACTTCACCCTGTAGAGTATTTCAAAAGGTGACAACCCTGTCTAATCTTCGCAGCTTAACCCTTTCCCTGCGATACACCCCGTTTCTAGCTTTCGCTTTCTTGATCAAATAAATATTTCCGAGACTGTAGATACTATTACAAGTTTGGAACATATACCTACTCCATAATTATGTTCGATTGTATAGAGCCTGTAAATTCGAATACGGGACAGCTGTAATTTTTCAAAATCATTTTTAGTCTATTTGCAATTATTGGTACGAAAATTATCGATGCATTATATTATATAAAACAGAAATGTTTTATTATTTTCTTATTGTACTGTAAGCTCCCATTCAAGCTTTACATTTACACTACGAAAACCGCCACTGTTACAAACGTCATAAGAACATTTTATGTTTCCTATCGCTTCTAATTCTTGGTTTCTATGAAATTTTATAAGCATCAAAGTACTGAAACCTATCAAGTCACTGCCAATCAATGCGTAAGTAGTTGAATTTTCTCCAATTCAGTTTCGCTTCGTAAATAGCATTCATAAAGTGGTTATCGATAAAAAGAAGGAAAATCTCGATAGTTTAAAAGTAAACGAAGTCTTACAAACTCTCAATAATACCGCAGTTCAATTGGAGCACTTTGCGTAGGTACTCTCAGAAGTTTACCTTATTGAAGTAAATTCAAATAACTGACCAATATATTCTTAGCTCCATCGTTTTAAGGGTTCCGTAGCTAAATGGAAAAAAACGGAACACTTATGGATTCGTCATGTCTGTCTGTCTGTCCGACCGCATGTCACAGCCACTTTTTTCCGAAACTATAAGAACTATGCTGTTGAAACTTGGTAAGAAGATGTATTCTGTGAATAAAAAAAAATAAAAAAATAAAAAAAACCGCATTAAGATTTTAACACAAAAATAGAAAAAAAAATTAAAGTGGCACTCGGGGTCTGCCGCGGTAAAGCTATTGCATAGCATTTTTTATCAACTTATGCAATTATAATTATTTATTTATTTTATTTATGCAGTGACGTCAAAGACCTCGGCTTGCATATTGATTCAACCCTGACTTAGCAGATTCATGTAACCAGTATCTGTAGAAAGGTTACCGGTATATTGCGTTCACTTTATAGGCTTAAGAATTTGCTATTCTCTAATGCTCGTCCAAACCTTAATTTTCCCATTAATCAACTATGGTGATGTGTGCTATCTCGACCTGAATGCAGATCTCTTAAACAAACTTGACCGACTTTTGAATTACTGCATTCGGTTCGTTTTCAATCTTCGTAAGTTTGACCACATATCTGCTCATCGTAATTTTCTAAGATGGATGCCTATTCGACAACGGAGGAAGATGAGGCCGCTTACTACTCTTTTTTCTCTGCTTCATTCCCCACAGTCCCCCACATATTTAAAATCCCATTTCCAGTACTTGTGTACTTCTCACGATAGGAATCTTCGCTCTTCTTTCAATCGATTGCTGAAGTGTCCCTCTCATCATTCTGATGCCGTCCATTCTTCTTTCTCTGTGCATTCGATTATCTCCTGGAACTCTCTTCCTCCTGACTTAAGAATGTCTGAATGTAGTTTGCATGTATTCAAGAGGAGACTGCGTATTTTTCTGTCGGATGACCATCAATGACCTTTGGCTACACGACAATACCTACTACCTCTCCATTTGCGGAATTTACAGATTCATTAAACTTTTCATTCGACGATATCTAATTAAGATATATATATATATATATATATATATATATATATATATATATATATGTATATTTATTATAATATTTATGTAAATTTATAATTTATTTGTATGTACAGTTGTCATGAAACCCTGATCTATGAAGATTGCCGTGTCAGCAATTCTCCAAAACAACATTGCACACGGCACTACTCAGCACGAGGTGCAGCATCAGCAGAAGATGACGACAACCGAGTCTTCATTAATCGTTAAATTAGATTTAAGCGCATTATAACTTCCAACTTCGAATTGTAATCACTTAAAATTAGCTCATAAAATAATTGTAATTTTTAATTAATTAAATAGTTTTAAAATCAAGTTTGATTTTTTTTGGAGCCTCCGGCTGTAGACTTCGTAATTGGCGCAGTCGGTAGGATACTCACGGTCGGTTCGGGAAGAACAGGAGAACATTTCCATAGTCGCCAGAGCCGCCCGAGTGGCTTTCAAGTCGCGTTTCGGGTATCCTGAACCTACGGGAGCTGCAGTCCAGAGGGAATCAAGACATAGATTCGCCAAAAGAAATTATGTTGTAAGTCCTTGAATCTTTCAAGACCTTACCTACCTTATACCTAATCCTTAATATTATATTTGCTAGATCTAATCCTTTATATCCTTAATATTACCTATTACATTTATATATTTTTAACACTATAATTTTTATTTAATATCCTGTCCAATCGTGTGCATGATATTAACTTAGACTTAGATTGATTTTTTTTAAATTGTGCTATTTGAATTGTATTTTTTTATTATTTCGCGTGTCTTAATAATTCGTCAAAATTTTTCATCCTAGAGAATCGCGTGACGTTAGGTTAGAACGTAGGCTTAGAGATAGACTTAGCGTAATCGACGAACATCGTAATTTCGAAAGCAATATGTCGCACTCAGATATAGATATCATTTATAAGTCCCTTAGGCTATTGCCCGAATTTGACGGGAACCCACATATTTTGACCCGTTTCATACATCTTTGCGACCAGTTAGTTTTAGCTCATTTTAATACCGAACCGGGTAGCGAACTATCGAACTTAGCTCTTATTAACGGCATATTAAATAAAGTGACTGGCCCCGCGGCTAGATATATTAATGCCAATGGAATTCCAGAAAACTGGAACGGCATTCGATCCGCGTTAATTAACAATTTTGCTGACCATCGCGATGAGACCGCTTTGTACAGCGACTTGTCTTTGCAAACTCAAGGTTCTAGCTCGCCACAGGAATTTTACGAACGTTGTCAAAATTTATTCAGTACAATTATGACGTATGTCTCACTTCACGAAACAGTTGACACAACTATTGAAGCGAAACGTGCGTTATATCAAAAATTAACTCTACAAGCGTATCTACGGGGACTAAAGGACCCGTTAGGATCTAGAATTCGGTGTATGAGGCCTGAGACAATGGAAAAGGCGCTCGAATATGTACAGGATGAATTAAATACCTTGTACCTTCAAAGCCGAAATGAAGGCGGACCATCTCATAAAAAAGAGTCGCCGTCTCAGTCACAAAGTAATAATAATTTTAACTTACCATTAAATAATTTTGTTCCGAAACAAAGTACTCATACTATACCTACTTTACCGAGACAACCTATATATAACTTACCTGGTACTTCACGGCAGCAGCCGATGCAGCCGACGCAGCATTTTAGTCAGGGTTGGAGACCTAATAATATACAGAATACTAACTTACCCAGCGGTTTTACTCGTACGCAGCAAATGTTCCGTGCTCCTCCGCCAAATTATAATCCGAATAGTAACGTATTCAAACTGCCAAATAAGTCGCAATCTCAACAGCATTTCACACCACGCCCTATGAGCGGTGTTAGCCCTTTCATACCCAAAGTCCTACCACCAACTGGACGTGACTGGAGACAATTCGGGAATCCGCCCCCGAGTAATTATTTTAAAACTCGTGAAGTTAACGTTAACGAGTTTGACTATGACTATAACTATCACGACTATTACGACTATGACCCACAGGACTATTACTCAGTAGAGCAACATCCCGACCACGTATATTATGAAGAACCATATACTTACCATGAATCTCCCATAGTTGAAGAAATAGACCAGAAGGCTACTTCAACAGAAAATTTTCAGCAAGTTCCGAAATTAGAAAAGCCAAAATAGAACTTAACTTTCATATACAGAGACAGTTAGGCTATATTCAGACAAGTAACCCTCCTTTAAAATTATTAATTGACACTGGCGCTAACCAATCTTTTGTAAGCCCAGATGCCGTATTTTATAGCCATGTACCATTAAATTATGAGCCGTTCGAAGTGACAAATGTACACGGCACTAGTAAAAATCAATACTCTATTACATTACCTTGCTTTCACGAACTTAACGAAAATGCTGAAATAAAATTATTCGTGTACAAATTCCACGATTACTTTGACGGACTTATTGGATTTGACCTATTAGAAAACTGGGGTTCAAAAATTGACCTTCAAAATAAATTACTTTTGACTAGAAATTCTCAGGTACCACTAAAAATGTATGACTCACGTAACGTGAACCTTTATGAGGACATAATTCCAGCTAATTCATCAAAATTATTACGGTTGCCTATTAATACTCGTGACGGTGAAGTTTTAATTAATCAGCAAACCATTTGTAACTGCTTAATTTCTGATTGTCTAACTATGGTAGAGAATAATAGAGGCTGGGTAGAGATCACTAACACCTCATCTAATGACATAATCTTTTCTATGGACCGCCCAGTAGAAGCTGAAATGTTTAATATTGAAACCAACCGTACAGAAATCTTATCAGATCGCGCTCAACAAGTTTTATCTCGACTTCGCACTGACCATCTTAACCCAGAAGAATTGGCTAACTTACAAAATTTATGTGCTAATTATGCTGACGTGTTTTATCTTGAGGGTGAACCACTAACATTCACCAACAAAATCAAACACAAAATAAGAACTACTGATGAAATTCCTGTACACACCAAAAGCTATAGATATCCGTACGTTCACAGACAAGAGGTCAGAGATCAAATTAGTAAGATGTTAGAACAAAACATTATAAGACCTTCTGACTCAGCATGGAGCTCTCCCATATGGATAGTCCCTAAAAAGGCTGATGCCTCAGGTAAAGTTAAGTGGCGTCTTGTCGTGGACTTCAGGAAAGTTAACGAGAAAACGATTGACGATAAGTATCCCATACCAAATATTACTGATGTATTAGACAAATTGGGCAAATGTCAGTACTTTACCACCCTGGATTTAGCAAGCGGGTTCTACCAAGTAGAAATGGACTCTGCTGATGTTCATAAAACTGCTTTTAATGTTGAAAATGGCCACTATGAATTCTTAAGAATGCCGATGGGTTTGAAGAATTCTCCATCAACCTTTCAAAGAGTGATGGACACTGTCCTTAAGGACCTTCAAAATCAAGTTTGCTTAGTATATTTAGATGACATCATCGTTTTTAGTACATCCCTTCAGGAACACATAATTAATCTAGAAAAAGTATTTATTAAATTGCGGGAATCCAATTTTAAGATCCAAATGGATAAGTCGGAATTTTTAAAATTAGAGACTAGTTTCCTTGGCCATATAATTAGTAGTGAAGGTGTTAAGCCCAATCCCGATAAAATAAATGCCATTGAAAAGTATCCCATTCCTAAAACTCCCACTGAAATCAAACGTTTTCTCGGTTTATTAGGATATTATAGAAAATTCATTCCAGACTTCGCACGACTAACCAAACCATTAACTCAATGTCTCAAGAAAGGTTCAAAAATAACACTTGATAAAAAAATGTAGATTGCTTCGAGCACTGTAGAAAACTTTTAACTAACGATCCCATATTGCAGTATCCAGATTTTTGTAAAGAATTTTTATTAACAACCGACGCATCCAATGTTGCAATTGGAGCAGTTTTATCTCAAGGCTCAATAGGCTCAGATAAACCAATCGCTTATGCGTCGCGAACTCTGAACTCAAGCGAACTTAATTACAGCACCATTGAAAAAGAGCTTTTAGCTATTGTATGGGCAACAAAGTATTTTCGACCTTATCTCTTTGGCAGGAAATTCAAAATTATCACTGATCACAAACCATTACAATGGATCATGAACTTAAAAGAGCCCAACTCACGTTTAACAAGGTGGCGGTTAAAGTTAAGCGAGTATGATTTTTCGGTAATATATAAACAGGGTAAATGCAACACCAATGCAGATGCATTATCTCGCATTGAGATAAATAATGAAGAAAGCATGTCCATAGTAGTCAACCCCTCAGAAAATGTATCTGTCTTAGATGATTCTAGAACAATTACAGCTAACAACCCCTCAGACAACTCAGCAACTGCAACTGTTCACACTGAAAACGAGAATCCTATCTTAGAAATACCGATTAGTGATGAACCCTTAAATAAATTTTCAAGACAAATTATATTAAATATTGTAGGCGACATCAAAGGTCACCAAGCCATTTGAAACTCATACTCGAATAACTGTACAAATATCAGAGACTAACCTGGAGGAAGATGTGATCAGCGCTATTAAAGAATATGTTAACCCTAAAATTAAGACAGGTTTGCTTATTAATCCACCATTAGCTATGTACTCCGTTATACCCATTAGAAAATGTAAGGGAATTCTTAAAACAACAGGATATAATTAACAAGTATCATGACGGTAAAACTAACCATCGTGGTATAAATGAAACCTATTTAGCTCTGTCTCACAGATACTATTGGCCTAAAATGCGAGAGCAAATTACAAAATTTATTAACGAGTGCACCATCTGTGGTCAAGCAAAGTATGACCGAAATCCTATTAAACAACAATTTAAAATAGTACCTTCAGCTAGTAAGCCCTATGAATTATTGTACGTAGATATATTAACAATACAAAGCGAGAAATTCTTAACTTTAGTAGACGCATTTTCCAAGTATGCTCAAGCTTACCATTTGCGAGACGGAACAGCAATCAGTGTTGTTCAAGCTTTATTAATTTTTTGTACTCACCACAGTATTCCAATCACCATAGTAACCGATAACGGACCTGAATTCACTAATCAACTAATAGCCGAATTTGTAAGATTGCACAAAATCCAACATCATAAAATAGCACCGCATGCACCAAATGAAAACGGTATTGTAGAAAGATTTCACTCAACAATTTTAGAGCATCTCCGTATCCTGAAAATAAGTCATAAAAATGATTCTGTAGTAAACCTTATGCCCTATGCCCTTTTGGCGTATAATAATAGTATTCATAGTTTTACAAAATGCAAACCTATTTCAGTTATAACTGGACATTTTGACCCGAGAGACCCTTTCGACATAGATCTAACAGTTCATCTCTTACAACAATACATGACAAACCATAAAGACAAAATGACTCAAGCTTATAACACAATACAAGAAATCTGTAACGACTCTCGTAAAGACATAATGACTAACATTAACAAGACAAGACAGCCTGAAAAAGATTACTCTCCTGAACAACAGATTTTCATTAAAAATCCCTTTGCATCCCGACAAAAACTAGCCCCGCGCTATACACAAGACGTTGTAATAGCAGATCTCCCTATCCATATTTACACTAAGAAAAAAAAAGGTCTTGTCGCAAAAACCAGACTGAAACGAGTCCCTAAATCCTCCCAATTGTTACAGGATGATCCTGGTACTTCATCTACTCCAACGCACAGTAGTAACGCAGGAGATAAAACTTGACAGTCTCGACAATGGTCCTGGAATTCTCCCCTTTAAGCTAGGTCCATCCAGAATCCTGTCTCATTACCATTCCTTTTTGCAATATATTGATCTACATAATTTACAGGATGAAATAGATAAAATTTATAACCAATTAAATATTAATACCCCCGAATTAAATAACAGAACGCTTTCTCTTTTTCAACCCCATTTAACCTACTTAAAGTCTAAACTTAATAATGTATCTGAACAGCTACAAACCTTTGAGTTAAGACGTGTCAAAAGAGGACTCATCGATGGCCTCGGATCAATAGTTAAAAGTATAACGGGTAATCTCGACTATACAGACGCTATTCATTACGATCAGGCAATAAAAAGAATAGAACAAAATGAGAATAAGTTGTTATCTGAATTTAATAATCATGTTAGTTTAACAAAAAATGTATCTGCCCACTACACTCAAATTATAGAGAAAATAGTGGATAACCAACACAAGTTAGAGGCCGCAATAAATAATATTACTCAAAACGATAGTACTAGAGACAACGACATTAATAAGTTTGCTCATTTAGCTACAACCCTTATAATCTTAGGAGATAATGTTGATTTAGTTTCTTTAGAATTAAATAGGTTACAGAACGCTTTAGCATTTATAAGAGTATCTAGCATGCACCATTCGTTTTTAAATTCATATGAAATTCAAACGTCAATAACTAAATTAATCACGTTATATGGAAATGATAGAATAATAGAATTAGATATTAGGGAATATTACGATATTATAAAGGTAGGTTCATACTATAGCGATAATAAAATTGTAATAGTTTTTAAATTTCCAATTTTTCTAACTCATATATATGACTTATATAAATTATCTATAGTCCCTAATAGAAATAATGAAATTTTAGTCCCTTCATCTCCTTTCCTAGCCATTTTTGAGAAAGATTTCAAGCACATAGAGGCAGAATGCCCGAAGACCAGTAAATGTTTTCTGTGCAAAGAAAATCAAAGCCTAAAAAGGCGACCATCTGATGATTGCATTCATCAGCTCATTACCCTTCAGCAGCGCAGCGTCACCTGTAATCCTGTCACTGTCACCCTTGATCAACCGGCCTATGAAGAATTAGACGACCGCCATTACACCATCAACTTCCCAAGTCCTACAAAAGTACACTTATCATGTGGCCAAGACCTTTATAAAGAATATCATGGCAGTTATCTTGCTATTATTCCACACAAATGTTACCTGGAAACGTCACAATTATTAATTACGAATACCAAAGATCGACTGAAAGGTCATGTCTTAAAAAATAATGAACATATCTCTACCAATGACCTATAATATCTCTACCACATACAGCAAGCTCAAGTTGAACTCCGTTAATCTGGATCAACTTCACAATACGAATATAAAAATTTCACAATCTCAGCCAGTCAACTTGAGTACAAATGATAATTACAGTCTTTATCACACCACCATCCCACTATACTTTACACTAATAAGTATTTGTGCAACATTAATCATTATACTGTATAGAAAGTACTGTAAGAAGGAAAGTAACATGGTTAATCTCCCAGATAAAGAGAACGAACAAGTAAAGTATGCTGTTCCAGAACCCAAAGGAAGATTTTCTTCAAATCATCCCCCACCTCAATTTTCTGCAAAAATCATCGGTGGTGGCTGTTCTTCGGGGGGAGGTGTCATGAAACCCTGATCTATGAAGATTGCCGTGTCAGCAATTCTCCAAAACAACATTGCACACGGCACTACTCAGCACGAGGTGCAGCATCAGCAGAAGATGACGACAACCGAGTCTTCATTAATCGTTAAATTGGATTTAAGCGCATTATAACTTCCAACTTCGAATTGTAATCACTTAAAATTAGCTAATAAAATAATTGTAATTTTTAATTAATTAAATAGTTTTAAAATCAAGTTTGATTTTTTTTGGAGCCTCCGGCTGTAGACTTCGTAATTCAGTATAGTGTTTATTTGTATTTATGTCTATCATAGTTTGTTTATGTGTATTCTAAATACTTTTAAGTTACCTATATAAATTTATTTTTACATCTACCTCGTGACTCTCAGAATCATCCTAAGGTCGTCTGGCAGAAAATGCCTATGGCATTAAGTCCGCCTTGTACACAATTGTACTAAAGAATAAATAAATAAATAAATAAATAAGTTTGAGACTTGATATCCTCTAAATATCTGGAAAATACTGCGTCAAAACACCGTGCCGAAGTCTGCCGAACTGAAACGACAATAGACGATGCACGGCTTTCAACGGGTTCGACGCATATAACCAAAAACGCAAAAGGCCAATAGACGCATTTGGCCAGATACGCAAATGACCAAAACTGAAATACGCGATTGACCAAAAGTGAAGTAGTACGCGATTGACCGAAACTGTAATAGGTATGCGATTAACTAAAACTAATTAGTACCCTTAATGTAAATTTTAGTGTAGGTATACTTGTTTGTTTGGCGAGTTATTAGTGTAATATATTATATTTTTTACTGTGGTAAATTAACGCCGCACCGCTGTGCCGCAGGCCTATTCTAACTTCGGTTGCTAACTAGTACTGTCATTTTTGAAAGGAACTTATCATCCATTACTGCTATCATGAACGCTGCCGTAAGACATTAGATCACTTAACTAGTAATGGATATAAAATGTCTTTCAAAAATAACAGTTCTAGTTACCAACCGTAGTTAGCGAATAGGCCTGCCGGTCGGAGTGGGAGGTGTTAGGTTTTTTCGTTACGGAATTTCTTAATTCGGTCGCCGCGCTCAAAGCCCGCGATAAAAGCTATGCAATATCTTAAAAAACCATAAATTTTGGGGGTTATTTTATTTTAGAAGAATAATTAGAACTAAAAGATATAAAAATACTTAGAAGAAACTCAATTTTTTTTTCATCAAATCCATCTATGGATAGGTCTTCAAAAATGATATTGAGGTTTCTAATATTTTTTTTTTTTAAACTGAATAGTTTACGCGAGAGACACTTTCAAAGTGGTAAAATGTGTGCCCCCCCCCCCCCTTAATTCTACAATAATAGAATGATAAAACTAAAAAAATATATGATGTACATTACCATGCAAACTTCTACAGAATATTGGTTTGAACGAGATCTAGTAAGTAGTTTTTTTAATACGTCATAAAACGTAAACAGCAATTACTTGCTGCTACCGAACCCTTCATGGGCGAGTCCGACTCGCACTTGGCCGATTTTTATTATTTGATGCCAGCCTGGGTCCAGACTTGTGTCATTTGAGTGGCGAAATCAAAATATGTGACATGATCGCATATCGATTACATAGCGTCCACACAAGTAACAATGGTACAATTCGATACCAACCAACGAAGATCAATTCGCTATAGAAAGTATGTTCAAAATCTAAAACTCGACTACTGAAATTCATGTTCACTCGACTACTAAAATTCATAAATTACTAAAATTCAAAATAATAAGTATTCATAAATTACAAACCCGGGCCAAATGAGTCTATTACAATCATTGCTTGCAAAATGTTAAAACATTTTTACACACAAACAAGGAAGCCCTTGACCTTCATTTCTTCAAGTAACGATAGAAGCAACTTCACCTGGATTCCTCAACATCTGAGGAGCATGCTATCTATCTTCTAAGTGTCCGAACACATCCATGTTTTAATCATTATTATGGCGATAAACTAAGGTAAGACGGTGGTAGGTTGTAGCTAACCAGGTGGGCTCGGAAGCCCTCCCTACCACCAACCAAATCTTATACCGTCTGTCTAGTCAACATAAAGTATTTAATGTATATTTGTATATGCTATACTTACCTCTTATTGGTTATTAAAATATGTATATATATCTTTCTATACCTACCTATATTGACCTTACCTGACTTATTTACCTAAATATAAATTACAAAATACGAATAATGTGTACGGTAAGAGGACGTGGGAGTACATGCTGCCTGACATTTTAAATAATATACCTGCAAAACAATTAGATAGCAGTAATAGGAAGAAAATCAAACAGGTGCTTAAATCCTTCCTAATGTGTGACGGTGCTGAATGATAGTTGGATTTTTTTTACCTATGTATTGCCCAGTGAGCTGGGAACGCATGTCATAGTTCAAGTCCTTAGAGGACTTTTGATGGCATTAATTCATTTTAAATTGTATGTGGATAATGTCTTGAATAAATAAATAAAAATAATGTAAATGTAATGTTATAACTATTGGTGAATCTAAATAAATATATAAAACCTAGAGGTTGTCGAGTGTTCAGTAATGCCATAGTATAAGTGTGCGTAATTATAGATGCGATGTCTATCTTATTAGTATATAGTATAGTAACAGTTCAAATTTTAGACTAGTAGTAATTAAGCTGAATTTAGTAGTATGCCATATCTCATGACTTTGTATTACAGACATTCGTCAATGCTAAGATAATGTCAGACGGCGGAGCATATGGACACAGCGCTGTCGGCAACATATCTGTATTCATACGCAGTTCGGAAAGGCGTTATGAATACCTCTATATGGCGTGTCTCCGCCATTATCTGCGTGCTCTGTAATATATTCAAATATGTATCAAGCCCCATCCGCACCGCGTTGTACCTACTTGTTATTTTATTTCGCACTCGTGACGCCGAACCGGCTTTATTTTTTCGCGATACAACAATATGATATCGTCCTGACAATACGTTACTGCGGTGTCACAGTGCTAGTATTTGATCGGGAATACGTGGCTAAGTTGATTGACTTCCATCCTGTCGATAAAATGGTACCTAATAAGGTTTGATTTTATTTGTGCACCGCGGTAAGATACGGATATATTAATGATCAAATTTCTAGGTATTTTTAGATAGTATACCTAAGACAAAACTAGCACAGTAGGCTTACCCTAGACGCAAGCACAAAGTAAGGATGATAATACAATAGATACAAGACTGCTAAATTTTGAGACTTATGAGTCAAAAATAAAGTTTAGGTTTCATAACAGACTTAAGAGCTTGCAAAAAATGGTCTTGTAATTTTTATAAAAAAAAAAAGACGACGACAAAGTTTATGTTTTATTCAAGAGATCATAATGCGCTCGCGCAATATAAACGTTCGAAAAAATAGTCTTATATAAGAGACAGCATGTCCTCTGCAGCCTCGAAAGGGATATTGATTGCATGTCTGTATGGAATACAAATGTTTCAGGAAACTCCGACGGCGCTCGCCAACTATCCTTTGTACTGACATCTAACATTAAACTTCATGGCCCGACCGTTTACATTCACTAGTGCCATTGTATGAACGAGCGCTAGTCAGCTGTACTGTCATTTGTTTTGGTCACCCGAGTTATGATTTCAAAATTCTTTGGGGGTTTCTTAAATATGTTTCTTCATCAATCAATAAACTAAGTACATGACAGTATCTTTTATTTGCACGAGTACTACACATTTAAATAAAACTAGGTACATTTAAATCCGAGAAGTGTAGTTTTCTTTAAATAAGTACATGACTAAAAAAATTCTCCAATAAGGCTACCGCTTCACGTGGCAGGGCAAAACTAGTCGTATGTTAATTGATTGACGTTTCTTGGTCATAGTCTGTTGTTATTGTTTCTTATTCACCCCATCCGTGCGCGTGTGGCGTTGAATCTATTCTACGTTCATCTTTTTTGGGTTCCGTAGTCAACAAGGAATACTTTTTTCTCGTCTGCCCCATGGTGTGGGGTGTCGTTGGATGGGTATTTACATTTGTAGGTGTATGAATACCATTTTCGATTCAGCGATCCGTTTGTGAAATATTAAGTTCTGAAGTGCTAATTTTTGGTAAAGTCAATATTTGAAAAAAAATACAGTACGTATCTATAATATATAATGCTGGATTATTGTAAGATAGAAAAAACATTTTTTTTAACTGCTTAAAACATTTATTACTTTTACACTATGTTAGTTTAGTACATAAATATAAAACAATTAAAAATATATAAAGCTTATTCGAAGTGGTCTCCATTGGCTGCAATACAGTCCTTTAAACGTTGAGGCCAGTTATCAATAGAAGCACGCACTCTTTCCATGGGAAAATTCTTCACTGCCAATCGTATAGACTGTTTTAGGGACTCCAAATTATCATGGCGTTTAGAGCAAGCTGTACTCTCTAAAATTGACCATAAATCATAGTCTAGTGGATTAAGATCGGGACTAGACGACGGCCAGTCTTCAGCTCTGATGAAGTCCGAAACGTTCGCTTCCAACCAAAACTGCGTGGAACGAGCTTTATGACCCGGCGCCGAGTCTTGCTGGAAGGACCATACTTAGTTATTGAACATGGTGATGTTAAGGGGCTTAACTACCTTCTCAAGAATGGTATCTTGATATACTTGTGCCGATGTTTTGATACCTTTTTCACAAAAATATGGCTCAGTCACTCCTTCATAGCTAACACCCCACCAAACCATCACTGAACTCGGATAATGTCCACGTTGCACTCTGTCGACTAATTGGGAAGCTTCCTTAGAGCTTTGAGCATAAATACGGTCATTTTGTTTGTTAAAATGTTGCTCTATTGTAAAAATTTTCTCATCCGTAAACAAAATTTTTCTGTGACCTCCCTTTGCGTACCGCTTCAGTAGTTGTTTCGATTTTACCACCCTATTCTTCTTTAAATTATCAGTTAAGAAGTGACCAGTGCGTCTCTTATAGGCTGCAAGTCCTAAGTCATCTTTTAAAATACGTGACATGGTTCTAGGTGCTATCTTCATTTCCCGAGATAAAATCTTTTGCTTTCGGACAGGATTTCTTCGAATTCTTTCCCTTACTGCTTTGACCACCTTTTTCGTACGAACACTACGTGGACGGCCAGATCTTTTTCTATCACAAACAGAGGAAGTCTCATTGTACCTACTAATAGCCCGGTACACAAACATTTTACTAATACCAAGGGTATGGAGAGTTTTAAAAATTGCATTTGGCTCCATACCTACTTTGTGTAATGCAATCACAGCGATTCGGTTCTCTTTATCACCCCACTCCATTTTAATATCGCAAAATTTTATAAAATGTATTGGCGCCAAAATGAGAAAACACAATGAACAACCGTATAAAAATGACAGATTCGAAATTCAAATGTAATATTTTTTTATTTTTAAGTGTAACAGTATTTATGGCCAGACTAAGTATGTATATTAAAAGTATAATTAATACAAAATTAAAAGAAAACTATCACAACGAAGTAGGGTTCACAACTTAAAGAGTTTTAGTCGAATAAGCTATAAAATGTACGCACACCAACTTCCTAGACTTTAAGCGTTGACCTTGAGACCTCTCTATAATGTCGCTCGTCATAGCGACATAGGTACGTAATGCAAGTGTAAAGCGTGTCATATTGCTGAGTGTACTTAGTGATGAAAAATTTGGTACAAAATCCATTAAAATTAGTTTGATTAAGTTGTTAGTTAAGTAAAACAGGTAGTAAACATAACATAATGAATCATGTCAATAGTAATTTAATAGCGCATGTAAAAAAGACTGTAATGAGTAAAGGGTATTATAAAGTCAATGATTATCTGAGATTGCCAATATGCTTGGTCTTTTTTGTAGACGTCACTCGTAAGAATACATTAAAATACCTACATGTAAAAATATTATTAGTAAGTAACGACATCATTTGTTTTAAATATTGTAACCTATTTTTGATAAAGCTGATAAGTTTCTTGCGCCCATTCTTCTTATTAGCTAAAGATGTCCTTAATGGGTGGTGGGTAAAAAAAATTTGACGATTCAAAAGAGCTTTCTATCATGTCATATTTGAATAACGATTATTTTGATTTTCATTTTGTGCGGAACCCGGGCCCGGCATGCACTTGCCTAGATTTTACAATACAAGCAGTTGGTTGCCGATGATAAAAATTTAATTTTTATACAACAAAGTTAGCACATAAGCAGGCTGACCACCTTATAGGTAAAGTACAAAACACACAGAGAAAAAAAGCTACGTAACTCCTTAGACCACTTTTGCTTAGCGATAAATTGAAGAATTAGTGTGTTTGTACTAATGCGATTACGGAAACCGGAGCCACAAGTATTTGCATTTAAACACTACATTGAATTGCAAAATCCGTATATAGTTGGAAACATTTTTATTTTGGTACTTAATTAAAAAATGTATACAACATATACATTTTTTAGCTTCGAAAAATATAAAATTTGTGACTAATTATTTCCTACTTATACGCTTGGCAAACGTAAGCCTCCGCTTATATTCTTCAGGTGATGGAAAATGTGCGGCTAACATCATTGAGAAACGAGAGCCTGCGGCAGCTAACTAGCAGGTGAACGTTAGCAAAGAAAAATTAAATAGTGTAAAAAGAAAAAGTCGAAGGGGGTGAACTGGGGGCGACGAATCTGCCGGGGTGGTTCTTTCGTAGAAAAGCCAGTTTCCTTTAGTGGAAACAGATAACGATCCGCCGCCGACGACAGAATACGTAACTGCACTTACTAAGCATATAGATCTACATGCTAAAGGAACACTATCAAAGGTATATAACACAACAGATTCCCTGCGAGCGGGGGAAAGTGCTCAGTCAGTGTTGTCGTCACGATTACATTCCGCTTCATTCATTTTGCCATATCGATGAATACGCTGTTCTATTCACAAATTTCACTTTTGTATTCGATCAATTTATCTATCACTAACGGTGTGCAAATATCGGGCTAGATATTATGTCTAAATACACAGACATTTCATCAAGTTAAACAGCGGTTATACATATTCATATTATTAGCAACAATATCAGTCTTTTTATACGCTGACTGAATCGAATCAGGATGTGTACACAGTGGTGGCGTGGGGAGAACGGAAAGCGTTGATTCCTCCGAGACGCCGCGTCATGCATCCGTGCGCGGCATCGCAATGCAGGGATCGCCCGCGGCGATGCATGAACCCTGTGAAAAAAGTTTGTTTTCATTGAGTGAAGTTCCACGACGCCGCCGAGCGCGTTTATTTTGCGATAAAAAAGCTCGATTATTCGATAAGTGTTTATTAACTGTACTTGTATTTGTTGCGCCGCGAAGAGCGTTGATTTTCAAAGTTGTTTTTGTTGAAGTTTGAAGATCCTTTTAGGGATACAAAGACTAGTGAAGAGGTATTTAGAAGTAGATAACTTCGAAAGTAGTTAGCCAAATTCTTTCAGTAATTGAAAGCGTTAGACTGCAGCACCTATAATGTCGGGTTAAATATAAGTTTTCGTAAATTCGATGTGGGCAGCGGAGACAGACGTTTTTTATAATAATAATATAATAAATCATGTTGTTAAACAACCTTGTTTAACATTTTCAATTAAGTAAGTAGTATAACTTCAATAATGTTAAAGTAGGTAGTTCAAACAGTCATCGTCTCTGCCGAATTACGCCCATTGTAGGGTATAGATTTTCCCCGAAAAGGGGAAATTAGGCCTTTTTCTACAAATTTAGCTCAGTGCGGGTTGTACGCGTTCCGCACCAACGCTACTTCTCTTGGTCGACAGGATACACCGCGATTGGGTATGGTTGGTTTAGGTCCCATATAAAGTGAGTGATGCTTGGCACCCTCTGTGTCATTTCACTGAAGCTGAGTGGAAATTAATTTGCCTCTGGCAGTAAGAACTTGCTTCGGCCTAATTTGAGCAAACCTCAGCCGAATACGTCTTCTTCCTCCTGGCCATAGTCACCATTTCAGCCAAGAGACGCCCACTGCTGGACATAGGCCTCCCCAGGGATCTCCAAACCGATCGGTCCTGCGCCTCCCGCATCCAGCGGCTTCCCGCGACCTTCACCAGATCGTCGGTCCACCTTGTGGGGGGCCATATGGCCATAGTCATTTGAATAATATTCATGATTATTTCTATGTTTAACTATTAACACTTAAATATAATTGTGATTAAACTTGTGATTGTGATTAAAAATTGTGATTGAATCTGAACTCTCGCTTAGCAACTAAGCCCTTCAGGCTTCCGTTAAGTATATTGTACTTTACAAGTGTATATAATACGAGTATGTACTTGAATAATAAATAAATAAATTAAAAATAAATTCGCACGATTCAAGTTGCATTTTGTTTATATTGCCTACAGTCCGAATGAGAATACAAAGCGGAATTGGAAAGCTTTCTACATTGAGCGCAGCTTCATTGCTATTCTCTTATCTGACTCAATATAATTATTACGACATGTTCGGATAAGCTGCTTGGGTTTTATTGAATTTTTTTGGCGTAAGGCACAATCTGCTTTGTTGTGGATTTCCTTCAGGTTTTTAGTACTCAGCAGTATCGAAAGATTTTATAGCTGTTTCTATGCATTGTTCGCAGTTTCTTGTTGAATTGTTTGTGCGATTGATTAAGGTATTAGTGATAAGATGAACTTATTAACGGAATCGTTCATAATGAGAGTAATATTATTTTTTGTCTTAAAATCAAAATGTTCTTTATTCAAATATGACTTGATAGAAAGCTCTTTGAATCATCAAAATATTCTAACTACCTGGCAGGTCTGGCAGGTTTTAGTAATTCCGATTAAATTTTCAGAAAAATCCTTATCCCATTGATAAATTAAGAGGTGTAATACAACTATAACGGTAAAAGATCTGTAACACAATATCTTAACATCATCCTGAAATAAAACAACTTGTGCACACTAAAATGGAGCAATAAGGTAATTGGTATTTTCGGAGCACCACACAGCGCGGCTATTATGCCCCAATTACCTTTGGGGTAAACGCCAGCGCCTTGTTGATATGCAAAGTGAGCCTCTAAAAAGAACAATTCGAGATGCCATTTGAAAAAACCAACTTTAATCAAACCACGTGGATAAAGAATAATGAACATGAGTATCACGAGAACCATTGTATTAAAAAAATGACATTATTTTTCTCGTTAATGTACGAGGGTGGTTTCACAAATAGCCGACCTAGTATAGCAATGCTGGCTGGAAAAAAAATTAAAGTTCGAATCTTCAGGCTCGTTAATTTGAAAAAAGAAGAAGTACTTAACGTTCTTTTGTTTTTGTTTTACAGCCATTATTAAAGATTGCTCTGAGTGTTCAATCTTTATAGTAAATATATGTTATTGGTTGGTAATTAAACATTATGCTCCTACCAATCAATAATGGCTCTCGGCCATTTTGGGAGTGATGAGAAGACGGATCTACGCGCCGCGTAAGGTAGACGTTCTACCTTGTCGTGTGTAAACTTTATGGACGTTCCATGTGCTTTTGAACTTTAATCCTGTGAAACGTTTTCATCAACTGTACAATCAAAAACCCTTGATTCCGTTCGTGTACACACACTATGGCTCTAGCCAGATCACCGCCAGAGCTTCGTCGATCATTATCCTGGGTGAACGAGCAGTCAAGGTTGGTGGAGTAGTTTTTTTTTCTCATTGATTTCTGATTGTATTGTAAGGATTGAAGATCATTCCCATTTTCTTATTACCTATACAGTCCACAATTTATAATTTACCAGCCTTTTTTGTTTTTGTGACGTAAATAGTGCACACCGAGTGATTTTGCAAACAGGAACAAAACTGGTCTGTGATATGTGATACAATAAGTTCATTTGAAATTATTGTATCACATATCGCAGACCAGTTTTGTCCAAGTTTCATTTGAAAGGTGTAAGTTCAACTGATATTAAAGTCGAGCTGAATTCTACTTTGGGAGAGTCTGCTCCTTTATTTACAACAATAAAATATTGTATCGCTGAGTTAAAAGAGGTCGCACGAGCTGCGAAGATGAACATCGCAGCGATCGACCAAATGACACCTACGCCAGAAATGGCGAAAGAAGTCCACAAATTAGTTTTGGATGACCGTAGACTAAAACTGCGTGAGTTAGTAGACGTTATAGGCATTTCTACTTGGCATATTAACGGAAAAATTGGTCATGAGAAAGCTGTGCGCATTATGGGCGCATTGCTCACCATTGACAAAAGCAGCATGGTTGAAATTTCAACGCAATAAAACCAAGTTTTTACGACGATTTCTAACTATGGACGAAACATGGGTCCACCACTTCACCCTTTAGACGTAAGAACAGTTGAAACAATGGACTGAAAAGGGAGAACCGGCTCCAAAGAAGGCGAAGTCAGTTCCATCTGCTGGCAAGGTCATGGTGCAGTATTTTGGGATGCGCATTGGATAATTTTTATTGATTATCTTAAAAAAGGCAAAACCAACAACGGCTAGTACTACTTATGCAAAACTATTGCAGCGTTTGAGTGATAAAATTAAGAAAAAACTTTCTTATTTAGCGAAAAAGAGCGTGCGGTTTCAGCAGGACAATGTACCTTTTCACACGTCTACAATTGCACTGGCTAAAATTTATGAGTTTACGTAGTAACTATTATCTAATCTGTGGTTGAAGTTTGAATTGCTTCGTCGTGCACCTTATCCGCCGGATCTAGTTCCCTCAAAATATTTTCTGTTCCCAAACTTGAAAAAGTAGCTCGGTGGTACAAGATTTGCCAATAATGAAAAGGTAGAGCTGGTAGAGTCTACTGTTGATGGCTATTTTCAGCAGCTTGACACTGATCACTGTAAATAGGGCATGGAAGCTATTAAACGTCGCTGATTATAGTGTATTGCATTAAAAGGAGACTATATTGACAAATAAATAAGTTTTTTTCTCAGTTATTTTGTGTTATCTATATTAGGCCGGCTAGTTATGGGACCACCCTCGTAAACTGATCGTCAAATATTTTAGATTGCAGACATCCAGTCACATTTTCATCACTGTTATCATAAGGTATGAAAATGTGACTGGTTTGTCCTAATTCCTGGTTTGTACCGGTAGAACATTTTAATGCTATTGTGTGTAATTTTCATATAATTGTTAGATAGAATCATTCTTTTTAAATCTTGTATTTACTTACACTATTATTATACATATAATTATACTAATTATACATATATTTTCATCCCTTCTATTCTATTCGAAAAGTGTCGCTTTAATTGTTCCTCTATAAGTGGGAGCAATGTAGCTCTTTTCTATTAAGAACTTTTTAGCGGGCGGGAATGAGATTTGAATTTAGAACATGTATCATTCATAGAAATCGAACGCAAATTGTATTATATTACTGGCTACACGTCTACACTAGCTATACGTATTGGCTGCACGGCGGCGGCCCCCACGGTAACTGAAAAAAACAAAAGCGAGCGAATTAAGTCTCTGTTCTTGTAATCAGTACATACTTTGTTATATTTTGCAAAAATAATGAGTTCTACGTCGAGTTATGAAAGTGACAATGCATTAACTCCTGAAACACTAACATTACTTATATTCACATGTATTTTTTAAATAAAAATACGTATTCATTAATTACATAACACCGTCTTTTATTTATTTTCTCATAGAAAGGGGATGAAAAGTAGAGTATAGCTAGTGTATGTATCGAGAACAAATTATTTTTACCTCGGGCGATGTACTTTGAATCCCTCGCTGCGCTCAAGATTCTATGTTAGAATCCTTCGCTTCGTACGTGGATCAAAGTAGCGCCCTCGCCTTAAAAATACTACTTTGGTCTCTTATCAAACAATCTACTATTTTTTTTAACATACGACTGTGCAGGTGGAAGCGAGTTGATTCCTCTACAACTGAGGAATTGGCTATCTCACCTCTAATTATAGGAACACAACAATGCTATTAACATTGTTATAATGGCGGCAAACTTAGGTAAGACGATGGTAGCTAGCTAGGTGGGATCAGAAGCCCTGCAACCAACCACACCAAGCAGAAAATTTCTGCTCCTATAGGGAATTGAACCCCGGACCTCCCGATCAATATTTGGTTGTGTTAACCACTAGACCACGGAGACGGTTACATTCGAGATGCATATTTCCTCCCTGTTCCTGACCTCCATTCTCATGCATGACATGAGTTAGTAGCAGGCTAGTAGGTATTTCCATACTCAGCATCAAAAATTCAGTTAAACGAATAGCTTCTATATAATTCATATATGAGTATATGTAATTTATAGGATACAAGCTTTTGCCTGCGACTTCGCTCGCGTAGAATTAGTAATTTGGGTATCTTATTTTTTATCCAATCTGCTTTTTCATCAATCTGCTTACTATTTAAATAATAAAAAAGATTAGTAATTATTGAGATTCCCCATACAAACTTCCATACCTCTCTTTTCACTAATTGGTCAAAAATTTATAAACATTCTTTATTTCTAACCAAAAGTTGAATATATGCATCTAGCAACACTATTCTAAATTCAATATGGTCGTCACTCAAAAATGGCGGATAGAATATGAGTCCCGCAGTAACACCCCTGTCAAGAGTTTTATTTTTTTTAAATACGCATTGTGTTAGCAAAATTGTTATTGTTTAGTCCCACTTGCGTTATTGAATGACAACTAAAAATCAAAACTTTTTTTTACTTTTTTTTACTTTTCTACTCATTATAATGAATATTAATTTTACCTTATGAATATGTTTCCTGAATCTTAATTAGCTAAAGTACCATTTACAAAACATTCAAATAATAGAATAAATATTGATAATTCTAATCCAACAAATATCAGGAGTAGGCTGATAATTTTCAGAATCGAAATGTACCGGTGAAATATTGATTTGATAAACAAAACTGTTGGATTGTTGAGAGCGGATATCATTAAAATTTACCAGTACATTGTTATCCTAGGGGTGAAAGTAACTTATTTAGTCCCGAGACGGGGTGGCGCCAATAATCGAGGGACTAAATAAGTCTTTAACCCGAGATAAACACTGTGCTTTTCATTACGAATACAATGGAAGTTAAAATATACGAGTAGACATGAATTAGCTAAGGAAAAAGTGAATGAATTATACAACAATAGTGCTTTTAACCAATTTATGAGTAGGTTAATTATGTGGCCTTGAAGTGTAAATAAATAAGTGATTTGGTGAAGCTTAGTCGTAGAGCGAGCGCACCGCGAACGCGTAATGGTCGCATTACCATTCCAAGTCAGTGGGTAAGCGCCGACCGCCGCCGACCGCCTTGTGAATATGCAAGCGAGCTACGTAAAGCCTTGTTAAATGTATTGTGACTCAATGGTGGCAGCACTTTTAAAAGTGGGATTAGTATATATTTTATGGGAATAACTGATTTTTATATGTGGCTAATTAAAAAAACTAGTCAGTACTTTACAAAAAAGACACCATATTCTTATCCAGTTGAAAATACGGTTTTCATCTTGATTTTACTCTACATGTTGCTAAAACAAAGTTGCTTAAACAAATAATAATATTATTACCACTTAAATTGTAATTTTTAAGTGCTATTCTGTGATAATGATATACGATTATATCTCAACATACATAATTAATTTTACTTACAAACACAAAATAATTTTAAATATTCTTATATAATTGGTGGTGCCCGGAGTAGACACCACCACGTCGGCGATTCACCGACTTGATGCTTTGATTGCGGAATCCAAAAACCGATACAGATAATGTTTACCTTGTCTCCGTTCAGTCTGCGTATGTAGCCGGTGGACTTCCTGAGCTAGCGCGAAGGAAGTCGCGGCTCCTGAAGTTCTGCGGTGGATCCACCGGTGGAGACCGGAGCACTACAAATGCCTATTAGGCCACCACGGCTCACACACGCGACGATAATACTTTTGCACAACACCAAGCGGGCTTTCGCATCCCGATATTAGGTGCGCCGCGCAAAACACAATTTGTTATTTAACTTAAATTACATTTTATTCCGGCCCGCACATAACCTCTAACAATGTCATGACATTTCGACTCGACTGACTGACATGTCACATGCGGCCGGCCGCCAAAAAAGCTCTCACTGCACAGACCACAATGCAGTGTTGCCACTCGCTCTTCCTCGAGCGTGAACATCCCCCCGCTCCGGACAGTCCCGGACTGTCCGCCAAATCAGTCTAAGGGGAGGCGAGAAAGAGTAGCGACCGCGCGCTTCAAAACAGAATCCCCAACTAGGACCTCGGCAAACCTGGGCACACCATCAGACCCTAGAGTTGGACAATGCGTCCGCGACGCCAACGTAAGGGTGGCAGGTTTGGGTCCTTCACTAACACGAGGTCTCCAACCCTCGGTGGGTTTGTCTTATCTGACCACTTAACGCGCTGTTGCAAAATGTGTAAATATTCAAGGTGCCAGCGGCGCCAGAAGCTCTGGGTAAGCTGCTGGAGCAACTCAAACCGCGAAAGGCGTCCTGGATTGACATCTCTATAAGGATACTCGGGCAGGGCGTTAAGTGGTCTGCCTATCAAGAAATGGCCCGGCGTGAGGGCCTGCAAATCGTTCGCGTCGGTAGACAACGGACATAACGGACGCGAGTTGAGAACCGCCTCAATCTTATGAAACACCGTCGCGAGTTCCTCGAACGTGAGAATAGTCTCCCCAATAACGCGGCGAAGGTGAGTCTTGGCGGCTTTTACAACAGATTCAAAAATCCCTCCCCAGTGAGGGCAAGACGGCGGGGAGTATCGCCATGTTACCCCCCTACGGGAGAGTGTGGATCTGATCTCAATATTATTTTTATCTAAAAATTCACAAACTTCTCTTATATGTCTATCAGTGCCCTTGAAGTTCGTCCCACAATCGGACCGAATTAGAGAAGGCAGTCCCCGGCGGGAGACAAATCTGCCTAACGCTGCTAAGAAAGCGTCCATGGTGAGCGCACTCACCACCTCCAAATGAACGGCTTTAGTGGCCAAACAAACAAACACACACAAGTAAGCCTTTTCAGTCTTAGCATTACGGAGTCGCGACGTTTTTATAGTGAACGGTCCCGCGAAATCAGTTCCAACTCCTAAGAAGGTCATCGATTCATTCACACGATCAGCAGGCAAATCACCCATTTGGGGCTGCATCGTCTCGGGGCGTAAACGATAGCAGGGCAGACATCGAAAGATAACAGATCGGATGATTCTTCGCGCTGACAAAATCCAAAACTCCCGTTGGAGGAGCGCGGTCAATGCATTACATCCGGCATGAGCATTCTTCACATGGCGATCAATGATCAACAATCGCACCAATGGTCCGTCCTTGGGGAGCAACAGGGGATGACGGGATCTATAAGGCAAGTTAGCGTGCCTTAATCGGCCTCCTACACGCAACAATCCTTTATCATCTAGAAAGGGAGTCAAACGCACCAAGGGTCCCTTCAATTTGGACGTCCCGGTACGGAAAATCTTAAGTTCCGGTTCAAACGCTCTAGACTGGGTCATACGCACCCAATGCAAAAGAGCATCTTGGCGCTCCTGCGGTGAGAGGACCGGACACAAATCTTTGTCCTGAGGCCGGCGACAATTTCGTATAAATCTTCTTATCCAAGCGGTCACGCCGAGCAACTTGTCCAGAGAACTGTAGCGGTCTAATAAAAATTCCCGCTCTGGAGCCGCCATAGTCTCGACAGCGTGAACACGCAAGCCCGGATTTGGTACCTTCACCACAGCTGGTGTGGAAGGCCAAGACGGCTGTAACAACCATTCGGGACCCCACCACAGAGTGTGGTCAATAAGCTGAGGGGCTTCGCTGCCACGTGACGCACAGTCAGCAGGGTTTATTTCACCTGGCACGTGGCGCCAAATCAACGGGGCCTTCGAGGCCTGTATTTGGGATACCCGATTGGCCACAAATACTTCCAGGGAGTGGACGGAGTTCTTAATCCAACACAGGACAACCTGACTATCGGACCAAGCAAAGAGCGACTCAAAGTCCACACTACGTCCCAGGGTGTCAACAACGTGGTTCATCAAACGAACCAGAAGAGTAGCTCCAGACAATTCTAACTTCGGAATCGTTAATCGAGTCCGAAGTGGAGCAACCTTACTCTTAGCAATTAGCAAGTGGAGCTTAACAGCTCCTCTATCATCGACCGTCCGGATATATACGTCGGCTGCGTATCCACTCTCAGACGCGTCACAAAAGCCATGAAGGCTGGCCGTAAACCGTCCCTTAGGCAGTATATGTCTAGGGATACTAACACGGTTAATGTCGGGGAGAGACGACATGAAGGACTCCCAATCTCGCAGCAAACGGCCCGAGATGGGCTCATCCCACGACACTTCGGGTGACCAAAGTTCCTGTAGGAAGCACTTCATCCAAAACACTACGGGACTAATCCAGCCATTTGGGTCAAAGGTACGAGCTACTGTAGACAAAACCAACCGTTTTGTTCAGACCTTGGGGCTTGGCAGCTCCAATCGATAGGTGAACGTGTCCTGGACAGGTCTGTATTGCACTCCCAAAACAGACAGTAAATCTGGAGTGTTGGCATTCTCAAAAATATGAGGCTCCTGCTGGTGGTCGTCTGGCAAGTCACACAAAAGCTGAGGTGAGTTGGACATCCACTTCCTCAGTTCATAACCACCAGCCCCGAGAAGAGCAATTAGTTCATCTCGCAAAATCAAGGCTTCCTCGACACTAGAGGAGCCCGTACAAATATCATCCACAAATGCATCCTCCTTGAGAACCAAGGATGCGCGAGGGTATCGTAACCGCTCACGTTCAGCGAGTTCCACAAGTGAGCGAATTGCCACAAAGGGGCTCGAACGCAAACCGTATGTATTGGTGTTCAGCTCGTAGACCAGCATGGGATCTCTGGGATCCTCCCTCCATAATATGAGCTGATATCGTCTATCGTCCGGGTGAATCACAGTCTGCCGAAACATCATCCGGATATCGGTCACAAAGACGACGGCATGGCGACAGAAGTTGGTCAATACATCACCCACCTCGTGGTGCAACTTCGGTCCAGCATGCAGACATTGATTCAGCGAAACTCCGGTAGACGTAGGAGCTGACCCGTCAAAAACAACGCGTATCTTCCCAGTGGAAGGTTTCAAAACCGCGTGGTGAGGAAGAAAATTATGTTCCTCGTTTCGCCAGTCCAGTCGCGAGACCGACATGTGCCCCAGTTGCTCATATTCTCGCATGAAGTCGACATACTTCTGTTTGAGGTCGGAGTTCCTACTCATACGACGCTCCATGGACAGCAGCCGCTTCTCGGCCAACGGCCGGGAGCTGCCAAGTGAGGGGCGAACTGACAAAAAGGGCAAACGAGTGATCAGCCGTCCCGAGTGAAGGCGACCTGTATTGTTCTGGTAGAACAACTCACACTCCTCGTCCAAGGGGTTCACTCGCTTCACGGTAGGTGGCTCTTCCACCTCCCAAAACCGTTGAAGGACATCCGATAAGGTGGAGCTAACAGTTATGTAACTGTCCACCGATGGAGATGGTGGGTTATGCCTAACTGGTCTCATCACTACAAACCCAAGCGATGTAGATAAGGCTACCAGCCCACCCTTCTGTAACTCTCTCCTCTTCCCACAATACACGCGGCCTAGAACATCGGCACCGAGCAATAAGTGAATCGGACCGGTTCGGTGGAAGGAAGGGTCAGCCAAGGTCAATCCTGATGTCGCATCAACGACAGCGCGCGAAACGTGCTGTTGCGGAAGCTGACCAACAACCTTCTCATAAACAATCGCGGTCGCGCCAATTTTGGGCGCTGAAGAGAAGTGGGGGGAGAAGGAGAACAAAACCTGACCGATCGGATCCGGGATCCGTAGGTCTCCGATTCCTCGTACCGATTCAAGGTATGGAGATGTGTTCAAACTCAACTGCCGGACCAGCCAGCTGGAGGCAATGCAACCCTGAGCTCCCGTATCCAAAAGGGCGCGAACTAAAACAAAGGTGCCCCTCGGGCCCCACACCTGTACGGAGGCTGTTGGTAACAGCACCTGCTCCTGTGGGGGGGTTGCAGCCGACAGTTGGTTTAATGAAAATCCTCCCGCAGTCCCCGCAACGGGGGAGAAGGGGTGTTCAAGGAAAAATGCGTGCGCGGCAGAGGAATAGGGCGCTCAAGGCGCTCGAGCGGGTCCCAATCCGGCACGTACTGGCCCCGATCAAAGCGGCATCGGGGGGCCGGGCGGTGCCCATGATGGGCGAAAGTTGGGGGAGCCCGTGACAACCGGGGTCTCTCCATCAGAGGGGGAGAGAAGCGTATCGGCTCCCGACGTGGCTCCCTAATAACCGCGGCCCAATCCCGCGGTGGCGCCTCATAAGCGGCGCGTCGATCCCCCCCGCCCGTAGGGGGGGTGGGGCGCCCAATCCTCCCACTGGAGGGGGGGCGCCTGTCCAATCTCAGCGGAGGTGTGGCACGCCCCTCCGATCTCCTCGGAGATGTGGGTGACCTACGAGGGCCCCCGCTTGTGTGCGAGTCCCTCTCTCTCACCACCTCACGAGTGTCTTTATTATTAAAGCACAAGAGGGGGTGATGGGTCCCTCCACAACAGTGACAATCTCGTGGGTGGGGGCAAGCCGATGCCATATGAGCCCCCAGGCAGCGGTAGCACCAATTCCGCTGTTTGGCCATATTTCTACGCCCCTCGGTGCGTAGGCCAACAAATTTGGGACAGGCCGGCAAACGATGGCCATCTCGCTTGCAACACTTGCAAGGCATCGGCCTCTCCCCTTGTGGAGAGTTCTGCCGCACGGCAGTATACTGCTTGTACGGGCGGCGCTCTCTCCGTGGCGCTGCCCGGGTCGCCTCAAAGCGGCCTGTACTCGGTCCTGGTATAGGAGCCAGATCCAAGTAGTCGGTCATCCGACACTCATCCTCCAAAAATCTGAGGAGATCCGAGAAGGGGGGGAGGTACGAGGCACTATTGCCCCCGTATCTTTGTTCAAAGCGCCCCTTCATCTCCATGGGAAGCTTATTGAGGATGAGGTGGAGCAAAATAAAGGACCACTGGTCCACCGGTAGATCAAGTCGTTTGAGCGCGTTAATAGCGCTTAGCAGCGGGTTCAAAATCTCCTTCCTCAATGAGGAGACCCGCGATACTCGTGGCAGCCCTAAAATGGCAGCCACATGTGTGTCCGCTAGCAAGCGAACATTCTGATACCGGGCGGTCAACAACGCCCTTGCAATCTCATAACTGTCATCGTTGACAGGTAGATGCTGGACAAGCACACCAGCCTCTCCACGTAAGGCAGAGAGCAAATAGGCCAATTTCTGGCTAAAGAACAGATCGTCCCTCGAGTGAACCAGGCTATCAAAGAGGTTAATGAACCCCATCCAAGAAGCCAGGTTCCCATCAAAGGTTGGGATGTCTAAAGTGGGCAGTCTGCCCAGCAAGCCGGCCGGGGTAGGCTTGACCTCCCCGGGCGTGCACGACTCACCCCTCCGGACGGATAGGATTGCCTGAGCCTTGTTTATAATCACATCCGCCTGTTCAAAACACTGATCATAATCGGCATTAAATTGGTCGACTGCCCGCAACTCAGCGGCACCGTCGGCTGGGTGGTCGAGCAGATATTGTTGATGAGCAACAAAAAGCTGCTCCAATTCCTTCAAGCGAGCAGGTACTCCCTCATGCCGAATTAACAAGGCCTGTTCTCGGTCTGGTCGGTCTACCAAAGCGACAGCACTAGCAAACCATCTCAAGATCTTTTGTGCACCCGCGCGGGCACCACTAAGCGGGCTGACTGGCGGGACCATTTTGCACCAAAATTAATATGCACTATAATAATACATAGACAAACAGACCGACAACCACAGACCGACAACCGCAGACAACAAAACAGATCGGGAGGAACTTCAAAGGCAGAACAAAATATATAAACAAACCAAAATCAAGTGTAAATGCTAGAACTTAACTAGAACAACAAAGGCATTTAACAACAGAATTTTCAAACAAATTAAATTCAAGTATTAAGTCAATAACTTAACAAACATAATATTCAAAGGCAAACAAAACAAAATCAAATGTAAATGCTAAAACTTAACACAGCAAAATAGTGTATTACAACAACAGCAAAGTCATTTAGCAGCAAAATTTTTTAAACAATATAAATTCAAGTATAAGTTTAGAACTTAACAAACAAAATATTCAAGGGCAAAACAAAGATATGAAAAAACAAACCAAAATCAAATATAGGTAAATGCTAGAACTTAACTAGAACAACAAAAGACATTTAACCCCAATTTTTCATATACAATGACAATTAGTTAAGGAGATCGGTCCACAAATGAGATTGTAGTCGGTTTAAAATCAGCAATCAAAACCAATTAATATGTATTGCCCGTTTGGACAACCAACAAGATTACAATATTAATTGTACAATACTAATCAAATACTCAAATCTAAGAACCACGCTCTGCTACCAAAAGATGGTGGTGCCCGGAGTAGACACCACCACGTCGGCGATTCACCGACTTGATGCTTTGATTGCGGAATCCAAAAACCGATACAGATAATGTTTACCTTGTCTCCGTTCAGTCTGCGTATGTAGCCGGTGGACTTCCTGAGCTAGCTCGAAGGAAGTCGCGGCTCCTGAAGTTCTGCGGTGGATCCACCGGTGGAGACCGGAGCACTACAAATGCCTATTAGGCCACCACGGCTCACACACGCGACGATAATACTTTTGCAAAACACCAAGCGGGCTTTCGCACCCCGATATTAGGTGCGCCGCGCAAAACACAATTTGTTATTTAACTTAAATTACATTTTATTCCGGCCCGCACATAACCTCTAACAATGTCATGACATTTCGACTCGACTGACTGACATGTCACATGCGGCCGGCCGCCAAAAAAGCTCTCACTGCACAGACCACAATGCAGTGTTGCCACTCGCTCTTCCTCGAGCGTGAACAATAATTTTAAATAGTATGGTATGGTCATGGGCTCCCGATAGGAACAAATTATAATTAGTTCTAAATAAAATCAATAGATGTCGCAGCATGTACCATACTAGAATGTAAGAACTTATTCTTACGCATTGTGTAAATATTAAGCTGTAACTAACCACTAGATGTGTTAATTAAAAAGAAATTATTATTTTCAAGACAGATTTGTTAATTTTTTAAGTAAAATTGATAAGTTGCAAAATGAGTCTGCTTTGTTGTGTTTTTTTGTTTTGAACTGCCATCTATTGTGAGCTATTGTTAACATCTCGTCCAGACGTCGATAACTTTGAAATTAAAAAGTATGACTACAGATGGCAGTAATACAGATACTGATAAATAGAAGTGAGCTAGAAGAACTGAGTGTTTGCGTTGTTGTTGTTGTTTTCCAAGTGTGTTTGGCATTTTTATGTCTAAATCGCAGATTAGGTACATATTCTAACATCTAAATGTTATCAATTATTCGTTTGTCGTTAAATAATTTAGAAAAAAATATACATTAGGTAAGAACGAATATTAAATAAATGTTTTGATTATATTGTCATCTTTTGAACTAATTGTTTAAAAACATTGCGACTGTGAGTTTCGAGGTGAATTTGTGCTTGCTAATTTCTGATGTTTTATCGACGACCTGCAGGCCTTTTCTCTAACTTCGGTTGCTAACTAGAACTGTTATTTTTGAAAGAAACTTTACATCCATTACTGCATCATGAACGCCACCGTAATGGCTCCTCCAGACTACTCGCGAAGTTCCTCGACGAAGTACTCGGGAAAGTTAACCGATGTCCGAAGTATGTCGCTACACACTCGTTGAACTTCGCGAGAAACTCATTCGTGCCGCGCGGCAGTACCGTCAGGACTCGCACGTCATGAACGCTCAAGCTTCCAGGAACCACAGAATTTGCTCCTGCGACCACTGTGTACCACTCATAATCGTGTCGTGTGAAAATATTAATAAAAAATAATTACTAGCACGCGCATGTACCTACTCACGACTACGTATTGAAGCCAAAAAGTGAATATTTAAACTGAAGTTAGCCGAGTAGTGTAGAGAGGAACTTCGCGTAGATACTTCGTGCAACTTCGAGTCCTTTGACTCGGGCGCAAAAACCGACAACAAATGGAAGTCGCCCGAGGCGAGTCGAAGTTGGACGAAGTAAGACGAAGTGCCTCTCCACACTATTGTATTCGCTTAACCTCGTTCAACTTCGCGAGTAGTTTGGAGGCCGGGTAACACATAATATCACTAAACTAGTAATGGATATAAAGTTTCTTTCAAAAATGACAGTTATAGTTACCAACCGTAGTTAGTGAATGGGCCTACTGGCTTTAAAAACGGACAATTCGAATTAGGTACCACGATTATACACAATATACGACTGCCGCAATTTTGAATTTGGACTTCGACGAACAATCCACACACGACGATTATTAGGCTTTTGAATGTCGGTCGTAATATCAAATACTTTCGTAATGCACAGTTAGCACAGAGATCTAGTGATCGCCTGCTGCGCAACGGGTCGCGAGTTCGATTCCCGTACGGGACAAATGTTTTGTATGGCCTACAGATTTTTTTCCGGTCTGGGCGTATGTGAATGTGATATTCTATGTTTGTAACTGCACACCCACGCACGACACAGGAGAAAATCCTAGTGTGGGAAAACGTTTTTTATATAAAAAAAAATAAAAAAAACGACGTGTTGCTGAGAACACGTCAAGCTAACAACAAAATAAATAAAATGTCGTTTTGAAGAATGATATTTCATTTTGATATCTATCTCTACGCGTTCCTGAGAAAAGGGGTCTTAAAAGACATACAGACGAACAATGAATCCTACACAAGTTCCGTTTTCTCCTTTTGAGGTACGGAACCCTAACAATGATATTTTGAGCTTAAGTTTTCAATTCCTTTACTGATCCGTAGTATTTTTTTTTATTAAGTTGGTAAATAAAGTACCTACCTAAGGCGTTTTATTTGGCCTAAGGAAATATCTTACCCTGTTAATATGAATGAAAAAGTAC
Source organism: Schoenobius gigantellus (assembly GCA_963935595.1). NCBI lineage: Eukaryota > Metazoa > Arthropoda > Insecta > Lepidoptera > Crambidae > Schoenobius > Schoenobius gigantellus. The sequence goes on from OZ012542.1 coordinate 25,110,628, forward strand.
ATCGATTTAGTCAGATTCTTCCTGGGGACTGTGGTGGAAATTCTTCTGTTATGGGCCAAAGCAATGTCTTTTTAAAAATATTATCACATCATTATTATTTCAATTAAGTGCTTAGTTAGGTAGGTATAGTCACTGTCTACTCTTTTCTTTATTTAATTTTATATACCTACAAAATTAGGTATGAGAAAAGATCCCTGTCGATTGGTTCTAAAAATAGTATAATAGTACTTAAATGTTAGAATTTAACGAGATCAATTCGCGGTTTATGTAAGTATCGAAAACTTTAAATAGGTACAGCTTTACTATTTTTTGGAAATGAAAATCAATATTTAGGGTACATTCTCTTTCAGGGAGAACACCGTGGGGTTTTAGTGGGTAGGCCTGCTTGACACTCTGCGCGGGAGAGCCCCACACACGCTCGCCATCTAGCCAAAACGGCGCGGGTACGGTTAAACGCATTTCCCCCCGTGAAAAAAAACGGGTACATTCCCTTTGTCAAAAATCTTTAATTTCCATTCTGTAGAAATAATTGGAATATTGATAGTAGGTAAGTAATCAATCTGTTATTTTAAGGGGGCAAGGGGCGACCAATGATTGAGCGACCCCCAGTGGGCCATTGCGACCTGCGGCCGTCCCGCCTAACTCAAAGCGATCACTCGCTATCGTTATCGTGACATTAGAAGAATAGTTTTAATGTCACGTGACATTTGAACTATTGTTCTAATGTCACGAAAGCGATAGCGAGTGATCGCTTTGAGTTAGGCGGTAGCCCTCTGTACAGATATATTTTGGCTGAACATTGATAGTGGGTAAGAATTCAAATTGACGAATTAAATAAAATGACGACTAATTAAACAAAATTAAGACTACATTAAAAAAATTATTCACAATAGGCTAGATGACTAAAAATTTTTTTTGCTTCAATAGAAGCTCATTCATATAATAAACAGAAAGAAAAAAATCGGTTTTCGAATAACTATAAAAACAACCAAGATATAAGGTATTAAAGATTTTTCTCCATCTCTTTCTATCAAAACGACAATTTACAAGGAGTTTATATGGCCGTACTCAACTATGACGTCACGGTTGATGTCGGATCTCTCTGTCTAATCGACTTCAAATTAACAACTTAAAATGCTTGTATCTAATGTATTTCTTAGCCGATTTTAATTCTAATTTCACAGGACTGCATCTTTTTCCACGGTATTTTAATATTTAATGACGAGTCGTAAAAATTAGAATTCAGTCATCATCCCAATTCTTTAGCTAAATTTTTAATTATTGTAGGTATTACCTACTGGGCAATAGTTCGTTATTTTACGCAATTCGTCAATTTAAATTGACGAATTAGGTGTAAGTACCGTAGAACTAATTGAACAAAATAAGTATTCATTCAAGAAATTATGTAGGTATTATTCTTTAGATAAATTCTTAAGTTAAATTATTGTATTGTATGGTCGGTGAAGATGCAATGAAAGTAGGTACACAAATTGACTTTAATAGTTTTATTTATTTTACTATACCTAAGTACATTCACTAATTACAGCTTCATGAATCATTGAAATTCTCAAAGAATATAAAGTCTTCTTGCCCATTAGAACATTTCTTATATTGGGTAAGTAGGTAGGTATGATGTGGTGGGTTCAATTCTAAAATCTTATCGCTCTCTAATAGTTTTCTACGTTGAGTTTATTAGCGACGGTTTAAATATGAATTGAATTTATTTAAATAAGAAGGCAAATTAATGCTAAAGTCTAACTACACTAAATTACAAAAATTATATCATGTAGGTAAGTTGTTGTGGCAGTTAAGATGCTGTTTCCGAGTATTTCCGGTTTCTCTCAGAATCCCTTGCTTTTAATTGCTTGTCAAAATACTGCCATCTATTGACATGCTTACGCAACTACGCAATAAAACGTCGATTTTCGAACCAAAGCATTGCTATGTGCTCTCTTTGGTTTAGGAACAAAAAAGCAGTGTCCAGTGCTGCCGCCTGGCTAGAAAACTATGATAACTTTTTAGTTACCCGAGATAGTTTCCTTAGGCGTGCACGGATTTGTACTATGGGATTGGGCATCTGTACTAGTATTATGTTATCTGTGGTATGGTATTACTAAATTATACTTTTTAAATTATTATTATTTAAAGTTATGAGAATGAGAGATCTTTGTACCCAATAATACATTACTTTCTAAGGTAGACTTATGTGTGTATGTACTGAAATACTGTGTAAATATCAAAATAATACGATTAAGATTATTATGTTACTATTACTAAAACAAATTTATAAAAGTTATACCGCGTACCCAACATACAATTTAATTTTGAAAAAGGAACAAGAAATTTCAATAAAAATAAATTTAATTTCTAAAGTAATCTTTACTAGGGCGCATTGAGGTAAAGTATTTGGCAAATCGTAATGGAAGCGCTTTGAAAAATGTTAAATTTCAAGGCTGAGGCTTTGATCTTCGACTCCCCGGGCTTTTAGAACGTATAAAATACATTTCGAAATTTTCAAGCTTGATTTTATGTTAATATTATATTGTTTCGTTTACAGTAATATAAAAAAGAAAACATAAATTGCGCGTAAAGTAAAATCAAATTTTGTCGTCTTAAGCCAAAGCATCTGCAAAAAAATGTTTTTCTGCATGTTCTTTTATGGTCATAAAATGAATTTAATTGACGTGAATCTAATTAAATTGACGTGAATGATTCACGCCCGTATTACAATTGCACAATGAGGAAAAAAAATCGTACCTTTTATATGTCCCTCCTTTACTAATAGTTAATTAAGTAAACTGTCAAAACTTAGGTACGGGACCTACCCAACACAACCTCAAAGCGATTTTGTTTGCTTTTGTTATTGCTTAGTGTTTACTTCTGTGTAGTGATAGCTTGTTGATATTCATGATAGATGATTTTTAACCGATTTCGAAAAAGAAGGAGGTTCTTTGTTTGAATGTATCTATTTTTTAACCGACTTTGAAAAAGGAGGAGGTTCTATGTTCGACTGTATCTATTTTTTTATGTATGTTCACCGATTATTCCGCCATTTGAAGACCGATTTTCAAAATTCTTTTTGTAATCGAAAGAGTATACTCCCGAGGTGGTCCCATTGTCACCATGCTAGGATCTGACGATGGGATCCCATGAAAATCAAGGGAAACCCTTGAATTGCATAGGCATGTCACCGTATGTTCACCGATTACTCCGCCGTTTATGGACCTATTTTCAAAGTTCTTTTTGTAATCGAAAGAGTATACTCCCGAGGTGGTCCCATTGTCACCATGGATGATGGGATCTCATAAAAATCGAGGGAAACCCTTGAATTTCATAGGCATGTCCAACGTGTTTCATGTTTTTGCTGAAGATGTTCAGGTATTTGCATCTGATAGTCATCAATCATGTTACTGAGCTGATGATGGAAGGTTTCTGGTAGGTTAGGAGTTCGGAAATAATTCTTTAAGTACTTTTTGGAGCGAAAAACGTTTTATTTTAAGTTGTTCTGGTGTTTGTCTTGGCTCAAATTCTAAAACGCATGTATTATAAACTAAAAAAGATTGAAAAAAAATGTTTTTACAAAAAAATAAAACCGACTTCAAAAACACCAAAAAGTCATAAATAACTTTAGAATACATACAACATCACAGTTTTATATTGAAGTCGGTGCCAAGCAATGATCACCTGGAAAGTCTTAAAAAAATGAAAAGAACAATTAATATACCTACTTAGTTACTTTGGCACCGACTTCAATATAAAACTGTATTGTTGTATGTATTCTGAAATTATTTATGACTTTTTGGTGTTTTTGAAGACGGTTTTATTTTTTTTATGCGTATATTCATTACTCCGCCATTGTTGGCCAATTTTAAAAGTTTTGTAATCGAAAGAGTACACACTCGAGATGGTGCCATTGTTACCATGTGATCTGATGATGGAATTCCAGGCAAATCGAGGGAAACCCTTAATTTTCATAGGCATGTCCAACATGTTTCATTTTCTTTCTTTAGATATTTAGATATTTGCATCTGGTAGATATCATATCATATTATTGAATTGATTATGGAAAGTTTCTGGTGGATTAGGAGTTCGGGTATAATTCATTCTATACTGTTTAGGGCGAAAGACGTTTACTTTAAGTTATTCTGGTGTTTGCCTTGGCTCAAATTCTAATACGCATGTATTAAATTTACTAAAAAGATTGAAATATTTTTTTACAACTAAAATAAAACCATCTTCAAAAAACACCACAAAGTCATAAATAATATCAAAATACTTACCACAACACAGTTTTGTATTGAAGTCAGTGCCAAGGAATGATCACCTGGAAAGTCTTAAAAAAATATAAGAGCAATTAATGTTTACTTACTTAAAATTTGGCACCTGATGTTGTATGTATTCTTATATTATTTATGACGTTTTAGTGTTTTAGAAGTCGATTTTATTTTTTGTATAAAAAATATTAGATTCATTGCTAATTTAGAGGATGGATTGAGAAGGAGGCATTTGCCCACAAATACCCAATACAAATACAAGAAATCCAATTTCCATGTATCCTTTGTCATTAGTTTCATAGATTACACATTTCAAAATTTAACAAGTGTGGAATGAACTTGATGCAAGCCCTAGCCTGTGATGATTCTGTACAGGAAGTGACAGCGTATCTCATTTTTTTGCTATGGAATGTGTGTGGTGAAAATTAAGAAAGAAATGACTTGTAATACCCATTTTGCGAAAATATTTTACTTTGGCTAAGGCACAGGAAATGTCTTGTGAAATACGGCTGTGAGTATCAGTAACATAACTGTTCTGCGTATATGAAGAACATTTTTCCTTGGTCAGATTTAACAAAACTCGTTGATATAAGCCAATAATAATAACGAAAGATTGAAAGGAAGTATGGAGTTAGGTAAGTCCAACTTTGAGAAAGAGATCTCTCGTCGAATTCAACTCGGCTGGGCAGTGTTCGGGAAATTAAGGAAAATCTTCGCGTCTAAACCATCTCAGTGTCTCAAAACAGAAGTCTTTTTTTCTACTATATGCTAAGAGAGCGTTTAACTACTATCTCGCCTGATGGTAAGCGCCGATGTAGTCTATGATGTAGCACGCTCGCCTAGATAATGCCTGTTCACTCTAAATTTGAAGGATCCCAGATAATAATTTTGTGGAAATACAGACGCCGGGAATTTATTCCATTCGGTCGTAGTGCGCACAACGAAAGACGAAGCAAAGCGCTTTGTAGCAGCAAAGTAGTTGTAGTAGCAAAGTCTTTGACCAGTGTGTGTTGCCAGTGATGACTTACGGAAACGAAACGTGGTCATTCGCTATGGGTCTCGTCCGTAGGCCCAAGGTCGCTCAGCGGGCAATGGAGAGAGCAATGCTTGGGGCCTCCGTGCATGATCGGATCTGAAATGAGGAGATCCGCAGGAGAACTAAAGTAATCGACATTACTTGAAGGATTGCTCAGCTGAAGTGACAGTGGGCGCGATAGATAGCGAGGAGAACCGATGGCCGTTGGGGTCGATCGGTTCTTGAATGGCTACCACGTATCGGACGACGCTCAGTAGGTAGGCCCCCCACCAGGTGGACTGACGATCTGACAAAGGTCGCGGGAAGCCGCTGGATGCGGGCAGCACAAGACCGATCGTTGTGGAGATCCATGGGGGAGGCCTATGCAGCAGTGGGCGTCGTGCGGCTGAGGTGTGATGGAAGGGCAAAGATCTGCATGGGAGGTATCGCGCATTGACTAGTTCTGGTGAGACCCATACCGGCTTCGGTGAACTGACTGCGCTTCTGGGATCATTTTGGGAAACTGAGGATTTTGGCTATGCAATTGCAGACGAAGTAATGATGACGAACAACTATGGGAAATATATCCCGAAGGACGGTACCGTCGACATCTGTCGAGCATGCCGCCGTCCCGGAGTGTCACTCAGGTATATTATCTCTAGTTCTTCTCATTTTACTAACGGCGAGTATTTGCATAGGTACAACCTAGCCGGAGTTATCTATCAGAAAAGTGCCGATCGATACGGCCTTGTCGTGTCTGAGACGCCATACTATAAGTATCGCAACAGCGCCAGTTCTATTACGACTGCTCTATCACCACGGACAGGTCTTTTGTTTGCAATAATCCTGATATTGTTGTAGTTATGACGAAGAGTCTCGCTCGATATCGCCTGACAGTTGGATCAAGGGTCGGATTCAGAAGGTGATTCTTGTCACGGCACGTATTGTTCGAAGACACCTCTATCTGTATACTTAACTACAGGTAGCTTAGGTCATGCCCCGCTGCCTGCCAGTTATTTATCATAAAAAAACCATTAATACCCTAGCAATCCCTGGCATATGTAAAATCTACATAACTACGCAGTGTAATCCAAAATTAGATGGAGACGCCATAATATTATTATTGTTAGTGGTCTTAATAACTGTTGTAGCAAACTCCTTTGCTGTAGTCACTGGTTTAATAACGCGTTTTCCAACGCAGACGTTAAGACTAACATTAGAGTCAGAAGCAGGTAGAGTCCCAGCGTTATGTACATTCTCTCATGCAGTTCTTGTTTGGAGTAACTCCCTTTGCCTTTCATTTTAAAATCCATCACGAGTACCCGCATCTTATTCTTGTCTCTGTCGACACGATAAGTTAGTCGAGTTGCTCTTCCGCCTTTCCTTGAGACAGACACCTATGACTAAATTCGATACTGTAGCTGACCCCACGTGCTTTATTATATTAGTCGGTTAATTTCATCTTTATAACCGACTTCTCAAAAAGGAGGAGGTTCTCAATTTGACTGTATGTTTTTTTTATGTTTGATACCTCATAATAACTCTGTCGTTTATTAAGCGATTTGGAAAAATCTTTTTCTTGTGTTTGAGAGGTTATACCTCCTGATTGATCCCATTGTCAAAAAATCTGGACCTGGTGATGGGATCCCGAGAAAATCGATGAAAACCTTTAAATTTTATCGGCACGTTCAGTTCATCCTGTTTTATGTTTTTTCTGAATTTATTCAAGGATTTGCATCTGGTAGTCATGAGCCAAGCTGATGATGGAAGAATCCTTGACTTTGAGGAGTTAGAGGCTAGTTTTTTCAATACAGTAACCTTTAGTGGTATTCAAGTTAAACTATTCACATAATAGTATAAAAATACAAATATTGGAAACTTCGGTCCAATCACGGGCAGCAGCTTCTCGCACTGCAGGATAGGTGTTTGTTTATAGTTACTTAAATTAGGTTGTAAGTTTATATTGTTTGGTTTCTGTTATGAGAAACCAAACAAAAAGACAATAATAACTAAACAATCATTATCATTTAACTTGATGTTTGATGATAAATACCTTATATTCGAGTACATATTTCTAAATTACATTCAGAAAACACAAAGAAAACTCACAGAAGCTGCTTGTCAGAAATACAAATCTGATTATCGGTATAAAGACACGAATATACATACGTACACATGATAAAATGTAATAGTTGCCTTACGGCGGCGGAGATACGTCACTCAGCGGAATACGGATTTAACGTGAGACGAATATAATAACGGCGTATCCGCATAAAATATTCCTCGATAAACTGATAAAAAGCAAACGTCGGCGTGTCGGAACAAAAATTGCCAGGCGTCCTTCTGCGAGTATTGTGCCGAAATGACACGTGAAAGCCACGACGAGCGCGCGTCGCCTCACAAAAGGCTTACAGATGCGCGCACCAGAAGATTTTAATGAGGCTACGAGTCTGTGTGATTTTATCGCGTGTGCTGTAATGAGAAATAACCAAGCGCGTCCTCTTTGACTGCGCTTGTATAGAGCTCCAGCAAAAATGCTACAAGTGACACCTCTGGAAAAACTTGTCGTGCATTGAATTCGAATAGAAAATAACTGGTATGCGTATGTGTAGTGCCATAGAGAAATATTTTATATAAACAATCTGAATTAGAATTACATACAAAATATACTCTGTGTTCCTTATTTCAACAGTTACTTCAAGATATTACATTACAATATTTGTAATGAGTGTTATAAAATGAAATAGCAATATATTATATTGTTAACATAAAAAAAAACTAACACAAAAAAACTCTGTGCTCCTTCAAGTACATTTTGTATGCTAATACATTTATTAAACTATATGATAAATCAAACAAAATAGACATCATTTGTATAAAATTACCAATGCCATCTCTTAATTTTACTGAAACTGCGCAAAATTTCATATTTTCATAAAAACTTATTTTTTGTACTTTTGCGTGTCCTAGTACCTTCCTAGAGCAGCACCTTGAACGCTAAGCCGAGAAGACATTAACACACGTCACTCCTATAACTGGTTTGGAGACCACTGGACTAGACTCCATGAGTGAATTTGTGTGAGCAATATGACTTCTCTGTCATTTATCAGATTCAGACTAATATGTCGAAATAGCTGTGGTCACGCAGATTGATAAAAATAATTGTGGTTGCGGAACTCACTGGACACCATAAGAATATTTTAACAATTTACTAAAATAAAAAAAATAAAATCTCATTTATTTCTTAACAATGTAAACTTAAACATTATCACATTAAAATGGCTTTCCATCGTGAGAGACTGGTAACTTTGAACTGGAAGTTATGTTTTTTGTATTGTATAAATTTTTGGGTATGTTAAGTTATTTATCGGATAATTTAAAAGGTCAATACATAAGTTCGACTGTCAAAACCTTAGAACGGTAGCTACTTAGAAAAATAAGTTTAAGCTATATTTACTCTATATTGTCACTATGCGCTCTGGTATCTACCAGAGCGCAGTGACAGAAATTTTACGGTTGGTTCTACTATCGATCTTACTGTATTTTGGAGGTTTCATAAAATATCGATGTTACCAAAAACAAAATATTTACACGCTATCTGTACTCTGAACAGATAAACAAATGTACATAAAATTTTAAATCAATAAAATATACCTTACAATACTTTTTTTTATAAAATCATGCATAATAATTACATTTTATTAGAAGCGAGTGGCTTGCAATTACCATAATATTGTGAGTGTGGGACGGAGGCGGCGCGCGTCTTACTTACTCATACAGTAGCGCGCTATATATACATATGTGTCGACCATAACAAAACGAAGTTACAATATCTTTTTATATATTATTTCATCAATCATTTAATAATAATTTTTATATGAGATCTTATTGCTACTACAACTTCCCCTTAAAGTTTGTCAAATGATTTCAACTTCACCCTGTATATAGTACCTTTTCTAAACGGGTACTTAAGATATTTTTTCGTATTTTTATAATTACAAGGCTAGTGATGATTTTGGGGGAAAATGTGTTGCGAAAGATAGCAGCCCTGAATAACATCGTTTCCATTCGCTTAGCCTAAACAGCGTCAGTTTCAAGTTGACCGCTGTAGTGAGTGGACGTATGTGTCGTTTCATGTAACTTGTTTTAAGTATTCGTCTACCATGTCCATCATGGATGAAAAGTTAGAGCAATGGTAGGAACCGAAAAGATGCATATCAATTATTGACTGAGATGTATGGTGAAGAAGTTATAATTTCCAATTCAAAAAAACATCTTCGTCATAAATACTGTATGCATACGGTTGACCTTCTACAAGTAGTATTATAGTAATAGTGGTAGCTAAAAAATTTCTATCAAGTCATATTAGAATTAAGGTTATTTTGATTTTGTCTAAAGCGAGCTGCGAATAGGGGGTGGACCTTGAACATCCCGCACCAAGGTTCTACAGATGCAGCGGTCGCTTTTTTTCGCGAAAATAGTCGAATGATGATCATAGCACTTGCCGCAGTTTTAGTTACTTCAATAAATTGGCAACGCATTCTACAAAAAAAAGACCGCAAAAAAACACATTAACCTTTTACTGCATCATGACAACGTCATGTTCATAAAATGTTCATGTCCGTGTTAATAAAATGGTAGGAAGAATGGCGAAAGTGCACTAGAACAGAGACTTCAAAAAAAGCATATAGATGTGGAAGATTGAATGAATATTTTTTTCTGTCGATGTCTGTGAAGAGATTTGTATAGTAAAGATTATGAGGATGTTATGAATAAATTTTAACCAAATTAGTGATTCCTCTCGAGTTTAAGTTACCAGTAAACTAAGGGCTAAACCAGTGAACTACGGAACTGAGACGTGGCCGCATACAATGGGTCTTATAAGAAGGCTCAAAGTCACTCAAAGGGCAATGAAGAGGGCTATGCTCGGGATTTCTCTACGTGATCACATCAGAAATGATGAGATCCGTAGAAGAACTAGAGTTACCGACATAGTCCAAAGAATTGCAAACCTTAAGTGGCAGTGGGCAGGACATATCGCTCGTAGGACTGACGGCCGTTGGGGTGGAAAGGTCCTCGAGTAGCGGCCGCGTACCGGGACACGCAGTGTTGGTAGGTAGACCGACGATCTAGTGAAGGTCGTGGGAAGCCGCTGGATGCGGGAGGCGCAGGACCGATCGGTATGGAGATCCTTGGGGAGGCCTATGTACAACAGTGGGCGTCTCTTGGCTGAAATGATGATGAGGATAAAACTTAGGGCTAACTAGAAAATCGTATTAGCAAAAAACTCTGTGTATTAGAGCAAATATAACTACATTGATCTAATAGCGCACAAATGTTTTTGTTTTGTGAAAACAAAAATTTGTTTTCGTTGTTAAACAAAAAATTGTTGTTAATCGAAAGCCGGTTAACAAGAGTAAACAGTGTCGCATCAGTGTAACCATGAAACCAGTCGTGCAAACGCAATAAAAACAAATTAGGAGCCAAGTAAGTTACGCGGCGAGCGCACTGGCCAATTTTCATCAATGCAAATCACGTTGTCGACTCGTCAACCCAATTACCAAGAAGTGAATTTAAATAAAGATAAGTATCGCCCTCAAGGAGACAATGCTAATAGGAGCTGAGGCGGTAATGGGCGCCGACAGGAGAGCACCGCGGTAGGTGCTTTAATTATATCCACCGACTCACGCCCGTGAGCTGCAAACCACTTGATCAATTAGCGATCAGCTTCGTCAGTTTGTTGTACCAATCTGGAAAACGGCTAATTTTGTTATTGATACGTGGTCGTTTAACATAATATTTCAAACTAATACTTACTAGTACTTAACTAGTATTTTATTTTTTATAATTTATGTAGCTACGAAATAAATCTTTATAAGCTGGTATAGACATGGTACTACTTCACGAAGTCATTCAATTAAAAGTGAACTCGCCGTTCTTTATCAAACAGTACCCAAATATTCTGCCTCTAGTTTTATTCGTACATGAGTATAATATCCACAAAACATCGAAAATAATAATACGCTTCATATCGATTAGGTTTTATGACTGCATAATTATTGAGCTAATGTTGTGCGATGTTATGCAAGTAAAATAAAAAAATACAAAATACTGGTATACCTATACCTTCAGTAAAAATTTATCTTTCTTTTTCTTCACAAAATCAAATTGAATATGTGTTTCTAGAATTTCTTAAAGATGGCAGTGACAGTGACAGGTGACAGTTGTATTTTTTTTTTCATTTATTGTACAAGACATTCAATACATTTTTTACAAAGGAAATGTCATATCGATGAAAACCTATAAGGTTTATGAGTCGAATGACGAGTTCGTTCACATTGTCATAATCATTATAGCCATAAACATAGGTTCACAATAATCAACTGCTCAGAAAATTGCAGTGTGGGTTATTTTCTAATAGATACTTTTTTATAGAACGTATAGATTTACAGTCAGCTAAATATCGCTGCAACAGATAAGTGGGCAGAGTATTTAACACTAATGGAAGAAAATATTTAACATACCTTTTGCCATAAGCGTTGTTATACTTAGGTAAAATATAACATTTTACATTTTTCGGTTGTCTGAGGTTACTACATCTTTTGTATTTATTCAAAAAGTGGAGGTTTTTGTACTCATCCTTCAGGGTTGCTACTACTACTATAGGTAGTGGGTCGAGCTTTACGACTTGCTTTTACTCAGCCTCCAAAGGAGTCCAATGGATAGTGACAAATTGGCTTGTAAGTTTCTTTTTGTAAAAGCTTAGCATGCGTATAGCATGTTGGTGGTATTTTTTTGTTTTACCACTAAAATTATTGTAACGTATTGGATAATTTGATAATTTGTTTTTTAATATAGTCAAAAAAGACTTTTGTACTTTTAAAATAGTGTTCAACTAGATATGACACACAATCTTCGCGATCGTTTCATGAAAGTCTACGTACATACCTTTATCATGATTATACATCATAGCAAGTTTTGTACGCGTTAATAGAAAATTTGTGAAGTATCGAAACCTTGTATCAGAAAGTCAGCATTGTATTCAAGCTGGAGCAAAGTTACTTTTTAAATAAAGCTAATTTTATTTACATTCAGGTAACCATGAAAATAAATATAAAGTCGAACGCAAAATATCCCGGCATTATTTGCGGAAGGGGAACCCGCATAAAACAAATAGAAGCCATGACGCTGTACGTAATAAAACAAATATGTATTTTCCACAATCCGTCCACTATAAGATAATATGTTACTTTATTTCTATTTTCTGTATTCACTGAGGGTTTATGTATCTCGAATAGTCACGTCCCTCCCGTGCAGGGTGAAGCATACAAATAAGTGAAAGTCCGAAAACCCAAACACCCCACGATGTTCTTTATCTACGGATCTCTTAAAAGAATTTGATCACATACGAGAATATTACGAGCAACATCTGTGACAAGGGACGTATAAACTTAAATATTTGGATACAAGGGCCACACTTATCATAAAAAAAATCATCTGGTCAACTACGGAACGTGTTTAGCTGGCGATGCGAAATTGGAATTGCAAGAACTATTTATTTGAATAGTTTTGTAGCCTTTTGGCTTCTATATCTTAAATTCTCTTATTTATGACATGGAATTGTTTAACACTGGATGATACTTAAAATGGTCACTAAGTCTTCCAGGTGTCCGGCCTCAGCCATCGTCGGGCTGGATGGGATTCGTAATTAATTTATTTTGGTCCACTTTCACCTATTCAAAGTTGAGTTTTGTTCATCGCTGTCCCAACTAGAACAAGCTAAATATTAACGCCTTTTCAACACACGAGACTAGTTCTACTTGGTCTTTTTGAAAGATTCCCGGCACTGCAAGGCAATTCTATTTAAACCTGATTTGGAAATTTTATCGACATAGCAAAAAAAAAACAATCATATAATTAGTAGTATCCATTCGTGTATTGAATTGAACAGACGTATAAGTTAACGTATCATACTTGGACGCTGTCCAATATGCTCTCCTTTGTTTGAAATCAGTGATGGAATTAATTAAGAGAATGCAGCTTTTTGTCATATTTTGACTTACTATTTACATGCATAGTATTAACTTAACACACTATCTGTTTCACACAGCTTTGTCTATGCAGAAAAAGAGGTTTTTGGTAAAATATGTATTATTCGCTTTGATATTATAAATGTTACTATTTAAGAATCTGAATAAGAAACTTAAACCTGTGATATTGTAATACAGTAGTAGTTATTAACCATTTGCAGTGGACAGCTTAAATAAAGATTGACTATTTCCATATGCTTGAAAGTAGTAAATAATTATATATTTGTTATAAATAAGTATGAAATACTTAAAATTCTATCTTAGATAACATTTTTAGCATTTGGCGTGCCGAAGTATCTATAATATATAAAGCTATGTTGGTCAGTTATTTTCATTGTAAATGACACAAAAAAGATAACATCTACATTTTCAGAATTGTAGACTATTTCACAAGGGCTCTATAAAAAGTTATTTTCGTAATTACAGTTACGAACACCTTTACAGTTTTTGACTTATCGTCTTTTCAGTGAAGTATTATTAACCTTGTAGTCTAAGACAATACATCTTTGTAAATTACGGTCTTTGGGAGACCAATGTTTTGTCGTCTACACACAGGGGTTCTCAATTGACAGCCCCGCTTTGATTGATTGTGCTGCGGGCACCTTGTTATAAAGTAAAGGACAGTAACAAATAACTTAGTCTCCACCTCCACGATTGAATATATTTTAGTTATATTAGACTAACAGCTGAATGAGCGCTTTTTTACATATATAAGTACTATGGTGAAATGAAGGAGGTGTAAATATCTATTAACTACGCGCTCGATAGAATGAAATTGCGATATCATAATGCGTTACAATATTCAAAAAGGATAAGATATATATAAATAAATAAGTATGAAATAAATAAAAAACTACAGCTTTAGATCTTTTTGTTTAGCTAAAGTACAATAAAAGTTCCATCACTGACTAAGGTATATAACCTTTATGGGTCAACTACACTCTTAATGTGAATATAGATGATAAACCAAAAAAAATATATTAATTGCTAACGAAATACGTTTTACGCAGAGAAATTCGTTCAAGTTAAAATGACTATAATTAATCTAGTGCTAACACGAACTGTATGATGATACGTTAACGAGTGCCAGCAGAACCACAACCGCAATCAATCTGCGGGCAGCGCTGTCAATTTGCGGGCCCGATGACTTCCGAGTGACCGCCTCTGATTTGCATAAGGGCCAGCTTTAATATGAGATTATTTTCGAGTTAAGCGCACCCACCGCTGGAGCGGTCCCATTCATTATTAGTTTTGGAATATTTAGTAGACCCAATCTCCGGATGTTATTAGTATTGCCACTTGAGTTCGACTCGATTGCCGTCCAATTATGTTAAACAATCAGGCCGATTTATAAGCTGCCAGCTTCAATTTGCAGTATTTTGCTAAGGTTTAGTTTAGAGAAACATAATAAAAATACAGACGCATTTCTGTGCTGTGGACGTTCACGGTGGAGGCAAGTTTTTTTTCTCTGAGTTGATTGATTACTAAGTTTTATTAACCGGTTACATAACAAATATAATCTTTGTAGGTGATGTGGTTTGTGAAAATTTCCAGTTGTAAGGAAAAATCTTATACGATTTAGCATAATAAGAAATGCATAGCAACCGCAAAATTTCACACAGTGAAAACATGTACGGGAATAAACGTTTATTCTGTACGGAAAAATAAACCACATTTCGGAAGGAAGAGTTCAGTCCATTTTATTTGAAGTGACAGCAAGCTTAGCATTTGCCAACGTATTCACATTCTACGTACGCTCAGACAATATCACAAGTGGAATGGACGCGTAATTTTTCACAAATCTAATTTTATGTTTATTTTTCCTTTTACGTTTCTGAAGTAGTGTAAAACTCAAGTCTTAAATTAGGTTTAGTAAACTACTCATTATTAACAAATATTAAAATAGCCTTAAGTTGTTCGCTAGATTAGTTACTCGTAGTAACGGTAGCTACATCTTGCGCCACATCTGACAAAAGGATTACCCCAACCTCCCCCAGTTTGTGGTTTCTTAATTAACCCCTAAATGCCCCAGCATGTCGTGCGGTGTGTAAGATTATTGCCAACGTTTCCCTTGTTAATTCTAATGTACGGTATTATTGAAACAAATAGACATTCGCGTCTCGAAGAGCTTCTTATTGTCTCAAAGTACGTGTACTCATGTCATTATTGAGCTTAAAGTCGGTTTGTTGTTTGGATACGGGACAATTTGTACTGACTGCGGTAGTGTAACGTTCGATAAAACATAAACTAATTCAGTAGATATCTGATTTAGGCCCTTATATGGGTTCCGTCAAACATCGTTTCGCCTGAATATCGCTTTTAGAAACCTATTGTTTTAATCTCTATTTGTGTACCTACTCAGGTACAAATAGAGATCCACATTTTACAATCATTATATTTGCAAAAATAAGGGTACGAGTATATTAAAAAGTAATAATTAATTAAAGAGGTTCATCAGTAGACTGAAAATATACAATTCATTCATATCGTCGTTGCCTACAGAGATAATTTACATCAGTGAGCAGGGAGCACCGGGCTAGAAGACGCACTCGGCTAATGCGATCACCTGAATGAGCGTGAGTCTTTCATCTTCAGTCGGGTGTCTCTGCCGAGCATACGCACAGATACGCAATAGGCGTGTTGCACCGGGCATAACCCCTGCTAGAATTCAAATATATAATCATAAAATTAAATTAACCAAACCTAATATGTCCAAGATTTTATAAAAACAAAATTAATCAAGTTTTGAAGTGAAGTTTGTATAAAATTTCCTATCAAATTACAAAAAAAATGATTCCATCAAAGCCTTCTGCAATATGGTAACAATAAATTACCGTCCTCAAGTAAAAAGATAACATGCGATGGAACTTTAACACGAAAACTAACATTGTTTTTGTTCAGTACAAGCAACGAAATGCAGGATATATAAATCTATTGGTGTCTGTCTGCGGGAGACGGCGATACGTAAACAAGTGTGAACTAGCCGGAAAGGCGGCATTCACCGCAGAGCAAGTTTATTCTACAAACATCGCACCGTGACAATTGAACGCCGCTGTAGAGATCCCGGGTGCCAGCGACTGAATTTTTATTATGCTAACTTACTTACAAACAAGACAATAATGTTAGTAAATTTTAAAATATTATCCGAGATTTAATATCAGCAGTGAAACTAGAAAAGAATAGTAAAAAGTTTCTAAAAGTAAGTACAAAAATTTTGTTTGTTAAACTCAAGATTAGGTTACATAAAGTATAACTTTTTTAAAGAGCTGTGCCAAAATAACTAAAGGGATTGCACTGCAGCGTCTCGCCGCAAAAGTCAGAGCATCCGCAGTCGGAGTTACTCTCCCGACCTAGACCGCTCGCTGAATGACAAATGTTTACCTACACCCCCCTCAAATAACCTTTACTTTTGCAGTGCCACTCAAAGTTTACTCCGGCTATTCCTACCCCTCTGGCATATTTCGAGCAACAAGCTAATAACCATTCACTGTTTCGTTCGATACGAGTAAAAATTTAAGAGGAAAACAAAGAGTGGCAATTTGGCAAGTCGAAGACAAACGCATTTAAAATGGGCAGAGCAGAGCGGCAGCCATCTATCTTGGAGCTTGATAAACGACGACATTATTCCTTATCGCCCACTCAATTTGTTTAAAAGCGTTCTGCTTTGATAATTTGAAAATTACAAATCGTACTCTGACATAAAAATGTCGTCATAACTGTGAAGTTTTAAAGTATTACCGATAAAGGATTCATCTGAGATTTTTATCTTAAAGCATATCTTTAAATTGGGCTGAGATTTCATCTGAGGAGACTGGTCTTGTCTCAGCATATATGCTTGATAAATGTGTTTTCTTTTGTTTCAGTTGTAGAGGAGCCAGAATTCACGGACGTGATTCAGAATGTGACCGTGCCCGCCGGGCGAAGCGTCCGGTTGGCTTGCTCAGTTAAAAATTTAGGATCATACAAGGTAAGTAAACGTTATATTTTAAAGTTGATGGTAAAAAGAGGAAATAGCATTCCACCTATTTTGATTTCTGTTCCAAATCTCAAATGAAAAGCCTACAGTGGCTTATATAATACGCTGAAGTATTAGGTTCCAATTTATTGAAGTTATATCAGAAATATCAAAATCCACTTTATACCCGATGAAAGGGAACGAAATCACGTCTCGAAAGCACACCACTTAACAGGCAGACGTACTGCGGCAGCAGACGACAATATGCGTGGCGCGCCGAAAGGAAACATAAAATAAGAAGCATTTTATCATTTGATTTAGAACGCGCCGTCGTAATAAAGTGTCCATATAAATGGAGGAGGATATGATTTACAACCCCTACGCTGAGTTTGCACCTCGCGCATAGCTGAGGTGGTTTAAAAACTGTCAGGCGGAAATGAACTCTATCTTCTTTGAGAAAGTTTTTGTTTCTCATCACACACCAGATGTATTGATTTGGCTAGATGCATGTTAACATGCTTTTGTTTTTTGACAAAAATTACAAAAATTAGTGGACCATACACTAGAGACGATCATAGTAGGGTCATACTACACAAGATGTGTCACCAATGCCTTTCCCCCCCCCCCCCTCATTTTTAAGGTGGGATAATCTTTTACGATACCAAGGAAAGCTATGACCACCAACTTGGGTATGCCATAGGACTCTACTTGTGTTAAACCACCAGCTTATCGATACTCGGCTAAATCTCCCTAGACCAGAAAACCACTTCGCACCCAATGGAAGGCCTATCAGGGATCAGAAAGACCTAAATTTTCGGATGAACCACCCTCAGACAGGCCCAGCAGTATAAACAAGTTTGGAGCTCGCCAAGGAGCAACCACGTCAGGACCACATTAATTTTATAAAGATTTGTTTCTTGTGCAATGACTGCTCCTACATATTTATTTCATACTAGCTTTCCGCTCGCGGCTTCGCCCGCGTTATTTTTGTTTTCCCGTGGGAATTTTATATTTTTCCGTAGAAAATATAGCCTACCGCTCGCGTCTTTGCCCGAGTTACTGTTTACCCATGGGAATTTTATATTTTTCCGTAGGAAAATAATTTTGTAGCCTATGTTAATCAGGGATAATGTAGCATTCTAATGATAAAAGATTTTTAGAAAACTATCTAATTCTAATTTAGTCCAATAGTTTCGGAACCTATTCAATACAAACATACAAAAATACCTCCTCTTTATAATACACTAGCTTTCCGCTCGCAACATTGCCCGCGTTATTTTAGTTTTCCCGTGGATTTTTTTTCCGTAGGAAAATCACCCTATGTCCTTCCCCTGGTCTCGAACTATCCCTATACCAACTTTCATCAAAATCGGTTCAGTAGTTTCGAAGCCTATTCAATACAAACAAACAAACAATCAAATCTTTCCTCTTTATAATATTAGTATAGACTAGCGACCCGCCCCGGGTTCGTACAGGTGCAATGCTGATATTAAATATACTACTGAATGTCTTTATATACAACGTTCACAGCTTTTTTGTGATGCGCTATTTATAGGAACGCGCCGCCAGCCCTACATTTTTAATCTGTAATATCTTCAAAAATATTCATTTAAATTACATGCTGTAAAAGGCCATATTGATCTATATTAAATGCACAATGTATTTAAGGTACTTAATTGGATAAGGATTAAAGCTGTTTTGCTTTAAATCGCTTCGTAAATAAGCCATTATTTCCCGTAAAAAGTAAAGGATAAAAAATGGTTATTGTTGGTTATCCCTAAGAGATAGACATACACCATCGTGGACTTTTTTGTAGACCTTTAAGGTGTACAATACTGTAGTATATTATTTTGATCTATCTCGTAGGGTTCAGCCAGCGTTTGCAAAGTAAGCAAAAAAAAATCGTGTTTATTTTACGACATCACATTAGAAACTTCTAAAATTATCAGTGTTTCTTTACTATATTATGCATGTATTATACATATAAACATTGCTCTTGAATTACTCTATCTATTAAAGAAACCGCATCAAAATCCGTTGCCTAGTTTTAAAGATCTAAGCATACATAGGGACAGACAGACAGCGGAAAGCGACTTTGTTTTATACTTACTATGTAGTAATAGTAATAATACAAAAATACTTTCTCTTTATAATATTAGTATTACATTAAAACTGGTACTTACGTTTACCTATGTTACACAGGTTTGATTCCTAGCTCTGGTAAAAGAATCCTAAAATCTAGGAGTACTGTTATTTTTATTACTAAATGGAAATTTCGTTTTCTTTAAGCTAAATTTGTTAACTTCAGTGTTAACAACTTTTGCTCTTCAAGGGTGTTATCATCATTATTTCAGCCAAGAGACACCCACTATTGGATAGGCCTCCCCCAACTCCAAGGATCTCCAAACTAATCGGTCTTGCGCTACTCGCATCCAGCTGCTTCCTGCGACTTTAACCAGATGTTCGCGGGTCGGTCGACCTACTTGTACCAACTACCAATGCTGCGTCTTTCAGTATGAGGCCGCCATCGTGGACC
The DNA here is from genome assembly GCA_963935595.1 of Schoenobius gigantellus. Taxonomy (NCBI): domain Eukaryota; kingdom Metazoa; phylum Arthropoda; class Insecta; order Lepidoptera; family Crambidae; genus Schoenobius; species Schoenobius gigantellus. The sequence continues at coordinate 25,130,498 of OZ012542.1, forward strand.
TTAGCGCCTCAACGGCTGTCAGTCTAGCGAGTGATGTGTCCTACCCACTGCCACTTAAGGTTCGCAAATCTTTGTGCTATGTCGATGACTTTAGCTCTTCTAAGGATCTCATCATTCTGATTCAAATTCGACCACGTAGAGAAACCCCGAGCATAGGACTCTTCATTATTACCCTTTAACTGACCTTAATCCGACTTATGAGACCCACTGTAAGTGGCCATTGCTCATTTTTTATTACATCATTCGGACTTTTCCAAGTCCATTTTTGATGCAGCCATTGTTTGAAGAAAGAGTTCATCATATAGAGTTCCTCTCTCTCTCTCGCTGTAGTATTTTTTTTATTTTTTTTGTTTATGAAATAAAATAAAATAAAAAATAAAAATAAAATAAAATAGGGCTCTTCATCATTACCCTTTAACTGACCTTAATCCGACTTATGACACCCACTGTAAGTGGCCATTGCTCATTTTTTATTACATCATTCGGACTTTTCCAAGTCCATTTTTGATGCAGCCATTGTTTGAAGAAAGAGTTCATCATATAGAGTTCCTCTCTCTCTCTCGCTGTAGTCGGCTAGTTTCACTACGATACTTCCGGATTTCAGCTTCAAATTGTATCCAGTTTGACCTTTATATGGCCCTATTAAATTCTTCGAGTATAAATTGACATTTTAGAGTATAATTTTATAGGACACTTAATCAAATCTACGAAATATTTTGAACTACGAAAGTTTATTTTCGTAGCCAATATTGTGGCTACGAAGCTACGGCAGGCAATCAGTAGCAACTTCGTAGCAACCATAACATAATATTTTTTTTAGAAATAGGTACAGTTGCAATGTTCTTTTTTGAGATTGGAGATTATGCGACGATTGGTTAAATTTTTTTATCCGACTACAGCGAAGCAAAAAAGGTTTGATTTAAACTACATGTACCTGTTTCTAGATATTAACTTCTATGCTACTTATCTTAATTTGACCTTTAGTTGTATTCTTTTATTTTGCTTTGGTGAGCTGGTTATGGAAAGTATAACTTCGTAACAGTTAGCTGAGGGAACAATTATTTAAGTATTGTTTTAATGGTGAATAATATTTTTTCAAGTCAACTAGGTGTTTGTATCACTTCATGTTACTTGTACACAGAACCTCAACCTCTTTATTTTTCACCACTATATAGGTATCTGAGTCTAGTAGTCTTCATCACATGTTACAGATAATGATGGAAGGTTTCTTGTTGGTTAGGATTTGGCGGCTAGTTCTTTAAATATAATGGAAAGGCATTGACGCGAAGTCGTATTTCTTCTAATAATACAGGTGAGCTTATATTGCATCTGAACAATAAGGTTGTTAGGAGTAGGATAATAACTCTCTTAGTATCATTAGAGCGAAAGAAGTTATTTCAAGTTATTCTGGTGTGAAACTCGGGTCAATTTCTAATACGCATGTATTGAATTGACAAAAAAGATTAAAATAACAATTTATTACAAAAAATAAAAACCGACTTCTCAAACACTGAAAAGTCAGATATGAGAACACACACACACAACATCACATTTTTATATTAAAGTCGGTGTTAAATATATTTGTCAACTAGAACAAAATGAAATACGGGTAACATAGGTACTCGAAATAAATTTACTGTCATTATTACTTTATAAATTGAATAGACTGCACTATCGGTTAATTGTCCTATACATCCAAAAAAAATCCACATCTTTACAAAGCTACTATGTACGTCCGCTTGGAAATGGAACTGTACAGTCTACCCGGGTATCCTTTTACTCAATATATTCTGTAGGTAAGACATATAGCACCTGAGTGCAAGAATAAAAACTAAAATCAAGAATGACTCGCAAAGGTTAACAATATTATTATACTGAATATTTCATCTGCTTCTTATTTTATATACTTACGTCACATCGTACTGCGTTGAAAGAGTAAAAAGCCAAAATAGTGTTCTTTTGAAATAAAGGCTTAACTGAGGGAGCCATCACGGGTACCCTGTATTGACAACAAGAAACGGATTTTGCAGAAAGCCTCGCCTCCTCCATTAGTTTCCCGCGTCGCTTAAAAAGATTTGCCTTTTTGATGTATTTTTTCAGAATTATCGAATATCACAAAATATTTCAATGAATAACGAGATTCTTTACTCTTATATCGAATTCTGTGTTTTCATTGTATACAACATTTTGGCATCTCTATGTTTTGATAGAAAGTAATCCCAGATAAACATAAACCTATCTAATGTTTAGAAGTAGTAGCTAATTGCTAAACATAACATGTAACAAATTTCTTTGACATTTCTACAATGTTATAGATACTTATATCCAATCATTTAGATCCCATACATTTAAATTGTAATTGATAAATTAATAAATGTGTGCTTAAATACTATAGCAGCTATCAAAAATTTGCAACAAAAGCATAGTCAAAGTCAAAGTCAATATACTTTATTTAAGTAGGATTACATAATCGCTTTTGAACGTCAATGCAGCTAAGTCAATGGTTTACAAGTCAATGGCGGGAGACCTTGTACTGGAAAGAACCAGCAAGGGCTATTTTTTTCTCCCTGTATTATTACAGAGTCGTCAATTGAAAGCTGACCTCAAAACAAAACTTTGAGCTCAACTTCCATTACAAGATTAGATGTGTCAGTTTTCTTCTTAGTGTGTCGTTACCAAATATAATATTTGTTTACATAAATAGTTATACACAACAACATGATTCTTTATCTTCAGGGTAACACCAGGCATTGGCATCATTCAAATAATCTTTGATTAATACGAATATACGACATATGACGGTTACGTTGTTCAAAACATAATGGAATGGCATAGATATTTGGGAAAACTCTGTTTTAGTTAAACGTCAGTCATCATTTAGGTAATATAAGCATGAAACATGAAAAATGTTATCAATAATAAATCCTAGAATAGGCTAGATGACAAAAATTTTTTTTTGCTGTAATAGAAGCTCATTCATATAATAAACAGAAAGAAAAAATCGGTTTTCGAATAACTATAAAAACAACCAAGATATAAAGTATTAAAAAATTTTCTCCATCTCTTTCTAGCAAAACGGCAATTTACAAGGAGTTTATATTGCCGTACTCAACAATGACGTCACGGTTGATGTCGGATCTCTCTGTCTAATCGCCTTCAAATTAACAACTTAAAATGCTTGTATCTAATGTATTTCTAAGCCGATTTTAATTCTAATTTCACAGGACTGCATCTTTTTTCACGGTATTTTAATATTTAATGACGAAACGTAAAAATTAGAATTCAGTCATCATCCCAATTTAGTAAAGAATTAGCAATATTCCGATTCATATACGAAAATGGTTGTGATTCCAATGAATTTAATGCAAATATGAGGAAGTATGCGCACGTAGTCGGTTCATCGGTATGAAATGTCAGATAGTCGGTAGTAGCACGTATGTGGGTTTGCAATAACATGCCGCAACGAGTAGCAATGTTACACTCGCGCCGTATGTGCGCCGCCTGTTCAAATTCTCGCATATTTCTCGTGCCTTAATACGTACGAGTTCAAGATAGGGAGCGGAACCCCAAGTCCGCGCTCCGCCACTGCCGCGTATGGAATGATCGCAATTACTTACTGCATGGTCGATGCCATTTCCCGTTTTAATTAAAGCGTTCAACAAATTAAGTTAACATTGCGCGCTTACTTTTCATATTAGGTAAATGCATTAATGCTTTTGTATAATACAACTTGTTCCGTAACGTTTCTCTAATTGTGATTTAGATTTGACTGTTTTGTCATCATAATGTTTATCCGTAGCGCGGGACTACTGCACTACAGTAGGCCCGCTCTACATGCACTACACTACAAAACAATATAAACAATAAAAAACAAGTCCTTTAAAAATAGAAATCCGTGGTATATAACCACGGATTTCTATTTTTAAAGGACAGTTGCTCTTTGAGACAAAAGATAACTACGATGACATAAAAAATTGATAAGGCTACTTGGAAACGGACTATCAACTTGTAAAGTGACTTATTGGCAGTAACTCCTGTGAAAACTTCACGTGCCCTCGCAAATCCGCGCCCAAGAGATCTCTAAGTGGGCTTTTAGCGCGAGTACGGTAAGCCGTCCCCAGCAAGATGTTCGCTCATTTTCTATCAACCGCTCTGCCGTTGCATTAGTGCGTTTTGTCACATACAATAGTGGTTTATTTTTATCCGCTGTATATGGTTATATCTACGGTATTCCTAAGCATATGTGGTATCTTTAATACTATGTAATAAAATAAAAAATGATATTTTATGTATTGACAAATAATTAATGAGACATACCAACGCATCAAAAGTTTTACTGTAGATAGGTGAGTGATCTTATATCAGATATATCATCATAACAGCTCATATGCGTCAACACCGAGGGGCTTGAGCTTATCTTAAATTAGGGTGTTTAGGCCTTGGTCAACCACGCTGGCCCAGTGAGGATTGGTCGATTTCATATACACCTTTGAATTTCTTCGCGTATGTATGCAGGTTGCCTCACGATGTTTCCTTCGCCGTAGAAGCGTCGAAAAACGAAAAACACATTGGTACATGGCGGTCTCGAACCCCCGACCTCCCGATTGGAAGGCAAGTGCCGAGTTCACAGAGCCACCGATCCGATATATAACCAACATTAATCTAGTTAAAGCGAAAGAATTGAATAAAATAATAACGATTTTACATTAGCCTCCGTCAATCCATTGTAATTTTATTTAGGTTTCAGTAGATTATTTCTACGCGACCACGTATTTGTAGACAATCTTTTTAACAAATATATATATTTCACACATTTCCTTAATAGTTTATTATTAAATTTAGAACCTACTTATGAAACTTACTTCGATTGACAGCCAACGGAAAATCTCCGTTGGTTTTGTGAACTTGAGCGAAGCTCTCAGTACTTGACCTTTTATATCCCGTGGCTTTGATGTGCTTTTCTTAAACGATTTAGGTATCTTTTTTTCAATATTACAAAATCCACTTCAGTTAGTTTTATTTTTCGTTTTAACCGTCTTCAAAAAAGGACGGTATTACTATAAATAAGACGGTTTTGATTATTTAAGCAAGTATAGAATAATATCGGCTTAAAAGGTAATATTTCGAATTCAATAAAGCATTTTATAAAATAATGTATCGAGTTCCTAAGCTGCTAGAGTAAGATATGATATTCGCGAGCAAAGTTTCCGTTTACAACAAAACATCGCGCTACGAGACGGGACTCCTAAAATGTTTCATAATTAAATCTGTCGTAATATTATTAAACACGTCTACGAATCATCTCCTCCGGCTATAGGGTCCGTCGTTAAAGAGGTTCGGTGCGGTGCGCGGTAGAATGGGCAAAGTTTGCAACGAGTCCATTATAAATCAAACGACGCCTCCGAGGCATGTCCTGAGGGACGCCGGCTCCTCCCGTGGTGCCTCCGAACTTCAACTTTGGCTCCTTAATGCCTCAACAATTAAGATAAAAAGAAAGAACCGCCTAAATTAAAGGTGGTTAAAAGATAACGAGTTAATAGGCCGCTCTAACTTTACCGCGGTAAAATCGTAATTATTTTTCCTCCAAAAAAAAAAAATATTATATACCGCCAAACACCGGTGCTTGCCTTGCTGTGTTCCAGTTTGATGGGTAAAATTGTGAAATTACTGCGTACTGTGACTTAACATCTTATGATACAAGTTGGCAACTTATAAGTCTTGGGGGAACCATATGTACTATAGCCACTTACCATCAGGTGGGCAGTCTGAATGTTTGCCAACTTTCATGTATAAAAAATATACACCTAAGTGTATATAAACAAAGCATTACCTAAAATAAAGCGACAAAATTAATTTATATATAGTAATATGCGATCTGGGTTACCTTTGTTAATACGAAGCACCGTTATTAAGCTTCAACAAGACCACTTTATATTGAGGTCGAACCAATTGTTAATTTATTTACAATTAATTCCGACAGAAATAGTTAACATTTGGTAACCTGGAGTAATTTAAATTTGCGGTGACGGTAATTTTTAAAACGGGTTCTGCGTGACAATTTTTGGGAGTTAAATGTTTAATGGACCTATAACATGACTGAATTATTTTCATGTTTTAAAAGTCGAGAAATGGTTTATTAAAGTTTCGTGAGGAAGAAAGCTTATTGTGCACGCGACAACAGGTCACACTTATCACTATAACCTTTGAACCAACCTTCTGTCGCTCGTAGTACAACATGTTTTCAGCTGTACAGTAATGTTGTATCTTCAAAAGTGTGACATGTATAAATTGTTGAAGATTTTTGATATAAGTAAATTCTTACAGTAAGGAGATGAGTTGCTTATTTAAGAAGAAGCATCGATTTAAATCTTCACCACTGTAAACTGTTATTTCTCTCCTTAGTTTTGTACAGCTTGAGCAATATTTGCAACGTCGAAATAATATGGAATGGCAAATAGTCAATGGTTAATGAATAATTTGTAATTCGCTTCGTGATTAGTGGCATTTGTGGTTAATTTCGCATATTTAACGAAGATATGGCGCAGACCGGTGCGAGGGATAAGTTGCCGAGTGCTCTAACTCGCTTAGGGTCCGCAGACGAATGAAATTAGTTAGTCGCCGCCGCCGTTTCTAATATCATATTTGCATCTACCGCTGTCATTAGTCACTCAGCTTAATAATTCTGACTATGTTTCATTTGCTTTGCATAGGGTTTAGGAACATAGAATTGACGTCATGAATAATAAAAGTAAGAATATTATTTGAAATGTATTCTATGAAGCAATACATGATAATTATTTAATTCAAATTCAAAAGTCTTTATTCAACATAGGCCTTTACAGGCACTTATTGACGGCAAAACAAAGCAAAACAATCTAATTTAAAGAAATCATATTAACCTTATATGTGCATACATCCTCAATATACTCAAGATGCCTGCAAATACAAGTAGGAATGAAAAGTTTAGTAACATATTTTATAGATATTTGTATATCTATACACGGTTATTTTTTTATCACCCTGGAAAATTTAAGGGACGCTTCACGACATGGTATTAGAGTGATTTAAATATGAATAAAAAAATAATAATTTTCAAAAAAATCCAAAAAATGCTGCACTAGTTAAGAGCAACATTTTTAGAGACCATTTATATTTTTTTAAACTATTTATTTCATTTTTTTATATAATAATGGATGTGTCCTGAAGCGTCCCTAAAATTTTCCAGGGTGATAAAAATAACCGTGTATACAGGATGTTTCATAGTAACCAATAAATAATCAATGCGTTATCTAAAACTAATTATTAAAATGTGTTTACAGGTAATGTCATTCAACCCAAAATTTTCATGTATATCATAGTATCATCATCATGTCTTTGATTTACATGAAAATTTTGGGTTGAATGACATTACGGATAAACACAATTTAATAATTAGTTTTAGATAAAGCATTGATTATTTATTCGTTATTATGAAACACCATTATTATGAAACACAACACATCCTTTTATACATATATACATATAATATATGTATAAAAGGAGAAGTTCCCATCTATAGACGCACGCACAGCCGTCACCGCTAATGGTAGAAACGTGAAATGTGGACAATTGTTTTAATTTAAAATGTGGACGCACACTAAGAAGGGATTAAAAAAAAATTAACCCTCAAGGGATGAAATAGGGGTTGCAAGTTTGTATGAAAAAGTCTTTAAATTAGCAACGATTTTGATAAAACTTGAGATTCATGTTCTTAAAAATATTTCATTGAACACGTGTTTCATGGTTTATTGGAATTCACCCCATTAGGGTGCAAAATAGGGGTTGAAAGTTTCTATGGAAAATATTTAAAATCTGCTCCAATTTCTATGAAATTTATTACCCGAGTACCTTATATAATTATAATTATATAATTATTAATATAATATAATTATTTTTCTTACGGGATAATATAAAATTCCCACGGGAAAACAATAATAACACGGTCGTACAAAACCTGTCCAGCAACAGTTGTTTTTTTACTCGTAGGAAGGAAAAAAGGTTGTAGTCGCGAAACATTAATTAATTATTCAAAAGTATGTGGGAACTGTATTTACACGTCTTATTTCATAAAAGAAAGATTTTACACAAATATTTATGAAAGGCGAAAATCTAATTAAAATGGCCCTGAAGCCTTTCAAAACCATAGACCGTGATAAAATTATAATTATTCTGAAATCACACTGATACATGTATACAATTTAGAAATACGCTGAGGTGTTAATGATATTTTGTCTCTGTAATAATATTAGGCAATACATATAACATTGGAGCCTGAGTCATTAAAACTGGCGTTATGAAAATACTTAAAATATTTCAAGTCAAACGCTAATCTCTAGTATAAAACTTTAAGATATTACTTACCGACCGCTTACACGCAGACAGCTTCAGAAAGCTCGGCGCTTATCTCTTGATTTGGCGCGCTCATTTTGATTATCCCATAATTTTATCTTTGCCGTTTAGAACAATAAAAGTGAAGTTTGAAAATTCCATTTATGGTTTATGGATTTGAGATAACCATTTATTTGTGTGGGCTTCGCAGTTAGAGGTAAGAGTCTGAGGTAAAGCTATTTCTATGATACTCTAAAATAGCAATCTTAGATCGTTCCTGAAGTACGATTTGATCAAGGGATAATTGGACCCGAGTAGATTTATAGTCGACGAGCAAATGTAAATCGTTCGAAACACATGCTAATTGCCAGACCCAAATATAATTACTGTATCAACATCAAATGAGTTCACAGATAGCAATTAAATCAGATTCTTACTTAAAGCTTTAATTTGTACAACTCGAGCGACAAGCCAAGATTAGTTATCCAGTACAGCATGGTATTACCGTTCAATAATATTGAATTAAACTGAACTTTATGGAACTTTTACATATAAGGTAGGTATATCTAAATTTAGTTTTTAATATCAAAAATAGAGTTTTGTTCATTATTTGAACTTCTCACAACCAATAATAAATTGTTGTTGATGTGCTTAGTAAGTTTGATAGCTGTGAATATCAAACGTCAAGTTTCCAAATAGTCACAATCACGAATTTCAAATTTCCGAATAATTCGGTATTCCGAAAATCAGATATCTGATTTATTATACATCCTATTACTAAATAAGCACCTTAACACTGTTTTCTAAAGTCTGTGCGAAAAGAGAATTAACATTATTCTTTTTATCTCTCTTCATTTTATTCTTTGACTCCTAAACACGAGTATGATATAGCGTACATTGTAAATGTACGTACATATTATTGTATAGCCTATCACAGGACAACGGCACCTTCAATGCTTTTATCCATGCTCGTCTGCAGAAACTTAATATTTGTAAAACTGTTAGGCTTGTGGAAGAAGGATAACATCAATTCGATTAATAGTTGACGTTACCAAAATTTTTGATAGATTTTTTATAGAAGCAACGGTCACTGTACTGTGTTACTGCGTTATAACATTCCGTAGACAAAGAGCTATGCAAAGCTAATGTTGCGAGGACGCGGCGGCGACCTGTGTCGACGGGCGAGCCTCGATAAACGCGGCGGGCAAGCTGTGGCCCGTAATTGAATGAGCGCGCGAAGGGACAACCGTACCGGGATTAGATTAGACGCCGGCCACAATTAGCCAGATCGGATTTGCGTCCGCCGGCGTCTCCGTCAGACCGCCACGGGTCTTATCACTCCTTGCTTGCCGGCATTGCCATATGTTAGAAACATTAGCTCTGAAATATACTTTGATGGGAGCAGTCATTGATTTACTACCAAACGTTTGGTAGTAAATCAATGGGAGCAGTTCATACTTTGTTTATTATGTTTTTTTTTATTAAAAAAAACGTCGCCCCACACTAGGATTTTCTCCTGTGTCGTGGGTGCAGTTACAAACATAGAATATCACATGCACATACGCCCAGACCGGAACAAATTTCTGTAGGCCATACAAAACATTTGTTCCGTACGGGAATCGAACCCGCGACCCGTTGCGCAGTAGGTGATCACTCGACCTCTGCGCTAAACGTGTTTATTATGTATTTGTACTTGATACCAAAACACGCGTCGGTTCGCGTCGGTGGCGCTGTGCACTGGCTGAGCACTGGCCTTCTAATCGGAAGGTCCGGGGTTCGATTCTGCCATGTAACAATGCGTTTTTGTTTTTTCGAATTTCATATGTATATTTGTCCGACGCTCCTATGGCGAAAGAAAACCTCGTAAGGCAACCTGCATACATCTGCGAAGAAATTCAAAGGCGTATGTGAAGTCGACCAATTCGCACTGGGCCAGCGTTGACTAGGCATAAACATCCTGTCTTCGGGTAGGCTCGAGCTCCTCGGTAAGGATATATGAGTTGTGGTGATAGTGATAACTAAAACACTTTCTTCCGTTAAGTTTAATCTTCACACGTAAATAAAGTATATGAGCTTTCGAATATTGAGTTTGCAAGAGATTCACTCATCTTCATCTCTCGCAAAAAAAAATATTTAACAAAATTCAACTTTTAAATCTTGATATATTTATTAGAATTACAGTGTTTATAGTTATTTGTGAGCAAAAAATATATAACATAGCCTTTCTCGAGGTGTTGCCCCCGCGTTAGTGAAATAGCGAGTGTTAAGTTAGTAGCACCCCCGATGCGGTTTCCAACAGGCAAGGCGGCAGTTTATAATGCTCGGCAATCTAAGCGAGCCACATCAAAGGATTTGGCGATTAGGGTAGGGACAATTTGTCCTCTAGCGGCGTCGATGCTAAGTTGTGTTTGCCGTTGGTGACTAGAAACTTTACATTGCTCTATCTATTGTTAAAGGTAAAATAAAAAGACATGTCATTTCACATTTAAGCATTGGAACACTAAGACATTTTTAAAAATATAAATCCTTATATTTTAGGTTAATTAAGAATTGTTTTAAATTGTATTATAGTAGTAACATTTGTGGAAATTTACTTAAATGTTTAATCCAACCATCTAAGTCACGTTCTTTCTATTTCAAAAGATTAATTGTTTTTAACAGGTTAAAATTCAAAACGATAATATCGTATACCGCCTCCGTGGTTGAGACTACCGGGTGCTGATCAGGAGGTCCGGGGTTCAATTCCCCGTGGGGGCAGAATTATTCCTGCTCGGTTTTGTTGGTGGTAATTATTCCGTCTGGCTAGCTACCACCTTCTTAGCTAAGTTTGTCGCTATAGTAACAATGTTAGTAGCATTGTTGTCCGACAATAAGAAGTAACATAACCAGTTCCTCAGTTGGTGAGGAGTCCAGGTCCACTTACCTACTATCAGTTGAAATGAAGGCCAAGAGCTTCCCTGTCCTATGTAAAAAGTACATTTGGAATTATTTGATATATTTATAAAGCATTTTAGCTTTTTCCAAGTTACATTTACAAATTAAGTCAATGTATTCTTCTCTCATCTAATCCGTGAAACACCTATAAGATCAGTGATTCGTCAAAGTAATTTGACTTTTACATGAAATTATTTGAACATAAATCAGTGGGAATATTAAGCCTTGTTTAATATCCCTGAGCCCCAGGTTACGGCGACAAGTCAGGTCGGCGTCATTACAGGGGTTAGCGTCCCATTGCATAATAAAATGGCCCAAGTTTCCTCAAGTCCATTATAAATTAGACGGCGGCTGAGAGCCGCATCACTTAAGATAGGTAGGATGTGACCCGGCACGACTCCTACCAAACTTCTTCTATATTAATGCCGCAATCTTGATAAAAGAACTACCCGTAGCCATGATTCAAACTCAAAGCCGGATTAGGAGATAAAACATGCACGTCGAACTTTTGAACTGCGCTCTACATAATAGCTGGTCTTTTTCGCCAATCGGCAAAAAATAACATTTGTTAGAGGAACTTTTACACACAGCGTCGGTGCTCTGGGGTGCCTTTTGATCATATCGAAACTTTAAGTTTGAACTGGAGCTATTTTTTTTAAAGCGCACTAAGGTTTTTTTTAAAATCGATAGTAGAGACTTATACAGATAACTATATGATTGAAATATAATATAATGATTGGATCCATTATAAACAATAAAAGTTGGATATTCATCACTAACCTACAATACATATTTACCTACAATAGTGAACGAGAATCAGAAACTATTCTAAAAAAAAACTCATGTTCACCTTATTGTAAGTTTAAGTACCTATGATAAATCCTTATATTGTATTCCAAAACCGGACTTTAATATTGTTTTGATTAGTTTTTTTTTTTTATATTATGACGTACAATCTTACGAAAAAAAATCGTCAAATGTGAATAACACGATAGTTCTGTGACGATAGTGCTTACATCGGTTAATTGTAGCTCTTAAACCAGAAACGACCAACTTCTCTCGTAACTTTACACCCTCCGTTTTGAACCGTGAAGGTATTAAGTTTCAAAAAACCTTCAGTCATTCGTTTTGAATAATGCCCAGTAAATCTCATAATGACGAAGTTCCCATGAAAAAATTCCGATGGAAAATGTAGCAAAACTTCCAAAGCCCTTGCAAACCCTTCCAAACCCCTAAAATTCAAAAACCCTTACCTATATCATCAGCTCCGCTCATGAATACCAGATGCAGATACCTGAATAGCTTCAGTAAAAACGTGAAATATGTTAGACGCGCCTATAAAATTTGAGGGTTTCTGTCGATTTTCCTGGGATCCCATCACCAAAATCTGCCTTAGTGACAATGGGACTAATTGGGAGGTATACCTTCTCAAACAAAAAAGAATTTTCCAAATCGGTTAATTAAATAAAGTACCCTATAGGTTTTGATTCCCTTGTGAAATCGAGATATATGTTACAGACCCCGTAACATGAACACCGAAACACGATATGATAAAACGATAAATCGATATTGACTATCAAAATAAATGTTGGATATAATGGCTACCTTGAAATTTTATCGACAATAATATATTAACCAAATAAATAATACCAATACCCAAAACATACTCAAAACTTCCAGATAGCTGAAAAATCAAACGTTTTTAACAGTTCATATCGATATATCGTTTTATAATATCGTGTTTCGGTGGTCATGCTAGGGGGGCAGAAATGGTCATATTTTTTTTTTGATAGCATTGACTTTGAAGTTAATTTTTTCAAAGATGAAAGAGACCGTACACCCGAGTATTTGATAAAAATTGCAATATATTCTATCGCGTTTCCGAGGAAAGGGTCTTGACAAACAGACACACAGTGATCCATAAGGGTTCCGTTTTTTCCTTTGGAGGTATGGAACCTTCTAAAACCAAAGTTATAGGTTTCCAGGCCAAACTTTAGCTCAACCAATTCAGTGGTTTGGGCTAGATTAATCAGTCAGTCGCGGTTATCCAGATGTACCTACAGATTAATTTTCGTATCTTTATCATCAAATACCTAAACAAAAAAATATACGAGGAAGAATAGAATTAAATTGAATTTTCAATAACGCGAAGACTACACCGCACAAATACCGGGAGTGAAACTGATAAAAATAAAAGAATTTTCAATCTCTGAAATGCATTTGGAGCGGTTAATGCTGCGGAAATTGGTGCGAAGCGACGACGCGACGGCGCTGCGCAATTACACAGATGTCGCGGCTGAACTCCACTAACAACTAATGACGACTCGTAAAAGTTCAAGTTCACTTTAAAACTGTTCCATTTATTTTGAACAAATTCAAATATCTTAGAAAATTATTTCGCCTTTCTATTTAACTTATCTTATCTTATCTTATCTTAGAAGTGGGGTGGCCCAAGTTATAAGCCTTCGCACTTCGACCCACTCTGGATCTATTGTGCTTCCCCGTGTGTTAGTCCCTAATGCCATCGCCACCATCGGTCCAGTTCATCGTGGCCATGACCTTGATGATGTCCTTTGGTGGCATGGCCCTGTAATCTTCCGGTTTTGGATAACCAATCCCCGTCAGCATTTGCCTCCTGCAGACTAGAGCATCGCAATGGCACAGCAAATGTTCCATGCTTTCCTCTTTATCTTTGCAGGCCCTGCAGATTTTGGAACTAGCAAGTCCCATCCTGGTTAGCATTATCCTAGTGCCAAAATGTCCGGTGAGAGCACCGAGCATTAGGCGGGTCTGGGATCTGCTAGAGCTCAATGTAAATTTGAGCCAATTGTCCATGCCCATAAAGAGCTTGGCGTGTTTCATTCCATTCTGTTTGGCCCATTCTTCCTGGTGCCTTCTTTGAGATTGAGCTCTTAGGCCTGTACTGACTGCTTTTGCGGTAATTCCGACAAACGGTTCCGGCCCTACAAATTGTGTTTCCGATCCCTTTCTTGTTCTATTTAACTTAGTAACGCTTCTATGGACAGCTTTACACAACATCACAGGCACCTATCATTCAGGCTACAGATCCTAGAGCCAAATTGATCCGGCATTACACCAAAGACATCCCGGACGTCAGCCTGTACGAGATTAGTGTGGCTCTCAAACAGCTAAAAACAACAAGGCACCGGGTGATGATGGAGTTACAGCTGAACTTTTGAAAGCGGGTGGACTACCAGTCCGGAAAGCGCTGCAGAGGTTATTTAACTCCATCATACTCGAGGGCAAGACGCCTAAAGCATGGCACGGGCACTTTTCTTCAAAAAGGGCGACAGGGCTCAGTTGAAGAACTACAGACCCATCACGCTCCTGAGTCATGTATACAAGCTGTTCTCGAGAGTCATCACGAATCGTCTAGCGCGCAGGTTTGACGACTTCCAGCCTCCCGAACAAGCCGGATTCCGTAAAGGCTATAGTACCATAGACCACATTCATACGCTGCGACAGGTTATACAGAAGACCGAGGAGTATAATCTGCCACTATGCTTGGCGTTTGTGGACTATGAGAAAGCCTGCGATTCTGTCGATACCTGGGCCGTGCTTAGGTCACTCCAGAGGTGCCAAATAGACTACCGGTACATCCAGGTGTTGAAGTCATTGTACGAAAACGCCACTATGTCAGCCCGCCTCCAGGACTAGAACTCGAAACCAATACCACTTCAGCGAGGTGTGAGACAGGGTGACGTTATATCGCCGAAGTCATTCACAGCTGCGCTGGAGGATGTATTTAAGCTTTTGGACTGAAGAGGACTCGGTATCAACATAAACGGCGAGTACATGACCCACCTTCGTTTTGCCGATGATATCGTAGTCATCTAGGCACAATGCTCGAAGATCTCTGTAGAGTTTCCCAACAAGTGGGTCTTAAAATTAACATGGACAAGACCAAAATCATGGTGAATTCCCATGTGGTACCCACTCCTGTCAAGGTTGCCGGCTCTACACTGAAGGTTGTTGACGAATATGTTTACCTGGGACAAATTGTCCAGCTCGGTAAGTCCAACTTCCAGAAAGAGGTAAATCGACGAATCCAACTCGGCTGGGCAGCGTTCGGGAAGCTACGCAGCATATTCTCGGCCAAACTACCGCAGTGTCTCAAGACAAAAGTCTTCAATTCGTGCGTGTTGCCAGTGATGACGTACGGAACTGAGACGTGGCCGTTTACAATGGGTCTCATCAGAAGGCTCAATGTCACTCAAAGGGCAATGGAGAGGGCTATGCTCGGGGTTTCTCTACGCGATCGCATCAGAAATGAAGAGATCCGTAGAAGAACTAGAGTCACCGACATAGCCCAAACAATTGCAAACCTTAAGTGGCAGTGGGCAGGACACATAGCTCGCAGGACTGACGGCCGTTGGGGCGGAAAGGTCCTTGAGTGGCGGCCACGTACCGGGAGACTCAGCGTTGGTAGGCCCCCCCACAAGGTGGACCGACGATCTGGTGAAGGTCGCGGGAAGCCGCTGGATGCGCAGGACCGATCGGTTTGGAGATCCCTGGGGGAGGCCTATGTCCAGCAGTGGACGTCTCTTGGCTGAAATGATAATAATTTAACTTAGTCGCCGTACCTTCCAATGATAATTTTTATCTGCCCTATCCAATCAATCCTGATAGTTAGATCTGACTAGTCATTCTCAGACACAAATTATACACAATAACTACTTTTTAATAAAAAGCATCATTTAGTAACACAATACATGACTACGCGTATGTTGAATTAACTAAATTTCCTATGGCTCCTGAGTAAGGCATATTTAAGTTAGGTAATAATAATTAAAGATAATATTATAACAATTTCTACATTATATAAATCAATGCAAGAACATTAAATAAACGTGAGAAACAAAATTATTATCTCAATCCTTTTCGTCAAACTTACTGGCAGCACCTATGTCAATATTGCCAATGCAAAGATATTTTTATTTTGCAAGCACAAAAAAGTATTTGAAAAGAAACGACGCTTTCTTTAATTTCCGCTAACGTCACTGGTCCAATTGGAAATACGATTGGAAATCATTGAAGCACGACATTCTCTACACCCCTGCGTCTACTCCTTGCTTGCCGGGGTGTATCATTCGCTGAGAGTATGCCAAAACATAACAATTACGATTATTAATATTTTATTTCAAGAAAATTCAGTGATCGAAGTCACAATCTATTTTTTTTTGTAGTAGCAATTTAAATAAAAGAAGGGCATATTTTGCGTCGGTGGCATCACAGCTCATATACGTCCCCGCCGAAGGGCTCGAGCCTACCCTATGTTAGGGTGATTAGGCCTTAGTCAACCACGCTGGCCCAGTGCGGATTGGTGGACTTCACATACACCATTGAATTTCTTCGCAGATGATGCAGGTTGCCTTGCGATGTTTTCCTTCGCCTTAGGAGCGTCAGACAAATGTACAATATGAAATTCGAAAAACTAAAAACACATTGGTACATACAATGGCGGTCTCAAACCCCGGCGGACCTCCAATAAACTTAAATACAACGACCACATATACTCCCAATTTTAGAATATTTTTATTCAACATGAAATTCACATTTAGCTATAATGCGACTGATGGTTCCAGCCAATCAATAATTAACAGCAACATCTATAAATATAGTGTAATATCTCCGCGATGCAAATACGGCGGATTTAGCATAATAATATGAATAGTATATGAATAGTATAAAAATAAGAAATACCTCATACACGCCAACTATTTTTATTATATAAGAATTACATAAATCATGATATAAATTTTCAAGGATAATTTAGAAAGATGTTTCATTTCTTGTTTTGATGCATATCTTGCAAATTTAAAACGTTATGTTCGCACAACTGCGAATTAAAAATGAGGACTATAGAGTTGAGTAAATTTAAAAAGCGGCATGGTTGACAATTTTTTTTTATAAAATCTGACACATGTTTTTAATTAGTGAATCGATTCTACGCTCAATTCTGAACGAACTAATTTCAGGTTTTGCAAAGTTTCATTAACACTTTGTATAGCCGCTTCCTTTCTTTCCGTGAATGTCTTAAGAGCCGTCTAAAAAAGTCTACCGCAATAACTCATCTGTGAAGAAATGGAAAACTGTAAACAAAACCCTACACCGACACATTTGATCTGTCTGATGTAGCAGCAGTGGCACGTAAGAGCTCTTACAGATTAGCGATACTTTGCGGCGACACCTGTCGCGAGCAGTCGCCTATCGATGTCGCGCGACGCTGGCGACGGCCGGCGACTGTCGATGACTTGAGATTGCGGGACATTATTTCGTAGTATGCGGCGTATAATCTGAGCGACAGGCGTATAGTCCGAGCGAAAGGACACCGATTTATTAAATGCTTTATGTATTAGGTAATACTTATCGTGAATACAGTAAAGTAACTGAATATCCTAAAATATTTATTAATTCATCAAACATTCTAAAGTAATTGAAGAATTTCTTTTCATCTCGTCGTAAAAGAAGATATAAAGTAAAAAAAAATACTAGCTTGTTCCCTGTATGTAAATATTTCATTCAATAATATAGTTCGACATTTCCTTTTTCATTGTTGTCTTTCATTGAGTAATAGCAAATGAAGTACCTCTTCCTCAAAATCCATTTTTGAAACCTTAGCTCCCCTACTTCATTCATTAGAAACCGAATACTGTACTGATATCGCTGCCGGTGGCGAGCAGTCGCCGCAAAGTGTCGCTAATCTGTAAGAGCTCTAAATAAGTTGAAGTGTGTTGTGAGATTTAATTACCTACGTGATATTGTCATAAATCATCTCTTTAGAATCATTGCTGTACAGTTATAGATAGATATCTACCACACATTATTGATTAAATGTTTTTTTTTGCAGGTTGCGTGGATGCATTTCGAGCAGTCCGCCATCTTAACTGTCCACAACCATGTGATCACGCGGAACCCTCGTGTGAGCGTAACTCATGACAAACACCGAACATGGTTCTTACACATATCGGACGTCCGAGAAGAGGACCGCGGACGCTACATGTGCCAAATCAACACCGTCACGGCTAAAACGCAGTTCGGCTATCTACATGTCGTTGGTTAGTAATAGCTAAGTTCTCTCCATAAATACTTCGGCGTAAATAGCATAAACGTTTAAAGGACGCTCCAAGTACTTGGATATCTCATCCGAAACCTCTGATCCCAGTCCGAAATGCCACCTCATCTAATTTTGATTCGACATAATATTTAACGGATAGTTTTTACATTTGAATATAATAATTAAGCGCTACGAGAGACGGGAATATTAATACACATACACATGCTTGGTCAATTGTGCTCATTAGCTTAATTGATCTGGCGAGAAATTAAGAAACGCATTGAATGAGCTTACTAAGTCGCAGAGTTAACAAGCAAATTAATCATCAATACACACGTTAGAGTTGTTATTGACCAATACAGTGAACGGAGGCCGATATTTGCCGGCGTAAATGTCCGTCCAATAAAGTGGTCTTAACGTTTGTTTGCAGTGCCACCGACAATCGACGACTCGCTGAGCTCGAGCGACGTTATCGTCCGAGAGGGTGCCAACGTCACGCTGACGTGCCGAGCTAATGGCTCCCCTAAGCCCACCATCAAGTGGAAACGGGACGACAACTCAAAAATATCCATCAGCAAAGGCCACACCGGTTAGAAGTCGATTTTGTTAATGGCCGCAAAAAGTATTTCCAATTTGATACTCTTTCAATCGGTGTTTGACGCCACGTCTGTTTTCCAGTTAGCGAATGGGAAGGCGAGATTTTGGAAATGGCGCGAATATCGCGACTGGATATGGGGGCTTATTTGTGCATAGCAAGCAACGGTGTACCGCCAACTGTCTCAAAGAGAGTAAAAGTCAGCGTTGATTGTGAGTACGACAGCAGGGTCAAATATTAACTTTTCACATTAGAGGCTTATAGCTTGCTTTTCAAAAATATACGAACAAAATTATTTCGTGTTATTTTCACTTACAATAGTCGAGATATCTAGCTATTCTATTATTCATTAGCAGATTCGCTTTAATACACGTTACATACAATGCTGTTGACGTTTCAATGTAGAATTTCAACGTACTTCACAATTATTCTGCCTAATACCTGTGATATGTATGTAAAGTTGAAAGTACTCGTAATTTAATAAAAAATATTAATAAATGATCATTTCTGCTCATTAATGCCTTATAAGAACATGTCAATTATTAAATTTATTAATTGATATGTTCCTCTAAAGCATTAATATATGACATACATGTCATATTGCAGTTCCTCCGATGCTTTGGATTCCACATCAGCTGGTTGGGGCGCCGCTATACTACAATGTCACCTTGGAATGTTTCACCGAAGCCCACCCGACATCACTCAACTACTGGACGAGAGATGACGGCCATATGATTCATGAGACGTCTAAGTACCACATGGAGAACACTGTCGGTACACCTGCTTATAAAACGCACATGAGATTGCTCATCAGACACATCACTAACGAAGATTATGGGACTTACAAATGTGTCGCTAAAAACCCGAGAGGAGAGTCCGATGGAACAATTCGTTTATACAGTAAGTAATAGTTATTGTCATATTTAGTACAACAAATCAATAAAAGCATTGAAATGGTCACCCCTGAATTCAATTTATTTATTAATAATTTAATTGAATTTATTCATTTATTTAAAACGTAAAAAATGCAAATAAAACGAAATCAATCGATAGTTATATACACAAAATTATTTCAAATCTGACGATAAGTAGTTTTAATAAATAGAAAAGGACCGTAAGAATTAACATTTAATTAGTGATTTGGTTGGCTTGAAATGTGCCTTTAGAAAGAATTTGTAGAAAAATGCCTTTTTTTACTTTCAAAACTTAATCCCGATACAAAATCTGCAGAGCAAAATTAATTCATTATTAACAATTGCTATGAGTTTGATAATTTTTGAAATTTATACGTGCATTAGGCTAAATACTCTAAGCTGAACATATGTTAATGTTAAATGTTTGATGTGTTTATAGTACAATACAATATAAGGGGGTCTTAACAGTAATGTTATTTTGACGCTTAACTATGAGTTGGCTTTTAAGTCATCCACGAGAAGAAAATTAACAGTCACAGAATTATCGAAATCCGGACGCATGGATTATAAATAATTGAAAATCCTTAGGCACGGCTTTGGACAAATCTTTAGTCATTAACCTTGTCAAGCTGTACTGTTTAACCTTTGTACCGTTCTTATGTCGCTTGTAATGATAGTGGTTTTCGTAGTGTAAATGTAAAGCTTGAATTGGAGCTTACTGTATATAGCTCAATATGGATGGTGTCTAATAGATAATTTGCATGCACAGTATCCACTCCGCCGACCACGACGCCGGACCCTCGCGCGGCTACCGTGCCTCCTCCGTCGCGCCCACCACGTCGTGAAAATCCGTTGACAGAAAAAGGTAACTACGAGACACCTACTTCTTATTTTTTTATCACTATTAGATATTCTGTTTCTGAGTAGATAATGTGGCTTAATGAAGCTAGACAACAGTAAGGTTTCTGCCCCTGTAGCACGTCCACCAAAACACGATATGATAAAGCGATATATCGCGGTGAACTGTCAAAATACGACGAAATCCTATTGTATTTTGACAGTTCACCGCGATAAACCGCTTTATCATATCGTGTTTTGGTGGACGTGCTAAGGGGGCTTAAATACTTATTTTATAACGTCGAAATTAGTTATCTTATTTATTCATACAAATATATGTGTCAAATAAAAACTTCAATATTCATAAATATTTGTAAAAAATTTTAGATCACAGTCAAATGTGACATTTTTAAAATAAAGTTTTTCTTGTAAGTAATAATAATTTTCTAGTTAATAATCAGATGTGAAACGTGTCAACTAAGTCCCTGTATTCTGAGTAAAATTGAAATGAAAATGAAGTGCACTTATTTTTTAGAACGCCTAAAGCAGAAATAATTTTATTGTCGTTAAGCTTTTTAAAGCAGAAATAATTGTCGTCGACTTACGAGTAGATACTGTGAAACGGTTTTTTACCCGTGGTCTCTCTGGTAGTCCCTTGGAGGGACCGCGGGAACTAAAAGTGCCCGTAGTCCCTTTATCAGATATAACACCACCAAATGAAATATCAATTTGTTAACCATAACAAAATATATATGCACCTTCTTAACGTATTTTAATCCATTTTACCTGTCAAATTTAAAATGCGATTCAATCAATGCGATTTTGAGGGTATTTCCTACTCTGGCCGTTGTTGGTTGCTACTACCATTTTGGGGACGGTGTATGTGGAAGCATGCCAAACATATGAGTTTTGATAAAACCAATCAAGAAAGGAGGATAATATCGCTATGTGCAGCTCGGCCACTTTTACCCGCAGAAAAGATCGAGGAAGGTTTTGAATATATTAGCCGTCAATGCGTCGTCGACATTTTCCATAATATGCAGAACTTTATGGATTACGTACGGAAGACTTGGCTAAAACCAAAATATATAAATACAATTAATGTGTTTGGAGAAAGGCACAAAACAAATAATGTTGCTGAAGGATTTCATGCAAAACTAAATAAATCTATCCATAAAAACACTGTTAATATAACACGACTATTAAATGTCCTAAAAGGCATATGCACAGTAAAAGAAATACAAAGGGCTAAAAAGACAAAACGGTCTCACTTTCGCTTACTGAGGATTTTATTCGGCAGGTGTTGTTAGAATTAGTCACGGACGAAATAACACTGGGACATGCACTTGAAAAATTACGTTAGTGCCTGCCGAATGAAATCATCAGTTACCTTCCTTAGTAGGTATGTACTTAATTATTTTTTCCGACAAAAAATCATCATCTTGGATAGGTACCAATTCAGTCTATTTTTTGTTTGTTTATATTATGTTTGTGTATATTATACCTTAAAATAAGTTAAGAAAGAGCATAATACAGTTGTATGTATTTTTAATGATATTTCATTTGGTGGTGTTATATCTGATAGAGGGACTACGGGCATTTTTAATTTCCGTGGTCCCTCCAAGGGACTACCAGAGGGACCACGGGTAATAACCCCGTGAAACTACGGTGACCCAAGAAAATAATACTTCTAAAACATCGGAATAATGAATATAGAGCGATTTCATTGAAATAAACTCCACATATATGATCAATTGAACCACAAATTAAATAATTTCAAGCGCCGAGACTGAACGAGTCCATTAATATCTGATACGGAGCCGATAAAATGTGCGATACAACGCTTTTACGTCGGCGATTCCGTTTATTAAGAGATAATATTACCTTTACGAGTTGTATCCCCGCCGGAGCGTTCTCAGCGCAGTTTGTTTGTGCCGTTTGCTGATGTTTCTGTTATTATTAGTGGCCATTATATTTGTTTATACGCCGTAAACAGCAACGACAATCTGCTCGTCGCCACAGCTAGTTTGTAGACTTCCTTCGAATGTTATGGGCCCATAAAATGCACACGAGTCGTGTATTGACTTGCGAAATGTTCTGCTAATGCACGGTGAATGCATAGTTTTACGAATAAATGTGTACTATTTTAAACTGATATTGCTTGTTTTGCTTTTGTTATAAGCTATCGAAATCAAAATCGATAACAAGATACAATACTGACATAGAATTCCGTATAATCAAAAGACTTCAACTGCTATAAGGAACTACGTTAAAATATTAGTGAACCTCATAAGGGGACCTCAGAAACGCAACTTGTTAATCAGGTATTTGATTAGATCATAAATCCACAATGCAAGTTCTTGGTTAGTAATAAGTGTTGAGTATTTCAGCTATTTAGTTCGACGACTTCGTGTCGTACCTTTAGATAAACTAATTATATTCTTCGTATAGATAAGGCTCTATTGAAATCGCTAAGGTATACCTGTATATTTTGATACCCGCGCTTTTACAGTGCATGCCGACTTTTGTTTTACTGCATGTCTCTCAATAATCACACAGCCATAATATATCTTTTGCATTAATTTTGAACAATGTTGTATATTTTCTAAAACACTGTTTTGAAAATCACGTAGTAATAAAAAAAGAAGAAAATTATGTGCCTCATCCATTAAGCCTGTGGGTTCACTACATCATAATGACGTACGCGACCCTTTCCAGCCTTCATAAAATTGACATACGTCTATTTCAAAAAATGTTTGGCCATTTTTTGCTTATTCACCTAATGATAATGTAAGTTATTATGACAACACGTGGTCAGAGCAATAACCCAACAGCACAGCGTCGCCTTCGTCGCGCGCCATTACTCGTGTTATTGGGAACTTGGCGGACATGTCGGTCGACATCTTGCAACAACCTATTACAGGCAAGTGTTATGTCGCTGAACTCTCTTCCTCGCTTTATTTAAATCGTATATAACTTTTATGTCAGATTGGAATCAATTATCATCAGGCACAAATCCATTACGTTAACATTCATTAAAACTATAATCTAACTAATGAAAGTGGTTTAATGGCGAGCAGAGCTGACACTTGTATGCACTGTTTTCAGAAGATTGTAGTGCGTCTATTACATTAGTAATAGACGCATACAAATTATCTTATCAACTGAAGGCTATAATAGGATGTAACAAAGTCTTTGTTTTTTATCCTGATTTATAAAACTAAGTACCTAAAGAATAACCGTTGATTGGTAAAAATCATTGAATATTTTAGTAAAAACAAATAAAAAACTGTTGCCAATGCTCATAAGTTGGAGTTCCATTCGGAGCACCATCACGACAACATTCGAAGACGAAATAAAGTATGGAAAACCAATGCAACGGTAAACTTGAAAAATCCATTACTTTGAGATGGCACGGGCGCGTAAGTTGGCCGCGGGCTGTTTTTGCACGGCGCGCGGCGACGTGGCGGCGGGCGGGCATCGACGGCCGTTCTGTTTTATTTTTTGCACCCATTACGAATTTACGGGTTGCCCGGCCACTCGACAATATTGCGCAACTTTTCAATAACTGTTCGCCAGCCTCCCGCTACGACCGCAACCATATTGGATCGGATCTTTTCCTTAACGGGTATCATCATGTCCTTAAGAAACTTATTTTGCAGAATATATTTAGATTTTTCGATATTTTGCATTCTATAGGTATTTTAACTTTATTTTTATTTATTATTCTTTATTTTAACGAAATACGTCTCAGTAAAAAGTGAAGTGTAACGTTTTTTAACCTTCCTATACCCGCGCATTGGTCTGTGAGACCGACGAAACACTTTTTTAACTTATTTCTATTCTCAAAAACGTTGGCGAGTTGATGAATGTAGCAGATAGGTAGCACACCTACGTAATATACCTGCAAATCAACCATAGCAAGAAAATTAGTTGCAGGATCTTTCTTGAAGTTTTGTCCTACGATCTCCTCAACTCACAACTCCAACGTCAAGTTCGCAGCACATCCTTGCCCAGAGCAATCAAGCTGAGGCTCACCGAAATATGTCAATTGAATGGTCTTGAGTCGGCGGCAACATCTAACAGTAATAAAATTAGATGCTGTGGATACTGTTCCTCAAAAAAGACCGTAAAATGCGCTACAACTGTGCCAACTGCAAAATACACTTTACATGTTCAAAACATGCTATTATGCCCTGACTGTTATGGTAAGGCTGATAACTAAGTCTACTTATGATTGAAATGTCGTTTTATAAGTCTTTTCAATATGTAATAGATATCCCGCCAAAAAAATTCTGTAAAAATCTAGCCAAGTCTCGATGGAGCTGCTTGTCTATCTCTAAAAAGATATACGATAGAGCTACTTGTTGTGTGACTTGGTCGTTGACTTGTACCCACTAACGTATAAAGAATGTTCAACGACAAGTCACACAACATTAACTATAATAATAAAGAAATCGCAGTAAGGAACCTTAGACTTGGCACGACTTTGTCTAGATTTCATTACTTTTTAGAGATAAACAAGCAGCCCTATCGAGACTTGGCTAGTTTTTTACAGAATGTTTTTGGTGGGATTTCATTTCCTTTTGTAGAAACGTGAGCTTATTGATTTATTTTATAAGATTTTCTTATTTGACACAGTTTTTTTCCTTTTAGGGGTAGTTTTTTTATTATTACAAATCTTTCTTTTCTTTTTTCTTTTCTTTATTGGAAGCGGCCCACCAAGTTGAATATTTTTTGTAAAGGCGGTATGTCGATATCTCTAATAGTTTGGTTGGGCTCTTGTGTTTTCTAATCAGGGTCACCAGGTACTCCAGATCTTCGATTATCCTAGTTTTTATAGTTTTCCCTTTATGTGGCCATTAAACCCTAACTCTGTACCAAATTTCAGCTCTCTGAGTTTATGGGAAGTACTAGTTCTATTTTGATGATCATCAGTGAGTGAGTGTCTGTCATAGATGCGAAACTTTGCTTTCGCTTAACTTCGGAACTAAATGACCTACAGACTTGAAATTTTGTATTTTAAGTATGTGGTTATAGCTTACTGGATGACGAAAATTTCTACGTTCTGGTCTTATCCCGAGGTTCTCAAATAGGGGCCTGAAAATGCGGCGAAATGGTTCCAGTAAAGGATGGTACGGCAGTGTTTGCTTCGCGCTCGACTTGGCGGGGGCACTACCGTGCCCCCAGATTTTTTGTTATTTTATGAAAAATGTTTTAGTTTTGTTTTTGTAGTAAGTACCTAAGAAAAAACATTGCAATTTTGAAGGCTGTTTTATGAAAGACTGATAGATAGTTGAATAATTAATAATAAAGTTCTTGCATACCACAATGTTTTTTTATTATATCCTATAATTTTAAAATATAATTTTAATATATATGTAGGTTTTCTTAGAAAAAGAATATGAAACAGGACTCCAAATATTCGGTCCGTGACACCGCGCGCGGGTATCGGTGTTACAGAAATTGGCGCGGGTATACGTAGGTTAAAGTGAAACTTTTTTCTTCGTCCATCTATCGCATGTCGCATTACACAAAAACATGAGGTCTTTAATTTCACTACTTCATATAGGTCAGGATAGCTCTATGTATAAATGTGTTATAACATCAGACTTGGGTTTTCATTTGGATTGATTCTATAATTCAATCAAATTTAAATCTTGAATTCAGTTCTAGAACTCACTTTTTTTCGAATCCTATCCTATTCTCGAGTGTAAACGTTACAGTAAATAATATTATGATATCCAAAAATTAAGTGTTAGATTTGTCTAATAAAATCTGAATAAGCATCACATTTGGGTCCGCAATATTTACTTCCGCGCCCTTCGCTTACCTACTGTGCTGCCCTTGCACGTTTTTATTTGATGTTTACTTGCTTGTTTAGGAACAAAGTACCAGTCAAACCTGAACGAGATCGATAAAGGGAAGCAGAAGACAGACGAGGGAGGTGGGAAAACGCATCTCAACTGGGTCGGTGGGGCGTCGCAAGTCACAGGTAAAGAATACGATGAATAAAAAATAAGTTAGAAGAAGTTTAATCAAGTACACTTGTAATGAACATTATTAATGCATTATTTTCAAACACGCATTCCACATATGTAAAGGGTTGTACTATTTCAATCTATATTTACATACAGACAAAAAAAATCCTATGTATGAATGTAAGTTTGATGCAATGTACACAAATAAATATCTGAAAAGTCGCATATTTCTTAATAAAAATTAAAATAATTACAAGCAAATTATTTTTCAGAGACTTTCTTTATTTTAAAGTCAACAGTAAAAGTATTATCTAATCCTCGTATAGCGTAATTTTATTCCTAACCTAATTGTGTAAAAAATATTTTATTTGCATTCGATCTGAGTGAAAATAATGTAAACTAGCTTTTTAAATATCAATAATTAAATTGTTTGTCAATTCTCTGTATCTTAATGTGTTCTGTATATATATCGTATTAGGAACTTGTTCGAAATTATAAATAAGTAATATCGGTGTTTCTCTCCAATAAAATAAAACTAAGTAAGTGTATAAAAAGAAAACTCCTTTAGGATTTCATCTGATCATGTAATCAATTTACAGGTGGTGCTGATTGGAGAAGAAGTTACGCATGGATATTAATTCTAACTGTCATGATGCCCCTATGTTTCTAATTATAACAGTATTATTTACAAACCTACAGTCCATTTTTATATGATATGAAGGCTTAGAGCTTATGCCGATAATAGTGTAGTTAACGAAATAGAAAGAATAGACTAAATCAAGGCAAGTATTATTTCTATTCACAGATAAGCAAAGTCTATTTCAGTTAAATTGCAAGCTGCATGGCACCTGCATACTGAACTTTGATTATGACCTGCGTATTTTAATGGTTGGTGTATTTGAGACGCTCCAAGACGTGAAACATTGTTAAAAAGCGTCTCCAGTTCTGGGGCCCTACCATGATCGCTTATAGCAAGGTTAAAACAATATTAAAACAGAGACACCGCTCTTGCTGCGTATAGCGCCATCCCGCTCTCAGCGCGGTTTTAATATTGTTTTAAGCGATCATGGTTAGGGGGCTGTTCATAATATTTTGTAGCTAGTTGTAGATTTATTTTACATTTTTCGCCTCTATAACACGTTTACATCTTATGGAAATGCTTACAGATATTTTATTATTTTAACATACGAATATTATCAAAACCAGTCTCAACAACTAGTGTGAGGATCACAATGTTTAATCATATCTTCGCAAATTAAAATGTCCACCTAATACAATGAGCTTCACACTTTGTACATCAGGC
This sequence comes from Schoenobius gigantellus, assembly GCA_963935595.1. NCBI lineage: Eukaryota > Metazoa > Arthropoda > Insecta > Lepidoptera > Crambidae > Schoenobius > Schoenobius gigantellus. The sequence continues at coordinate 25,158,507 of OZ012542.1, forward strand.
GACTTCAAACAATACGATAAATTCATAACATGAACATATTATGAAGAATATTCATGTTATGGATTGATCTTTAACGTGTCATAGTTATTATTTAAGGAAATGTTTATTTTAATTATGATTTACTCTTTTGGCTCATGAAGTCATACATGCACCGTGAAAAATAAGTGAAACTGAATCATTCTATGAATTTTTGATAAATGAAATGGTGATTTTCATTGAAACAGGTAAATAAATAAAAATTGTTGTAATAGACTTCATCGTTATTATTATACAATAGTTGTTAGATTTCTCTATAATTTTTTAGTACAAAAAACTATTTATAGATGTATAAATGATCGTTGTTGCTAATTATGTACTTACAAAATATTGTAATGTACAACAGTTCCTTGAGTAAGTAAAATTTATGGTACAGCAGACTTGTTATTCAAAAGTTTTCTTTCAAACATGTATTAATAAAGTAAGGAAAAGTAAAATTAATAATTCTGTTGTACCATAAATTAATATATATTATTAGAAAAATTATTGCACACATATTATGATATAATATTATAGTGCACTATTGTATTGAAATAATTATTTTGTACATAGACTAAGACTGAGCGAAGAATATTGTGTCATAGAAGGTTGCCATTGTTAGTGATAGGATGGGACAGTGCTGAATTACGAAAAATGCATTCAGCTTTTTAAGCCAATATTAATAATTATTATTTTTAACAAGACTAAAATAGTTTACTAAGAATGTGTGTTTTTTTTCACAATGAATTGTTCCATATTTTTTTTAAGGCAAAAGAGAAGTTAATTGTTCCATATTATTAACAAATGTCAACGTTATTAAAAAAATATCGATTGTGGTAAGCTTGAATTAAATAAACATGTTACTTATAATTCAATTCTGTTCAGCTAAAAATACTGTTAGTCAATATTAATTAGTTCTATGATTCCCAAGCTCTTATACCTTTTGTTTATAGTAATACATAATAATATGAATCCTCATGTACACTGTGATACTTTATTCAACGTTTGATTACCTATCAAAACATTTTTTACTTTAAAGTAATTTATTGTAATGCTGTTTCTTCTTTATTTTATGTAACAGTGTTAAATATAGTATTTGTATTGTATACTTTGAACCAAATTTCTTCAGTCAATTATAGTTTATATATCGTATGTATAAATGTTACCGTTTAAATGTTGCCAAATTGCTAACTATAAGATAAAAAAATGCTACATATAACGTTGTAAATATAACCGTAAGCCAATGCAATTGTGTGCGTTTTTGAATGCAGATGTGTACTGACTGTTTTAAAAAAAGAATAGTGCGTTATATACACGTGAATTATTGTAAACGTAACTACACGTAAATATATTTAAAAGTGATTAGGTTATAAAAATAAATAATGCTTGTTTTAAGTATCAATCTTTTATTTCTAAAGATTTCCATACCGCTCTGAGAATAAAATGTTTTGTGGTGTACTTTTCTTATGTTTATTTGGAACAGACAAAATAGTTTCAATGATTTAATGCAATATTTAAACTCGAAATCAAACACCTAATAAAGAAATGTAAAAAACCGGCCAAGTGCGAGTAGGACTCGCGCACCGAGGGCTTATCTAAATTTACTACAAAACATCACGTATACGGTTTTGAGATTATTTCCTTAAGACGAGGCTTCCCAGAAAATCTACTCGTGCACGGTGACTGCTTTATTGCAAAGTAATAAAGTTAATAATTTCATAGCTTCTAATGTCGCCTACGCGCGGTGAGCGAACTAAAACGTTACTTTTTACACGTTTTAATCGATTTTTGGAAATTTTTATTTTGTACCCTAGCAAAATAAAAATTGTGATTTTGCAATTTTCTAGATAATCAAAATGCACGTCTATTAGTAAAACTTTTATGTCATTTATTATTGTATTTTATGATTTACAGCAGTTTCAAAATATTGAACAGAGTTTGGCTTTTATTTCTATCGAGTAATAGTAGATTATGCACCAAGGGATTAAAGCAGTGTCTAACGTCACGGGCACCATATTGAACCCCGAGCGTAACGAGGGACTCTAGAGTTAACTCCTGAGCGAAGCGAGGGAGTTATGTAGAGTCCTAAGTGAAGCGAGGGGTTCAAGTCGCCTAAGACGAAGACACTACTTTATTCCAGAGGTGAATACTCTACTTTTCATACCATCTGCGAGACAATAAAAACTCAGGGCTCTATAACCAATTACTTGGGTGGTTAAACACTGTCACATTATCATTATCACTATCACTATAACTATGGTTAAAATTATGATATTATCATGAAAACCATAAAATACAAAAAAAAAAAAGATTTATTTTTCTCAAGCACGAACACGTCACGCAATAATTATATCTTAAGTAAAGCTTAAAACATTACAAAAACTTAAAACATACGAGTATTTAATAATAATATAACAAGTATGAACTTAATCTACATATCGATTTACAATACGATACGATCAGCTGCTGGACCCTGTCAATGACCTTTAGTAGCACGCAGGACGAATATTAATTTGTTAACAATAAAATGGTATCAAATAAAATTCTTTTATTTTTCAACTTTGTTGTATATTTACTTTTGAAACAGCAATTAATTACTGCACACAACTGTCGAAATAAATCTCAAATAGTCGACAACCTATTGACCCCAAATAAAAAAAAGCTGAAGCACCTGGACATTTACCTACTTACGTTTTTTAACTTTATGAATAAAACACTGAATAAACTTTTAAAAAGACTGTATTATTGATTCCACAAAACACATTCCACTAAGCACTTTATTAACGTAAGCAACAAGATATTACAATTTTGAAATACGTAATGGCATTGGCGGCAAAGTTTTAGCTATGAAAACAATACAACGGAATACTGTTGGTGCAAATTATGGAAAAAATTGTAGAAACATTCTTTATTTTTAAATATGCCGCGTAATTTTTCCAAATGCTGTTTATCCGCTGGCAGCGAGTGTTCTTGCTTTACTCTGCTTTTATTCGTTTTTATCGATAGTTAATGGTGGCCGTCAAAAGATGGCGCTTTTTGCATAAAACGTATTTTATCAATAAAAAATAAAGTGAAATGTAATTGTTTATTTTAGCTTGCAGTGTTATGTAGATAAATATTTTATAATTTTGGTAAAGAAATTATGTATTTAGAGTTTATAAAAACATTATTTACACAGGTAGAATGTCTTTGTCTCTAGTGGATGCACGCTACTGCTGTATGGGCGTAGAACCTTTGCCTTCCTAAGCTAGCATCTATGATAAATTTTCATACAAATTTTATGTTCCATATTTAAAACGCTTTAATCCCTTGGGAGTTTCATACAAAATTATATCCCTTGGGATATAATGTCTTGCTTTACTTTGAAGTTAAGGGGGATCTAATTGAACATTGTCGAGCAGGTGGTATGAAAAATATTATTAATCATGTTTCTGTCTTCTAGGAATGTTTAGATGAAATGTTCAAAAATGTCACATATGAATTTTAGAACTGTATGTTTAATATTTGTGGCGGTATAGTCCATTCACTTAGATAGTGTCAGTACACCCGCACATAATTGTGGTCATTGTAATAAAATTGGAATATAAATATTACACATAACTAAGGTAGCAAAAATATTTTTAATAAAAATTGGAGTAGGTACACGTTAGAAGAGTAAAATTAGACACTATTCTTCGTCACTCGTAGAATCACAGTCATTACCACCTGTATTTATTATAGGAGATCCAACATCATCACGTTCCGAATCTATCTAAAATAAAATATCGTTTTTTTGTGTTGATGGCCCCATTTTTGTATTGATTCTTGATATCCCCACCATTTTTGATGTGTCTATGATAGGTGCAGACACATATTAATTTCAACACAATACCGATGAATATTTATTATAAATTGTTTACAAGTTTACCAAAACACCCGTCTTTTATATTGTTGGTTCACATATAGTTTCATTTTGGGGCATTTCACTGTCCTTCCAAGTACGAAAAAACATTTTCGGTATACGTAACAGAGTCGACAAACACAACCTGGCGCTTCGATGAAAATTGCCATATTCACTAGCGGGTGTGCGCCCCACGCGGCATCCTTTGTTTTCCTTTTATAAAAGCCGCCAAGTGCCTAGGCGGCGCAGTACAAAGGCGACCGTATCTAAGCGAATGGACTTATACAGTCAATCGAAATTGTTTGAAAACGGGAAGTAGCGCCTTAACGTGTAATACTTTTTTTTTTTCGGGGGGAAATGCGTAACCGCACCGTACCCGCCGTTGACTAGACGGCGAGCGTGTGGGGCTCTCCCGGCAGAGTGGCCTATACCCACTGAAACTCTCCAGTGTTCTCCCTGCCCTTATGGGCGCGCATGTTAAGGTTCATACTGCGACACCACTACCATCGCGCCCGAAACGGTACTTCCTGGCAAATTAATGATTTTAGATCAGTGTGAAGTTATGACCCTATACCACTGCCAACGCGCCCGAAAACTTCCTGCCCCCCTAACACGTCCACAAAAACACGATATGACAAAGCGGTTTATCGCGGTGAACTGTCAAAACACAATAGGGTTTCGTCGTATTTTGACAGTTCACCGCGATAAATCGCTTTATCATATCGTGTTTTTGTGGACGTGCTACGGGGGCTGGAAAATTAATGATTTTAGGTCAGTGTGAAGTACCCTATCGGCCTTATTAATAAAAATATACTCCTTGGACTATCCTCGAATTGGTTACTCCGTGTTTTGTCTTGTTTCCGCACATGTCAGTTGTCATATGTCGAAATAAGACAAAACACGGAGAAACTAACCAAGGTGTAAAATTTTTATTAATAAGGCCGTATAGGTTTTGATTTCATTATGAAATCGCCACCTTCAGATCGCAATGCGTTCACTTACAGCTGAAAGAGGCCGTAGACCCGAGTATTCGACATACATTCAGTTTGATAACGTATTCCTGAGAAAAGGGGCCTTGAAAGATAGACGGACAAAGAAGTGATCCTATTTTCCGATTCCGTTCAGCTTTCGTTTTTTTCTTTTGAGGTGCGGAACCCTAAAAATACCAGTAATAGATCGCTCTCGATCCGGTTGTTGTCGAAGTAATTTATGTACGAAAGTTTTCGTCATATTTAGATGGACCGAAGCTTGCAAACAATCTTGGGGGAATCTTCTTAGATTAGGGCTGACTCCGGTTGCTCGAAAGGCTCGAACAACGTATGGCCGCGCGCCAACTCCCGTAAGCCAATCTAACTTCTTTTAAATGTGTTTTTGATGTAAAGAACGCATTATGGTACGCATAGCTTTCCGACTTTGAAATCGGAATCTAAATTAGCTTTTGATTTACAAGGATTTAAGTTTGCTCCGGAACGCTCGAGATGGACTTACCAACTTGGAAATGTTGACGATACCCGCATGAATGTGCATTCAACTCCCATTTTCACTTATAACTTACAACTTATAATTATAACTTATAAGTTTATATAAGAAGAAATATTATTACATTAAGTGAAAGAAAAGAAAACTAACTTATATAAACATCAAAGTAGGTAGGTAGTAGGTATATCTGTAAATACACTTCCTAGATAAGACAATCAATCTATTACACCTTTCAATAAAACTCCACCACCCCATCGATCTTGAAACAATGCCAATTGAAAAAACAACACAAATTACAGTTATGAATTCATTTCATCGGTGATTGACTTAATACGAGTGAGGACAAAGCACTTCCAATCAGTAGTATGACGGAAAAATGTGTTCAAATGGTCGGACATAGGGCATAAAATACATTGCAATGCTAAGGAACATGAGTCCTCTGCTTGTGCGGCGAATTTGTAACAGTAGCCTCATTACTTAGCGGGTAGGCGTAAACTTCCGTCGCAACCGGATATCGTACCTCGTACAAATAAAATTAACGCTTATTGCCATCCACAACGAGCACCCTTAAATGCGAGGTTCGATTTTCATTAGTCTACGTTATTATTAACCGAGTCACCACTTTAATTCCAATAGGTTTTTTGTACTTCTTTCTCATGTTCCAATCTCAGTTACTGAGAACTGTATACAGTTTTGAGACAAGTATGAATATGTCTTTCGTCCAGGTTTACAAGTTAATAACATCAGACTAAACATGCAGTTTTTATATTCTTTAACTGAGATATAAGATTATTTTGTTATCTACACATCTACACTATTATTGTTTCTAAATTTCAGAAACGTAAAAATTTGACTTTAGTGATGTTGTATTTAGGGCATATTTGAATGAGCTTAGAGCTGCTAAATGATCTAAACTCCACGCACGGCAAAGCCGCAGACGTGTTGCTGTATTATTAAACGCTTTTAATTAGCTGCCCTGTTTGGTGTTGTTACCAACACTGTCCAAATATCATAATTAATTACGAATCAAAATACATAATAAAAATAATCGGAATTAGAAATCTATAATACTCAGATAGGCACTCAAATTACCAATAAGCAAGTCTTCAAATTTTACTACCCACAAACAGTCACCTAGGATATTAGAAGTAAAACGTATTGTTTCCGTGACCGGTACTTTATTTCGAATAATAATTCAAACATAAACTTCAAAATATAAACAGTTTGACTTATTTTCATATTAGGAGCTTTTATTGAAAGAGGTAACAACACAACACAGTCACGGTCAAACCGCAAACAGGCGCCGTCTCCAACGAAAACAAACCAATATTGTGCGAGACCCGTTACGCTCCGCAACTCCACATGGATCCGCGCGCGGCCCACAATTTCAGGAGGCAAATTAATCCAGGCACGGCCGCCCTGATCGGCGACGGTCAGCGCGTTCTCGCATACTAATGCTATTGTTTATCGAAGGGGCTAATCTGTGCGTACCAGCCGCTGTCCACCCACCAAATTATAACGGATCACTTTCGGCCGCCCGTAATCCGTTCCCCGTCTTACGTGCTCGATGTTCAGGATTCGACGATCGTAAAACACATGGCTCTCAATCAACATGCATTCTTTGTTCGATTTGGTTAAGCAAAAGCGACGAATTGAAAAGGAAAAGCTGGCCTTTGGCCACGACTTAGAGTTTTGAGCCACTTCCATAGGTAATTCTTTATTACCAATTTTCCTTCTTCATAAACATCTCAAACAAAAGAGTAGTCTCGACTTGCTCAAGTCGAGAGTAGCAATCAATACAAATACTAAGTGACCTAAGTCTCGACGTTATTATCTATAACTTTGCTCAGATTATATTATAGTCGAAAAGAATGAAGTAGTAAATATCATATGTAAAACTGGTTTATAAATAATCCCACATTTCATTGTCAACCTCTAAACCTATCCTCCATACTGAATATACGATATAATTAAGGATTAAAAAACAATAAGTTGCCCCATAATTAAAGAAAAAAACTGATGATCGTTTTTAAAGAGAAAAATGTGCAAAACCTGTGTCATAATAATATTATGTATAATTAGTTCTATGGTAACATTAACAATTTTAGCTTTGAAATAGTATTCAAACAGATACTTCGAAAAACATTTCAAGCCCAGATTTGAGATGAAAACCAGTTTGAGGCACGTTCCTCTAATTAAATACCTAGGTTTGCATTACCGGTAGGTGCTTTATTTGTTCTGTATATCAAGTTGTGAGGGATAAAATCGCTGCCTTATTTTTATACTTAAGGGCCCGGTCTTGTAATAATAGGTGTTCTAACATAATTATCAGAGAAGTAAAGTATTTTTTTTACTTATTAAAACTGCAATAAAGGAATACATTTTACGTTAATTTAGAGTGTAGGACTTGAAGTTTCCATAACTCATTTTACCATTTACTTAAATGCTATTTTTTAATGTATTTTTAATGCTTTAAACATACCCATATCTACATTCCACGATCAAAACTTATCGAGAGTTTACCCGTCGAAATTTGCCTCAGTTCTGCTACGATTTCGCAGCGCAAACTCTCGATAAGTTTTCATTCTATAAAATTTACCTATAACGATTTTATAAATACAGTTTTTTTATTATTTGCCTTACGAATAGCTCGTTTCTAAGTGCTTAAAGTTTGATTACGCTTAAGGATGATTTCTTATAGAAAAAGTAATATTTAAACAGTGGTGAAATTCATAAAATTTGAACTATTTAAACCACCTTAAATAAGGAAACTAAAATAATTCGAAAAAAGTAACCAGTAAAGATCATTGTTGAAGATGTGAGAACAAATGTTTACTGAATATATTTTATGTTTTGGTCATATTTTTTACGTGACGAGTGCATGAATATGTCCTTAAACGCGTGGAATATAAATATGGGTATGTTTAAAGCCTTAAAAAGACATTAAAAATAGCATTTAAGTAAATAGTAAAATGTGTTATAGAAACTTCAAGTCCTACACTCTAAATTAACGTAAAATATATTTCCTTCATTGGATTTTTAATAACTAATAAAATACTTTACTTCTCTGATAATTCTGCTAGAACACCGATTATTACGAGACCGGGCCCTTAACTATCGTACATATTCAGCAAGAATCAAATATAACAATTCATAACCTTTGATTTGAAGACAGTATGATGGCATAAATATGAGGTATCTCATGAAATAAAAATATAGTCCAAAAAGTTTACAGTGTGCGGAGTGCGAGTTTTATCGAGCTCGATCACACGCATTGAACGCGTAAACGCGAATTTGTATGGAATTAGAGCAGTGCCATCTAGTATTCACTAGATGAAGCTGTCTCATGCCATAGCAGCTACTAGATGGCGCTGCTCTAATTCCATACAAATTCGCGTTAACGCGTTCGATGCGTGGGATCGAGTAGAGCTCTATAAAACTCGCACTAGGCATTCTGTACGGACAGAAATCTAAAACCTACACATATTACTCTAACGGTTGCACCAAATTTTACATTTTACGATTTCGTAAAAAGTAAAATACCTAAAAATGGGTCGTTTTCGTCGATTCGCGGCGTACATTTTACTTTTTTAAACGTAAATGATAAAATAACACTACAATTGAAATCATTATGGTGCAATTCTTACGTATTTATATTGTTACTTTTACGAAATCGTAAAACGTAAATTTGGTGCAACCGGCCGTAAATGTTTTATGTGAAAAAGTATTTAATCAATAGAGAAAAATTTCGTCTCGGGCAGAGATCGAACCCTCCTCTTAAACATACTGTGTTGACGCCTTAACCACTTCGGCCACCGAGCTCGTATGTTGAAGACGCGGGTTCGATGCCCGCCCGAGACTATTTTTTTTTCTTTATTGATTTATTAAATTTTCAATTCATATAGCTTTCATATAGAAAATGCAAAGTTCCATATAAAAAAATGTTTTAAATGATAAGTTATTCATGCAGCCAAGTACCTACAAGTAGAATCTACTTTCGAGTGTTGTGTCTAGCGGCAGGCCTATTCGCTAACTACGGTTGGTAACTAGAACTGTCATTTTTGAAAGACATTTTATATCCATTACTAGTTAAGTGATCTTATGTCTTACGGCAGCGTTCATGATAGCAGTAATGGATGATAAGTTCCTTTCAAAAATGACAGTACTAGTTTGCAACCGAAGTTAGAGAATAGGCCTGCAGGTCAAGTTTATGCCTGGCAAATATAAGTAGCAAAATCTGCGGGCCTATTACCGATCTCATGGTTTTCAAATGATATCATTATGACATCTTAGTGCAAAACGAAAAATAAGATTTTCGGTCAGATTTTTGATCATTCGTTCATTACATTATAATGACATAGTTGAAATTATGCCATAGTGATGATATCATTGGAGATCGGTAATACTGCATTTCATGACTTCTTTATCTCAAAATCATACCATATCATACTATGAAACATCCATAATAGGCCCGCTGATATTATTTGATGTTTCGGAGATAAACGTCTCTGTGATCTAATGGTCGAGACTGCCTGGTATTGAATCGAACCCCGGACCACCACTACAACAATGTCTACAACATTATTATGTTCCGACAATAACAGGTAATTGCCAGTTCCTCACTTACTGAGTAGTTCAAGCACATTTCTTTATTTACAATTACAATTCAAAATCGATAACGAAATCCCAAGGCAAACACAAAACATAGGTTTCGCACATTGACATAAGCATAAACATAACAATACAAAAAAATAAGCACAAGTTTAGCTTAAGCGGCACCTAAATCAAGCGCTCAGAATGTTTTTTTTTCAATATATAATTGGATTTGGGCTGATCTGCAGGCCAATTATGGATCTTTCATCGTATGACATGGTATAAATTTGAGAAAAAGAAGTCATGAAATGCTGCATTTCGTATTACCGATCTCCAATGATATCATCACTATGGCATAATTTCAATGATGTCATCATGAACTAATGAACAAATGATCAAAAATCTGACCGGTAATCGTATTTTTCTTTTTGCACTATAATATAATTTGCAAAACCATGAGATCGGTAATAGGCCTTCTGGGCCGGCACTGTTCTATCTATTGATTGGACCCGTAGAACAATTTTATAAGTATTATATTTTCTTAGTTCACCCGCCATACAGGCCCTTTTAAAATGGTCTATCGTGCATAGAGTAAATATGAGCAGTCCCCCTAGACAAGACGCATTTCGGTAATCGCTATCGCAATCACTTAAAGGAAAAAGTATGGTTTTTGACATAAGCCCTCGCTTAGCTTTCGAGCGCAATAGGGTAGTTGACTCATATCAAAATTTATTAAAATATTGTTTATTTCTAACAGTATTTGGCATAAGGTTCCACAATATACCGATTTTAATAAATAACAATGAATGATTACTGTAAAATTTTAATTTGAAAATGCTAGAAATAATCTTTTTTATCTCACGCCGTAAACGCTTTGATATCCTGTGGTCAGGGCCGTGACGTCACACATATAGTAAACAAAGAAATGTCAAATTTGATTCAACAACTCGTCGATTTGCTCTATTATTTCCTAAAACTGGCAAAAAATCGTCCAAATCTCCGTTATTATATGTGTAAATATCGTTAATTATTTGCATTAATAGCAAAATCAACCATTGATGTTGGATTTGTGAGAGCAGATAGTACAAATCTTCCGAAAATCGACAGATTGATGGTCAAGAGATTCTTTGTGTATCGCTCTAAACAATATAAGTACAATTTCAATACTGTTATAATGAAGAACAGGTTACAAGTGTACTTGTCAAGATTGTCAAGCGGCAGAAGAGAGTTGCAAACATGCATTTTTGGTGTGGTTGCACCATCACAATGAGGAACTATTTTGTACAGCAGTTGAATGCTATTGGATAGAATCCTATCTCTCAAAAGTGAAAAAACACTAAAAGTATTTACTTCAAGAGAAATGTTCAAAAGAAACATCAGGATCATGTGTCAAATACCAGTGTAGTACTGCAAGAATTTGTAAATTAACATAAAAAGAGAAAGATTGGCAGTTGTTCATTTGTCAAGCATGAAGAAAATTACTGGAGGAAAAATATATATACATTCACAGACACAGATTGTGACATATTTCTTAAAAAATTAAAGATCTCTTCAATGAAGAAAGAATAAAGTGCATAGAAAACTAAACCAGGAATCATCAATACAGAAGTGCTCTTTAGTTCGAGCTTCGTTATGAAGAATAACAGCTTCCATGTGCTATGAAGCCAGTGCATAACACATGATGTTTCTTTCGTTGGGAAGATTTTTGGTGGGATATGTTGTAGACACCTATAATGAAATGTGGATAAAAGTTAAAAGAAAAGGATTTGGGTTGAAATTTGCAATATTTGACCTCTTCATTTTTTATTAATACCCTGTAATAGTCAGTTCAACAAACGGTATCCATAAAATTAGATTAATACAAAATTGTCATGCTCTTTTACTGAAGAAAATGCTAATTATCAAAGACAGAAAACTGTGAACAGTATGCTTAACTCAAGTATAGATGCAGATGTTTTGTGCTAAAGCGAAACTTATATACTTTTGTGTATTAAGTAATTTTGAGAACACTCAAAAGGTGACAATATTAGCTATAATAGGTACTGATTTATCAAATAGTACCATTTTGGAAACTATACTACATTTTTCCTAATATATGAAAGTATTACTTCATAATAAATCACTACTATTATTTGGACTTTTATTACCTGCGACCCTAAGGCAATATATGACAAATTAATAAATTTAATTTAACTCTATTCAAACCTATTTGTACTTTTGGAACATATATATTTGAGTAACAATGATAAATATGAACAACAAACCTATAAAAAAATTATCTTTTAAGGTGTAAGGGAAAAATAAAACACATGTACGAGTATTTCAAATTAAAAAATTTTGATTCAAATTAAACCTTTACAAGTCATTATTGTCAAATAAACATGCAACGTTTTTTTTAGTGAAGAACATAATGTCTAATGTATTACAAAAATTTGTTATGTCATCTTTAGATGTTATGTATAAAGTACGTAAAAAAAATTCTTTATATTATTTATTTAATAAGAAGGGTCTTGTAAATTAGGAAGAGCAAAGGCTGACAACACAGCAATCACATTTAATATATTTGTATACGGCTTTAAAATGGATAACTTGCATATTCTTCGTAAGCCGTTCTGAAATTTACTTTCTTCTAGTAAGTTAATATCACTAATACTGCTTTCATATCCTGTATATATTAAGCTGACTAAACCATCAGGTAGTCACTCTAATAAATATTCAATAGTATTTGCTTTTTTATACTCGGGCCAAGTTAGTGCTCGTTAAATGACTTCATTGGGTTTTTGAATTTCATTTCTTAGCAATCTATGATTACCCTTTTATGCTTATGGTGAAACACTAGAAGTAACTTTTTTTATTGTGCTTTTGGTTAAAAGGTTTAATGAATAAATGTAATTATCATAATTTTCCTCACTTGGAAATAATAATTTTTAATAATGTCTGGCCAGATATAGGTGGTTTGCAGCACTTTACTTCAGACAATTTATTGGGAGATGTTGCAGTTGATTGGTGGTGGGCAGCAGGTTTAATCAGTGAAAATATACTTAACATCTTTCAGTTTTACCAAACTGGACATATTTACTTCTATGGTGCTTTGGTATATGAATACTTGTGTTATATTGTTGACATAATGTTGTTCTAGTTGACAGGTCACATTTTGATGTGGCTGAGCATGCACTGCTTTGTATTATGTTGCACAACTTTTACTGCCTTATCAATCTCGTTGTCAAGAGGAGAACAGGGTAGTACACAATAGTTCTCATTAAGTAACCTCTGAAAGCAACAAATTTTAATTAGGTACTCAGTAAATTCAAGTAGAAGTTGTTTAGATAAATATATTCATTATTATGAAACTGGAATAGTTTGTATTACATACTTACTTTTTAAATAATATTCAATTACATCATGACATCGTTATTCAATTGGACATAAGTACATATTCTTTTCTTTGAAACATCATCTAGTGTCAGTGTATAACTTAGATTAAATCAAAAAGGCGTGAATGGTCAAGTTTTCTCTACGTCTGGCGTTAAAATTTGGTTGGTCGGCTGCAGTCAGTTTTCATTCTAACTGAAAGATAAAAATTTAATTAATGATTTTACATACAACCTAAAAACTTCTATTTTGTTTAAGTTGAAACTGAAGTACCTACACAGATTGAGTTATTCATTTATAGTACTTACATTAATGTGATTTTCGCAAAAATACATTTGAGTTTCAGTAGAAAGTTACAGGATTTCTTTAAGCGAGTGTTAATCAATTTTAAGCGAGAGTTATTTCGCATATCTATATCACTGGGTACGGCTAATCCACAGCCACAGCTTTCCTGGAGTCTTTGAAGAGGTAATTCCTGTTCTATTGACACGTTCCATATACTACAGTTTTACTATATTTTGTGATATTTAATAAAAAGCATTGTTTTTGTGAGGTTATTTCGCCTCGGTGCTTTGTTTACTATAAGACTGACGTCATTTGATGTATGCCACAGATAATCAACAGACTATCATGGCTGACCGTGTTTTCGGTCCAAAATTGAAAATCTTAATTTAAAATAGATTTTTTGCACTTTTTAGGCATCGAAAAAAATTATATTCATGTGCTATGGTCTAATACAACAATTATGAACATTTTAAGCCCTACTTTAAAAAAGGGTCAACTAGCCTATTGTCAAATCTCATACATTGTCCATTTAGCGATTGTGATAACGATTATCGGGAGACATCTTGTCTTGGGGGGCAGTACCTTTATCGTGTGAAAATTTCAAGCTTACAGGAATAAAATATTTTTCTACGCTTTTAAAAGCATAGGGGCTGAGGCCTGCTAGGTCATGACGTACTTAAGATGGTGTAAATAATAAGTAACGGATTTTTAATGTTATAGGACGAACGAACTATAATCACAGGGTTCAGTAGCTCTCAGCCTAGTAATAGTTCTAAGATAGCACAGTTTTTGCTTCGTGGATTCTTACAAACACAAAAGGTTGAAGAATACGAGACTCGTAGACTTCTACATCTATCAATTAAGTGACATGATAACCAGCACCTGATAGTAATATTGTAAGAAGTAAAAAGAATACGGTGAGCTACCACGTTCTTTTTCGTTATCGGAACGCTTATTTCGAAATCAAGAACTAACATTATTTTTAAAATTTTAAAAAAGGAGATGATACTAAATCAGGCGCACTAAAATGTTAAATTTGACAAAGCATATTAATATGTTTCTGGAGGAGTCATTCCGGCAGAAACATAATAAGTAAAATCATTACAAGTTCATAATTGCATCTTGTATGTTGCTATTTTGGCAACACGAGATGCTTGCGATTTCAAATGCATTCTGGAAGTTAGGTGTACTATTAAAAGTCGAAAATAGCATAGCAAAACCATTTTGGCGCACATATAACATGTGTAAAGTTGTAAAAGAGTCGTTCCACCCTGAGTGATAATAAAGGTAACCCTCTGCGGTACCTTTATTGTTATCGAATAAAAATAATCCAGGGATTTTTTGGGATGATCGTAAATTATAACGGAATCCACGGGGGTGACTAGAAGAGGAAGCGCCGCGCGACACCTCACTTAACGGCTTTTCGCGTCGCAACTTACGTTTTACAGCGAAAAAACCTCACTGTTGTCACTAAATCTGAGCCCGAAAATTGTTGTAACAGCATTTTGTACCTGGCGGCCGTTAAAGAGAATTGTGAGGAAGTTTACAGAGCTCACGTTTATTATTCTTTTAAAAATTCATAAAATATGCCTCTCTATGACACATTTAAAATGAACGGGATGGTATAGAGCACTGTCTAACAATAACCAGCCCCTCAACGCATATTTTTGACGGTGTGAAGCGCTGAAAATCCACCGATACCAACAAAAGTGGCAACTGAAACTTATGAATTATTCATAGCGGCGGCGCGGTGCATGTTCTATCACTGTTTTATCTATTGTGGGGCTTACGGGCAGGCCCGCGTCCCTCGCGCGGCTCCGGCAACGCCGTCCGTCCGCAAGGGTTAACTACCTTGCAGCCAACAATATTAGTGTCGTTTGAGAAGACTAGATAAGCTTCATGTTTGGAGTAAGCGTAATGCCACCGCTAACGGCAATAATAACAAAACAGGCAACCTTTTGTTTGCAATTCCTTTCGCCGGGTCTTAATCGCAGCCAGTCATAAAACAAGCCAAGAGTATTATACAGAATATAAATATATTATTATAATGGGATAACTATAATAAAACAATTAGAACCAACATTATATCGTCAGTGCCGCTACACACATTAACATATAAGACCTTCTTTACAACTAACAAGGAATTGTAGAGATGGGTTAAACCTAAATTCGTGGCTCAACCAGAAATTATCAACAGGCAGTTTATTTGAGCGTGCATTTTTGATAGTTTGATTATTATTTAGTTTCATTAAGTAAATATTATAAGTAATACCTCTATTGATCTGATATGCTATTTAAAAAATTGGGTAGGAAATTTCTTTTGTAATTTTACAATGTAATATTCCCACAGATATTCAAACGTACGAATTACGTCATATAAAAAATAAAATCTGTGAAAATGTTCAGGACATCCGCATTGGAAGCTTATTACATCAGAGCAGACGTAGCGTCGCCGCCTAGGCGACCCACGCCGTAAACAAGATAAAAGCGTACGGTGCCTAGTTAAGCGAAAGGAATTAGGAAAATGCATTTTTGGTTCCTGTCATAAAGTTAAATATTATATATTTTTAAATTTTCCCTTTCCATGTTACCCATTTAGAGTTTTCCTTAGATCTTACTTAGAGCTTAGATCTTACAAGTCCGGTAAATTAAGTTGTTGGATCATACCGAATAAAAACTAGTTTTTCGTCAAGGCGGTTTGATGAGTATGCCCTGCACTTTGCAGGGAGAAGTAGCCATCGTCAGGGTGTGGTGTGCAACAGCATCTAACTTAAAAAAGATCATCCACACACAATGACCTTTCGATAGCACCGAATAACTAAAATATATAAACTATATAATTAAAAAAATATAGGTATAATTAAAAAAATCCACTTTCCCATACTAAAGTCTCAATCAGCTAACCTAGTTTGTATGGAGAAGTGTTTTTTTTTTGAGATATCGATGTTGGTCCCATACGAAAAGTTGTTGCATCTAAGCACTAGAATCAGCCCCTGCGAGGTTGTTGGTTCATTCAAAATAACCCTGTATAAACCGACTCAAAAACACTCAAGTTAAAAATAATATAAGAATAGGTACAGACAACATCACATTTCTATATTGAAATCGATGCCAAATCTTAGGGCTTTCTAGGAGATCATCGTTTGGCACCTTAACCTCTAACTGCTTATAGTTAAGGATCCTTCCATCATCAGCTCTGTTCATGACTGGTGGACATGACTGGACTGGACATGACCCGACGCAAATACCTGAATAGCTTCGGAGAAAACATGAAACACGATGGAGGTACCCATAAAATTTAAGGGTTTCCCTCAATTTTCCTGAGATTTCATCATAGGATCCTGACTTTGGTGACAATGGCACCACAGTCGGAGTATACTCTATCAAATACAAATATAATTTTGAAAATCGGTCTACAATTGGCGGAATAATCGCGTAACATATGTACACACAAAAAAAACATACGCATAGAATTGAGAACCTCCTCCTTTTTTGAAGTCGGTTAAAAAGCATAGAGACGTATAACGAAGTTGAACCATCAATACCTTACCTTCATCTTATAATTATTAATATTGGCAGTGTTTTACATCTCCATACACGGGGATGATAAAAAACTGCAGTAACAGTACAGAGTGACTTTTATGCGCCGTGTCGTAGCTGCTAGCCTATTACGTAACTCCGATTGCCAACTTAGAGCTGTTTGCTTATAAACAATATATACGTTGCTAGTTTAGTAGTTAACTTCGTTTCAACGGTATGTTGTAGCAGCAATGGATGCAACTCGAGATTTGGAGTGTACCTATTTAAAAACAACATCACTAAGTTGGCAATCGAAGGTAAAGAACGGACCGGCTGGCCCACAGCAACTTCCAAATAGGTGGGGCGAAGAAAAAAGCAATACAAAAATCTCGTCTATCGACTTTTAACATCTCTTTGGTCACAGCTCTGTGATTTCTGTAAAATAGTCAAATTTTAAATACGTTTTAAACTGAACTTGCTGACGTAACTTTTTACTTTTTATTAATTTCCGCATTGTAAACGTATTTTAGTAAAACTAAGTTGAAATGTTTCACCAAATATCAGCATTAGTTAATTTAGTTTCAAACAAACTACCAATTGATTATTAAAAATCAGTTTTTTGGTAATTTCATATTTATTGATTTATTAATTTTTTACAAACATTGGAAAATAATAAGACAGCACTACATAAACTAAGTCTAGTTTTTCTGAGTGATGTCGATTTGCACAGTTGATAATTTACAATTAAACAATTTAACAGTACCTACACACAAAATAATCACGAATAACTTAGTGGATAGTTTTAAGTGAGCACGCGCTAGCAATGTATTCGTGCGTGTGTGTGCACCAAAGAACCTCCTAGTTCTCCACCTTAGCGTAATCGATAAAAAAACTAGATACATCATGTTCTATTATGCAAATATTTACTTCAGCGAATAAAATATGAATTAAACTAAGGAAAATTTTAAATTGGCAAAGAATTTTTTTTTTTATAAAAAAATTCTATTAAATATATCAACTACATTAAGAGCATTATATTAAATATATCAACTACATTAAGAGCATTAAAATCAAAGAAACTAACACTTTTAATATCTTAAAAGTTATGTTTCTTGGTACGTTATTTTATTGGGGGTTCATCCATCTATTGTTCTAATAATGCCCAAACAAGTATTGCACTCCTTGGGTGACTCTACACAACACGTTTTTATGGGATACCTATAGTTATAATTTTCATACTGTTTTGCTTTTTCATTAGGAACCACTGGCATGCTAAAAAGAAATTCACGATTATTACTTGACATGGACTTATATGCACAAGGAAACAAACTTACAGTGACAATAAGAATATTTTAGATGTCCTGTAGTCAGTCGACTTGCCAACGCAAACTGTCTGCTCCCTGCAAGCAACTTTTGCAATTAAACTTTTATTCCGAAGATCGATATTACTCTGCTCTGCAGCTATATTTTGCTTATCGACTAAATACGAGTGGAAACTTGGGGACCAGGAATAGACGTCTTTCAGAGTTTCGGAAGTACTAACAGCTAGCTGCGACTATGAATTAGTTTTTGAACTCGCTTGATATAGATAGTTTGGATTCGAGTAGGAATCATTATTTAATAATAAGTATCAATTAAAAAATTAGGACACAGCTCAAGTTTGATTTCTTTATTACAAGTAATATTTATTTATTTTAACAGCAAAACTTACAGCTATTAAAAGTTACATGGGTACCAGTATCTATAATATATAAAGCTTTCATAGATAAACATTAGAAAAAAAACACAACTACGCTTATCACTAGATGCTGAGTACTACAGATACATATAACGCTTATAGAACTTAATTATAATGATGCTACGTTGTAATAATAACTATTAAATAGTTATAAATCTAGCTATTCATAAAGTCTAATTTGAAACTTTGCCTTACTATAGGCACCAATGAGACTCATTTATAAGGTTACTTTTACTGGGTTATTTATACTCCTTTATAAGGTATTTTAGTAGTAACATGGAGAGTGGAAGCTAGTAACGTCCACTCTCGTAACTTCGTCATTTTGTAACTTAGATATATTTAATAGGTTATATTTAAAAATGGCCTGCTTAAAAATTTTTGGAGTTAAATCCTTTGAGTGGAAATGCAGTTGACAATTTATACACAGAACTACAATTCGATGCGTATGTTTTTTTTTGCCATATTTTCAACATTTACCGCGTCTTGGTGGTAAGTTCTAAGATTTACCGACTATATATTATGATGGTAAAAGTTCGAAATGGACAACGATGACACAACAATTCGGACTTTTACCATTAACAGTTGGTAAATCTTAAGTTTTACCGGTAAATCTTAAGATCTACCGTAGTTCTGGAGTTTACAGCAACATATACGAGTAAGTACCTACTATAAAATGCTAAGCTAAAGTTAAAATCGCGCTCCGAAATATAATTATATGGCGAAATTCAGAGATAATCCCGATTTAAAGAATCGAATGCTTTTTATGACCGTAGTTTTCGATATTATTGGTAAAGTTTGGATATTATAATTCTATGGGAATATGTTCGGCAAAGCCACAAACTTGTTTACACAGAATTTAAAATCCGGAATTTAGCTTGAATTATACAGTCGTCGACGGTGCCAAGTGAACGAGTTTACAATGTCTGCGTACAGACATTAGTTGGTTCTAAATGTAAAATTTTTATTTGTGTACGTTTAATAACTGTAGTTAGCAGTACTTAACTTGAACATTTTTAAAGATGGCAATGCTAATTCTTGGAGCAATCTCGTGAATATGGTTGTCTCGTTTTATAGAAGTTTCATAACAATACTTCTTTGTTAATTGTTGACAATAATGTCCGATATTATTTTCGAAGCATCACGTTTAATTATATTCAATCTGATTGAAAGTAATAGAGAAGTGAAATTAAAAGATTACTAAGCTGCCATCAAATGAGTAGGAAACCAGCAAGACTCGCAGCACTAAAATAAATAATTAGTATCAAAACGTTAAACGTGATTCTTATGAATCTTCTATACAAATAAATAAAATTGAAGTGTTTGGTTGTAATGTCCAAAAAACAAGTTTTTACTAAATAGGTATGAATGTATATCAGGTACCAATAACAAAAACACAATTTAAAAATTTTTTGTCTGTCTGTCTGTTTGTTCCCACTAATCTCAGGAACGGCTGGACGGATTTTGACGGGAATTTCACAAATAGATAGCTAATTATACAAGGTATCATAGGCTACTTTTTGCCAAAAGTTGCTATTCCACGCGGACGAAGTCGCGGGCACAGCTAGTACAAAATAATACCCACTCAACCAATCCCGAGGTCCATTTTGTCCATATTGCGGATGATCCAGGGCTTAGGAAGCCCCGATTCCCTGGACCACCCCTGGACAGCCCGGCTAGTTACAGTCAGATCTCAATACTTATGGGATTTACCCTGAACGTTCAAGGGCGGTCTAGGAAGATAGGCTGGTCTGCGTCAGAGGAGAGCGGCGTGAGGATCGATTTTCCGCTCCCTCTCCGCAACCTTGTTCTGCTAGATTACATCCTCACAGAAGGAGGCAACAGCGTACCATTCCCTCTCACTAGCCAACAAATTCCCTCTCACCAGCCAACATCGTAGTACAATGGCTGGATACTATGTAACACCTAACCATACAAACCCAAATAGCTTTCCAAACCTTTTTTTTTCAAGGGCGCGTTAGTAAGGACCACACTGCGACTCCACTACCCACGCGCCCTGGCAAGCCCGACCCAGTGGTCGGGCTTTCGCCAAGAGGGGATTGCCCGGGAACACCAGGGCAATCCCCAGACGGAGGGCCTTGCGGCGGCGTGCACGGGGCCAACCGTGTACGCAGGCCTCCACGGCAGGATCATTAGACGGGCATCAGCTTTCCAAACCCTAGAAACCCTAGATAGTGGATCAAACGTGCAAATTGTTTGTTTTGCAACCATTATCGTCATCCCAATGGACATGAACAGTATAGTAAGCATTGATTTACTGCTACTTAGATACAAACTCCACTAAAGCGGAGATGTATGAAGTGAAGAGTAGAGGAGGTGCATACTAGTGGCTCTACTGAAGCCTTTTTTCTCTTCTCCTCTCGCTTGGGTGGTGGCCGAGCTACAATGTTTTGTCAATCTTGTCCTTAAGTGTATAAAAAGAAGTAAATTAATTGCTTAAAAATAATGAAATGTCTTTCTTATAGAAACAAAATAACATCATATTTATTGCTTCGTACTAGAATGTCAAAAGGTAAATGTATTAATGTATCATAAATAAATAAAAAAGAAACGCCTCTTGCTCATTCAACCGAACTCTCGCGTAGATGTAGCACTAATGTTATGTCATTTTATACATTTCCACTCAGTAAAGATAAGGCCTACTCCGCTGGCTGTCACGTCGTATCAGCCAGATTGTCAGGCCGAGTAACATCCGATTCGATACGCAGTCAATAAAGATGGAGGATGCTTTGGGTCAGGCAGGTAGTTACGTAGGTCTCGCGTCCAGTCCAGCGCCCGCCGACCTACTAACGACCTCTCGCCACACGCTCTCCGCACATAAATTTCAGCGGCAATATGAGACGGCACAATATCACAATAACCCCGACCAGGCGATGCTACCCACTACGAGACGGCAAAATGAAATTATTATATATAATATAATAACTCAACTGGCGACTTCATATGAAATTTGAGACAGCCTCCTGTTATTATGACGCTAAAAACAGACATTTATATATGTAAGCTATATTTAAACAAAGAATTGCCAAGTAATTGACTAATCAGAATCACACTTGAATTGTTAGCTGTATAAATCTTTTATAATAAAAGTTTTTGAATACTGAGGTTTTCTTTTCGATATTGTAGGAGTAGCTATTATATAACGTAATCACTATTTAAATTGGAAAAACTCTGCAAACTGTACCAATCTTAGAACAGTTGACATAGCTTGCTATCATAATTATATGACGACTATTTACAGAAGAACAAAACTAGTAGCTATTATTGTATTTTTAGAAGGTACGCTCGTCACATATTTTCAGTTACCATGTTATTATTATTCAAAGAACTTTTTTTATTACTTATTTGCCTCAACGACCCAAAATGGGTCCTGGCCTTCAACACAAAAAAACGCCACGCTTTCGTTGACTTCGGTCCTGTACCATATAACATGATTCGACCTCTACATCGGACTCGAGCACTAGCTCTTCCAGTTCCAGGTTTTTCCACATTTTCCAGGTCCCATTAGCCCTCCTAGTTAGTCCAAAAATCAAAGTTTCAGGCTTAAGTGTCAACCCCATAGTTTATCTGCCTGTCGGATAAACTACACATATTCTTTTGAAAACGGACTCCATGGACTTAATAATCAATATTAAGTCCATGACGGTCTCTCACTTGTTTGGCATGTGACATGCGTCGACGGCTGGCACCGTAGCTCTCTCCCACTTACCTACATGCAATAGCTTTGAGAGCCGGTGCTGCTGCTGACAAAGCGGAAGGAAACCAAGCGACGTAAACATATATCTCTATCAAATAATTTCATATTTGCACTGTTTAGTTTTGGGACTTTTGGCCCATGGGGTCAGAGTGCGATATTTGTTTAAAGAAAATAATATTCAAACTGCTTACTAAAACTGTAACAGGACAGGAGAGCTGTGGCTCATTCCTCGCTCAAGAAATTAGTATAGCCATCGAGCGAGGTAATGCAGCCAGTATCCTTGTTGCTATCGACAATAGAGCTTAGACAGCATTTTTGATATTGCCCCCTCCTAATTAAACCTATCAAAATTTACATAATAATAATTGTGTACCTATATTATTTCATAAGATTTAAATGATTCATTTAAAATGGATTTATTAAGATTAACTTGGGCTATAATGGATATATTTTGCCACAGCACAGTAAGCAGAATTTTGCCAAATATTCAATTTCATACGTATAATTTAATCAATATTTCCTTAAAAGTAGAAAATGCTATATATGGATATCGTGTTAGCCACCCAAGTATAGACACCCAAACGCTGGGGCTGAGAGGTACGTCTCATTATTCAAATGCATCGAAGCAAATTATGGTAATCTGGCAACCTGTTCTGTTTCACTAATATTAATACACAAACATTGGGCCGCCCGCCCTCTCGGATTGCTTTGCTCATTTGAGAAATGGCTACAAAGCTTGTTCTCCTCGAGTCTCCCAATATTCTATACTTATCCCTAAGCTTGCTAACCTTGTAATATGTTTTACAACTTATCGTAAGTTACAAACATTTTAGGAAATACAGAATACTATACTTTGCTTTTAAAAACGTACTGTCATTTGATTTGTCGTCAGATATTGCCATCAAAATATATCCACAAATAAATGTGTGCATTTCGTTCACACCGGAAAGTTTTTTATGATTTTTCTATTTTTAACTCGTTCGCTAATAAACCAGATACGGGATTTATATTTTTCACGTACGGTTTATTTCTAGAAACATCGCTTTTCCATTACACAGCTATCCAAACTTTGGTGACTGCGCCCAAATTAAATAAAGCTGCTTTGCTATTTCCTCTTGTCAGAGCGCGCGTAGGACATGTTCATTGACACATGAACGTGCTTGGACATCCATTATCGACCTGTCTACTATTATATTTAATTAAAGCTACAACAAACTTAATTATCTTTTATAACAAATTGGATGTAACGTTAGATATAATTTCGTATTTATAAGCAAACGCATCTACAGATTTATAAATTTCACTAAATCAAATCATAGCTTTCATTTTCAAGGTTCGTAATTACGACCAACTGCTTCTGCTGCTTAACTTTCTATCAGTTGCAATTATAAAAATATAATCGGGCTTAAATATGAAATTGGTGATTTTACTTACTGATTAAGTATTTTAACTAAAATAGATCTGCATGCTGTGAGATCCGACGATGTGGCATAATTGTTTAACCTTCAATTGTTTTCGGTTCGGCTTTTAAAGTATCAAACATTAAATTGGACCAATTTTTTGAAATACGAGTCATGATAATGGAACTAACGCAGCAGCAGCTTGCAATACCGTGCTGTGTTTGGAAACGAAACGGCTAATAAGCGCACTGTGTCATTTTGGTGTAATCGTTTTCATATTAGTTCAAACCATCAGGAAATCGGCGGCTGGTGATATAACCACATTATTGATCTATTCGTATTTTCATCAAATCAATCCCCATGATTTGACTGATTTGTAGAGAAAACGCGCTTTGAATCTTGCCATGTTGAACCGGTACAGAAATAAAGGGATTTTGAAGTGAATTTTCACGTGTGATGCGAAGTGGATTCTTTATGATTATCGCAAGCGGGACGTGACTGACTCCAGGTCAAATGCAGCAACATGCCTAAAGTGAAACTCACCCATAGAAGTGATCATAACTGTTTGGTGGTCACTTCATGGGGTAATTTAATACAGCTGAGACAGGCTGTATACGTTGACTGTTGCTCCATGATAAGACCTAACATTGATCAAGAAATCGTTTTGACATTGCAGAACATACAGTAGGATACCGTCCGTCACGTCATCCTTGTACTCGCCAGACCTGACCCCAAAAAACTATCATTTAATACGATTTAAGTGTATATTTCTGTCCGATAGCGACACAAACCAATCACGCCACAATATCGGTGACGGATTCGCCGATAGAATCGGCTTTGACATTAGCCTTCCGTCACGTCATGTCAGCTAATTCTCATTTCCAACAAAAACGGCCGGAAATTGGATATAAGGATCTGCACGCTCGGATCCGGCTACGTGACGTTTGTCGAACACGTCACTACACTATGTGGTAATTTCCGCTCTGTGCTCGCGGAAAATTACTTTAGCCGCATGAAATTTCCGACGTATAGAAATAAGTATGATAAAAATATAAGATAACATGGTCGGCTCAAAGCTCTCTAGACGCTTTGCCAACATTGAATACTTTGATACAAAACGTGCTTAATTTACTTAGCCTAATGTCATACCTACTACATCGGCATATATATATATCCTATAAAATAAAATGTTTATACAAGACCGGCAAATAGCATAGCACACGAGGTAACCGGAATGTGGAGGGCAGCATCAACTGAAATCATCACAGTTGTATAGTATCGACAAATAACCTAGTCCCGCCTAACCTAAAAGGTCACCTAAGGCGATTGGATTTTCGTGACAGGTCCAATATAGAAAGTTCATTAAGAAAGAGGTGTTGAGCAGAAATTAAAATTAAAATAAGATGAATAATCAAGTACCTATCTAGTTTCATACAATAAATTAATGTAAAATTGGATATTTTTATAGGTTATAACTACAAACACGCACACAAACACTAATCAAACAAAAAATGATAAGAACAGGTATTTACGAAAAAGCGACCTTATTGCTCAATAGCAATCTCTCCAGACAACTGACTTTCACTTGTTTGCGAATCTGAATGTAATCAATTTTTTATCGACATACTTGAGTCAAAATCAATGACGAATATTTAAAAACAAAATTCACAGTTATATTTTTTACACGAACACTATCAAAATACTGTATTTTCTTTAAAATGCTAAAAAAATAAAAACTAATAAATAATTCAAGAAAAAAAACATCGGGCAGGATTCGAACCTGTGCGTCTCTGCCATACCATGTTGACGCCATTACCAACCCAAAAGAAATGTCAAATGTATATTTAAATTATTCTGTTTTTAACCGACTTCAAAAAAGAAGAAGGTTCTCAAATCTACAACCCATCATGTCGTGGGCATCTCAGCTGGCCTATTATAGATCTTTCATCATATGACATGGTATATGAGATAAAGAAGCATAAAATGCTTCATTTTGTATTACCGATCTCCAATAAAATCATCACTATGGCATAATTTCAATGATGTCGTCACGATATAATGAACGAATGATCGAAACTCTGACCGAAAATTTTATTTTTCATTTTGCACTACGATTTCTTCGTGATATCATTTGAAAACCACGAATGAGATCGATAAGAGGCCTGCTGGTTTGGCGTAATAGTCAATCAATCAAACACTTTCTAATACACTAGCGATAGAAATAATAAACGACTGTTACACAAGCCGATACAACGATGGCAAACGTGTAAGTAAGTACACCTAAAAGTTAAAATCAAGTCCCTCAAAGTTTGCCAAGAAAAAGTCAGGAAATGTCGTTGAAAAAGGTGTTTTGTTATTTAATACTTGTAATATTTTTGCGAGCGACACTCGGGAGTGCAGCGGCGCGCACGTAACGAAGTCGCCCGCTGTCCGACCCTAGAGCCTCTCGGGCACGAGATGTCGTATCGTTATACCTTTGAAACTTTTAAGACGAACGGCTTTCTTATTTTTTACAATGCATACTTATTTTCAGAAATGTTAAATGAGGAGTTAAGCTTGATTTTGTTTCTTGACTTCGAAATCATATGTAATACCTACATAAAAATCTCGTGTCACAGTGCTTGTTTCCGAACTCCTCCGAACAGGGGGTCTACTCTA
The DNA here is from genome assembly GCA_963935595.1 of Schoenobius gigantellus. Lineage (NCBI taxonomy): Eukaryota > Metazoa > Arthropoda > Insecta > Lepidoptera > Crambidae > Schoenobius > Schoenobius gigantellus. The sequence continues at coordinate 25,185,161 of OZ012542.1, forward strand.
TTTCTACGAAAATCGAAAGTTCGAACGAAATTTCGCATGTTTCCTACCACGGTTCTTTTTGATTCGAATATTCGTTCGACCGCAATTAGTTTGACAGATATATTTTCCAAACCTACTCTAATTTACGAAAGTTCGAAACGAAGAAAAGAATTTGACAGTTTATTTTTCGGAATTTTGACCTTAAATTAACGAACACAAAAGTGTTACCTTTTGATATCCGTAATTGTGAGATTTTAAGTAAGTTAATGTGAAATTACTGTTGGAATACTTTTGCTTGAAGCTGTTTTGCGTGAGGAGTATAAAGAGCGTAGAAAGACCCGACGTTGCCTCGGAAGTAATTTAAATTTAGCGTTGATTCCCGCCTCGGGATACAAAATTGCACTCAGTTGAATATTATTTGAGAATTAAAATTGATAATTAAGAAGAGCATCGATTTGCTACGGGGTAACGGAACATGTTATTTTAAGCTAAAATCAGTAATCATCAATATTATTTACATAAAAGCTCAAAATACCTATTGATAGATAAGTACCAAAAAGATTCACACTTATATTTAGAAAATGCTTAACTTAAAAACAAACAATACAACACACAATGTACATAACTGCGACTGAAACATTCCTTTCTAAAAAATGTGTCGCAATAGCGGACACTAAAAAAATCACTCGTAAACATTGTTAATGCACTTAAAATAGAACTTCTATTCACCTTCTATATACAAACTCAAATTCCAAGAAATCGTGATTGTTTTCATTTTGACAAAAATGTTTGAGATTATCCATAATTAATTTACTATTTTCTAACAAATTAACGAAAAAATCGCATAATAGGTAATATAATTATCGAAGAAAGGAAAAGGTTTCCGTTTCACTCTATTGACCCCGGAATCATTTTACCCTATCCACCCCATTTTACGACAATGGTCTCACTCCATTGGTTGTTCATATTTTGTTTCACTCTACTGACCCCAGAAACTTATTTGATTCACTCTAATCACCCAACTTTACGGCATTGGTCTCATTCCATTCGTTCACGAAAGTTGTCTATGGAAACGAAATTATTGTGTGTATCCGAAAATGAAATAGAGTAGCGGCACGTTCGAAATTTCTTTTGATTTTCGTTCGTTGATGAAAGTTCGTTTCGGAGAAACAGAGCAGCCCTGGCTTGACCGATTTTTATGGTTTTTTTTTGTATATTTTTGGTAGGTCTCCAGAAATTGTCGAGTGTTGAGCTTTATTAAAGAAAAACGTAGTTCGCGGGCACAGCTAGTAACGAAATAACTTTTTAAAAAGCTAGGTATATATTGTTCGTTGGAATACATAACCTATACCACTGGACCAGACTTATAAAAGCTCTTCCCTCTGTGAAAATGCATATTTTAAAATTATATGCTTTATATATAATGCACAACGTGCTGTACACGATTTTTTTTGTTTATTAGAATAGATCGTAGGCTATTTTTTATACCTCTAGGTGATATTTGTCACAGCTAGTGTAAAATAAAATTCATTAATTTTTTCTTTAGCTAATTGGTATTTTTATTTTTTATTTCCTTGTATTCGTCATAAAAAGCACAGTACTTACGTCGGACTAAAAAAGTTACTTTCACCCCTTGGGTAACAATGTACTATTAAGATCCATCGAATGTTAAGATCGCTTTAGCTTCGACCGTCATTGCGGCGTCAATACAACTCTGTGTGCCGATTGTTTTTCATAAAAAACTAATGTATGCATATTCTTATACAGGTATTTTTATACTTAAAAGAAGATATCCACCTTGTTACTTATAATTGTAATTGTTGGCTTCAAATAAATTATTATTATTATATTAACTGTCAAAATTGGAAGCAGTCATGAGTGAATCCTGAATAATTTACCAAGAATCAACTGAGTCACACTTAACATGCTCTTAGAGAAATTCTTACACCGTAAAAAGGAAGCTATTAATAATGTTCGTAAAATGAAAAAAAATACCATGAATACAACCCGCATTTGCACGGATTTGTACCTGTGTCGGCAGTCGACACTCAGTTGGCGTGTTATTGAATATCATCTCAATACTTATGAAAAATTACTTTTTCGTATCGTCGTGCGCTCCTGCGCCCCTCGCCACGCTCCGATGCAAATACGAGATTCCTTGGTGGGGCACAATGGCCGTAATGCGAGTCCCGCCGCCCGCCGGTGGAAATGTTGAGACAAGTTATTTTGCCTATTACCATTTTCTATGCATGATTTTCAGTTCCATAGCACAGCGACGTGGTATTGCTCGATTGAAAAAAATAAAATTGATTCTGAACTTCGATGTATGAGTTTTAAAATATTGCATCAAAATGCGTTATATCTGAATTACACACGATATACAAGGTGCTTCGTACATACTCTATCAAGGCAAAACCTCAATTCGAAACTGTAAAATTAATCTATTCCCCGTACATTTTTTTACAGACCCAACTATTTGGGGAATTTCAAAAGTAATTTTACAATTCTGAATTTTTAATATCACCATTAGGCTTATTCGACTATATTAGCATGCGTAGGTTGCGGCTAGGTAGGTTATGTACCAAACTTATTGTAAAGATAGAGGTAGAACTTTGGATACATCATAATCATAATATTATGAATTATAAATGTCGTATAATCTGCCAAAGACGGTACCAAAACTCTAAAAATGTGTGATTTAGAGATGAGATTTTTAAAATTTTAACAAGAAAAAAGGCATAAATATTGCACCTGTTTTTTTGTAATTAAAAACAGTGCTGAAAAGAATAGGAAACCAAACTAATAATCGGATGTAACACAGGTATTTTGTAATAGAATTGTTTTTAAAAAAGACTTATAGTAAAGTCCGTATAGTTTCCGCAATAATAGGCCAGCAGAAGGTTGCTTAAGCTCAGGGCGCTCAGTTAATGTGCTAAGGGGTAGGAAAGTTTCAGGTAAGCGTCTTCTTAAGCGACGTGACCAGCCTGCCGTATTGGCTACCTACCAGCGCATGTGTGTAGATAAAATATAACAATCCCTATTATATGTAAACTGCAAACGACGGCATAACTGTTCTGATTAATAATTTTAATTTGAAAAGGCAAATATACCAAATGAAGCTTTTTAATTTAAATTTAAAAGAGCAGAACTGTAACCCATCGTCTCCTTCTATTCCTGACCGTTTATACAATCGCTTTCCATTTCACAATCATTGTATTACAGCCTTAGTTATGAAATAGCCGATTTTAGATACTGTCTAGCCTGAACATCGCTATCTCAGATCGATCTTTGTAGAATGACACAGAGTCCTAAATCTAATTAAATAATTGATATAGATGACATTTCATTTTTTACTTTTGGGGGCAATTAGGTAGAGCTACCCTAATGGCATGACCTTAAGTGTAGGTCTTCAATCCAAAATTCAGTTCAACCTCTTACAAACTACAATATTGAATTTACATAAGTGAATTAGGGTTTTTAACTCCATGTGGCATGGGTCGGTAATTAAAAAATCCAAATAAGAGTTCCAAACTGGAGTTCATTTCTTATCATGTGGTGAAAATCCGAAGTTTCTAGGTGGCTCAGGGACCAAGATCTTGATGGATAGATAGACAGACGGACGTACAAAAGTGTAACATAAGCGTTATCAAACAAAGTTTAGGTCACTCTCAAAAGATATTTTATATCGCAGTGTGTTTAACAAAAGTGTATAACAAAAATTCATTACCATTAGTTCAATAAAGAATTTTTCGAAAAAAGCCTAAAGTTCCTTCATCGTGGTATTCCTGTGACGAAATCAAGTTCCAAGTCAATCCAACTTAATTTCGTATTCACGGTCGAGGTGCAAAACCACAGAGAAATCCATTTCTAACTTGACGTAAAAAATCGAAAGAACTAAGGGCGGGCGCCGCAACCCGCTGTCGTGGGACCGGCAGAAGATGAAAATATAATAGTAGAGGCGCATCAAACGTGATGTTATTAAGCTAGTCCGTGACCGGAGTGCCAAGGCGGTGCGCACGCACATGCGTGCCCCGCGCCGTAAACTGCCCATTCACATGCAAAATCAACTGCTTATCAAATTCAACCCGACGTTTCAAACTGAAAGTTCGCGATAGACCCAATTCGGACAAACGTCGGGTTCCGATTTCTTAACTTGAATAATGAACGCACTGATCGCTTCAGAATGACAGCCATTTATCAGAAATGAACTTGTTTAATAAATCGTCGCAACAGCTGCTCGATGTGAATGATAGAAATCAGCAATAAACACTTTCTGAACAAACTTGGCTTTCCTAATTGAAACACGATGTTTAACAGCAAGAGCAGAAAAATTACGATCATATTTCTTAAGTAAAACCATCACGCGTTCTCGGGCGCATCTTCAGACTCACAATGAAAGCTTCAGTTGGCCGTAAAGGGGCGAGTCTCTTTTTATTTTGTTGCGGCAGAAGCAACGCCCGTCGGCGCCTAATCAAGGAGTTGGCCGGGTCTCGCCGCTAACGAACAGGTGTACCTATAAATACTTTCTGGGGCGATTGCTCCTGGCTTTAATCAGCGCAGCGGCACCACTTTACCGCTTTTCATTGACTCCCAGCTGACCCGAAGTGCCGATTGGAAACCTACACTCCCGGGAAATTCTGTCGAAAGAAAATTTACGCGGTTTTCGTCTTCCTCGCGATTTAGTCTCCATCTAAAGGACTTTCCTAAGCCCCAAGCGGCTTTTGATGACATTCATTCTTTGACTTTATTATATTTTTACCGTCGTAAGAATTTTATCTTTATTAAATATAAGGCGGAGAAGTCTGTATTCAAAAATCTAACAAAAATACGTGTAGACCTTTGGAGACAGAACATTACTTTTTATTTTTAATATTTTCTACACGATATAATCTTAACTCTGTATCAACAATTTTTTGTGAACTGTTGGTTCCTCATGTTCACATTATATGTATAATAGGTATCGCTAGAAGATACAGAAACTTTACCTTTACTTTATCAAGAACTAGCTTTTCGCTCGCGACTTCGCCCGCGTTATTTTTGCTTTTCCGTGGGATTTTTTTTCCCGTAGGAAAATTAACCTATGTCCTTCCCCTGATCTCGAACTATCCCTATACCAACTTTCATCAAAATCGGTTTTGTAGTTTCGAATCCTATCCAATACAAACAAACAAACAATCAAATCTTTCCTCTTTATAATATTAGTATAGAAGAGAATCGGATAATACGTAAAGGGTATGTTTATTTTGCTTTCATATTTTGTCGTTTATACTCGTAGTTTATTTGAAAAACTATTTTTTATCATTTGACTGTCAGTCTAAAATTTCTACTATTAACTAGTATTGGCCGTTTTATTATATTGTCGTATTGTCTCCCTACTCCATTTTAGTACCAGGTACTTTAAGAATATCCTGAAAACTTTTCTATAAACTTTATAGACAAGTTGGGATTTATATATACACTTTATAGTATAAAGTGAACATATTATTATATCCCAATTAACAGAAATTCAATCGCTAGCTGCACACCATACTCCGTTCGACTATTTCAATAGACTAACTACGATGGTTTTAATTGGATCCGCGAAGCTTTCCCGTTGCCACACGACGCACCTCAAAAATGAACAAATTCATAAACTGTCGCTGCTAATTAAAAATTTCTCTTCACACCGTCCACAACTCTGATAATTATACTTTTTCGTTATCGTTTTAATAACACGTTACTTTTTCAAAAGGATATTGGCGACACCTGACGGATTTCTATATAATTTTGTATTATGGTCTTATTTTTCCCAAGAGCAATAGAAGGGTACCTGCTTTATAACCGACTTCAAAAAAAGAGGAGGTTCTCAATTCAATGCGTATTTTTTTTTGTGTGTATGTTACGTGATTACTCCGCCGATTGTGGACCGATTTTTTTTTGTATTCGATAGAGTATACTTTGCGGTGGTTCCACTGTCACCAAAGTCAGGATCTGATGATGGTAACCTAGGAAAATCGGGAGAAACCTTTAATACAATAGCCACGTTTTGTCGAATTCCTTCAATATATTTTGGTGAGCTTGTATTAATTTAAAAAAAAATACAAAAAATAAAAACAGTCTTTAAAAACACTTAACAGTTTAAAATAATATTAGAGTACAGACAACATTACATTTTACATTATTTCTATATTTTAAATTTAGCGCCGACTTTAATATAGAAATGTTATATTGTCTGTATGTATTCTTAAATTATTTTTAACTTTTAAGTATCTTTGAAGTCTTTTTTTTTGTAAAAAAAAATATTAGAATAGATACGAAGAAAATATTTCTGAAATAGAAAATGGCGAAGAATTTAATGAGTATGAGAGTAATTTACAGCAAGAAGTTAAGATATGGGGACATCCTCAGCAATGTCGATTATCTGATAATAGGATATGGATACGTTAGCCTTCAATAAATATTCATAATTACCTGTATCTAAATTACGTGCTCTTACTTTATATGAACCGTGGAAAAATTACCTGAAGCATGATGAGACATTTGCTAAGAAGATGTTTTTATGCTATAAGTATGAATATTGAGACATTTTTTTTTCAATTAAATGGAATTGAAATTTATTGCAATAATTATTTTAAATAATAGTAAGAGAGTTTTATTTCATATTGACATTGTTTATTTTAGTTTATTGATTAGTTTTGAGTCAAATTTTTGTCTCTTAATGTGCAATGTGTGAAAAGGATGTAGGCTGTGTTTTATTAAAAAAATACCACATGACACAAAGATTATATATTTCTACGTTCCTATATTGTTTAGTTGGAAATATAATAAAATACAAAGTAAAAGTGTATTTCATTTCGATGTCCATATAGACGCCAGGTTTTTTGATTTAATAAATTGTGTTATTTTTTCCCGGTAGCGACAGTTCGTGTTGTATTGTAGGGTGCGCCTCCAGCCGAGCTAGTAAAAAGTTGGTAAATTTTTACGAAATGTTCCATGTTTCCACGTGATTTATTGTTAGTTTCATCACATATAAAAACAAAAAAAAAAAAATGTATTTCACCATTTCTTTTGTCAATATATTTGGTAAAGCTAGAAATTAATTGAAACGATAGATTTACATTTACCTTTTTTTCTTTTCTTTGTGAGCACGACAAAGCTTCTCAGTCTGCTAGCAAACGAAACCTGACAAACTGTTTGATTTACTTTCACTGCTAAAATTCACATACTTTCTCGAGTTATTTGTATGTTAAGTTTTCTTCTATTTGTATGGTAAACAAGCCCCTATGCGTCTGACCGCGTTTCAGGATAACATCGGCGTGCCTACTCCGTAATGAATACTAATAAATCAGAGAGGGCAATCGGAAACTCCTCAAGTAAATTAATATAAAGTTGTGCAATCCTACGTGCATTAGTATTCAGAGTCTACGTTCATATAACACAGAAACGAAAGATTTTAATGAAAACCTGACATAACTGAATATATGGAGATGTTATTACACCTGAAATTTGAAAATATCTGAAGCAGTGACTCTAATAGCGCAAATAACGAAGAATTCTTTGAAACTCGCCAAACTTTTATCCGAGGCTTCAACGCTGGTCCCACGCTGCTTAACTTTGTATGAAAAACCTCAAATTATATTTTAGTTTAAACTTCGAAAATCGTTTATGAGAATGTAAAGTTGCGTCAAAATATCTAAACCACCAATCCTTAAAGAGCTTTCGTAGAATCGTAGAAAAATTTTACGTTGCTCTCATAATTAAAATCTTTACTTCTAAATCAACATTATAAGTTATTTTTAATAGTTATTTTTGAATATAGCATATTTTGTTACGTTTTAGTTTGAGAATAAGTGATCGTATTCATCGTACAATCGTTCGCTTAGATTTATTCCTATATAACACAATAGAATTCCTAATACGAGATAGGTCTTATAGACTACCATGACCATGGTAGACCCTATATTTATAAAAAGAAACGGAAAATGGGTTTTAACAGCACTTTATAATCGCGCTTTTCACTTCCGAGTTGTGCTCGCAGATGCTGTTTCTTTAAGTACTTCTGCGGCCGACCTCCCGCGTGCTCCTTAATTATTTGCTCTACCCCTATTTCATTACAAATTGGCGATCGTTCCTCAAAATTCGCATTTAAATATACGAGTATCTTCTCTGGGTTGTTAAGAATAAGATAATATTTTTCTTACAGAAAAGATAGAGATGTATTAGATGTAGTGTAATTTCTTAAAAAGTATACGTAGATAATAATGTTTGTGGTCGCAATGTCTAACCTAACCTACAGTTTTGAGTTTTATCCTATAAGTTATTTTTCGATACGCTGCTATTGGGTCCGAATAGCAATCCATGTCTATAGGGACCCTGGTCCGAATAGCTACTCCGGAGCGCGATAGAGACAACTGCAGCTCGGACCGAGGATACCTATAAAAAGTATACAAAATAGACATTTCGTATTCCTCTTTTTTCTCCTCTAAAACTAGATGGATTTAATTACTTTTCCATTAAAAATTTAAGAAAGTTTTGGGCAATGTTTCTGTTTTATTTTTCATATTATCTCGTCAAAGAACAATGGCAGAAAAATGTCTGGATTTTTTTGGTGTCCCTTAATCTCTTATATAGCAAGGGAATTAAAATAATTTCCTAAGATTTTTGAAATAAACACTTATTTCGCATAGGCCGGATTCCTTGTGTTTTAATAAAAGTATATCAAATGTACTATTTGTATGGTTGGCATTTGGAAGATTATTTATCTTCGAAATATCAACTATACAAATAGGGGTGTAAGTGCAAGTAGTAAATGCAATTAATTTGTATCGATTTATCGAGTAATCGTTATAGATTGGTTGATTAATCACCTATTTATTAAAATGCATTGTTGCTGATGTTAAAATTCTTGAAGCGATCGTACTTTTATTGACTTTGTAATAGCATAAAAATTAAATATTCAATGATCTTATCAATATTCAATAAAATGGATCGAAGCGTAGCAATCTACAAGCGATTCATTTCGGAAGGGATCAATTCGAATTCAATTCAGATAATTACTTATATCAATTCTAAAAAAGTCGAGGTTCAAAATATCGATTTTATAAAGATCAATTTTTTAAGGCTGTGTCTATTCGGACCCGGGTCCCTATAGAAGTCGATTACTATTCGGACCCGGGCGAGAAAAATAATAAAGTTTTGCGAGCAGAGCATGAAACATGCAGTATCAAGTGTGTGGTTACAATGTCTAAGCTAACCTACAGTTTTCAGTTTTATCATATAACAAGCATATACCACACATTCAATATTTGTCACGATATTTGGATTACGATATTTATTGATCGTGTAGTACTTATATGATATTGACGGATCGCGATCCGCCAACTTTATATAGCTTTATATAGTAATAATAAAAATTATATAGCATAGATTCCGGTCGATTCCGCTATAAAGCAAATATTACCATTTTCCGGGAAGAAAACAGGGGACTATGGTTTGTATGGAAAACGGCCCGTATGATTACGATATTTTTAACATTTACCGTTTCTTGGTGGTAAGTTCTAAGCTTTACCGAGTATATGATGGTAAAAGTCCGAAATGGACAATGATCACACAACAGTTCGGACTTTTACCATTAACAGTTGGTAAATCTTAAGTTTTACCGCAAAATCTTAAGATTTATCGTAGTTCGGGCTTTTACAGTAACATATACATAATATAATTTACATGTCATAAATGCTACTCTTATTTTTTATAAAATATACAGAAATACGGAAATACAAGCTAACTAGTGAGTACAAGTAAATAATATTCATTGTAACGCACATAAACAAAATAGCGCCGATATAACCTTTTTTATTCATAATTTTTAAATGTACGCTATTAAAAAAATCATGGTTAAATCCAGATGCGTCAAAAATTTGGAATTTTCACAAGCAATATACCTCTACACAGCGTTTCATCAGAAAACAAAACAGTAACTTAACTCATAATTATGGGCACGGCTAATCGCACCCACCCTATTTGGCTTCATTCTGTATCATGTTGACGTGTTAGCTACTCCATCCGCATTGCAAGCCATTCTGGCCTCATTAAATCCCGTTATTTACTTAGGACCGCAACTCAAACACCCCGTCACTCCGCGAATAACGGATTTCACGATTTAAAATATTTAGCCGGCTGTTTTACCTTTCTGCGTTTACGACAACAAACAAACCTCTTTTTTGTACTCTCAAAGAGACGGGAGCAAATTTTCTATCTCTCGTTTTTAATATTTATGCAAATTAGTACTTGTAGGAATTTAATGAAAAGGTACTGCTTTCTTTGCTAAAGGCAGGACTATGTCGCTATAGGGTTCATTTACAATTATCAACATGTGATGTAATCGTGCGGATTGTGTAATAATGTTTTCAACACACTTCCTCATAAAGTGGCTCTAATCCCATAGCAATTAGGCACATAATGACACCTATAATCAAACTGTGACTTTTTCATTACTATTATTCACGAGTGAGTAATAGTTTTTTTTTAATATTATTGGTTGAGTTACGCTTACACTTGCGCTAAAATGCTATCCGCGAAAAGCCCAAAAAAAAGAAACCTCATTTTTTAGTCTATGGCCGATGCGCGCGCATAGGAAAACTGATTAATTTTTCCCGCCATTACGAAATTTATTAGTCTATGGCCGATGCACGCGCATAGGAAAACTGATTAATTTTTCCGCCATTACGAAACATTTTTCACAACTCGTCTCGTTTTCTCTTTTGAAGTTATTTAGTTAGTTATTAATTAAGATGTCTGCAAATACAATTTATGAAGAAAATGATTTATGTTGTACACCGCCCGATATAAGATGTGAAGCCCAGAACGTTATGGAAAGTTTACTACCAGAAAACTCAAAGGAAAAATATCTATTAGCGTACCAAAATTTCATACAATGGCAGAACAACAAGAATACGCAGTCTTTTTCAGAAAATGTGTTCATGGCGTACTTTAAAGAATTATCTTCTAAGTACAAACCTAGCTCTTTGTGGTGTATTTACTCAATGTTAAAAAGTACAGTCTGAACAAAGAATGGAGTGGACTTAAAAACATACTCGAATTTGTCAGCTTATCTAAAGAGACTATCTGATGGATTTAGAAGCAAAAAGCAAAGGTTTTATCATCTGATGATATTGAAAAATTTATTAAAAATAGTTAATTATAATTTTACTAACTGCACATTTACTAATTGTTTCTTTAAGTAAACTTTTTATCTACTATGTAAAATGGTTTTTTATTTAAGTATTGTTTTATTCAGAAGTGTGTTGAAAAACGTTCCATGATACACGTGTGTATTGATGGTTACCGTCCTCGGCTTCTTAAGACCCTCGCCTGACGGCTCGGGCCTCAATGCGCCTCAGCGGTAATCACCAACATTACACACTTGTACCATAATGTACTATTATCGGATCACGTGCCTCAATTAGTTATTCTATAATTCTCGTACAACTTGATTCACACGATTCACGAAATTCTTTCTATTGTGCCTATTAATAAAAACATCAGATTCAATCTGTTAGTTGAAACGCACCTTAATTTGGATATGACATTTACTCAGACTAAGTAAGCCAAACAAAAAATATAACAAACATATCGGAAATGAGGAGATATAGAGTCAACCGATAATGACATTTTTTATTCACAGCAGGAAAGCCTTTATCTTACCTGATGGTAGGTGACGATAAGGTCGCAGTTGGAAGCAAGCTCCACCAGGACTCCTCAACAACTGGGGCGTTCCCCAGGCTATTTTACCTTTAATAGTCGGAACGCAACAGTTTTATTAACAGTATTGTTATGGCAACAGACTTAGATAAGACGTGGTAGCAAGCCAAGTAGGCTCAGAAGCCTTACCACTAACTAAATCTAGTAGAAAAACTTCTGCCCCTATGGGGAATCGAACCCAGGATCTCCAGATCAATACTATCGATCCTATTATAAAACAATGTATAATAAAAATAATTACACAGCTCTCTGATAGCGTCCACTTATTCAAATTCAAAAATCTTTATTCCTTTTCTCGTAGCTCCATAAAGGAATATGAAATCATCCCTTTAAGTGTGCTGTGCTATAGGAGACTCTTACATAATATTATCATTTCACACTTTGGTTAAGATAAGTACTTATAATGACCAATTTCTACATAAACAAAGTTAACTATTGGTAGAGATTTATAGTTTTAATTTTTATTTAAAATACAATAGTACCCATTTTAACTGTGAGCATTGTAGAGAGTGTTTTCAGATTTCAGCAAGTCACCGCAATTTCCACGTATACTAGCCGTAGCTCTACAGTGGAAACAAAACGTCTGCTGCCAAATGCCAGCGCGCAATTGCAGTACACGTTGACTCGGTAAGTTTTCATTGCAAATTCTGTCATCGTGCCCCGAACACGGACCCTCTACACAAACAATCGCGTTATGGCTGTCGAACTTAAACGAACCGATATTTGGCCCGTGCCTTGACACGCAACCACATTCGCTTCGGTATTTCACTCTGCTACATACAAGTAAAGAGAGACGCAACGCTGCTCATTCCAAAGTAACCAAGAGCTATCACACAAGTCGTATTCCAGGACAACGACGTAACGAATGACAAACAAGATAGTAAATTATGGATACACATTAGATATATGTTCAATGAATATTTAATTAAAATTTGGCAATCCAATAATTGAATGAATGAATTTAAATTTAAAATAAGAAAAAAAAACGATCAGCAAAAGTGCAGTTCTCAAGCATACAGAAGGGTAGAAGGAAGATGTGAGATTTCTAATAGAAACTAATAGAGTTACTAAAATCCATTTATTAAATATTTTTATAACAGTTTAAAGTTTGGGGGGATAAGATAAAAACCAAGAATCTGAACTTTTATGAAATAACAAGCAATAAAATAATCCCCATTGTTAATAGATCTTACTGTCAACGGGTTTTTCAATGGGTTCAATGGCCTTTTCAAAACTGGAAAGTGCGAGTAAAGCTCACTAAATATTTGTTTTTCATTAGCTGGCTAAGTGAACCTTTTTTGTTAACGTGCCAAACTAGATGCAAATTTTAATTGGAATGAAGTGCAAAAACATTTTATTATTTATAAATCCAATAACGAACTAATGATAAATAATTTCAGCAGACAAATGTTATACCTAATTACAAGCTAATAACTCAGTGATCTGCAATCGCATGCCCAATAGCAAAAATCATTTTTAAATTACGTCAACAAATTAATTAATTTAGAGAATAAGAATCACCGACTGTCCACAAATATCACACAGACATGGGAATAGACGGCAGATAATATTATAGCGTATTGATCGAGTCATCGATGCGACAACAATTTGCCGGTTCGCTCGGCTCGACTGTCGCTATGCAAATGTCTAAGTAGGGATGATCGATGTTCATCGATATAGCGATGTTGTTCACAATCGATAAATCTTCGTGTTGTTTGATTTCATAAAGTGGTAAAAAATCATAATTCAATAGAGCAAAACTTAAAAACGTTTAAGAGACAACTAACAGCATGAAAGCAATGATTAAAAATGTTGTCACTACACATATTGGCTCATGTAAATAGATTATACGTTTATTATTACATAAAAAAATTAAATATCTATTTCAATGGTTTAGTAATGGGAGGGACGATCGCTGTATCTGGCATCATCACCTACTTACCCGTAATCAGGTAAAATCATGTGCGTTGTGGATACAAAATATTTAAAAAACTGGCGAGTAAAATGCGTAAATGCACTGTTAATAAGTAATAACACATTTTATTTGACAAGTCTAATTATTTGTAACTGTGATGTATGCAATAATAAGTGGGTAGTCGGGTAATAAATAGCTTTTAGCGAGTACGCACTTTTATCGAATATTACAGTAGCGACGAGGACTTTTTGCTGATAATAGGTCAACGTAATTGTTCAACGTGATGCCGTAAATAGTATAATGCAAAATGACGATTTACGGGAGTGTAGCCAACGTTTGACTACAAAAGTGACGAGTGGTCAGTTCACAACGCGCAACTCAATAACTTTTTAATTCAGACAATCAATATGGTAAATACATTTTTCACTTCTCGTGCTCGCAAAGTTCGTCTTTATGTCGTTTATTGGCTGCATAAAATAGTTTTTTATGTTCTAGAGAATAAAGTAAAATGTTCTTTTAGACAAAGATTCTTAGGCTCAACAGCCGACAACACTCAATAAAACTTCACAGAATAACTTGCGATAAATTATTTATTTGCTTTAATTTATTTGTCTTGTGTTTTCTACCTCAAAAGTCATGAAACGAGATAAAAATAGTAACCGGTTATTATTTTAAAAAAAGTTTACTGGCTATTATTTAAGCTCTTTAATTTTTCAACTTTGTGTTACATATTTGAGTTAAAGTGAATAAAATAACTTCCCGGACTTCTTGAACTAAAATAATGACGTCGAGTGATGAAGCAATGACACCTCTCATCTAATACGTTAATGGAACAGAATGCGAAAAAGGTGGTCGAACAAATATTTTAATATTACGAACCGTACAAATTTTACTTAAAATTTTAATTAAATTTTCGTTTATATTTTAAAAAGTAAGTAATTGATTAATTTTCTCGCAATCGAAGTGAAAAGCAGAGTGTAAAACACTGGTATAAACAAGTCATTGTACCCCTCAACTTACATCCTACGTCGTCGTATAAATCGTCTCGGGCTACAATGACTTATTTTATGCACTTGTTGTACAATCTACTATTTAAATGATCGTATGGAAATCAGTGTTTTGGCCGACCCGATGGCGGACCCCGCGGGGTGGATCGTGGAAGCCGTTGCACGCCGGATGCTCCGCTGTCGTCACAGGAAATTGACAGCGCTGCATAAATCCTGATCCTACAAACCAAATTTGATTCGACCTAATCCGGATATTGATACGAGGCAAACACCGCTGACGTATTTTAATGATTTACCAGACCCAGAACCCAGAACGCAGACGCATTTTCAATATACGTAGCATAAGCTGAGTAAGCACATGACTTTACGCAAACGTGAGCCTCTCGAAGTAAAGCAGAATGTCAATAGCGCGAAATATTGCCGAGAAAATTAAATACGTGCAAGTATCCGCTGTAATTCACAGTCATTGTACGAAACGTTGCTTGGTTAGTTCACAAAGGTAGTTATACTAGGTATACTTACCAACATTAGAAATCACGGTTAGATTATTAATACTTAAGGCAAAAACATAGTTTAACTTGATTTGAGAACCACTACAAATTATATTAACAGAATCGCGCTTTTTCTCGGAGTAAGCAACACAAGTGCGGATTTGATAAGAAATTCCAATATGAAATTGCTTGTCAGTTCATCCCACCTGTTCGCTGTGATTAAAGTGCGTTCTCCGCAAACACTTGGTGAAAAGGAACGTAGACGCCGCCAATGTAAATGTTGGCTCGGGCTTTTGCGATTGCGGGGTCCTGGAGAAAAATTTGCACATTAACGGAACTTATTCGTTGCCTTATTCGATTATTTTTAAGCTCAAAGAAAGCTAAACATGATTAACTTTAGCAAACACAAGCTTATATTTACACCTAGTATCGAAAAGTCTTCGTAGAAATAATGTTAACATTTGGTATTCGGTTCGCGGTTCGCAGCTAGCAGGTTTTGTGGTGAATATCGACACTTCAACTGAAATCTAACAGATAGGGGCGATTCTGTCACCGGTGAACATAACTAGGCACGGAAAAGGGTACATTAAATTCAATAACGCGAGTTAGAGTTCGACGCTCGCTACGACCGTCTTCAAAATAAGTAAAGAAGAAAAGTTCTGAAAACTCCGCTCGACTTGTACCTTTAGATATGTGTATGTGTGTCAAAATTGTTCCTATAAAACTCAACTATACATGTTTAGATGGTTCTTATTATTCTTCTTTTAATTCAGGTAATGTGTCATCATTGCCAACAACAATTATTCTAGAAGATAATTAAGTGTATTTGGTAGTCGTTTATAGTTATATAATATTAGATGTGATTGACAGTATAATATTATACAATGTGTATCAAAAACCCCGTTAAGCGTTTTAGGAACATGTTCATAATCGATATACGATGGTTAATGCCATTTTTGGAAACTTTTTATAGAGAAAATCAAAATAAATGTTTAATCATTTATATTTTAAAAGTAACACGGATTGCTGAGCTTTTTGTACGCCAGCGGCGCCCCCTCCTCCATGCTGATATTGATTACATGTAAATAATAATGTTGGAATACATTTTTTTCTAATGTATCAACTTTAAAAACAATTGAAGTCATAATTTAGTCCATAATATTTTTTAAAATAATTGTAACATCTTTTTTGGCGAGCCTTATAGTAAGTCAACATATGCGCTCCTTTATTGACATGGCTTTTGATACACACTGTATAACGTACTCGCATGTTATGTTGTCGTGTGCAGCAATTTAATTTATTTTTATTTTTTTCATTATGTGTGCCCAGGAACTTTCGTCTTGTTTCGGTTAAACACTGTAATTAATTATCGCCTGTTTCGCTCCTTAAAGTTTCAATTTCTCAAGCGGTTTTGGCTTGAAAATGTTACAAATTGACGAACATGTAATTTGGCATTTTTATTATTTTTATGGCCCTATGAATATCAATATTAATTATTAACAGTATCATACACAACACTTATTAAATCTATTGGACGGTAAATGCGTTTAAAACATGGTTCATCGTTTGTTTGAATCGAATGAGACAAAATGCGTTAAACGTATTAAGAAAGCATGTGACTCTGTAGGTCACTCTAATTCTAATGGCCAATTTCACTAACCTTGCCTAAGCTAAGGACAATCCTAGGAAGAATGCTGTCACTTCTTGTCTTTAATGAAAAGAATGTGACAGCATGCCACTTAAGATCGTCCTAAGCTAAGACAAGGTTAGTGCAATCTGCCGCAAATCACAACACAAAACTGCGTGAATCACTGACGTAGGAAAAACGTTTGTCCATAATTGACTTAGATATTCATTTTTTGTGCGCAATAATTATTCAGGTTAGTACTTTTTTTTCATAATTTTAAATACATAAATGAATTATGACATTACTGTTTAAACAACTTGATTTCAATAAAAAAACTGGCCATGTGCAGGTTGGACTTGCGCACCAAAGGTTCCGTAGAAACTTATCTTATCTAAGTATATATCTACTTACAGTTGGTAACCATCGCCAGCAAAATGTCCTCGGGTTCAGTTTACTCTTAATTTGTCACTCACACATTTATATGCTCGCATTATGCTGTAATATCTTTTAACTGGTCTTACACAGTACAGTATTCAGTTCGTATCTTTCACTCAACTCATAATTTTGTTAGATGTGCTAAAAGTAAGTTTTGGTTAAGACTACCAGCTGCTGTTGGTGTTGTATGGTTTTACTATACGACATTTTAACGAAACCTCACCGGCGACTTTTACATAGCAAATTAAATCCTACTTTCAGACAATAATTCCCTATTACTGCTTATAATTATATTTTTGGAACTATGAGACTATGAGACTATATAGATGAGAACGAATCTATTGGATTCGCGTACCCTGAGTGCAGCAAACTGCCGCGGTCATCAAGCAATCGTTATGGACGCGCCATGTTTTTAAAACGGCCTTGGATACGTAGCTGATCCAAATTAATCCGCTGCTAAAGTACCCTAGACTGCCAATTAAGAAAATATTTTGCATAATGTTCCTTAGGCTTTATGAAATCAAATGTATGAGTATATTTCGTAAATATATATTTGAATAGGTGTATACATATTTATGTAATTGTAAAGTTTAGGTATAAGTAAGTATGTAATTATACAGTTTATTTTCCTATAAAATCAAATAGACAAGGATAATCAATCACAAAAACTCTCTTAACTTGTATTACAAATAAAAAGTTATTTACCTGTATTACAAATAAGGCTATTTAATTTATATGCCTATATTGCTTCTATAGATAGGTATATATACAATCATGATGGGATAAATAGAAACATATCTATACACAGTGTTTCATAATAACCAATAAATATTTTATCGTTATTTAAAACTAATTATTAAATTGTGTTTACCCGTAATGTCATTCAACCCAAAATTTTCATGTAAATCATAGACATGATGATGATACTATGATATACATGAAAATTTTGGGTTGAATGACATTACGGGTAAACACAATTTAATAATTAGTTTAAGATAACGATAAAATATTTATTGGTTATTATGAAACACCGTGTATATCCTGTGGGGCACTGCAGAGTGTAAAAGAGGAATAGTAGCTTTATAGATAATAATTTATATAATTTTCTACACATTCTTTTTATAAAATCCCTCATGTCATATCATTTCAAAATTATAGCTAAATTGCCAGTGAATAAGAAAATCCATTTATTATCATTTTATTCTTGTGACATTCAATTTCACAGTTTAAAATTTGGATGAAATGTTACCTATGTAACATTCTTAGTTTACTTATGAAATTAATGTTTAATATATTTTTTATAAATATATATTTAGAATTTTTGAAATAATTTAGCTAATTAGTCTAAAATTGTAGATAGTAAAATATATTTTTTTTGTTTAAACAATTTTGTTGAACGTTCGTGGTTTTTTATATTTTTAATTAGAACACCCTGGTCACTTTTGACAAGTTTATTTTTTGATGTCTATTTTAAATTGTGATAATTATCTTATTGTGGGTTGTGATGTTACCAAATTATACAGTCAACTTGCCTCTATAAAATATTCCTTTTATTTAAATCTACATCCACTGCTACTCTTGTCTGCTATAAAAGGTTATGGGCGTATCTCATTAGTGGAATATACAACTGTAAGTAATTAATCGCGTTTGCTGTGCAGCATAATCTTCAGGTCGACCACATAGATGTGGAAACTGCGTTCTTGAACGGCGACCTCGAAGAAAATATTTATATGGAGCAGCCTGAAGGTTTTTCAACTGACTCTAAAACAAAGTCTGTTTATTAAAGAAATCACTGTATAGCTTGAAACAGTCTCCACGTCAGTGGAACAAAAAAGTCTGCGATGCAATGGCAGCTTTTCACATGACTCAAGCCACGACTGAACACTGCCTCTACTATAAAAGGGAAGGCAACAATTTTCTTGTTGTCGCAATTTTCGTCGACGATTTCTTTGTCCTTAGCAATCACGATGCAATGAAGGACAAGTTTAAAAAAGATCTTAAGGGCACCTTTACTGTAAAAGATCTTGGTCCCCTTAAAGACTGTCTCGGTATGAGAGTTACGCAGACCAAGGACAGTAGCACTCTCGATCAAACGAAATACATCGAAAAGAGCATTAATAAATTTGGAATGAGTGATGCTATTTCTGTGACAACACTACTAGAGCCTGGCCTAAAACTGAGCTTACCCAAAAATGAAGACGAATGTCCTGACGTACCGTATCAGGAGCTTATCGGCTCATTAATGTACCTTACCATCTGCACAAGACCCGACATTGCGCACACTGTCTCCTACTTGTCGCAATTCAACGCACATTACGGGGGGTACACTGGAAGGCCGCTAAGCACGTTCTTCGGTACCTAAAGGGTACAAAGGAGTTCAAACTCCATTTTGCAAAGAACGGAGCATCCTACCCTGTCGGATATGTTGATGCTGACTATGGGAATAATCTCGTAGACAGACGGTCCTTTACAGGTTTCATCTTTTTGATGAACGGAGGCCCGATATCTTGGGAAGCACGCAAACAGCGCACAGTTGCGCTGTCAACTACAGAGGCCGAATACATGGCATTAGCTGAGGCTTGCAAAGAGGCTATTTACTTAAAAGCCTTAATCAATGAAGTCTTTGCCATCTCTCATCCCATCGTCTTACACACAGACAATCAGAGTTGCATCAAACTGGCACACAATAACACCTATCATGCACGCACTAAACACATCGACATCAAACATCACTTCATTCGAGATTCACTTGCACACCATGACATTAACCTCACATACATACTCGTACCCACACAAGACATGGTCGCCGACATTCTTACCAAGCCTTTACAGAGACTTAAACATGTAAAATGTTCCGATTCTCTAGGTTTAAGGTTAGGTTAGGCTTTTATACATTTGTCTTGTAAAGTTAGTCATAGGTGTATATTGATGTTGTGTAGTGTTAGTGTTAAGTGTACAGTTACTTTGATATTGTCTTTTTACTTGTATATATACAGGGTGTTCACGTTACGGGGGGGGGGGGGTTAAACCTTCGTGGTTTTTTTATATTTTTAATTAGAACACCCTGGCCACTTTTGACAAGTTTATTTTTTGATGTCTATTTTAAATTGTGACAATTATCTTATTGTGTGTTGTGATGTTACCAAATTATACAGTCAACTTGCCTCTATAAAATATTCCTTTTATTTAAATCTACATCCACTGCTATTCTTCTCTGCTATAAAAAAAAATAATGTTTAATTTGCTATCACTCGTTGCTTTTTTTTAATCATTATTAGTATAAGAACTAGAGTAATAAAATACTCTTGAATAATTATACTCCAGGTGGCTTATGTAAAACAAAGTATAAAATGCAGCTCTATCATACTAAGAACCTGTGACCATATGTTAATTTGTACCATAACTAATGAGTTTGAAAGAGAACTCCTCATAGTGCTCACTTTTTTCAAATGAACTATCAATCACTATTCGTATCGCGTTAACCAGTTTATGCCATCAACGTGATTTCGCATATAATTTTCTGCTCAAAGAATCTCCCCCACATAATATTTTGGATACTAGCTGCCTTATACCAAAATGATTAAAGTTATTTGGCGCCGGGTGATTTTAGTACACAAAACTGTGGAATTTAATCACAATATGATAAACCGGTTAATCGTAAAATAAAAAACGTATTGTATTTTTGACAAATTCTCTGCGATAAAGCGCATAATCATATCGTGTTTTGGTGGTCATGCTGCGGGAGCTGGAGTTCAAAGTAGAATAATCCAAATGGTATTTTCTGTTATATATGAACTCAATTCATATTTAACTATTTCTGTGAAAAAAACCTTTCTATATTGATTATAAAACAAACTTAGGTACGCACATTGAGAAAACAACCAAGATATTAGGTATTAAAGATTTTTCTTCATCTCTTTCTAGCAGAACGGCAATTTACAAGGAGTTTATATGGCCGTACTCAACAATGACGTTACGGTTGATGTCGGATCTCTCTGTTTTTTTTTTACTGTTTTTTACTTAAAAAAACGTCGCCCCACACTAGGATTTTCTCCTGTGTCGTGGGTGCAGTTACAAACATAGAATATCACATGCACATACACCCAGACTGGAACAAATTTCTGTAGGCCATACAAAATATCTGTCCCGAGCGGGAATCGAACCCGCGACCCGTTGCGCAGTAGGCGATCACTCGACCTCTGCGCTAACCGTGTCGCGTGTGCGCTAATCGCCTCCAAATTAACAACTTAAAATGCTTGTATCTAATGTATTTCTAAGCAGATTTTAATTCTAATTTCACAGGACTGCATCTTTTTCCACGGTATTTTAATATTTAATGACGAGACTTAAAAATTAGAATACAAGGTAGGTATACATACTGATTTGAACTTGTAGGTATTTATAGTTTGCTAGTTACTTATAGTGTGCTCTATATCCGTAGTGCTCTACGTGACTCTACAAGGAATACATACTTGTATTATGCTCATCACACAAATATTTACATCGACCGGGACCGAATCAAACCCGGTTTTCCTTCTGAAACATGTTCGACATATCTATAACATTTATTGATTTCCCTCGATTTTCATGGGATCCCATTGTAACGGTGTAACGGGTGAGGAGTAGGTTCAGCGACTACGCAGTGGTGCAGTGGTTAGGGAGGGTCAGCCAAATAAAGCACCAGGATTGTGTTACTGATATAAATATATTTTCTTTTCAACAAATAATTTTATAATATTTAATTTTATAATATTAGTTAGGATAAACGAGTAAGTCACACTAGTGTACCTACAGAGGGATTCGCACTAAAGATCACACACGCACTTTCATAAGCTGGTATAAACACAAAAACACACTCCTATGCACATCCCCTCGCACACACACACGCACATGCACACACACAAACTCACACGCACGCACACACACAAACACGTTTTTCTCTCTTTTTATTTTCTTAATTTGTTAAATAAAAACAACCGGAGGGAGGCCGGAGCCCGTAACGCAGGGAATCCTAGTATGGGTTCCGTCTCTCACTCTGGCTTAACGAACTGGGCTTTGTAAGCGTAGATCTAAGTCATTGTGATTGAAAATAAATGGTTTTTATTATTATTATTATTTATTAATTGACGACTCCTACTCTAGACTGTCAAATGAAACCAAAGCGTTAGTATAGGTGTTAACAAATAGTTTATACACTCCTCTACACTTTGAATCTCTCGCAGCACAGTCTTACGTCCCGCCGCGGCCGTGCAATAAGCGCCACAATGCCACACAACTAACGACAACAAGCTATAGCAAGCGCCACTCGGGGAGCGTAGGGTTATCACTTACCGGAACATGTGCAACGTTTTATTAATACGTCTGTAAATAAGAACACGTTGGTGAAAATTTTGTTAGGTGCGCCATTAGAATAGAGGGTCTGTCAGAGTTTTCGTCGCTACGAACGTCCCATTTTATTAGTACTCGTAAGTAGTTACATAAATATAGCTAGTTTCGATCTGAGATTTAATTATTTTATTAAAAGCGCCCTTATCCAGACAGCTTCAGGGTGTAAAACATTTATGATCTTTCTTCCAACTAAGTGATAAATAAAACAAGTGCTTTGAAGAATATTCAACAATTTCTACAAGCCTCTGCTGGTAGGGCAGTTAAGAGAGCGACTGCTCTTCGAACTGACGCAAGTCTTGCAAGCCAGGTAGTCACCCGGCAGTGCCCGGCACGTCTGCAGTCAATTTCGAGACTGGTTGCTTTTCCAATATTTCCTATGGAAAACAATTCAACTAATTAAACTATCTGCGAAAAAAATATAAACTAACAAGATTAGGTCTAAAAAAATTCCTAGCATAAGTACAAAAACTCATAACACTTCCGATTTGATTTTCCCGCAGAAGCATCCCTGCGGGGTGAGTAATAAAACGACGCATTCCACTTGCAAGTCACGGAGTAGATTACCGCGACCGCACCACCGTCTCTCGATGCGTCGAACAACCGACAGCCAAGATTCAAACCTTATCAGACCTCGTTTGTTTAATAAATTACGATTTTTTCCGTAGTTATGCTCCTTATGTACTCAATTTCATTTCATTGTCTTAGCTGATATTTTATACTCTTTGCGATTTCATCTGCACGTTTAGAATTGGGTCACGGGTATTAATTACCGGAAAATTATCATTAGCATGTCATGCATTCATTAAAATCCATGATTGATGGAAGTGATTATTTGTTTGAAATAAGATTCTTAAAGTATTTCGGTAAACTTTGTTACGCAATAGACAACAAAACATGATCAAATCAACAATGTGACAATTGCAAAGCCAAGAGGAATATTGCGAGTGTACAACTCGTGCGGTTGAAGAATGGGATTAGAAATGGCGGCGCATGTATACACTTCTCGCTCGCACACTATTTCCGTCTAATAGTGTGCGAGCGAGGAGAGAATAGAGAAGTGAACTGAGAAGTCTAGCATCGATGCTCAAGACAGACCGAGCACCGTTAGCCGCAGATGGCTGTTACAGCTTCACCTTGACTATTTTTAAGAAGGCGAGAACTTTGGTGGGTCCTTAAGCCTCGTTTCGTAAACCAAATTTGATGGATTTCTAGCTCAGACAGGCATCACCTCGGGGATGTCCCGCTCTCTGAGTAGAGTCACCATGCGGTTATTGCCGGTGCGTGGAACTCGACTCAACTCGAGCGCGCCTCTATGGTTCGGACGTTCGAGTTAGCCGTGTAGTGGAGGGTGGAGAGAAGCGACCAGGTACATATCTGTACCTAGTATATCGCAAATTGTATAGACCGGGCCTTCGCACTCTTGTTCTATGATTGCAGTGTGTGGGAGTAGTGCGTGCGTGTGCAGTGTTATTTAATGTTTGGTTGGAAGGAGGAAGGAGAAGGTCGTTCGCTCGTATGATCGGGTCAGGGGGTTCGAGGAGGATGTTCCTCGGTCGACGAATTTTGACTGCTACACTGCTTAAGGGGGTGTAGTCGGCCGTCTGTCTAACTAGTGGGTTTGGGTGGACGGTGGCGCTAGCGAAGTAGCGTTGGGACAGAAGCATGAATGTGGGCCTCAACCGATGGGAGGTCGACATCGTAATGAAGGTCGACACCGCGCGTGTAAAGAGGAGCGCCGCAGGAATCGGTTTTGGACCACTTGAAGCCTGTGAAGGCGAGACTTGGGGACATGGACGAACTAAGACCTAATTACCCTAACATAGGGCAGGCTCGAACTACTTGGTCGGGAAGTATATGAGCTGTGATGATGATGTAGTTTGATAGTATACCGGGTGTAAGTACGGTGTCCCGTTTTTTAACAGTAACAGTCAGACCATGATTTTAAATTTAAAATCACTGAAATTTTCTCCCAGAAAATTCATAAACTTTCCAATATTTTTTTTTCTAAATGTTCTGGTGTAATTTAAGTAAGTTAACGATTACAAATCATATTCTGTAAAAAGAAAACATTAATAATTACATAAAAAATAAACTCTGTTCTATTATTGGTTTTGTATCTATCTTAACTTGTAACTATTTTGTCAATGGTGAAAGGAAAAAATAAAAAATGACACTTGTCATGTTGACTCAATAAAATGGTACTTTAATTTTTATATGAAAGACAAATAAAATTAATTTAAACGCATAATATAACATGGCGCAGTCGGTAGGATACATAATTGTGATGTAGAATTCGATGTCGAAATAGTGAAATAATTATTTCCGTGAAAAACATATAGTTGAAATCAAGATGTCTCAAGCTTCGCGAATGGCCGAAGCAGCTGAAGAAAAGAATGTGATGTTGGCGCGTTTGCCGCATATAAACCTTCCTTTACCTTTATCTTGGGAAGGAAGTTTAGCTGACGATTGGATGTTTTTTAAGCAAAAATTTCAAATATATCTACGGGCCTCAGGTAACTGTAATGTTGATTCTGACATTAAAACTGCTCTACTACTAAGCGCAATAGGTGATCGCGCTATAAGGTTATTTAATACATTTTGCTTTGAAGGAGATTCTGATAAAAATGATTTCAATATTATTTTACAAAAATTTGATGACCATTTCTGTCCTGAAAAAAATGTGACATATGAACGGTTTTTATTTTTCACTCGCAATCAAAAAGAAAATGAAACTTATGAGAATTATGTAATGGAATTGCGTGACCTTAGCGCTTCTTGTGAGTTTGGATCTTTAACTGAAAGTTTGATCAAGGATAGACTTGTATGTGGCCGTCAAAGATCGTCTTCTTCGTACGAAAAAACTGACATTGAGCACGGCGCTGGAAATATGCTGTACTTCTCAACGAACGAAGCAGCAGATGGAGGCAATGTCATCTTCTTTTGTTGTTAATTCCGCTTCTCAAAACTTTTCGTCACAAATTGACAACGTGAATCAAAGAAGACAATATACTTCATTTCATACAGCCAGTAATTTGCCAGGTCAGAATTCAAAAAATTTTTCTGTGTCAGCAAAATCATATGAAAGCAAAATATTTATTTGCAATAATTGCGGCTATTCACATGATAAATACAAATGTCCAGCTTTTGGAAAAAAAAATGCAAGAAGAATCACTTTTCTACGAAATGTAGAAGCGTTAAAGAGATTATGGTGGATGGTGGCGCATCAAATGAAATAGACTCATTATTCCTAGGTGCAATTTTAGTAAATTCAATTAATAATATTCGTGACTGGTCTATAACATTAGGAATTGATAATTGTCTATTGCAGGTTAAAGTGGATACTGGGGCTCAAGCTAATATTTTGTCGGATAATGTATTATTTTCTATAGGTTTGGACAAGAATAATTTGATACCTGTTAAGGCTAAGCTAACCACTTATACTGGTGAGTGTATTCCATGCTTAGGGAGATGTTCTCTTTTATGTAAATATAATGACAGAATATATAATCTCAGTTTTTATGTTGTATCTGGACGATACTAGAACATACTTGGTTTGAGGTCAGCTATAGAAATGCAATTAGTTAAGCTGGTGAATGAAGTTAAAGATAAAGTAGATATTATGAATGATTTTAAAGATATGTTTGAAGGCTTAGGGTGTATGAAAGGAGAGTATAATATTAAAATTAAAGATAATTCTGTGCCTGTAATACACGCTTGTAGAAAAGTTCCTTTAGCTGTACTCCCACGTTTAAAAGAAAAACTTTAAGAGATGGAAAAACAAAATGTTATAGTAAAAGTTTCTCATCCTACTGAGTGGGTGAATTCCTTGGTAATTGTTTATAAACCAAATGGTGACTTGAGATTGTGCATAGATCCTAAAGATCTTAACCAAGTTATTACGAGACAACACTTTAACCTACCAAAATTTGATGAAATAGCTAGTAAGTTAACAGGGGCTGCTGTTTTTAGTACTCTTGACGTTAAGAATGGATTTTGGGACGTAAAATTAACGGAACATTCTTCTGACTTATGTTGCTTCAACACCCCATTTGGTAGGTATAAATTTTTAAGAATGCCGTTCGGTTTATGTAGTGCTAGTGAAGTATTTCAACAAAAAATGCGTGAGATCTTAGAAAATTTAGAAGGTACCGAAGTATTTATCGATGACATTTTGATATGGGGAATAGATCAAGCCGAACATAATAAAAGATTAAGACGTCAAGAAAATATTAAATTAAATAAAGATAAATGTAAATTCAATTTAGAGAAAGTTAAATATTTAGGTCATATTATCAGTAAAGAGGGTTTAAAATTAGACGAAGAAAAGATAAAATCAATAGTGGTAATGAAAAGTCCAAAGGATAGAAAAGAATTAGAAAGATTTCTAGGTGTTGTCAATTACGTTTCAAAATTCATTCCAAATTTTGCTAATTTGAGTTCTCCTTTAAGGAGTCTATTAAGGAAAAATGTAGAATTTTGTTGGTTACAAAGTCATGAACAAATATTTCTGGATTTAAAAAAAAGGTTAGCTTCAGGACCTGTTCTTCAGTTTTTTAATGAATCACTTCCGGTTAAACTTTCTGTAGATGCCTCAAAGGATGGTCTCGGAGCAGTTCTTTTGCAAAATAATCTTCCTGTAGCTTATGCTTCTAAAGCTTTAAATGAATGTCAACAGAGATACGCTCAGATTGAAAAAGAGTTACTTGCGATTTTATTTGGCTGCGAAAAGTTTAATCAGTTTATATATGGTAGGAAGATATTAATTGAAACAGACCATGCTCCGTTGATATGTATTGTTAAAAAATCATTAAATTCATGTACTGCTCGAATACAGCGAATGTTGTTAAAATTGCAAAAGTATGATTTTGAGCTAATTTACAAGCGTGGCCAAGAATTATATTTGGCAGATACTTTGTCCAGATCATTTGATGATACTGATTCTAAAGAAATTGATTTAGATAGTGATGAAATTGAAGCTCAGATAGAATTTATCGTAAATAACATTAATGCATCGCAATCGCAAATGAATAATATTAAGGAATGTTGTGTTCAGGATGATGAATTAATGCTTAAAAAATATGTTGCTGATGGTTGGCCATCACATAGAAACTTGTTGCCAGAGAAGGTAAGAAAATATTGGTCAGTTAGAAATGATTTGACATTTAAATCTGATATTTTATTTAAAGGAAATAGTATTGTAATTCCATGTAAGTTAAGAAAGGAGATGTTACAGCGTTTACATTTTCCTCATTTAGGTGTAACAAAAACATTATTAAGAGCTCGAGATTGTATTTATTGGCCTGGTATGTGTAATGACATTCAAAATATGGTATCCTCTTGTGAGACGTGTCGAATTTACAGTAATAATAATAAACAGGAAACTTTAATACCTCATGAAATTACAAATTATACTTGGCAAAAAATTGCAGGCGATTTATTTGAATTGAATGGAAAACATATCTATTGTTAGTAGACTATTTTTCCAAATTTCCTGAACTTTCATTATTATCCAGTACAACTAGTGAAGCTGTAATTAACAACATGATGCATATTTTTAGTCGTAATGGTATTCCAGAGGTATTTATGAGTGATGGTGGTCCACAATTTTCAAGTGAAAAGTTTGCTTCATTTTGTAAGGAGTGGAATGTTGAACACAAATTTTCTAGTCCTGAATATCCACAATCAAATGGAATGGTGGAAAGGACTATTCAGACTATAAAAAGCTTACTTAAGAAAGCATTATATGAGGGATTGAATCCCTACAAGGTCATGTTAGAATTTAGAAACACTCCAATTTCTCATGAAATTCCATCACCTGCTGAGATTTTTTGCAACAGAAAATTGAGAGGTATTCTGCCATTGTCTTTAAAGTGTTTAAAACCAAGAATTTTTAAAAATTTAAGATCTGATTTTGAGAAAAGACAAGTCAAAAGTAAGATTTATTTTGATAGGAATAAGAAAGATCTAAGGCCGTTGGTAATAGGTGAAAAAGTGATTTTTAAAGTTGGTAAACAATGGAGAAGAGGTGAAATATTATGCCAGTTAGATAAGAGAACTTATAGAATTACTTCAAATGGTGTGCAATTTGTTAGAAATAGGATATTTATCAAACCATTAGCATTTGTTCCATTTTATATACAGAATGATACTGGGGTATCAAATAATGTTAATGATGAAGTGCCAATTGTAGAATCTACTAGTAGGCCACTTGACGAATCTAATAGCCGGCCGTTAGTGCAAAGAGATTCTCAAGGGTTTGTAATAACTTCATCAGGACGTGTGAGTCGTCCGCCTGATCGTTTTGGTTTTACTTAGTGTTAGTTTTCTATTTTCATGCTTTGTTGATGTAGAATTTGTTTCAGTTTTTTTTAACAGGGGAGATGTTCTATTATTGGTTTTGTATCTATCCTAACTTGTAACTATTTTGTCAATGGTGAAAGGAAAAAATAAAAAATGACACTTGTCATGTTGACTCAATAAAATGGTACTTTTATTTTTATATGAAAGACAAATAAAATTAATTTAAACGCATAATATAACAAACTCTACAATGTAAATTGTATTACGTTTCCATAATACTGCGCGCGGAATCTACGCCAGTGCACCGGTGAGTGGCGTACATTGCGCAGCATGAATAATAATTAAAAATGAAAGCTCCGTTTCTTGCTTTTTCGGGAAAAACAAACAACGGTACACAATAATAACATTGGTGAACTCACTGTTAAAAGAAACGGGACACCGTCACTTACACCCGGTATATGTTTTTGATATAACATAATAGATCATTTTTGGGAACGTTGGAGAAAATAATACTTGGGCGAGGCGAGTTACAGCATAGGACCAAATGGCGAGTCAAGGAAAATGGGCTACAAGAAGGAGAATTGTTTATCATTAAAGATACCAATCTACCACCATTGAAGTGACGTATGGCACGCATCGATAAACTGTACCCGGCAACGGATGGAATTTCACGAATTGCAGATGTACCCACTTCCAAGGGCATTCTACGCAGAACAATCCATAACTTATGTCCTTTACCTGATCCAGCTTCAGTAACAGTTCCTCGAAACTGTACAGCTTTCGAGCGGGGGGGAAAATGTTCGAGCCCACTGTCTACATGACGTCACACATTAACTTCAACCGATGGAAGAGGGCGCACGAATCGGCATTGCGCTGTCAACTCTGGTCGCACGCACCAGGCACGCACCTTCTACATATTTTTGTTCAACTTTTTTTATATATTGTTACTCAAAACTGGAGACAAATTAAATCGATAATATTTATTTGGAGTCTCATCATCATCATCATCATCTCAGCCGCACGACGCCCACTGCTGGGCATAGGCCTCCCCCATGGATCTCCACAACGATCGGTCCTGTGCTGCCCGCATCCAGCGTCTTCCCGCGACCTTTGCCAGATCGTCGGTCCACCTGGTCGGGGGCCTACCCACTGAGCGTCGTCCGGATCGTGGTCGCCACTCGAGAACCGTTCGGCCCCAGCGGTCATCGGTTCTTCTCGCTATGTGTCCCGCCCACTGCCACTTCAGCTGAGCAATCCTTCGAGCAATGTCGGTTGCTTTAGTTCTTCTGCGGATCTCCTCATTTCGGTTCCGATCACGCAGGGAGACCCCAAGCATTGCTCTCTCCATTGCCCGCTGAGCGACCTTGAGCCTTCGGACGAGACCCATAGTGAATGGCCACGTTTCACTTCCGTAGGTCATCACTGGCAACACACACTGGTCTGAGACACTGAGGTAATTTGGACGCGAAGATTTTTCGTAGCTTCCCGAAAGCTGCCCATCCCAGCTGGATTCGACGAGAGATCTCTTTCTCGAAGTTGGACTTACCTAACTGGACTATCTGTCCCAGGTATACATAGCTGTCAACAACTTCAAGTGTAGTGTTCCCAATATTAATTGGAGTGGGTACAACATGGGCATTCGACATGATTTTTGTCTTATCCATGTTCATTTTAAGACCCACTCTTTGGGAAGTGGCTGCGCCGATCATATATTCCAATATATCATAAAAATATAAATTTAAAAATAAAAATAATTAATAAATGCTTAGATATAAAAAATCAATAATAATATATATTTATGTAAAACACATAAACACTAACATGCACACATCAATTCTCAGTACCGCATCATACCTATCCATACCTATCGATCCAACCTGCACCGTACAAAAAATAACAAATGAAGTGAGGTACAAAAACTATTCTTCGTTGACTGTCTGTTGTTATCGCATCGTGTGAGCGCGCTCCCGAAACAATTTTAGAAAAAATATCTAAAATCCGCAATAAACTCAAGATCCAAGTGCAAAGTTGTGTTGTACGATTATATGTATAATTAATTCAGTGAAATTCAATAAAAGAACTCAAGTGGAAGCGTCCCCAAGGAACCAGCGACCTTCAAAAAATTGGGTATGTACGGCGCATCCATTTGCTTGATCCCATCTCGCCGGATACCTATATTTCCTATCAAATTACACACTACAATATAATATTAAATATAAATAATATACGCAAATAAATAAATACTCGCAATTTAACTTATTACGCATAAATACACTTTTTTGTTATACCTGCTTATTGGCACATAACGTGCAGTTCTTAATCGCATTACATCGCAATTGTTTTGGTATATTTCTATAAACTATCACATTATATCTTAACTACATATATAACATTATCTATTTAATCGCATATTTATCGCAAAACGGTAATTTATTTTAAGAATTTTTAATTAATTTCTCCGCATATTTCTTAACCTACCGCTCATTAGCTCACGCAATAATCGTCTTAACGTGAATGTAATACGTTCTAAATTTGTTTGTTTTTTATAACGATCACTCGAGTATCGCTTTAGAAGTTAGTTAATAACTACGCAACAATGAACGCTGCTAGTAAAAGCAAATCCTCACCCGAGGATAGCGATTCATTAAAAAATTTCAATATTAAAATTTTGGAGGAAAAGAAACAATGTTTATTTGCGATTGCGCAGGATTTATACAACTTAAGCCTAAAGGTTTCCGACCCGGTTTTTCAAATTCAATTTCTCGCAAAAACGCTTTCTATTGAAAAAACTCGTTCCGATTATATAGAAAATTTAGACAGGCTTATGATTGAGTACATGCGCGAAAACCCCAAGGCAAAGCCGAATTACAGCGCACTTAGTAGTTTTGATGAATTATATTGCTATATTAAGCAAGCTGAAGCATCTCTGAGGCAACAGTTGGACGCAAAAAACAAAG
This sequence comes from Schoenobius gigantellus, assembly GCA_963935595.1. Classification (NCBI taxonomy): domain Eukaryota; kingdom Metazoa; phylum Arthropoda; class Insecta; order Lepidoptera; family Crambidae; genus Schoenobius; species Schoenobius gigantellus. Next base: position 25,216,999 of record OZ012542.1, read on the forward strand.
ATAACGACTTTCTCAATCGCAAGTTACCTCCCATACAGTTGGCGAGTTTTGATGGTGCTCCCACAAGTTGGCCAGTTTTTTATGAAAATTTTTGTAGTCTCATACACAACAATAACAAACTCACAAACGCTGAAAAGGTACAATATTTAATCGGTTGCCTTTCTAGTAAGGCCTTAAATGTTTGCTCGGGTATCTCAGCCACATCTGAAAACTACGAAATTATATGGCAAGCTCTTGTAACCAAGTACCAAGATGTCAGGGTGCAGGCTTCATTTTATTTAGAACAAATGTTGCAACACAAGTGCAATCAATCTATTGATTTATTTATAGATAAGTTTTGTTCCGCTGAAGCCGCACTAAGACGCTTAAATATTGAAAATTTATCTGATTTCATTATCACTCACGTTGCACTGAGTAAATTAGACAAAGAAACGCTTAACCTATTCGAACAAGCTCATAGACAGACAGACATTCCCTCATTTCAAGACTTGAAGAAGTTTTTAATTGAACAAAATAAAATACAAACGCTTCGCTCACCCTTTAACTCTCAGTATTTTACCAAACAGGCTAATAAAGTTACGCCGAAAAATAAATCGACCCATACCTTATTGCTCATACTAATAATGTTAGTCCTACTCATAACAGAATTGATTTTCATTCTCAATCTCAATTATGCAAGTTGTGCAACTCTGTATCTCATCCTTTATTTAAATGTGAACATTTTATAAATAAAGACCCGCAAACGCGTAATAAAATTGTTTATCAGCATTCATTCTGTAAAAACTGTCTAGGTTTTCATAATGTAAACATGTGCAAATCTAATAATAGGTGCTCAATTTGTAATCGTAAACACCACTCCTTATTACATCTTGATTTTAACACTTCAACCTCTTCTATATCGTCTCCGGAAGGACGTAGGAACAGCTCCAACACTAGTGACAATTCGTTCAGCCGTAATAGGGCGACTGCAAGCACGCCCGGTATTGTTGGCTCACCTGGTCATCCGCGCACCGCTGCCCACTTTTCACCACATCAGCCAAGCACGATGCCCACCCCTAGTACTTCGCTACTCATTCAAAATGAAAATCAAGATTTTTCTAAAAATGTTGACAATAATTGTACTCTTTCCGCAACTGCAATGTCCCGTAATTTAAGTATAAATACTACAGTTTTGTTACCTACCGCTAATGTTTATGTTTATTCAAACAATATCCCCTCGTGTATTCGTGTATTTTTGGATACAGGTTCAATGAGTAATTTTGTCACTTTAGATTGTTGTACTCGATTAAATTTAAAGATTACTCCTGGGCCGTCCACCATAAAAGGGATCGGTCAAACTGAGAGTCAATCTCTGGGTTATACAAAATTCTGCATTTATTCACGTTTTGATTCTCGCTGTTACTATACTATTAATGCTCGTGTTATAGAAAAAATAACCGACTATTTACCTAACGCTAGGATAGATGTATCAGAATTAACTCACTTGCATCACCTTGCGATGGCTGATGAACAATTTTACGTACCCTCTCAAATTGATTGTTTGTTAGGTAACGAAATAGTGCCTCTTTTATTAGGGCCAGGTAAGGCCTCCGCTCCGCATTCGTCAGTGGTAGGAATACAGACTACTCTTGGTTATGTAGCTATGGGCAAAGCCCAATGCCTCTCAAACGCAACACAGAATTTGTCTAATTTATACTCTCGCTCGCCCACTCATGTACCTGATAATACGCACGCTCACACGCTCACTAACCCGCACGCTAATACGCTCGATAACACGCCCGCTCGCTTAAATATTAACACGAAAACTCATTCCGCTACGCACACTTTCACTGAAACTCATTTTGATGTTCACACGCCTACTCAAACGCGCGCTCAATTACACTCCACTACACCTGTCCAAATGTACGCTCCCGCACCCACTCAAACGCACGCTAACCCGCTTTCTCATATACCCGCTCATTCACACACTCATTTGCCTGCTCACACGCCTGCTCACACGCTTGCTCACGCGCCCGCTCACTCACAAGCTCAAATCTCCTCTAACTCACACGCATATATTCGAATATATAATAATACAGAATCTCAAATTATCCCTCGCTCATATAATTCGCATTCTCAAAATACTCGCACGCTTAATCCATTTCAGTACGCTCTTAACTCTCAAAACACGCATTTTAACTCGCAAACTCGAAGCATTCCGTCTCATTTTGATTCAAACACACATGTAGACTCAGATAAAGTATTTATTTGTAGCAACCAGATTGAATCACTGTCGCTTGAAAATTTAGTTCACCGTTTTTGGGAAATAGAAAGTGTTCCAAATAAAATTCACTTAAAACCAGATGACGAGGAGTGTGAAATTCTCTTCCAGTCATCTTATAAACGTGATTCAACTGGTAGATATATAGTGAAGCTTCCCTTCAGGGAAGATCCCTCTCAGTTAGGTAACTCATATAATATAGCTAAACGCCGTTTATTATGTCTCGAGAAGAAACTTGATTCATCCAATTTGCGTAAAGATTATAATGATACTATGCAAAATTATATAGATAACGGATATTTGTCAAAAGTAGAAAATCCGTTACCAGGTTCTTCCTCTTATTACATGCCGCATAGGGCTGTTTATAGAATAGATAAAGAAACTTCAAAAACTCGTATAGTATTAGATGCTGGTTGCAAAACAACATCTGGAAAGTTTCTTAATGACTTACTTCATGTAGGGCCCAATTTACAAAGTAACATTTTTGATCTTCTTTTAAATTTCCGTATGTTTTCCGTAGCCCTAACTGCAGACATAGAAAAAATGTATTTTCAAGTTTTACTTACCCCAGAACATCATTCATTTCAGCGCATATTATATCGCTTTGACTCAACCACACCTATAGATATCTATCAATTCAACAGAGTTTGTTTTGGTGTATCAAGCTCACCTTATCTCGCCATGCGCGTAGTACGCCAGCTCGCATTTGACTGCCGCAATACTTACCCTCTTGCATCCTATACAGCAGAAAATTATATGTATATGGATGATTACGTATGTTCCATAGATGGTCTAGATATAGCTCATAAAACTTACCTAGAGATGGTTGATATGTTCAATTCAGCTGGATTTAATTTAGTGAAATGGATGTCTAATAATGTAGAGTTAATGAATCGCATTCCCTCTAATAAGAAAAGCCCTCAAATAATAAATTTAGATACAGACTCTAATTACGCAACAAAAATTATTGGTATGCATTGGCAACCTTTAGATGATAATTTTTATTTCATTTCTAATATTAATTCTATAGAAGTTGTAGAAAAAGTTACTAAACGCTTTATTCTCTCAGTTACTGCCAGCTTATTCGATCCACTTGGACTTATTAGTCCAATAGTTGCATACATGAAGTTATTAGTTCAAGAATGCTGGAAATTACAAATCGATTGGGACGATGAAGTACCCGAATCAATTTTTAAAATGTGGAAAAAATTTCAAAAAGAATTACCACAGTTAAGTACGATTATAATACCACGACATGTAGGTATTTATATTTCTCAGACAGTTACGCTTATTGGATTTGCTGACGCAAGCGAAAAATGTTATGGTGCTGCTGTATATGTTCGAATTAGTGACACAGAAAATTCTCAAGCTAATACAGTGCATTTACTCACCGCAAAATCCAAAGTTTCTTCACCCACTAAAACTCTAGCTCGCTTGTAGCTTTGCGCTGCTGTCTTACTTGCTAAGTTGATAGATTCAACTTTCAGTGTCTTAAAGAAACGCTGTAATATTAATAAAATATATTGTTTTTCCGATTCTACGGTAACACTTACCTGGATACACTCACCGCCATATAAATATCATACATTTGTAAGTAATCGAATATCTCTAATTAATGAAATCTTACCTGCTCCGCATTGGTTTCATGTCCGAGGAGTAGAAAATCCCGCGGACATTGTGTCTCGGCCTGTAACGCCATTAGGATTAGTGAATAATAATTTCTGGTTTCATGGCCCGCAGTGGCTCATCGCTCCCATTTCTGATTGGCCTATTAAAAAATTTGAAGTCAATCACAACGCTGAGTCAAATCAAGAAAGTAAAATAACATCTCTAACCCTACATACTACTTACAGTAATGAGTACTCTCATCCAATAGAACATTTGGCTCAACGTATTTCTACATGGCAAAAACTCATTAATTCATTAGTTTATGTTTTAAGATTTCTAAAAATACTCAATTCACGTGGAAATATTACAGTCAATGATTTGGAGTATGCAGAACTTTACATTATTCGCTATTTACAACATAAATATTTTTCACAAGAAATAAATTGTATAAAGAATAATAAAATATGTTCAAATAAAATCATTTTAAAATTAAATCCCTTTATTGACGATAAATGCATACTCAGAGTTGGTGGCAGATTGTCACAGTCTCAGTTAGAATTTGATCAAAAATATCCAATATTATTACCCACTAAAAATCGTATTGTTACATTGTTAATTCAACATTATCATAAAATTAATTTACACACGGGTCCCGCTTTATTATTATCTTTGTTAAGACAGAAATTTTGGATATTATCAGCCAGAAATTTAATAAGAAAAATTGTTCATGATTGCAACATTTGTTTTAAATTTAAACCTCGTTCAACTAACCCTAAAATGGGTGATCTTCCCGCAATCAGATTAACTGAAGTCAAATCTTTTGTACACACAGCAGTTGATTATGCTGGCCCATTTTTTATAACTCATATTCGTCGCCGCGGAGTTAGAAGTCACAAAGCTTACATTTGTTTATTTGTGTGTCTCACTACGAAGGCACTTCATCTAGAATTAGTGTCCGATCTTAGTACCGACTTATTTCTAGCTGCTTTCAAACGATTCATATGCCGCAGGGGTCCAGTGTCTGTCATCTATAGTGACGGTGGCACAAATTTTATGGGTGCAAAACGCAAACTTAACGAAATTTATTCCCTTATACAGTCCACTGATTTCGAAAATTACTTAGGTAATAGTCTCGCTCAATATAAAATACAATTTAAGCATAGCCCTCCATATGGCCCTCATTTTAACGGTCTCAGTGAAACAAATGTAAAAAGCGTTAAAAATCATTTATTTAAAGCAGTAGGCACTCAAGTTTTGACCTATGAAGAATTCAATACAATTCTGATACAAATTGAAAATATATTAAATAGTCGCCCTATTTGTATTTTATCTAGTGATCCTTCTGATCCATCCGCATTAACCCCAAATCATTTATTAAATTTAACTTCTCTTAAATTTTTACCCGCTGAAAAGATTGACTTAAATATTCCTGAAAATAGTTTAACGCGTTATCAATTGCTAAATAAACTCGTACAAAGTTACTGGAAACGTTGGAGCCTTGAGTACCTTTCTTCCCTCCAACAACGTTCTAAGTGGAACACACCATCAACACCCGTTACTGTAGGAAAAATAGTCATTATCAAAGATGATACATCCTATGAATTGGCCGCTTGGTGTTGTCTCCGAAATCTTCCCTGGAAAAGATAACGTCGTTCGCACTGTTAAAGTGAAAACTAAAACTGGAGTTTATGTGCGTCCAGTAACTCGCCTTTGTCCTTTACCATTACAATAATTATTCGCAGTGTAAATTAAAATTAGTATTAATTCATTTTATCACAATAAATTTTAAACTCTTGTATTGATTTGAACTTTAAATTCTTGTATAATTGATTACCTATATAAAAAAGAAAAACTTGTTTATTCAATGTAGAGGAAACCTCTAGGCCCCCCGAAGTTGGCTGCGCCGATCATATATTCCAATATATCATAAAAATATAAATTTAAAAATAAAAATAATTAATAAATGCTTAGATATAAAAAATCAATAATAATATATATTTATGTAAAACACATAAACACTAACATGCACACATCAATTCTCAGTACCGCATCATACCTATCCATACCTATCGATCCAACCTGCGCCGTACAAAAAATAACAAATGAAGTGAGGTACAAAAACTATTCTTCGTTGACTGTCTGTTGTTACCGCATCGTGTGAGCGCGCTCCCGAAACAATTTTAGAAAAAATATCTAAAATCCGCAATAAACTCAAGATCCAAGTGCAAAGTTGTGTTGTACGATTATATGTATAATTAATTCAGTGAAATTCAATAAAAGAACTCAAGTGGAAGCGTCCCCAAGGAACCAGCGACCTTCAAAAAATTGGGTATGTACGGCGCATCCAGGAAGCACTACTGAGATCTCCGAGCATGGTGTTCAGGTCTTCCAAGGTCTCAGCCATTAAAACTATATCATCGGCAAAACGGAGGTGTGTTAGGTCATCATCATCATCATCATCACAGCCCATATACGTCCCCACCGAGGGGCTCGAGCCTACCCTATATTAGGGTGATTAGGCCTTAGTCAACCACGCTGGCCCAGTGCGGATTGGTCGACTTCACATACATCATTGAATTTCTTCGCAGATGTATGCAGGCTGCCTCACGATGTTTTCCTTCACCGTAGGAGCGTCAGACAAATGTACATATGAAATTCGAAACGAAAAACACATTGGTACATGGCGGGTCTCGAACCCCGACCCCCCTATTGGAAGGCAAGTGCCGAGTCCACTGCGCCACCGACGCTCACTGCGCCACCGACGCCATTGTGTTAGGTACTTGCCATTAATGTTAATGCCGTATCCTTTCCAATTCAGAAGCTTGAAAATATCCTCCAATGCAGCGGTAAAGAGTTTTGGAGAGATAACGTCCCCCTGTCTTACACCTCGCTGCAATTGGATGGGATTAGAGCTCTGGTTCTGGAGTCGGACTGACATAGTGGCATTTCCGTATAGGTACCTTAGCACCTCTATGTACCTATAGTCCACTTGGCACCTTTGGAGAGACTGCAGCACCGCCCATGTCTCGATCGAATCGAAGGCTTTCTCATAGTCCACAAACGCCAAGCAAAGTGGCAGATTATACTCCTCGGTCTTCTGTATAACCTGCCGCAGCGTATGGATGTGGTCTATGGTACTATAGCCTTTTTGGAAACCGGCTTGTTCGGGAGGTTGGAAGTCGTCAAACCTGCGAGCGAGACGATTCGTAATGACTCTCGAAAACAACTTATAAACATGACTCAAGAGTGAGATCGGCATATAGTTCTTCAAGAGTGTTTTATCACCCTTTTTGAAGAACAGGATGACCTCACTCTCACTCCATGTTTTAGGCGTTCTGCCCTAGAGAATTACGTAGATGGTAGCCGGATCTTACCCGGGGATTCTTCGCACCCCCTGCCCTACCGTTACCGTAGCCGCTACCGTAGCTAGGCATAGCAGGGCTGCCGGGGACTAGGGGCCAATTTGTTTGTGTGTGATTCATATTGGGGGGGGGGGGGGGGGTGCCATAATCGCCACGCTTGGCAGGCGGGTTGGCGATCGCAGTAGGGCCGAGATCTAAGGAGACGCTGCTGCCTGTCTCCTAAAGGCCATATCTCCCTTAGTCGCTTCGTACGACACCCACGGGAAGAGATGGGTTGGTGCTATTCTAGGCCGGCACACACACGGCACTACTTTGGAGTCTACTTCAATCAAAATTCCTAAGTATCAATATCGGCGCAATCAGGTGATTTAAGATGTAAACAAAAATGTGGAATTAGATCATCTAGGCACGCCCTGAAGATTTAAAGAAACAAAATAAATTTATTAAAATCATGTGGAATTTGATTACCCAGGTGATTTGGTGCCAGGTGATTTAAGTAGACAAAAATGTGGAATTTGATGACCTGGGTTAATATCTTCCAGGAGCTCAAAGTGAAACAATCCCAAAAAATAGATAGGGAAACTACGGATATATAAATTATAACAGAATTGGGGTGATGACTGAATTCTAATTTTTACGTCTCGTCATTAAATATTAAAATACCGCGGAAAAAGATGCAGCTCTGTGAAATTAGAATTAAAATCAGCTTAGAAATACATTAGATACACGCATTTTAAGTTGTTAATTTGAAGGCGATTAGACAGAGAGATCCGACATCAACCGTGACGTCATTGTTGAGAACGGCCATATAAAGTCCTTGTAAATTGCCGTTTTGCTAGAAAGATATGGAGAAAAATCTTTAATACTTTATATCTTGGTTGTTTTTATAGTTATTCGAAAACCGATTTTTTCTTTCTGTTTATTATATGAATGAACTTCTATAAAAGCAAAAAAAATGTTTAGTCATCTAGCCTATTACAGGATATGAATAATGAATAGAACATTGTTACTCTAGGGGTGAAAGTAACTTATTTAGTCCCGGGACGGGGTTGGCGCCCGAGCTAAGCGAGGCCTATCTATGAGCCTAAGTTGTTCGAGTACAAATAAATAAATAAACAAAACTCTCCAACTTTATAAACAAACGAAGATCGGATTGCCGCTTTCACGCTTTTTTTTTGCGACCGGCCAGCTATTCGGCCTTTATTTTTCATTTTCATAATTGAAAAAATGGAAAATTTTTTGCCCAAATCTATGTTATGTTAAAGAAATAGTTGATAGTAAATTATAATATAATCATTTAAAAAAATATATTCTTTAATTTATACCTACTTAACTGTATGTTATTTCAATTTCACACCGCGCTATAATTGAGTGGAGTACAATAAAAATATTAAAATAGAACTAGTTTCTTTTTGATAATTTGACAGCTGTCAGTTGAAAGCGATTCTCCCTAGGGCTGAAAAGTATTACTTTCAACCCGCTCCTCAGGCAACTTCAAACCTACTTTCCGAGTATGAGTAATAAAAAAGGATAGAGTTTTAGGGACTGGATAACGTCAAAGATTATTTTATTATTTAAAGTGTATTAACATGTAGATAATTAATATTTGCAGCGACTAAAACTATTAAAAGTAATTGATTAATATTGATAATAACTAAAGATTGTTTAAATTAAAAAGCTATTATGAATTATAATAAATATATAAATTAAAAAATGCTTGGTAGAATATTACAAGGATAATGTTCAGTAATCAAACGTTTAATCTTAATTAACTACACCTGTTAGAACTCACATTAACCTTTGAATGGTGAAATCTGGCAACGAGCCGACATTTAACCCTTACCGCAGCATCCCTCGAGGTAACTTCGACATCTCTAGATATTTTTAGGGGTGTCGATTACACCCTAGTTAAATTTATTGAAATTAAAATTTTGAGCGATTTTCTGACAAAAAGTGAAACAGAATGCAATCCTTTAGTGAAAATATATGTCAAGAATGAATAAATTAGGTAGTATACTAATGTTAACAATAGAGTCTTTAACCTTTTAAACGGATATATTATGTATCTATCTATTTCAGGGTTTTCAAAAGATTTATTAGTCATTGATTTGGGCACCCTCAAGAGAATTAGGATGATTCCACAGACAATTTGGAGGAGGCCTATGTCCAACAGTGGGCGTCTCTTTGCTGATATAATGATGATGATGAAGACAATTAATGCTGCACAGGGACAACAAAGGAGATCTCCCAATTTGGGCCCAACTTTACACGAATTATTTATGTATGCCAACGTTAAACGCAAAGAAAGGTGCTGACTGCTGTCTATTGTTTTTTGTTGTTGTTGTTGTTTGGTTGTTTTATTTTTTTTATTATTTCGAAATAAGCTGCTTATTGGCATTAAAGAGGGATGTTATCAGGTTATATGAATAGTGCCTTGGAACTTGTTCATTGAGGCAGTTTTAACTTTTGACATAGCCTTTAAACTTTAAATTATAATTTAACAAAATACATACTTCCTACAATATTACTTCTAAATTCAATGTTGTTTAGTAATTGATTCTTAATGCTTTTGTACATATTTGTTCCATTGACGCAATAAATATGTCAGCAAAAATTTGTTAGGAAGTTTGCCATTGTCCTTTCAGCCTTGTAATATCAGGCCCAGGTTTGTATGGAAAATGGGGATGTCCTTTACATGAAACATTATAGTCCGGGCAAGATATATACTGGTTTATTTTTTAAGCAGGAGCCAAATTTTGTGTGCTTATTCAGACAAGCAAAATGAACAACTATGGGACCAAACTTGAAATCGTGAAAAAAATCAGCTGTTCCATACATCTAGGTTCAGTTTGTTCAGCAGGATATTTTTTTTCGCGATTTCTAGATTGGTCCCATAGTAAAAGATGTTCATTTTAGTTGTCTGAACAAGCACACAAAATTTGTCTCCTGCTTGAAAAATAACCCGGTATTTGTCAGAAATTGTACGGAACCGTACCTATTGAAAATAAGTAATAAAGAACTTACGGAACGAAAAATATGTTGCTGTATTAAATAGGTACAGTTATTCTCAATCATTCTTAAAATGGAACTAAAATAAAAAACTAAATAAGTAGATTATAAAATATTTTTTAGATGCGCAATCCTGAAATTCTTATGCTACTTTTTAATATGTTATGTATGTTATATAAAACTGAATTAAAATATACCTAACACTATAAGCTAACATAATATTAAAATCTTACATTTTCAAAATAAAATTTGTAGTAAGATATAAAGTTTATTTTATTCAATCACGTGAAGCGTATATATAAGCTCTAGCACACAGCTATATAAAAATAATTAACTTTAAAGCTTATAATGTGCAAAAACCCAAATGTATGTAACTACATCAATAATTTTATAGTTTTTACACGTAAGCTGCTCACTACACATTAAGAAAGCAATCAAGAACGCGGGTGTAAACTGCGTGTATAAAACAAAAATATAAAACACAACGCTTTGAGGAATACCAGGACCGGAATTCCAAATTAAGTGTTGAAATTCCCACTCGCTCAGCGTTCTATTACTAATGGAAACAATAAATGTGGATTAAGCAAACGCAGAGGGTGATTAAAAAGTCACAGCGTAGCGGAACACGTCCGCAGAACATTTAACCATTGTTGTGATTCCGGACAGCGGCGCGGAATTAGGCGAGGACAAAGAAAAGTCCTATCAATAAGTGGCAGTGGAGCCGGCAAATTGAATTGAATAAAACACACAAGTCCGCTAACGAGCCGGTGTTTACCCAAGTGGACACTAATTGGCTTAGCCAACGGTCGCCACTGCCGCCGCCGCAAAGCTAGAGGCGACGTTGCGTGGATGCGGTATTTTACCGATTTTGATTTTGTTTTGGTTGGTATTTAGTATTGGTTATTGCTCATGGTCATCCGTAAATTCTTTATTGCAAAGAATATCTAAAGCGGTACTTGTAGGATCTTACCAAATATGGTTACGCAGAGGTATTGAATATTTGATGGTGAGGGCTAATGCATGCGTATTAGGAGGGTTATCTAAACCTACACCTGGCTCGTAAGTCCTAGGCGCTGTCTCGCACGCCTTTCTCTGCAACGCGATGGAATCTGCAATCCATGGAATGCTATGAAAACTGTCTCAGTCTTACGAAATTCTCAAACAAGTGAACAAGTTCTAATAGTGCAAAAATATATGTTAATAAAACTATATAATACTAATAAATTACTGCGCACTCGCTCAAACCCTTGATTATCACGTTTCATTGTCATAGCTAAGTTTGCTATTAGATACAAGAAAATGTCAAGATATAGCTAGGAATTAGATGGATATCTCTTAAATTTTTGAAAAATGAAGCGAAAGAAAGCAAACGCAAATATAACAAAAAACCGGTCAAGGCATGTCAGAATGTAGGGCGCAATGTAGGGCTCCGTTCGTACTATTATTAAGGCTGTTGTGGTTTAATTTTTCCATAATTTCACAAGATTCGTTAACCTATAGGTATCACAGAATAAGTAATAGTACTAAAGAACCTATATTAACTACCTGTTTAAGTTAAGTAGCAACTTTATTTCCTTCAACAAGTACATTTGTACATTTTATAAGTTCAACGACTATAACTCTTTAAATTGTAAACCCTACTTATCCGTGATAGAAAAATTCATCCGCATTTTACATGTTAGGGCGGCTACCAAAAAAAAATAGGTAATAATAATCTCTGAGCTAAACCGTGGACAGACAGACAGAAGGACGGACGGACAGATGGACATGGCGAAACTATAAGGGTTCCATGTTGACTACAGAACCCTAAAATAGATCGACCGGGTAGTTGAAGGGGAAACAGTAGGTACCTATATAATATTAGTGCTAATGCATTAATAGCATGCTTACGTGAATCGGGCTTTTTTGTTGTGCTTATTCGGCTTAAATCATAATTCAGAATCGTGCTGCAATGTATGCGATCGGATAACAAAAACTCGCAAATTGGCAATTAATCAACACGGGAGTGGCTATTTAAGAAAATCGAATCAACAAAAACGTGCCAATGGGATATACAGGTAATTTGTATTTTATGATAACGATACCTAATATGAGAACTGTTAATTTGCAATTTCACACACAGAGATATGTAATTTGGTTAGAAAGTTACAATAATAGACATACATTTTCATAATATACGAGTACCTACAAACAAATTGTCCACAAACAGCAAGAAGGTACCTACGATTTTGAACCAAGAAAAAAATTTAAAGCTATTCACAAATAAAGAATTTAATACTGAGGCCACACGAATACTAAAACTACCAACAAATGTTAAGGATTTTTAAAACATATAACAACTTCTTAAAACCTCATAATAATGTTGTGCGATCGGCAAAAAAGAAACAAAATTGTATATATTTATTATATTATTATATATTTTTATATGGTTTATTTGGCATATTTGTTTCTAATGGCGAATATAAACAAAATACAGCGTTCGCTTAATCAAGGACATCTTTATTACATCAAGAACGTCTTATATTATTTAACAAATGAAGATATCTCAAAGAAAGAGGAATATACATGTTATGGATCAATTTGTTCAGAAATACCTGATCATTTACTATTCGACGATTTTATAATGATCGTATAATAGGGAGAGTTGTTGCCTAATCTACATTCATATTATCTATCAATCTATTTAATATACAAGTGATGCCGAGAGTTCTACGTAATAGTTCTGACTAAAGAGTTATACTAAAAAAAATTGAACACTGTTTGAACTCTTTGCAAATCATCGGGCCCAACACTGTATACATAGACAGTCAAGTTGATAATGAGAGTTGAAATTTAAATTGTTATCAAGCGTAACCTCCTGATTCCTCGATCATTAACATGAGTTATAAGGAGATTGAGTATGTATTTCTACTTCTAATGATCAACATGACATTGCAATCTTACATTTATATTAAGAAAATGTTCTTCTTCGCAGTAATAAAGAGTCAAGGTCATGTTAAAGTTTCTGGGCAGCTGAAGATAATCGAATCTTTATTTCATATGATCCGCATGCAATAAAATATGGGTTGTATTAAGGAGCTAAATATAGAGAAGTAACTCATTCTCAGTAATATGGCCGATCTGCGTATTAAGAAAAGATTTTGACTACCTATTCCTAACTCGCAGATATAAGCTCCATTAATATGAAATACGCTGGAATAACGAAATTCTAACCTGTACTGCGATCGAAGCATGACAATAACCCACAAAAGTAAGTTGGAGCCATCGTTCATAGATAAATTATAAATGCATTTTATACGCTAAATATCACGATTGAAAATAATAGTAATAAACTTACTGCTGTCGTGAATGTGGCTTTTGGCTCTTTATTTCAATTAGCCCTGTATATTGCTTTCAAAAATCGATAAAAACAAAGCAAAATTTAAACATAAAACCAGGGTGGTGATTTTGTAACTCATCGATTGATCGGCAATCGTTATCAGACTGCATGATTTAATAAAGAAGAGCGAAATTATCTTCATTAGCTATAAGTATTGGTTGATTTATTCAACAAATATACCATGACTACTTAGACGACGACACTACCAAACGTTAAACATTTTAAAAATCAGTTTGAATCAAACAGAATTATCAAATCGATGCGATAGTCGATTGCCAATGAGTTACAAAATCACCCACCAGATCCATTCACTTTTGTATTTCCCAGGCGCAACATTTGGCGCTGGCCAACTCCTGAATGAAGATGCAATCACTGTAACAAGACGCATGTTCTTGTAAACATCCTCTTGACCTTGTACACTAACTAATCCTTAAAACTTCGAAGAACCAAATTCAATTTATCTTGAGAACTCTTACAGATTGTCTTCTTGAGAGTAGTCACAATATAATTAAATAGGACAAAGGAAATAACAAAGCAAGTCTTAAGAATGTATTTAATTTAGTTCGGAATGCCGCAAGGCATACTTAAACATGGAAGATGTCGTTTTCTTTTTACTGCAATTAAACGAAACGTAACAAACGTAACCAAAGAACGTCCTAAAATAAACAGTGTCAATATAAACTTGCAATTTATATACATAAATGTTAAATTTTTGGAGATTTAAAATAAATTGTACTCTTACGCATAAAATTGTTGTTACGTTACATAATTTCATCACAGTAGATCGACTAATATGTTAACAGCTTATGTACCTACTCATCTATTAAATATGATTTTATTATATTACATAAGTAATTAAAAATAAAATAAAAATTATAAGCCTGGGTGAGACAGTGCAAATTCATCTCGAGTCAAATAGTTAAGAAGTCTGTATCCGATTTGAATATCATCCAATTCCCATCTATTCTATTCTGCGTCTTTGTGATCAAATCTTAGAATACACAATTCAAAACTTAGTTTATTTTAGAAATGATAACGGAGGAGAATTGGTACGGGCGGGCTCGCGTCGAGAGCGGCCCGGGCGACATCAGTGCCTTGTATCTTGTGTTGAATTAGCATATAAATTGTGTCTTCCGGTCAGAAAGCTGGCAAGATGACGCACGTCGTGTCCGAGACTACATATTTATGCATTCACACTTTGCCCATAAATTGCCCCGTGTTGATAGAGTTCGGCTTGTTTATAATAGGTTGATGCATAAAATTCCAGTTTCGATAGGTTGTATCGATCAAATAAGTATCGGTAATGGATCAAATAAGTATTGATAAGAATATAACTCTGCCTGAAAATCTAGTGCTAAAAGGAAATCTTACGGATTCTTTTCCATATAACAAACGTAGTGCCCTGTTTCCTTCCTGGATAATGGCGATAAGTAGTTGGTCTATTATTTTTCAACAATAAAATCAATGACCACTACTAGCATGTTCCTATATTTTTCTTTTTTTATTAAGTTAATTATTGAAAAAGATTTAAACCTCCAAAACCTAAAAAAAGTGATCAGATTTTTTGCTGAAATCAAACGTCCAGTAAACAAATTTAACGAGATTATATAAAAAAGCAAAACATAGAAACACAGCCAAAGTCTTTGTTCTATTTTTAATGCAAAAATTAATTTAAATGGTCTAGGTTTTAAAGGAGAAAACAATAGACTGTACGAAACAAGTTCTGGGTTTATAAGATTGGTATTATTAATCAATAGAGCTTATTCTATGACCTGCCTTATAAGAGTATTAAAACCGCAGCGGAGCGAGATGGCGCTATACGCTGCAACAGCAACAGCAGTATCTCTGTTTCAATATTGCTATGACCTTGCTCTAATTTAAGCTATCGTGGTAATGGCAGCTGATTGCTATATACCTTGAGATTCCATTGATACACGTTTTCGTCTAATCATTTTTTTTTGTTGCTCTTAACCTATATTATATAATCCAGCCATACTCTAAGTGTGTTCCACGGAACCCTAGGGTTCCGCGATACCCCTGTAGGGGTTCCGCAATAATTTAGAAAAAAACAAAACAGCCCTTTCTGGTCATACTTTGATCGTCACCAAACAAGTTTGAGAACCGCTGATATAATCTATTGACATTAAGATAATAACCATCAGATGACATGAAGAAAGTCTAGCTCTTACGCCTTTTAACCAAAAACAGTATCTTGTCTTGAAAATCATTGAAGAAGTAGAAAATAAGGGCGTCATTGACGATGCAGCTAAAACTTAATAGCACATATTTCTTTCAAGTACATGTATAAGCAAGACTTTTACTATCCAATACACAATCATATTCCCGACAACAGACCACATCTAACGAAGTTCTAGTCGATGCATAGATAGGGTTTTGTTTTATGTTTTTCAATCCTCAGGATTGAATAAGTTGGCATTAGACATTCTTGATTTCACATACATACGTACGTTTTCAGCATGAATCTTTCCATTAGAATCTTTAAAAAAACTTGTCAGATTAAGCACTTTGAACGTATTACGGGTAAAGATTTAATAACATATTATGTTTATCATCCTATTTTCAATACACGTCAGTGTTATTTCAAATAATAAATCTGCCTATCGTTACAAAGCAGAATTAACGGTTGTATTAGTCTTCATCAGCCTTTTCCCGAATAGCGCAGGCAATAAAATGATGAAAAGAAGCTAATTTTTCAGCAAATCATCCCGGGGTCATGAAGTCATCAATATTCATTTTGTGGCGCGCCTCGAAACAAACACCTTTCCGTAGGAGAGTAAGGGCACAGTGCACGCGCACACTCCGGTGAAACATGTCTGTCGTCTGTTTCTCATTATTTTTTTATATTATCATCCAATTAGTAACATTTGATATAGTATAACCCTATATAACTGGCTTACATATAATATAACAGCTATACATTGTCATTATATCATTGAATTCTCAAGAAAATATTCAAAATGACTGCTGTCATTGTCAACATTTCTGTTGAACTAAGATTTTTTATACTTTCTAAATAATTTTAAGTAAAAAAGAGATAATCAATAAAACAAAACAAATTTCTTAATTAAAAGAAAATGCACAACTTCAAAATTAGGAGTTTTAATTCTATATTTTTTTTAAAGTAGGTAACTAAGGAATGTTGAGGTGCCTAAGAGTTTTCAATGTTTTTAAATATGTACTTACCTCTACGGGTTGTCTACATAGCGCGCGACTGCCGCACGAGCCAATGTTCGCGGGTTTGCCGCGCGTAATTTGTACGCACCTTATATTATATGAATTCAAATTAATTCATTTCCTGAATGATCATCATCAACACTAATCACTATAATCATCGTATGCAAGAAAACCCATAGTAGGTATAGACATATTTCATGTTCCCCTATTTAGAAGTAGTATGTACCGACTTATTGTTGTACCCATTGTTTGGGAGGGTTTAAGAAATACTATTGAGCAGCAAAATCGATGTTGACCTTTTTAAATTACATTTATCCCAAGTCAGAAGTGATACTGAAAGTCAAGTGATATGACTATTCGCACGAACTGTGTGAGTAAAGAGCGTAGTAAGGAATCGTGCAAATAATTATAGCCAAAATAAAATACATAATAAAATTCAAAACTAAATTATGATTTCTAAAGAATTCTCCGAAATCACCAAAGACGACAAATGGCAATGTACCGTCTTAAAATTATTTACTCTCCTGACCCTCTTTTCAGTAGATAATATGGTTCCTTTGAGGGAACTATGACGTGGAGGCTCCCCGTCGTGGCCGGGGGCTAACTCAATTTATTTGGATAATTGGTTTGTTTCACTAACGTCCCCACACCTATAAATTGTTTCACATTATGAATAGGTTATTGTTGTAGTTCTGCGTAATAGTAAATATGCACATATTAGGAGTTATGAAGATCAACATTATAATAATGTGGTGCATACTAATTTATTTAAAAAGATTCTACTTTTAAATAACTAAAAACATTACTCTGCTGATTGCGCGTCTTGTTGTGCGTTCGTAAATAAATAACGTATTATGAAACGGAAACTAAGTAGGTAGGTTAAAATCATAACAACTTTTACTTAATGAAACATTAACAAAACTATTTATATTTAAAAACTAGGCATCCATATCTCTGGTGTGTTGTCGACTATACCTGTAGTTGGGAACTAATCCATGAGCTATTATGTTATCTGTGGCGAGACTAAGGAGAAGGCAGCGGATGTCGCAATTTGGCGTCGCGTCGCGGTAATACCACCGACCGGTCGCTGCTGGGATCGTGATTCGTCTGCTACGTGCGCGGCCTGCCTTACCTAATTCCTTATTATGGCGCACCATTACGAATTGTGTTATAAAATTCACGGAATACTCTTTTCATACTTACCTACATACTAAAGTAGAGGTATTGTGACACATACATATATCTCTGAATTCGTGGAAAATACTTATATGAAAACGTAATAAAATACGTATTAATCCAAAATATAAAATTGGATCCTCCTCGTTCGCACAATACGGATGAATTGTATTATTTGTAGCGCTGAGTGAACGTGGATTTTATTACGAGAATTTTGCAGTAGAGATATTTTATATGTTTTGCAATATTCAGGCCGCAAACTCAGTGGTAGTTTGCATATCCGCAGCAATAATCATTTTCGTAATAGATGAGACCTAGCTATAATTTTTAAAAACATCGATTTGTATGAAGAGGACAGGATTCTAATTTATTTATTTGTTAGTTACACGGGCAAACCCGGCAAACCCAAACTAATGACTGAGCCGGTCTGCATTTTGAATTTATTGGGACTGGCGTTGTATGGGATCTTTGTTATTACTGGATGATTTATCTCACTAAACACCTTTTTTTTGGCTCCCGCTGCATGTTGCGCTCAAGTCAGCCCAATTCACCAAACAGTCTAGTTCTAAGCATCCCTCTTTTTAAAAGTTTTTTAAAGTTATTCGCAAAGACAGACGGTAAGGTAATTAGCATTTAGTTAAGTAAGTATGTACCTACTCTATTTAATGATTGATTGCGCAAGGCAAATAATATTGGTTCTACGTAGCGCCGCGAAAACATGCTGACGGCTACGTTCGTAGCGCGCTACGGCGCTACGCGGTAGGCCATTTCAATTTGTACGAAACGAACTCGGTTTGGTTGGAATATTAATAAAGCTATTAATTGGTACGAAATAAACACGTACTGTTGTTTTATATTGTCTACATTGGATATAACGATTATTTTAATTTAAACTCGTCATTTTGTTTTGTAAATAGGAATTTTAAATAAAATCCATACTATTTTGTTAGCTATGAATATAGTCTTATTGAACACTAGCTTATTATAATACAAGACTGTTGAAATACAGAATGAGTTTATCTGTAAATCCGGGTACATATATGAATCATATAATGTATTATGATTGCGTATCACCACCTATCCATGGTGCCCCCTATAGCGCCATGCGGCACACCACTCCCACGAAAATTTTAGATTTCCGCGAATTGTACACATCTATACAAATAAATAAAATTGAAGTGTCTGTTTGTAATGTCAAAATAACAAAATGGGTATGAATGTATATCGGGTACCAATAACAAAAACACAATTTAAAACATTTTTATCTGTCTGTTTGTTCCCGCTAATCTCCGAAACGGCTGGACCGATTTTGACGGGACTTTCACTGATAGATAGCTAATTATATAAGGTATAACATATCAAGATCTTAAAAAAATGCCTACAAAAATCAAAATGCTGCCAAAAGTTACTGTTCCACGCGGACGAAGTCGCGGGCACAGCTAGTTTTAAATACAATAGAATCCGGGTCTATATCGCGGTACACAAGAACTAATATGACTTATTGTTTCCCGACGTTTACGACGATATAGACCCGGATTCTATTGTATTTAAAACTGACGCTCGGGCCCTCGACGTTGAGTACGAGCCGTCCATGGGCATCTACCGCGCCCAACAACATGGGCTCCAGCTGACTCAAATGGTTTACGAAGCCCCATTCGTTGTCAATGACAAGCCCCAAATATTTTAGGTGGAACTTCAGCTGTATGACCGCCCACTATGACAGAAATATGCAAGCCCTACATGAACCACAGTCTACGTTGGCAACTTATGACGTAAGATATAAAGTCACAGTAGGTACCCAGTAATATCACTGCCTGTCTTACATTAGACTTGAATGTATTTTTTAATTAAAATTTTAAAATATGAGTGCAAATTGAAAACATGACGTATTTTACCACTTCCATGCTTATACCTACATTTTTGAGATTTCACAATATGTTAAGGCTAAGTCTCCACGAAAAAAAGATTGACTTGACTATACACATATGTCATAAACCACTTTGCCTTTAATTAAGTTATTATATGGCATTGTAAGTGGCATTAGGTGTAATAGCTTAGTAATTTTCTAAGAAATTCCGTAAATGTAACCTCTATTTATAAGCGTTTTTTTTAACTCGTAAAATAACGTATAGGCGTTAACAGTACCAAACACAAAACATCTTAGATTTTTCAAAACTAATAAGAATTATGTACTTACATATTATAGAATCAGAAAACGATAATGATCTGCATGTTCAATGTCAAAGGATAAAAAAGTTTCAAGATACCAATTTAAATAATTAATTTGTTTTCCTGAGAACCTTATGTATTACCTGAGAAGCTGGTTGAAAGTCTAATTTTTCAGCCCTAGGGAGAATTACTTTCAACTGACAGCTACTGTCAAATTTTAAAAACGAAACTATTTCTATTTTCCCATACAGCCACTCAATTACAGCGCGGTGTAAAATTGAAATAACATAATGTTAAGTATTTAAAGAATATAATTTCTAAATGACTTTATTATAATTTACTTTCAACTATTTCTTTAAAATAACATAGATAGGGCAAAATATTTACTATTTTTTAAATGATGAAATTGAAAAATAATAGCTGAATAGCTGGCCAGCCACAGAAAAAAAACAAAATAAGCGGGAAAGCGGCAATGCGATCTTCATTTGTTTTTTCCATTTGTAGAGTTTTGTTAATACTTCCGTATAGCAGAGATTTGTAATAACTGTTAATTATATTTGTATAACATTGTGTTAATAATTAACACAAAGGCTAAAGCAGAGGTTGTTGATTTGTTTAAAATAAAATTTACACGTTTTTTCTATAGCTAAGTAATTCATTTTTATTTTTACTTTCCTTGTATTCGTAATGAAAAGCACAGTGTTAACCTCGGGTTAATAAAGACTTATTTAGTCCCTGGGGTAACAATGTACTATTGTATTGTAATGTTAATTATAACTGTAATCATTTTTATTATATTTTGATTTGAATCAGGTATAATGAAATGACTTGTCATAATGAAGAAATATGACATCCATAATTATAATAAAACGGTGACAGTATGAATTACCTACGTAGAAAATTTATTTTAACTTGAATTACGCCTAAGTTAACAGAGCAGGCGGCGACAGCGCGAACCCCGTCCCGGGAAGACCGCATCAACAAGCCACTCCTGTTTATTTTACCGCAATGAATTTCCTTGCAATATTTTCTTCGTTTTTTTAATTTTGAATACATTCGAGTACAATTCTCTGTGGCGGTTGCGCGCCCCCGGCAATCTCCAAATTGCCTCTTTATGTGCAGATGTTCCGACCCTCGGTTTTTCCGTCTTTTGAATGTCGTTTTGCTGTTAAATAACGTGCTCTTTTATTGTTACTAGAGTTTTCAAGTTCACTTTCCACGTCGGCAAGCATCATCATTATTGTGGGAACACGCTGTAGTTAGCAATCTGATTAAGTCACTAGATTCAAGGATGCCAATAAAGAACTTCTTGTATTGGATATAGTTTACAATTAATGATTAAATAAACAAAATATATGTTTTGTAACATTAAATTTTAAATTGATTTACGTTTGTTCAGGGTATGAATTGATTTTTTTTCACAAATCATACGCTTTTGCTATTAATGTGATTTTATTTATGTATAGTATAATTTTATGGACCCAAAATATTAAATGCTTATTTAAACTAAAGAAAATATTTAGTATTAATTCCAGCACGAATGTTTATAATTAACGTCACATACTTCTTATCTATGGTTACTTGACAATATTAATTCGATACTTGAGGTCGAATAGGTAGTGACTACATTTAAAAAATCACATTACTGTCGTGGAAAATAACAAAATCGTCAAAACGGAATTTAATTTTTGTGGTGACGTTTTTCAACATTTCTTTCGACTATTATTTTTCTTTATGAAACAGAATAGTAATAGGCCAAAAAAATACATATCTTAAGTGGAATAGCAGAAATAAAAGTGACAACACAGTGGTAACAGTGGTCTTAACTACGTGTAATGTAGTATGGAAACAAATCAAACCCGGCGGGCGTGCTGAATAGGCTAGATGAATGAATGAAAATTAACAACTTAAAATGCTTGTATGTAATGTATTTCTAAGCCGATTTTAATTCTAATTTCACATGATAGCATGTTTTTCTGTGATATTTTCATATTTTATGAGGAGACATGAAAATTTGTATTCAGTCATCATCCCAATTATGCAACGTTACCCTGCATATTACGCTTCACGTGTTGTTGACGATTGTTCTGATTTGTTTGAAATCTTGAAAATTGGCTGCAATCATTTTCTTACATGCCTAGCACTACGAGGAAATCGTAAGCCTAATGAGACATACTCGTATGACTATACGAATTGAATCTTAAGGAATATTTAAAATAATGTATCATAGCAATATCGTAAATCCGATATGCGGTAAAAATTTAAGTATATATTTCCAAAATCGATAAGTATTTCTAATATCATGTGGATCAAGCAGTTTCGAATATCGTATTGAGTTCGCATCGATTTCGAGTTCAACCTTAATATGTTAGATTTAACGTCCCCAAAATAACAGTTGATGTTTGTCACTAGAGCAAAAATATCCTCAGAGAACTGTCGTATTATCATGCTCAGTGTATCATAACGAATCTGTATCGAATCATCTAAGTATCACAACAATATGTAGTTTCGAAAAATAATAAATTAATAAAAAAATTCATATTTTAAGCAAGCTTTTTTTTATTGCATTGTCACGCGATATACATATGCATGCAAAATTTCAGCTCAATTGAAAACCGGGAAGGGGGTCAAATTAAGCTTGCAAGATTTCATTACAGACACGGGACAGGTGAAAGTAAATAAAAGTTTTTAATATATACTTTA
This sequence comes from Schoenobius gigantellus, assembly GCA_963935595.1. Lineage (NCBI taxonomy): Eukaryota > Metazoa > Arthropoda > Insecta > Lepidoptera > Crambidae > Schoenobius > Schoenobius gigantellus. The sequence continues at coordinate 25,239,860 of OZ012542.1, forward strand.
AAAAATCCAATATCGAATTACGATATAATATTTTCGATTTGATATCCTACAAAACCGATATTCTCCACCTCTATAATTACACTTTTACTCCCTCCCACACTTCACATTTGTCTCTCATTAGCATAAGGTAATGATAATGTTAGTAGTTCATTTTATAAATATCGTTTTAGTTTGTAATTCATTAATTAAAATATCATAAGAGGATACTGGTACATTATACCTACAATTATTTTGTATAATGTAGTAGCAGTCGACAATCCTCCTTTAATTATGAAGGTAACAAACATTAATTAGAAAACTCTCAGTCCTTTTGACTCTTTAAGCCGTACCTACACAATGGGACCCTTTAAGCGTAATTGCGCTTAAGACCACAATTGCGTATTTTATAAGATTCGAACTCATTTATTTTCTCGGATAAATTATTTCTGGTGAAGCAAATTAATTCCTTGACATTATACTTCTTTCAAGATCTGAATAAATTACAGTGAGATTTCATAAAAAATAGATGGGTCGAGGCCCGCGGCTAACGCCAAATTACGTCTTTATTTACACAAAGCTAAATAATTCTTCTCACCGCCAAATTGAAACCATGAAGATTACTTATCATAATCGGTGGTTTGGTTGCTATTGAGTTTATGATTTTTTATCCTAACCTCGTAAAAGGAGCAACACAAATACGATCAAAATTATAATATTGTTAGCGGTATTAAGTTACCTGAAACTGTTCGATTCCCTAATTTGTTGAATTTCTTGTAATTTATTAACGTTTTGATATAGAGTCTGCAGCAGTATTGAGTAGTTATTGAAGTATTTGCTTCCACTTTGGAATCAGCGAAAACTGGCCGAAAGATTATATTGTAGGTATTCAATCCAACAAATTATTAACTTTAGAACAATAAAACCTGTGAATTAGTCCTTTTACGAATATGCCATTTTACAAATTTGTCCATTTACGACTCGGTTGCCATTTTGCGAATTTGGCATTGTGCGACTAAACGAATAAATCATAGTTAAGGCCCAATGACCTTGCGTCGATCGTCCCGCACTGATTACATAGGAGTGAGTGAGTGAGAGTTAGGGGAATATTTAAGCAAACCTTTACGCGTAAGATGAATTATATCAATTAAAAATTAATAAAGGCGAATAAAAAAAATCTAAAACGACCATCCCCTAGAATATTGTTTACTTTATTTATTGAAATCGAAAGTATATGATTTAACCTAATATTTACGACGCGATTAGGTTTAAAGTTTTAAAATCGAGGCATGTTTGGGTCACATTCTAACCAAGTTTTAATTAATTTATCAAAAAATTTGAAAGACCATTCTCTAAAGAATGCGTTGAATAATAACATATCTTTTTTAAAGATTGTTTTATTCAATATTTATGAAGAGAACCGGTTTTTTCTGCAGTGATTTTTTATGATTGACCCTACTATGCGCCTTAAACCTAATTCCTTAACAATTAAGGTTGGTAATTTAAAAATGAAAAAAAAAACATTTCTTCAACTAAATTTATTTCTTAACTCTTTTACCTGCATTCAGTTGGCTTCTCTTCAACTCAGAATAAGAAATAAAACTGAAATAAAATATAAATAATTAGGTAACACTGTGAAACGCATACTGTAAATTGTCATAATTTTGATTGGCATACATCATATGGCATAAAAATCAAAAAGCATAATAATATTTGGCATAACATATCAATAGGCATTAACATTATAACGCAGAATTGTCGAAAGACATAATATTAAAATCGTAATCTTTAAATGTCATAATTTAGTTTGGCATAATTTTATTAAGCATACTTTGAAACGCATAATTTTACTACGCATAACTGCTAATATCCATAATTTTGTTTGACATAATTTAACTATGCATATCTCACTAAAGACATAGTTTTATAAAGAATAATAACTGTAATTAGGTATCCATAAAACTTCTTTGACATAAACTGGAATGTATTTTTCTCCATACAAGGATTACTAATTATCAAAAAAAAAACTCGGCTATTTAAAACCGACTCAGTCAACCCCGACTCCACGTAGTCTTGTCTGCCCTACCCCTAGAGTGTTATTAAGAACCGCGAATGCACGGAGGGGTGAGGCGGCCCGCATGCTGAGGAGCAGGTGGCTATGAGCGAGCCGCCGCGGCTGAGGCTGGCCGGCGAAGCCGGCCAACAAGCCGAGGCTGCGGCTGCGGTGGTGAGCGAAAGCCATCTGCGACGATTAGCATGCGTGGGACCGCCAGAACCCCGCAGTGCCGGAGCTATGACAGAAGTCTTGCATGCTACATGCCTGCTTGCGTGCCTGCATGCATTCTGCATGCCTGCTGCATGCCTGCTGCATGCCTGCTGCATGCCGGCTGCATGCATGCTGCATGTCTGCATGCATGCAAAATGATATAGTATATTAATATTATGACGTGATTTCTTTACACTAATTGTAAATTAGAGCTTTTAATTTAGTAGACTATTTCTTAATAAACAAGGTTCAAAAACCAAAGTAAATAATTTAAACATAAGAAAACTTTATTATGTTATGCATAGCAAGTTTGTTGTTGTTTGCTTTTTGAAATTAAGGTGAATGAGTTCGTTATGGATTTAAGGATTTTGTCTGTTATGCTTTTCAAATGTATGTCTTTTGAATACTATCTATGCCTTTAAAATATTATGGCAAACATAAATTATGCCTTTTGTTACTTATGCTTATTTAAATTATGCCTTTTCATGGATATGCCTTACATATTTCAGCAGTATAATATTATGCGTTATGAAGTTATAATATTAAGACTTATGGCAAGTGATGATTATGCATTTTTAGTTTATGACGAAAAACGTTATGCGTTTCAATAGGTAACCAAATAATTAACTCAGTTTTGGTGTTTTATTTCATACATATCATTTTGTAAAAATACTATTCTATACGTGCTTCATCATCATCATCATCACAGCCCATATACGTCCCCACCGAGGGGCTCGAGCCTACCCTATATTAGGGTGATTAGGCCTTAGTCAACCACGCTGGCCCAGTGCGGATTGGTCGACTTCACATACATCATTGAATTTCTTCGCAGATGTATGCAGGTTGCCTCACGATGTTTTCCTTCACCGTAGGAGCGTCAGACAAATGTACATATGAAATTCGAAACGAAGAACACATTGGTACATGGCGGGTCTCGAACCCCGACCCCCCGATTGGAAGGCAAGTGCCGAGTCCACTGCGCCACCGACGTGCTTGTAATGTCATAATTTGAAAAAGTCCCACTTCTGTGTGCTGTCACTGCTAATAATACATGAAAACAAATATAAGGGCTTATAAGGGCTATTCGAGTTCAACTCTGCCAACAGTAAACTCTTCGTTATTATGAAGTAGCTTCGTAATAATCCTTAGTGGTTGAAAAATCCAGGTGAAGCAGACTTCCATCTTCCGCTTTATCGTCACCAATCATCAGGTGAGATGTAGTTCGCATCGATTCCATGTCATAAAAAAAATCCGAAAACTCTAGTATTTACACCGTGACAGTCGAAATTTTTATTCAACACTAGCTGAGCCCGCGAACTACGTTTCGCTTTATTAAAGTTCAACAATGTAGTTTCCTTATTTTTTGGATGGGAATTCCTCAGCAACCTGAAGGAATTTTGAAAAATCCTTCCTTAGTTGGGTCTGTGAAAAAAAGATGTGAAAACTAGAAAATTAATATTACAATTCCGAATTTGCAATGACGACGAATATCTTTTGGCTACAAAAGCCAACGAGCCCTTGTACCTTTCGTGCTTCTAGCTCCGGTTATTTGGTCCCTACGTTGATACCTCAGTCAGACACTCAGTAAGTCACCATTGAATAAGGGACTATTGTGAGTTTTTTTGAGATGAGTGAAGGTACCTCCCCAGTCGGGCTAATCTACACCGTGTTTGGTCAATATCCTATCAAGCTAAAACCTACCCATGTAAACATAGACATATAAAATTTATTGCGTCATTGAACATTCGAAATTGTAAAATTAATCTTGAATAGAAATAGTTAGGTCGGTGAAAAAAATGTATGGAAACTTAGAAAAATAATTTTACAATTTCGAATTTTCAATGACGCCGAATATCATTTTTTATGACATTGTTAACATGAGTAGATTTCGGTTTAATAGGGTATTAACTAAACACCTTGTTTAGAGTGGTATTACTACATCAATCTGTCTCAATCATCACATAGAGGGCACATTATTCGTGTATAGGGCACAGTATATACCGTACAGTCCACGGAGGCAAATCTAAACTTACGTCTGGATCCTTGGTGTATGAGCACTTGTGAACGTCAAAAGCACCCTGACACCTTTCCTTATCAGGTGTGTCTGCAAATAAATGGAATAAAAAATAGTGAGGTAAGTAGAGCGTTCCTGTTCCAGGTAATCCTAGTGTGAAGTCCAGAGTACTTAATCTGTAATTTTATTTATTTATTTATTTAATCTTTATCACACAACACAAAAGATATGTACAAAAGGCGGACTTAATGCCCGAGCCATTCTCTACCAGTCAACCAGTAAGAATGTGGGAAAAATTGTAGACGGTGTACGAGTCAAAGAAAAAAAAACTTAAAATTATTTGATGGTAGCAAACAAATATAGAATAACCTTAATTATATTAGGTCCTTACATATGAAAGTGGCGTTTTGTTTAGGAGGAACAAAAAGTTGATTTTTTTAATATAATATATTTATTCAATCAAAGTATGTACCATTGCTATCTATGCACTTTTGCCATCTCAAATGTAGTTCATCGATCCCTTTACTAAAAAAACCATTCGGACGGCAATCAATACTTTCTTTGAAGGCGGTTTGGACGACCCCATCTGAGTATAATTTTTTCCCTTTCAAGAAGTTATGCAAATTTCGAAAAAAATGGTTATCTGTTGGAGCAAGGTCCGGAGAGTACGGTGGATGTCTTAGATATTCCAATTGAAGCTGATCTAGCGTTATCATGAAGCAGCAGTGACCTAGAGCGATTGACGAGCCTCGGTTGTTTAGCAGCTAGCTTTTCCATCATGGTTTGCAGTTGCTGACAATAGACATCTGCCGTAACCGTCTGGCCAGATTTAAGAAAGCTGTAGTGAACGACACCAGCACTAGTCCACCAAACGCTCACAAGTAACTTTTTTGGAGTCAATTTTCGCTTGGGGCATGGTTTGGCTGGTTCGGCAGGGTTCAGCCATTGCGATGAGCGCTTCCGATTATCGTACAGGACCCACTTTTCATCACAAGTAATGATTCGATTTAAAATCCCTTCATTATTGTGCCGGTTGAGTAATGCAACCATAATGCAACGCAGCAGTCAACGCACGTTTGTTGATTTGCTTCACTCAATTCGTGAGGTTACCCACCCACCTTTCACCCACCTTTCAAGCTTATTCACCTTCCCAATTTGCTTCAAGTGGATTAAAACAGTTTTATCACTAACACCGCAGCCTGCAGCTAACTCGAACGTTATTTGCGATGGATCCGCTTCCACAATAGCCTTCAATTCTTCATTATCAACTTTGGTCTCCGGCCGTCCACGGGGCTTGTTTTGCAAGTAGAAATTTCTAGAACGAAAACGTTGGAACCAAAAACGTACTGTGCGGCACCGTCGCCATATACATCATTAATCCTTCGAGCCGTTTCTGCAGCACTGGTGCCACGGTGGAACTCGTACTCGTAAATAACGCAATATTTCAAGTTTTCCATTTTGTAAACTGAGTGAAGCAAAGAAAAAAAACAAGTGAATTATAATTTTCGAAACACAAATATATGAGTAAATAGCTGTATAAATTTGAATTTGGAATTCCTAATCATAGAGGAGATATTTGAGATCAAAGTGGCCAGTACGGCAAAACGCCAATTTCATATGTAAGGACCTAATATAAAAAGATAACAAAACAAAAATATTTAATATAATTTAAAACTACATAAAATCATGTTTTTATTGAAATCAATCAATCATAACAGCTCATATGTACCCACCGAGGGGCTCAAGCGAGCCTACCCTAAGTTAGGGTGGTTAGGCCTTAATCAACCACGCTGGGTCAGTGCGGATTGGTCGACTTCGCATACACCTTTGAATTTCTTCGCAGATGTATGTAGGTTGCTTCACGATGTTTTTCTCCACCGTAGGAGCGTCAAACAAATGTACATATGAAATTCGAAAACGAAAAACACACAAACAAACATTTATTAAACATATGAAACCAGTCATTAATTATAATCATAATTAATCATCATCATCATCACCACAGCTTATATACGTCCCCACCGAGGGGCACGAGCCTACCCTAACATGTTAGGGCGATTAGGTTTTAGGCGATTCAGGTGATTTTAGAATACATAATAAAACTAATGTGGAATTAGATCACCCAGGAGACTTTAAGAAACAAAATATGTAAATTAAAATCATGTGGAATTCGATCACCCAGGTGATTTGTTGTCGGGTGATTTTAGTACACAAAAATGTGGAATTTGATCACCTGGGTGATATCACCCAGGAGCTCAAAGTGGAATTATCCAAAAATATCGATCAGAACCTGACTCGTCTGCATTGATACCTCTGTTCCACCTTTTTCTGCCTCCAAGCAGCGATGCTTGCACTGCTGTGTTCCGGGTTCAAGGGTAAGACAGGCAGTGAAATTACTGTGGCTTAACAAAAGTTGGCAACGTATATTGGCGTCCTTGTAGGGGTTGTAGATTTGCAACCCTTACAAGAACCACATGGACTATAGGCGACTGAAGTCACTTACCATAAGGTGGGCAGCCTGGTGGGTTATTGTCTAAGAAAAATCTATCACGATCGCCTACAATTTGACAACCATTGCGCCGTGAACCCAAGAGCCTGCGCCGACATCCCTTTAATTAAGAAGCGATGGATGAACGGCGACTGTCAAATTGTAAGCGATCGCGATAGATTTTCTCTTATTGCCGGTTTCAATATTCTATCTATCTGTGGATTTGATTACTAGCGATAGGCATTTGACATTAACTCCATACAAAAAACGTCAAAATTCTATTTCCAGTAAGCACATCCACAGAAAGATAGGATATTGAAACCGGTCGTTAGACAATAACCCCCCTGTTTGTTTGTTAGAATAGTTGTAAGTATAAAAAATCCTTGTCTATGAAACTTATGAAATAGTCAACTTGGAAGTATATTTTTATGGCGATATTTAGGATTTTTTATCACACTACCGAGTTTTCTATTCAGTTATTGTGTTTCTTTGTATCTTTTTCAGTCTACAGTAAATTTAATGTATGGAATTCTACATCATTTTTTCATACTGGATAAAAATCAATCTTTTCGTCCAATTGCGAAGTGGCCGCAAGCGTTAAGTACCGTTTATAGAGTTAATCGTATTATATTAAGATATTCGGGTATTTAGGTACCTACGTTAGATTTCTTGTTAAGCCCGGGTAAATACACTAACATATAATAAATACATACACAAAAATATATTCCAAAAAAACAAAAAGCAACCTCCAAGAAAGCATTAAAAAATATACATATAAATAACAATATTATCAAATCACAAACAAGCTAGCGGTCCTATAATTAAAAAATTGTTTCCGACTTTTTGAAATCAATTTTTATTGTTTACTAGCTGTGCCCGCGAACTACGTTTCGCCATCAAAATACTTAACACAGTGTTGTTTTTTCCTCCATTTTATTCCATAATGATTCAACTTTATTCTGCCTTTCTTGAGCATCGGCCATTTCGAAATTAGGACAATTTTCGTAGGTTCGTAATGTTTTTTTTTCTAACAGTCCACAAAATTAATACATTACATATTACTATAAACACTAAGTATTATTATTGTTTTAGAGACATTATTGATATTAATAAACTCTTCTTCAGTAGAAAGAACTACACAGTTGCAAGAATAATCTTTATCGTATTCATGTTTCGAATTAAAATAAACAATTGTTAATAAATTACAACTGTATACGAATAAAGTTTAGATCTTATAATGGGTGTTGGTAACACCAACAAAATATATTTTTTGGATATGACAACTTGGCCAATTTTAACTGGTCGTACAGTAAGCTCCTTGTCAAGCTATACTGTTTGACCTTTGAACCGTTCTTATGTCGCTCGTAATACTGGCGGTTTTCATAGAGTTAATGTATAGCATGAATGGGGGGGTTACTGTACAAATACGTTTTCCGTATTCGATATCCGATCACGGAATACAGACACGGAGTTTCGTGAACGTAGCGCAGACGTTCGTTTCTTCTCATTCGGGATTTCTACCATTCTACCTAAACGTACGTACAGAACGTGTTCCGTTCGTAATAAAAACGAACGTGTGCGGCAGTCAATGAGTATTTTGTATAGATTTGATGCATTCGGATGCCCGCATTCAGAAAACGAATGCGAAAAAACGTATTTATGCGGTTAGCCTTAAAATGTATTGAGACTTCCGTTTTTGTAACGTGTACTGTGCGATATAGTGTTGCTGGCATAGTTCGGTTAGCAAACTCGCCGTGATGACTAACATCCAACACACAAACTTGGAGTTATCGTTAGTTAGTTCACGATCGTTGCATTATCACGGTCTCGAAGGACACTAAACACAGGTAACATCTAACATCGAACATCCAATAGGCCCCGGAACGGTTCTCAAACTTTGTTGGTGACGGAACCCTTTTGGAAAGCGAAATACTTGACGGAACCCTAAAATAAAACAATATTTTTTAAAAGTGTATTCTTTATTAATAAGCATAATAAAAGTACGACCAGAGAGGGTGTTTTGATTTTTCTAAATTATTGCGGAAACCTTTTAGGGGTATTGTGGAGCCCTAGGGTTCCGCGGAACACACTTAGAGCATGGCTGCTCTAGGTACCCTTCAGGGCCTACTTTCATTTAATACCCCTATTGCTAGGTTTGAAAAGCAACTGTTATCCGTCTTTTTTGAGCGGCGGCCATGTTGAATTTTTCCAATTAAAACTATTAAAAGTTTGAAGATAGTTTCCAAAAATGCGTGTTTTTACAAAATGCATGTTTTTTGATACTCACCCAAATATTTACAAGATAGTATCATATTGCTTGCCCTCTCCATATACTTTTCAGGTATTATATTGACGATCATATCATAATCAACAGACCCATCATCTTCCACCTGCAATATAAGTATATCTTTGTAAGAATTTGATTATGTTATCTAAGAATCCTACTGACGATAATTTTGGCATATTCTAGTTAAATTAATTAAATCATCTGAATGCTGACAATTTTTAAACACTTACTGCCGTACTCAGAGACATAATATAATTTTTTATTCTTCGTCAAAGTTCTCTTTCTATTAAATAAAAATAGTATGAGAGGACAAGTCACTTAATGATGTATTTCAATTAACTGACGTCTGTGAGTGCGACAGTTAATAATTATGTTCAGTATAAATATCAAAAATGTCAGTACAACAAGCTCGCTTAACCGTATTACTTTTGAATGCGACGCAAACGAATCGAGTTAAAAATAAATTAAACTCATGTTTGTATCTAATTTCGCAGGCGGGCTCAGCGAAGAGAGAAACAAACAAAAGACTCACAAGGTTCGCCTCCTCCATCAGGCAAAACATATAACACTTCAATTTCTGGTCCTCCTTAAATATGCCGCTTTCGCAATTCTTTATGTCCTCTGGGATCAAACGAGAATAAAGACTATTATAATGTGTACAAGCATTGTTAGAGCTCTACGCTAGTGAGACACATGTGATCGTACTTCCACAAATTATAATAAATTTTACAGGAATCTGAAACGACTGAAAAGTTGACTGTCAATATTTTCCTGCAAGGATGTAATTGAACTGCAATTTGAAAGAAGTGTGTAATTTTTATTTTACATTTTAGGGTAAGTTGTGCATTCTTTAGGTTAAATTACATGAATTACTAACTTCATACCGGTACACGTCCAGAATAACTAAATACTATTATTATTTCCATAAGTTATAATCATACCAACCGTAATCCACCACTACTGGGCATGGTCTTCCAAGAAGAGTATAATAATATATGTTTAGCGCGGGTACAGAAAACCCAATTTTAGCTTATGATACATCTGCTAAAAATGCTTGTGTATGGGATGCTTATAAATAAATACTAGGTACGCAAATTGACGTTTTCTTAAATTATGAAACAAAAAAACGTTACGAAACTTTTTCGATTTTAATTTTTTTCCAATTCTAACCAAGTATTAGCACTATGGCGCATGGATTACTCGTGGCGATTGTTCCACGTCATTCGCATATTACAACACGCTCAGTACAAAGAGAAAATTTCCTTGGTGAACTCACCCTCGGCCACCCCAGTCTTAGAGACGCATTCGTTGTGAACATGTTGTATTATTTCTTTGATTTCGTCGCTCAGCTCCTGAAATGAGATTTGTAGTTAGGTAGGTATACAAGAAAAGTGCGGTCCTGAAAAAGATAAAGGTAGCAATATTACGGAGCACAATATTTTTGTACGCAGATTTTTATTTGTTTTCTTTGTTCACATATTGTTTTGTGAATAGCTATATCATTGTGATGAATGAACACGACTAATATAATATAGCTTAAGAAATATAAATGAATATATTAATTCATATGTGTACAATAGCTGGCGACTGGCGACTGGTGGTGGTGGTAGGTGACGCGATATTGTGGATATTGCAGACCCTGAAAGAGTGGAATGCTCAATGACCGCAGTAGAGTTCCCAACAAATAGGTTTTTAAATGAATACGGACAAGATAAAAGGACATTGCTCTGCGTCCATACATTATTCGCCCCAATACCAACAGCAGTGAAAAATTATTTTCTATAATTAGACATTAGTAAATACTGTACCTCCACATATCGAATTATATATATCAATATGAATCAGATTTTGAGGTTAGTTGAAGTAACACGTTATTTCGTTAGAGCAATACACATAGTCCATATCTATACAATTATTAAAATAATAATTATTGCAATCAATTAAAGAACGTTATTACAGCCACGTAGTAAAGAACAAAAAATGTGTAAATTAAAAAGCAAGTCACAAGCACAACGAACTAACAAGCGACAGCGCGTGAGTAGTCAAATGACGTATGTTTAATTTAAATTTATGTTGTAAATTGTGAAAGAAGTTATGAAAAACATAATTAATACAACTAAATAAATGTCCATACCTACATAAAATCGACTCAATTCTATTCAGTCGAGCAAAGGTAACAATAACCATTCGTATATTTTACTTCATTTGGTTATGTTTCTGAAAGTACTTTTATATATTTTTGATTTGTCCGTCGAATACATACGTACGAGTATATTTGTTACTAGCTGTGCCCGCGACTTCGCCCGCCTGGACCGATCTTGATAAAAGTAGCCTATAACACCTTGTATAATTAGTTATCTTTGAGTGAAAGTCCCGTCAAAATCGGTCCAGCCGTTCCGGAGATTAGCGGGAAGAAACAGACAGACAGACAATTTTTTTACCCATTTAGTAAAAACTTGTTATTTTGACATTACAAACAGACACTTCAATTTTATTTATTTGTATAAAATAAATGAGAGTTATTATAAAATATGCATATAATTATGACGTAAATCAAATCTTTGTTGGTCGTGAGACGATTTTCGACATTGTCCTTTTAGTCTAATCTTTATGTCGTACCCACTTCTGTGAAGATTGGAGGGCTCTACACTGAAAGTTGTTGACAACGAGTATTTTTTGCTTGTGGCAAATTATTCATCCCGGTAAAATCAACATCCAAAAAGAGTTATCGACGAATCTTCAAAGGCTCAAAGTCTTCGAGTATCAGTCTATTTTGAGCGATTTTGATTGCCTCGTGCACATAATAGGGATAGGTTGTTCCGAATTTGGTCGGAACAATGTGTCGGGCTATGTCCTCGGTTTCTTTTGCCATTAGCTTTGCCGATGATTACGAGCTTCTCCAAGTTATCATTGGTTTTTCGTGCAATATTACCAAAGAATTCGAGGACTCTACGAAGACTGGCCGATAAGAGCCTAGTATTTACCTTGAGTTCCTTCAGTATTGACACATTGGTCTGATAAGTTATCTAGCAAATATTTACCCAGAATTCTACGCCAACACCACATTTCAAAAGCATCAATTCTTTCGGTCCGCGGATTTAAGGTTCATTTTTCGGATGCATCCAAGAAGATAACGAACGCGAAGGTATGAACGAGATGGATTTTTGTAGTTCTAAAGATATCTCTGCACTTCCTAATTCTTTGCAGTTGGGACAAAGCGATCTTGGACATACTTATCGTTTTGCGGATTTCAAGCTCCGATGAGCCATCGTTGAACCCCAGGTACAAAAAGTTGTCAACTATATCCATGTTAAGCGCTCCAGAGATAAGTAACTGTTTGGTTCGATTTACCTACCATTATGACTGTCTTGAATCTGTTTATCGATAGACGAAGTCATCTGAGGGTAATAGAGAGAGCAACTCTCGCTGTTGTTGCACCGCGTGATAGAATGAAAAATGATAAAATCCGCAACTCAGCAAGAGAGCATAGCCCAATAAATTACGGCCCTTAAGTGGCAGTGGGCAGGGCAAGTTGCTCGTAGGATTGACAACCGTTGGGATGGAAAGATCCTCGAGTAGCAGCCGCGTACCGGCAGACGCAGCGTTGGCAAGCACCCCAAAATTTGGACCGTAGAATTGGCGAAGGTCACGGAAAATCGCTGGATGCAAGCAGCGCATGACCAATCAGTTTGGAGATCCTTGAGATAGTCCTATGTCCAATGAGCCATCTCTCGGCTGAAATATTATAACATTCCTTATAGCAGTAATGGATGAAAGTGTTTCAAAATAACAGTTCTGAGTTGGCAACCGAAGTTAGAGCAGGGCGGGTTAGATAACGGGGTGCGATGTCAAACAACCTCCTCGTGGTGCACCCTGGGCAACTCGGCAGATTCTCTGCCGCGGGCTAATAGTCTGACGAGAGGACCCCAATGGAGGGGGGGCGTGGGATGGCTGGGTTCAACCCCGCGGGCCACTTTCTTTGGCCACCCGCTTCATGCGGGGAAGGGCGAAGTCCCCTCTTCTTGTGTTAAGAAGAGATGTGTGGCTTTCGCTAGAAGCCGATTTCGGCGTCTACCTTTGCTGGTGGCAGAGTTGAGGCGATTCTTATCGCCATACTCGCACTGAGCGGGCCGGGGATTGGCGCACTGAGCGTCAGACCGCGTGGAAGACATCCACAATATAAAACCAACTTCGGGGTGTAGAGCGGCGCAATTCTGTGCCGCTCCACAAAGTACTGAGCCCGGTGGATAATCCGGCAACGGACATATCACAGGTAGGGGGTCAGCGGGAATAAAGAACCGTTGTTGTCCCCTTCCCCCTGTCTTGTGACGGACGGAGGAGCTGCTGAGGGGGTTTTAGTGGGTAGGCCTGGGCCGTGTACAGTCTGGGGAGTCCCACATATTCTCGTGATTTGGCTCGACCACGGGGAATGCGTAAAAGCAAAATGCTTTGCCCCCCTCCCAAAAAAAAGGGCGGGTTAAATAACGTGTCAAGATGCTTAGATGTGCACAGCAGCGCTTTAATGAAACTTTCAAATAACCATAGAGGTATATAGCAATGACTAAAGAATTCCTATCTCGATGGTAAATATAGGCGCCGTGCCTGCCCACCCTGGATTGGTCCGTCATTGGTACTAGGGATGTTACGAATGTCATATTTTTTACATTCGCGAATGCGAATGCGAATGTTTGGAGTGCGAATGTTGCGAATGCGAATGCGAATGTTTACTTTAGATATCAAATCAGGTAATTAAAAAAAACAAATAAATGAATTATTATTCATTTTTATTAGGTAATTAGAAAAAAAAGACGGATATACCATTTTAGGTAGTTTTAATTAGCTTTAAGTGATAGTGACAGGCACAAATTCAATACCCAAATTTCAAAAGCGGAATATTGTATTTTAGATGACATCGATCGACGACACGTCACGCACGACTCCCGTATACATTCGCATTCGCAAAACATTCGCATCATTTGATGCGAATGCGCATGTTGAAGCGAATGTTTAAAATGATGCGAATCATTCGCTTATGCGAATGCGAATATTCGTAACAACCCTAATTGGTACCCAGTAGTGGTCAGTAGTACCCAGGGTCAACCTGGTTGAAAATCTATGATGGACGCTAAAATACTGATAACTTCACACAAATATAATTATGAGCCAGCTCCCCCTCCTGAAAATTACCCCAGATACGCCAATGCAAATAACATTAGGCATTTGAAATTTAATTAACATACATTTGCGTAAATATAACAAGAATTTTCATTTACACAATACTATTATATACTCTTACGAATCAGGAAGTCTGTGTATGTAAATCTATGTTCCCAATGAGCACCCAAAAATATATTTTCACATATTCTCAACTATACAAAAAGTATGTAGGACTAGCTATTACTATTCACTCGCTTTCTGTTGATCTACATACGTTACCTTTGTGAACACCGTAGGGGAAATAAGTCGCTTCAATATTAAAAATGAGATAACATTCTCAAAGAAAATATTAAGTCGTGATTCCTTAGGGACCGGCCCAATGCGCATCAACTTGTATCATAACGTTAAATATTAATTTAAATGGTATGACTCTGTCTCCACTGCGATTGTTCCGTACATTATTTCAATATTTTTTTACAATGTTTTAAATTTTTTCGTACATTATACATACGTAGTATCAATAACGTTTCATTATATCAATAACAATTAACCCCTATATATTAACAAGGAGTCACAGCATAGTTAAGTTAAACATAGAATATTATGAATGTATTTAATCCAAGTAGGTAATACACATAGGTAGCTAACTTAATTTGAGGTCATAATTGTAGTTTTATATATTTTTTAAGTCTTTGTATCCTATTAATAATAATAATTTATTCACAAACACAGCTTTGGGACATAACAGACATAACAAAATTACAAAATTACAAGTATGTAAAGGTATTGTAAGCTCTCTTGCAGTGACCCGCTGGCTTCCAAGCTAGGTATAACCTGTGTTTTGGAAGATAGTGGTTCAGTCTCAGTAATTTGATAGGGCGAGCACCCGAGTGTACTTAATATTAGACTAGAATACTAGACGAATAAAAAAAAATACTGCCTCAATAGAAGCTAATATAAATATATAAAAAAAGAAGAATAGCAACAAAAAAAAATTGTTTTCCAATAACTATAAAAACAACCAAGATATAAGGTTTTATTTTTTTTTTTTTTCTTCATCTCTTTCTAGCAAAAAGGCAATTTACATGGAGTCTACATGGCCATACTCAACAATGACGCCACGGTCAATGTCGGATCTCTTTGTCTAATCGCTTCCATGTCTTCGCTTTGTCTATTATTTGTTTATATTTAGTTATTTCAATTTAATTTAACTATATCTATGTCATTTTTGATTTTAATTCGTGCACCGTCTACAATTTCTCCCACTTTTTACTGGTTTACTGGTAGAGAATGCCCCAGGCATTAAGTCTGCCTTTTGTACATCTTTTGTTTTATGTACGATATAGATTAAATAAATAAATAAAATTCACGTGACAACTTTTTTTTCTATTAGGAAGCAGAGTGCCAAACTATAACCACGGCCTATCGACTACAACTCAGCGTTGCCCCTCAGATGCGACTTGGTGCGAGTACCTATTCCTCTCCATGAGAGGAAGACACGTCGGGGAACTCGGGGAAGAATATATCGCTGGCTATCCTGTCTGACTGAAGATCCAATTATATCCAAGTGTTTCATGAATTTTCAACACCGTCCGATACAAAATATTTCCCAAACTTCCAAATAACTCTCCACCATATACGACAGAGGTATGAAGGAACCCAATGAAAACGGAAGGTCTCCGAGTTGGCTGCGGCTAGCTAATGGTTTAAGCATTGACGGTATCTTGTAACACTGTAGTTATATGTAGGTATTTGTATAATTCAGATTTTTAAAATTCATTCATAATATTGTATGAAAACAGCATTTAGATAGAAAAAGACTCAATTACGACAAGTAACTACAATAATACGGCTGTAAGAGAATGACGTGTGTCATTGGAGATGCGTGCGTCCCACAGAATTACGTATTCGCAAATGGCGACGTTGAGCAATAGTGTCGGCTGGCTGCCACCGCGGCACTCATCCATCAACCCTCACCTTGGCTAGACAGTTCAACTATCAGAGGGCAAAAACTGACACAAGTGAGACATCGACTTAGAACGCATTCAGAATAGTAAAATATTTACTGTCTTTTTTTGATATCCGTGTATCAAAAAATGACTTTATTAAAAATTCTCCCGAGCTGTATTAACGCCTATATACGAAAATTGATAATGCAATGCTATACGCTCGTAAACGATGGAGCCACGTAAAACAGGTACATCGGACATACGTCATCAACTTGACTTTCGCATTCGACGAGCGACGAGCATATTGTTATTACCATATTATTATTGTGTACCAGCTTTATTGTCAATATAAGGATCAGTCTTCAAAACAGTTTTAATTTAGCCATCCTCCAACGCGCCCTTGAGACGCGACACTATCTATAATTCATAATTATTATATTTCTCCACTTCATTCTCGATATAATTAACCACAAATCCCTTAAATCTACTAGGCAACATTCGCACAATTTTAAAAGACATGTATATAACTATAAAAACAAACGTCTTGTCATTCACTCGGCCACGCCTTTGCTCGGTTCATTATTCCTTTTATGTGCGAGGTAACAAGTGGACGCGTTTGCGCTTTATCGTACGTAATCGTGTCAAGACGCAACGCGAAAGTAATAAGTAATTTAATCGTTACCATGAAAATTAATCATGACCGTGAAAAAATAAGAAAAAAGCTAATAGAAAAACTTCGTCGCATAATAATATCATCATCCGACGACTATGCTAGATCAAATACCTAAATTAAATTTTGATATATGATTGTTAATGGTAGCACACATCGTTTACCAGTTTTTTAAGGTAACTCTTTGTGCTGGGTGCTGTATCTAATACTAATCTTTTCGGTTATCTGTTGCTCCTACTTGGATAATCAACATCGGAACGATCAAGCCGCCTCTAGACCAAAACATGTCCACTCAAAATCCTGAGTGACCCCGAAACCGTACTTGCGCATGGTGATACCGGTGATACCAGATGACCAGGCGGGCTTCGAGCAATACCACCAGTTCAGCGTGTCTAAGTTCCGATTTCTTTTGGTCACCTAGGACACCCAGTACAAAGGCGGTGACTAGTATTCTTTCCCCGTAACCGCACGAATAAAAAACCACTGCTTCAAACACCAAATATTATCCGAAATTCCTTTGTCTGCTAGGTACCTTTTATTTTTCAATGTAACGTGTCAATCTGCGATATGACTGTAAATCTTTAAATTTTATGTTCTTATGGGAGCGGGCGCGGAAAAGCTGCTCCGCTGCGCCGCAGACAGTTGGGTAGGAGGATGCACGCGTTCTTGGGCACGCACCACCAACTACCCTAAGCAACCAGAGACGAAAGTGGCCCTGCCGACCGACAACCCACAAAATTAACATTTTCTATCATTGTACAGTTAATCCATTTAAATACTGCTATGAATCTTACCAGAACTTCCTTTGCTTCAACAGAATACACGATAGCCAAAATTAAAGGTATAATTTTGCAGACCATGGCTCACCATCCCCCACGCGCCACCACTGAGGCGACAGCGGCTAAGTCCGTATTATATTGTATCAGCAACTTACAGTTAATAACATACTGCTTACCGTTAGTTGCATAGCCTACAATTAACACATTAGCCAACAGACCACGAACGACAATTAAATATCATTACGAGGAAAAATTCATCATGAAAGGCTCGTTCGAGAGTCAACAAGTAATAATAATCTAGAAAAGTAATAAAATACTGTAAAAATGTTTATGGAAATGTACAATATTTATGATAATTTTATTGTATAAAATATTTTGTCAAGTTAAGAAAGAATTTGTTTGTCGAAAATAATGTATTTTCGAAAATGGCTGTCAGTAAAATTTGTATTGAACTATTCAAAAAATAAAAATCGACTAATAAAAAATATTACTGTGTGGTTTAATGAAACCACGAAGCAAGGGAAACTTTTTTCAGTTCGTAGGGATTTGACTGAAATTTTTCGAAAAATTATCCGATTTAGGGTATTAAAATCGCCTTTTTAATCTAAAAAATAATAATTAAGATATTAAAACTAATAAAAATACTAAATAGTAAAAACAGAATATTTTTTGACAACACTTTAAATTAAACGGTTCTAGCTTGACTTAAAAACGTATTTTGACACTTCCCATGGGCTAAGTGATTTTTAAAAATATATTCAACACTTTTCTGTATCTCTGTTCACTTTTACGAAATTCACTAAAAAATCATTACAAAAATCGATTAAAGTATCTGTTGATGCTTTAATCGAATTATTTAACCTTTGTTCGTGATGGGTCCCCGTGTCAAAAGCAAATGATTGATTTTTAAAAGGAAATTATACCTAAATAAAAAAAACAAATTAATAAAAAGAAATAAAAAAACTGTTCGATTAAGGGTATTAAAATCGCGTTTTTAATCTTAACTTTAATCTTTTTCTTCTGAAAAGAAAATTACAAATAAAAAAATTTAATAAAAAGTAATAAAAAATAATTAATAAAATAAAAAAATAATTAATAAAATAAAAAACAAAAGCAATAAAAATACAAAATAAATAATAAAAAGCTATACTCTACACTGGGATTAAAGCACTGCCACTCGGATTTAAAATCAAAGCTCTAACGCACAGGACCAATCCTGTCATATGCGAAATTGTGAAATTAGTGATCTCATGTTTTTTTTTGTAATGCGACATGCGATAGACAGACGTAAAAATTTGTGGCGATGTAAAAAAAGTTTCACTTTAAAAAAACTGATTAATAAAAAACAAAATGTAATAAAAATACCAAATTAATAAAATAAACAAAAAAGTAATAAACAACAAATTTATGAAAAAAACTAATGTTCTACACCCAGGATCGAACCACTTGCCACTCCAGATTCAGAAACGAAGCTCTAACGCACATGACCAGACCAGTCCTATACAAAGTCGTAAATTGTTATTTTGTATAGCGACATGCGATAGATGGACGTAAAAATTTGTGGCAATGTAAAAAAAGTTTCAATTTAACCCTTACCTGGTATTGGGGATCAAAATACAACTCAGTGCAACATATTTTTTAACATAAATTTGCAGTTTTGTAAGCTACACTCCGGCTCATCGAGCTAATTTTATTACGTCGCGGGGTGCGGCGGGCGACGCGACGGACGTTGGTCGTTCTAATATTACTGGGAACAGAGATACGTACAAAAATCACCCCGGACACCAAGACATTTTGGTTGTAATTTTTTTATTATTTCATTGATCTCATATAATGTTCCTATATTTGTTATAATGATTATATAAGAAAATAGTACCAAAATAGTACCATAATTGTTAGATTTTTATAGAACTTAAGTCTAACTAAACTCAACTCTTAAAAATATTGTTAATAAATGAGAGGTTATGAAAGGTTTAAAAATAATTTCCTTTTTGTGTTTCAAAGTGTAATAAAAGTTGTTTGATACATAGATTAATAGTTGTTTAATTAAATAAAATAATAATTAACAAAAAAAATTAACTATTCATATTTTAATAACTTAATTCATCACAGAGGTCACATTTCACCCCCGATACCAACTAAGTTGCCCTTTTTGGCGAATCCAGTTAAGGGTCATCCAGACCTCCTACCGTCAAAATAAGTTATTTAAACAACCATCAGATTTTTATATTGAATGCAGTGCAAATTTTTTAACTGACTTAATTTTCTTATTTTTTTTTTATTTTGAAGTAGATCATTGATTGAAACAGACTTTAATAATTTATAGGTATTTGTTAACTGACTTAAAAAAGAGGAGATTCAATGTACAACTGTAGCTAAATAAGTATTTTTTGTGTATGTTCATCGTTATCTCCGTCAACTATTAAGCAATTTTAAAAATTCTTTTTCTTTTCGAAAGAGATTAAATCCTTCCTTCGAGGAAAAATTCTTACATTTTATTATCATTTATCACGTACAGTCGGCACCAAAAGTCGATGACCAGATCCAGATTTCCAAAACCTCTATACAGCATAACACACATAAATCGTTAAACAAGACTTGTGTCGAAATTTGATGAACATCCGTAAAGGTCAAAATTGGCTAAACATCGGTCCTTAAAAAGTATATATACACTGTTAATTTCGAAACACCTAAACATCATAATTTACAAAAATAGCTGAACTGACACCAAAACTCCTATACACGGCAACACACATAAGTCGCTGAACGAGATCAACGCCAGAGCTAAATGAACATCGTAAGTTCAAAATTAGCGGAACACTTGGTTTATAAACATATTTTCAGAAGTTCGTACCTAGATTATACTCTTTATGCAAAAATAGCTTAACACCCCTTTCACAAGCTTTAGTTTAATTTTACCCATATTTCCAGTGTCCGATTTAGCTGAAATTTGGCACATTTTAGCTCAATTGGATCGGCTCAATTTATTTGTTACCCGAGACATTGCAAGATTACCCAACATCCGCCATTTTTACAAGCTTTTATTTAACTTGCAATGTAAGTAAGTATGTAAATATGTAAGTATGTATGTTCGCGTGAAATCTTGCAACTCAATTTTGAAGCAGATATCTTTAACCGATTGAGCTGAAATTTTGTATACACATTCAGTTTGGATAACAATGCGTGGTTGACTATGTGACGTCATTATAAATCCAAAATGGCGGCATACCCAAGATGGCGGACCAATAATGTTTAATGCACCCTTACAATATGAGTATCAAATAAAAGGTATTGCTAAGAGTAACTCGAAAAATAATGTTACGTCACTATTAATACAATGTGGCGGACTTCTAAAGCTTGAAAATCAATTTTGAGGTAGATATCATTAACTGATTGAGCTGAAATTTTGTATACACACACAGTTTGGATGAATATGTATGGTTAACTGTGTGACGTCATTCTAAATCCAAGATGGCGGCATACCCAAGATGGCGGACCAATTATTTTTAATACACTCCTACAATATGGGTATCAAATAAAAGGTCTTGCTAAGAATAACTTGAAAAAATAAAGTGATGTCACTATTAATCCAATATGGCGTACTTCTAAAGCTAAAAATAATTTTGAAGTAGATATTTTTAAACGATTGAGCTGAAATTCTGTATAGATGTTCCGGCAAACTACCTGGCAACAATGATGCGTTGAATGAGATGAACAGACTGAGAAACGTGTCCATTGATAACTAAAAAGTAAAAAATAAATTAAATGTAAAAAAACCTTTTTAAAAACAAACCTTTATTTAAATGCGCTAAAAAGAAAAAATAAACTTTACACTAAAACTTTTACTTATAACGTCATTTCACATTTGACACAATTTATGACATAAAAGCTTGTCGCGAGATTTACTTTTGTAGTTAAACAAGTAGGTAAATTAAATAATTTGATGTGAATAATTTTATACATTAGAATTTTCAAGCTAAGTAAATACGAGTAGGTATTTAAAAGTACTCTTTTAAGTACTTTTAAGTTACTACACACAAGTAAATCTCGCGATATGTCATATAAATTGTGTCAAATGTGAAATGACGTTATAAGTAAAAGTTTTAGTGTAAAAAGTTTAGTGTAATCGTATCTAAAACCGAAAAGTTGCCTAAAGGTGCCTAAAATGTAATCAAATTTGGCACCGACTTTAGTAAAAAAATGTAATGTTGTTTGTTATCTTATATTATTTTCAACTTTTAAGTGGTTTTGAAGTCGGTATTCATAATTTTTTGTAAAAATATTTTACTATGCGTACTTTGCAGCGTTATTCTATTTTAGAGTGTGATTGATTAGTAATGAATAGTAATTGATATCAATAGTAGTGATAATAATGCAATACGATTTTTTAATTTTATAAAATATTTTAATGTTTTAACATAAATAAGGTGGTTCCTCCACCGAAACTAGCGCCGCGGTAGATATAAATTAATATTTCCTATTTATACCAAACATTTTAAGCTATTCTAATATTATAAAGAGGAAAGATTTGATTGTTTGTTTGTATTGAATAGGCTTCGAAACTACTAAACCGATTTTGATGAAGGTTGCTATAGGGATAGTTTTTTTTTTTTTTTTTTTTTTTTTTTTATGTAAGGCCCGGCAAATGACCTCCTCCCGCCTGATGTTAAGCGGTGAAAGAGGACCAAATGAGTTGACAGATAGAGTAGGGACGACATCCACTATCCTACCTGCCCGCCCCTTGCCGGCCTAAAAGATGCTTTTTCACACCTCTTTTGAAGGAACCCATGTTGTAGGATGGAGGAAACACGTGTGCAGGTAGAGAATTCCAAGTGTGGGATGAACGACAGAAGAAGGAATCTTGGAATTTCTTGGTACGGTGTGAAAAGGAGGACACAGTGTACGGATGACTCCGAAGGCCCTTACGCGTGTTTCTGTTAAGGAATGGAGAGGGAGGGATAAGGTTAAAGAGCTCCTCAGAGCATTCCCCATGGAACATTCGGTAAAAGGCGCTAAGAGAGGCGATGTCACGACGATAGTTTGAGACCAGGGGAAGGACATAGGGTAATTTTCCTACGGGAAAAAAATCCCACGGGAAAATAAAAATAACGCGGGCGAAGTCGCGAGAGGAAAGCTAGTAGGTATATACTAAATGTGAAATTTGTAAAGATATAGTTTCGGTAATCATTCTAAGAAGAAGATAGTATAGTACTAAACGTGACACTTTTGCTATCTACTACCTACTAGGAAAGATTACAGAGGAGGTCTTACTTAATTCCACGTTTAGTATAATTAATATAATTACACGCCTTAAAAGATGAAACGTAGTTCACAGGCACACCTAGTAAGTTTTTCGATTTAAAAAGTTTAAAGAACAAACCTTAAATCGACTTTCCCGCAGGAACTACTTACTTTTCCGGACTAAAAAGAAGCCTACATGTTAATCCATGTCGTAATATGTCTACCTACCTACCGAATTTCATCCAAATCTATTCAGTAGTTTTTGCATGAAAGAGTAACAAACACTCATCCAGACACCGATACAAACTTTCGCGTTTATAATATTAATAGGTAAAAAAAATTGACGGGTTGCACTCCGGGAGTGCCGGCAGAAGTGAAAACTTAAGTATTAACGTTGTGCGTTTTGGATATTTTGGAATGGTTATGGAATAATTTTGCACTAATTGCTTTAATTACCAGAATAAAAGTACTATCTTTTATGTGGTAGAATACAATATTTATTTATTGCGCTATCGTACACAAACATGACAATTTATATTACATTAAAAAGTTTATCCCTCAGAAAAATCAACTTCCTGTTGTAACGTTGTGCGTACATAATTATATAACTAGTAATAATGAATCGTGGAAGATCTAGGCACAATGCTCGAAGACCTCTGTAGAGTTTCCCAACAAGTGGGTCTTAAAATGAACATGGACAAGACCAAAATTATGGTGAATTCCCATGTAGTACCCACTCCTGTGAAAGTTGGCGGCTCTACACTGGAAGTTGTTGACGAATATGTTTACCTGGGACAAATAGTCCAGCTCGGTAAGTCCAACTTCCAGAAAGAGGTAAATCGACGAATCCAACTCGGCTGGGCAGCGTTCGGGAAGCTACGCAGCATATTCTCGGCCAATCTACCGCAGTGTCTTAAGACGAAAGTCTTCAATTCGTGCGTGTTGCCAGTGATGACTTACGGAACTGAGACGTGGCCGTTTACAATGAGTCTCATCAGAAGGCTCAATGTCACTCAAAGGGCAATGGAGAGGGCTATGCTCGGGGTTTCTCTACGCGATCGCATCAGAAATGAAGAAATCCGTAGAAGAACTAGAGTCGCCGACATAGCCCAAAGAATTGCAAACCTTAAGTGGCAGTGGGCAGGACACATAGCTCGCAGGACTGGCGGCCGTTGGGGCGGAAAGGTCCTCGAGTGGCGGCCGCGTACCGGGAGACGCAGCGTTGGTAGGCCCCCCACAAGGTGGACCGACGATCTGGTGAAGGTCGCGGGAAGCCGCTGGATGCGGGAGGCGCAGGACCGATCGGTTTGGAGATCCCTGGGGGAGGCCTATGTCCAGCAGTGGGTGTCTCTTGGCTGAAATGATGATGATGATGATGAATAATGAATCAAAATATTTACAATTAAATAAAAAATATGATCAAAACAGACATTAATATACTACTTAAAAACGTAATTTTATAACAAATAAATAATATTTAAATTATACTTACTTACCAAATTAATATTTACAACAAAATCAAATAAAAGCACAATTTAGATTTTTCCTAACAAAGTAAATAAATTGATTAAAACTGTCTCAAGTGACATGTGACTTCCAGTACTTTTGCCAGCCGCTATTGTTCTCGGCCGGCTTACGTGGACCCCTCACCGCACCTCGACAGTTCCTGCGGCCATTTCAATTTTAATTGGTCTTACGCATTTTCGATCAGTGTCACGTGATCCTGACGCGAGTTTATCATTTTTTACCCATTACACAACGCCGCTAAAGAAGTTCTCACTTCAAAAAAATATTTTACAAAAAATAAAAACCTATTTCAAAAACACTGAAAAGTTAAAAATAAAATAAGAATAGGTACCTACAGACAACATCACACTTCTATATTGAAGTTGGTGCCAAACGATGATATCCTAGAAAGTCTTAAAATTTCTAAAATATTTTTATTTTTACCTTTTTAGTGACTGATATCTTTTTAGTGAAAGAAACCCTAATTAAATACAATACGATACGATTTTCATGGGATCCCATCATCAGATCCTGACTTTGATGACCTTGGAGTACCCTAGGAGTATACTCTATCGAATACAAAAAGGATTTTGAAAATCGGTTCACAGTTGGCGGCGTAATCGCGTAACATACACACAAAAAAAACATACGCATCGAATTGAGAACCTCCTCCTTTTTTGAAGTCGGTTCAATAGTACATTAATTCCACCGCGGCGCAAGTTTCGGTAGGGGAATGGCGAATCTCCTATCGAAATATTTAATAAAACTCTTTTAATATATATTTTTATACTCTTTTTAATATATTTAATAAAACTCTTTTAATTTCGTTTAGATAATTTTGACCATACGGTATTCAACTAACATTGGCGTTGATCTTGTTCAGCGATTTATGTGTGTTACGGTGTTTAGGAGTTTTGGTGTCTGTTCAGCTATTTTTGTAAATTATGATGTTCACGTGTTTCGAAATTATCAGTGTTTATCTACTTTTTAAGGATCGATGTTTAGCCAATTTTGACCTTTACGGATGTTCATCAAATTATGACATATATCTTGTTTAACGATTTAAATGTGTTATGCTGTATAGGGGTTTTGGAAATCTGGATGTGGTCATCGACTTTTGGTGCCGACTGTACGACGTATTTGTGCACAACTATGATAGTAGGATCATTTGTTAGAGAAACTTGATCATTACGATTCACCCTATCGATTGATGCCAAAAGTACAGAATGCTATTTTTCAGATTTTTGCCGGTTTAATTTCGGTTTAGTTTCGGCTGTGGCATGCGAATTTTCGAAAAATCTTTGAATGCAGTTTTGCCATGTTTTCATTACATAAATCACTTTCTTTTCTGTCTGCATGTTTGGGTGGAAATTTGTAACTAAAATTTAAAGCTCTTCCTAACTAGCTATTGAACTAAAACCGATGGAACCGATGACAATATATTCTGTATAACGATGACTCCTAAGTATACGGAGTCAACTAACAAATTTTCTCAATTGCACTTTTTAATGCTTATATAAAAAATAATTATATCATTTCCTATCTTCCATTGAAAAAAAAACATATTTTTTCTATATACAACTTGAAAAAAAAAGAACGTACCTACCTATACTGAATCAAGTATCCATTTTTTTCGCACGTAGTACATTGAATCAACTGGTACCACAGCAGTATACGCGGGACGCAACCGCGACTGTTTTGGTGCAAGTTGAACTTTAAATTGTTAAAAACCCTATGTTCTTATAATTTTCGATTTCCTATAAACAGTTCTTGAAAAAGTTGAAGGTCAAGGTGTTGAACAATCAGCAAGGAAAGCATGTTCATCATCTGAAAAAAATACTAATGACATGAAGCGTAGCGTTCTTGACCATGTTGCAAATTTTTCACTTATCAATAATATTATATTCGTAAAGATAAAATTAAGTATCTTGACACATCTCTTTCATTTCGTTTGTATAAATTGTGTCAAGAATGGTTTAATCTCAATAACAAAATAAATAAGAAATAAAGTACCTAGCTTGCGGCAATATCG
Organism: Schoenobius gigantellus; assembly: GCA_963935595.1. Taxonomy (NCBI): domain Eukaryota; kingdom Metazoa; phylum Arthropoda; class Insecta; order Lepidoptera; family Crambidae; genus Schoenobius; species Schoenobius gigantellus. The sequence continues at coordinate 25,266,225 of OZ012542.1, forward strand.
TGATATTATCAATAAATCTTGAAAATTAATTTCCACAAGCATAAAAAAGATGTGTAGGTACCTCATGGAAATGTTAGCACATTTTACTATAAACGATTTTTTATCTAATTTGATTAGAACTCACAGCAATAGGGTTGTTGAAATCAATTCAGATTGAGTAAAAATATATTTTTCTATATATATTTTATGTAATTATGTAATTACTCCACAGACTTAATTTTAGAGACTGATTTTGTTCTTAGCAATAATTACTAGGTATCAAAGATGTTTAGAATTTTATTGAATACTTAATGTGATTTTCAAAATAAGTATTTAAGATAATATTGCTCCTAAATAATTGTGATTTTAAACATTTAATAATTAATCATAGTATTATTGCCAATAACTTCCAGTGTAGAGCCGCCAACCTTCACAGTTGTTGACGAATATGTTTACCTGGGACAAATAGTCCAGCTCGGGGTGCGATGTCAGACAACCTCCTTGTGGTGCACCCTGGGCAACCCGGCAGATTCTCTGCAACGGGCTAATAGTCTGACGAGAGAACCCCCATAGAAGGGGGGTGAGGGATGGCCGGGTTTAACCTGGCGGGCCACTTCGTGTGGCCACCCGCTTCATGCGGAGAAGGGCGAAGTCCCCTCTTCTTATGTTAAGAAGAGGTGTGGCTCTCGCTGGAAGCCGATCCCGGCGGCTGGTAGTAGGGTGGAGGCGAGTTTCTCGCCAAGGCGCTTCGCGCCCGTTGGGGATTTCCCCGAGCTTCGGCTCACCCGCGCGGCGGTGGATCCAGTGGGATCTGCCGTCGGGCAACCCGTTACCCGCACTGAGCGGGCCGGGGGCCCGGCGCACTGAGCGTCGGGCCACGTGGAAGACAACCACAATAAAAAACCAACCCGGGGTGTAGAGTGGCGCTATTTAGCGCCGCTACACAGTGCAGCAGAGCCCGACGGGGAGTCCGGCAACGGACATGTCACGGGCAGGGGGTCAGCGGGAACAAGGCCTGGCTGTACTCCCCTTTCCCCTGTCTTGTGACGGACGGAGAGCTGCTGGGGGGGTTTTTAGTGGGTAGGCCCGGGCCGAGTACGGTCTGGGGAGTCCCACATATCCTCGTGGTTTGGCGCGACCACGAGGAATGCGCAAATGCATTTTCCCCCCTCCCAAAAAAAAAAAATAGTCCAGCTCGGTAAGTCCAACTTCCAGAAAGAGGTAAATCGACGAATCCAACTCGGCTGGGCAGCGTTCGGGAAGCTACGCAGCATATTCTCGGCCAATCTACCGCAGTGTCTTAAGACGAAAGTCTTCAATTCGTGCGTGTTGCCAGTGATGACGTACGGAACTGAGACGTGGCCGTTTACAATGAGTCTCATCAGAAGGCTCAATGTCACTCAAAGGGCAATGGAGAGGGCTATGCTCGGGGTTTCTCTACGCGATCGCATCAGAAATGAAGAGATCCGTAGAAGAACTAGAGTCGCCGACATAGCCCAAAGAATTGCAAACCTTAAGTGGCAGTGGGCAGGACACATAGCTCGCAGGACTGACGGCCGTTGGGGCGGAAAGGTCCTCGAGTGGCGGCCGCGTACCGGGAGACGCAGCGTTGGTAGGCACCCCACAAGGTGGACCGACGATCTGGTGAAGGTAGCGGGAACCCGCTGGATGCGGGAGGCGCAGGACCGATCGGTTTGGAGATCCCTGGGGGAGGCCTATGTCCAGCAGTGGGCGTCTCTTGGCTGAAATGATGATGATGATGACGATGATTATTGCCAATTATTATAATAAGAAAAATGGGCAATTGATATACAAAAAAATATATTTTTGTTACCTAAGATCTAAGTCGTATTTTTTATGACGTCTTTAATTAGAATAATAATTTTAAGCAATGATGGGAGATTTTAATTATCTTACCTAGTTTTAACACACTTGACTCGATATAAGGATGGTTCAATTTTAAAATAATGTTCATAGTGAGTCAAATTATTATATTTTAACAAATATAATCTATAGCATGACAATTGTAATACATATGAAATCCAATAAATATATAAATATATTTATTTACCACACCTACTAAATAATATTTCTCTAAAACATAGATTTAATGATACGACGACGTATAAAAATATATGTGGCAGTTGATCCATTTTCAACATACAAGTAATCGATTTAAACTGATGTTTCTACAGTATCTCTTAAAGTAATAAACAATCATGAATTTTATTTTGCACTGTTGAAAGGCCTTAATATATTGAATTCGTCATTCGTCATGATAAGTATTTTTTTCTTGATTGTATTTTTTTCTAAGTATTTTTTTCTTGATTATATGTACATTTAAAATATAACGTTTCGCTTTTCAAATGGCCTTCCTGTAAAGTTATTAGGGCTCGTATTAATAAACGCGTTTCAAAGTTGAGAGCGATCTTAAGCTGCAGTTTTGACGTTAAATGTATGGAACATCTGTCAAAAACAGTATCTTAAGATCGATCTCATACTTGAGATGCAATTATTAATACGAGCCTAGAAGTACCTACAGTTGACTCAGTGTACTTAGAAGCCGTCGATAAAATCTATCCTATCTTTTAAATTGGACCAAATTTCATCAAAATCTAGTTTCGAAGTTTATCTCATCGTTTAAAACATCGTGACGCGACATTTTCATTTAATTATGTAGATTTCAAAATAAAGGAATGTTTCTTTTCAAAAAAAATAATATCATCAGTATTTAAAATACTTCATATCGTTAGGCGTTAAATATGTCCGACTGGTGAGGGGGAAGTACCAAAACGGTGCTCCCCCGATACACCAGTTGGACGAGGGGCTTGTACAGAGGGTTCTAGGGTCGCTCTTCCCCGACCCTGGACCCTTCGAGCCCCCGAGGATGGTCGCCCCCAGCGCCTCCCTCGAAGTGGAGGAAGCGGGCCCTCCCGTGTCGGACCTCGAGTTCGACGCGGTGAGGGAGCGGTTCCGGCGCAAGGGGAAGGGTAAGACGCCGGGACCGGACGGGGTGCCAGCGAGGGTCCTGTGCCTGGCACTGGGCGCCCTGGAGGAGCGGTTCCGGGCGGTGCTCAATATGAGCATCGCCTCGGGCCGTTTCCCTCAGTGCTGGAAGGTGGGGCGACTCTGCCTTCTGCGGAAGCCGAATCGCTCCGCCGATGCCCCGTCGGGGTACAGGCCGGTGGTGCTGCTCGACGAGGCCGGGAAGTTTTTTGAGAAAATTCTCGCTTCCCGGCTCGTCGAGCATCTGGAGGGCCCGGGACCGGACTTGGCTGAGTGCCAGTTCGGTTTCCGCACCGGCCGGTCCACCGTGGACGCCGTGGCCCACCTCAAGAGGTGGACTGAGGGGGCCACGTCGGCGGGGGAGGTTGTCGTTGCGGTGTCATTAGACATCCGCAACGCATTCAACAGCCTCCCCCACGAATGCATAGAGGAGGCACTGCGTTTTCATGGAGTGCCCCTCTACCTCCGCTCCCTCATCACCGATTACCTCCGCGGGAGGGAAATCGTGTATGAGGGGGCGGACGGTCGCGTCCACAGGTGGCCGATGGCGGCGGGAGTACCCCAGGGTTCCGTGCTGGGCCCTCTGCTCTGGAACCTGGGGTGCAACTGGGTTCTGCGGGGCAACCTCCTGCCGAACATGGAGGTTGTCTGCTTCGCCGACGACTACCTTGTCGCGGCGAAGGGGCGCACGTATGAGGAGGCGGTCCACCTGGCGTCGGTCGGCGCGACGATGGTCGTCCGGCGCATCCGCCTCCTTGGGCTGGACGTGGCCGTCGAGAAAACGACGGCCATTTCGTTCAGGCCGCCGCGTCGCCGCAGACCCCAGGCGGGGCTCCGTGTCCGAGTAGAGGGGGTGCAAGTCCAGATCGAGAGCTCGATGAAGTATCTCGGTCTGGTGCTGGACCCCCGATGGGATTTCGGGGAGCACTTTAAGCTCCTCGCCCAAAGGCTGTGTGCCGCCGCGGCAGCCCTTGGACGGGTCCTCCCCAACGTGGGGGGACCAGGCGCAGCGAGCCGTCGACTTTGTCAGACAGTGATAAAGTCGATGGCGCTGTACGGAGCCCCGATTTGGGCGGAGCGTCTCGCCCCCCGAACAGTGGCCCTCCTGCGTAGGCCGCAGAGGGTCATTGCCACCCGGGCCGTGCGGGCCTACCGCACGGTCTCTCACGGGGCGGCCTGCGTTCTAGCGGGCTCGCCTCCGTGGGATGTCGAGGCACGCGTCCTTGCGGCCGTGCACCGACATCGGGTGGCAGCGAGGAGTCGGGGGGAGCGCCCCCTCCCGCAGGAGGTGGCGCGCACAAGGCTCCTGGCGCAGAGGGAGGCTCTCCGCCAGTGGGCCGAGACGCTCGCCCACCCAGCTGCCGGCCACTGGACGATCGAGGCCGTTCGTCCACTGTTGGAGAAGTGGGTTGGGCGCCGGCAGGGCAGCCTCACCTACCGGATGGTGCAGATGATGACCGGGCACGGCTGCTTCGGCCATTATCTGCACCATGTCGCACGGAGGGAGGAGACGCCGCAGTGCCACCACTGCGGCGCTCCCGACGACACGGCCGGACACACCCTCTCGGAGTGCCCGGCCTGGCGACCCCAGCGCGACGCATTAGCCCTCGCGCTGGGCCTAGGTAGGGGTGCGCCCGTCGTGCTGGCCAACGTCGCACGCGAAATGCTGACCAGCGCGACGGCGTGGGAGGCTGTCGCCTCCTTCTGCGAGGAAGTGATCTCGCAGAAGGAGGCAGCGGAGCGGGCGCGAGAGGTTGACCCTCTCGCCGCACTGCTCCGGCATAGGCGGTTGGGTAGGAGGAGGCGCGCGTTCCTGGACGCGCGCCACCAACTCCCCTAAGCAAGCTGGGGATGAAATGGCCCGGCCAGCCGACAACCGGTCGGGAGACACTTTTCTACCCCTGGCCTGCCCGTCTGGGGGGTCGAATTATGGCACTTGTCGACCCCGCCGTAGAGGTAAGACCTGGCGCTTGCGTCAGGCCTACAATCCAGGGGGCGCACTCGGGAAATGGCTAACGCCGATCTCGAGTGTGTCTCTACGGAGGTAGAAGTTGCTCTGGAGGGTGGTTTAGCCAGGTATGGGGTTACCCAGGTAACCCGAGTCCAATGGCATATCCTTGGGGCGGCTTTGTCAGCTTTCAGCCCCTTGTTAAATCGTAAAGAGATTCCCCCGCCTCAAAAAAAAAAAAAAAAAAAAAAAAGGCGTTAAATATGTCCATCCTCTATCCATACCCATTATAATAATTGCAAACTAATTACGTAATTAAGTAAAAACGCAATTATGGTGGCGCATGTAGTATATGCGATCAGCTAAAGGTTATTAAAGATAAGTAACGTGTTGTTGGCCGTGATCAAGAGGTGCGATTTTGTAACATAACGGCGATCGCATAAATTTGAGAGTTTTGTTCGATTGAAACCGATCATCGAATATGTTTGGTATTTTGTTTCGTCGAATCTATCGGCGAACATAACCGATGATGAACGATTACCCATACAAAATAATATTTGATAGAATTTTGTACCTAATCAGAGGTGCGATTTCGTAACTCGTCGATGAATCGGTAATCGTAAACGAACCCGATGACTCGATAATAATAAATGGAATTATGTAACATCCCGATTTCGATTGGATCGTTATCGTAATCATTGAACGAATGGAACGATTGATGAAGGACGAAAGATAATAAAAAGTATATATTTTTTTGCATATTGGCCGCACGATTTGTGCATTTGCCACGAGCTGCTGTTTTGAAAAAATGGAGTGGCTATTCGGACCCGGGTTCCAATAGAAGTAGATGCTATTCGGACCCGAAAGAAGCGTAAACAAAAATAACTTATAGGATAACACTGAAAACTGTAGGTTAGGTTAGGTAAGACATTGGACTCAATTCTATGCGCCCGCCGTCTAACTAACCTAAAACTACAATTTCTAATTTTAAACTTCATTTAAATGGCCGGCTCAGCAAGTGCTCTTCTACGATGATAATCCAACTAAAAGGCAGAGTTTAAGCGTAATTCTAAAATGTCTAAAATAAGTTTAATTATATTATGCTTGTCTTGCTATTTATTTATTTATTTGTTTTGGAAAACCAACAGCTATATTAACACAAAAGATTTGTTATATAATACTTGAAAGCCAATTACAGGTCTTCACCAATAGAATATATGGTAAAAATATTTAAAGTGCATCTTGTTATGAAAGAAAATAAAACGGGTTTTATGTTTATATAACAGTTAATACATATACTGTACATTTTAGATTGTTTATAACAATAGTTCTAACTAATAAAAAAGTTTTTATTTTTCTATTTATTTTTGGCGAAAACAATCAATTTGGACAAAATTAAAATTTGTATCTCACTTGTTAGGATTTATATTTTTCATTACTAAAATGGCGAATTTTAGCAAGGTTTTAATTTTAATCGGGATGATTTTAGTCACTGCTAAAAAAAGTCACTTTAGGATAAATATCTCACGCCTGGAATAGCGTTTGGACGGCTAAAGTTAAGTTGAATTGACCTTCTAAAATTAGAAAAGCAATTCAAATTAGCAATGTCAGTTGATTAATTTGACAGATACCGTAGAATAGGAAAATGGTTTAGCGACACCTAACTAAAATTAGGAAATTTAGCGGCTACTTCAGAATTGAGTTCATTATGACCACACAGTGGAGCATGATTCTGCACGTTTCATGCACCGCTCTCAAAAATCTTTATTAAGTAAAATCCACTCCGTCGCCGTTTTGATCCGAATAGCAATCGACTTCTATAGGGACGGGGCTACCGCCTAACTCATAGCGATCACTCCCTATCGCATTCGTGACATTACAACAATAATTCAAGCGTCACCTGTGACACTAAAACTATTGTTCCAATGCCACGATAACGATGATTTCCGCAAGGTGGCTGGCAAAAGCTGGAAGAGAGTAGCCGCAGATCGTGCTTAGTGGCGTGCTCTATGTCCAGCAGTAGACGTGTGTGGGCTGATGATGATGATGAACTTTTAAGATATATGAGAGTACAAAATAGCGGTCCTAATATTAAAAATTTTATTTCTTGGGTCATCCTCGGTTTAGTTATTCCGTGCTTTGACTTATTTTGACATGACAGCCGACATGTGCGGAAACAAGACAAAACATGAAGTAACTAATCCGAAAATGAAGCAAAGAGTAAAATTTTTATTAATAAGGCCCTTGATGTTAGAAATATTAAGTGAATTCGGTGTATATACATAATAGTAATGAATAAACAGTAATCTAAGGAGCGTTGAGAAATGTACGTTTTTTACCTACGCCCGTTCAGAAACTAACCCGAATGAAACCGAGGGTGACCGAATGATTCAACCAGCCAGACCCCTTATACAAAAATTTGAAGCAGTCTAATGAAGAAAGAAAAGGATTTAAAAAAATACCATCGGTAGATACCTACAAGAAAAAAAACGACAAAAGAATTGGCTGTATGGGTATACTACCCTTTGCCTTCCCAGAATGGGAAAATTAACTAAAAAATTGAAGCAGTCTGTGTGTTTTTGTTTTGGTTTTGAAGATTTGTAGTCTTTATATAATATTATTTTGTGTTTAAAATTTAAAACAGTGTGTTGCGATTTACAAGTTTTTGTAATTAAGAGCTTTCCGTTTACGTATACGTAAGTTTTAGTTTTCATTTCTTACTTTTATATTAATTATATTGTAGTTTATTATAGATTGGTTTATTTATTTGTTCTTTACAGAATGCCTAGAAATAGAATAGTTTCCGTCCGCCAGCTGGATGAGTTGTTGCGTCTATTGCAAGAAAACCCGGACGTGGCAAATGGACGTATTGTTGCTGGTGCTCTAGGGCACCAGCGAGTCTTAGGGTTTTGGGAGCAAGTTGCCACCTCTCTCAATAGTGTTGGAGATGGTGTACAGAAGACAGGTGCTCAGTGGAAAAATGTAAGTATCTCATCTTGTTTCTTCACTGTGTGTCAAAACTACAAAAAAAAAACTTTAAACTACTGACTTTCATAGAAATAGATCCAATTTTTTTTATTATTAGTGGGTCTAGCAAATGATATCATTCCACCTAATGGTAAGTGGAAGAAGGATCCAAATGCGAAGTTAGCTAGTGCAGCAGATAGAATACATGCTGCACTAGCCACCCTCACCTTGCCTACTTGCAAGGTGCTTCTTCATGCCTCTTTTAAAGGACCCGGGATTGTAAGAGGAACGGAACACGTGTTACTGGCAGTAAATTCTGTTTTTTGATTGTGCAACAAAGAAATGAGTTATCAAATTTCATTGCATGCGTTCGAATGGTAGTCACAGTAAGACGGTGACAGAGCAGACATAGTCCTTAAAAGGAATGGAGAAGAAGGGATTAGAGAAAAAAGAGAGAGAATTAGAGAAAAAAATTTAAATACTTTGTTCTTTTTTGCAGTATTGGCATGATTTAAAATATCGGGCCAAGAAGAGGGCTGCTAATGTCCGGTCTCATGCCACAGGTACTGGTGGAGGACCAGGCATTCGGGCCTTATCGGATACAGAGAACCGAATTTTAAATATAATAGGCCCTGTGTCATACCAGGGGAACCCTTCAGTACAAATCCCGGTTTCATTTGAAGTAAGAGTGAATTATTTTTAATCTTAACAATATAATTGGTTTCTTAACAATATAATGATATTTGCTCTGTACAGACTTAAGTTAAATTTCTTTCAAACAATGATATTCATTAGTATCCATTCAACAAACAAACATCTAAACTCATTTTATTATTTAAGTAAAACATTTAAATGTTGTACTGAAAGCTAAAAAACTGATTGTTTCTCAGATTCCCATACATCATGAATCGCAGCAGGAATTTGTGAGAGAAGTGCCAGTACCTGAACAAATTTCACCAGCAACTCTTTCTCCAGTGCTGCCTGCTGCACGCACACAACAGGCCTCACAAAATGATGCACGAAGACAAGAACGAGTGTTGCCAAGACGTAGACGTAACGAAAGGCAAAGTAAGTCATTTGGAACAAAGTAAATTTTATCTCATTTTAAATACCAGAGCATTTTAATAGTATTTCTAAACACTTGATGAATAATTTTAATCATATTTATTTTGTTTTTTTTTCAGGCAACTTTAGCGATCCTCCACTTTGGGCACGGCGTTTTGAAGAGAGGAGGTTAACAATAGACGCCCAAGTAGCCCAAAGTCTAAATAGAATCGCAGATGCTGTAGAAGCACTTCTGGAGGATTCTAGAAGACGCCACTAATATTTCCTATCAAATAAATCATACCTTCAATCACAGAAGACATAATAGTACTACGTACAGAACGGCCACTCACCTCCCCTCACTGATTTCAAATACCTCACCCCACCCCGCACTTCGTTGTAGACATCACTGACACTTAACAAGGGCACGCGCGTTCGCTTCATCGGCGTCGGCCGCTAACAGAGATAGCGCTATGCGGGTAAAAGAAAAGGCAATCGCTGCACTTGCCTAAGTAGTAGTAATACGTAATTGATTTGCGTTAATTTGCGATACGTATTAACGTTGTATGGAGTGTCCGGGGTGTGCTTCAATGTAAAATCTAATATTGTTATTAATTTTAAGGCTGATTTAACTGTGATAATAAAACAAAAAAAGTCAGGTAATCATCCTAGTATTGTTATTTTAATAATTTAATATTGTTTGCTTTAGTTGTAGATTGTCTTTTCATTCTTTGTTATTTTTTTTTTATTTTATAGTTATTTTTATAAATGTTACAATTTGTAAATTTTCGTGGAGTAAATAATAAGTGCACAATTTCTTTTAATAATTACAAAATAAGTGAAAAGCATTGATTTATATAGAAAAATGGTTAGTTTAATTAAACAACCTTTTAAGAAAATTTTAATTTTAAGGCTGATTTAACTGTGATAAATACCTACATAAATAAATACCTGCATAATAAGTCAGGTAATCATTCTAAAATGGTTATTTAATTTAATATTGTTTGATTTAGTTGTAGATTGGTTTAACTTTCTTTGATAATATAAATGTGATACTTTGTAAATTTTTACTATAAACGCAACAAATGACTGTATAATTTCTATTTTATAAAAGTTCAAATTAGTAAAAAACATTGATGTATATAAAAATTGTTATTTTAATTAAATAACCTTTTAAGAAAATTATAAATTTTAAGGCTGATTTAACTGTGATAATACAAGTCAGATAATCGTTATTTTAATAATTTAATCAATAATTATTATTCTTGTTTGCCTTAGTTCTATATCATTATTACGTTCTTTGCTTTAATAATATGGCTAACAAGATTAAACGATCCACAAACAAACATTGAATAGTAATAATTATAAAGATGTTATTTCAATGCAACAACCTTGTAATAAAAATGTAATTTAAAGCTGATTTGATTGTGATAGATTATACATTATTATTTTAACTGTTTGCCTTATTGCAGGTTTTCTTTGCGTTGTTCACAAATACGGATTTCAAATCTGAGATTTATTATAACTAATTCTCCAAAATAGTTGTAGAACAAGAATAAATGTGATTCAATCCAGAATTTTCGTTTCATTTGTTTGTGTTTGATAGGGAGGTACTAGGTGTAAAAACAAAATAGGTAAATTATATTACATAGACTCAAATTGATTCCTCTAAAATCTTTAGGTATTCAATGACATTACAATTGATCGAAAATCCTTTACGAGAGGCAAGAAACTCTCATAAAGTAATAGAAACTCCTTTAATTGTAATTCATTACAAAACACATTTCAAATAATTTGGTGAAAACTACACGGCTTTATAAGTATGAAACAAAATAAAACTATTTTTGTTACCTAACTATTAGGTGTGCCACTGCAGGGCAAAGGCCTCTTAAATTCTTCACATCTTATCACTTAACCTCCATCCAACTTGGCTCGCTTTGTTTTTAAAACATACAATTAAAATTGGGTCCGATACACATAACAAATATTCATTGTAGTTAAATGACAAAACCAATTTGTTTCATACATTATGTTTATTCTAGTATAGTAGGTATAGGTCAAAAGTAGGATACTATTGTTGGCGGTATTGCCAGAGGCGCTGTACCAGTTGCTCTCGACCTTGAGGGAGACCACTGGCATGGTCTGCAATTCTAATTTGGCGCTCATTGTCGAGTCTTCTATCTTCCTCATGTAGCTCAGGTACTGTGATGCGTGCTTTATTACACATATTATGTAGTATTACACACGCATTCACAATTTTCCCAGCCTTGATTGGGTCGTAATGAAGTGTCCGATGTGCCAGCAAGCATCGCCATCGTGCCTTTAAAACACCAATACAGCGCTCAACTGTATTACGTGCACTGCACAAAATGTTAGTATAATGTTCTTCAGGTGAATCTGGAGTAGCACCAAGAACAGGCGTCATCATATAGGGCCGCTGTGCATATCCTGAATCCCCTATGATAAAAAAAATATTTATCAGTATATTATGTATTTGTGTTACAAAATCACACATTTCAAAAAACTTTAGTAAATGAACTATTTATAGATACAGACAGGTTGTGGTTTTAATGGCCCTTAATAAGCCCAACTCTCACAACATCCACTGGTAAAAAGGACGTAGCAACATATTATTTTAAATCTGTCAAAACATGGATAATGTATTACTCATTCAAACCATAAAGTATGAACTATTTTAAAACAATACTGTTAGAACAAAACCTTTTTATAAGCAAAAGCTGGCCTGCACATTTTGTCAGAGTGGCTTTTATATTACCTTTTCCTAAACTTATGAGAACATGTTTTTTGTAACTGTATACTTAGTCTGGCCATAAATACTGTTACACTTAAAAATAAAAAAATATTACATTTGTATTTCGAATCTGTCATTTTTATACGGTTGTTCATTGTGTTTTCTCATTTTGGCGCCAATACATTTTATAATATTTTGCGATATTAAAATGGAGTGGGGTGATAAAGAGAACCGAATCGCTGTGATTGCATTACACAAAGTAGGTATGGAGCCAAATGCAATTTTTAAAACTCTACATACCCTTGGTATTAGTAAAATGTTTGTGTACCGGGCTATTAGTAGGTACAATGAGACTTCCTCTGTTTGTGATAGAAAAAGATCTGGCCGTCCACGTAGTGTTCGTACGAAAAAGGTGGTCAAAGCAGTAAGGGAAAGAATTCGAAAAAATCCTGTCCGAAAGCAAAAGATTTTATCTCGGGAAATGGAGATAGCACCTAGAACCATGTCACGTATTTTAAAAGATGACTTAGGACTTGCAGCCTATAAGAGACGCACTGGTCACTTCTTAACTGATAATTTAAAGAAGAATAGGGTGGTAAAATCGAAACAACTACTGAAGCGGTAAGCAAAGGGAGGTCACAGAAAAATTTTGTTCACGGATGAGAAAATTTTTACAATAGAGCAACATTTTAACAAACAAAATGACCGTATTTATGCTCAAAGCTCTAAGGAAGCTTCCCAATTAGTCGACAGAGTGCAACGTGGACATTATCCGAGTTCAGTGATGGTTTGGTGGGGTGTTAGCTATGAAGGAGTGACTGAGCCATATTTTTGTGAAAAAGGTATCAAAACATCGGCACAAGTATATCAAGATACCATTCTTGAGAAGGTAGTTAAGCCCCTTAACATCACCATGTTCAATAACCAAGTATGGTCCTTCCAGCAAGACTCGGCGCCGGGTCATAAAGCTCGTTCCACGCAGTCTTGGTTAGAAGCGAACGTTTCGGACTTCATCAGAGCTGAAGACTGGCCGTCGTCTAGTCCCGATCTTAATCCACTAGACTATGATTTATGGTCAATTTTAGAGAGTACAGCTTGCTCTAAACGCCATGATAATTTGGAGTCCCTAAAACAGTCTATACGATTGGCAGTGAAGAATTTTCCCATGGAAAGAGTGTGTGCTTCTATTGATAATTGGCCTCAACGTTTAAAGGACTGTATTGCAGCCAATGGAGACCACTTCGAATAAGCTTTATATATTTTTAATTGTTTTATATTTATGTACTAAACTAACATAGTGTAAAAGTAATAAATGTTTTAAGCAGTTAAAAAAAAATGTTTTTTCTATCTTACAATATTTATGGCAAGACTAGGTATATGTAGTCCTATTTTTTTTGTATAGTTTAGTGGAACAATGAAATTGTTCCACTTAACTATACAAAATTCTGCTAAAAACTAAAAATAGGTAATAATATTGAATATTACTACAAACCTAACAGCCAACAAAATTCGCCTGAGTTGGTTAGATTTTGCATGTGAGTTTTTATAATGGAAGAATTCCATACATGAGAATCATGGCTTGCACCTCCAAATGATGCATCAATGTGCAGTATGTTTAAGTTGGCATCACATATCTAAAAATAGGCATAAAGTTACTAAAGAATCAAGAGTTAAAATTAAAATAAGCATTGAATTGAAACATACTATCATGGCATTCAAGGAGTGATAATGTTTCCTATTAAAATATGCTTCCTCAAATTCCACAGGCCGAATAATAGCCACATGTGTCCCATCCACACAACCAACAACTCCAGGCATATTATACAATTCATAGAACCTATAAAATAATAATCTTTTAGTTATAGAGGTAGAGTCCACATGTTTATTCTTGTATTATTATTTTTATTAGTCACAAATCATCATCATCACAGCTCATCTACGTCCCCACCGAGGGGTTCGAGCCTACCCTATGTTAGGGTGATTAGGCCTTAGTCAACCACGCTGGCCCAGTGCAGATTGGTCGACTTCACATACACCATTGAATTTCTTCGCAGATGTATGCAGGTTGCCTCACAATGTTTTCCTTCATCGTAGGAGCATCAGATAAATTAGTCACAAATAAGTAACTTTTTGGGAATACCTTTTCTACATTAAGTATAGGTTATTAATGTGATGTAATTAAAATTACATCTCTATTAACAAAAATTGTACAAAATAATTCAAAATAACTATAAAAGTAAAAAAAATCTTCTAATACCTACAATAGATCAGTTAGTATTGCTTCTGTTGGTGTATATGTTAATTTGACATGTGAGCTATCTGTTCACTTCGAGTTAACTGTCATGAAATGACTTCATAGATCAAACTACCTAGTCAATGAGCAATACCAAACTGGTGTGCTAGGAGGGAAGCCGGCAAGCAGGGTAGGAGTTAAGGTAATATGGAATCATATTTACTAAATTGAATAAGATAAAGCTATTACCAACCTTCTTGTAATGTCTTGCCTTTCGTCCACTGTGGCAGGAAATTTAATGTATTCAAGAAGTATTTGCCTGGTATTGAGAGCTGCAGTTACCTCGGACAAACATTGGCTCATTGCCGGCTGGGACAGTCCAATTGCCCAATTTGAACCAGTAACTCTCTGGTAAGACCCTGAAGCATAAAAGCTTAAGGCTGCTAAAATCTGTGAAAGAAAATTTCGACAATAGTTAAGCTGTCACTTGTTTTAACACTTTTTAGTTACATCGAATAATGCAAATAGTTAAGTATATTAAATAAATCTTACGCGTGTCTCCAAGGGGATTCTGGTAGTTCTGACTGTCGGAGCCATAAAGGGACTTAATAAACGACATAAGTCGTCAAATAATTGCCGACTTAGTCGAAATTGTCGAATAAATTCTTGTTCTGGGAGAAGATTGGGGCTGCCCATGTCCCTGACCATGCGTAGTCTATTTCGCCGTAATCTTCTGAGGCGCTGTTCCTCAATAAGCGCTAAGAAATATGCTCCTGACACTGAACAAAATGATTATTTATGTAGGCTGTTTTACTTACGGTAATATTCCTAAAATAACAAATCAACTCATAATATATAGGTTGCTACTCATTTACTTACTATTTATTAATTTTGTGTAAAAAAATTAATTAGAACACCTTTGATTATGGAGTAAATAATCAAAGAAAACAACAAAATAATCAATAAATCGTTCGCTCGCGTCAAATACAAACAAATGAGGTATGTCGAGAGTCACCTCTTTCATTTGACGATTAATCGTTATCGAATAATTACAAAATTCTGTCAAATGTCATTTTGTATGGGGAATCATTCACTCATCGGCTATGTTCGCCGATTGACTCGACGAATATGCCGAGACCGCTCGGGCTACGCTACAAAATACCGAACGTATTCGATAATCGGTTTCAATCGGACAAAACTCTCAAATTTATGCGATTGCCGATTGCCGATGAGTTACAAAATCGCACCTCAGTCTTTAATGATTAATCATCAAATTAAAGAAGTGGCACCTGAGGTACGAGTACCTCATTTGTTTGTATTTAATACAATTAAGTACATATATATTTTTTTTATTTAATTATTAACACCATAATCTGGTACTGGGCGACAGTGTCCAGCTGTGGGCTGGTACTGGATGAGTGTGGCCATCAATGGGGCGGGTGCTGGGCAAGAGTTCCCAGCAGTGTGGATGATGCTGGGCATAATTGTTCAGTAGTGGGCTCTTGCTGGGCATGATTCCCAGTAATGGGCTAATTCTGGGCACGACTGGCAGTAGTGGGGTTGTGCTGGCAAGGTAATCCAGCAGTGGGTTGATGCAGAGCAAAAGTGCGCAGCAGTGAGCTGGTACTGGGTGAATATGCCCAGCAGTGGGGTTGTTGATGGATGGCTTATAACAGAAGTTTTAGTGAATTCTCAATGTTTTTAACAGAGTTCAAAAAAAATGAGGTTATCAATTCGACTCGTATGTATGTAAGTAATATTTCCAGAACTGCCCAGTTTTCGTATATGTTAGTCTATATCAGCGTCTGAACAAAAGTGCCAAATTTCAGAAGTATGTATGTTTTTATGTTTGTATTCGCATATCTCCGGAACTACAATTCCGATTTAAGTAATTCTTTTTGTGTTGTATTAGGTATTGTTCAACTTAGGGAATACTGCAAGTTTCATCTGCAAGTTTCATCAAAAATAATAAAAGAATAGGCACAGACATCACACTTCTATATTGAAGTCGGTGCCAAATTTTAAGATTTTCTAGGGGATCATCGTTTGGCATCGACTTCGATATAAAAGGTAATCAATCCAAATGGGTCAGTAGGGAGAAGTAAGAAACTATGATACTTAGCCATATCTGTTCTTAGGAACCATGGCGTGGATTTTAGATTTAATAATAATAATAGAATTCAATTTTTTTAACTCTCATACATAACCGGGAATCGAACCTGGTCAAAATCTTTGTAAAAAATGTTTAAATTCTGCAAGTTTTTTCGTTGTTATTGTTGATGGTGTGAATCATAAATCACAAGGAACACATTTTTAATGGAACCTTGTTCACATAATTGAAAAAAAACTCAAAACTAAGATAATAATTTAATTGAAGTATTATTAAATATTTAAAAAATTCGCCCGCCCGCTGAAGGAATATGTTCTAATTTTAAATAAACGCAACTTGTAATGCATAATATCGATGCAGATAAGATATGCATAAGTGGACTCTTCAGATAAATTTATTCGATTGAATCCACCATCAACAATTACTACGAAAAATCTTGCAGAATTTAGAAAAAAGTTTAAAAAAATTTGAATGCCATTATTATTAAATCTAAAATCGACGCCATGGTTCCTGAGAATGGATTTCGCTATCTCCCATAGTTTCTGATTTCTCACTACTGACCCATTTAGATTGATCACCCGGTATAAGTGTGATGTTGCCTGTGCCTATTCTTATATTATTTTTAATTTTTTGAAGTCGGTTTTTATTTTTTGTTAAATAATTTTGTATATAGGTATCATAATACGAGTAATACTACGCTCCATGGCCCAAAATAGAGATGGTTGGCGAGAAAGTAGGGAGGCCTTTGCCCTGCAGTGGGACATTACGGGCTAGTATAGATAGATAGATAATACGAGTAGAAGAGGAAAGCAGTAGGTACAGACCAAAGAGCAGCTTAAAAAATAAAAACTTATTACCTACCTATTCAAATTCAAATTCAATATCTTTAATTCAAATTGGATTGTTACAATCTCTTTTGAACGTCAAAAGCAGCTACGCCATTGGTTCACAAGTCAAGAGCGGGAGACCTTGTACTGGAAAGAACCAGCAAGAAAACCAGCAAGGGCTATTTTTTTCCCTGTATTGTTACAGAGTCGTCAATTGGAAGCTGGGGCCTTACCATGATCGCTTATAACAAGGTTAAAACAATACTGAAACAGAGACACCGCTCTTGCTGCGTATAGCGCCATCCCGCTCTCAGCGCGGTTTTAATATTGTTTTGAGCGATCATGGTTAGGGGGCAGACCTCACAGCAGAAGTTTGAGCTCAACATCCATTGCAAAATTAGAAGTGTCAGTTCTCTTCTTACTATGTCATTACCAAAAACAATATTTGTTTAAATAAATAGTTATACATAGCAACACCATTCATTATCTGCAAATTAACAGCAGGCATTGGCATCATTCAAATAATCGTTGATTTTATTGTAATCAATGAACGAATGTTATACCCTATAATAACATTTGTTCATTGATTACAATAACGATCCAATCGCAATCGAGAAGTTACGAGAAGTTAAGAATTCCATTTCTTATTGTCGAGTCATCAGGTACTTATGATTACGATTACCGATTAATGGACGAGTTACAAAATCGCACCTCAGGCGAATTAATGTAAAATACCTACTTATAATGGAGTCCTCCGTGCAGCGAGTCACGTTAATCAGCGGTTTCTACCCCTGCCCCCCTAGACAAGATGCATTTCGATAATCGCTAACGCAATCGCTAGAAAGAAAATGTATGGGATTTGACATAAGCCCTCGCTTAGCTTTCGAGCGCAATTGTCAAATCTCATACATTGTCCATTTAGCGATTGCGTTAGCGATTATCGAAAGACATCTTGTCTAGGGGGGCTGATGTCGTTCTGCCTCTTGATTCTGTAACTGAAAATCTATCGCAATGGCTTTCAATTTTGGCAGTCAAACCGCGCCCATCACTGCTTTCGAAATCCAGTCTTGATGACTGTTGGGTTAAATCGTTCGGATTAGATTTTTTCTTTAGACAATAAGCGAACGGCGAGCGGTCGTGTACAGTCTGGTTATACATACCTATAGTACGTGTCAGAACAGAGATTGCACTTGTGTTTGTGCAGATACTACTGCACTTACTAGTCTCCTCTGTTGAGATTTGCCGCCGTGACTAACCTGAATAACGTTTAGGAGAATATTATTAATATATGTAAAAAACAAAATATAACCCGACCTTAGTCTAGAGCGTTTTATGTGAGGCGTCAAAACTAATTGTTCACACAATGCGTAGGTATAATGTATAATTATGACGATACGACTACGAGTTCGCTACAAAAGCGACATTAATTAACAGTCGCATGTAGGTAAATGCAACTCTGAGCATTGTGCTAGCTCTTGATTTCTTGTAATGATATAGATACCATTACTAATGCTGCACTGTAAAAATATAGAAAATTATATCCTGATGTCTGGATATCCGTTGGCAGTACAAATATGTAGCTTTTTGCTGAAAAAAACCTGCTTGAGGTACCTATGCACTTCAAATCGTAACGGGCAATTTTAATCTTATATATGTAGAGGCAATTTTAATCTTATGTAGGAGCGTCGGTGGCGCTGTAGACTCGGCACTTGCCTTCCAATCGGGAGGTCGGAGTTCGAGACCGCCATGTACCACTGTGTTTTTCGTTTAGAATTTCATATGTACATTTTTCTGACGCTCCTACGGTGAAGGAAAACATCGTGAGGCAACCTGCATACATCTGCGAAGAAATTCAATGATGTATGTGAAGTCGACTAATCCGCACTGGGCCAGCGTGGTTGACTAAGGCCTAATCACCCTTACATAGGATAGGCTCGAGCCCCTCGGTGGGAACGTGTATGAGCTGTGATGATGATGATGATGATGTATGTAGAGTGTTGCTGCCTGCCACCTTGAGGCAGCTCTGCTAAAAACAAACTAGCTGATTTGGGCTCCACCAATACTAAGCTTGCAGAATGTAGTCGTTAAACATGTAGCAGTTTCTCGACCTTGATCATCGTCGTAAAGTTGCTCGACGTTTTGATAAACCTAACTTTTCCTACTTATTCCAGTATTACCACCTGGGAATCAAGCGCTGATTGACCCTGCACCCTTCCACTGTCAATATCCCAACCACAGATAACATAATACTAGTCCCAACCTTTTACAAAAAAAATCCTTTGATGAGAATAGTAAGTAAAATAAACATCAACGGACATTGTTTGCAAACTATAATTTAACATCTTAAACATAAGAAGATACCTACATGCAATTTTATAATCATCTCAAGCTTAGTTTAACAATCTCAAACCCGACTAGTGAAAAATCACACTGAAAGAGTAAGTATAAAGCCAAAAAAATACATTGAATATTTATTTAGCCTTTTTAGACCGTGATTTTTCAAAAGTCGGATTTTAGTTTTTTGAATTTACTTTTTTCATATTATTTCCGTCTAATTAAATATTTGATTCCTTGTAAAAATCTGAATTTCCAGTACCATATTTGCAGATCCAGCTTATTAAAATCATTGATCCTCTTGTATTACAGACGAGAAAGAAATCGAACCCTACTTTTTTCGTCGTAGTCGGGTGAAATATTTGACTTAATTGAAGTCAAATGCTTTTTCATACTTATAAGTTACCTGAATGTGTACGTGATAATAATATTAGGTCCTTACATATGAAATTGGCGTTTTGCCGTACTGGCCACTATGATCTCAAATATCTCCTCCATGGTTAGGAATTCCAAATTCAAATTTATACAGCTATTTACTCATGTATTTGTGTTTCGAAAATTATAATTCACTTGTTTTTTCCTCAATTGTTTTGGACTTTTCAATCAATTGTTTTGTTTTCAACTTTTTTGGAGTCAATTTTCGCTTCGGGCATGGTTTTGGCTGGTTCGGTAGGGTTCAGCCATTGCGATGAGCGCTTCCGATTATCGTACAGGACCCACTTTTCATCACAAGTAAAGTAATGATTAGATTTAAAATCCCTTCATTATTGTGCCGGTTGTGCAATGCAGCAGTCAACGCGCGTTTGATTATTTGCTTCACTCAATTCGTGAGGTACCCACCTTTCAAGCTTTTTCACCTTCCCAATTTGCTTCAAGTAGATAAAAACAGTTTTATCACTAACACCGCAGCCTGCAGCTAACTCGGACGTGGTTTGCGATGGATCCGCTTCCACAATAGCCTTCAATTCTTCATTATTAACTTTGGCCTCCAGCCGTCCACGGGGCTTGTTCTGCAGGTCGAAATTTCCAGAACGAAAACGTTGGAACCAAAAACGCACAGTGTTTTCTTATGCGGCACCGTCGCCATACACATCATTAATCCTTCGAGTCGTTTCTGCAGCACTGGTGCCACGGTGGAACTCGTACTCGTAAATAACGCGATTTTCAAGTTTTCCATTTTGTAAGCTGAGTGACGCAAAGAAAAAAAACAATTGAGGAAAAAACAAGTGAATTATTATTTTCGAAACACAAATACATGAGTAAATAGCTGTATAAATTTGAATTTGGAATTCCTAACCATAGAGGAGATATTTGAGATCAAAGTGGCTAGTAGGGCACGCCAATTTCATATGTAAGGACCTTATACATATAATAACGCATTTAAAAAGACCCAATCTGCAGCACGCCTCGGTATGCGACCTACGTGAAAACAAGTTACGATGATTTCTGAAACTCATATCCCGACCAGTTTTGAACAATCATTCATTGTTTTCTACCCTAACAATAGGGGGGAGCTTGCGTGTTTTTGCGTCGTTCTTTTGTGCCCCCACAATAATAATTATAAAGTTAATGTCATAATTTGGGCTGCTCGCCGTTCCCATCCCTAATAAGCCAGCAATATCAAACCTAATGATTATTAATGGCTCGATGACAGCTTCAAAATCACTTCGGGCTTACCGACCTTTAGTTCCTTGATAATAAGCCTCCTATTTGTTTCATCATAATCACTTAAATATACTAAGATTAATGTATAAATGTTTTTTGAATAGCAAGGCAAAAAATCTATGTATCAAGGAATACCTACGTTCATCATATTACAGACTTCTGTTACATTTCCATTCATGTTATAAAATTGACATTTAAACATATACACTGTTATTTTTTTATCACCCTGGAAAATTTTAGGGACGCTTCAGAACACATCCATTATTATATAAAAAATAAATATTAAACTAAAAAAATATTAAAAAAAAAAAAATGCTGCTCTCAACTAGTGGAGACATTGGACATTTTTTGGATATTTTTGAAAATTTATATAAAATTAAGTAAGTGAGTTATTTTTTTATTCATATTGAAAACATTCTAATAGCATGTGGTGAAGCGTCCCTTAAATTTTCCAGGGTGATAAAAAAATAACCGTGTATAACATTTCCCTCATTATTTTCATAGTTAGTTTTTTTTGGTAAGCTTTTAGTTTATTTTGCTCTCAGTTCTAATGCAATTTGATAAAAAATCGTTGATACTAAAATTTGCTAACATTTCCATGAGGTACACATCTTTTTTAGGCTTGAGGAAACTAATGTTTAAGATTTGTAAATAATATCACGATATTGCCGCAAGCTAGTTACTTTATTTGTTATTTATTTTGTTATTGAGATTAAACCATTCTTGACACAATTTATCAAAACGAAACGATAGAGATCCGTCAAGTTACTTTTATCTTTACGATTACAATAATATGATTTCACAGGCGAAAATTTGCAACATGGTCATGAACGATATATAAGTTTTTTTTTTCAGATTATGAACATGCTTTCCTTGCTGATTGTTCAACTCCTTGACCTTTTTTAACTTTTTCAAGAGCTTTTTATAAGAAATTGAAACTGATCTAGGGTTTCTAAGAATTTAAAGTTCAAGTTGCACCAAAACGGTAGCGTTCGCGTCCCGCGTATACTCGTACTGCTATGGTACCAGTAGCTCTACCATGAGTTTGCATTCGTTTGGAGTCGATATCGACTGCGTAAATTTTTGTATGGACCTTTGTACAGCGCCCCTAGCGGTAACGCGGTGAACTAAAATCGGTACCATGAGTGCAATAGTTTACGATACGTCGCGAACCTATCGAAAACGCGCTCGCTATCGACAATCGTTTTGTGCATATTGTATGGAAATCGGTACCATGAGTTCATGATTTGACAGCTACTCGATAGACGATAACGTACAAAACGATAACTCTGTAGTTACGTTACTCACTTACATTTTCAAGCGTGAGACTCGATTCGATAGATAACTAAGCAAGTTTGGAATAATATTATTGAGTTAAATTAGTTAATAAGTTGTGATTTTTTTTGCATGGAATATGCCAACCACGGCTGAGTTCAAGAATAATAACACATGGTACATAATATATACGTCAATGACACGAAAACAATTAAAATACGAGAGCAGTCGTGAGAAAAAGTTCAAAAGAGTGATTACAACTATTTGTGCCAATTATAGTATTATAAATAAGCATTTCAGCATTGGTGTTTAAAAGCAAATACAGACTTGAAACTGAAAGCTATACAGAGTTTATGTAAGTAACCTCAAAATCAAATTATCATTTTTAAAAAGTTACATACAATTTTGTTTTGATCTTAATAGCTTTATGATCATAGAGGTATCTTAAGTGTATAATACTGTTTTATGACAACTGAAGTGAATATATGGGTAATAATTCCGATTGTCTTCGTATGACCCCTTCAGTAGGTAAATGCAAAACTTGGATTTTTGGAAATAACAAAACAAAATGTCATCCTTATGTATGGCAAAATAACACATTCAATAAACTACAAGGCATCCCAGAAGTTAAGGAATTGTTTGACAAGCTGATAAGAAATAGTCTATATCAAAGTGTTAAAATACCTATTCTATAACATTTTATTTACAAAACATTTCTTGCAGATTATCCATAAATGGGACTGTTGATGCCATATCCATACTTGCGTGCAACAAGTCCAATGAAGAAGCAAAGAATTAGCTGGATATAACAGCCAGTCAAATGGAAAAAGAATTGTGGTTAAAAATCATTGTCACTGTGTAGAGAGGTAAAACATTCTTACACCCTCAAATGTAAAGAATTGCATTTTATTTTCTATATTATAAACCGTAATAACTTTTTTAAATAACTTCTTAGAGTTGTTTCTCTAATAAAAAGCTATTGGTAATAGGTATACCTAATTTTTTTACAAAGAATAAAACTGACTTCAAAAACACCAAAAAGTCATAAATAATATAAGAATACATACAATATCACATTTTTATATTGAAATTGGTGCCAAGCAATATCACCTGAAAAGTTTAGCACCAACTTCAATATAAAAATGTGATAATAATTGTATGTATTCTTGTATTTAATTAAGACTTTTGGTGTTTTGGAGCAGGTTAAATTTTTTTTGAAAAAAAAATATATTTCAATATTTTTAGTAAAATTCCCAAACTCGTGACCTACCAGAAACCTTCCATCATCATCAGCTCAGTAACATGATATGATGACTATCAGATGCAAATAGGTACCTACTTACCTAAATATCGTCAGAAAAAAATTAAATATGTTGGATGTGCCTCTGTAATTTAAGTATTTCCTTCCATTATTCCAGGATCCCTCTATCGATAAAAAGAAAGAATTTTGAAAATCGGTCCACAATTGGCGGAGTAATCAGTGAACATAATATTTTTAAAAAATGATTTAGTCAACACATCTCCTTTTTTGAAGTCAGTTAAAACTTAAAAAGGTGCATATATTATAAGATTTTATTTTTTACAGCTACATTTATTTTGGATGAGTGGCGGAGGATGATTTGATTGAGTGGCATTGATGATAATACAGAATGGTGCAGCCAAGACCTTCGGTTTTAGCATTTCATTTTTTGGACTGATTTATTGCCACAGCTGCAGTTGGATTTTACAGTGTCACAATAGTTTGGATTGCATTAAAAAGGAAAAATTGGTTGATGATTTTTTTTATTGGTAGATTAATAAAAAGATGTTAACACATTTTTTACACCAAAAATAAATAAATTACATGAGCCCACTCTTTAATTTATTTACCTAAGTAGGATTTCCTTGTTTTGACAAAGCAAAAAATATTA
Organism: Schoenobius gigantellus; assembly: GCA_963935595.1. Lineage (NCBI taxonomy): Eukaryota > Metazoa > Arthropoda > Insecta > Lepidoptera > Crambidae > Schoenobius > Schoenobius gigantellus. The sequence goes on from OZ012542.1 coordinate 25,290,275, forward strand.
ATTTTCAATAAAATTCTAGGTCTATATTTCATACTGAATCTAATATAAAGAACAACAGAATTGTTGTATTTGTGCATATTTTACACAAGAATGTTGGCAAACAAGCAAATAGTCTACTACTTAGATGATCATAGTCAACTATAGTCTTCTAATGACCAAAGTGTACAAGGTGTAGGTTATTATCTTATGAATGTAGTTACAGTAGCCTGAAATTTCGTATCCTTCAATATAAAACAGAAAAGCATTGCTGCTTTGCAATAACACAGAAGACCTAGTACCTCTGGTTATTTAACATAAACATTAAGAATTTGCATCAAAAACTGTATCTTTCAATGGAGATTGTCCATTTTTTATAAGACTGGTCAGTCATGAACATTCCTATAAAACTATATTTTTACTTTTACATCTTATGTAAAAGAAGTTATTACCTTACGTAAAAGAATATGGGCATGATTCAGTATCAAAGTGCTTAATAAATATAACTTCCTGTGAGCTGTTCAATGAATATAAACAATATGAAATAAAACAAACAATCTTCTGTATATTTGAATTTATTCTGATTCATATGTCAAATAGGTGGATGGTATGAAAAAACAGGTTTGTTGGTGATATATATTGCCCAACCCAAAAACCATGTAAGAGTCGTAATGTGAACACAATAATTCACTGTTTTTCAGTCAACAATGCATTTATAGTAATATTCTTTAATTGCTTCCCTACCATTGCTGTTATGATAAAATAATAATACAAACAATGTATTTTTCAGACTAACTTCCCACTGTATTTTACCCTTAGATCATTTAGCCTAATTTTACCTCATAATAATATGCAGTTTGCTAAAGTATCCAGTGAGTTTGTAGCTGTGACTCTGCATACTTTCATACTGTCATTAAGATTTTGGCAGCAATATAATTTTACTGACTTGTAATCATACAAAATAAGTAAAATACCAATAGAATATATTTTAATAATATAATAGTGTCGATTAAACAAATTTCTTCATCTATTAAGTTTGCTAAAATATGATAATTATTGAATGATAATAAATAACAGTAGTACCGGTTCTTTCTTGTGCAGTAATTTCTATGGTTCGACATTTGACTGTAATTCCAGGTAAATTTTGGAACTTAAACTTCTGCAACAACAGACATATCATTAAACATCACATAAAGCCATAATAGATAATCATAATATTCTAAAATTAAAGTATTTTATATGAATATTGGCCGACGTCAGACGTCATCAGCTTTATTTTAAGTTTTATATAAAATGCTTCATCTTAATTACTCATACTGTAAAGGAGTAACATTTTCAGTTTTATTCATTCACCCACTCACTTATGCAGTTGTATATCTCCTGTAATACTACATTTGGCAGGTATCAATTTTCAGCATATTTGTCAACTCTATTGAATTAAACAAATATTATAAATATTTTCCTGTGGGCTGTCGAGAACAATTGAGATAATGGTGATCTAAAGCCTGAAAGAAAAAATTAATTGGTTAAATTATTTAGCTATAATGGAAAATCCTTCAATTATAACGGATTGCACTATTTACATTTAAATTATCAATCCAATAGGTCTCTTTGTGTAGCCACGTCTTTAAATAGATGGGTACTAAAAAACAAACCCATAGAAGCATAGAAAATGATTATTTTTAATGGAAAATTGTTACAATGTTTACCACAACAATGTTAATACTTACAATTAAACTATAATTACTATATATTCTTATGAATTGCACCATTAACTGGAACCATGAAGCGCTTGTCTATATCATTATTAAATCAATACATGGCCTACATTTAATAAAAACTTATTCTTTAACATAAAACTAATAAGTTTTCATGAATGTAATCAAACAATGATTAAAAATATAACCTATGAAATAACTTGAAGTTGACGTATAAGCCGACTAAATTAAATCTTTCATAACAATATGGTAAGAAACCGAATTGAGCTACCTTTTTGCGAGGACGGATTATAGCGTATTACCAACATGACGACAACAAATAATTACCTGTAAGTAGTCTGTATCCTTTGTATCGTTTACTATACTATCGAGTTAACGTTACGAAGTCAGGTAAATGCAAAAGTAACTCATGGTACGGTGACTATCGAAAACGATATCGTCTGCGTTAACACGTTAGCGACTGTAGTTAACTACAGTGTGCAATCGATGGCAACTCATGGTAGAGGTACGTTGACTCAGTGTACTACGTGCGAAAAAAAATTATAATGCCTGATTCAGTTTACATAATTTTTTTCTAGTTGTATATAGAAATAATAGATGTCATTTTTTTCACGGGAAGATAGGAAATGATATAATTCTTTTTTATATATTATAAAGTGCAATTGAGAAAATTTGTTAGCTGACTCAGTATACTTAGGAGCCATCGTATTGTAATCAAATACCGATGTGCATCTGCACTGTGTCTTTTTTGCGCTATATTAGAGAGAAAAAGCTTGTTATATATAAAACGTATGGTACAAAAGTGTCGCTTAATGTCGGCTTAAGACTTTAAAATGTATTTAATGAAATAAATATAACATTTAAATCGCATGACATTGTAAATCCTTATATTGGACAAATAAGATATATATAATATCCCAAATAACTACAATAGCGCTGGAACTATATCAGACACAAATACAGCTAATGTGTATTAAAGCAGCTCCCATATAGCTGATAAGCAATATGGGAGCTGCTTATAGGTATGCGTGGACGCAGTAAGTTAATCAAAAAGTTAACTTCGTTATTTCGTTAATTAAAAAGTTAACTTCGATAATTTAACTTGTGTTAAATTTTCGAAAATTTAACGCAAGTTAAAGTTATTAACCGTTAAAGACATTAAGGATGTTACTACATGGTTACTACATCAATGTTGACACGGTACAAGCGAGTGGAGCCAAAACGTCAGCATTTCTGGGCGAGGTAGTCCAAAGAGTACATATCAGAAATGTAAATAAGGCATAAATGGGAAACGCCAAACAGACTTAAAGCCAAATACCTACTCATGTACTCGTAAAAGATAACCATTTGCCTCCATTAAAGTGGCGTTTGGGCCTATCGAGGGTTACTGACATCAAAACCAGTCATGGTATCATTGGGCGCACGTTACGTTAGGTTTAAATATACGCGAGTAAATCCAAAAAGTGTAGTTTTATTGAAATATGTAGTACTCGTGCAAATAAAATATATTTTACAAACATAAAAAACGACTTCAAAAACACTGAAAAGTTAAAAATAATATAAGAATAGGTACAGACAACATCACACTTCTATATTGAAGTCGGTGATCTCCTAGAAAATCTTAAAATTTGTCGCCCACTTCAATATAGAAGTGTGATGTTGTCTGTACCTATTCTTATATTATTTTTAATTTTTCAGTGTATTTGAAGTCGGTTTTTATTTTTTGTAAATTATTTTTTATTTTTAACTTTTTAGTGAATGAAATCTTTTTAGTGAAAGAAACCCTAATTCGGTGAGCTGGAATTTAATTAGCGTTTCCCTCAATTTTCATTGGATCCCATCATCAGATCCTAACTGTGACCTTGGGACCACCCTAGGAGTATACTCTATCGAATACAATAAGAATTTTGAAAATCGGTCCACAATTGGCGGAGTAATCGCGTAACATAGGTACACACAAAACACGTTGGACACACCTTAATTTTTAAGGGTTTTCCTCGATTTTCATGGGATCCCATCATCAAATCCTGACTTTGGTGACCATGGGACCACCCTCGGAGTATACTCTATCGAATACAAAAAGAATTTTGAAAATCGGTTCACATTTGGCGGCGTAATCGCATAACATACACACAAAAAAAACATACGCATCGAATTGAGAACCTCCTCCTTTTTTGAAGTCGGTTAAAAAGACACGCTAAATCTAAATTAGGTACTAGGTACTTACCTGTTAAAACTCTATTATAGGATCCATATCTCGTAGTTCCGAATATTTGCTTCCAAATTATCCAAATATACGATCATCTCACGCACACCTGCGTCGTGCTAAATCGACATGAAAAATCCATTAGACTTGTTTGCGTGGACAGCAGACGGAAGGCGCACCGGGCGCCGCCAGTGACCGTGCATAAGCGGATTGTTGCCGGCTACGTTGCTAGTGCCGCTGCATTCTGATGGCTAACGGATTATATAAACTTGTTGTTGCCCCTCAACCGGCGCGAACATTTCGACTGTTTCCGGATAAGTTGGCAAATAACATTTTATGCCTGAAATTGAAATTTGATTTTCGATTCTATAGTTATCTATCAATATACAGGTTTTAAAGCAAACAACATTGCCAAAGTCTGACTGTTAAAAGTCCGTTTTTCATCAGATCTGTTTTGTGGAATAAAGCCTCGTTAGCTCCGTTAGCTCCGTAGTTCAGCTCCGTTATTCACCAGAACCTTAATTCTCTGAGATCTGCCAGAGAGCAGAGCCGCATGCCTAAACAAGGCCTACCGCGGCCAAAGGTTAAACCGCGTTTAGTGGTCACTAATCGTGCACTAGACAGCAAAGTCGCCCTTCCACACCCTCGTGCCTGAACTATGGTCACTTGCTGTGGAATTTGCTTTTCTATAAAAAAAATGATTATTCGGAACTTTTTAGAGCCTGGCATTCGACTTTACGAATTGCACTTTTTTTTGATTGAAGAAGTATTTGCAATCTAAAGTTTTTATATCACTAATTATGTGAAGGCTAAGCTTGAAAATGTAAATGCAAATTTAATTAATCGTCGTAAAATCACCGATTAAATGAATTTAAAAATAAATGTGTTAAAGCGGCAATTTATTATTTATTGATTAATTGAAATGCATTCAAAAAGGTATCCAAAAAATAGGAAAGACATTTAATTAAATAAATCCCTTTATAGATAGATAGCTTTATTTTGAAGATTCTCACAAGTTATTAAGAATAGTATAAAATATTCCTCGCAGGCGTTGATAAAGCTGTCACGAACTTTGAGAACATTTTTCTTTTGCTTTCAATGCAATGATATGCCTGCAAACTTTGATACAACTTCGAAAGTCGAGTAATTAAAAGCAACCCTGTGGTTAATTCCAACAGGAATTATTATTTGAAGATAGTGGTCTGACGAGTGGCGAGAACGGCCGGGGAGACGTCATTACCGCAATCAAAGCACCGAAGCCGCGAGCCCCTAACGACGAGTGCTCTCGATAAAAATTAAAAACACGTGCGAGTCGGCCTGAGGAAAGTTTTAATGAGAGTACACGGCCGCCGGTACACTGCTAGCTATGCGTGACTTATCCTCAGATTTTCCAATTACATTTTTTAATCATTGGACTCAAAAAGATAAAGCATAATCAAAATCGAGTATGCCTGGCTTAATTTTATGCCAATTTTATTATTATTTATTGTATTTATAAATTATTATTATTATTTATACCTTATTAGGTAATGTCTATTTTGTATTTTTATCATATTTATGTATTAGGTTTTAAAAATTTGTAAATGATGTCGATTTGATTTTAATTTTGTTTTTGGGTACATCTACCACATTTGCTCTCTGCACCTCCCGTAGGTTGACTGGTGGAAAATACCTTAGGCATTAAGTCCGCCTTTGTAAACAAGGTATATAAACCATACATAAAGCACAAGCATAAATAAAAATAAAAATCAAAAATAATTAATGCCTTTAGAGACCATACTTTTTATTCTACTAATGTTTTTACAAATTCATCTTCTAGTGATTTTTTTTTCATTTATTTGAACCACGAACAGGCTTACAATTAATCATACATACACCAAAAATTTATATAAACATAGTTATTGTAAACCCAGCACCTGTACAGCTTTGAAGAAATCTACATGTAGGTAGGTACTTACATCTATCACTATATTTATTTGTTATATTATAGTTAATGAGATACAATACAATATTACTATGAGTACGAGACGTAATAGGTATAGTTATATAATATGTATCGTACGAGTATAATTACAAGTGAATGTGTGTTATCGAGTGAAGTGAGTGTGTGTGCATGTGCGTGCGTGCTCGTTTGTATGTGCGTGTGTATGACTACAACATAAGTGTTGTGTCATTATTTAACTTAAATTAATAAAATAGTGTATACATCTATGCTTATATCTAAAGTGTTACTGTTATGTGTATGTAGGTACATGATAAGAACTAGAACTAAGATTTAACTTTAACTTTAATTATTGTAATTATTTGACAATAATAATATGTTAATTATATGTTTCTTATATAAATTAGCGCCACATGCAAAGATATCTAATTTATTGAATTTTTTGTTATAATTATCAAGCATGCGATGCATAGGTAATCGGATTCCAGCATTAGTACGAAATAATTTAACTGCAAATAACGGCTTTAGGCGCGATGAGCGAATATGTGCACACAGGGGTACAGAATAACTTATTTTATTCACAATATCAATGCAATCATATTTATTGTTACATATATCATAAAGTAACATAGCCTCCAACTGTAGTCGCCTTGATTTAAGATCAAGAAGTTTGTATTTCTTTAGAAGTAGAGCATATGAAAGGCGTTGATGACAACAGCTGTAGTTAATGCGACGCAAGAATTTTTTTGTACCATATCAATGATACTATGATATTTTTTATATAACGGGCTCCATACTGCTACTGCGTACTCAAGCTGAGGCCTTATTAAGGATTTATAGAGGTGAATATATGTAGATGGGCTTTTAAACTCAGTAGAAGATCGCATGATGAAACCATACATTTTGTATGCTTTACCAATTATATTATTAATATGAACATCGAGATGCAATTTACTATCAAGAGTTACACCTAGGTCCCTAATGCTATTTACTCTTGAAATACTAGTGCCACAGAGCGAATACGTAACATTACTTATTTTCCTTTTTTTTTTGTGAATGTTATAGTTTTGCATTTATGAAGACTAAGTTGTAATTTGTTATCTTCACAATAAGCACTAAATCTATTTAGATCCTGTTATAGTAATGTATGGTCTTTGGAATCATTAATAATCCTATAGATTTTGAGATCATCTGCGTATAAAATAAATTTCCTATGGGTGAAACATTTACTAACATCGTTTATGAAAATAATAAACAAAAGTGGACCCAGTATTGAGCCCTGTGGCACACCTGAGCTAATGTTATTAATCTGCGATTCAACACCACCTATTACCACCTTTTGAGTTCTGTTTGTAATATAGGATTTAAACCATCTCCATAGATTCCTTCGTATTCATTATATAGATAGATTCATTATAATAATATTTAATATTTATCTTTCTAGATTTATATAGTAATATACAATTTCGATTTTATAGCCTAGATATAGATTAGGTATACAATAATATTGTAAATGAGCGCTATCTCGCCAACAATCTGATTTTGCAGGTTGGCGGGCAAAAATTAATTGTACCATTTTGTATATCTTTGGATAAATAAATTTAAAAAAAATGCCTTTTGCAAATCTGTGTATTCACTATCTATTTGTTTGCTAGAATCAATTCCTTCAAAAAGATACAAAAAGACAGTGATGATAGTTTCTGCTCGGTTGAAAATAATCTTAATGACTTTTTGGTCAGCAATTTCAACCTTCCTTTTAAGAAAATTATGAATGAATGTATGCCATATAAATGCACAAAGTGTACCAAACCACATTATTTATGTATGTGAAAAAAGTCTTTCACTGTGGTAACTTCCATGCTTTACTAGTTTCTGAATCGTGGCCAAAACCACACCTCCATATTCATTCATCAATTACTATAATCCTCTACCTGATTATACACTGATCCGAAATGGTCGTACTAACTAATGGGCGGAGAAGGTGTTGCTATCTACCTTTTCAGTGATATTTTTTCCAAAGTGGTTGCTGCTCATGTCTCTTAATATTCTGCATCTGCTTAGTTTAATTATGGATATACGTGGTGGTGCAGCATAACTGGCATTGAATGTTGTCTACTGTCTACCTTCTGAAAACTCTTTACTGATCTTAAAACAGTGTTAGAATCTATACGCTCCACATCATCATCAGAGACTTCAATACCAATATTAACTCTACCCGATCACTTAGATCACGCAAACTCTTAAACAATATTGAATTCCTTAATTCCCTCTTCAGTCCCATTCAATCAGGGCTTAGGCCGAGATATATAGCACTATTTCCAAGCACTCTCCTGAAGGTCACTGGAGACTAAAGAGTCAGAATAGACAATACTTAATTAACCGTTCTAGTACTAGCTTAATTTTCTAATGCTTTTAATGCTGTCAACCAAATTTTGTTAGCAATTCTTCCCATCTTGGTGTTTCTCTTGAAGTAACAGAATAGTTTTCATCATATCTTCAAAAAAACCCGCAGTAATTGGCTGCCTGGGGGGATATGACCTCTGCTTAGTGCGATCTTGGAGCTGATGTTCCTCAAGGCGGCATTTTATCTCTTTTATTTTAAATTTTCATTCAAATAATTACCCTCCACCTTTGCTGCTCGTATCATTAGTATGCTAACGACTTACAACTTTGTGCTTAAATTGATGCTGACAACATAAATCGCGCGATAGACGAAATCAATCAAGACTTACATGACATCAAAGCTTGGTCTGAGCCACGTCTGAGCATAGTGGCATTCTAGTTAATCCTTAGAAATTGGCAGGCTCATTATCATTCCAAGGAGTCCAGGGAGCGGTTTATACGGCTCCTGGACGACGATCCGTGGGGGCGTCCGTACCGGGTGGTGAGGGGGAAATTTAAAGCTTCCGCTCCCTCTACCTCCGCTATGGACAGTGGGCTGCTGGATCGTGTGCTGGGGACTCTGTTCCCCGACCTCGGTCCGTTCCAGCCCCCCAGAATGGTCTCCCCGGATGCTCCTCTGGAGGAAGTGGCTGTTGCCATCCCTCCCGTGTCAAACGTGGAATTTGACACGGTGAGGGAACAGATCCGGCGCAAAAAGAAGGCGCCGGGACCGGACGGTGTCCCAAGCAGAGTTCTGGCCCTCGCCCTGGGACACCTTGAGGAGCGGTTCCGAGCGGTGTTTGACCTGTGCATCGCCTCGGGCCGCTTCCCCAGTCGGTGGAAAGCGGGCAGGCTCTGCCTGTTAAGGAAGTAGAGCCGCCCCGCGGATTCCCCGACTGGGTATCGGCCGGTGGTGCTATTCGACGAGGCCGGGAAGTTTTCCGAGAAGATTCTCGCTTCCCGCATCGTCGAGCACCTAGAGGACCGGGGGCCGGACTTGGCTAACAACCAGTTCGGCTTCCGCACCGGCCGGTCCAAGATGGATGCGGTGGCCCTCCTCATGGGGTGGACTGAGGAGGCCACAGCTCGTGGGGAGACTGTTGTCGCGGTGTCTCTTGACATCCGCAACGCTTTTAACAGCCTGCCTCACGAGTGCATAAAGGAGGCACTCCACTTCCACCGGGTGCCTCCGTACCTCCGCGCCTTCATGGGGGATTATCTGCAGGGCAGGTCCATCCTCTACGAGGGGCTGGATGGGTGCATTCATACTTGGGCAATGGCGGCAGGTGTGCCCCAGGGTTCCGTACTAGGTCCTCTGCTATGGAACCTGGGGTACAACAGGGTCCTGCGAGGCGACCTCCTTCCACGAATGGAGGTCGTCTGCTTCGCCGACGACACGCTTGTCGCGGCGAGAGCAAAAGCGGGGGAGGAGGCGGCCCACCTTGCGTCGGTCGGCGCTTTACTGGTCGTCCGACGCATCCACCTCCTGGGCCTGGACGTCGCCCTCGAAAAACGAGGGCCATGATGTTCCACGCCTCTCGTCGCAGGATCCCACCGGGACTCCGTGTCCTAGTCCCTCCACTAGGACACGGAGCCCCGGTGGACCTAGCCAACCTAGCCCGGAGCCCCTATTGGAGGGGGTCCGCATACCGGTCGAGGCACACCTTAAGTACCTCGGTCTGGTTTTGGATCCCCGATGGAGCTTTGAGGAGCACTTCAAGCTCCTCACTCCACGGCTATGTGCCGCCGCAGCCGCACTCGGACGGGTATTCCCTAATGTAGGAGGGCCAGGATCGGCGTGCCGTCGACTATATCACGGGGTGATACGGTCGATGACACTCTACGGAGCCCCGGTATGGGCGGAGTGCGGCCCCGAACGGTGGCCCTCTTGCAACGTCCGCAGAGGGTCAAAGCAACCCGGGCCGTGCGAGCTTATCGCGTTCTTGCGGGCCAAACGCCGTGGGATGTCGATGCACGCGTACATGCAAAGGTGTATCGACATCGGGTTGCCGTTAGAGAACGGGGGGGACGATCCGCTCCTGAGGAAGTGGAGCGGGTTCGTACCCAAGCGCAGAGGGAGGTTCTGCGTCGATGGGGTAAGGCACTCGCCTTCCCAGCTGCCGGCCACCGGACGATCGAAGCGGTACGTCCGGTATTGGAGGAGTGGGTAGGGCGCCGGCAGGGCAGTCTCTCGTTCCGCATGGTGCAGGTACTGACCGGACATGGTTGTTTCGGTCACTATCTGCATCGGGTCGCGCGTCGGGAGAAAACGCCGCAGTGTCATCACTGCGACGCTCCCGACGACACTGCCGAGCACACCCTGTTGGTGGGCCCGGCCTGGCGACGCCAGCGCAGCGAACTTGACGTTGCGCTGGGAGGCGGAGACCTCTCGCTGCCGAGCATGGTCGTGGCCATGCTCCGTGGCGAGGCGGAATGGGGGGCTGTCGCCTCCTTCTGCGAGGACGTCATCTCGCAGAAGGAGGCCGCGGAGAGGGAGCGGGAGAATGATCCTCAAGCCGCTCCCATCCGCCGCAGGATAGGCAGGCGAAGGCGGGCATTCGCGCAAGCAATGCCCGTCTAATGACCCTGCCGTGGAGGCTTGCGTGCACGGTTGGCCCCGTGTACGCCGCCGTAAGGCCCTCCATCTGGGGATTGCCCTGGTGTTCTCGAGCAATCCCCCCTTGGCGATAGCCCGACCAGCCAGGTCGGGCTAGCCCGGGCGCGTTGGTAGTGGTAGTCGCTGTGTGGACCCTACCACGCGCGTCCACAAGGGCAGGAAGAACACCGGGGGGTTTAGTGGGTAGGCCTGGCACTCTGCCGGGAGAGCCCCACACACGCTCGTCGTCTAGCCAACGGCGAGTACGGTGCGGTCACGCATTCCCCTCGAAAAAAAAGGCTCATTATCATTGATGAGCCCAAGAATATTTCAAAAGCAGTTTCAGCTAATCTGCATCCCATTATTTTTGGCAGATTTTTGGCAGTAAAATTATTCCTTTAAGTAATAATGTTAAAGATCTGGGACTATATTTGATTTAACGTTCATTTTGTAATTTTAGATTCATTCATTCATTTGTCAGAGTGACGGGTAAGCTAAAGGTACTATATCGATTAAAGAATTTTCTGCCTCCAGTTACCCAGAAAATGCTTTAATAGCCCTTAATCTTTCTTGTCATCGACTATGGGAGTGTGTGCTATCTCGACCTGAATTGAAATCTACTCAATAAACTTGACCGTCTTCTGAGTAACTGCATTCGATTCATTTTCAATTTACGAAAATTTGACCCTGTATCTGACTGAATATCGGCTTCGATTAGACTGGTTCTCCACCCGACAGTGCATAGGCACTTGGGAACTTCAAGCACTTTATTCGCTATTCTTTATATTCCCACAACATCTATTAGTTCTAATTTTTCAGTAGATACTTGTGCCAGTCATGATAAGTCCCTGTGTTTATCCTCCAACAGCTACTATGTGTTCTTTTCATCACTCCAACATTGTGCATTTCTAGTTTATTGTTCAAGCTATATACATCTCTGGAACACTCTCCCTCTTAAAATTAAGAATTCCACTTTGGTTGAACTTCAAAAAACCGAGCTCGTAAATTTATTCACCTTCAATTTGAATAGTCACTTGATTGATTTGAAAGGCACTGTTATAATGTATTATGCTCATATTTATTGTTTGTATAATATATATTCGTTTATTTAATATTTAGTATATATTTATTAGGATATTATTGTATGTCTTGTATTTTTAGAATCATAAAATTGATTATGAAAAATTTATCTGCTACTTTTTAGGTACATCTTGCTCTCTTCACTTCTAATCTAAAGTTGGTGGCTGGTAGAGAATATCAATGGTATTAAGCTCGGTTAAGATGACGGTGATATCTATCGGAGGCGTTGATATCGCTTAATATTACGAAAAAGGTCTCTCTGTTGGCTCACCATTAGGTCAATATGGATCACCATTTACGTCGTTATACAGTTGGCGGAATCATAAGGACACTGCGCAAAGAATAGAGTAGAAATAGATTCTGTTATAAGCATTGGGGAATATTAGGGGAAGGTAGCCTAAAACGGGTAGGCCGCCTAAAACGGGTAAGTACTCGTACACTGCTGTATCAAGCGTTAGGGTTATTGTGTTCGTGTGCCTAGATTTCCCGAACGTCGACGAACTTCGATCAGTTTCGCTCGGATACCGGAGTCGTGTAATAGCGTAGGTGTATGCAACGAAAGTTTTTTAGTGACTTTATTAAAAAAAATAAAGGCAAGTGTCTTACGATTAGTCAAAAATCTTTATACGAATCATGCTATTTGTGTTACCATCTTATTTTAGCACTATTTAACATTAAATTAAGGTAGAAAGTTTACCGGTATTACCTTCCAATTTGAGGTTATTGTAACTTTGCATAAACATGTGCTCTTGGGCAAAACGAGTAGGGCAAAACGGGTACCTACTACCTACCCGTTATGATATAGAAAAGTGTTAAGTTCATCTTATTTTGATTTTTCTTTGTTAAAGATTCAAATTATTTAAAAATGTTATGGTTAAAGACTGAATTTGTTATAAGTAGGTTAATTAACATTTGTTACATTTGTTTATATTTTTCTTTATTTAGAAAAATATAAAGTAAGTTAGTTTTCAATGTAAAAAGATTTCTGAACAAAGTCTCCTGCAAAAATATGTTACAATGTCAGTTTTTTACTAATTATAATATATACATGTTATAGCCTGTCCAAATATGACTCTATCCTAAGCATACCTGTTTTGCCCGAAGGGGGTTACCCGTTTTAGGCACACATGTGGGCAAAACGGGTTTTTAAAAGGGTTTTGTATTTATCTTATTTAATAAATATTTGATATATGGTGCCATCATATTATGTTTTATTTTGATGCTCGATAAATATTCTATCTCATAACGTAAAAATTATTCTTATAAAGGTAATTTATAGATTTTATTAACCATTTCCTTAGCTTACCCATTTTAGGCCACCTTCCCCTACTACTAATACTAAAGACACTTTGAAACACATCGTAATCAGAATTGATAATTTATTTATTTCGCCCAACTTACAACAATCCTTACAGGTCTAACCTAATGCGATAGTGTACACCAATCGAAAATATACGTATACAAATTTAAAATAATAATAATAAAGATAATTAATAAAGATTATGAAATAATAATAATAATATATATAATCACTTATAATAACATATTGTAAATAACGCTGTTTTTGTGAATTCACTCAGTGAACACGCAAACAAATCGATCCTCTCTGAAATTAAATTTAATGTACGGAGGGCGCGCGTGAGCATAATGTAGGGTGGTCACTGGTATATACTCATAGCAATGATTAAATTGATTTGTTTTACTTTGGTTGTCGTTAAGCCAGCAGTGGTTAATGAAGAATTGAACATTCTTCATCCTATACAAGTCTATTTCATGGATTGCGGGTATAATTGTATATAGGTAGTCGTCAATGCACTATTAATGTTATAATATATCTGGCGCAATATACCTTTGAAGGAAAAAGACATTCAAAGCATAAAGTAGTAGGTACTCAACTCACTCTCTTTCAATCTTGCAGTGTGCGATTATCCCTTGGTGAAAACGTACCTAACACCGAGGCTGAAGGATGGAACTCTGGTTGAAAAATCAACTTTTTATCGAACTACGTAACGATAGATACCTACCTATTATATTTTAATTTTTCTGTAATAAACCTAACTTCGCTTTATTTTTTTTTGTAGGATAGAAAAAGAATCGTTGAATTATAGCAAGATTTTTTCCTTTTAAAAGTCCAACACGCCTAGAAAATTAGTACTTATGAGTAATAGGCTTAAAAAATTAAAAGAAAAAATCATCTTCAGACTTTTATGCTTTAAAAAAAGAAAAATAATTTTATGACTGAATTTTATAATATAAAAGTTTGTCGCGAGATTGACCTGTGTAGATAAAGAATAATACTTACCTGTTTAACTTGATCTTGATATTGGGTAATTCTAAAAAATAAACCTATATTTTTATAAATCTCATAAAAATTGTCATAAATTTAATAATAGGGGTTAAAGTATGAAGTTGCCGTTTATTTCGTATAACTTTATAGCTTTTCGAATTTAAGAGATAAACAAGTAATTATTATTGTTATTTTTTGACCCTAGAGTGAACGTTTTGGTTACAATTTAATCTCTGAATTAGTTAAATAATATATTAAAAAGAATCTCAATAATTACCCTCTATTTTTTCGTCAGAATGTTGTACATTATTGACGATAACTTTGTAAAAACTAATTTTCTTGCCTTCAAAATTATGTCAAAGTCTATTGACCAGTCTCTAAAAGTTTCATAAAGTTTGCTTTATTGGTTATTAAATAACTAAGAAAAACGTTAGTATGAAATAAGCAATGTTCTTAAAAATCTTCATACAAAACCGCAATTTCTAACTTTAACCCCTAATATACTAATGATTGGAAAATTAAATCTTTTACATAGGCATCTTTGAATACCTTTTACGGGCTCGGTCATTACTTTTGAAGTTTAGTTTTTCTGTAATATACCTACCCATAGAACAATCAGGATAAACTAAACTTTTTAATTTGACTTATCCTTACTAATATTATAAACGCAAAAGCATTTATAATATTATAAATGCTTATAATATTATATAATGTACTGCGTTTTGTTTCAAAGAAACATTCAGTGAGAGCAAGTTATAAGCTAAGTTCACGCAGTTCTCTCAGTTTAACGACATACGGGTTAGTGATGGGTCGAGTCGCAATTTTTTCAACTCGGGTAATTGGAGTTGAAATGAATTCTAACCCGGGTTGCAACTCGGGCTGATTCGGGTCGAGTTGATTCGACCGACTGACGATTCAAAGTCGAATTTATTCTTGTGTGTTTTATAAGTAATAAAACGAAACTACGTTTTTTATCCAAATACCGATATGAATATGCCCGGGCCCGGGCTATTCAACTTGACTCGCCCACACTGCTACGAAAATACTACGAGTAGCGGCACCATGCGCCGTAGAGTCCGAGTCCGTAATGAATCATCGAGTCAACTCGGTAGATGAGAAAATCAACTCGAGTCAACGGGCTGGATGACGAACCCGCTAACAAGTAGGAAAAAGAGGACTAACACTGATTTTGAATTAGACTAAGTTATCGTATGTTTGGTAACAACGTAATTTATTGTATAATGCTTAGTGTACAAGTTTATAACATTTTTTTTAAACAGTTTAAGTGTATATAAGCATACCGATTATATTTTCTAACTTTCAATGACTATGTAACAAAACCAAAATTGTAAATAGCGATTTAAAAGAGAAGATAAAGAATTTCGGCCTTTCGAATTTCTTACCTGTTCTTCTCGAGAAAGCTCTCCCAATTTCCGAACAGGGGTAGAGACAACTTTTTCTTTCTTTCCTACTTGTATGTTCAGACATCTTGAGTATATTCAGGATGAATGCACATACTCGTACAAGGTTAATATGTTTTCTTTAAATTAGAATGTTTTGCTTTGTTTTAACGTCAATAAGTGCCTGTAAAGGCCTATATGTTGAATAAAGATTTTTTAATTTGAATTTGAAAATGGAGGCGAGAGACAGCTCGTTTGCCATAACATACTTTCCACTCGCATATCACAATGTAGGTACTATAACTATACAGTAAGGTATAATTAAAGTTCTTACTGTCACTTCATTTCAGATATTCACCTTTTATATAAATGTGGTTATGAGACAGCACTATAATTTACGGTAGCAATAAAATTTTTAAATAAAATTGGTAGCGCACCAATAAATTCTTTTAGCTAGATGCATTCCCGTTTCATCCAAGCTACTATTTTTCTGGCAACATAAAAAATCCATTAGATTTGTGCAACGCATCGGTATCAGCCAGCATACACGAGTGTCCGCACTTGACCGTGTGAAAGCGGCTTTATTGTTCAGCTGTAATGCATTTTGTTGGCAAAATTTCAAAAGTATTTTTTCTCCAGTTTCAATTAATTCTTCATTCAAAAATTGTAGAAATTTTATTTTAAAAATTTGGAAAAAAAATGTATAGGTACCTAAAGTACTGCCAAATGAACGGGACTTGACTGAATTGTCCCGTTTTTTGATAATTTATACAGCATCCCAATTATCCGCTTAATGTCCACTCAAAATTTTACAGAACTTCCTTCAGTTAACTATCGAAGGATATATGATTTGAAATATTTTACATAAAATAAAAACCGACTTCAAAGACACTCAAGTTAAAAATACTCGTAATATAAGAATAGGTACAGACAACATCATCTAAGTATATACCGGGTGTAACGGAATACCGAAATAATATTCAAGGTTGTTGAATAACAAAAAAAATGTTTTATGACTTTTCTTTGTATTTTTATTACTTATATGTCTACTTTTGATTTAATACGCTTAAACGATATAGATGGTATAAACGTGAAATTTGGACAGTTGTTTTAATTCAAAATGCGGACGCACACTAAAAAGGGATTTTAAAAAATGTTAACCCTAAAGGGCTGAAATAGGGTTGCAAGTTTGTATAGATTTTTTTTCAATTAGCAACGATTTTGATAAAACTTCAGATTCATATTCTTAAAAACATTTCATTGAATACGTGTTTCATGGTTTATTGGAATTCACCCCCTTAGCACAGAATAGATAATAGTACTACGCCCCTTAGGGTGAAAATATAAAATTCTTACGGGAAAACAATAATAACGCGGGCGAAGCCGCGAGCGGAAAGCTAGTACTTTTATATTGAAGTCGGTGCCAAACGATAATCTCTTTTTAAAAGCAGATCACCTTCGATGAGCTGGTTTTAAATTCAGGTCCAAGGTTAGGTCAAGTAAGATAAAGTCCAAAAATTAAGGATGGATCCTTCCATCATTAGTTCGGTTCATGATTACAAGACGCAAATACGTGAATAGCTTCGGAAAAAACATAAAACACGTTGATTTAAGGTTGTTGAGATTCTATAAAATTTCAGGTTGTTCCTCGATTTTATGGGATCCCGTCAACAGCTCCTGACTTTTGTGAC
The DNA here is from genome assembly GCA_963935595.1 of Schoenobius gigantellus. Lineage (NCBI taxonomy): Eukaryota > Metazoa > Arthropoda > Insecta > Lepidoptera > Crambidae > Schoenobius > Schoenobius gigantellus. The sequence goes on from OZ012542.1 coordinate 25,307,553, forward strand.
CTTGGGACCAACCCAGGAGTATACTCTATCGAATACAAAAAGAATTTTCAAAATCAGTTCACAATTGGCGGAGTAATCGCGTAACATACACACAAAACACGATGGAGTTACCTATATTTGCAACATAATCTTCACGGCAGCGCGGCTACCTATCACGATCGCACACATTAGTTTGTGCCCACGATCGACTAAGCTTGTGCTGAGTTTTGAATTTCTTTGTACCGGACAGCGCGTCTAGGTTACATATACGTCACGTCAATGGTCGAGACGTGTGCGTGCTTCGGTCACTCCAAAAGGGTGCTAAATAGACTATCGGTACATCCAAATAATGCAGTTATTGTATGTACAAAAACGCAACCATGTCAGTCCGCCTCCAGTAGCAAAAGATGAAGCCAATACGACTGCAGCAAAGTTTGAGGCAGGCCGACGTACGAGTATATCGCTGAAACAGTCTACAGCTGCGTTAATGGATGCCTTTGCACTGGAGAGAGAAATCTGCATCAATTTCTTTTTTTTTTATTGCAGAAAGTTGGCAAACAAGCAAACTGCCCACCTGATGGTAAGTGGTAAGAGTTACCTATAATACATGTGGATCTTGTGAGATTCGCAGCAAAACTGCAACCACCACAAGAACCACAGTGTACGTTGCCAACTTGTGACACAAGATGTAAAGTCACAGTACCCAGTAATTTCACTACCATATCTTACCCTTCAAACCGGAACACAGCAATGCAAACACTGCTGCTTTGCGGCAGAAATATGAACGGAGGGTAATTTTCGTTTTGCTGATGATATCGTATTCATGTTTGAGAGACCATAATGAAAGACCTAGAGACTATAATGATCGACGACGACTGTAGTTTCTCAACAAGTCTATGTTACAAAATCTATGTTATTTCCTATGTCGTAGAAGTTGTTGACGATAAATGTTAAAGCAACGCATGACATTCTCCGCCTATCTACCGCAGTGTCTCAAGACGAATGTCTCCAATTCGTGCGTGTTGCCAGTGATGATGTACGGAGCTGAGACGTAACCTCTTTCTTGAGACGTAAGTCACTCAAAGGGCAATGCTAATGGCTATGTTCGGGATTTCTCTACGTGATCGAATCAAAGATGATGAGATTAGTAGAAAGACTAAAGTTACCGACATAGCCCAAATAATTACGAACCTTAAATGACAGTGGGCAAAACACATAGCTTGCAGCATTGCCGACCGTTGAGGCGAAAAATCGAAGCGAACAATCTCGTGAAGGTCGTGGAAAATCACTGGGTACGAGAAGCACAGTTTGGGAGGTACTTGAGGGAGGCCTTTGTTCAACAGTGGTCATCTCTTGACTGAAATGATAAGGATGATGACTCAATCTTAAAAAAACATAACTTGTTTATAGTTACTTAATAGGCTTCACTTAATAGGTTACTTTGATAGATGAGATTTTTCAACTTTTTTTAAAAATATAACCATAAGTTCATCGAATGATATCTACTAGATTCAGTAATCCTATAGCATATTTCTAATTTTGTAAAAGCTCACAATTTCGTTATATTAATAGAAAAATAAAAAATGGGACAAGAAAACCATTTCTGTAGTCATAAAACAGACGTTTTTGTTCTCTATAACCCCCCCAGTGAACGGTCGGTTTAAAACAAGAATAAATTGTGAGAATCTTTTCAAAACAATAGTTGGAAATGGTGTACGCGAGAAAAAGCCGGATGCAAATGCCATTCATATTAATTAGCAAAGCGAGACGGGGCTTTTACGAAATTAGACCGTGATTTCAGTGAAGATTTATTGTTGTGTTTCAAATGGTTTTCGGAGCTCCGTGGCCATTTAGACGGGGGCAAATTGGTGTTGTCGGAGGTTTTAAATTGAATCGACTGAACTTGTTTACTTTCCGCGATGAGTCACGACGAAGATGGAAAATTAGCGTAGCGTACCTGTGGCCAATTTATAACCCGAATACTTGGTTATATGGCAAAGAAAAGTAGAATGAAAGTTCGTTTTATTAATTAACGTATATTTAGATTTTTTTACAATCTATACTTTGACATAATTTTTATTTACGAGGTAGTATCACCTTTTTATTATAATTATATTTCATACGCTTCATTCCTCAGATATAAGCAACACATGTAGTCCTCTTATCATACAGGCAACTCCGCACCTAAATCAATATTTAAAAATATATTTTTTTTAAAGGTATCTCTAGAATTTCCAACGTCCAACCGGAGCCGGGCTCCGCGCTGTAACCTCATTCTTTTATCGTGCGCGGCAACGAGCACGCCCTTTCTAGTAATAGTAAATTGATTTCGTAGGACAAAGTGGAAAATTGTAAAGTGAAAGTTTAAGATTACAAGTATTCATTATGCCGAAATGTAAATTAGGAGATAAAATGAATTATTACGAAAACAAAATTAAAACATTAAAAGAAAGATCAAATAAAAAACGTGTGATAGTGTATGCGTCTGAGTCAGATGCTGAAGATAACGATGGTAAGTTTTATTACGAGTTTCACTCGTTCTTATTGTAGTGTTGTAAAATTCAAATTTTAACTGTCTGCCACGCAATTTTATAATTTAAAATTATTTTCACTTGATATTGGCATTGTTGAAGAATATAATAGAATTAAATTATTACTCTCGGAAATCCGTGAACAAACAAATTTTCTAAACGAATCTGGATTTTCAAGTGATATTATTTTTAAAATCTGCCAGCGTGGTAAAACACGCTAATTATAATAAAATACAGATAGCATCTCTAAGCCGCCTTTGAGGATATCACAGTGAGGGTATCGCGGAGGTTAAGCATGATGCGTATAATAATCCCGAAGGTTGATGAAATACAGATAGCATCTCTAAGCTGCCTTTGAGGATATCACAGTGAGGGTATCACGGAGGTTAAGCATGATGCGTATAATAATCCCGAAGGTTGATGAAGTACAGATAGCATCTCTAAGCTGCCTTTGAGGATATCACAGTGAGGATATCACGGAGGTAAAGCATGATGCGCATAATAATCCCGAAGGTAGACAATGGGTCAATTCGAGGGTATATAAAATACATACATTACCATGACACCATAGTTGAATCATATGAAAACGTTGACTCGAACGAAAGCCCCATGGAGGTGAATTCAGATAACCCACCACAATCAAAATGACGAGACATCCTATTGGAAACCCGGATCTTTTATTAGCATTAGGCGACGCGGCAGATGAAAATCAGAATTTCGGCGAGAATATACACCAGTCTCTCGTTTAACAACTGCTGCCGAGTTTGAAAAAAGGCTTACCCACTGAAGTCAAACAAAAATTATTAAAAGAATACATATTGCATTCTTCTAAATACAATTTTCTTGCCAGAAAATTGTAAATACTTAAAGGCGCCGTCACTGAACGCTGAGATTACCGCCGCTTTAATAGAACCAACACGTAATCGTGTCAAAAATATTCTGTTTAAACAAAATCAGTTGGGCCTTGAAATAACGGCAGTAACCAGAGCTATCACGTCTCTTTTACTTAGCGATGACAAGCTTCAAGCTATAATAATTCTGACAGATAGTTGTAGAATTTTAACCGACTTTACACCACATCGAGACCGATGTGAGGAGAAAGCTCATTATACCCTGTCTCGATAAAGTTATTATCTCTATGATAAAAGAACAGGATCGCGACGAAACTCTCTTTGGCAATACACTCCGAGAAACTATTAAAACCTCTAAGGCAATCGAGAGGCAAAGCCAACAAACCAAGAAACCTCAGCCTGCAACGTCATTGCCCAGTATTTCATACTCATCTCGACTCTCCTCGTTACCTCTCAGTGAACGGGGGGGGCACGAGGACCTCCACAGACGTACCATCGCCGCGGCGGCGACGAGCCAGTATGCACGGCACGGCACCGTGCGTCTCGTTCAGGAATGTACAGGTAGGTACATGCTGGTCGGCTTCACCACTTTCACAATTGTTGGTCAAATATTACTAATTATAAAACAGTCCTTGATTGGATCGGCCATGGATATAAATTACTCTTCTGTAAAAGAGTAGTTCAACATTTTATACACAAGAATACATTGATTTCATATGAAAAGAACGCGAAGACATAGCCGCTGCTATGAACGACTTGGTACAGCTGGGAGTGATATCTGAGTGTGAACCGCGTCCGGATCAATTTCTTTCTAATATTTTCTTGGCACCTAAGTCCAATGGCAGTAAAAGATTTACTTTAAAATTTTTGTTACTTAAAAAAAATATATTAAGAAGGTTCACTTCAAAATTGAAGATTACAGAACAGCATGTAAAATTATTCCTAAAAATGGTTTCTTAGCCACCATTGATTTAAAAGAATCGAAGAGAATCGAGTCGCTGTGCATAGAAAATATTTAAAATTTCAATTCTAACACTTAAACGGTGAAGTAATAACATATGAATTCAATGCTATGCCATACGGACTTTCATTAGCATCTAGAACCTTCACCAAGATCATGAAAGAAGTCGTCGCTCACCTCAGATATCGTGGTTTTACCTCAGTAATATATCTCGACGATATATATATATTTAGTATATAGGTCGCACTTATGACGAATGCTTGGAAAATGTAAACGAAACTGTAAATATTTTGCATTATTTGGGCTTTGTGATAATCTTTGAAAAAAAGTACAGTAACACCATCACAAAAATGTAAATATTTAGGGTATAAGTATGATACCATACACATGAGCTTAAGCTTACCGGATGAGAAACGTTTAAAAATTCTAAAAATAGTCAAAAACTTCTTAACATTACCACGTTGTACAATTACATTATTCGCACTAGCCATCCGGTATGTTTGGATGTATACGAAACGTCTCGAAAGGAAAAAATTTTTAGCTTTACAGCGGTGTGATGTTCTGTAGCCACGCCACCACATTTTTTATTAGTAATGTGTATCACATTTTTATGTACGACTGACGTACAAGACGTACGTGTATTATTTGAGAATGTACTGCTTTTAGTTTAAAAGAAATAAAACAATTACTGTGGCGTTGCTGCGGAGAACTCTTTGTAGCCACGCCACCTGTAATCAATACTTGATAATGCGATTATAGCTATTTATCTGAATTTAACTAATGTACAAACGCTTTGCAGTATGTACATATGAAAAAAGAATGCTTTTGTAAGTTAATTACATTAAAATTTGAACATAAACAAAAAATCTTACTGATTTATTGCTAATAAACAATATTAAGGCCCTAGAGCCAAAATTACCCGGCATTACACCGAAAACATCCAGGATGTCGGCTTGTACGAGAGATTAGTGTGGCTCTCAAACAGCTTAAGAACCAAGTGCTCGAGGACCAAGTGGTAAGGTTAGGCGTCAACACGGAGTACTCGTATATTGAAAACGCCGGTTCGATTCCCGCCCAAGACGAAATTTATTTTTCATGCATAACCAATGTAAGTAGGTACTTCTTTTTCCGATTACTTAGAATGTTTAAAGAGAGATGCAGATTTTTAAGGAAATTAAACAGAAACCTGTTTAATTTTCTTATAAAAATTCGAATCCACAATTCAGATAAATTATCCTGGCTGTGCAGCGAAGCTCTCCGGGTCGCATTTAAGGCATGGTGGCAATTTCGTAAGGTAAACCAAACAGTTCAAGTTTTCTTTACAATCGACACTTCTGTTTTTGACAGAACAGTACCAAAAAAGTTCAGGTTATGGTTCCATTAAAAGCTACCGTTCAGCGTTAAGCTTATTGTTCGATAATAACCTCGGCTCAGAAGTACAAATCAAACGTCTATTCAAAGGCATATTGAAGCCGGCGATCCTTAAATATACGTTTACCTGGGATCCACAGATTGTATTGCAACATATAAAATCTTGGAGAGAAAATAAGATTTATCGTTAGAAATGGGATAAAAAAAAAATTACACATTTTGCTTTGTGCACTGCACATAGGATGCAGACTCTGGCATCTATTGGAATTAGGAATATAAACATTTGTCATAACCTTATTAAAATAAGTTTTCTTTTATTTATATTTTTCCTCCCAAAAAAAAATCAGCCGCGGGCCGCGATCTACCGATACTGCTGTCACTCCCATATTTTAATAATAATAAAATTATCTGTCCAGCAACGACCCTAGAGCATTATCACAGTATTACAATAGCTTTAAGACCTCAGCTCAGTAGATAACTTAATAGTCACCTATAAAAACCGAATGGCGCCGCTAACAGCCAAACCATCAGCAGATGAATCAAAGGGGTACTTGCCGCAAGCACCGCAGTAGATGTGGCAACGTTCAACGACACGCTGCCACAAGCGCGGCGCACGCGTCTGGAGTGTCGTTGGACGTCATAAGAAAAACAGCCGGTTGGTCGCGAACCTCCGATACTTTTATCAGATTTCACAATCGCCAAGTTAATGACGAATCCGTTTTTGCAAAATCAGTTTGTCAGGTTGATTCATAAAATATTATGCTACACTGATTATGTAAAGTATACCTTTAGTGATTAATTGATAATACATATCCATGTTTTATTAAGAAAAACAAGTTGTTATTATTTTGTTAAAAGAATAAACCATTTTAGTTTATTAATAATACAGTGGTTTTATAATAATACTTAATAAAGCAGCAAAATTTTATTCCCTAAACATCTACATGTGTTGCTTATATCTGAAGAATGGAGCGTATGAAATATAATTGATGATTAAACGAACTTACCTGTAAGTGAAGTTCTATCACAATTATAGTAGTACGCTTCATTCGAAGATATAATGTCCCACCCAAACCCATGTTTCCCGAAGCTATAAAATGTTGCATAATACTCTAAAAGAATGAGGTTACAGCGCGGAGCTCCGGCTCCGGTTGGACGTTGGAAATTCTAGAGATACCTTTAAAAAAAATATATTTTTAAATATTGATTTACGTGCGGAGTTGCCTGTATGATAAGAGGACTACATGTGTTGCTTATATCTTCGAATGAAGCGTACTACTATAATTGTGATAGAACTTCACTTACAGGTAAGTTCGTTTAATCATCAATTGTTCGTGCCTTTGTCAGGTATTTGTTTTATTGAAAATTACAATTTACACTCTTCTAAAATATTAAATTTAATACCCGCTTTGCTGCACTCTAAAGTCAGTCTACGAATTAAAGGCGACTCGTCCGGATGTTGATCCCAGATTCTACCCCTCTCTTCATTCTATAACTGCGACGTGACGTGCTGCAAGTTCTTGACAATCTTTACGTAATACCCAATGCGTTAGTAAAGATTTACACCACTGCCTCGGCTGGCAATCCATCGAGACTGGTCCTTCATCACCGCATCCTTCTTCGAAAGCTGTTGAGTGCGAGTGGGAGAGCTGTAAGTCGTGAGCCCGGTGCCGTGACAGCTGATGGTGAGTTGCTGTTTCTATTCGTAGCGATAGGGTGCAGCGATTCCCCTTCATTTCCGACTCTTCTTCGATCACTACTTTCAAGCGACCTATGGTATTACAATAATTCCCGCTATTTTAGGTGTTGATACAACCTATGTACTATCCTTATTGCTAGGATAAGCGCCAACAATAATATTTAAAAAAATCATATGAAAATCACCACATAGGTACATTTTTTTAATTTTCCAATATACTTTTCATGCATCTTAGTTTCCAGAAGGAGGCGGGGGGTAGTTTACTTAGCATTCAGCATACACATAGCTGAATGCTATATAAACTACCTAGCATTTTGAATACAAAATCCATCAATACTCTCTTCGAAGAAGACGAAATAATCAAGATCGAACTTTACTTCAGGTAAGTTCGTTTGATCCTCAGAACAATCACTACAGCATAGAAGGAAGATTAAAACAAGAATTAATTGTGTGCTATTTGTCTCTTTCTAGCATACGGCACAAAACTGTGTAAATGTAAGAGATGAGTAATATTTGTCTTTTGGCATATCACAAGGTGGTCAGTATATGAATTGATTGAATTGTCATTTTGGTTAAAAATATTAAAATTGGTTAAAAATATATAACACGGCTAAATTCTATAGTACCTTGTATCGAAGATATACCATCCGAGTTTGAACTATTTGAATTGTTCGTATAATATTTGTTTGTGCGTCCCGTGGCTAGTAATATTTTGATGATATTTTATTAATATTTAAGTGATTAGAAAGCAAGAATTCTTTAGGTATTTACAAATAGTGTGTGTTTGTGCACTCCGTAACACAATGTCTTGTATAGTTTGGGGCTGCAAGTCTCATTCGTCGTGAAAGGAAAATAATCAAAATTTATTGACCTTAAATTGGCATGTTTTCTCATATTGTTACTTGAATGTGAGCTAATAAGTACACTTATATACATATGAAATATCGCTGAATCATTTTGTAGAAAAACAATACGTAATATTAACTTCACTTTTATGTTTTAGCGATTTTTAGAAAATTACTTTGAGGTTTTCTTGATCATGCGTAGTGTTGTAAAATTTTGTCGATATTTTTATTTTACAGATTTCCTAAAGACAATGTATAAAAAAATATGGATAAAGTGTATTGTCAGACGAAATTGGAGTCCAAGAAAGCATAGTCAAATTTGCTCCAGATATTTTCCATCAGATTAATTTTGTAATGTACTTAATAATAAAACTATGAAATGGAGACGTCATGACGTAAGTCAAGTTATTTAATGAAAGGAAATCTTTAAACTAAAATATTATTTATGAAAATAAAAACGTATTTAATTTCTTAACTATTTCTTTAAGGAATCCTTGACACTGATGCCAAGAACAACCAGTTCAGTTGATTTTTTTTTAAGAATTAAAATATTAAATCAAGAAAAGAACAGAAAGAGTCAAAAAGGTAAAATATCAAAACGCAGCCTTCGGAAAATTTACATTCTAACTAAGCCCGGCCGCACATCAAGCGTAATAAATCTATCGAAAAATGTCTTAACAATAAAGTATGGTCAAATGTTAATGTTTTTAGTTTAATTTCCAAGCATATGTACAAATAGTAGTTTTAGCATTCACTAATTTATCCAAGGTTCAAAATCCATGAGGGTTAAATTTTCGGGTAAGTAAATTAAATATGAGATTAACCTCAAGTACCTCTAAGCGATGCGATAAAAAATGAATTAAATCTAAGCGATGAAATAAAAGCAGTATGTCTTCGATTTCCTTCCTATAGAATTTGTGAATCTCTGCAATAGAAAAATTCCAACATTTTAGATAACGGGAAATACCCGTCACTTAAATAGTCCAAATTTTAGGGTTCCGTACCTCAAAAGAAACACTGAACCATTATAGGATCACTTTAGTGTCCGTTTGTCTGTCAAGACTATCTTGGAAACGCGTGAAGGTATCGAGTTGAAATTAAAACCATATAATTACTTAGTTCTACACTAACAAGTTCTAGTCCCTTGAAGATGTGAAAAAATCAAACTTCTAAGTTAACAAAAAAAGGTACGGCCGTTTATGTCGCCAAAAACGTATATTTCGACATTCTCACGGGCATCAAAATGTATAGGGTACTTTTCGTTGATCTAGCTAGAACTATGAAATTTGTGAAGTTATATAGTCTTACACTACAAGTCAGGGAAAATCTCAAACTCCACATTTGTAATTAAATCATAAAAAATTTAGTCTCTATTTAAAGTATAACCTACAATTTTATACGGGACCCTCGGTGGGCGAGTCCGACTCGCACTTCCCGCTTTTAGTCTCATGAACGGCCAGCCTGACCATACCAAAGAGACACAGCAGCTATTAGCTGGATAAGTTACATAAGAAAATCTACCCTTAATTATTTATGTTATATTTCTCGTAATAAAGACATTTTAGTATTAGGGATCTATTAAATACCTACATAATATAATTATCGACGTTGAAACTAGGTGAGTGATGAGCACGACATCACTGGGAGAAGAATTGACAAGCGAGAATTAGTGACGACCTACAAAATTTCGAAACATCTTGCATATACGTGTCTCTGTCTAACTTCTATTAGCAGCGCCTAATGTCAAAGTGAGTCAAATATATTAAGTTTAGTAGCTAATTTTGCTAGGTTTCTATGCTTTAGTTATTCTTCTGAGGTTTGATCATTTAAGGGGCCACAGTACCTACTACTAGCGCCGCCATTCGTTTTTTATTAATTATGATGAATTAAAGACGTTTCTACAAAAAATAGAACAGTCAGGAACTCAATATATATATTTTAGATTTTTGGGAGCCATTCAGACATAGATTAAAAGTAGGGAGTAATCATAATCAGAATTATTGCTAAAAGTGGCCACTTTAAGCAATAATTATGATTTCGACTATTCTATACGGTTAATGTGTACAAAATACGTAAATATAAATCTGACGTATCTATATTGAGTTCCTGACTGTGCAATTTTTTGTAGAAACGTCTTTAATTTAACATAAATAATAAAAAACGAATGGCGGCGCTAGTGTAGGTACTATGCCCTCTTAAATATTTAGTCTTCGTTCTTCGAAATTTATTTTACAATTGTATGTTTAGAGAAAGAAATTGCTAGAACAAAAAATTAATCTAAAAATGTCAATTAAATGATAATCTATATACAGGATGTCCCTAAAACAATGGATAAACCTGTAACTATAGATAGACTTCACCATGGCCTCCCTTATCACAAATTTTGACCTTAGTGAAAATATCACGGTCTCAGAAATATTTATTGTTTTTGAATTTTTTGAAAATTTCCAAGTGCGATTAGTATTTATATTGCCATTTCTACAAATGGAGAGATATTTCGATTTCGTTTTTTTCATTTCACAAGCGATAGTTCAGCTATCAAAAACAAAGACTTCAATTTAACAAACTGGCGTAGTGTTTAAAAAAAATAAAACAGAAAATTTAAAATGAAATTAATTTTCTTTCATGTTTGATCAGCTACAGTGTAAAAAAATGTAGGACGCTCGTCGTACCCATGATTTTAAAAACTTGCTTAGCTATTCTAGATTCCAAAAAGTTATCATAAGCCTAGGTATTCTAAATATTTTTAATTTCATGACTACTTGAATAGCAAATAGTGTAAAAACCTTAAAAAAACTGATTTTGTCGTAATAATTACTCTAAGGTTCTGTGTTAATGTAAAGGTATAATGAGCCTAGGTATACTGTATTTTTTAATGTCATGGCTACTTAAAGAGTATGAAAATTTGAAAGTACTCGGTAAAAAACACATTTATTCGTAAAAAAATTCAAATTGACTTGTCGTATTAGACCTTTTAATAAATTGTTTAAATAATAAAAAAAAAAAAATAATGGCTGAATAACTGGCCAGCCACAGAAAAAAAAACAAAATAACCGTGAAAGCGGCAACATCTTCATTTGTTTTTCCATTTGTAGAGTTTTGTTAATACTTCCGTATAGCAGAGATTTGTATTAACTGTGAATTATATTTGTATAACATTGTGTTAATAATTAACACAATGAGTTCATCTGATTCAGGTATTGAGTTCACGCCTGATTTCATAAGAGAAAGCGGGCTAAAGCAGAAGTTGTTGATTTATGTAAAATGAAATTTACACGTCTTTTCTTTAGAGTTTCTTTAGAGTAATTCATTGTTTTATTTTTACTTTCCTTATATTCGTAATGAAAAGCACAGTGTTTACCTCAGGTTAAAGACTTATCGATACCAGAAAGAAGATAAAAAGAAGAAGAAAAGAAAGATAAAAAGTTAACGCTATTTTAAAATAAAGTACCTTTGCTGAATGGTGATTTAGAACCTTATTGGTATCAAATTAAAGCATAATATGCCATGGTTTATTTATACTAATGTAAATAAGATTGTCCTTTGTTTATTGTGTACTAACCAACCAAATCAGGTATATTCATTTCAGGTTGTGTATTGAATAAGATTTGGCAGTAAGATTATTTTTAAAAATAAAACAGGCTATTTAAATTAATCACCTTTTTTATTTCTAAAAAGTACAATATTTTAATTAATATAGTATTTTTTTCTTTTACCTGTAAGAATGCATAATTAAAAACAATGTTTTCAAGCTTCAAGGCTTTTTTAATTTTGTTAAAACTAAAAAATCTTAAACGTTTTAAAATGTTCTTTGTTCTTATTTCCAAACTTAATTATACTATAACATTCTCAAACTCAATCAACTTTTTTATTTGGCAAAATAGTATATATTTTGATGATAAAGTTATTAAGTCTAATGTAATCAACAATCTTATGTGTACTAGTAAATAAAATTATTATAAATTATTTTAAAAGTCCATTTTTCATTAAATCATCTCTATCAACACTGTTATCCTCGCAGTCATCATCATCAGAATCATTAAAGGTTTCTTTTACTTTCATTTTGTTAGAGATATTCAAATATTCATTGTGTAATCTTTTTGAAATTATGCCAGCTTCATATAGGTAATTTTTTAATTCATTGTATTTTGCGATTGAGATTGGCAACTGGTCCTTATGTTAGTTAGTTAGTTTGGCTGGGCTCTTACGCACTTAGCCTCATGATTGGGCCATTGTGCGTCCTAATCTACGTTTGCTTCCACCCTACTCCATCCATCCCAGGTCTCCCCAGAACGCCAGCAGCCTCTGTGGGCTGCTGCATGCTTCCGGCATAGATGCCGGGGAGTGGAGAAGTTTTGCCCGTTGATCGGCCACGCTTGTGTATTCCAAAAGGACGTGCTGTGGCGTTTCTTCTGCCTCCATGCACCCTCTGCATAGAGGGCTGTCTGTCACCCCTATTGTGAATAGGTGTTTGTTTAGTAAACAGTATCCGGTTATAGTAGCTATAACTTTTCGGATTTTGTCTCTCTTTAGTCTGATGAGGGATCGGGCAAGCTTCTTGGATGGTACCGGGATTGCATCTTTTGTCTGTTTGCATCCCTCATTGGTTCTCCACTCTGTTAGATGATGTTCCTCGGTTTTTTCACGCAGCCAGGTTTTTATCTGGGCCTGTGGAATGGGTAGTAGGGGCTCTGGTCCGTTCATTTTCGTGTTTGAACCCCTCTTAGCCAGTTCATCTGCTGCGTCGTTACCAAGTGAGTTACTGTGTCCTTTAATCCATTGCAGAGTTACCCGGTTTGTATCTGCTATGGCTTGGAGCATGTTATGACATTCCAGTATAAGGACAGAGTTAATAGTATTGTTTTGGAGGGCCTGCAGGACAGACGCGCTGTCTGTGATAATCTTTATGTTAAGATTAGTAACACCTCTAGCTGCAATCGCCTGTGCCGCCCTGGTGATGCCAATGCACTCTGCTTGGAAGATGGTGTTCCGCCTGTCTAGGGTTATTGATAATTTGATATTAAGGTCGTTTGAGAAGACGCCTGGCTCAGTTCCATCAGTGGTCTTGGAGCCGTCTGTGTATATCCTTTTTTTTTTTTGTCGGGGGGAAATGCGTAAGCGCACCGTACCCGCCGTTGGCTAGACGGCAGGCGTGTGTGGGGCTGGCCCGTTGAAGTTCCAGGCCGACCCACTAAAACCCCCCGGTGTTCTCCCTGCCCTTGTGGGCGCGCATGGTAAGGTCCACACTGCGACTACCACTACCAGCGCGCCCGGGCAAGCCCGACCACCGGTCGGGCTATCGCCGAGGGGGGATTGCCCGAGAACACCAGAGCAATCCCCAGACGGAGGGCCTTACGGCGGCGTGCACGGGGCCAACCATGCACGCAGGTCTCCACGGCAGGGTCATTAGACGGGCATTGCTTGCGCGAATGCCCACCTTCGCCTGCCTATCCGTCTGCGGCGGAGGGGAGCGGCTTGGGGATCTTCCTCCCGCTCCCTCTTCGCAGCCTCCTTCTGCGCAATTACTTCTTCGCAGAAGGAGGCCACAGCCTCCCATTCCGCCTCGCCGCGGAGCATGGCCACGACCATGCTCGGCAGCGAGAGGTCTCCGCCTCCCAGCGCAGCGTTAAGTTCGCTGCGCTGGGGTCGCCAGGCCGGGCACACCAACAAGATGTGCTCGGCAGTATCGTCGGGGGCGTCGCAGTGGTGACACCGCGGCGTTTCCTCCCGACGCGCGACTCGGTGCAGGTAGTGACCGAAGCAGCCATGCCCGGTCAGTACCTGCACCATGCGGAACGTGAGGCTGCCCTGCCGGTGCCCAACCCACTCCTCCAACACCGGACGGATCGCGTCGATCGTCCGGTGGCCGGCAGCTGGGGAGGCGAGTGCCACACCCCACTGACACAGAGCCTCCCTCTGCGCCAGGGTACGAATCCGCTCCACTTCCTGTGGAGCGGATCGTCCCCCCCGTTCACGAGTAGCAACCCGATGTCGATACACCTCCGCGAGGACGCGTGCATCGAGATGCCACGGCGTTTGGCCCGCTAGAACGCAGGCCGCGCCGTGACTGACCGTGCGATAAGCTCGCACGGCCCGGGTCGCTATGACCCTCTGCGGACGTCGCAAGAGGGCCACCGTTCGGGAGGAGAGGCACTCTGCCCATACCGGGGCTCCATAGAGTGCCATCGACCGTATTACCCCGTGATACAGTCGACGGCACGCCGATCCTGGACCTCCCACATTAGGGAGGACCCGTCCAAGTGCGGCTGCAGCGGCGCACAGCCGTGGAGCGAGGAGCTTAAAATGCTCCTCGAAACTCCATCGGGGGTCCAGAACCAGGCCGAGGTACTTAAAGTGCGCCTCGACCGGTATACGAACCCTCTCCACTCGGACGCGGAGCCCCGGTGGGATCCTGCGACGCGGGGCGTGGAATAACATGGCCCTCGTTTTGTCGAGGGCCACGTCCAGGCCCAGGAGGCGGATGCGTCGGACGACCAGTGAGGCGCCGACCGATGCAAGGTGGGCCGCCTCCTCCCCCGTTTTTGCTCTCGCCTCGTTTTCAGCCAAGTCCGGCCCCCGGTCCTCTAGGTGCTCGACGATGCGGGAAGCGAGAATCTTCTCGAAAAACTTCCCAGCCTCGTCGAGCAGCACCACCGGCCGATACCCAGTCGGTGAATCCGCTGGGCGACTCTCCTTCCTCAACAGGCAGAGTCTGCCCGCTTTCCATCGACTGGGGAAGCGGCCCGAGGCGATACATAAGTCAAGCACCGCCCGGAACCGCTCTTCGAGGTGTCCCAGGGCGAGGGCCAAAACCTTGCTAGGGACACCGTCCGGTCCCGGCGCCTTGCTTTTGCGCCGGAACCGGTCCCTCACCGTGTCGAATTCCACGTTCGACACGGGAGGAATGGCGGCAGCCACCTCCACCGGAGGAGTGTCCAGGGGGACCATTCTGGGGGGTCTGTGTATATCCTAACTTCTTTGATGTCAGAGCAATCTTTCGATTCTGCTGTAAGTTGGATATCGTATCTTCTGTCGAAGACATGGTGGCATGGTATTCTATCGATTGGTGCATCGAGAAAAGGTAATTCTTTTGTAATCCAATCTAGGATTATCGTGTGTGTTTTTCCTATGTTGCTTTTCCATAGTCCCTGCGATCTTAGTCTTAGGGCTGCTGCTTTCGCCTCCTCTTGTATGACTAGATCTAGAGGTCTCAGTTGTAAGAGGTACTCTAGGGAAGCTGATGGAGTGGTTCTCATACATCCACTGGTCGATGTAGTTGCTAAGCGTTGTAGACTTTGGCTCTTAGCTTTTGCTGTGATCAGTTGGGTTCTGGGCCACCAAACCACTGATCCATAGGTTATAGAACTGCAGTGTATAACCATAGTGTGATTTTTGGATTGAGACCCCATTTCTTACCAACGAGTCTCCTACATTGGTTAAACGCCAAGCATGCCTTCTTTGTTTTTGTTTCTATGTGACTCGCCCAATTTAATTTGTTGTCAAAGATTATGCGCAGATATTTGACTTGTGATGATAGGGAGAGTTTGGTGTTAAAGAATTTTGGTAGTTGTAGTTCTGGTAACTTTCTTTTGTTGGTGAAAAGTATAAGTTCTGTTTTATTTGGATTTACTGACAGTTGATGTTCGTCACACCAATGTTCTACTAATACTAGGGCTTCACGCATTTCTTTGCATAATATGTTTTCTGCGGTCCCATTTATCAGTATTGCCAGGTCGTCTGCATAACCAATAGTAGTATAGCCTCTGTCGTTTAGTTTCCTTAGGAGGCTGTCTACTACTATGTTCCACAGAAATGGGGACAGGACCCCCCCTGGGGACATCCTTTAACCACTTTTGCTCTGATGGTGTTGTTCCCCACTATCTAAACCGCCCTTTTGCTTACCAACTCTGTGATCCATTTTGTTATTGCTGGTTCTATATCGTACTTTTGAAGGGCGTGGTTAATGCTGTTGTGCATTGTTTTGTCGAAAGCTCCTTCTATGTCTATGAAGGCGCCTAGGGTTGAGGATTTATTGTGTATGGCCGACTCTATTTTACGGACCACCATATGTAGTGCCGACTCTGTGGACCTGCCTTTCCTATAGGCGTGCTGCTGGGGATGTAAGGGTCTTTCATGGAGTGCTCCATCCCTTAGGTGTCGGTCTACCAATATTTCCAGTGTTTTGAGCAGGAATGATGTTAGACTTATTGGTCTGAAGGATTTCGCCGTAGTGTAGTCTTCTTTCCCCGGTTTGGGTAGGAATACTACCTTCGCCTCTCTCCATTGTTTTGGAATATATTTGAAGGCTATGCAGGCC
Source organism: Schoenobius gigantellus (assembly GCA_963935595.1). Classification (NCBI taxonomy): domain Eukaryota; kingdom Metazoa; phylum Arthropoda; class Insecta; order Lepidoptera; family Crambidae; genus Schoenobius; species Schoenobius gigantellus. The sequence goes on from OZ012542.1 coordinate 25,324,107, forward strand.
TTATATATGGGTTCTAAGTATTTTACTGTTAAGTTGGGATGCCATTGTAGCAGCGCTGGGAATATTGCATCCAGTCCTGCGGATTGAACTGGTCCTTATAAAGGGATGGTCAAAGTATCTGTGTTATACCACTAGTTACTTCAAAATTTTCGTTTGTTATGTCTTAGCTCTTACTCTGTTTTCCTTTGTTTTTCCCAATTCCCTTAACGAATAAAACAGGTGGATTTTTCACAACTTACTCTTTTGCCGTCTCCCCACGTGTAGCAATATCCATTTTGTGGCCTACACTCGTATAAGTACTGTAAAACTGTATACAGATACTTTTGAAAATAATACAGCTACAACTCTGTACCAGGGTCTTCTGCTTGTGAACCTCTGTCTCACCTATTTCGGCCGCAAAAAGGCAGTGCTTGCATTGCTGTGTTCCGGTTTGCAGGGTATTAAAGTTATAACAGTGAAATTACTGGGTGGATGTCACAAGTTGGCAATGTACATTGTCGCTCTTATGGGTGTTGCAGTTTTCCTGCAAATCACACAGAAGCCACATGTATTGCATGTAGTGACTGTTACCGCTTACCATCAGGTGGGCAGTTTGCTTGTTTGCCAACTTAGTTGCAATAAAAAAAACACCATATTTTCCCCATTAGGTGTTCCTAAAACTTTTTGAAAGTCTAAGCTAGCCATAATTAGTGTTTGATTGATTGGGTTTCGTCTATGAAATATAAAAACGTTTATATTATGTATCCTTTTTCTACAGTAAATATAATTGTGTAGTAATTATAGTGACGTAAGGGACATACTTCGAAAATTTTATTAATAAAAGTTTAATGTAAGTGTCTTATTTATTTATTAAAGTGTGAGTTACGTTATTTGACTTATAAGAATGAATTGTTAACATCCTTTAAATTGTTTTGTTTGAAAAATAACGTTTTTGACGATGAGAAAATCTGTACTGTAAGGGACATTTTTTTCGAGATATCGAAATTTTAAGTGTACCAGTCAATAGAGCGGAAAATTTTGAATTCAATGATATAAGTATATAACTCATTTTGGCCAAAATGTCCCTTACGTTAATTAATACTTCTGGTATCGTTATTTAGTCCCTCGAACTACGTCCGGCGCCCTCGCTACGCTCGGGCGCCAAACACCGTCTCGGGACTAAATAAGTTACTTTCACCCCTGGGTTAACAATGTACTATTCTAATCCTATGGGGATACTAGTCTCGATCAGATAACCTAGTTTGTATGGAGAAGTGGTTTTTTTTTGCGATTTCGATGTTGGTCCCATACAAAAAGTTGTTGCATCTGAGCACTAGAATCAGCCCCTGGGAGGTTGTTGATGGTTTAAAAATTACCCTGTATACAGGGTGTCCCAGAAGCCGACGTCAAGCCGAAAGCAGGCGGTAAACTAACTCATATATGTTATCAGAAAAATATAAAAAAATCTAAGTCACCTATTTAAAAAAAAAAAAAAACATTTAAAAAAATCGATATAATTTACACCCTGTGACGGTTTTTTCACTCTTGTTGCTACAAATCTTGACTTTTCTAAACATTTTCTTTTGTTTTGTAATCCTGAATAATGTTTCTGTATACTCTAATCTAAAATTTAAAGCCAGCTGCTCCAAATTAGAAGAATATGCAATTTTTATCTAAATTAAATATTCAAAATTAATTTTTCGCATAGCTCTAACAAGCTGTACTGAAAAAAAATGTACTATGCGAGTTTGGCAAGTATCTGCAAATGTTGGCGCATTCAATAAGGATTCCAAAATGGTATGATACTTGGTAGATAATTTCTACGATTGCAGACAATATTTTTTTTTCCAAAAACAGGCAGTTTTGAACAAATTTTTCTAACGTACTTAAAATTCATTCTAATGTACCCATGGTTTGCTTTAAGGCTGTAACTTTAACATTCTAGTTTGAGTGAGACCGGGAGAGTCATTTTACGAAGTGTGAGAGAGACAGATAGTGACGTTAACGTGACAGAGACGGAGAGATTCGAAGTATGAGCGAGACAGATAGTGACGCTAACGTGACAGAGACGGCGAGTCTCACATCCACTTAGTAAAATGACTATTTTACGAAGTGGAAGTGAGACAGATAGTGACGCCAATTATTCGCTAACGCACAAACAATACACATCAGTACGTTTCGCTCCTTCGCTTACTGCGCATCTTTTTGAATTCGTTCGTGTTGATTTCGTGCTAACCACTTTCTGCTTCGTTTATTGGACTTGATTGCTTGTGATTTGGATTCGGACTATTTAGTTTCTCTACCGACGACCTTTGCTTTGCTCCGGACTACTTATCGTTGATTGTGTAAATGTGTAGTGCCACCATGTCTGCGTACACGACACAAGAATACGCCAACATGCATTTAATTTATGGGGAATGTAGATGCAATGCCAACGCTGCAGCTAGACTTTATCGTGAGAGGTACCCAATGCAGCTCGTTTTCCGGATCGAGTCTTTACAAATGTGCACCGATTACTCTTCTCAGAGGGCCGACTGCCAACCAAATACATAGTGAAAGAAGATTTCGTCCCCCTTACGAGGACGTTGTACTAGACATTGTCGAAGAAGATCGGAGTATTTCTGTACGTGGAATAGAGAGAAGCACAGGAGTACCCAAAAGTACAGCCCATCGGATTTTGCAAAGAAATCAGCTACACCCGTACCACGTACAGCGAGTACAAACTCTACTACCCCGGGACCATCGACCCCGTGTTGCTTTTTGTCAAACAATGCTACAAAAACACAGAGAAGATCCGCGATTCTTCGAAAAAATTTTGTGGTCAGATGAGTCGACATTTAAAAAAGATGGTTACATGAACCTACACAACTTACACGAGTGGCATATCGAAAATCCTCATTTGATGAGGCAAGATAGATCACAATATCGATTTAAAGTGAATATGTGGACCGGAATTTTAAATGGACAAATAATAGGTCCTTTTGAGCTGCCAGACGCCTTGACTGGTGAAGATTATTTACATTTTTTACAAAATGATACCAAATCTACTGGAAGATGTGCCACTTAACATTCTAAGAGATATGTGGTTTCAACAAGATGGTTGCCCAGCTCACTATGCCAGCTCAGTAAGAGAATATCTCGATGAGGAATACCCAGGCAGATGGATAGGACGATCTGGTACTATCTCGTGGCCAGCCCGTTCCCCAGATTTAAATCCATTAGATTTCTTTTACTGGGGAGCGGTGAAAGAAAAAGTTTACGCAAAGCCAATCGAAACTGTGACTGACCTACGACAAAGAATAATAGAAGCAAATGATTTTGTTAATAATGGAAGATTCGCCCGCTTGATAGCCCGATCTTTTTTAAGAAGATGTCGAGCCTGCATTAGAGCTGAAGGAAGACAGTTTGAACACCTGTTGTAAATCTTGACATTTAAATAAATTATGTTCAACAATTTTTGTGTATTTAATTTATTTCACTATCTGTCTCTCTCACACTTCGTAAAATGACTCTCCAGGTCTCACCCAAACTAGAATGTTAAAGTTACGGCCTTAAAGCAAACCATGGGTACATTAGAATAAATTTTAAGTACGTAAGAAAAATTTGTTCAAAACTGCCTGTTTTTGGAAAAAAAAAATATTGTCTGCAATCTTAGAAATGATCTACCAAGAATCATACCATTTTGGAATCCTTATTGAATGCGCCAACTTTTGCAGTTACTTGCCAAACTCGCATAGTACATTTTTTTCAGTACAGCTTGTTAAAGCTATGCGAAAAATTAATTTTGAATATTTAATTTAGATAAAAATGGCATATTCTTTGGAGCAGCTGGCTTTAAATTTTAGATTAGAGTATACAGAAACATTATTCAGGATTACAAAACAAAAGAAAATGTTTAGAAAAGTCAAGAATTGTAGCAACAACAGTGAAAAAACCGTCGCAGGGTGTAAATTTTATCCATTTTTTTTAATGCTAGATTTTTTTTAAATAGATGACTTAGATTTTTTTTCTGATAACATATATGAGTTAGTCTATCACCTGCTTTCGGTTTGACGTCGGCTTCTGGGACACCCTGTATATAGATATAGAATAATGTGAACTGACACATCTAATCTTGTAATGGAAGTTGAGTTCAAACTTTTGCTTTGAGGTCAGCTTCCAATAGACGACTCTGTAACAATACAGGGAGAAAAAAATAGCCCTAGCTGGTTTTCTTGCTGGTTCTTTCCAGTACAAGGTCTCCCGCCGTAGACTTGTGAACCAATGGCGTAGCTGCATTGACGTGCAAAAGCGATTGTTACAATACTATTTGAATAAAAGATATTGAATTTGAATAAGGTTGTAGTTACAGCCACAAAAATTACTCTCAAACGACAGCAGTCAAAACGAATCTGGCTTGCTCAAAAAAATCTTTTTCTACCAGTTAACCTTCATTCTACCATTCAATCTAATAGAAAAATATTTTTCTGGCAAATTTTCAGGCGGCGCAAGAGACTCGAGAAAATACATGGTAAATTGTATGGTATAAGATCTCTTCTCAGGCACGTGAATAGAGCCCATTTTACAAATATCTGTATAGCCATGGACCACCAATTCTAGACCAATATAGAGAATAAAGGGTTGTTTGTTATATCTATAATATTATTTTTCGTATGGTTTCGCGGACCAGTTCGGCTGGTTCCAGGGACCGCGAACCACCGGGTAAGAACTACTGATCTATCGCATGTCGCATTACAGCCGGCCGCGGAGTAGGGGTAAAGAAATACAAGTGAAAGGCGCTAGGCAAAGCAGCAGAGGCCATTATGGCCTTATTAAATTTTCAGTTAGATGCCTGCGACCCGAAAAAAAGTTTCACTTGCATCGTGCTTTCATAAAACCACATAATGAGTTTTTTGAACCTGGTTAGAAAATATTTTGAATCTACCTAAGAAATTGAGGCTAATATCTCTTGTGGTTATGTGGGACTTCCTTGCTAATCGGGTATACCCACTAAAACCTTTGAGGTGTTCTGTCAGTCTAATCGCGGGCAGACCTGGGATCAGGGTGACCCAAGTCATCTGTTTGGAGAAACCTAACCTAAACCAGTCAAAAGTAGTTTTTACCAATTGTGTTTAGTCAAGTGATTTTGACCGGTTATTAGTTTTGACAGTAACATATACAGAACTAGCTTAATTTATTTATAGGATACTGAACTAGTAAAAAAGGAAACTACTTACATGAAACTAGAGTTACTATAACTTGCTAGCTTACTAACACTATCCGGTTATTAGTTTTGACAGTAACATATACAGAACTAGGTTCTTTTATAGGATACTGAACTAGTAAAAAAGGAAACTACTTACATAAAACTAGAGTTACTATAGCTTGCTAGCTCACTAACACTATCTTGAAAAACTAATTTCGTGTTTCTCGAGCATTATACAAACCCTATACCCCTTAAACAAAAGCCACATGCTTATTTTACCAGTCGTTCTGTAGAAAAAATGTATAGAAATGACATTAGCCAGTGACAACGGCACGCTATTTTTTCTGCAGCTAATGTCATCTCCATAATTTTTTTCTCTGGAACGACTACGGAAAAATAGCGTGTGGCTTTTGTCTAAGGAGTCGTCTGTTCAGTAAAAAATTGCTTTGAAAATAAGATTATTGAAATAATCAATTTATAATATAAACATATAATGTTATGGAACCTTACCACATTATTACCACCAGTTTATTGGCATACTAACACAATATATTTCGTTATTATAACAAATGACTTAACATAATACATAGTTTTAATAGCAATACTATTTTATATCACTGTTACAACCATGATACAACCATGCACTTGGCACTAACTCAAAAAAAAATAATAATACATACCTATGATATTATATACAGTACAATAAATAAACATTTTTATTAGCATAATGCATAAAAGAGAAAGGATAGTACATTACTTTTTCCTATGCAGTTACAGTTCATCTACTCAGACAATTTCTATAGCAATAATACTATTTTAAAATGACAGTCTTATTAAATCTTAATGGAGAGTAATATTTGATTTTATATTTTATAAATATTTTTTTTTTTTGTAAAGTCAGCATCTATGCATAATCTTATTTATTTATAACAATATGCATCATATTTTTACATACAATAACAACTACTTATTTTGAACAATTTAAAACTACTTAAAATTTATCGTTTTTACAATTTTGGTGAATTACTTTACAGTCTGTTCACACAGCAACACATCTGACTTTACATGTTGACCTTAAGACTGCTCTTATGTCGCTAGTAATAGTGACAACTTTCATAATACAAATGTAAATCATGACATGTTGCTAACCATACTCAGTATGTTTTAAACAACAGATGATAATACACTTATTTTTTAAACAATACCAATTATAAAGAAGTATATTTTTCCAACCACATCATACTACAAAAATATCCTAAAGTATGTGACGTTTTTGTGACAGTACATTCAATAATCCTAACGCAAGATAGATTGAGCGTTACATTAGCTCTGTAATTCAATTGCCTTAAAAAATTTCAAAGTATTTGGTGTAAATTATTTCTATTGAATCGAGTCTGTCACAAACAAGGTGGAGGTAAGGGCATATCAATCAGTTTACAAGCTTCAAGTAGAAAATTTTTCAATATGGCTGCTTGATTACCTTTTGAACCATTTAATAAAATTGTTGGAATAAATGATGGATTTATAGTATTAGTGTCATCTCCATATTTTTTTAACAAGTCTGAACCATATTCTTGTAATGCACAGTTACTTATTGGGTCGGCATCTACTTTATAATCTTCAGAGCACTGAAAACATAAAAAAACCGATTACATAAAAAAGGCTAAATAATGTTTTACAGTTTTCATAAAGAAATAACTATACTAACTAATAACTGTAATGACAATACTGCTTTAGATTTAGTAAATAATTACCCTTTTCAATGCTGCATCAGGATCCATATTATCAATAATCATACATTCTGTAAATTTCACACCCATTGTCTTATTTAAATATTCTATAGCACAAGCATGTATTTTATTTGCATAACACTCTTCCTCTCCGTGTTGACAATTAAATACATATTTATTATTTATTACCTTAGTCTGAAAATTATTATCATTTAAAATTAAACAAATCCTGAGAAGGTTATAGTGAAAAAAATTTACCCCCTTTATGATAGGGATACCTATTCCAAAGCATATTTTGTTTTATAAGCAAAGTTGCAATTAAAATGTTCATTTGTAGCTATCGAAGGTATTTATAAACAGCTTACAACTATTCAGCGGCGGACTTAGCCCGTCAGAGGCCTGGGGCGGCAAAGCTGAATGAGGCCCCCCAGCTTTAAAAAAATGTAGTTTTTTATGTTTATTTCGTTAAAATTTGGCAAAATTTAAATTCGACTTATATTATTTTGGCTAAATATGGAATAGATATGGACGAGGAAAATAAAATACGAATCGATTGACAAAAAATTATATAAAATAAATCTAAGATAGTTTTTTTTATTTTTTGTAGCATGTTATAGGTATGTGTTTTCGTGCCTTCAATTTACTAAACTCCTCAATAACTTCTGAGAAATCAATTTCTTTGGAAATCTTTCATTCTATTGAAAGCACGGCTAGATTAACCTGTCGCTTTCTTGACCCATTGTAGATCGAAGATAATTTTTAATTAGTTTAAGTTTCGAAAAACTCCTCTCGCATGATGCAACAGAGATGCAAATGGTCAAGAAGTATTGAAGTATAAGCGATATACAGGGTAACGATTCACTGAAGTCAGTGAATGTTAATGTAGGCGTACAAGAGTGAATTATTTGCACTTCATTCATTCAGGGATTTTTGAGGAAGTACCCTCTATAAAGACGGGAATTCCCCCAGTGTATTGGACGCATTCAGCAAAGTTAAAAGAATATTAGTACCACGCAATAAGTCTAGATGGCTGTAGTGTTTTGACCCTGATGAAATTATGTATACTAAGCACATTTTTAAAGTCTTGTTTAGGATTTGATCATGAGAACGCGGAGGCATTTGGGGGCCCCCCCAAGACCGGAGGCCCGGGGCAGGCCGCCCCTTCCGCCCCCCTGTTAGTCCGCCACTGCTACTATTATACACATGCTTGTCAGTTAAGTCAAATAATGAGGTAAGAATTGGGTATTAATGATCAAAATTGACATTCCAAAATTGGATATCTAGTAACTGTTTGAAAAATACTTACAGATGCTTTTCCATAAGGAATTAATGTAACATCTAAAAACTCTGATAATTTTTCTGTCACTGGACCCAAGTGTCTCATGAAAAAATGCTTAGAATCCGGACACAGAGCTTCATAGTATACCCGAACTTTTACTTTGTCTTTTTTATGCTTGTTAAAATTGTCATCTTCTAAAATCAGTATATTATCCTGAAAAGTATTAAATGTTTAGGGAATATGACTATATAGGTATATTGTATAACCCAAATTAATACCACATTTTCCTCTTTCAGCTCAAACTAACTAACTGTAACAGGTTTAACCTTATCCTAGCACTTATAGCTATTGAATTTGTACACAAACCTGGATTATCTCCGTTTTCTTCATTGGGAAAATTTGGAAAAATTGCCATAAAATAAACCCCACTAAAATTAAAACAAGCAACCTGTACAAATTAAAAGAATAAAATGCCATATTGAATATAATTGCTGTATAAACCTAAGTCGATTAAGTAGCAACTCCTAGTCTGTCGTTATAATATAAAATTTGTATAGCACTAAAATTCACCTAAGTGAATTTTAGTGCATATCTTTCCATAGACATTAAAATGTAAAAATCGTCACATGGAACATCTGTTCCGTTGTGTTCGTCGGCGTCACAGCTCACACCACAGACGATACGAATGTTAATGATTATGCTAGTGTTATGATAGGCGTTAAAGCGTCCCTTGTTTCCTGTTTCTTGCTTTTATTCTAGTCACAAACTCTCTCACGTTTATTCTAGCCCACAACTTTACTCATTGCTTGTTTCCATTTTTCCAAACTTGTTTTTTTTAATAATATTTTTAGCTTGGCTTCTAGGCCTTTGAGCCATTTTCCAAACTTGTTTCCGTTCCGTTCACAGAATACCATAGATATAGAATGAAATAGATGGGCTATAAAAGCCGTCAAACATGAGGAAAAGAGATAAACTTATACACATTGCCAAAGGAAAGAAGAAGATGCCATCATTTTTTTTTGTCCTTGTCACCGTATATAGGTGAAACTGGTAGTGGGGATTGTTTATCACCAGCGTCTGGTGCTAAACAAATACGTGGAAGAATTTTGTTGTGTGAATTATAGCTTACTGTGTAATTATTTAACACTTTAATTAGTGTAATTGTGAACTATTTGAACATTTAAATCATGGTGCACTGCTCCGTTTTAGGTTGTAATAGTGATAGTGCTAGAAAACAGGAAAATATAACCTTTTACAGGTAAGACCTAAATTGTGTCAATAAAAAGCTCCAAAACTATTTTTTAAATTATAAATACAAGTTATATTGCAATATTTTATCATTCTACTATGGTTCTCAATCATATTATGGGATTAAACATGAAATTTCAAACAAAGTAGTAAGGTTACTGTTAACCTAACAAGCTAGGAATGTCGCCATACAATATGGCCACGTATACAGCCAACGCGTATAACATTTTGCCGGGTTATAATGATACCAGTTACGCTACGACTATTTTTCCTTGATTCGTAGGTAATTTGTTACGTGAAAGGGAACTCACATATTAGTTTCTGTGTTACATTAATATTGACATATTTAAGTATAAAATTTTGAGCATTTTAGATAACAAAGTTAATTCTTTTGAAGTGAGACTTTCCATTTGCTTGTTTGTCTGTATTTAACAGATTTCCTTCGGAGATAACTACTCGAAACCAGTTGGGTTAAAGCTACTGGTCGATTGAATTGGCAGCCAACCAAGCATACCCGAATGTGTTCTAAGCATTTTGAACAACAGTGGATTCAGAAAAACAAAAAAGGCACTTTTCTTAGGAGTGGTGCTATTCCTAAACTTTTTTTACAGATCAGTAACTTATACATATTATATCTACAAGGTACATACCCTACAAAGCCAAAACCTAAATTTATTTTTCACAAACCCAACTATTTTTATGGGGGATTTCGAATTTTATTTTACAGTTTTGGATTAACATGGGTAGGGTAGGTACCAAATCCTTTTCTACTATTTTGATATCATCATCATCATCACCACAGCTCATATACGTCCCCACCGAGGGGTTCAAGCCTACCCTATGTTAGGGTGATTAGGCCTTAGTCAACCACGCTGGCCCAGTGCGGATTGGTCGACTTCACATACATCATTGAATTTCTTCGCAGATGTATGCAGGTTGCCTCACGATGTTTTACTTCACCGTAGGAGCGTCGGATAAATGTACATATGAAATTCGAAACGAAAAACACATTGGTACATGGCGGGTCTCGAACCCTGACCAACCGATTGGAAGGTAAGTGCCGAGTCTACAGCGCCACCGACGCTCCGACCAAACAAATTATTAATGGCCAAACATATTATTGATGGTTTGATTTTGGTCATTTTCTATTAATATAACAAGTCTGACCATTAGTACAGATACTGTTTAAAAATTTATTAATTAATATTTTTACTGTTGTAAAATTAGAACCTGCTTTTATTTTTAACCTGTATACATATTGTTTCAGGACGCATCGGTGTTGGATTTCGGTTCAAATTTGAATACGCCCCGAAAGAGAAAAATGCGGCTTCAAATGCTGGGTTTGAAACAATCAGCGAGAAATTAAATAGACAATGTTTATTTTATATTATACATTTTCTAAATCTTCACAAATATTTAGTAAATGTGTAAATATTGGATTTTAAATAAACTGCAGAGATAAAGAAAAAACAATGATTATTGCCCGCTGTATTCTTAATCGAGCGACGAACTTCGCAAGGTACCTAGCTGGCAAAAGCTGGAAGCGAGTGGTCGCGGATCGTGCTCAGTGGCGAGCACTTGGAGAGGCCTATGTCCAGCAGTGGACGCGTGTGGATGATGATGATGATTCCTAATATTTTTTCTTATATTTGTAAAAAATGTTTACATAATAGCTTAAATAAATAATAGTAAAATGTTTTAAAACGAAATATACTCGAGTAAATCCGAAAAGTGTAGTTTTATTTAAAAGTGTAAATAACTTTAGACTGCGGCGAAGGTTGAATGAAGAATTCAATAAAAAAAAATCGCAACTTCCTCCCACTTTTATTTTTTGAGACGTATTATTGAGCGAGGGGCGCTCATTAAAATGTTTCAAAAAAAATACGTAGATCAATCAACCCTACTTTATGTTTATAGTGGTAAAAGCCACTATAAACATAAAGTAGGGTAAAACTTAAAGCAACACTGGTATACCCATCTACTTTAGGCAGGTATGACGTCATCTATGTCTGTCCCTTACGGGTATACGGTCACGTCCTATCTATTCATTCTTTATCTAAGCAGAATACATATACCCAGACCCCCTAGACAAGATGCCTTTCGATAATCGCAAACGCAATCGCTAGAAGGAAAATGTATGCGATTTGACATAAGCCCTCGTTTAGCTTTCGAGCGCAATTGTCAAATCTCATACATTATCCATTTAGCGATTGCGTTTGCGATTATCGAAAGGCATCTTGTCTAGGGGGGCAGATTACCCAGTTCCGTCCGTCCATTGAGTCCGTCCGTTCCATGCACAGACTTTCATAGAGATGCACTACAGAACACAGTCATGTGTTGACACTCGGCCCGTTCCAGATAAGCATTTTTAGCCATAAATACCAACATTTTTAGCATCTCTGCGTTTCATTAGCCGGTGATGCTAGTTTTTCTTGCTGGTTGTCATGCGTTTCATTTAAGCATTTTTAACACGAAATGCTAGCATCAAATACCCATGCTAATAGATGGGTCCTCTGATACCACGTTTTGACAGCTTTCAAATTTGACATTTGGAATCTTTTTTTCATGAATCAAAAAGGATTTTCAGCGGATTTAAAAAATTTATTGAAAGATATTTATAGTATTAGCCAATTCTGATTTATATTAATAAAAATTTTAAGTGGCTGGACTAAGTAGGTGAGGTGTCAAAATTCAGCACGAAAAATCAGTACCTTGCGTTTCATTTGTAACAATTAGCGCGGCTAAAAATGTCAACATTTCTTATAAGAAACGCAAAACGAGGCTAACATCAGATGTTAGCCTCAGAAAGTAGCAGTGCTTTATCTGGAACGCAGGGTTTATTTTGTTTGACAATTGACAAGACAACAATAACGTTTTTTTTCCATTCGTTCCGCAAGGAACAGGCTAAGGTCCACGACCATGCTGCCTAGTCATCAGTTAACTTTTTCTTCTATGACAACAATAACGCTTGAAACAAACTATTGTGGCCCCGTTCCGTTTCGAGATTACACTACTCACAGTACGCAGACTGCTCACGCCTAGCGGTGGATCGTCGTCAAAGAACAATGGCCACTCTCCATACATTGGAAAACCTGAAAATGAAGTATCATGTCTAAAGATAAATTGTATTAAAACGAGTACCTCTATGGTAATGAAATTTTGTTGTAAAGACAGTTTTATTAATAGAGGCCTAAGAATTTCGTAATTCACGGATATTCATTTTGAGGTTATAACTTGTATTTTGATTAATTTATTGATAAATTGGAAGTATTTTATGTGAACGAAATGAATTAATATTAGTTTTTTGCGTTAAACAATTTCACACAAAAACAATTACACATTAAATACTACTAATACCACTCATTTTATTGTTACACAGATTAATTGATAGACCTGAGTAGGTAATAAAAACAAAAATGCAGTGGGTAGTAAATAAATGTTTCTTTATTCATTATCATCTCTCAAGACAACTTCTGACAAAGCTGGAATACAGACATAGCCATGGGCACAACAACCAAAACATCAGTATTCCAATATAGATATACTTTTCCTGACATATGCCTTGAGGAAGATAACGAAGTTCAGGGGAAAGTAGGGTCACTATAAACCTATTCACAACAAAACATATATCAATATACCTATGTAGCAAGCTATACCTAACGCAAACACATGAAAAGAGCAGACAGCAATTTGACAGATCGGCTCGCAAGGAGCCCTTGCGTTCCGAATTGCGATAAAAGCGATAATATCGCGAATCCGACCAAATTAAATCGTCACAAAATATAAGGGCTATTGAATCAGTAGGTTGTTGTGACTTTGGTCGGATTCGCGATATTATCACTTTTATCGTTTTACGGAACGCAGGGGCTGAATGTCACCGATAATACTTCAAAAACGTTCCGTTACTAGCATGTGAAATGTTGTTGTTGTTCACAAAAGAAATAATAATTTTCAAATATTATTTCAATTAGTTGAATTATTTAAAGCTAAGAATAAAAAAGGTTTTGATATAATTTATAATAAAATTAAGCTTTGCTCAATATTTCAACTTGAACAATAACAACTTTATTTCAAATAAACGTGAAACGGAACGTTTTTAAAAAATTATGTCCAAGCCACAGACTAAATAGCAATTTTTTGGAGAGAAAAATCACTATCCGGATGCGTTCAGGAGTTTTAAAACGCTTATTATCTTATCTTTTTTCTTCAATATATTTTTTCGTAGATGATTTAAAAGTATAGCTGTTAGCGGAATCGATACATTATAAAATCACCTTGGTATTAAAATAAGTTTCATTTCTAGACATCATCAGGTCCAAAGTGGCCAATGTTCTATGTGGACGACGAAACGCAACCGTTTTTTCAAGAACGAAAACTAGTCCTCGAAACGGTTCTCGTTCGCAACTGGTTTGAGTGGTGGCGGGCGCGGGCGACGGACGGCGACGGTAACGACGCCCGAACGTTCGAACTACTTCCAACAAACGAAACGCAACGTAGGTAATCGAAGTCTCGTCGACGTTTGTTTTGACAAGTGAAGTGATTGCGGGTTTGCTGTTAAATAAATAATTTTGTTGTCATATTATTTATTATTACATTTTTATTGCTAAACAACCTTGCACTCTATATAAATCATGATAAGTAAGATACACAGCATAACCACCACCTCGTTGCGAACGACACGTAAAAGCGAAATAATAAATAGTCTTATACGATAATCGACTGTAATAGTTCAATAATAAAGATTATTTTATTAATATCATAGATCAGAACGAACGGAACGAACGATAACGTCGCAATGGTCACATTGCGTTCTAGACTATATTTACATAGTCGTTAAGTTCAATTTCGCGTCAAACGTTCCGAGGACTGGTTGTGCGACGAAAACTGCTTTGAAACGAAATATGAAACGGTTCCATCGTCGCGGAACACAAAACGGTCTTCAAAAACAGTTCGTCTTTGCAACGATCACCTAGTCACGCCCGGACCGAATCAATAGACGCGATAATAATGTCAATGGTGTCGATTCAGACACACAACTTAATTAAACTAAACTAGTTAAAGCTTTGTGTTGTCATTTCTTGATGGAACTCCATGGTATCTAGTTATTAAAACACTAATTCCACAAGTTCAAATAAAGATTCAAGTGGAACTTGTGAAATTAGTGTTTTAATAACTAGTGTAGCGTTAAAGCCGCTACATGGCAAGTCTGAGAGAGAGAGATTTAGTGGGTTTTCAGATTTTTCGTTGGAAAACTAATTATTTTGTTGAGAGAATTTAAGGATTTTTGTGAAAGAAATTAATGAAATTGTGTTAATTTTACTACCGAAAGTCTAGGTCGCTGTTAGCCGCCTGCGTTTTGGAGCACTGAGGTCGCACTACGTAAATCTTTTACCCTTGGATAGGGGTAAGTAGTTCTATTGAAGATTTGGATAGGCTCGTTTGGGTTTACGTTTGATGTTTAAGCTTGAATTGTTTGGTTTCAGTTTTTAGTTTGGGGCGGTACTGGAGTCCGTGAGCGGAGAAGGAAGTATGCCATGTGATGAGTCAATTTTGACAACAGCAGTACATATACAAACATCACCACAGGTCAGGCCTTTAACCATTGTACCTTGTTCCTGCTCCCCTACATTCTGAATCCACGTTAGACATAAAATTACCAAGTATGTAACTCCAGTTCATGATCACCTTGAGGTCTACCCAGAGTTAGTCATATAAGGTAGTTATTTAAGCTACGGATCTAAGTAAATACTGTATGTATGTATACATGTGCAAGCTTTGTCTGTTCTATCTAGTAAGTTAATTTATTCCTATAGTAGCAGAATTACTTTCAATTTTGATGTGTCAGCGGTATATGTTCTATTTTAGTTAAATGTACATGTATTTATGTAAGTCCTAAAAATGTGTACTTTCTTTAGCTCTAAATTACATAGTCATATGTATGAACGATAGCCATTGAGCTTAGGAAAAGCAGCATGCTTGTTTAACGCTTCTCCAACTGCTAAGTTAATAACGGACTGTAAGTGAAGCTATTAACTCCTTGATTTATTTTTTCCCTCATGTATTTTTTTAAAATGTTTATAAGTATACATATCTTATTTTTTTATTTGTCTAAATTATTAAAGTTTCTCATTGGCATTTCTTGGTTCTTTTTTTTGAATTTACAAATTCTACGTATTTCTCCTGCGGTCCAATCCCAGGGGTTCGTTACATATTTCTACTCGTAATAGAGTTTTTGTAACAAATTGGCGCCCGAACAGGAACATAGACTTTCGGTAGTAAAATTAACACAATTTCATTAATTTCTTTCACAAAAATCCTTAAATTCTCTCAACGAAATAATTAGTTTTCCAACGAAAAATCTGAAAACACAGTCACGTGTTCGGCAGAGCGCCGGGCCACAGAAGATATAATAGTACTACGTACAGAACGGCCACTTACCTCCCCGCACTCATTTCAAATACTTCACTCCACCCGGCACTTCGTTGTAGACATCACTGACACATAAACAAGGGGCGCGCGATCGCTCGGGCGCGGCGACACTTCACGTTCATCGAGTAGACGCGGGCGCCGGCCGATAACAAAAGATAGCGCTATGCGGGTAAAAGAGAAGGCAGTCGCTGCACTTCTCGTGTCATTTCGTTTGATAACCACGCGCTCAGCCCTACTAGATTCCACGCACACATTTGCGCGTGTACAAACGTCATTTGCTTAAGTAGTAGTAATAGGTAATTGATTTGCGAACGTTGTATGGAGTGTCCGGGGTGTGGCCGGGCACCACTCTTTAAAAACTAACCTACTAATTTCGATGATTTTTCTTCCAAATGGCAATGTCAGAAAGGGACAAACGGCCGCCCTTCTGGCTATCCCTCTCGGCTCGTTTTTGCCTCTATCATGTTGGTGGCCTAAGGCTCCTTTCATAGCGCTGCATTTAGCGCTGCGCTGCGTGTCGCCGGCGCCGGTCGCTTGCGCCCACAGAACACAAATACCCTAAAGGGCGTGCGCCGCGGCCGGTCGAGTTGAGTTTCATAGTGTTGCGCTCTCGCAGAGAGTATTATGTTCCTTGGTGTTGCGTGCGCAGTCGACCGGGGTGGACGTGGACACAATTAATAACAAAAGACTTATTTTGATCTCTTTACTACATTACCAAAACAAAATACGCCGCACAGTGGTCCGGATTTTCAAAAAGGTGGACATAGGATCGAAAATGCTTATTTAACTTAACAAAAAATTGTTTCGTATAGGAAATTTAACGCTGATTAATACTTATTTCTACAACTTTTCAAAAAAACTGCTCCTTCACGTCAAAAAAAAAATATTGAAAATAAAAATGTATGGGAGAAAATCTATTTTATTTTTTTTCTCCGTTCAGTATCAAAGTATAGCAAGCAAACCTTATATTCTGGTAAGTACTTATTGTCCTTAATACGACGACATATAAATTGCTTGCGTATCCCTGCGGCCTTGGCGCCTACGATGCTATAAAGTTTAAAATTTTTATGTTGAATTATCTTATTATTATTAACGAGTTTTTCTATTAAAATTAATCCAAAATATATTTTTTAATAAAACAAGCCCCCCGCGTGCCCCATCCTTTTATTAGGCTCGCCCCCTATTACTTGGGACTTAAATATAACTGGCGAAATTACAGTGTACTATAGTGTAGTATACACCTTTGCCTTCGGGGAATATAAAGCGTGACGTTATGATAAAATAAGCATTTTTGCTTATTTTTGTTTTAAATAATCTTCTGTTGATTATTCTTTCATCTGTTGATATTTCCTATTGATAAATCATGGTTGATATTGGTGGTTATACTACTAGTGTGACTTATCTTGAAAGAAACAATTAGAAATAGATTTAGCCCTGAAAAGGGCTTTTTCTGAAGTCTTGAAAATGACTATTTTAAGTCATCATCATCATCCGAGCGTTATCCCGGTTGCGACCTTACGGGCCGGGCGGACCCCGGGCCCGTAAGGTCGCAACCGGGATAACTTGTCTTCCAGTCTAACCGGATACGGCTGAATATCACGACCCTTTGACTATTTTAAGTAGTCCTGAAAAGGACCACAACTTAACTACTACTACTAACAAACTCAATTCTAACAATTACAACATCACTAAATCTGTCACGTTTACATTAATGGATCATGTTCAGACTGCAACTCCTGTAGATCCATATTTTCGGTTTCTTCTGTTACTACCTCAGGCAACAACAAAAGCTCTTTAACATCTGGAAAAAAATCGAATTGCTTTGAGTTGCTGTATTTTGGTCGAATATGGGATAAATATGGGTCTAAACTAATTAAAAAATTATGAAGCAAGTCCTCGTTGGTCTTTATCCTGTTAAATTTTCTTGTGTGAGACTCACGAACTCTTCGAAATTCTTTATTTCTTGCTTCTCCAGCTTCTTCGGAAAGAATGCCAATTGGTAGGAGGCCAAAGTGATGACAAATGTCTGCACCGTGTATGAGTAGCTTGTGCACACTTGCGGGCATATAAAACCATGGGTATAGATGAACAAAGATCTCAGCTGTTTCTCTGCAATAAGTCCTGAATTTTTCAATATCTATGACATCCTGATGAAATCGTTTGAAGAATAACCGCAAAATGCTTCAGCAGGTCTTTGTCAACATTGGTTATTTCGGCAGATTTCTCATAATCTCTAAAAAACCTTCTGGCTGTGTTTCCGTCGTTTGTGGTTCCAAAGCCTTGCTTCACAAAATCCACAAGTATTCCCATTTGCTGTTTGAATTCTTCTTGTGTCAAATGTTTCTTCGCAGCTTTTAGTTGCTTGTTAGCACCTCGTGCAGTCCACATCTCAAAGTCCATGTTGTAAGATATGTGTAGAATACACTCCATACAACGAATCCACATATGAAGAGTAGAAAGTCCATATTTATAAACATCTTCTCGAACAGGTCTTGTAAATACTTCTGACAGCTTGTTCATCTCAGTTGGCTTAGCAAGGCAAATATTGCAGGCAGATGCAGACGAAGTATCCGTTATAATAGTGGCCACTTTTCCGCCGATCATTGTCATATGAAGCTTGTGACTAATCTCTAGACCTGCCCATTTTGTAGAATCGATGTTTTTTATTTCTTCCTTCAATGCAGCTTCTTCTTGCTTGATGTATTCTGCTGTCTCTTTACAAAACTCGAACTTAATGGGCCTGCATTAATGTGTTGAAGAAGGTGTTGGGTTTTCCCATATGGTGCTATTATTAGAAACTAATTTAAGAGGGACAAGACTTGACATGAAAACCGATGAATCACTGAAGTCTACATCTTCACTCCTTTGCTTGTAGGTACTTTGTGAAGAAGCACCATCAAAACCCCATTTACTAATTAACTTCAATCCTTCAGTTGACGAATCAATCTGGGTACCAGTAATTTGAAGAATCTTCTGGACTGTCAGATCCAATAGGGCTTGAAGCTCCACTCTGGCTCCTCTCTCAGTAATTTCTAAATCATGAGGATAGCATCTATTTTTAGCTTCAAGGAGTTTGTGATACGATGGTAACACTGGAACTTCACAATCTAACAGCGCTTTCCTTAAACACAAGTATTTCCATTTTGACAGGTTCAATGATGTATAAAGACCAAGAGCATAATCTCCATCAAAAGTTTTTTTCGTATTTTTCTTAAACAATGTGGCTTGAACGATAGCAACACTATCAGGGTTCTTCGTTATATGGTCAATAACACGAGCTAAGTCATTCTTCTTGTCTATCCTAAGTCTTTCGACTTATGCAAAAGTAAGTTCTTCCGGCGAATAGTCCAAAAGAGACTCTGAACGTCTTTTCTTCTGTTTGTTGCTGAGGTCAACAAAAGGCTTCCTAATCTGAACTTCGGTAGATGTGCCCACAGTTGTTGTACTAGATGTCGACGGAATCACAGCTGTTGTAGTATCGATGTCAAATGAAGTATTGTCTGACGATATGTTTTCGATAACTTCATCTTGGGCTTGAAAAATCTCGGATAAATTAACAGTAGTGCAATTTGGCCAACTAATATTTGATTGTAACCACGCAGCATGTCTATTCATGAAAGTTTTCTGATTTCTAGAAGCACTTGTCCATCTGCAATTGATATTACTGACGTAGTTCTTCAAAAAGGTCTTGATTATTTCAAAATCTTGTGAACATGTTTCAACTGGGATATGTAGAATAATAGCTTCATAGAGTCGTGCCCAATTTTTCATATCTCCTTCAACACGGAGGAACATAAAGATGTCCAAGTTTTTTACAAATGCAGCCATAACGAAACTCACTAAACTTTCACACAGCACGGATAATTAGATATGTTGCTTCCTCAAGGGTTGAGAAACAAGTGCCTTTAATTGTTTCATGCACAGATATTTATAACAAACACACGCGCGCAAGTAGTGACTGACAAAATTAGTACCACATCTTCAACAGCCAATCAGCGTCGTCGATGTCTCCGGTGGTGGGGGTAAATGATTCTTATATCACAGGAGTCGTTTCAGTCAGTTACAAATAGGCAACGAATCAGCACGTGACTGTTGTTGAAGACTTTTATTACTATTTTTTATTAAAATGAAATGAAACAAATGCTGGAATGCGTATGTTTTAATTCTTATATAATTAAGAAATTATATTTTAAATTCAGCATAATTGAAAAACTCGATAATAATTTAAAAAAAACCCAATTGAAATTTTAAACTTTGAATCGTCGTAGGCGTCAAGGCCGCAGGGATACGCACGCAATTTATATGTCGTCGTATTAAGAACAATAGGTACTTACCAGAATATAAGGTTTGCTTGCTATACTTTGATACTGAACGGAGAAAAAAAATAAAATAGATTTTCTCCCATACATTTTTATTTTCAATATTTTTTTTTGACGTGAAGGAGCAGTTTTTTTTTAAAGTTGTAGAAATAAGTATTAATCAGCGTTAAATTTCCTATACGAAACAATTTTTTGTTAAGTTAAATAAGCATTTTCGATCCTATGTCCACCTTTTTGAAAATCCGGACCACTGTGCGCCGTGCCAGTCGAAAACGCATCCTATAACTTCGCAGCGTTTGTTAGGTGGTGCATTCGTTACACTGTTTTCCCAATTGCAAGATGATAAAATTAAATTTTTCAATTATTTTAGGATGTCTAAAAGAACGTTTGACGAACTCCTTTTAAAAATTGAAAATAATATAACGTATACCAGTTTATAGCGAATAGCTATATCCCCTGTGGAACGCTTGGCAGTCACATTAAAGGCAGAAACAAACTGTTGTGTCGTGGTGTGTTGTGACGCGTCAGAAGCGTATCGGTTGCATCATTTAATATGGCTAGAAACACATTGGGGGTGATTCTGAAGTTACCACCTAAAACTATAACTAAATAAAATTAGAGATAGAAATGTCAATCACCGTTTGGTATTCAGAACTCACAAGTTAACTCTAAAATTAAGAGTGACGTTACTAAACTACTCAATTTAGTGTTAGATGTTATTTTCGTATTCTGACATGCTTCCTAAATCTAATTTTTCCTATAATTTTAAATATGTCAAACTAATTTTAGGAGGTGAACTTTTAGGTGCCGTCTAAATTTATCTTGTTACTTTTTAACGATTTTCTAACATTACCGAAGGCATTTTTTTTGTGCAACTTGCCAAATGGATGATGAATTGGTTGTTATGGCATTAATAGAGTCTTCAGAAAGGTAAAATATTTGTTTTATATAAAAAATTAGATAAATACCTGCCTCATAGTTTTAAAATATATTTGTAAAGTATCGACTTATTTATGTTATAGAATAATGAGGAAGTTGAGGGACAAATCAGACCCATTTACTATGCCCGAACGTAATTTCAGAAAAATATTTCGTTTTCCTCGCCAATCCGCTCGCAACTTGATAGAAGCTATAGACTGCAATGAAGTACAGATTGGCTCCTTACCGTAACATTTAAAGGTTTTAGCCAGCCTTCGGTCATGCAGAGCTGTCACTGTTGTCACTGATTTAATATTGCGCAAATTAACTCCAAAAAAAAATATTTCCTAAAACAGCAATAGAAAAGGACCTTGTCAAGGCAGAGTGAGCGAGCACCTACTTACATTGTAATAAAATATTTTGAAATAATTATTAAGAAATACATTAACATTCTCCGTCCTTTTTCTATTTAGGTTTCTACAAATATATGGAATGCCAAACACACTTGGAGCTGTTGATGGTACACATATTGGTCGAGGCCTGGAATGCAGCAAACTCCTTCTGTGTGGAGGTAATCACACAGAAGGAGGTGGCAGAACGGGCCAGAGAAGATGACGCAGCGGCAGATCCCTGCCGCCGCAGAAGAATGGGGCGGAGGAGGCGGCAGTTCGCCCGCCTTCTTCCTCCTGACGGTGACCAGCGGGACGCTGGCCCGGGAAGCCCAAGTCCTGCATTGCACAGGCCACCGCCAGTCGTCGATACTCCTAATGCCCAGGAGCATCGCCGGCCTTCCCATTTTAGGGAGGTGAGAAGGGCTCGCCATAGGCGAGCAGACGCTGACGAGGTCATGGAAGTGTCCGAAAGGGTTCCCATGGCCTTGTCCGGCGACGGGGCGTCCCTCCCCGACGTATCCTCCTCGTCAGATGACGGGGAGGATGCGGCGGTGATGGACGTTCTCGTGCCAAGGCGTTTGTGAGGGGGCGTCGTTGGGTTTTAGTCGGTAGGCCGCGGTTTCTGGCTGGCGCTCTGCCCCCAGTGGCCGCGGAGAGTCCGACATAACCTCGCGCCTACCCAAGCGCGAGGTATGCGTAACGCATTTCCCAACGCTAGAAAAAATGGTACACATATTGGTATTGTTGCTCCACCACTGACAAACCCTACAGCACCAGGAAACTTATTATACAATAGGAAAGGCTTTTATAGCATCAATTGCCAAGTCGTGAGTTGTAATTTGTTTGTTCCCAAGTAGTCTAATAGTACTGACATTTAGATGATAGGTAGGCTATGTATGTATTTACTCTTACAACAGAAATTAATATTCTATCTGCAGATAGAAGTATGGCTATCTAAGATTTGTTGCCTAGCAATTACTATTATTTGTCAATAAATAACAGCGGTTATTATGAAAAGAAAACAAAAATTACTAATGAAACCTCAGAACAATCACTAAAGCATAGAAGGAAGATTAAAACAAGAATCAATTTTGTGCTATTTGTCTCTTTCTAACATACGGCACAAAACTGTGTAAATGTAAGAGATGAGTAATATTTGTCTTTTGGCATATCACAAGGTGGTCAGTATATGAATTGATTGAATTGTCATTTTGGTTAAAAATTAAAATTGGTTAAAAATATATAACACGGCTAAATTCTATAGTACCTTGTATCGAAGATAGACCATCCGAGTTTGAACTATTTGAATTGTTCGTATAATATTTGTTTGTGCGTCCCGTGGCTAGTAATATTTTGATGATATTTTATTAATATTTAATTAGATTATATTTGATTAGAAAGCAAGAATTTTTTAGGTATTTACAAATAGTGTGTGTTTGTGCACTCCGTAACACAATGTCTTGTGTAGTTTGGGGCTGCAAGTCTCATTCGTCGCGAAAGGAAAACAATCAAAATTTATTGACCTTAAATTGGCATGTTTTCTCATATTGTTACTTGAATGTAAGCTAATAAGTACACTTATATACATATGAAATATCGCTGAATCATTTTGTAGAAAAACAATACGTAATATTAACTTCACTTTTATGTTTTAGCGATTTTTAGAAAATTACTTTGAGGTTTTCTTGATCATGCGTAGTGTTGTAAAATTTTGTCGATATTTTTATTTTACAGATTTCCTAAAGACTATCGAAAAATGTCTTAACAATAAATTATGGTGAAATGTTAATGTTTTTAGTTTAATTTCCAAGCATAATTATGTACAAATAGTAGTTTTAGCATTCACGAATTTATCCAAGGTTCAAAATCCATGAGGGTTAAATTTTTGGGTAAGTAAATTAAATATGAGATTAACCTCAAGTACCTCTAAGCGATGCGATAAAAAATGAATTAAATCTAAGCGATGAAATAAAAGCAGTGTGTCTTCGATATCCTTCCTATAGAATTTGTGAATCTCTGCAATAGAAAAATTCCAACTTTTTAGATAACGGGAAATACCCGTCACTTAAATAGTCCAAATTTTAGGGTTCCGTACCTCAAAAGAAACACAACCATTATAGGATCACTTTATTGTCCGTTTGTCTGTCAAGACTATCTTGAAAACGCGTGAAGGTATCGAGTTGAAATTAAAACCACATAATTACTCAGTTCTACACTAACAAGTACTAGTCCCTTGAAGATGTGAAAAAATCAAACTTCTAAGT
This sequence comes from Schoenobius gigantellus, assembly GCA_963935595.1. Taxonomy (NCBI): domain Eukaryota; kingdom Metazoa; phylum Arthropoda; class Insecta; order Lepidoptera; family Crambidae; genus Schoenobius; species Schoenobius gigantellus. Next base: position 25,347,850 of record OZ012542.1, read on the forward strand.
TAACAAAAAAGGTACGGCCGTTTATGTCGCCAAAAACGTATATTTCGACATTCTCACGGGCATCAAAATGTATAGGGTACTTTTCGTTGATCTAGCTAGAACTATGAAATTTGTGAAGTTATATAGTCTTACACTACAAGTCAGGGAAAATCTCAAACTCCACATTTGTAATTAAATCATAAAAAATTTAGTCTCTATTTAAAGTATAACCTACAATTTTATACGGGACCCTCGGTGGGTGAGTCCGACTCGCACTTCCCGCTTTTAGTCTCATGAACGGCCAGCCTGACCATACCAAAGAGACACAGCAGCTATTAGCTGCCCCCGTAGTACGTCCACCAAAACACGATACGATAAAGCGATGTATCGCAGTGAACTGTCAAAATACGACGAAACCCTATTGTATTTTGACAGTTAACCACGATAAACCGCTTTATCATATCGTGTTTTGGTGGACGTGCTAGGGGGGCTGGATAAGTTACCTACATAAGAAAATCTACCTTTAATTATTTATGTTATATTTCTCGTAATAAAGACATTTTAGTATTAGGGATCTATTAAATACCTACATAATATAATTATCGACGTTGAAACTAGGTGAGTGATGAGCACGACATCACTGGGAGAAGAACTGACAAGCGAGAATTAGTGACGACCTACAAAATTTCGAAACATCTTGCATATACGTGTCTCTGTCTAACTTCTATTAGCAGCGCCTAATGTCAAAGTGAGTCAAATATATTAAGTTCAGTAGCTATTTTTGCTAGGTTTCTATGCTTTAGTTATTCTTCTGAGAATGAAACAAAATACGCAATTTTAAAATTCAGAGGAAGTCACGAAGTACCTATCTATACAACTACAGACTACCACGTAATTTTTTTATTTCATAGCATAGGCGCGAAGCCATCACAATCGCAGAATAAATGTCGAATTATTTTTCTTTTGTGATAAAATGAATGATAAATAATAAAATTTCTTTTCTGTTATTTACAAATACGATCAAATCTTAATTTAATAATTTCTGATAGTAAAGTTAGTAGAATATAGCTGTTTTTAATGTTTCTAAATTATCCCGTTTTTCTACAGCACTAGGTGTATTTATAATCTGTGTATTCAATTTAAGAAATTGTCAAGTACAGTTTAAATTAAGAGAGTCCGGCGTTTCAGAATACGAATTACCTAAAACTAATTTAAATTTATATGTTTAATTTTAGTTTTAGTTTTAGTGCAGGTAACTTCAGAATTACCCCCATTATTACAGTGTGTTGTGTCGTGGCGCTAATGTTTTTCTAGCCATATAAAATGTATGAAACCGATACGCTTCTGACGCGTCACGACACAACACGACACAATAGTTTGTTTCAAGCGTAAGGCGCATAGTGCTTCCAATGACCTTGCGCTTGCGTCGATCGTCCCGCACTGATTACATAGGAGTGAGTGAGTGAGAGTGAGGGGAATATTTTAGCAAACCTTTACGCGTAAGATGAATTATTTCAATTAAAAATTAATAAAGGCGAATAAAAAAAATCTAAAAAGACCATCCGCTAGAATATTCTTCACTTTATTTATTGAAATCGAAAGTATATGATTTAACCTAATATTTACGACGCGATTAGGTGTAAAGTTTTAAAATCGAGCCATGTTTGGGTCACATTTTAACCAAGTTTTAATTAATTTATTAAAAAATTAAAAAGACCATCCTCTAAAGAATGCGTTGAATAATAACATATCGCCGTGTCCGACGAAGACTATGGTAATAGGAAAAAACTAATTTTACAGGAGACTGCTTTTTTATTAATATCTCAAAAACTATCAAACCTTAAAATACCATTTTTATACAAAAAAAGGTAATTATGTTTTTTATATATTTAATTAATTGTATTCTCAAATACTTTACTTAATAAGGGAGAAAATTATAAAATTTTACTTTACCGAAATAAACATTAGGTATGCAATCGACACGCAAAGTAGCCTTACGATAGTGTTCGACGGATATCATAAATTAAGGGCACTATAGTAATAGTACATTATGATAGGATTCGATGATAAAGATGCGTTTAACTTACAATGGTTAGATGACATTGAATTTCTTTTCGCTGGTGTATTTGATCTCAACATTACAGTAACGATAAACTACTTGTTTGTTCGGTGAAATTTTAAAAAGATAAAAAATAGGTAAGAATTGAATACAAACTAAACCATTTCAATTTTATGTATGTAAAATAAAACCTAATTTACTTAAAACTCATAATATTTCCATTTATTTTTGGAGTTAGTGAAAAGGTAACAGACAAACAGAGAATTAGTAAATTAGTAAGGAGAAAAAATAGTTACATTCGTAAATAAGTAATAACTCTGCATTGTTCTTTATCTGTCGACTAGACGGATTTAGCTGTAATTATGTAACATTGATTTACTACCAAACGTAGGTAGAGCACTTCATACAAAAACGCGCTTGAAATCTGTCACCTAATCGACTATACATTTGTACGCTGTTAAATAGGTAGTTGAATATGCACACCCGAATTAAAATTACCATAAAGAAAGTACCGTATTTATCGAATTCAACCTTATTCTTTATTATTACGGCAACTATTTGAAGTACAACCGTGTGCAGTTACATCATTTCATACCTAGCCACATTAAATTTGACGTTTTAGTAATTGCTACAAGAAAATATCAACTTTATACTGTCAAACATAATGCTCAAAATTGCTTATCCAATGCATGGAAAAGAACTGCACGAGGCCCGATTGGGCAGTTCTTCACCGGCCCACTTTTCGAACGTTCATGCGTTATCTACGTTTGGTAGTAAATCTATGTTATGTAAGGTCAACCGGGGTAATAGCGTCATAATTTGAGAATGAAATTTACGACACCAAATTTTAAGTTGCCTTTATGTGTATAGAATTCCTTGACATTTAATACAAGACCTATTTGTACTTTTTTTTAAAATATGCATTTTAGACGCATTTTCCCAGTTGGGGAAATGCGTCTTTGTCGAGTAAATATATAATAAACGCTTTCTGAATAATGAAATAGACAGTGTTTTGTTTTAATAAAGTAAACCTAATACATTTTGGTCTCTAAATAATATTAATTGTATAGAATCTGGCAGAATAATCGATTTTATAAAATAGGGAAAACGCGTCTAACTATGCTTAGATGCTTTTGCCCCAATGACAATTTCAGACGTCCTCAACATTTTAGTTAGATATCATTGTTAAAATGTATGATCAGATTAACATAATGAAATTATTAAAAAAACTTTTTTTAATACAAGCTTTTATATAATAACGTTCATGGAAGTAGAAAAATAGATTATCTCATTCATAACCACTTAAACGAATTGCCGGAAGTCTTGCAAAACATGTTCTTAAATGCTGCTATATCTAAATATAAATATAAGTTTAAAAAGGTTTATATACAGAGTCAACTAACACCGTAATTTCAATGCCTCACTAACCAAACTGTTACAAATGCGCGACCTACACAGATAAACCTTATATAGATTTCGTGGTAGGAATTGTAATTTAATTTTTTTATGTCAATAAATGAAATAAAAAAAATATAATCATAATATTGCATTGTCACGCGATACACGTGCATGCAAAATTTGCATGAAACCGGGAACTGGGTCAAATTTAACTTACAGGATTTCATTACAGACACCGGGCAGGTGAAAGTAAATAAAAGCTTGTAATAAAGGAATCAAAACTTGTTTTTTTTTATTGCAAACTAGCTGTGCCCGCGAACTACGTTTCGCCATCAAAATATTTAACACAGTGTTTAGTTTTTTCCTCCATTTTATTCCATAATGATTCAACTTTATTCTGCCTTTCTTGCGCATCGGCCATTTCGAAATTAGGACAATTTTCGTAGGTTCGTAATGCTCTTTTTCTAACAGTCCACAAAATTAAATACATTACATATTACTATAAACACTAAGTATAATTATTGTTTTAGAGACATTATTGATATTAATAAATTCTTCTGCAGTAGAAAGAACTACACAGTTGCAAGAATAATATTTATCGTATTCATGTTTCGAATTAAAATAAACAATTGTTAATAAATTAGAACTGTATACGAATAAAGTTTAGATTTTATAATGGGTGTTGGTAACACCAACAAAATATATTTTTTGGATATGACAACTTGGCTAATTTTGACTGATCGTACAGTAAGCTCCTTGTCAAGCTATACTGTTTGACCTTTGAACCGTTCTTATGTCGCTAGTAATACTGGCGATTTTCGTAGAGTTAATGTATAGCATGAATGGGGGGGTTACTGTACAAATACGTTTTCCGTATTCGATATCCGATCACGGAATACAGATACGGAGTTTCGTGAACGTAGCGCAGACGTTCGTTTCTTCTCATTCGGGATTTCTACCATTCTACCTAAACGTACGTACAGAACGTGTTCCGTTCGTAATAAAAACGAACGTGTGCGGCAGTCAATGAGTATTTTGTATAGATTTGATGCATTCGGATGCCCGCATTCAGAAAACGAATGCGAAAAAACGTATTTATGCGGTTAGCCTTAAAATGTATTGAGACTTCCGTTTTTGTAACGTGTACTGTGCGATATAGTGTTGCTGGCATAGTTCGGTTAGCAAATTCGCCATGATGACTAACATCCAACACACAAACTTGGAGTTATCGTTAGTTGGTTCACGATCGTTGCATTATCACGGTCTCGAAGGACACTAAACACAGGTAACATCTAACATCGAACATCCAATAGGCCCCGAAGCGGTCCTCAAACTTTTTTGGTGACGGAACCCTTTTGCTAAGCGAAATACTTGACGAAACCCTAAAATAAAACAATAGTTTTTAAAAGTGTATTCTTTATTAATAAGCATAATAAAAGTACGACCAGAGAGGGTGGTTTGATTTTTCTAAATTATTGCGGAACCCTTATAGGGGTATTGTGGAGCCCTAGGGTTCCGCGGAACACACTTAGAGCATGGCTGCTCTAGGTACTCTTCAGGGCGTACTTTCATTTAATACCCCTATTGCTGGGTTTGAAAAGCAACTGTTATCCGTCTTTTTTGAGCGGTGGCCATGTTGAATTTACGTCAATGTTGCTACGTTCATAGTGCTCTACTGATCAAGGCCTTTCATTTGATACCCATATTGCTGGGCTTTGAAACGAATTTTTATCAGTTTTTTTTTGAGCAGCGGCCATATTGAATTTTGTGCTATTTTCCTAAGTTCATAGTGCTCTACTCTTCAAGGCCTTTCATTTGATACCTATATTGCTAGGTTTGGAAACGAACTTTTATCCACCTTTTTTGAGCGGTGGCCATGTCGAATTTACGTCAATATTGCTAGGTCCATAGTGCTTTACTCTTGAAGACCTTTCATTTGATACCTATATTGCTAGATTAGAAAACGAACTTTTATCCACCTTTATTGAGCGGCGGCCATGTTGAATATATTTATGTGTTGCTAGGTTCATAGTGCTCTACTCATCAAGGCCTTTCATTTGAGGCCCATATTGCTGGGTTTGGAAACGAACTATTATCCATCCAGAATTTATAGCAATTTTCCTAAGTTCATAATGCTCTACTCTTTTAGGCTTTTCATTTGATACCCATATTGCTAGGTTTGGAAACGAACTTTTATCCTTTTTTTTTTGAGCGGCGGCCATGTTGAATTTAGATCGATTTTGCTAGGTTACCAATGCTCTACTCTTGAAGGCCTTTCATTTGATACCCATATTGCTAGGTTTGGAAACGAACTTTTATCTATCTTTTTTGAGCGGTGGCCATGTTGAATTTATGTCAATGTTGCTAGGTTCATAGTGCTCTACTTATCAAAGCCTTTTATTTGATACCCATATAGCTGGGTTTGAAAAAGAACTTTTACCCATTTTTTGAGCGGCGGCCATGTTTAATTTAGGGCAATTTTCCTTAGTTCATAATGCTCTACTCTTTTGGGCCTTTCTGTTGATACCCATATTGCTAGGTTTGGAAACGAACTATTATTCTTCTTTTAGAGCGGCGGCTATGTTTAATTTATGTCAATGTTGCTAGGTTCATAGTGCTCTACTCGTCAGGGCCTTTCATTTGATACCCATATTGCTGGGTTTGAAAACGAACTTTTATCCTTTTTTTTGAGCGGTGGCCATGCTGAATTTAGGTCGATTTTCCTAGGTACCTAATGCTCTACTCTTCAAGGCCTTTCATTTGATACCCATATTGCTAGGCTTGGAAACTAACTTTTATCCACTTTTAATGAGCGGCGGCCATGTTAAATTTATGTCAATGTTGCTAGGTTGATAGTGCTCTACTCTTCAAGGCCTTTCATTTGATACCCATATTGCTAAGTTTGGAAACTAACTTTATTCCACCTTTTTTGAGCGGCTGCCATGTTGAATTTATGTCACTGTTGCTAGGTTCATAGTGCTCTACTCATCAATGCCTTTCATTTGATACCCATATTGCTAGGTTTGGAAACTAACTTTTATCCACCTTTTTTGAGCGGCGGCCATGTTGAATTTATGTCAATATTGCTAGGTTCATAGTGCTCTACTCATCAATGCCTTTCATTTGATACCCATATTGCTGGGTTTGGAAACGAACTTTTATCCATTTTATTTGAGCGGCGGCCATGTTGAATTTAGGGCGATTTTCCTGTTCATAGCGCTCTACTCATCAAGGCCTTTCATTTGATATGCATATCGCTGGGTTTGGAAACGAACTTTATCGGCAGTCATGTCAAATTAAGTCAACGTAGCTAGGTTAAATGTGTTCTACTCTTTAGGTTCTTCGTTCGATATCCATGTTCCTTGGGTGGATCCAAAAAAATGTGATCCGTCATTTTAGACATTAGGATCAAGAGTCCCGTCCCGTCCCTCTACGCGTAACCCAGAACATTGCAGTCAAATATTTTTTTAATTATCAATATTAATCTATTACTTTTAATAGTTTTAAATGGATGAAAGAGTTTGATTCCTTAGTCCTAATGTAAAAACATATAACACCTTTCAAAATACCTTGAAAAGACTATCTTCATTTTTCAACATTTCAAAAATTGTACCGATTTTGTGAAAATTAGTCAAGAATTAAACCAATCTACAAATTTTATGGTCACTCGATAAGTATTATCATAAAAAATGCTTTATACATTGGTTGTATGGCTTGATCTTTTTGCCTTACCACCACGGTACGACATAAGAAAAAGACAATTTGGTTGGCGAAATCTAGTTGGGCACAGCCATTAACAGAAAATATTAAATTTTATATGTACTATGTGAAACACTTCATCATTCCTGCCTTTCAATTTTCGAAATCCAAGTACTTAAGATCAGGCTGTATGGCGTAGTTCCATTGCCTTTCCTTCGTGGAAGAAAATACCTTCTCTCTGTACTATGTGACCATAGATATAGAATGGAATAGATGGGCTATAAAAGCCGTCAAACATGAGGAAAAGAGATAAACTTATACACATTGCCAAAGGAAAGAAGAAGACGGCATCATTTTTTTTTGTCTTTGTCACCGTATATAGGTGAAACTGGTAGTGGGGATTGTTTATCACCAGCGTCTGGTGCTAAACAAATACGTGGAAGAAATTTGTTGTGTGAATTATAGCTTACTGTGTAATTATTTAACACTTTAATTAGTGTAATTGTGAACTATTTGAACATTTAAATCATGGTGCACTGCTCCGTTTTAGGTTGTAATAGTGATAGTGCTAGAAAACAGGAAAATATAACCTTTTACAGGTAAGACCTAAATTGTGTCAATAAAAAGCGCCAAAACTATTTTTTAAATTATAGATACAAGTTATATTGCAATATTTTATCCTTCTACTATGGTTCTCAACCATATTATGGGATTAAACATGAAATTTCAAACTAAGTAGTAAGGTTATTGTTAACCTAACAAGCTAGGAATGTCGCCATACAATATGGCCACGTATACAGCCAACGCGTATAACATTTTGCCGGGTTATAATGATACCAGTTACGCTACGACTATTTTTCCTTGATTCGTAGGTAATTTGTTACGTGAAAGGGAACTCACATATTAGTTTCTGTGTTACATTAATATTGACATATTTAAGTATAAAATTTTGAGCATTTTAGATAACAAAGGTAATTCTTTTGAAGTGAGACTTTCCATTTGCTTGTTTGTCTGTATTTAATAGATTTCCTTCGGGGAACCTCCTTTTATTTTTAACCTGTTTACATATTGTTTCAGGACGCATCGGTGTTGGATTTCGGTTCAAATTTGAATACGCCCCGAAAGAGAAAAATGCGGCTTCAAATGCTGGGTTTGAAACAAAGGCGAGGTCATCAAATAAAAAACTACGGCCAGTGCGTCAACCGCTTAGACGATTGGGAAAAAAAGTAGTCTAATTTTAGAAAATGTTTATTTAAAATTTAATATTATACATTTTCTAAATCTTCACAAATATTTAGTAAATGTGTAAATATTGGATTTTAAATAAACTGCAGAGATAAAGAAAAAACAATGATTATTGCCCGCTGTATTCTTAATCGAGCGACGACCTTCGCAAGGTACCTAGCTGGCAAAAGCTGGAAGCGAATGGTCGCGGATCGTGCTCAGTGGCGAGCACTTGGAGAGGCCTATGTCTAGCAGTGGACGCGTGTGGATGATGATTCCTAATATTTTTTCTTATATTTGTAAAGATGTTTACATAATAGCTTAAATAAATAATTAAGTAAAATATTTTAAAACGAAATATACTCGAGTAAATCCGAAAAGTGTAGTTTTATTTAAAAGTGTAAATAACTTTAGACTGCGGCGAAGGTTGAATGAAGAATTCAATAAAAAAAATCGCATCTTCCTCCCACTTTTATTTTTTGAGACATATTATTGAGCGAGGGGCGCTCATTAAAATGTCTCAAAAAAAATACGTAGATTAATCAACCCTACGTTATGTTTATAGTGGTAAAAGCCACTATAAACATAAAGTAGGGTAAAACTTAAAGCAACACTGGTATACCCATCTACTTTAGGCAGGTATGACGTCATCTATGTCTGTCCCTTACGGGTATACGGTCACGTCCTATCTATTCATTCTTTATCTAAGTATGTGACAGACTTGTCAAAATAATTTCACGTGCGCCATGTTGTTTTTCTACGAAAAACAACATGGCCAATTCGAAAATTTTCTATGGTATTTTTTCACTAAAAATAAAAAGTGAATTTAAACAAACGAAATTATGCCTAAATGTTCTTCCGGAAAATTCTAAGCATTGTGGTGTAAGCCATATCAAATTCTGTCCAGTAGTTTCGGAGATCTTTCCGGACAAACAGACAAACAAACAAACAAACAAACAAACAAACAAACAAACCAACAAACAAACAATTTTTTTAAAAACTATTCTATCGTGTTCTGCTAATGATTTTAAGGCGACCTGTGTATTTTTTTTCTTAATATTTCGCAATTACAGATTTTTGTACCCCTACGATTTTATTATATATATATAGAGACAAGCAAACTGCCCACCTGATGGTAAGTGGTAACAGTCACCTATAATACATGTGGCTCTTGTGAGATTCGCAGCAAAACTGCAACCCCCACAAGAACCACAGTGTACGTTGCCAACTTATGACACAAGATGTAAAGTCACAGTACCCAATAATTTCACTGCCATATCTTACCCTTCAAACCGGAACATAGCAATGCAAGCACTGCTGCTTTGCGGAAGAAATAGGTAAGTCGGAGATACCTAAGCAGACGACCCTGGTACAGAGTCTCCCTCCAGTAATACTTTCAAAACTTTATCGCAGTCTTTGGTGCAAACAAATAGTTAGCTATATCACCTTTATTTGTCGGAACGCAACAATGTTATTAACATTTTTATTATGGCGATAAACTAAGCTAAGACGGTGGTAGCTAGCCAGGTAGGCTTAGAAGTCCTACCACCAACCAAACCGAACAAAACTTTTGCTCCCATGGGGAATCGAACACCGGACCTTCCGCTCAACACCCGGTGGTCTGAATCACTAGACTACAGAGGACTAAAAAAATACTTTGGATTCAAAATTATTTATTTTTCTCTACTTATCATTAACATTTTATGAGATCAAATATCTTTAAACTACTGGATGTTATAGGACTTTAAGTCTTCCATAAATATCATATGCCCTCTACGCGTTATTTGTGGTTTTTTAAGATACATAACAATATCAGAATCATGTTTGACATCTGCTATGTCTTTAACACTGGGATAGCTAAAAGATTGGAGCTTGCTAGTTTTAATTTTTCTCAAAAAAATCACTTTTGGAATACCGTTGCTATCGATTGATATTACAGTTCCAATAAAGTGTTTTACACTTTTCTTGGTGCAAAATTTTACAAGCATCCAGTCTCCTGGACTGGGTGCTTGTAAAATTTGGCATTCCTCATGTTGAATACTGTTTTCTGTTTCTTGAACTAATAAAGTTTCCTTATTTTCGTTATCGCTACCTCCGTAATACTGTTTACAATATTCTTCCCAACTTTGTAATGAATCCGAATCACTACGATTCATATTATTATTTTCTTCTTCACTACTTTCTTCATCAGACCAATTCTTTAGTCGCTTTTTAGATGTCTTTCTTTTCTTTGGTTCTTGTTGTTTTATTTTTCTTGCTTTAACTGTAGTTTTCTTTACTGCTTTCTTTTGTTTTTCTTGTTCTTCGTTCTGTAATTTTGCTAAATAATATTCTCTTGTAATTACTTCACATCCTCTGGCAGCTTTTCTTTTCTTGACTTTAAGTGTACTGTCGGCTTTCTTTATAGTGGCTAGTAACAAACTTTCGAAGGACATTTTTTCATTGTCATCGAGTAATCGGTCTTCGAGAATTCGGATTTGGTTATTTTTGGCTTTGCTTGTATTAGGAACATTAATATCTATAGGCTTCAAAACTATTCTGTCTGGTTTTAATAATTGAGGTTTCTCTTTGGCAGCATTTTTGTTTAATGTTTGTAAGCTTAAGTACTGCAAGGATGGTACGCGTTTACTTGTATTCATGTGTATTGATGTGTTTTGGTCATTTTGGTTTTTTTTAGTCATGGCTTCATTATACCTTTTAAGTGACTCGGGGTCAAATTTTTCTTGAGGGATGACATTTTTATTTAAGGGATATACGCCCGCTTTTTTGAAACCATTCTTTATAATGTTAGGGTTTAATTCTTGCCATACCTCGCCAAGGATTTGGCTAAAATCTTCCTTTTGTAATTTGGCTCCTACATTTAAACGCTGCCATGCTAAAATTTTTCTGTCCCAATTATTTTTCATGGATTTAAATACAGCCAAATCCAGCGGCTGCAGCAAATGACTGGCATGAGATGGAAGTTTGATTATAGTGACGCCCATTTGCGAAGCACGTTCTAAAATTTTTAGTTGAATATGAGTTGAATGTCCATCATATATCAACAAAGATGGTCGATTTTTAGATAAATGAGGCAAAACCGTACGAAACATGTAATTTTCAAAAACTTTTGACTCAATCCAACCGTTTTTTGTCGCGGCATATGTGGTGCCCTCAAAAGCTCTGCTTGACATCCACTGATCCCACACATTTTTACCGCGATATATAATTAAAGGTGGAAGCTTTTCACCGTATGCGCTAGCTGCGAATAAAACTGTGACGTTATCTTTGCCTGCTGATGCTATCGTCCGAGTACTTGCATAGCCTCGCTTACCCACCACTTTCGTCTTTTCAGGATCCTTACTGAAACTTGATTCATCTAGGTTCCAAATTTTTTCTGGGTTATCTTGCACATCAAGTTCGGTCATGCAATTTTCAAGTATATCATAGTACTCGTATATAATGAAAGGGTCACAAGCTGCTTTTCTTGACATTTCAACTGCTTGTGGCTTTTTCAAAGATAAATTATGGCGTTTTAAGAATCCAGAAAACCAGTCATAGCCCGGCGTATCGTTTTGAAAAACAGTCCTCAATTTGTTGTGCTTAATAAAATTGCTCACAATAATAGTTGTTTCTTCTGAAGATAACCCGAACCCGTATTTTTCCATTATGTGTAAACCAGTAGCAAGCCTTCTCTCATTTTTAGCATCAATTGCTGTTGGTCTGCCTCGCGTTTCCTTCACAACTCCTCTCCTCAGTTTTACTCTATCAACAATAGTTGTTCGGGGGATGTTGTATTTTTTTGACGCTTGGTACGAATTCAAAACCCCATTTTTTACCTCTTCTACGGCTTCTTTTAAAGTATTTAAATCGTAGGTAGGAACAGTTTTCCTCTTATAATTACGTACCATATTGAATTTATATACATATCTGAAACGCAATTTCAACATTGATTTAAACTAAGTTAATTAGCAAGTACATGTAACAACAACATAAAGAGGTCATTACTATAATGGATAAATAAGTATTTCTCAAAAAGAATTAACTAAACTATTATATTTCGTCAAGTATTATTTACTTACATAATAAACATGTATCTAAGTAATAAATCGCAAGTAAAACTGTTAATCTTCCTTGAGTTGGCATTGGAAATTACTTTTCACCACAATACTGACATTCATCATCAGGATAGTGTTCATAACAAGTAGTATCACAAAATTGGCACCAAAAAAAAATGAACTTGCAAGTAATCTCTTCGCTTGCTGATAATTCATTTCTAAAATAAAATGATGAGATCTATTTGTCATCAGATTTCCACATTCGAAATATCTTAGTAATAAAATAAAATGTGTCTCTCTCCATGGCCAGGTAAGTTTATTATTTATGTAGTATTATAAATCGATTTTTTTTTAATATTTATCTATATCCATATATCTTAGAATCACCATAATAATCAAATATTACACCAATCTTTACCTGAAATATATATTTTTTATATACAAAGCAACGTTAAAGCTTATCTGTAAATGTAAAGTCCTGTTTTATTAATCTCTATGCTTTTAGGGGACTCGGTATCGATAATTGAACAACTTTATATAACATAAAAATAAAATAATGAAAAAAAATCGCCTCCGCATACAGAAGGCCATCAGCTATATGGCTGCAGCCAATCAGTTTTTATGGGGAGTCAGAATTGTTTTTCTTAATTCACTATGGTCGCGATAGAAAGACTTGTTTAGTTATCGATACTGCAGAGTCATTCCCTAAAAGGATCGGTATTAATAAAGCAGTACCTTATGTAATTCTTTATTTTACTAACTGATCTTAAGAAATTCAACTCAAAATATTACTTTTTGAGAAATGCTTATTTTTTCACACAAGGAATTTATTTCAAAATAGTTTATAAATAAGCTATACGAAAAAAGGTTGACGTTTACTGGTTTTGGGGTAAATGCGTCACAAGGACGCAATTTCCCCAAAAGAACAGACGCAATTAACCTAGTCTTACAAACCAGAAATTTGGGAAAATAAAAAAAAATAATAGAAATGACAAATCACCAGTGTTATAATTACAAATCACAATTAACAATAACGACACTAATTATCACAAAGGTAGACGTCCGTCACATCCAAACGCCGCGAAGCAAATGAGGGAGACTGCCGCTCTCAGCTCGTATTTATGCTGCCATGCCGCCGCTCGGCCCAGGCTTGGGTGTAGTAGTGGGGGTTTCCGGTAAGACGGCCGATCCTTCTTCATCACAGCCGGGCTGATTTCCTGCTCCCTGATCACTATCACTCTGGTAACCTTCTGTAACATATCCAGAAAAATTTGGAGTTATGAAGGGAAAATTGCAATCTGAAGCGAAAAATTAAACTTTCTGCGTTAATTAGTGCTTTATACAGAAAAGTAGTGCTTAACTTCAAAATAATTGTCTAGAGCCGCAAGCGTGCACTCAAGCGTCTCAAAGAACAAGAACAAATTAGAAAACTAAAACAAAATTACAGCTTCAGATTTCAATTGATGAAAATAAATAGAAAAAGTAAAAAAATAGGAACTGCTACTGATAACGGAATTCCGGCCTTCCGCCATCAGCAACATCCTTAGAGAACAAAATAAAAGCAAAGTTTACATTAGTCCATGAGCAAAACTCATTTTGTTCATGTACTAAAACAGTGTTAATGACAGAGGCCCCACGTTTGCTTGTCTCCTTGCGATCGCATAATAGAGGCCCCACGTTTGCAGTATTATGCTTTCGCGACCATTACAACCAAGCCACAGAGTGTGCTTGTTGTCCAGTGTCAGAGGCCCAAAGTTCGCTTGACACCCCTACTCACCACTCTCAAAGAATATTGAGCATGTATCCGGAGTCCACTCGCCACGCCACAACACCATATGCTCGGCGGCTGCTTGAGTCTTCTTCCCATACGACCCGGCGAGTAGCTCCAATTCGTATCTGTGGTGCGGCAGCGCGCGCACAATCTTGTAAGGACCGCGCATGCCAGAGTCTAGTTTGCCAGTAGATTGTGAAGCCTTATTCACAAATACAAAATCGCCAACGGCAAAACTGCGAGGCTGATGTCGACCCTCGTTGACGTAGCTGTCCTGGCGTTGTTGATTAGCTTCAAGAAGCCCAGATGCACGTTGTCTTCTGAGGAGCATCAATGCTTCCCGATTGGGATTAGTATTATTTAGCGCGACATCTCTTACCAATGACCTGATAACTGGTGTTGTTGCCTCAATACCTACCAACAGTTGCAGTGGTGATGTTTGCGTAGTAGTTTGCTTGGTAATGTTAAGGGTAAGTTGGATTTTCCAGAGTAAATCAGACCATTTTGAGCCTTTATTACCAACTTCGACTCGAAGCATATTGAGAACGGTCCGACAGTACCGTTCAACCTGTCCATTCTCATGATGCATACCAGGTGTAATGAAATGTAATGAAATACCCAAATTGCTAACCCAGTTTTGGAATGTGGAACTGTCAAACATTCTTCCTCGATCACAAATAATAGTTGACGGAGTGCCAAACAGAGAGACAGCGTTAGAAAATACTCGCTTTGATTCTTCGGCATCTTGTCGGTACAAGGGATAAAGCAGACAGTATTTTGAGAATGCGTCAATGACTAATAGGACGTACTTAAAACCATTGGACTCGGGAAGTGGTCCTAGGACATCGGTATGAACTGTCGAAAATGGAATGTCTGGTTTCGACCAGTACCTCTACCATGAGTTGCCATCGATTGCACACTGTAGTTAACTACAGTCGCTAACGTGTTAACGCAGACGATATCGTTTTCGATAGTCACCGTACCATGAGTTACTTTTGCATTTACCTGCCCCCCTAACACGTCCACCAAAACACGATATGATAAAGCGGTTTATCGCGGTGAACTGTCAAAATACAATAGGGTTTCGTCGTATTTTGACAGTTCACCGCTATAAATCGCTTTATCATATCGTGTTTTGGTGGACGTGCTACGGGGGCTGACTTCGTAACGTTAACTCGATAGTATAGTAAACGATACAAAGGATACAGACTACTTACAGGTAATTATTTGTTGTCGTCATGTTGGTAATACGCTATAATCCGTCCTCGCAAAAAGGTAGCTCAATTCGGTTTCTTACCATATTGTTATGAAAGATTTAATTTAGTCGGCTTATACGTCAACTTCAAATTATTTCATAGGTTATATTTTTAATCATTGTTTGATTACATTCATGAAAACTTATTTAGTTTTATGTTAAAGAATAAGTTTTTATTAAATGTAGGCCTTGTATTGATTTAATAATGATATAGACAAGCGCTCCATGGTTCCAGTTAATGGTGCAATTCATAGGAATATATAGTAATTATAGTTTAATTGTAAGTATTAACATTGTTGTGGTAAACATTGTAACAATTTTCCATTAAAAATAATCATTTTCTATGCTTCTATGGGTTTGTTTTTTAGTACCCATCTATTTAAAGACGTGGCTACACAAAGAGACCTATTGGATTGATAATTTAAATGTAAATAGTGCAATCCGTTATAATTGAAGGATTTTCCATTATAGCTAAATAATTTAACCAATTCATTTTTTCTTTCAGGCTTTATATCACCATTATCTCAATTGTTCTCGAGGGCCCACAGGAAAATATATATAATATTTGTTTAATTCAATAGAGTTGACAAATATGCTGAAAATTGATACCTGCCAAATGTAGTATTACAAGAGATATACAACTGCATAAGTGAGTGGGTGAATGAATAAAACTAAAAATGTTACTCCTTTACAGTATGAGTAATTATGATGAAGCATTTTATATAAAACTTAAAATAAAGCTGATGACGTCTGACGTCGGCCAATATTCATATAAAATACTTTAATTTTGCAATATTATGATTATCTATTATGGCTTTATGTGATGTTTAATGATATGTCTGTTGTTGCAGAAGTTTAAGTTCCAAAATTTACCTGGAATTACAGTCAAATGTCCAACCATAGAAATTACTGCACAAGAACGAACCGGTACTACTGTTATTTATTATCATTCAATAATTATCATATTTTAGCAAACTTAATAGATGAAGAAATTTGTTTAATCGACACTATTATATTATTAAAATATATTCTATTGGTATTTTACTTATTTTGTATGATTGCAAGTCAGTAAAATTATATTGCTGCCAAAATCTTAATGACAGTATGAAAGTATGCAGAGTCACAGCTACAAACTCACTGGATACTTTAGCAAACTGCATATTATTATGAGGTAAAATTAGGCTAAATGATCTAAGGGTAAAATACAGTGGGAAGTTAGTCTGAAAAATACATTTTGTTTGTATTATTATTTTATCATAATAACAGCAATGGTAGGGAAGCAATTAAAGAATATTACTATAAATGCATTGTTGACTGAAAAACAGTGAATTATTGTGTTCACATTACGACTCTTACATGGTTTTTGGGTTGGGCAATATATATCACCAACAAACCTGTTTTTTCATACCATCCACCTATTTGACATATGAATCAGAATAAATTCAAATATACAGAAGATTGTTTGTTTTATTTCATATTGTTTATATTCATTGAACAGCTCACTGGAAGTTATATTTATTAAGCACTTTGATACTGAATCATGCTCATATTCTTTTACGTAAGGTAATAACTTCTTTTACATAAGATGTAAAAGTAAAAATATAGTTTTATTGGAATGTTCATGACTGACCAGTCTTATAAAAAATGGACAATCTCCATTGAAAGATAATGTTTTTGATGCAAATTCTTAATGTTTATGTTAAATAACCAGAGGTACTAGGTCTTCTGTGTTATTGCAAAGCAGCAATACTTTTCTGTTTTATATTGAAGGATACGAAATTTCAAGCTACTGTAACTACATTCATAAGATAATAACCTACACCTTGTACACTTTGGTCATTAGAAGACTATAGGTGACTATGATCATCTAAGTAGTAGACTATTTGCTTGTTTGCCAACATTCTTGTGTAAAATATGCACAAATACAACAATTCTGTTGTTGTTTATATTAGATTCAGTATGAAATATAGACCTAGAATTTTATTGAAAATTAATATTTTTTGCTTTGTCAAAACAAGGAAATCCTACTTAGGTAAATAAATTAAAGAGTGGGCTCATGTAATTTATTTATTTTTGGTGTAAAAAATGTGTTAACAACATCTTTTTATTAATCTACCAATAAAAAAAATCATCAACCAATTTTCCTTTTTAATGCAATCCAAACTATTGTGACACTGTAAAATCCAACTGCAGCTGTGGCAATAAATCAGTCCAAAAAATGAAATGCTAAAACCGAAGGTCTTGGCTGCACCATTCTGTATTATCATCAATGCCACTCAATCAAATCATCCTCCGCCACTCATCCAAAATAAATGTAGCTGTAAAAAATAAAATCTTATAACAATATATGCACCTTTTTAAGTTTTAACTGACTTCAAAAAAGGAGATGTATTGACTGAATCATTTTTTAAAAATATTATGTTCACTGATTACTCCGCCAATTGTGGACCGATTTTCAAAATTCTTTCTTTTTATCGATAGAGGGATCCTGGGATAATGGAAGGAAATACTTAAATTACAGAGGCACATCCAACATATTTCATTTTTTTCTGACGATATTTAGGTAAGTAGGTACCTATTTGCATCTGATAGTCATCATATCATGTTACTGAGCTGATGATGATGGAAGGTTTCTGGTAGGTGACGAGTTTGGGAATTTTACTAAAAATATTGAAATATTTTTTTTTTCAAAAAAAATTGAACCTGCTCCAAAACACCAAGTCTTAATTAAATACAAGAATACATACAATTATTATCACATTTTTATATTGAAGTTGGTGCCAAACTTTTCAGGTGATATTGCTTGGCACCGACTTCAATATAAAAATGTGATATTGTAAGTATTCTTATATTATTTATGACTTTTTGGTGTTTCTGAAGTCAGTTTTATTCTTTGTAAAAAAATTAGGTATACCTATTACCAATAGCTTTTTATTAGAGAAACAACTCTAAGAAGTTAAGTATTTAAAAAAGTTATTAAGGTTTATAATATAGAAAATAAAATGCAATTCTTTACATTTGAGGGTGTAAGAATGTTTTACCTCTCTACACAGTGACAATGATTTTTAACCACAATTCTTTTTCCATTTGACTGGCTGTTATATCCAGCTAATTCTTTGCTTCTTCATTGGACTTGTTGCACGCAAGTATGGATGTGGCATCAATAGTCCCATTTATGGATAATCTTCAAGAAATGTTTTGTAAATAAAATGTTATAGGTATTTTAACACTTTGATATAGACTATTTTTAATTTCTTATCAGCTTGTCAAACAATTCCTTAACTTCTAGGGATGCCTTGTAGTTTATTGAATGTGTTATTTTTCCATACATAAGGATGACATTTTGTTTTGTTATTTCCAAAAATCCAAGTTTTGCATTTACCTACTGAAGGGGTCATACGAAGACAATCGGAATTATTACCCATATATTCACTTCAGTTGTCATAAAACAGTATTATACACTTAAGATACCTCTATGATCATAAAGCTATTAAGATCAAAACAAAATTGTATGTAACTTTTTAAAAATGATAATTTGATTTTGAGGTTACTTACATAAACTCTGTATAGCTTTCAGTTTCAAGTCTGTATTTGCTTTTAAACACCAATGCTGAAATGCTTATTTATAATACTATAATTGGCACAAATAGTTGTAATCACTCTTTTGAACTTTTTCTCACGACTGCTCTCTTATTTTAATTGTTTTCGTGTCATTGACGTATATATTATGTATGTGTTATTATTCTTGAACTCAGCCGTGGTTGGCATATTCCATGCAAAAAAAATCACAACTTATTAACTAAAACTCAATAATATTATTCCAAACTTGCTTAGATTATCTATCGAATCGAGTCTCACGCTTGAAAATGTAAGTGAGTAACGTAACTACAGAGTTATCGTTTTGTACGTTATCGTCTATCGAGTAGCTGTCAAATCATGAACTCATGGTACCGATTTCCATACAATATGCACAAAACGATTGTCGATAGCGAGCGCGTTTTCGATAGGTTCGCGACGTATCGTAAACTATTGCACTCATGGTACCGGTTTTAGTTCACCGCGTTACCGCTAGGGGCGCTGTACAAAGTTCCATACAAAAATTTACGCAGTCGATATCGACTCCAAACGAATGCAAACTCATGGTAGAGCTACAGGATTCAATAGGTTGATGTGAAGCTCTAGGCACCTTTTTATATGCAAGACAAATAATGCAATGACCAATATATTTTCGTATAAACGATCGTAGTCCCGGAAACCAAAAATGACGCAATATTAAGTCTGTAGTCCTGTCAACACCTATATGATCGTGATCGTCATGAAAAATTCTCAATAAACTGAGCCTATGTCCCTTGGGGATGTAGCACAAAAGTCGGGGTTCCTCGCCCGTCGGAGTATATTTATAATAGAGCAGGTCGTTTTTGATTACGTACCTATTTGCGTCCAACTCTCCATCCCTTAACTTCGCCATTAACCCCTGAGTCTCGGAATCCGCTGTCTGGGCAATCTTAGCCCAATTATTCGTATTACGGATATGAGCAACATTATTTGGAATAGGGTGCCTGCTTAAAAAGTCAGCATGCTGCATTAAGATTCCTTTTCTATATTCCAAAGTGAATCTAAAATCTTGAAGGTAGACCCACCAACGCGCCACCCGAGGTATCAAGTCCTTTTTACGCTCTGTTAATCTTAGTGAATTACAATCAGTCACTATTTTAAAGTCTATGCCTATTAAATAGTGACGGAAATGCTTAAGAGCGCAAACGATAGCAAGCGTCTCCAACTCATAGCTATGATACCTGGTTTCGGCGCCTTGAGTGGCCCTACTAAAGTATGCAACAACTCTCTTCATCTTACCGGAGTGTTCCTGCAGTAAAATAGCACCTAAGCCAATAGCACTGGCATCGGTGTGAAGTTGTGTAGGGAGTTTGGGATCAAAGATTGCTAAAACAGGCTCATCGGTTAGACAACTTACAATGTAGTCACGTGCAACATCCTGTTCAGGACCCCAAACAAATGGTTCACCCTTCTTTAAAAGTTTAGATATGGGGGCAGTTTTAGATGAATACCCAGCTATGTATCGTCTGAAATATCCTGCAAGACCTAGAAATTGTCGAACCTCCTTCACATTGGTTGGCCTTGGAGATTTGACAACAGCTTCTACCTTCCCTGGGCTCGGCCGTACCTGACCATGTCCTACTAACCGACCTAGGTACTCTACCTCCGTATCCAGAAAAGTACACTTTTTGAGATTGACGGAAAACCCCGCGTTTTTAAGTGTACTCAAAATTTCACGCAATATGTCAAAACCTTCTTCTGCTGTGTGAGATAAGGCTAACACGTCATCGATGTATGTTAGTACCTTACCAGAGTCAATTAATGGCTTTAAAGTCTTCGTAATGACCCTTTGGTAGACAATGGGAGCATTGGCTAAGCCATAGGGCATTTTTAAGTATTCATAGTGTCCTTCGGGGGTTACAAATGCTGTTTTACTGATTGAATCATCATCTTTCAGCGGAAGCTGATGAAACCCGGTAGCCATATCAAGACTCGAAAAGAACTTAAAGTTACCTAGCTTGTCAATGTGGTCGTCTATAAGCGGCAAAGGAAACCTTTCTTTTACAGTAACAGCGTTAAGCGCTCTATAGTCTACGCACATCCTATTACTTCCATCTTTCTTTTTCACGAGGATGATGGGACTCGCGTAGTCAGACTGTGATTCACGAATTATTCCCTTGCTAAGCAAATCATTGATAATGTCACGAACCCTTCTCTTCTCATCCAAAGATAATTTATAAGGACGATGGCAAACTGGGGTAGTTGAAGTTAACTTTATTTCCATACTACCTGTGTTCACCGTAGAAGTTGCTGTCCCAGTAACGAAAATATCTGAGAACTCTCGAATAATTCCTAGTAACCGTTCTCTTTCACTGCCAATTAAAGGGGATTTAATATTTTCAACTTCTATGGTACTCACACGTTGTACATTTAAGGGACTATCTAATCGGGTTATCCGTTGTTCATTATTAGCTCGGATATACGTTATTCCCTGACGGTTCAAAACATCAGTAACGATTAAAATTGGTGCATTAATACAATTACTGGGAACAACGTACAAATCTACTTCAAGTGACACTTCTGGAAAATCGATAATAGTTGTTACATATGAAGTTGATTCGATTTCTTGGCTTCCTATCCCTCGCATTAAGCGATAAGTCGGCTTTTTATTAAGATTTAAATGTTTTAAAATTAATTCCGAAATTAATGAAATATCAGACCCGCTATCAATTAAAATATCAACTGGTATTTTCTGAACTAAGCCTGGCATTATGTTATTGAGCTGTGATTTGGTTTTGAACAAAAATTTACATTCGACGGATTTTAGCACAATATGAATCGGAACGCTGCTTTAAGAAACAAGTGTCCACCAAGTGCCCATTACGTTTACAAAATGTGCAATACTTTAAACTTCTCTTATTGTTAGATGTTGAGGGGATAGTTTTGGAATCATGTTGGGGATGTGCAGTCTCACTTCTAGACTGTTTGGGACAGTGCCATTTCTTATGACCAATTTTCCCACAAATAAGGCACGCAACATTCCTATCGCCCTTGGACATTTCGCGTTTGCGCGAGTACAATGATCCAGGCTGATTAGAAAAATGAACAGGATGGTTGGAGTTCTTACCTTCAGTGACAGGTTTAATAAATGCTGACAGAAATTCTACAAGGCGTTTGGTGTCCAATTTTGCGTTGGTCGCTGCAGCTTTAACTTGGGGGTCGGAAATGCCTCGAATAACTATTGCGACCTTCAACTCGTCTGACAACCCAGTAACAATATTAAGCCGCAAAAGAGATCTACGAGCATATTCTGCATATGTTACGTACTTATTGGAATTAGAGCACATCACTTCATAAAGCACAGTAGCTATATCAATATTACGTGGGCACAACGAACGAAATTCTGTCTTAAAATTACTCCACGTCCTATCGTTTGTGACCCACTCATTTATCCATAATTTCGCATCTCCCCTCAAACACCCGCCTATGCGCCCGAGGCATTCACGATCATCCCAATTGTTTAAATTTTTCGCCCGATCGACCTCTGCACACCAAATATCAAAATCATTTAAATTAGGATCAAACTGAGAAATATAGAAATTTTGAGACCTTACTTGAACAAGCGAAGATAATGCTCCAACAATTCTGTTCGTTACATCCTGGTCCTCCTGCTTACGAGAGCCCCCTTCGGTGGCTCCAGTCAATTCGGTGGGTAGAGTAGATGGAGGAGTTTCGACAATTGGATGTGACGGAATCACTTTAGAGGATGTTACAGGCGGCTGTAATCTATCCTCAAGAACATTAAGCCTCGTTAAAATCTTCTCTAATGCGTCGTTATGAAAACTGTGATAACGGTAGTATGAACTATCGCGGTGTTTATAACGAGTACTGCACGGACTACGTGATCGCTCCCGGTCACTAATAGGACTTACACGTGGTGTACCAATACTATTGTGCCGTCTAGATAACCTATCTCGGTGGCCACGTGGACAAACCTCATGCTGTCTTAACGGCGATGTATAACGTTTCATGGCCTGAACACTATGACGTTCAGATGATGAACTATTGCCACGTGGTTGCTTCCGAGAATGATCACGTTCTCTTGATCTGGACGCACGCCCGGACATGTTAACTAGTTAAGAAGCAAACACTAAAATACAAGCTAGCACGAACGGCAAACAACACGCGTGAATCCCACTTCTGATCTTACAAACCAGAAATTTGGGAAAATAAAAAAAAATAATAGAAATGACAAATCACCAGCGTTATAATTACAAATCACAATTTACAATAACGATACTAATTATCACAAAGGTAGACGTCCGTCACATCCAAACGCCGCGAAGCAAATGAGGGAGACTGCCGCTCTCAGCTCGTATTTATGCTGCCATGCCGCCGCTCGGCCCAGGCTTGGGTGTAGTAGTGGGGGTTTCCGGTAAGACTAGCATATAAAACATAATCTCAAAAATTCAAGACCCTAAAAGTCTTAAAACAAAGCAATTTCTTCAAAAATAAGTTTGTACTGGCAAAATACAATCAAAAGTTTTTATCTTAAAGTACATCTTACTTCAAAAACACAAATAATTTATAAGATTTTAAGTGATTCTATTCTTGTCTGACGCTCCTACGGTGAAGGAAAACATCGTGAGGCAACCTGCATACATCTGCGAAGAAATTCAATGATGTATGTGAAGTCGACCAATCCGCACTGGGCCAGCGTGGTTGACTAAGGCCTAATCACCCTAATATAGGGTAGGCTCGAGCCCCTCTGTGGGGACGTTTATGGGCTGTGATGATGAAGTGATTCTATTTACTCACCCCAAGCAACGTGACTTGACAGAAAGGCAATGTTTCACAAAATGGCGAACACATGACATTTGTTTTATACAACGCCATCTGACGGTACTTTGTGTTAAGCATTTTGTAAAAACCGATTTCACTAGAGGGCGATAGTAGTTGTAAAGGTTTTAGTTTTTGTTTAATGTCAATTAGATGCTATTACCCCATAAGACTTCCTCAAACAGAGCTTTGGTGACAGGCAACGACTGGTTGTATATATGTATATATTCTGGCTGTATATACTGTATATATTGTACTGATCCAGCAGAGGTTATCCAGAGGTCGTCCATGTGTGGATTTGGTTGTTTGAAGCTTAGTATTTAATTTTAACGAATCGATTTCGAAGTCCTACTTAAGTAATAATGGTTCTGACTACTTAAGTAATACTTAAGTAGTAAGAACCTCATACTACCCACAATAATCATATATTTTTCTGATAATCCTTACAAAACATTACCTTGCGAGGTGTTTCGATTATATTGATGGGAAGTGTTTAAATATTTGCGTTACTGCGACCTACAAAGATCTATTGTGACTAGCCTCCAAGTAAGACTTGTAAGGCCTTACATGTGCTCCTTTAGCTGGGCACTGCCCAAGAATGATTAGATATTCCTCTTACCGACTAAACTCCACCTTACGCCTTTAACCCTAAGGTCATTAAGGTTTCATCGGATGGCGACCGCCCCTCAGGAGCGAGGGCGGTGCAGCGTATAAGATATTCCCAGCTTGGATTGTTTTTATATCGTCTGGGTCGAGAATGTGTCTCCCCAGTTGTCGGTTTCTTTTGTGAATACCCTTATTCACAAAAGCACAGGAGGTGCATTGGAGTTTCACGCTCCTTTACACAGAATCTGCAAGCATCAGTTTCTTTTAGTCTCATATTGAAGAGATGCCTGTTTAGCCTGCAGCGGCCATTCAGAGCCCTAATCATCACGCTCAGGTTGCCCCTGTTGAGCTTCAAAAGCTCGTCAGTGCGCTTACGGGAATATGATTCGGTTAGTGCTTTTGAATGTGTTAACCCAGGCGTTCTTTGCTAGTCCGCTTTTGCCTCTTGGAGGAGGTGGGTTTTTAAGTATTGTATAGCCTGGTTCTTTGAGATACCACAGAAAGGTTCTGGGTCAAATTGTAGTCCCTGGGCCCCAGACCTTGCTAGCTCGTCTGCTTTTCAAGTTCAAGTGTTAAAATAATTCCTCTAATTTCATTATTTTAACAAAATGTCTTACCTTCACTCTCCTTAGCAGTGTCTAATAAATCCAACATACTTCTTACATATGAAATAATTTAGCTTTCTGTTCATGATCTGCTTAGTTAATGTAGCAACAAATCTTTAATTACACAAAAGTAAATGCATGAAAATTAAAATTGTGTAATAAATTAACAGTTATTAAGCAGCACGGAGCAGCATCAGGAATGAGGTAAACAATAACGCTTGGCGATCGCTTGGCACTTGCAGCATAGTGTTATCACTCTCTCTCACATATAAGGTACAAGTGAATGCGATGCATCTTCTATTTATCTCCCCTCGACCTCCAGCGAGCCACCGCGACCTGTAGCAATCTATTGCGGTCCACCACTCATATCAAAGGTCTCTAATTAGGCCCGCAGCGGTAAAGAAGCTAATGTACTTTCCTTCCTTCCTTGCCTTCGCATCGTAAGGTGGAAAACTAGGATCACCTAGAGCTCAGCTCCTAGTGTTGACGAGAGTATAGCAATCATAGAGAATGTGAATCGGTGTCTCGTCATCCTCACCACAAAAAATGCACACGGGGGCAATGGTGAAGCAGTTAAAGCTCTAGTAGGTAGGTACCCTTAGTTGGCCTCTGCTTAGTTGAAGGTTTCGCAATGTAAAGACGGATAGGCAGGCGAAGGCGGGCATTCGCACAAGCGATGCCCATCTAATGACCCTGCTGCATGCACGGTTGGCCCCGTGCACCTCCGTCTGGGAATTGCCCTGGTGTTCTCGGGCCATCCCCCCTTGGCGATAGCCCGACCAGTTGGTCGGGCTTGCCCGGGCGCGTGGGTAGTGGAGTCGCAATGTGGACCTTACCTAGCGCGCCCATAAGGGCAGGGAGAACACCGGAGGGTTTTAATGGGTAGGCCTGGCCCTCTGCCGGGAGAACCCCACACATAGACGTGCATAGAGCGCTACAGTACCTACTACTTTAGGACCCTCTTTTTAGTGCCCCTCGAAATGCCACATAGTGGTTCTGGTCCGACGAGAACGTTATCGGAACAAGCCCTCGCCAATTCGTCGGTAATGTCATTGCCTCCGATATTGAAGTGACCTGGGACCTAGCAATCATTACCGTGTTCTTGGTTCCCAATTCGTTCAAGGTCCCTTCATACACTGTAGGGTGATTTTGGACGTAAGCTCTACGGTAGCAAGGCCCTTTAGGGCAGCTTGGCTGCCCAATAAAATAAGGATGTTTGTGCCCTCAAACGACCGGTTTGCTTGAATTGAACACAGTCGATTATGGAATACATTTCTGCTTGCAAAATGTTGGCATGTGCACCCAGGCTTGTAGTCTTCCTGGATTTCGCACTTCCCCCATAAACACCTTTTTTTTTACATATGACAGGGAAGCTCTTGGCCTTCATCTCACCTGATGGTAAGTGACGATAAGGCCGAAGGTGGAAGCGAGCTTCGCCTGGAATCCTCAATATCTGAGGAACTGGCTATCTTACCTCTAATTGTCGCAACACAACAATGCTATAAACATTGTTATTATGGTGACAAACTTAGGTAAGACGGTGGTAGCTAGCCAGTCGGGCTCATAAGCCCTACCACCAACCAAACCGAGCAGAAAAATTTCTGCCCCCAGTGGGAATCGAACCCCGGACCTCCAGATCAACACCCGGTGGTCTCAACCACTAGACCAGGGAGGCGGTTAACCTGCACCTGATCGGTCCTCTTTTCTAAAGCCATTGGTGTACCATGTTTGGTTTGCTTTCTTAAAAGGCATAGGGATTTGCGTATCCCATTCATCCCTGTTAGGGGTCGTAACGTTGTAGTTCTTCTTGAACTTC
Source organism: Schoenobius gigantellus (assembly GCA_963935595.1). Classification (NCBI taxonomy): domain Eukaryota; kingdom Metazoa; phylum Arthropoda; class Insecta; order Lepidoptera; family Crambidae; genus Schoenobius; species Schoenobius gigantellus. Next base: position 25,374,693 of record OZ012542.1, read on the forward strand.
AACATTTCAAGCGTGGCATCGGCTGGCATTGCCATAACAAGATTTACTATGAGGCTACCATACAGTTTCCTCAGGGTTTGGGATTTCTATTTCGATCTTCCTCCCTCGACCACTCGGAGCATAGTCCGAGAATGAATAGGTGGAGTGGTAGGAGGTTTATGATGACCTCCATCGCTAGGATAGGAGAAGATGAGATGGCCCTAGTAATCATCAAGCCGGCACATCTTTTCTTTGGCCTTCTTGATTATATTGCCTATATGTAACTATACCTCAGTTAAGCCTCTGGCCCAGGTGGACCGCAAGGTATTTGGCACTTTGTGAGAATTCATTAGTCCTTCCAAAAAGTTAAGGAGGCCTAAGGCTGTCTATATTCCTCCTCCTAGTGTAAGGAACTATTACGATTTTGCCGGCGTTTATAGTTTGCCCCACCTGGCAGCATCATTATACGATCTCCTTAAGAGCAAGCGATGTATCTTACAATAAGTGTTGCGTTCCGGGTATGAGGTATTGTGCTATCACTATCTCTTACTTAAACTGAAAGAGAGAGTGTTGCATCTTGCGATAAATAATACGGCGAACGATGAACCGAACCCTTCTATGTTATCGGGGTCGGTTTCCGCACTTAGTCCTTAAGGTGGACCATTGTACGTGAGGGCGGCCGTCACTCCAGCCAGCCCACCTCCCTCCAGAAGCGTATGAGATCTCCGAGTCTGTCCAGAGATTCTGTAACAGAATTGGGAGATCCAAGGGTGTTTTTTCGTATTTCGGTGACACCTGTGCACTCAAGGAGCACATGTGACACCGTTTCCTCGGCCCCTAAGCATGCTCTGCATAGGGGGCTATACCCGAACCGAACCCTTACCGAACCATATTGTATTGACGATTACAGAAATCAGTTCAAACATTTTTCACTCGAACAATATGGTAATAGCAGCTTACTCTAAAAGTTTCGCTCCGATTGTTTGGTAATAGCACAGATAGATTATTGCGTCATTAATCATGTAAAATGTTCTATCATGTCCTGCGTCGCATATAATCTTAAAGATCCTTACATAATGTCTAAATCTGAAAGAAACCAGAGCATCGTCTTGAAAAAAATTACACTAATGTATCAGGATCACGGCATAACGAATCTGCAATAAAACCGAATCTATCGTTATGGCTATTACCATAGTCTTTGTCGGGGACGGCGATATCTTTTTTAAAGATTTTTTTATTCTATATTTATGAAGAGAACCGGTTTTTTCTGCAGTGATTTTTTATGATTGACCCCACTATGCGCCTTAATCACAAGTGTATAAGTACATACATATAACCAAGTGTATTGAAAAAATTACACAGAAGGCTAAACAACATTTGCTGGATCAGCTAATCTTTACATAGTATACACGGTGTTTCATAATAACCAATAAATAATCAATGCGTTATCTAAAACTAATTATTAAAATGTGTTTACATGTAATGTCATTCAACCAAAAATTTTCATGTATTTCATAGTATCATCATCATGACTATGATTTACATGAAAATTTTGGGTTGAATGACATTACGGGTAAACACAATTTAATTAACGCATTGATTATTTATTGGTTATTATGAAACACCGTGTATAATAGTAAAAAAAATTAACAAACTTTTATTATTGCATTGTCACGCAATATCCTACTTAGGCATGCAAAATTTCAGCTCAATCGGAAGTCGGGAAGTGGGTTAAATTTAGCTTGCAAGATTTAATTACAGACACGGGACAGGTGAAAGTAAACAAAAGCTTGTAATAAATTAATAGTCACAAAAAAAATTAAACACGCTTTTATTATTGCATTGTCACGCGATATACATATTCATGCAAAATTTCAGCTCAATCAGAAACCGGGAAGTTGAACCTCTCTTATCAAAAATTCCGTATCGATTGTCGCCATGATTGTACACGTCGCGCACGCCCAACTCTGAAAGCTCACACGCCGGTACTGGCCCGCGCGCAGTGTTGCAAATCGAGGGAGAGAATGATTCAATTCAAAACAAACAAAACTAATTATTTCGTATTGCTTGCACTAATACTAAATAACTAATAACCCTCTCTGCCTCTCATTAGGCGATCAAACAAAAATATATCATCGGGGAATCCACAAATCACTGCCAGACCACATTATATCAGTATCAGTGTGCCACCTCAGTTTCGTAAGAATTGATGAAAATTTAATACAAATCGCTAGTCATGCAAATTAAATAGAATAGAACGTTCCGTTTCATTTAAAAACAGATTAAGATATCTGATCTTATTAAAAAATTCTGATATAAGTAATTTTCTCAAAATTCCGTATAAAAATCCGTGTGCGTTCATTGTCCTGTTTGAACATTAAAATTCCGTATACATACGGACAAATCCGTAAATATGGCAACACTGCCCGCGCGTCAATCATCGCACGCAGAACGCGCGGGTCCGGTCCAAGGCGAACGCGACCGGCGCACGCAGCACTGTGAGTGTGGCTGACCCCAGCCGGGCCACAAAAAAAAAGTGTGAAAAATAGATTGTTTGAGTAGGTCGCTATAATGTCTAGAGTTTGTCAGAGTTTGTCGGCAAGTTTCAGCGTTTGTCGCCTGCGCGTTTCAGAGATGTGTGGCCCGGCTGGGGATACGTTACCCCAGCCGGGCCACACAGATCTCGAAAACGAAACGACCTAGTGAAAATCTGTTTGCTGATATAGATAGGCGGCAGTTTGTCGAAGTTTGTCGGACAAGTTTGAGTTTTCATCGGGCTCGCGTTTTAAGGGGGTTGTGTGGCCCGGCTGGGGTAAAGTTACCCCAACCGGGCCACACAGATCTCCAAAACCAAACCACATAGCGAAAATCTGTTTGCTGATATAGATAGGCGGCAGTTTGTCAGAGTTTGTCGGACAAGTTTCAGAGTTTGTCGATCCACCATTTCAGAGCTCACCTGCAGCAAAGTTGCTGCAACTGAGCTAGCTGGATCTCGAAAACAAAGCGACGTAGAGAAAAACTGTTTGCTGTAATAGTGAAGCGGTAGTTTGTCGGAGTTTGTCAAACAAATTCCACAGTTTGAGACATGCGCATTTCCGAGATATGTGTGGCCCGGCTGGAGAAACGTTACCCCAGCCGGGCCACCTGGATCTCGAAAACGAAACGACCTAGCAAAAATCTGCTTACTGACAAAGATAGGTGGTAGTTTGTCGATACATTCTTCAAAGGTTTGTCGACGCCTCAATCCAAAGAACGAAAGAATTCTTTATTTGGGTAAAGTCTAGGAGCCTGGAGTCCCAAATGTGCGAGGTTTCGTTATTTTTTATGCTTGCTTACAATAAGAAGTTAATGTAAAATAGTTAATTGAATTCAGTGATGAAACAGTAACCGTTAATATTAAAATTTACGTAAATCCTCGATGAGTGATTGATATTTTTAAATGTATTATTTAAGCAACATTTGGCATCTGGTCTCTTTGTCTATCTATATGAAGTAATGGACAGTCGCGTACAACTTTCTTTAAAAAATCGATTTTAATAAGTGCATGCAATGTAAGTTTTATGAGGTTTTGTTTGTTAGATGTACCTATATGCTGAAAAGAATAATTTTTATATAAAGCATCCATAAAGTTTATTACGAATTCATTGTTTCATGTTAAAAGTTGTTGTCCTTTCCACCCACTCCGTATATCAACGCAAGTAAACATTAAAATAAAATTAGTAGAAAAAAATGGTTTGTTTTGATAACATACTTTAAATATAAAATAAGTATGGTGCAACAAAAAAAAAATATGTGTTCCTGTAGATTTTACATTTCTTGAGATGGACTTTTGTGAATTAAAAAAGTGAGATGAATTAATTGAATTGACTTCAATCAAAATATCTGTGGTAAAAGTATAAAAACTTAGGAAAATAAAAAACCTCACCATGTTGCGGAAAACAATTTGATTCCCTATGGGTAACCATCTTATGGATAGGTAATGGAATTGTTTTTCGCAACATATTAAATTCATTATTATTTTTTTACTTTAATATAATTCTTATTTGAAAGTAGGTTGGATCTATTCCAATCCATTAATAATGATAGTCACACCAACACATCAACATATTACTATAAAAGTTACTGCATTTCATTCGCGTACTCGTGCAATTACATATTAAATAATCTAATAGTTTTTATCGAGCCAGGCTTTCCAAAGCGTTGTAAAGTTTCACCGTGGGGGGCATGAAAGGACAACAACTTTCAACATGAAAGCAATGAATTCGTAATAAACTTTATGGATGTTTTATACAAAAATTATTCTTTTCAACATATACACGGTATTTCATAATAACCAATAAATAATAGAGCGTCGGTGGCGCTGTGGACTCGGCACTTGCCTTCCAATCGGGAAGTCGGGGTTCGAGACCCGCCATGTACCAATGTGTTTTTCGTTTCGTATTTCATATGTACATTTCTCTGACGCTCCTACGGTGAAGGAAAACATTGTGAGGCAACCTGCATACATCTGCGAAGAAATTCAATGGTGTATGTGAAGTCGACCAATCCGCACTGGGCCAGCGTGGTTGACTATGGCCTAATCACCCTAACATAGGGTAGGCTCGAGCCTCTCGGTGCGGACGTATATGAGCTGTGATGATGATGAAGAATAAATAATCAATGCGTTATCTAAAACTAATTATTAAATTGTGTTTACCCGTGTCAACCCAAAATTTTCATGTAAATCATAGACATGATGATGATACCACAGTTTAACAATCATACAGTTTAGAAACGCGTTTGATGTTGGACGATGCCGCCGGCAGCGTGGGAACTTACGCTGTCACTCGCAAATGTGTAAGGGTTGTCAAAAAAGAAAAATAATTTAAATAATTATAATGAAATTTATTTACAAGAACTACCCATATACCTAACTACATTTACATATGTTAGGTAGCTATGTCAGGTAGATGATCGGTGCTCGTAGGTGAATTAAAGTACAGACATCGAATACCTACCTAAATAAGTAAATAAGGTATAAAAATGTCTACAAAGTAAAAAAAATGCATTAATTTTTTTTGTAGTCTCGCAAACACGTTCGTTTCGTAACTGTATGATTGTTAAACTGTGATGATACTATGATATACATTAAAATTTTGGGTTGAATGACATTACGTGTAAACACATTTTAATAATTAGTTTTAAATAACGCATTGATTATTTATTGGTTATTATGAAACACCGTGTATAACAAACAAAACCTCATAAAACTTACTTTTTTAAAGACAGTTGTACGCGACTGTACATTACATAATATAAATAGACAAGGAGACCAGATGCCAAATGTTGCTTAAATAATACATTTAAAAAATATCAATCACTCATCGAGGATTTACATAAATTTAAATATTAACGATTACTGTTTCATAACTGAATTCAATTAACTATTTTACATTAACTTCTTATTGTAAGCAAGTACATAAAACATAAAAAAATAACGAAACCTCGCACATTTGGGACTCCAGGCTCCTAGACTTACCCAAATAAAGAATTGTTTCGTTCTTTGGATTGAGGCGTCGACAAACTCAGAATCTTTGAAGAATGTATCGACAAACTACCACCTATCTTTGTCAGTAAGCAGATTTTTGCTAGGTCGTTTCGTTTTCGAGATCCAGGTGGCCCGGCTGGGGTAACGTTTCTCCAGCCGGGCCACACATATCTCGGAAATGCGCATGTCTCAAACTGTGGAATTTGTTCGACAAAACAGTTTTTCTCTACGTCGCTTTGTTTTCGAGATGCAGCTAGCTCAATTGCAGCAACTTTGCTGCAGGTTATGAAAGGCGCAGCACTATGAAAGGGGCCTAAATTGAGTCATAAGCGTGTGATATGGTGTATTTTTGCATACGTCTTTTTTCATGGAGCTCAGTCCTGTTTTGATTATTAAGTCCATGAGTTCAGGTGACATTAGAACTATTGTTCTAATCCTAATGTCACGAAACTTATAGCGAGTGATTGCCATGAGTTAGGCGGCAGCCTCCCTGGAGGTCCAGGGTTTAATTCTCTAGTGGGGGCGAAGTTTTCCTACTTGGTTTGGATAGTGATAGAGCTTCCGAACGGACCATGCTAGCTTCCACCATCTTACCCAATAAAATCACTAAGTATAAGTTACATATAAGTTATCACAATAAAACCAATTGTCTTGTTTCAGTCAATTAGAAGATGGCCAGTTTCTTAGTTGTTAGTTTCTAGGTAAGGTTCGCTTCCATCATCGGTGTTATCGTCACTTACCAATCTTACCATTTCCTTCTTATTTTCAAAATTTTTGGCGAGAAATAAATGGAAAACAATATCACAGATTCTTTATGTCATACTAACACAATTCCTTAAAAACACATTACTATTAATATAATAACAACAAATGATAATTTATGTTTAATGAAGTTTATTCACTCATTCAACTGTAAAGTATTGAATTTTTCTACGTCATAAAAACCTGCTTTTACTTGTCGCCCACCAAAAAATCTTCCGTTCAAATCCACAACTGCTTTAATTGCACTTTCAATCCTTTTAAATTCGACAAATATTCTTACTGCTTCATCTGCAGGAGCATTGGGCAACTCAAAGATTATTACTTTCATAACATCCCCATATTTAGTATTACATTCATCCTTTACTTCTGGTTCAAGTTCGTCGTCCACGTCTCCTGGTCCGACCATGTTCTGTAATAGATGTTTAATGGTTATTTTAATCAATGGTGAAGAAAGGCCCGCGGTAACTACGGCGGATCCCTAATTAACCATTTCATCAGAAACCGGTTTTGCGCTGATACACGCATGATCGGCGCTGAGACACGATACATTCGGCGTTCGCGAGAACAACATTATTTTTAATACTTAGCTCTTCATTCGAGAATTAATGTCGGACGTGATTTCTATCCCTTACATCTTATTAGAACCAGTAAATATACAGTCCGCTTTTTATGTCAGTTCAAGTTTTGGGTAAATCTGTAAGGGCTATTCTGTAAGGGCATTATCCGCAACAATCAGTTTGAAATGAAACCGCCTACTCTTTTAAACATGTTGTATTAGAGGTATAAAAGCAACAAAAAAATTAGATTTACACTTCTTCCGTATACTTACATCTTTCACTCTCTTCCTTTTACTTATTCCCACGAAAAATTCAAATGAAATCTCTAAAATTCATATATTCTTCTTGCCTACGTATGAATTTTCAGATTCACATACGAAAGAGTGATAATTATGTATATAGGAACAATGTAATTATCAAGGCAACATTATTAAAGCGTAATTCCGACCCTGGTAGTCGCTGGCAGCGGTATATCACTCTATAAACCGAAGCCGCATTCGTGACTGCGCCTTGTAGATGCGATCCGAGTGCGATCCCAGATCGAGGCGCGTAGTAATAACGCGCGTTTCGACCGTTTCTATGAAGTCAGTCTACGGTATATACTACTAGCTGTTGCCCGCGACTTCGTCCGCGTGGAATTCGGTTATTATCAGCAAGTCGCTAATTTAACATCAGATTTCGATGAAACAAAAACTGTATTCACATAAACCTTACATATTTCCATACAAACTTTCATCACCTATTCCCTATATTTATTTTACCCCCTTGAAGGTAAAATGATTACAAACTTTGAATGTCATATTTATTTACTTATACCTAATCAACAGCCTAAAAAATAAGTTTTAAGCTTCTAACTTTAACAATGACAATATTTCAATACAACCTTTCATCCCCCCTTTCAACATCTTACAACACTTTTCTCGCAATAAAAAGCAGCCTATGTCCTTTCTCAGGCTCTAGACTATCTGTGTACCACATTTAAATCGGTTCAGTAGTTTTGGCGTGAAAGCGCGATAGACAGACAGACAGAGTTACTTTCGCATTTTAATATTTAGTATGGATTACCGTATCGGAGGCTTATGATAAAATTAGGTTTTTACCATAAATATTATACAGGCTTATTTTTTATCACCCCGGGAAATTTAAGGGATTATTTCGCTTCTCGTCGTGATAGTAGAAATACACACAACAACATGCCAGAGTTTACCTTGAGATTACTCTTATATCACTCGTAATAGCGACAGTTTTCCAAATGCAAATGTAAAGCTTGACGTGTTGCTGACTGTACCTATGTCACTGTACGGTATGAGAAAATCAAATAGTTCATGAACCTAAGAATGTTCATGAACTATTTGATTTGGAACACAGATTTCAATAATATTTTATTTCATAGTTTGTAAACCAATTTTGCATCCAGTTAATAAAGAGTGTATGTAGTTTCAACCTTTTTATTCACTAAAATTATACTCACTCTTAGTAGAACAACTTTACTTGGTGATTTCATAATTTCTGTAATAGATGGTTCTTGTTTATTCAGTTGTGGAGAATTTGAAGATGCATTTGGTGAATCTGAAAGATACAAACAATTAAAAATAAATAATGTCAACAGTTAAGTTTAATGAACATATGCACTTTGCTATCAAGTTGAGTATCTAGTAGAAACATGGTATATTAATTTTAAAAAATCAGTTGCAAACTATGAAAAAAATAAAATAATAATATAATGCAAAATATTTATCAGTAATTTTTTTACACTTATGAATCATGATCTACAAATATATATTCCAGAATTAGAATAATACCTGGTCCAATTGGTACAGGCATTAAAAATGATGGCGGAGGCATCACATTTCCATCCTTCTCATGAATAATACGACCACCACGTTTTGATGTTTTCTCCACCTGCAGAGCCACTGACATACCTTGCTCCTTTTTGCCCAATCCTTGCCCTTCCTAATCGAATATAACTAAAGGTTATCAAAATAATATTATTAAGTTTATAATTTTTGCGCTGTACAACTACTAGGGTAGTATTGTCAAATCCGTAACCATGGGAAACTATTAGGGTCTTTTTAGTGAAATAATGTTGGCAGTCATTTTATTGGCCTAGTAGAGCCCTCATTAAATTCACAGTTAATATACTCCGGGACCTCGAAACAAGGTTGAGCGTTAACACTCGCGGGGATTTTCCAAGTTGAAACTAAACAAAATTGATCACTTTTATATGTATTGTTTACGTAGTTTTATCTAAATAAGTAAAGAAAATAATATATTTTTCACTACGTCTTGGTACACATGTACCTCAAGGTACACACATGGGCAAAAATGTATGGACTATTGACGACCTCCTTTCCCATGACAACACATACGAAAATCAGTAAAAGTAAAAATTTTGTTAAATTATATTCTCTACTTTGACAAACTTTGATCAATGAAAAATACTTAATTACAATATTTACCTTAAAACCATACTTGGCCATGATTTTGGCTGCCACTGAGCTTGCTCCATAGCCTCCTAGTGAAAATGATGATAATGGAGATTGAGTGGGTGCAGCTGGTGGTTGTTGTGGAGTTTCAACAGTCAAAGAAGGAGGAGGTGCTATAGCCGCACCAGCTGATCTTTTTGAAATTTCTGCTACTTCTTCTTCTTCAGGTTGCTGTAAAAATAAAATGTATGACTAATTAAAAAAAATAAATATCGTTTATTCAAATTGGATTATTACCTAATCACTTTTGCACGTCAAAGAAGCTACGCCATTGGTTCACAAGTCTACGGCGGGAGATCTTGTACTGAAAAGAACCAGCAAGAAAACCAGCAAGGGCTATTTTTAACCGACTTCAAAAAAGGAGGCGGTTCTCAATTCGATGCGTATGTTTTTTTTGTGTGTATGTTACACGACTACTCCGCCAATGAGGATCAACGCGGTTTTTAGTTTTGAATGTAAAATTATAGTCCGTAAAAAATCCTGAACATTGGTATAATTAGTTTTTTTATACGACCAAAAATGAGTGAGTAGCGATTAAATGAATGTGCCACCCGGTTAAAAGTCGCGGCAAGAGAGTGTGACGTCATAAACCCCATGACCGCCAGCGGGCCGTTATCGCGATACTGTGCGCCCGTGCCTACGCTTGGTAATTGTTGTTTTTAACTTATTTGGCGTCCGGTTGATGTTTGTTATTATGACAATTAACTAAGTCTTAATATTGAATAGTGCCTAAATATAGCAATACGTCCATGAAAAAGTCAGAAAAACTTTGTAAAAAGTGATGTTCCGTGACAAAGAGAAGAGAAATGTTAAGCAACTTGTAAAATCTAGTGGGTTGTCATGTGTCTACGTACGTACTAAACTAGATCTTAACTATCACAGAACACAGAAAAGGCTAAAAAGGTATACAATATACATATACAACATGTAAATGTAAACGTCCGGAAAAAAAATTAATGTGTAACATACAATCCACAAGATGATTAAAAATACACGAGTTTTTCATTCAGCTTTTAACCTGGACATGACATGAGGTTAGCTCTACACATGATAATTCTTTTGATCGATATGAAAATAAAGTCTGAAATGTTAACTAAATGTATAATGTAAACTGACACATCTACTTGTAATGGAAGCTGAGCTCAAAATGTAATAGTACAGGGAGCCAAGAAAAATATTTTACTAAAAATAAAAACCGACTTCAAAAACACTGAAAAGTTAAAAATAATATAAGAATAGGTACAGACAACATCACACTTCTATATTGAAGTCGGTGACAAATTTCAAGACTTTCTAGGAGATCATCGTTTGGCACCGACTTCAATATAGTGTGATGTTGTCTGTACCTATTCTTATATTATTTTTAACTTTTCAGTGTTTTGAAGTCGGTTTTTATTTTTAGTAAAATATTTTTTTTTGCTCCCTGTACTATTACATTTTGAGCTCAGCTTCCATTACAAGTAGATGTGTCAGTTTACATTATACATTTAGTTAACATTTCAGACTTTATTTTCATATCGATCAAAAGAATTATCATGTGTAGAGCTAACCTCATGTCATGTCCAGGCAGTTTTATCATCCAAATAATCTTTAACTGTATAGTACCCTTTCTTGAGTAGTGTTGATTTGATGTGATTTTTAAATTTATGAATTGGTAGGTCTATTACTTTTTTTGGCAATTTATTATAATATTTTATACCTTGCCCCTTAAAGGATCTGAGAACTTTTTGGAGTCTCGTTTTAGGTAATAAAAGCTGATCTTTGTGTATCTTATTTAGATTATGTACATCACTATACTTGCAAAACGATTCAGTATTACTACGTACATACATTAAACAATTGAAAATATACTGAGAGGCAATAGTCATAATACCAATCTCTTTAAACCTGTCTCTGAGAGAAGTGAGTGAACTTAGCTTATAAATTGCTCTTACTGCACGTTTCTGTAAAATAAAAATTGTTTCAATGTCAGCCGCATTGCCCCACAAAAGTATGCCATAGCAGATCAAACTATGAAAATAACTAAAGTAAACTGATCTGACAGTGTCAATATCAGTTAGCTGCCGGATCTTCTGTACGGCGTACGCAGCCGAACTAAGTTTCCCAGCAAGTGTTGAAATATGGGAACCCCATTGTAATCTCGAATCTAACAATAGTCCTAAAAATACAGTTGAATCGACTTCATCCAGACACTCATCATTTACTGTAATTTTGGCTGCGACCTTTCTTACATTTGGAAGTGTAAATAAAATACACTTGGTTTTCTTAGCATTAAGCTGTAAGTTATTTAAAGTTAACCAATTTAATACTTTTGATAATGCATTACTAACATCGTCATAATTAGTTTTATTTCTATTTACCTTAAAGACTAGACGTATCATCAGCAAACAACACCACATCACAAAAGTCTTTCGTAAAAAATTGCAAATCATTTATATACACGGTGTTTCATAATAACCAATAAATAGTTTATCGTTATCTAAAACTAATTATTAAATAGTTTTTCCCGTAATGTCATTTAACCCAAAATTTTCATGTATATCATAGTATCATCATCATGTCTATGATTTACATGAAAATTTTGGGTTGAATGACATTACGGGTAAACACAATTAATTAATTACTTTTAGATAACGATAAATTATTTATTGGTTATTATGAAACACCGTGTATATTAAAAAAAGTAATGGACCAAGGATGGATCCTTGTGGGACTCCCATTTTTACGTGAGACCCAGAGCACTTAACCCCATTAATGTCAACTGTCTGTATTCTCGAACTAAGGTATGAAGAGAGTAACTTTAAAGCCTGTTCCTTGACACCATAATGACTTAAGAACCAAAGTTTCATGGTCAACACAGTCAAATGCCTTTGAGAGATCACAGAATACCCCGAGAGCGTTCTGTGATTGATACATGATAGGTACAGTATCATCATTATCAGAAGAATCATTAATAAATGATTAGGTACAGTAGGTACAGTAAATTAACTGCCCTATAGTTTTCATGCGATTAGTGGCAACATAAATCAATCACTTTTCTATCATTCAGAAATACATTTAAGGTTTTCATTAAAAAGGATTTTTTGTTTTGTTGCCTATTTCTAGAAATTTGCCAAATTTTTAAAGCCTTCTTTTTCACTGAATACATCCAACTACAGAAGTGTCATATAAAAGATATTGTTTTCAACAGCTCATATCATCCTGAACCCCTAAAACTAGTTTATCTGTTAATATCCGTTTCAGATAAATGAATTAATACTGGATCCCTATGTCAATAGGGTCAATAGTGTCCCTTTCACACTCGTGTTTTAAATTGCTCATGTTGATGGATTTTCCCCCTTGCAAAATTTTATTCACTTCCGGTTCATAAAATTTGTCCAGAACTGTAATAAAGTCATTGAAGGGCACTTCTGTATTTCGATTAAGTACACATGCAGTACAGTACAGTAAGCAATGGCTCAGGAGTGTGCGAGCAACGTATGAGATGTAAGGGGGGGTCACACTCCAAATTACTGAATTTGAAAATAGAATTTCATATTACAAAAAGTAAATTTATTTGAATTTAGGGTAAATACATATTATAATTCAATACAGCTTCATTGTAATTAACAGAGATATTAAAAATACTAAGGTGATACATACCATAGCTATGAGTGTTTTCTCTGGTAAAATATCATCCTCATCACCAAAGCGGCTCTTCCTTTTTCTATCAGTTCTTTCATTTCCATCGAGCTGTAATCTTTTAGCTTGCATTTCTGTTTATTAAAAAATAATATTCATAATAAATTATGTTAAAAAGACAAAAAAATATTTTGGTATGTTTTTACCCTTTGCAACTTTTTCATAATCATTAGGCCACATTGGATCATATTCATTTGCAACATTCCAATCAAAATCACGCACATTTAATGAAGCAGTCAATGTCTTGGGTTGCAGCTTAGGACTTCCTGAATTGGAATCATCATCATCTTTTGGCTTACTTTTTAAATCAATTACTGGTGTTAAAACCTGACGAGAACAGATTATGATGTTTTATTATTATATTGATAAATATCTATTATTTTATCAAATTATTTATTTCATTTGTTATAAGATAATTTATTATTAGTAATAGCTTTTCTCGGTAGAACTGTACATTATAGATCCACAATTTATGAAGTGTGGGTAGATGTCCTTCCCGTACTGAAACCAACTAAGTTGCATTAAATGCACTTTTGGGATGAATTTAAGTTTTTAGGAAAAAAACCCTTTTCAACCCTTAACTCCCAATGTACGCTGTCAGAGATGTTACTGATTAAAATTAAAATAGTCAAAAATTTAAAAAAAGATTAATAATTAGACCCCGCTATTGGAGGTGCAATTTGGTAGCTGTATTTTCTTAGATTTGGGTAAAAATAATTTTGAAATATTATATCAATAGGGTAAGCGCACCGGTTCGCCGGCCACCACCCCTTTTCGGCCATTTCACGATTTATTTTGATTAATAGGTAAATTTAAGGAAAGTTCTCTTCAAATTTCGCACCATTTGATCTGGACAAACTTCGTGCTAAACACTTTGAAAGCAGAACCTCTAAAGTGTATCAATATGTTCTTAGTCGGCATTTGAAAATCAGCAGTGCAGAAATGCGTCGAATTTAAGGAAAAAAATAGCAAGTAGTTTATACTTCTATTGCAAGTTTTGGAAGTGCTATTTGTTATTTCTTGCTTAATTTTGGACTGCGTGTGTTAATACTATTCTAGTTTAATATTCAATAGCTAAATGAATCTAAAATATGATAGTTTTTAATATATTTAATGGCCGAGAAATAGGTATCTAGAAATGCATTCTGTCTGGTTTTCGGCATGGTGGCCGAAAATACGATTATTAATGGACTTATTTATTAGTGAAAATTCCGGAATCTTTCAACTTGCCGAAATTGAATTCATTTTAATTCAGTAGACCTACGTTTATACGAATTATAAACTAGTTTCCGGCCGCCATTATGTTTTCAATTTTCAAAGATATGATCTTTCAAAGTATCTATTTATAAGCGGCCGAAAACTAATACAAATTTTACCGGTTTTCGGCCATAGGTAACGAAACACGGCCGACTACTAGTAAAATTTTTACCAGAATGCGGCCATAGAGAATAAAAGACGGCCGATTACTAGTAAAATTAAAACCGGTATCCGGCCATAGATAATGAGACGGCCGACAACTAGAAATAATTATTGTTATCATCATTATCAGTTCAGCCAAGAGACGCCCACTGTTGGACATTAGCCTCCCCCAGAGATTTCCAAACCGATCGGTCCTGCGCCTCCCGTACCCAGCGGCTTTCCGCGACCTTTACCAGATCGTCGGTCCACCTTGTAGGGGGGCATACCAACTCGGAGCGGTACGCGGTATGCGTCCGCCACAACTTCTCCGCCCCAACGGCCGTCAGTCCTGCCCACTGCCACTTAAGGTTTACAAATTCTTTGGGCTATGTCGTTGACTCTAGTTCTTCTACCGATCACTAGCAATACGCAAGTATTGAAGACTTTCGTCTTAAGACACTGCGGCAGATTGGCCGTGAATATGCTGCGTTGCGTTGCTGCCTAGTTGGATTTATCGATTTATCTCATTCTGGAAGTTGGACTTACTGAGCTGAATTATTTACCCCAGGTACCCCATACATTTGTCAACAACTTCCAGTGTAGAGCCTCCAACTTTCACAGGAGTGGATACTACATGGGAATTCGACGTGATTTTGGTCTTGTCCATGCTCATTTTATGATCTTCCACGGTCTCAGCCATGACTACGATATCATCGGCAAAACGAAGGTGAGTCATGTACTCAACATTTATGTTGACGCCGAGTCTTCTCCAGTTCAAAGTGTAAATACATCCTCCAACGCAGCTGTGAACAGTTTCGGTGATATAACGTTACCCTGTCTCACACCTCGTTGAAGTCGTTTTGGTTTCGAGTTTTCCTCCTAAAGGCAGACTGACATAGTGGCGTTTTCGTACAATGACTGCAACAGTTGGATGTACTTCTGGAGTAACCTAAGCACATCCCGGGTCTCGACAGAATTAAAGGCTTTTTCATAGTCTACAAAAGCAACGCTGCCACTATGGCAGATTATACTCCTCGGTGTACTGTATAACCTGCCGCAGCGTATAAATGTAGCCTATGGTAAGGTACTATAGCCTTTACGGAATCCGGCTTTTTCGCGAGGCTGGAAGTCGTCAAACCTGCGCGGGAGACGATTCGTGATGACCCTAGAGAACAGCTTGTAGACATGACTTAGAAGCGTGATGGGTCTGTAGTTCTCCAACCGGGCCCTATCGCCCTTTTCGAAGAAAAGTGCCACCACGGCCCTGTGTCATGCTTTAGGCGTTTTGCCTTCGAGTATGACGGAGTTTAATAGCCTCTGCAGCACTTTCCGGACTGGTAGTCCACCCGCTTTTAAAAGCTCAGCCATAACTCCATCACCACTCGGCGCTTTGTCTTTCTTGAGCTGTTTGAGAGCCACAGTAATCTCGTACAGACTGACGTCCGGGATGTCTTCGGTGAAATGCTGGATCAATTTGAACCTAACGAATCTAGAGAAAATAAGTCAAATATTTGTGTAGACTTAGAAGAAGAGGTTCTGGAAACTGTAAAAATTCTCAGCTTCAACCCTTTTCGAAAATATAATAATCCATACATAAAAAAAACAGAGAACTCCCAAGGTTTCTTATCCCAGTACCATCTGAAGCTTGGCGGAATTACTATGAAAATAAAACACGAAGAAGCAGAACAGGAAAGCAAAAAAATAAAATAAAAAGAGATACGAAGAATGTTTTACAATGGGTCTCATCAGAAGGCTTAATGTCACTCAAAGGGCAATGGAGTGGGCTATGCTCGGGACTTCTCTAAGCGATCGCGTCAGAAATTAAGAGATCCGTAGAAGAACATTCACCGACATAGCCCAAATAATTGTAAACCTTAAGTGGCAGTGGGCAGGACACGTAGCTCACAGGACTGACGGCCGTTGGGGCGGAAAGGTCCTCGAGTAGCGGCCGCGTACCGGTAGACGCAGCGTTGGTAGGCCCCCCACAAGGTGGACCGACGATCTGGTGAAGGTCGAGGGACGCCGCTGGATGTGGGAGTCGCAGGACCGATCAGTTTGGAGATTCCTAGGGGAGGCTTATGTCCAACAGTGGGCGTTTCTTGGCTGAAATGATGATGATGATGACGAAGAATGTGACCCATTTCCAAGGTGAAGAACTTGCTAAGGAAGATATTTTGAAACTTACTTCCGTATTCAGGGTTGATGATTATTAATTTCATAAAACGTATGTTTCTTTAAATAGGTAAATATTCAAAAATAATGTTTATGGTTACGTTAGTAGACATTGATTTTATAATGACGTGGCTTTAAAACAAAAATGTAACATTAATAAGTTTCGTTTGATTAAAAACTAGTATTGGACCTTAAATTAGACCTTAAACATAATTCAATAAGACTGAAATTCCAATTATTATTTTAGTGGCCGAAAACTAGAAGATGAATGGCCGAAAACACGTTAAAATGGCCGACAACCGGTGAAATCGCCCTTGATTGATATATTTTTAATTATTAAATTATTCTTAAGTTATGGCATTATTTTTTTCATCTAATTTGAAAGCGAGTTAGATTATGTAACCATTCTAGCTCTAATTAAAAATGTAGATGCACTTTTTGATAATAAGAATCGTGCCTAAACTACAGAGTCCTGCTAACTGGCCGAAAAGGGGTACCTCTACCCTACTTTTTCTCTACCGTAATGAAATCTTAGACAAAAATTAAACATGTTTATTTCGCGACAACTGACATGATTAAAATGAATAGGTATAAGTATATCTTAATTTTTAATGTTTATCAATAATAATATTTCACTAACTAAACTGTATATGTACATTTACCAAGAAGTTCAGTGCTAAAAACATGAATATTGTATTTTTTTAAAATTTCAATTTGGCATAGCAGTTCACAGAAAAAACAATACAATATTTTATTATTTTCCAAACTAGCTTTCGACTCATCTTAGTCTGAAATGAGTGTTTTTTGGTAAAAAACCTTATACTCTATATCAAATCGCCATAATACGCGTTCGCCTTTTATTATATCGAGCATTTTTCAATAAGTTGAAAAATAAAAATTGTCTTGTTTAGAATATATTTTAATATTAGTATAAATTAAAACATTCTTTTCCTATTACAGCGGCTTGAAGACGAATTACGAGAAATTAAAAACATTAACTTTCTGCCGCAATCAATAATTGTTAAGAAAAAGTATCGATATTGTCATCGTAAATATTTTTATTTTACCCATCTCTAAAAACGTCAAACTACCAAATTGCACCTCCAATAACGGGGTCTTGTTATAATGTATATTCTCCTAAATACCAAATGTACGTAGATAATTGGCAAACGTAAGAGATCTAAACATCTCCAGCTTGTATAACAAATCACAAACACCAAACAAGCCAAAGCTAAAACAGTATGGGTGGAGAGGGGCTGCTCTCCCGCTGCACCTCTCGATTTTTATATCCACTCTAGAGATAGGGCAGACTAGTAACAGATAAAGACAGGGCTAACAAATTTGGTTCTGTCACTAATTTTAGCCTCACTATTTGGACTTGAAAATATGAAAAAATGACTAAGAGTTTATTTACATAAGGTACCTATTAAAATATTTATGATATTATATAAAATAAATGGTTGTATGAATTTTATACCTTCCTCCTTTAAACTACAAGTAAAACATAAATGAAACCTGTCAAAATATTGATAATTAAAAAAAAACAATTTGCGTGTTTTTTTAAATGTAACTACTTACAAGTTTGCATTGTTAAGACTGCAAAATGACATCTTACACATACACTTTTTCAACAAAAAATTGAAAACTAACACGGGTCCTTAATGTACAGTTTAGCCTATTACAATATTAGTACAATCTTAAACATCACTTTACTTGAGTTGAACGTCGTAATGCTTCCCGTTTTGGCTGTGTTATGGCAGCCTTTTTTAATTGTAGCTGAGACTGCAGCAATTTTATACCAGAAGACCAACCAGCTACTTTTTCTGTTGTTCTTGCTTTTATTGTATCCAAGTCATCGTATAAAGACATTTTATTTAAGTTTAATTACTTCAGGAACAATCTATTCTAAATTACTATTACGTATAGATTTTATATAAGTTTAATTCACAAATTATTAGACTTATTATTGTTGTCGCGTTTATTTTCAATTTTTAGAATTAAATTCACAGAACATACATAATTGATTAAATTTTATTGAAAATATTCTAAAATGAAGTCCACAGACTAATAGAGAGAGCAGAGAGATACTACCACCACAGACTAGTTATGGGCGTTATAAACCGTAAACAGTTATTGAAACTATTTATTAGCAGCAATACCGAAAACTATGTAATTGACTTCTTCAGAAACTATTTATCGGCAGTAACTATTTATTGTGTGGAACGGACGGTTCACTTGCTGTCGCTCGCAACGTGGTACCCGAGCGAGAGCCGATACTAGGCGCCAGGCTGACGGAATCGACGGCAAACGATTCGCGCCAAATTGTAAAATAGGAATTGTAAATACAAAACTTCGTAACATAGTGTAAATAAAAACGTGTAAAATATAAAATAGGTTTATAGTAAAGGTTAAATATTGTGGATATGTACAGAATAACAATGTACATAAAATCAAATGAACTTTTAATTTAAATACGCCTGCCGCCTGGCAGCCAGTCCTAAGCCTGGTCAAAGTATGAAGGAAAGTTCATTTTGATTTATCAAAATAATACTGGTGATTACTATCGAACACCCAATACTCAGTCACGTCAATAGATAGTTGCCGAATAAAATCATTTATTCAATAAAACATGATTTTCCTTCGAACCGAAACCGAGCCCTCAGTCGACACTTACGATACCCGATACCCATTCAATAACTAGTTATTAAAATAAATAGTTTCAAAAACCGTTATTACAAACTAAACCAATACATAGTTTCGGTATTGCAAAAACGCGTACCGACCCACCACTACCACAGACTAATAGAGATACTATCAGCGTTGCCGACTTCCACGGTCTGGATTACCTTGGGATTACCCAAAAACCTATCTGAAAATCCCCAATTTTGGGGAAAACATAATTGATATCCCCACATTTTCCCCACAAGTTTTCATTAAACTTAATATTACTTAACTTAAAATTAAAAATAAACACGAAATAAAACTTACTGTAACAAATATCTATCGAGAAATACGTCAGGTAAACAGGTGAATATTGGTTTTATAACATAATATATCTTGAAATAATCGTCGTTCTTATTAACTTTCTTTTTTTTACATTTTAACTACCACTTATCCATTGTATCTTTCTAATTATATTACATAAACAACAAGTGTGAGCAATACACAACAAGCAGTATGTGTGAACTCGAACACCAAATAACGCTCAAAAGTTCTCTGCCATACGCATACGTACTCTATCTATAGGTATAATTCGTTACAAAGCTATAGTAAACAACAGGGACTTCCCCGATAAACAATAAAGGTTGATGGACATAAATGCTGCTATAAAATAAACTCCAAAACCTTCCAACCGGATAAGTTGAGTTAAACTTGAGTTAAAGTATAAATAATGTATAAATTTAGTATTAAAAGTGAGTATTCACTTCTAATACTAATTTTATTACTTTTAAGTTAAGTCCTAGCGTAAATGTCTAAATTCCCCGCATTTTCCCCACATAAACGCTCTCCTCACAAATTACCCAATTAGACTGAAAATCCCCACAGTTTGGGGAATTCCCCACAGATTGGCAACGTTGGATACTATACTACCACAAACTAATAAGTGAACAAGTTATACTACATAAATCTTGTACATGGTCTAAGACATAAATGAATCTCCGCTAGGAGTAATTATGTTCTGTGATATGAATTCACAGTCCCTTTCTAATGAGGTGGCCATGACCAAACAGAGGCCCTAGACAAATGCCATGCCACACGCTAACTTTTCCGCAGTCGTTCCTCAGAAAAAATGTATGGAAATGATACGCTATTTTTTCCGCAGCTAATGTCATCTCCATACATTTTTTTTGAGGAACGACTGCGGAAAAGTTAGCGTGTGGCATTTGTCTAGAGGGGCTGATCCCGGGACAAATTGCTTGTAAAAACAATTGTGTAAGTATTGTGATATATTGATGTTACCTAACTATGCTACCTACACCTACCTAATTTATTGTAAATAAAAAAATAAACCAAAACATAATATCCCCACAAATTAACATAACCTAACAAACATTTCTCTTCATATAGTACATACCTCCAAAAAAATTAGGTATGTTTGTCGAATGTGAGATATCCCCACATATTATTATTAAGTAGAACGTGATGCAATATTTTGGACCAAAAAAATTGATTTGTTTTTTCCTATACATTACTGAACAATACAGTTTAACGCAATTTTTGTGGTAATGTAGCCTTATCTCCAACGAGCTTGAGGGTTTAGGACTTCCCGTAGCTTATAAGTCTTTTTATGTATTTTTGAAAAAAAAACATTTAATCAATTCCAATTTGTGAGATTTGTTGGAGCTTGGATGGGCAGGAGAAATGTGCTTAATTTTTGGGAAGAATTTGATGTAATGTCATATTAAGCATTTTTTTCATATTCAAACTCTGTACATCGAACAGAAATGTCGAAGCGTAGGTATTTTAGCCCTCCGCTGTTTACAAAGGCTGTGACAGAAGAAAATTCACAAACATCCATCAAGTAGTCATGATCTTTATTAGTATGATGTGTTATGAGCAAGGCTCGGCAAAGTTGACATGTTAGTTTGTGTAACCGTGCGTTTGCACTGACGAAACATCTACATAAAAACATGTTTTTTAAACATGTTTCTGTCAATGTTTATGAATGCGTTTCCATTGGCAACACCCCAACAAGTTGCAAAACATGTATTAAAAATTTTACCAGCCGAAAGTGCGAACGCAATCGTTGACAAATCCTTAAAAAACGTTGACAGACAACAAGTTTTGAGGCGATCCTAACGCAATCTGCAACATATCTTAGGATTTGTTCCGAATCCAACACGATTTTCGGCAGTGCGAACGCAAAAGCATACACAACAAGTTTTGAGATTTGTATCATACAACAAGTTGTAAAACATTACATGTTTTATGTTTCTCAGTGCAATCGCACGGTAATATTTTCATTACAATGTAGCCAGATATGTAGTACAATATGTTGTTTTCATAGTCTGATAAATCGGTTCTGTCTAGTAAGTGTATAAGAACATCACTGTTATCTGTCTCATTTCTTCTGTAGTATTATTGTCTTCCACGATCAATTTTTTGGCACGTTGGAACTCTAGTAGGTATTGAAGAATTTTCATAATTGAGATCTGTGCAGTTTGCATTAATGCCTGGACTGACTCTGTTACGAAATAGCAACGTTCGCATTGTAGACATAAACTGAAGAGCAGTAGAGTTGTCATTTGCCCATCTTTTCAATGTGGTCTTGGGAGACCTTGTATAAAAATTGTTGTATTAAAAAAGAAAAACAGTTATTAACTCAGCAAAACTAAATTATATGTGTCTATTATTAGACCTAAATCGTAATCTTCCTTTTATGGGTCATTATATTTTTCCCGACGACTTTAAGGTCAGTTAAATACTGTCTTGTTCTTCAAAGACTTGTATCCAGATATTTTTATTGTTAAGCCGCAAATGGGATTTGAAACCCATTCCTATGGGATTTTTTATTTAAGAATATCAAAAAGTCTATCCAAGTACCGTAGGTATTCCACTGTGACTTCACTTCCCGCAAAGCTGGGATGACAAACTGACCTCAGATAGTCTATTGCATCCGCCACAGTGGAACTAAGTACTTGGACAGCTAGTTTGACGTTTATTTTCTTGCCAAAAAAATCGACATGTACCCTAGTCAATTTATTTTTCAATTTCAGGCCCTCTTCCTCTTGCAAATATTGCAATTTCTGTATATATGCGAACCTAACAACAGACGACTTAGAGATATAATTGCAGGCACTGCATTTTCCCACTTCAATTTCTGGTTTTCATTTTTCGGAAATCTGCAATATAGGAAATATAACTAATATCAACAAACGTCATAGGTGCAAAGTCGAAGGACACGACAGCAACAAAATTTAAATAAAACAATATGTAAGTGTTGAATTTTGCCCCTTTTGTACACTCTAACGGTGCCCGGTACATTCCCAATTAATAAGACAGCCAGTAAGTGTTTTCCTACCTACTATTACGAGATTGTAAAAAAAATCCTTGATCAACACAATTCATGGTTACCCTAAAGAACATGATTGTTGATTTGCTTACCCGTGGAAAGAAAAAGTGCTACCGGGATAAGATTCATTTTTGCATCCTGTCACACAACAACAATTCACCATTTTTTGTGAATAAATCGCAAATCGAAGCACGAGAATAAACCAAACAACCAAGCAAACCGCAATCTTACATTAAGTAATACCAGACCTAAACATTTAAGCACTACTCTTACTCATTATTAATGAATAATACAACGAATTTATAATTTATAATCATAGAAACTGTAGAAATATTTAAATAAGTTCCAAAGCTTATGAATTATTCGTTTAGGTAATACATAAAAAAGAAAAATTTAAAATTTTCTACCATTACTACCAAACCGAATGTTTAGTTGAGCTGGCAAGACGTCAGAAAAGGACACACTACCAGCGGGAGCCCTCTCGCGCGGACCGCTCTTGGCTAGCTCCCACTTTTAGGGAAATAGCTACTCTAGTTGTATAATGATAGATCTTATTTTAGCTAAACAAATATTTTTGGTGCACAGTCTAGGTACTAGTAGAATGTCCTTATTGAGCGTTTTGTTTTAACATCGAGCTGATAACGGCGGCATTCGACTCTCCCCCTAATCGCTCGATCTCGCAATCTGAATTTAATTTAACACTGGACTTTATTCCCAGATGTTCGATTGTTAACATCCGTTCTTCACCACAATTTACGACTCCTTTCACTCGCTCTAACCAAGCATAGCCTAATATTAAAGATCTGGGTGTCCTTATACTCTTTCTACGAGAATGTCTTTCACAGACAAAGGAGAGATACTACGTATCAGACTACCAACTTTCAAATAAAAGTACTAGCCGTAGAAAAGAATGACACTTCTCAAGTCACTTGACTTTTTTTTCTTTCGACAAGCCCGTTTTCCACTTAAGCATCACCATTTTTTCACGCTAACATCAAGAATTTACCATGTTTTGCATTTTTTAAAAGAAATGTTAACATGCTAACCACCCTATTTTTTACAATGGAAACCTAACCCAAACATCAAGATATTCTTTAAATGGAAACGTATTACGTTAACATACGACATTAACATACCCTACTAGCATCAAATGCTAACGAAACGTGACGATGCTGTTTTGAAAATGCTGCTATCTGTGCTTAGATGGAACGCGCCCAAATAGTATTACCTATATTTTTTTCTCATCTTCGACAAAGGTATTAATTCAGTTCAGCCAAGAACAGAATCAGTATATTCTAAAAGCGACAAAAGAGGGAAAAGTAAAACAAATGAATATTTATTAAAAGATTTATTTTTGAGCTTTTTATTGAATTTTTCAAGCGCCAGTTTATGAAGCCCGGTTACATTCATATTTTTTAACCGAGCTATGTCCACGCCCTTCAAAATTTTATTAATCCTGTCACACCAAGTATAAATTGCCAATCGGACTGTTACTGAAATAAAATATTGGGTGACAAATTGTTGGTGTTCAGGACAGTCTACTAAATCAAATGAATATTTGGAGGATAAGTCCATTAACAGTCACATTAACTTAATTTCTATTAAGTTTGTTTTGTGTTCGTTTTCCTCCAAATATTGATTTGCGTGTTTGAAGACTGTCCCAAAACATCTCACAGCATTTCCGGATGGGTAATTAAGCTTTCTTTGTTTTTTTGTTTCTTTGAATTCTCTGTGGCTTAACCAGTCATGAATTGTATCATCAGGGCTACTAGTTAAGCCACTTCTACATTGCTTGAAAAATTTGTTTTTTTCAAATAATTTTCTAATTACCCATCCGGTTGTGTATGCTCGTGAATTCACATTCAGACGTCCTCGCTGGGCTTGTTCCAACATACCTCCTCCTCTTTGCACCCTAATATTTCTTCTGGATGACCTGACAGAGCATTTTGGGATATAATTTCCTTTGAATTATCAAAATCTTTAAATAGACATTTTAAACTTACCAATTGCTCTGCAGGGTCATCCTCACAATTATAAGAGTCCGAATGGAATTTGATCACTCTGGTGACAGTCAACGCTTTTTACGTATTTGTAAAATTGTGGCAAGTTGGGTCATTATTTCTGTAATTGTACGCCCTTGTCTGGTCAAAAAAATTATCTAGTGGGTCTGTATTAAAATATCTAGGGCGCATTATTTTCAAATTCTTTTCTTTAAATACTTGCCACAAATTCATATAACTTTTTAAGGTAGTTATAAAATTTTTCAGGGTGGGTACAGATTTTTCTCTTCCCTTATCCAAAAATTTTATTTCTTGCAATTTTTCAATTGACTCCTGCCAAAATTGATGATGTCGGCTTGTTTCTCTTACTGCAGTCCTCAATGATTTGCCTTTGGCCTTCTTAATCGAAATAGTTGTCCCATTAATGCTATCAAATAGATCATCAAAAAATGATACCATCTCTGCAGTATTTTTTAAAGTGTTCCATCTACATAATAATATGTAGCTGTAACAAATAAAAGAGTGTCATTAATACATTATTGTTAATGTGTTTTTCTAAAATGAAAAACTTAATGTGGACAGATATAACTTTCTTTCTACTTTTAAGAATTAATACATATTGTTTTTAACTTAAAATAAATCAGAAATTAATGCAATTAGATTATAACTAGAATAAAGATGATCATGAGCCTGACACTACTACATTACATTAAATTAAAAATACTTACCGAACTGTGAAGTATACAAGAGGGCAGCAACCACCGTTTTGCTTAAAACTCGTACACAGTTTTTTACCTATAAAAAAATATAAACACATATCAGTATGTTATTTTCGAACCATACAATCATGTTTAAGTTACAAAGTGAGCACTAGTGCAAGTTACAGAATGCAGAATGCGCAGGTTGTTGAATGTGCACTTCATAAAAAGTGCATGTCACGAAAAGTGCATAATTTTTTTTTTGTTGGGAATTACATAGAAAACTTATTTTTTTCAATTAATTTTTTATTAATGTTTAAATCATTCTACTACTGTGTCCTGAAGCATCCCTTAAATTATCTGGGGTGATAAAAAAGTAACTGTATATATTAAAAAGTAGTTTAAAAATACCTTTAATTACCTATGAATTGTAATAAATTATTAGTTAATTAAATAATATGAGGATTGTTTTAATAAATACAAATTAAATGACCTAGTATGAAATAAATAAATAAAAACATGGAATAAAAGTATATGAATTAAATGACATAATCTGACATTAATGTGCATGCTATTTATGACTTAGACTTTACATTACTTCTTGTTAAAAACCCTGCACGGCATTCTCCTATTGTTTCTTAAATGCCGGTTCATTGTTTGTCTTATTTTGAAATTCACATTTTAATAATGTTGGCCTTTGTGGTTGGTGGTGCAAAGCTGGCTCCACCACGTCGGCGTTTCACCGAATAAGGATTTTTAGGTTGATTGCTGATGCCGCCACTACAATCAAAGAATTGTCCTTACCTTGACTCCGTTCAGTCTCCGTATGTAGCCGGTGGACTTCCTGAGCTAGCTCGAAGGAAGCCGCGGCTCCCGAAGGGTTGGTGTCAATCCAACGATGGAGACCGGAGCACTACATAGGCCTATTAGGCTACCATCACTCACTTCACCGATAAAAACTTTGGTGCATTTACACCTTCACCGACACTAAAACTTGGCGGAACCTCGCACCAACAATCACTTGGTGCGCCGCGCAAGACCTATTTGTTATATATTTCTCGAAACGAAACCGCGCTGCCCGGTCCTAACCTATTTCAATGTCATCACGTATTCGACTCGACTGACATGTTACATGCGGCCGGCCGCCACAGGCTCTCACTGCACAGACTATAATGCAGTGTTGCCACTCGCTCTTCCTCGAGCGTAAACAGTGGTATTTTAACATATAAGCGATGATGCCATCCTTCTACTGTATTTGTTGTTATGTGTTTAGAACTAGCACAACTTAATATTGAAAGCCTAAATTTTGGTTACCACTGTTTGAAAATACTCAACAAAACTATTAAATTTTTGTCTTCCCACAGCATTTAAGAAGTCGCACCAGGCACTTCTAATTCTACCAAAACTATAAATAAAATCCGATCTGCACATTATGGGACTTGCACATTACAAGATCTATACATTTTGAACCTGAAGATTTAGTGTAGCCATCACATTTTGTGACATGCATACGATGCAACGGTCTACAATTCAGCTATTTTGTATAGTATTATATGGTCAATGTTAGCTGACCTATGAAAGGATTGAAGAATTTTGTGATCTTAAAAACAAACAATGAGTGAACATACCTTCATTTTTTTTATTTTATCGGGAATGGTGTGTTCATCGTTTAATTTATTGAGTAATCTGGTTTCTGTGTGGAAGCTGTCTGTGTTGTATACATCAACAATATCTTGCCATCTTAAAATTTTTTGTTTATATATTATGTCTTTGTTAAGAAAATTATTTCGTATCCCTTTAATTAAATGGGATGGGTCATATATAATATGTAATTTATTTTCTTCTATACATATAGTATTATCTGAAACAAAATCAATGTCAACAATGGTATATACTTTTGGAAAAGGTAGGTACTATAAAATGGGCATGCACATGTGAAACTTATTTTCAAAACACAAATCTAAGGTAACCCTATTACAGTGGGTTAAAGAAAAAAATACAAAAAGAATTATAATTACTTGGTTGTTCATTTCGAAGCAATTGATCTCTCCTTGTGTCTTGCTGTAGACTTTTTATTAGCAGACTGAAACGCTGTGCCTTGATCACAGCCAATGACTATTGGCTTTAATCCAGTTTCCGATAATGCTGGTATAATTTGCTTTAAAAGTGATTTTAATTCCATGCCTGAAGTAGCTCCTTCGCAAAATAATAAGCAATGGGCTGCTGCCACTTATGTACAGCTCCACGTGCCATAAAAACAAGCACATGGTCTGCGAATCGACGTTTTCTTTAAACATAAACAATAGGTTTCTATAACTAAAAGTTGTGAAAGAGAAGAGAGAGACTAGTTCTTCGTTCTAGAGTTAAATAAAATATATTAATCAATTATCTGCATGTGCGTAAAAACATTAGAATTCATCCATGTAGAGAAGCCTTTACTTCTCCGTTACGCACATGTTTGTTACGCTCATGTTAAATAATCTAAAAAATCTGTTTTGTAACCAAAACAAACAGCTTTATCTCGTTTGTACTTATCTTTATTTAAAAAAACGTTTGAGCACTTTCGATCGTATTAAATATAAAACTGAAACCACAAATATGTTTACAGAAATTCACGCGTTAAGCACATGTAAATTATTTGCAAAATATTAGGACACCGGGTAACGCGCGCATTAGTCAAAGAATTTTGATAAGAACACTTAAACTGGCGTACTTCAACATCAGCCACCACGAAAAGGAGGATTGCATTACAGAAAAATCGGTCAATTTAGTAAATTATTTTAATTTTAGAGTCTTAAACGACCAAATTTATTCACCGTTACGCACATGTAAAAATGGCAGGACAAATATGGAAATCGTATGTAAAAATCAATATTAATTCGTTATAAAAGGACAAAAAAATTGTCAAAAGGTACACTTTTTTTGAGACATACCCAAATAGCGCGGTTAAAAATGTTACCATTTCTTAAAAGAAACGCAAAACACGGTTAACATTATGATGTTAGCGTGAAAAAATGGTGACGCTTAAATGGCAAACCGGGTTGGTGTAAACTGTTGAAGATATGCGATAATGCGCGCAGCCTGTCAGATGCTAGTAGAGGGGATTTTGCGCAGGTACCTCACCCCGCACGCTACTGTCTAACCGCGCAACGTCCCGTCCCTCCCCGCTTACCTAACTTACCGCCAAAATGGCCAAAATGGCCTACGAACTATCTACTGCACAGAATGTTATTGCCAATTCTTTTTTCTAATAACTTAACATCGCATCGTGTAAGCTAAACAATAAATAACTAATATAAATTACTTTTATTAAAAAATGTTAAAAATTGCGATAATATTTATGTTAGGTACATACCGTGTCGTCACCCTAATACAATGACAACGAAAATTACTGACATTGACATAGAATCGTTGTTGCAATATAACATTTTTGAATACTACCACTAGAATATTTCCTGGACGTAAAATCATAGTGTTATAATTATTAATAGTAGGCTAACACGATAATTTAATTTATTTCATGTTATAATTATAACAAAAAAAAACAATTTAGGTATTTTGGGCGTTGAAAGTAATTAAAATAAACAATAATAAAAAATCTTCATCTACCAATAGTTGTTTCATAACTACTAAATTATAAAATATACAACAGTGGCAACACTGTGGGAAAGGGGTAAAAGGTACAGTTAGTGCTATCTCTCTCGGCACACTTTTGCACTTTCAAGTGTTTAGTCTTTATTCACATAGAAATAAAGTCCACAACAACAATATTTTGAAGAGCTCATTCCTGTTTGAGTAATAATTCCATGCTGGGGGGTTATTATCTAAGAAAAAATCTATCGCGATTGCTTACAATTTGACAGTCGCAGCCCATCCATTACTCCTTTATAAAAGGAAATCGGTCTTATGTTCACGGCGCAATGGCTGTCAAATTATAAGCGATCGTGATAGATTTTTAGGCAATAACCCATCCGGTCAGAAATAAGCATTAGTGAGTGACGGACCACACCATATACGCGATAACTTATTAGCGTACAAAACGTTCAAAGCTTCGGCACGAATTGATTCGGGACGATAGACGCAGGGCTACGTTCCAAAACATCACCAGAGTGCACTCGGTCACCCGAAGTATGTCCTAAAACATTTCGGGTGCACTCGAGAGTGTTGGAGTGGCGTGTCCTAAAACGCTACGGAGTGCACTCGATCGAGTAGAATCTCACCCGCATAATATAGCAAGGTGTAATTTCACTCGATTGGATTTGGCGGGAAATTGTGTGGATTTTAAAGTTGTGTGTGATTGTGATTACAAAGATTTCATATTCACACACAATTTGTGCATCTCGGAGAGCGAGGATGCGCTTCGTAACGTCGACACTAAGTTAATTTTAAATTCCAAAGACTATAGGTATCGTAAGTGACACGATTGTAAAATTGGCCTTCATTTCCGCTGAAGCTAGGTTAGGCCGCGATTTAACAGAATTCATATTCTGTTAGTTTTAGAATTTTCGTAGATGAAACAGAGGAATGTAATCCATGCATTAAAGCGAACGGACGCGCCGATGAATTATATATTTTCTTATTTTTGTATATTTGGTTATGTAAACAAAGCAGACAACACTCTTGCCGTTCTAAAACAACCAACACTCCGACCACCCTAACCGGCCACTCTCCCCCCACCACCTACTCACTCCGGGTGATGTTTTGGAACGTAGCCCAGGTGGAGCCGAAGGTGATTGACAGATACTGAAACAGAACACAATTGTTGAGTCCATTATAATAGTTAGTTACTTTAGTTAAATGTTCTACTTATGTATCTGATATTTTTAAAAGTTTCTTGTGTATAATGTTTGTTTTTCGATAATGTTTTATCTAACTAAGAAGTGTATGTTATAATAGTATTTTATGTATTGCGTGTATTGCTTAAGCTGATGGCCTGGTTGCCAATGCTTTAATAAAGAAAAAAAAAAAAAAACACAATTGTTGACAGATTTGACGGTAAAGTTTAAAAATTCCACAACAACAAAACAAAACAAACAAAAATTCTTATCATATGGCTATATCTTTATCATATAAAGAATATTATTTATTTAGCTATATCTATTTAATTGTGCCTTTAGAATATTATTAGAAAATAATAATAATGTCGGTTGATTCAAAGTTGGATAATTCGGTTTGTCATACAATTTTAGATAAGATAAATGCAATAAATGAAAGCGTTACCAAGGTAAATGTTATTAAATCATACAGCAATAATAAATTATTACTGCAGTGCATAGTAGACTCAAATTTATTGATAATTATTTTTAGCCACCAGATATAAATGATTTTACTATTATAAAACCCATAAGTCGAGGAGCTTTCGGAAAAGTCTTTTTGGCACATAAAAAAAGTAATAAAGAACAAATGTTTGCAATTAAAGTTATGAAAAAATCTGATATGATAAATAAAAATATGGTGGCTCAAGTTGTAACAGAAAGAAATGCCCTAGCATTATCCAGAAGTCCATTTTGTGTACATCTATTTTATTCTTTGCAATCAACATCATCTGTTTATTTGGTAAGTTATTTGTACTATGTTAATTTGCAAAATATAATGGATTTGATGTTTATATAACAAGATGAAAAGATAGGATATTTTTGTAATAACTTGATTGCGTTACTTGGATTGATGTTGGCCCCAATGGATTTATTTACATTCTTGAAAAAAGCTTTTGCTTTATGGATGCTCTTTATAAATAATCCATACTTACTAATATTATAAATGCGAAAGTAACTCTGTCTGTCTGTCGCGCTTTCACGCCAAAACTATTGAACCGATTTAGATGAAATTTGGTATAGACATAGTTTGAGTCCCAGGAAAGGACATAGGATAGCTTTTATCGCAGAAATCACCCCATCA
Source organism: Schoenobius gigantellus (assembly GCA_963935595.1). NCBI lineage: Eukaryota > Metazoa > Arthropoda > Insecta > Lepidoptera > Crambidae > Schoenobius > Schoenobius gigantellus. The sequence continues at coordinate 25,405,864 of OZ012542.1, forward strand.
CATAAGGGGAAAAAAAGGGGGGTGAAAGATTGTATGGGGAATCAATCAGATTTAGATGAAATTTGGTATGGAAATAGTTTGAGTTGTGGGTAAGGATAAAGAATAGTTTTTATCCCCAAAATCAAGCGACAGCAAACAACAAAACGCCGCCGCCGGCGCTCGGCGCCGGCGCCGACTGTCTCTGTCTTTCACTATTGTGGTGTCTAGTGCAATAATAACTCTTATTTCAAACGAGTTGTAGATTGATCTTGCTTGAATTAATAATGCGATGTTGCCGCATTTTCCTAAGCCCGTAGTAGTAAATGCTTTATTAATTCATAATCTTACCTTATCTTGTAGTAAACAAGAACAATGTCTATAATTTAATATTATTGGCGGATAAAATTTTAAAAATATAACCACATGTTTTTTTATTGATATGAGTCGTCTAGCGTCTACCGAGCTGCCTCTAAAATTTTCCAGTATGATAAAAAAATAACCGTGTATATTATTTTTAATTTACAGGTTATGGAATACATGGTTGGTGGTGACTTAAAATCTCTTCTTGGTGTTTATGGATTTCTGGAAGAATCCATGGCTGTCTTCTATGTATCAGAAGTTACTTTGGCTTTAGAATATTTACACAAACACAATATAGTACACAGGGATTTAAAGCCAGATAATATGTTAATATCTATGTCTGGTCATGTAAAATTGACAGATTTTGGTCTATCTAAAATTGAGATACACAGAGGTATGTTATTTTTTGCTATAATATTTGTTTACAACTACTTAGTGTTTATAGTAATAATTCTCTTTCATTATTTTAAACATGTTCAAACTAATTATTTCATTATATCTATACTTGGAATGATGCAAAATCAGTTGAGATTGTATGTAGTACAAATGCACAATAGAGCGGCAAATCGATCCAAGGTTCAACCACAAATAGATACAGAAGGCCTATTTTCTTCCGAAGTAACGCTAAGATTAACTATGTATGTATGTTTCGAAGTAACACTAAGGCTAACTATGTTTCGAAATAACGTTCGAATAGCTTGGCAATGTAAGACAGCAGCATTTTGTTTTATATATGAATCGCGCGCAGTCACAAACAAGCTTGAATCCTTCAATCCTAAATGCACCGAGATCTGTGTATGCGCGCGTCTTTTCGTGAGCATACCTGTCTTCGCCCGATTTATGCAGCCAGTCCTCTTTATATATACAAAGTAAATATATACAGAGAGCTGTGAAGTTCAAATATCACTCTAGGGCACACGCAAGACTTAAGATACCAACAGCTGGTTATACCAAAATGTGTTGTTATGATTTTGATTTCTTATATTCTATGCTTTATAAAAAAAGCCGTTACAAAAAAATCTATATTTTAATTCACTCGAAAAATTTGGAAATATGAAGAAATAGATCCCGACTACCAAAACACTGGAAAGTCTTTGTAAATACATTCATTCACAACTATTATGAGTTTATAACTATTCATAACTATTATATTGAAGAGACTTGGGACCAGCAGATGATTCAGGAACTGATGATGTAAATTAGGTAGTTCATTTATTAATGGAAAAGGTACATTAACAGTATAAATTATATTATGTAAGATGTAGTATTATACAGTGTGTCCCCGGATAAGGTGCACAAACGAAAATGGGTGAAACTAGACTACAATTTATCGATAAAAAAAAGAAAAAAATTATTAAAATTAAATTGTATTTAATATTGATTTTTTATTTTTCTATTCTCTTTTTAAGACCTTTTGTGTTTGTAAAATGGTAACATTGTAACCACTGCGTGGATTTTGTTCAAATAGAAACAATAATAATGACAAAAGATTAACACTGTATGGTAAATGAAAAAAAGGTACATAAAAGCAGTCAATAGGGAGAAAAACATTTTTTTTTCAGTAATTTTGAACATAAAGGTGTTAAATTTTGAGTAAATGTTTATTTTTACCAAATAATGCCCCCTATAACAATTTCTTTTTATTACTTTTTTTTATGGTATAGGGGGCAAACGATCAGACGTATCACCTGATGGTAAGTGATTACCGTCGCCCATGGACACCCACAACCCCAGAGGAGTTATAAGTACGTTGCCAACCTTTGAGGAAGGAATACACTCTTTTTTTGAAAGTTTGAAGGTCGTATCGGTCCGGAAATACCGCAGGCGACAATTCGTTCCAAAGTTTGACTGTGCGAGGCAGGAAGCTTCGGGAAAATCGCACAGTTGTAGACTGCCAACCATCTAAGTGATGGGCACGGATGGGACTTCTTATTAATCCAGATCTTATAACCTATTCAACAAAAAAAAACAACATTCTGTCTCTAATACATGCATAGCTACGAGGCTTTAATTGAGGAGCCTGCTAACGCGCCGTCCTCCCCTGGCGCCCGCGCCGCTGCCTTTTTGTCAACCGCTGAGGTAGTTTTTCTTAAATTGGAATTTAGTTAAACACATTTAAGCATTTTTTAAACTTTTTTTTTTTTTTTTTTTTTTTCTCTAGTTGCATCTGCCATCAGTCGCTAGACTTTTATCAGATGAGTTATGTGTATTGTGGCGTTTCTGAGTAATTAAGCCATTGCCTAATTATCCATTAGTCGTTGAGAATATTCTTTCTCTTCAGCCTACTTGTTTTACATCCACTTCTCTTGGAAAGCCATCCAAACCCAATTGCAAGTTCTCTTGCAAGTGGGTTTGGATGGCTTTCCAAGCTTCCTCGATGTGAAGTCTTATAGTGTTCAATCACTGCATCTATGTACGGTATTTCTAAGTACTCATGGATTTCCGAGTTTTTTGTGAACCAAGCTGAGCCACTGATAGTTCTGAGTATACTATTTTGGATACGTTGAAGGCATTGAATATTTGTCTTTGATGCAGTTGACCACAGCTGTATACCATAGAGCCATATTGGTTTGAGTATTGTACAGTAAATTGTGAGTTTGTTGCACAAGGATAGCTTGGACTTCCTTTCCAAGAGCCAAAGCAAGCTCTTAAACTTCTTGTTTATTTGGTGGCTACTTCTATGTTAGGTGATTGTGGCAAGTCACAGGTGAATATGTTGTACAGGATTGGACCGAGAACAGACCCCTGGGGAACACCAGCAAGGCAGCCATAAAACTGCGAAGTTGCATCTCCATGTAGCACCTGAAATATTCGATCTTCCAGTTAAGATTTAATCAAGGGATACAGTGAATGTGGAAGATATGTCTTGATTTTACAAAGTAATCCCTTATGCCAGACACGATCAAATGCTTGCTGTACATTAATAAAAGCTGCAGAGCAGAATTTCTTGTTCTCGAAAGCCCGTCTGATGATGTGATAAACTCTGTGGACTTGGTGCACTGTTGAATGTCTACTATGGAACCCGAATTGGTGAGTGGGTATTAAATTTGCTTCTTCAAGACATACTTTTATTCGAGAAAGAAATATTCGTTCCCAGAGTTTCGAAACAACAGGAGTAAGACTTATAGGGCGATAGGAGGTGCATTCGTTAACTGGCTTTCCTGGTTTATGAATCATCATTATTTGTGATATTTTCCATGATGATGGGAAATAGCCAACTCTCAGAATAGCGTTAAAAAGTGATGTCAGGAAGACTAGGCATTTCTTAGGCATTTCCTTCAGAATCTTCGGAGAAATGTAATCATAACCTTTTTGGATTCCATCCCATTTATCTCCGCAGCAAGTTCCTTTGGCGTAGTAGGTCTGAGTGGAAGACAAAGTTGCAAGTCTTGGGCCAGCACATCATCGAATTCTGTATCATCTTGGTCATCATTGGACTTGTTAGGTTGGAATACTGAGTACAGATATGCTGCAAATGTTTCAGCTTTCTCGCTGTCAGTTCGTGCCCAAGTTGATCCAGTTCTGATAGGTGGGAATGATTGCTGAGGCTTGTTTATGTTTTTTGTAGCTTTCCACAGAGAATACTCTCCCTTGCCGGAAGGTGTTATTTGCTGAAGCTTATGTTGAAGGAATTCATTTGCACAAGTTTTTAATAGTTGCTGGAGTTCTTTTGTGGCCTTATTTAATCGAGTTTTGTCAGATGCAAGATGAGTCTGGTGCCAAATTCTTCGAAGTCTTCGTTTTTCGGCGATTTTATATTTAACTTCACTTGTGAGTGGGGATGTTTTTGGGTGATTCTGAACATCTGGGGTACTTTTCCAAGCAGCAATTTGTAATAGGTTAGAAAAACTCGTGCATGCATGATCAATGTCCTCTGGACTCCTCAACAGTATGTTGAGATCAACTTGCGATTCTAAGTAGTCCCGGAATGAGTCCCAGTCGGTTTTGTGGTTGTACAGGGTCCTTTTGAAATAATCATTTTTGATAACAACCGTGCTAACAGTGAGGATAACAGGAGTGTGATCTGAAGAACCATCCAGGCTACCTTCAATTGTGGAGTACAAATGTGAAATATTTTTCGTCACAAAAAAGTCAAGGAGATCTGGAGTTTTTCGAGGATCTGTCGGCCAATACGTTGGTTCACCTGATGAGATCGGTTGCAGATGACTATTATCAATACTGCGCTTTAGACATCTTCCTCGAGCTACGGTGAGACGCGAGCCCCAGTAAGTGTGTTTTGCATTCCAGTCACCACCGGATATGAATCGGTTACCAAGTGTCTTAAAATATTCTGAGAACATGGATTCACTGATTTTGTGTTTAGGGGGGCAATAGACAGATGATAATGTTAGAGTGCCTGCCCTGTCTGCTACTTTGATTGAAGTTGCTTGGATGTGTTCACTTGTGTATGGCTCCAGTACGTGATGTTTGAGTCCTTCTCTAACGATTAAAGCTGTTCCAGCGTGGGCCCTGCCATCGGGGTGAGGAGTGAGGTATGTGTGGAAATTATTAATTTTGATTGATGTTTTGGCAGTTGCATGAGCCTCTGATATGAGAACAGCATCCAATTTATTATTAATTATAAACACTTCCAGTTCCTCGATGTTGTGTTCAAGGCCATTGATGTTCCAAGTTGCAATACGGAGAGAAGTCATGGCGACTGTTTTGTGACTAGAGCTGTCAAAAGCCCAACGAGGGTGCATATCTGTTGTAGTAATATATCAATTTTTTCGGATTGTTTTAATAGGATAGTTTCAATCGGACTATTTAATTTTTGAGGTATTTGAGCATTACTGGGTTGCCCTAAAATGTCAGCGTACGATGTTGCGTTTGAAGAGGCACCTGCAGTTGGTGATACAGTAGGGTTGATATTGTGGGCTGCACTATCTGAGACAGGCATATTAGTTCTGTTGTAAGCATCAGCAGTTGAGTTGCCTTGACGAATTGGTGCATTCGCAGCAACTTTCCTTCGTCTGGCATAAATCTGTTGATAGACTTCGCAGCCTTTCTAATTAGCTGGATGATCACACAGGCATAAGGCGCATTTCGCTGGACTGTTTCTATCTTTCTTTGGGCAGTCAGAAGTTTTGTGGCCATCTCCACACTTAACACACCTGTACGGCCGCATACAATTGTTTTTGGTGTGGCCATATTGTTGGCATCGATGACATTGAACAATGACATTCCGTTTTCGGGGTTCTTCTATGGATACCTTTTGATGGAAAATGAATTTTATGGATTTCATATTTTTGTTGTTTACACTAGGCTCTACATTAACAAAGAAAGTCGAAGTTGGCTTTTTATCTGGTCCGAATCGAGCATTGATTATTTCTCCTCTTACTTTGTTGCCAGTTAACTCAACTTCCTCGATAATAGCACTGTGAGGGGTAGTATGGTGTAGGTTTTTGATAACAAATCTATAACATTTCGAATCCTTGCGAGAAAACGTGTGGCCTATCAGTCCATGTTTCCTGATGAGATCGATAGCTTTTTTATATTCCTCATTAGAGTCAATAAGGATTCGTAAAAGGTTTTTATTCACTAACTTGAGTTTGAAGTGGCTTTTATCTATGACAGTTTCAATTAATTTGGCAAGTTTGTTTACATCTTCAATCCCATACAATATTATTGGTGGTGGTTTATTTGCTATGACCATGGTTGTATTGTTAACGTCATTTGAATCCAGAGGGAGTTCGCTAAAGCGGTTTGATGTTAAGGTTGGGTTGATTGGTGGGGAGGATTCAATTCGTTTTCTCTTGTTAGTAGTGGGCATTCGTTGCCAGGATGGTGGTTTAAGCTGAGATGTGGTGTCTACATTTCGTTGTGGTAATTCATTGTTCACACTCTTTTGGTTAGAAGTATCACTCAATGAAGTAGACCGTGGTCGATTGAAGAGAGCTGGATGAAACACTTGCTGAGTTAGGGCTTTTTGTGCTACATTGTTTGTGGCAGAAGTCGATTTGCCTGACACATTTTGTTGGACAGGAGATTCGTCTTCCGCTCCTAGCATTTTACAAAACGGTAGACAATTAATGTTATGGCAACATTATTGTCTATTGGTCTTCCAGTGTGGGAAAAAAAAGTCAAGAGTTTGACACATACGTAGTATCGCCTACTTAGTCTGTGTTTGACACTTAAAAATGTTAATAATTGTGAGGGTAGAGTGACAACTTGCCAGTAAATATCAATATTTCAGCACAAAATTGTAGCAATAATTGGTATTGTTAGTTCGAGATAACACTTCCACTGATGAATTTATACTGTGGGGTCACTTTAGCAACACAATTTCACAATTAAATGCACTAACGGTAATATTATGTTATAAACAATCAACAGCACGTCCGTAACTATCAAAGGTTTTTTTTTTTTAAACTTAAGCTAAGCTTTTTCAGTGTAAATGAAATTGATTAAAACAAGAAAAACAAATCACAATAAGTCTTTATTACAAAAAATCTAAAAAACACTTTTTATTAAATTAATGCATTTAATGTTCAAAATGGCCACCACGCTCTGTTGCAAGCACATCATTGCACGTAACGAAATCTGTTGCGTAGCCCTGCGGACCATGTCAGGGTCATTTTTGATATTTCTGCACTTTGGACAATGCGATCGTGAAGTTCGGCCTCCGTATTAACGGTAGTGCTGTACACCCATTGTTTCATCACACCCTATAAAAAGTAATCCAGTGGTGTCATGTCAGGTTAGCGTGCTGGCCATCCCACAGGTCCTCCTCGACCTATCCAGCGATTGGGGTAGGTTTGATTCAGGAAATTTCGCACAATCGTGGCGTAGTCAGCAGGGCATCCGTCCATTTGGACAAACATGTGTCTTCTTCTTGCCAGCAGCACATCCCCTAACATAAGGGACCATCATCTCTTAAAAGGGACAAACAGCGATCGCCGTTTAATGTCCTTGGCAGAATAATCGACCCAATCAATGTGTCGTCAATTAACGCCGCCCACACATTTATTGAAAACTGCACTTGAAATGTAGACGGTCTCTTAAGGTGCGGGTTTTCGTGACGCCATTGGTACAAATTTCTACAATTTGTTATGCCGGCTCGTGTGAAAGTAGCCTCGTCTGTCCACAAAATCCGTTGGGGAAAATCAGGGATGTCCCTTATTTTTCTTAAAATCCAAGCGGACATGACGCACCTTGATTTGTAATAAATACTTATTGTGATTTGTTTTTATTGTTTTAATCAATTTCATTAACACTGAAAATGCTAAGCTTAAGTTTAAAAAATGCTTAAATGTGTTTAACTAAATTCCAATTTAAGAAAAGCTACCTCAGCGGTTGACAAAAAGGCAGCGGCGCGGGCGCCAGGGAACGGCGCGTTAGCAGGCCCCTCAGTGAAAGCCTCGTAGCTAAGCATGTATTAGGGACAGAATGTTGATTTTTTTTGTTGAAAAGGCTATAAGATCTGGATTGATAAGAGTTAATAAAAATACATTGTTATAGGGGGCATTATTTGGTAAAAATAAACTTTTATGTTCAAAATTAGTGAAAAAAAAATGTTTTTCTCCCTATTGACTGCTTTTATGTACTTTTTTTATTTTCCATAGTGTTAATCTTTTGGCGTCATTATTGTTTTTATTTGAACAAAATCCACGCAGTGGTTACAATGTTAAAATTTTACAAACACAAAAGGTCTTAAAAAGAGAATAAAAAAAATTAAAAAATGAATATTAAATACAATTTAATTTTAAAAAAATTCTTCTCTTTTTTTTATCGATAAATTGTAGTCTGTATAATAACATATTTTGACACACTGTATAATAACATATTTTGATATACTATTAGTATGCCTATATTTATCACACAACATTATTGGTATTGCGCTTACTTTTTTAACACTAGTTCAATCACAAAACCAAAGGATATAAGTAGTTTATAGGCATGATTATAACTTCTGTATTGAATAGACTTCGAAACTACTGAACCGATTTTGATGAAAATTGGTATATGGATAGTTCGAGACCAGGGAAAGGATATAGGGTATTTTACCTACGGTAAAAAAATCCCACGGGAAAACAAAAATAACGCGGGCGAAGTCGCGAGCGGAAAGCTAGTAAATAATGTAAGAATATATACATCATCACAGTTTTATATTGAAGTTGGTGCCAAATTTTAAGTAAATAACTATATTAATTGTTCTTATATTTTTAAGACTTTTAGGTGATCATTGCTTGGCACCGACTGCAATATAAAAATGTGATGTTGTATGTATTCTTATATTATTTATGACTTTTTGGTGATTTTGCAGTAATTTTTATTTCTTGTAAAAAAAATTCTTCAATCTTTTTAGTTTATAATACTTGCTTTCTAGAATTTGAGTCAAGGCAAACACCAAAAGAGCTTAAAATATAACGTCTTTCGCTCTTAACAGTGTTGAAAGAATTATTCCCGAACGCCTAACCTACCAGAAACCTTCCATCATCAGCTCAGTAACATGATATTCCCTCGATTTTCATAGGATCCCGTTATCAGAGGGCCTATTACCGATCTCATGGTTTTGCAAATGATATCATAATGATATCATAGTGCAAAACGAAAAATACGATTTCCGGTCAGATTTTTGGTCATTTGTTCATCATTTAATGATGACATCATTGAAATGGTTTACACGCATAAGACCACAAACGCGAAATACCAACTCTACGCAAAAAACCACTTTAGAAAAACACCAACTACGCAAAACACCAATTACGCATAACGCCAACATGAATGTTAGCAAAATACCAATAACGCTAAATACCATATACGCGAAATACCTACTATCACATTTCGCGAAATACCAACCTACATTAGGTACTCCACCCGATTGATGATGATTGAGTTAATTTTGGTGAAAAGAAAAGATGGTGCAATGTGAAACATATTTAATATGCATCTAACGCGACAAATACATTACAGCGATAGACCCGACTACTTGCACATCTCCAAATACTAGCGTCTGCCCCCCTAGACAAGATGTCTTTCGATAATCGCTAACGCAATCGCTAAATGGACAATGTATGAGGCCTGGTATGAGGTTTGACAATTGCGCTCGAAAGCTAAGCGAGGGCTTATTTCAAATCGCATACATTTTCCTTCTAGCGATTGCGGTAGCGATTATCGAAATGCGTCTTGTCTAGGGGGGCTGATTTGTTGGTTTTCGATTTATTGTATCGATAGTCATTGTGGTATAATACCAGAAAACCTTTTTGACTCAATGTGAAAACAACTTTTCCTGCTTCTGTGATTTCCGACAACTTTTTGAAAGGTTTGTTTATATACCTACATATCATCCTTGAAATCAAATCATAGACATTATTATAATTATCTAGGTACTTATAAAAATAAAACCTCGTTAGATAAAGACTAGTTGTTGTTGTACACCACTTCTATTGCAATCATTTTACAAGTCCCAGTTGGTGTTTTGCGTTTGTGGTATTTTACGTAGTTGGTATTTAGCGTAGTCATTTTTATAAATTCGCAAAACACCAAAAAACCTCGGGTTGGTATTTTGCGTTTGTGGTATTATGCGTCTAAACCATTGAAATTATGCCATAGTGATGATATCATTGGAGATCGGTAATACAAAATGCAGCATTTCATGACTTCTTTTTCTCAAATTTATACGATGTCATAGGATGAAAGATCCATAATTGGCCTGCAGATCATGACATGACAATGGGACCAACTCGGGAGTATATTCTTTCGATTACAAAAAGAATTTTGAAAATCGAACCCCCAATGGTGGAGTAATGGCCCCTCTCTTTTCGAAGTCGGTAAAAAACGAGCACGACATGGAGCAAGTGACGTCACGCGTATTCTCGGCACACGGCTTTAACTGCCTGCACGAGTCTAGGTTCAAAACTTAATAAAACTGTTACTAATGGTCCGATTTCGATAATTTAAAAACATATACCATTCGTGTGTCATAGAGAATATTGTGATTACTAAATCAAACAAGTTTGTGATAATTGTACTGATCCTCATTGAAATACAAATACCAATATGGTATAAATTCAATTGGTTTTCTTATAGTGAATCAATAAAATGGTTAAGAAATATTGCATTGTCCCTATGTGTACTAATTCCAGTAAAAAAACACCCAAAAGAATGTTTTTTTTTATGTACTATATAATAAAAATATTCTGCAAAAGTGGTTAAACGTTATGAAAAGAGCAGACCCTCTCACAGCCTCTAGTCACGTGCATTGTTTTGAAGATCATTTCGACGTAAGTTTTGTGTTTATTATATATACGAGTACATTCAAGTGTTTCTTTTTAGCAATAGACACCTAATCTAAAACTGTAGTTGAATGTGCAGGTTAAAAGGCTCGCAAGCGGCGAAGGACGGGACGCGCTCCCTGTTTTGAGTTGGCGTTGGCGATGACTTTTTGTTTTAAAAAACAAACCCATATTTATTAAATCTAATCACAAATGGCTTAAAATGTTAGTTATACCTATGTCAGTAAATACTTATTACGTACCTAGCCAGACAAGACTACAGTAGTAGATTTTTTAGATACTTAATAAAGTTGGTCATGTATGTCGATAGTCAGGGGTTTTTTTTGTAATATTATTTCAAAAGTATGTTTACCAAGATCCTGGACTTACATATGTATAACACTGACCTGGTACCTACCTATAACACTGACTATAAAGTCAGGGGGGTTATTGTCTAAGAAAAAATCTATCGCGATCGCTTACAGTTTGACAGTCGCAATCTATCCATTACTCTTTTATAAAAGGAAGTCAGCTCAGAGTCTTATATTCACGGCGCAATGGCTGTCAAATTATAAGCGATCGTGATAGATTTTTTCTTAGACAACAACCCCACAGGTGTAACAAACTTTTAATTGTATTTGATACATAAAAAAATATAAAAAAAGTGAATATGATTTATTTATTATTACTAGCAGATAGATAGAAGAAGGTAATAGACAGATATACAATACTTTAAATACACATGCTTTACAACTAGACTATTAGTTCTAGAAACCTGTAATTTTGTATGAGTATATACCGGGTGTAACTGAACACCCCAATAACATTTAAGGGGCATATAAGTTAGATACTAAATGAACCTTCGGTGCTTGTCTGAGACCTAGAACCCCAATACTTTCAGAGTTATTTGATTTCAAACTGAAAGCAAAAACTTTCAAGTGACAACCATAATCAGCTCTTAACACAAAATAAATTTAAACATAAAATTACTCGTGACAGACGTGAGCGTAGTATTCCTCGTACGCTTACGTAGGGCTTAGACTTACTTGAGTACTAAGTACAAACTAAAAAGTTATAGACGACCAACTTATAAAATGTAGGTACTCGGAAAAGTAAAATTTAATTGAAAATTAGTACTGTAGCAACAGCCACTCAATACTGTAAGTTAATGGTCTGAATGTGATGACAGAGATGGCGCCACTGTATACAATTGTATTGGTGCGTATGTGACCACAGAGATGGCGCTGTTGTAAATTATAACGCGATTACGTTGTGTTAATCAGATGCATATAATGCTCGAAGGCCATTGTTTGAATATTCCTCCTTGAAGCTTATCCTGTGCTGACGGCTTACCGGCTTACTTAATAAACTACCTGTGATAGATATCTGGCTGATAAGAATGGTTCCCGGTCCATCAGCAACGTATTGTGAGGTGTGTGTGGCCACTCAAAGTTGGCATTTGCAACTACGAAACCCTACACTGCGCGTGGCCCAACACGCACTTGCCCGGATTTTTTTTCTTTTTAGCATCTAATCTTCACAATCTAAGAGTTCCCCAGGACGCTCGATTTAATTTTCAGCCTCTTAGTCTGCCTTATTAATAGGGTATTAGGACAGTCAGTAAATCACCAAAAATACCAGCCCTGCGAGCATGGAACTCTCGATAAACAAAAGCACCGATTAGACTTCACGATCCATCGGGAGTTAGGGCCCTAGCTAGTGTGGTCTAATCGCTGTTAGGGAGTTAGGGTCCCGATATCGTGCGATCGTGGTTGCCCGATCGCCCTAACTCCCTAGTTAGGGCGTAAGTCGGGAAATGTAATCGCTGTTAGGGCGCTCAGTCGCCGCACAGCGCTCGATGTGAGCGGATTGTTGCTGTGTATCGGAAGCGAAATTGGCCTCGCGTGCCAAGAAAATGTCGTCCAAAAAAGAAACATCTGGTTTAATGAATGTTCTGGACATGTATAAAGCTATACCAAATTTATTTCTCGTCGCTAAAAATTTTAGCGTCACTGTTAATCGTTGTTTAGCACCTACACTTTCTCTAAATAATGTGTCATGTTTCTGAATATAATTATTATTATACTGTCACTTAATTTAAAATATGTTCAAATTGTGCAGAATTTATTCGTAAACAATTTTTGAAATCTTCTGAGAGAGAGAGAGAGAGAGAAACATTTAATGACCTGATTTTACAGATTTAATTCTGGCTCTAATGAATATAAAATGTTCATATTGCATAGTTTAATTTTATTTTAACTATTTTTTATTTATTTACATCGCCTCAAATTTTTTATCTATCTATCGCATTACACAAAAACATGAGACTCATATAGGTCAGGATTGGTCTATGCATCTTCGACTTTAAATCTGTATGGCAGGGATCCTGGTGTAGAGCGTTATTTTTTCATAAATTTGTTATTTTTTCATGTTTTTTTTGTTTATTTTAATAATTTGTTATTTTATTATTATTTTTTATTAATTACTTGTTTTTTATTTATAATTTTGTATTCAGAAGAAAAAGAGTTATGTTAAGAATAAAAAAGCGATTTTTAATCGAATAATTTTCAGTTAAATGCCTACCATACGAAAAAAAGTGTTACTTGCATCGTAGTTTTATAAAAGCACACAGTGATTCTCTTTTTATTTTATTTTTTCACATTTACACCCGCAGTTGCGACAAGGGCAATACCATTTTTTTCATATTTGGAGAGTGCAGGAGCCATCCTTCCAACACCACGTTCGGTTGCCTACTGAGTTAGGGAGGCGATCTAGTGCAGTGTGATCAGAACGCTCTAACTGCCCTAGCTCCCGATGCGACGCCCTAATGGCGGCTAAACACTCTCGCCGAGACACCCCGAGACAGGCCGAGTGCGAGAGTGTACATGGTAGCTCTCGCCTCGCCTCGGGATGTCTCGTGCTTACTCGCCCGCTCTCGCTCCCGTGTCGGTTTTTTGTGCCCGAGTCAAAGGGTCTCGGCATGTCTCGCGAGGAACGGCGAGAGCATTGATGTACACTCTCGCCAGTGCAGTGCACAGCCAGCAACCGCTCTGAACACACGTGAATTGAGTCGTACTAATCATAATATTTCACATCGGAATAAGTATTTGCACGTCGAAAAATTACAAAAATGTTGGATTAGCTTCTTATAATCATCTCTGTAACCATATTTTTATCCGACTTCAAAAAAGGAGGAGGTTCTCAATTCGATGCGTATGTTTTTTTTTTGTGTGTATGTTACGCGATTACGCCGCCAATTGTGGACCGATTTTCAAAATTCTTTTTGTATTCGATAGAGTAAACCCCAAAAGTGGTCCCATTGTCACCAAAGTCAGGATCTGATCATGGGATCCCATGAAAATCGAGGGAAATGCTATTTTAAAACCAGCTCACTGAAGGTGAGCTGGTATTAAATTCGGGTTTCTTTCACTAAAAAGTTAAAAATAAAAAATATTATATAAAAAATAAAAACCTACTTCAAAAACATTGAGAAGTTAAAAATAATATAAGAATAGGTACAGACAACATCTCACTTCTATATTGAAGTCAGTGCCAAACGATGATCTCCTAGAAAGTGTTAAAATTTGTCACCGACTTCAATATAGAAGCGTGATGTTGTCTGTACCTATTCTTATATTATTTTTAACTTTTCAGTGTTTTTGAAGTCGGTTTTTATTATTATTATTCGATGCATAGCGACCATCCACCATCTTCTTTAACGCCACTCTTTTTGTTTTTTTTTGTATGATATTCGTGTACATACATATAATAATTAATAGTGCATAGCGAAACAGTGGAAGCGACTTCTAACGCGTCCATCCTCTCGGTGATCAATCACAAATGGCTTAAAATGTTAGTTATACCTATGTCAGTAAATACTTATTACGTACCTAGCCAGACAAGACTACAGTAGTAGATTTTTTAGATACTTAATAAAGTTGGTCATGTATGTCGATAGTCAGGGGTTTTTTTTTGTAATATTATTTCAAAAGTATGTTTACCAAGATCCTGGACTTACATATGTATAACACTGACCTGGTACCTACCTATAACACTGACTATAAAGTCAGGGGGGTTATTGTCTAAGAAAAAATCTATCGCGATCGCTTACAGTTTGACAGTCGCAATCTATCCATTACTCTTTTATAAAAGGAAGTCAGCTCAGAGTCTTATATTCACGGCGCAATGGCTGTCAAATTATAAGCGATCGTGATAGATTTTTTCTTAGACAACAACCCCACAGGTGTAACAAACTTTTAATTGTATTTGATACATAAAAAAATATAAAAAAAGTGAATATGATTTATTTATTATTACTAGCAGATAGATAGAAGAAGGTAATAGACAGATATACAATACTTTAAATACACATGCTTTACAACTAGACTATTAGTTCTAGAAACCTGTAATTTTGTATGAGTATATACCGGGTGTAACTGAACACCCCAATAACATTTAAGGGGCATATAAGTTAGATACTAAATGAACCTTCGGTGCTTGTCTGAGACCTAGAACCCCAATACTTTCAGAGTTATTTGATTTCAAACTGAAAGCAAAAACTTTCAAGTGACAACCATAATCAGCTCTTAACACAAAATAAATTTAAACATAAAATTACTCGTGACAGACGTGAGCGTAGTATTCCTCGTACGCTTACGTAGGGCTTAGACTTACTTGAGTACTAAGTACAAACTAAAAAGTTATAGACGACCAACTTATAAAATGTAGGTACTCGGAAAAGTAAAATTTAATTGAAAATTAGTACTGTAGCAACAGCCACTCAATACTGTAAGTTAATGGTCTGAATGTGATGACAGAGATGGCGCCACTGTATACAATTGTATTGGTGCGTATGTGACCACAGAGATGGCGCTGTTGTAAATTATAACGCGATTACGTTGTGTTAATCAGATGCATATAATGCTCGAAGGCCATTGTTTGAATATTCCTCCTTGAAGCTTATCCTGTGCTGACGGCTTACCGGCTTACTTAATAAACTACCTGTGATAGATATCTGGCTGATAAGAATGGTTCCCGGTCCATCAGCAACGTGTTGTGAGGTGTGTGTGGCCACTCAAAGTTGGCATTTGCAACTACGAAACCCTACACTGCGCGTGGCCCAACACGCACTTGCCCGGATTTTTTTTCTTTTTAGCATCTAATCTTCACAATCTAAGAGTTCCCCAGGACGCTCGATTTAATTTTCAGCCTCTTAGTCTGCCTTATTAATAGGGTATTAGGACAGTCAGTAAATCACCAAAAATACCAGCCCTGCGAGCATGGAACTCTCGATAAACAAAAGCACCGATTAGACTTCACGATCCATCGGGAGTTAGGGCCCTAGCTAGTGTGGTCTAATCGCTGTTAGGGAGTTAGGGTCCCGATATCGTGCGATCGTGGTTGCCCGATCGCCCTAACTCCCTAGTTAGGGCGTAAGTCGGGAAATGTAATCGCTGTTAGGGCGCTCAGTCGCCGCACAGCGCTCGATGTGAGCGGATTGTTGCTGTGTATCGGAAGCGAAATTGGCCTCGCGTGCCAAGAAAATGTCGTCCAAAAAAGAAACATCTGGTTTAATGAATGTTCTGGACATGTATAAAGCTATACCAAATTTATTTCTCGTCGCTAAAAATTTTAGCGTCACTGTTAATCGTTGTTTAGCACCTACACTTTCTCTAAATAATGTGTCATGTTTCTGAATATAATTATTATTATACTGTCACTTAATTTAAAATATGTTCAAATTGTGCAGAATTTATTCGTAAACAATTTTTGAAATCTTCTGAGAGAGAGAGAGAGAGAGAAACATTTAATGACCTGATTTTACAGATTTAATTCTGGCTCTAATGAATATAAAATGTTCATATTGCATAGTTTAATTTTATTTTAACTATTTTTTATTTATTTACATCGCCTCAAATTTTTTATCTATCTATCGCATTACACAAAAACATGAGACTCATATAGGTCAGGATTGGTCTATGCATCTTCGACTTTAAATCTGTATGGCAGGGATCCTGGTGTAGAGCGTTATTTTTTCATAAATTTGTTATTTTTTCATGTTTTTTTTGTTTATTTTAATAATTTGTTATTTTATTATTATTTTTTATTAATTACTTGTTTTTTATTTATAATTTTGTATTCAGAAGAAAAAGAGTTATGTTAAGAATAAAAAAGCGATTTTTAATCGAATAATTTTCAGTTAAATGCCTACCATACGAAAAAAAGTGTTACTTGCATCGTAGTTTTATAAAAGCACACAGTGATTCTCTTTTTATTTTATTTTTTCACATTTACACCCGCAGTTGCGACAAGGGCAATACCATTTTTTTCATATTTGGAGAGTGCAGGAGCCATCCTTCCAACACCACGTTCGGTTGCCTACTGAGTTAGGGAGGCGATCTAGTGCAGTGTGATCAGAACGCTCTAACTGCCCTAGCTCCCGATGCGACGCCCTAATGGCGGCTGTACACTCTCGCCGAGACACCCCGAGACAGGCCGAGTGCGAGAGTGTACATGGTAGCTCTCGCCTCGCCTCGGGATGTCTCGTGCTTACTCGCCCGCTCTCGCTCCCGTGTCGGTTTTTTGTGCCCGAGTCAAAGGGTCTCGGCATGTCTCGCGAGGAACGGCGAGAGCATTGATGTACACTCTCGCCAGTGCAGTGCACAGCCAGCAACCGCTCTGAACACACGTGAATTGAGTCGTACTAATCATAATATTTCACATCGGAATAAGTATTTGCACGTCGAAAAATTACAAAAATGTTGGATTAGCTTCTTATAATCATCTCTGTAACCATATTTTTATCCGACTTCAAAAAAGGAGGAGGTTCTCAATTCGATGCGTATGTTTTTTTTTTGTGTGTATGTTACGCGATTACGCCGCCAATTGTGGACCGATTTTCAAAATTCTTTTTGTATTCGATAGAGTAAACCCCAAAAGTGGTCCCATTGTCACCAAAGTCAGGATCTGATCATGGGATCCCATGAAAATCGAGGGAAATGCTAATTTAAAACCAGCTCACTGAAGGTGAGCTGGTATTAAATTCGGGTTTCTTTCACTAAAAAGTTAAAAATATTATATAAAAAATAAAAACCTACTTCAAAAACATTGAGAAGTTAAAAATAATATAAGAATAGGTACAGACAACATCTCACTTCTATATTGAAGTCAGTGCCAAACGATGATCTCCTAGAAAGTGTTAAAATTTGTCACCGACTTCAATATAGAAGCGTGATGTTGTCTGTACCTATTCTTATATTATTTTTAACTTTTCAGTGTTTTTGAAGTCGGTTTTTATTATTATTATTCGATGCATAGCGACCATCCACCATCTTCTTTAACGCCACTCTTTTTGTTTTTTTTTGTATGATATTCGTGTACATACATATAATAATTAATAGTGCATAGCGAAACAGTGGAAGCGACTTCTAACGCGTCCATCCTCTCGGTGATCAAAACCTTAAGTGAATATACGAGAGTGTACATGGTAATGGCGGCTGTACACTCTCGACGAGTGCTCTCGTCAAGTCTCGCCGAGAGGTCTCGCCCGAGAGACCTGTCAGCGAGTGCTTACCATGTACACTCTCGTCTATTCACTTGCGGTTTTGATCACCGAGAGGATGGACGCGTTAGAAGTCGCTTCCACTGTTTCGCTATGCACTATTAATTATTATATGTATGTACACGAATATCATACAAAAAAAATCAAAAAAAGAGTGGCGTTAAAGAAGATGGTGGATGGTCGCTATGCATCGAATAATAATAATAAAAACCGACTTCAAAAACACTGAAAAGTTAAAAATAATATAAGAATAGGTACAGACAACATCAAGCTTCTATATTGAAGTCGGTGACAAATTTTAACACTTTCTAGGAGATCATCGTTTGGCACCGACTTCAATATAGAAGTGAGATGTTGTCTGTACCTATTCTTATATTATTTTTAACTTCTCAGTGTTTTTGAAGTAGGTTTTTATTTTTTATATAATATTTTTTATTTTTAACTTTTTAGTGAATGCAATCTTTTTAGTGAAAGAAACCCGAATTTAATACCAGCTCACCTTCAGTGAGTTGGTATTAAATTAGCGTTTCCCTCGATTTTCATGGGATCCCATGATCAGATCCTGACTTTGGTGACCATGGGACCACCCTTGGGGCTTACTCTATCGAATACAAAAATAATTTTGAAAATCGGTCCACAATTGGCGGCGTAATCGCGTAACATACACACAAAAAAAACATACGCATCGAATTGAGAACCTCCTCCTTTTTTGAAGTCGGATAAAAATATGGTTACAGAGATGATTATAAGAAGCTAATCCAACATATTTTGTCATTTTTCGACGTGCAAATACTTATTCCGATGTGAAATATTATGATTAGTACGACTCAATTCACGTGTGTTCAGAGCGGTTGCTGGCTGTGCACTGCACTGGCGAGAGTGTACATCAATGCTCTCGCCGTTCCTCGCGAGACATGCCGAGACCCTTTGACTCGGGCACAAAAAACCGACATGGGAGCGAGAGCGGGCGAGTAAGCACGAGACATCCCGAGGCGAGGCGAGAGCTAACATGTACACTCTCGCACTCGGCCTGTCTCGGGGTGTCTCGGCGAGAGTGTACAGCCGCCATAAGCACTCGATGACAGGTCTCTCGGGCGAGACCTCTCGGCGAGACTTGACGAGAGCACTCGTCGAGAGTGTACAGCCGCCATAACACCCGATGGATCGTGAAGTCTAATCGCTGTAAATTTGACAGCTAAGATCGACATACTCGACAAAAATCGATAAATTTGATAGATATTCCTAAGGAGTGAAAAGGACAGATGCTTTTGTCGATCGACAAGTCCATGCTTGCAGGGCTATTTTGACATAACAGGATTATTGACTGACAGGATTTTTTTGCGGGATTTCCTTGCGTGTCTTGTGCGCTAATAATGTGTGTGTAATAATAGGTTGGTGAAAAATGCGTTATCAAATTTCTCAAATGTGTTAAGACTGTTGAGGCGCTACTTTCCCCTTTTGGAACAATTCCGATTTACTGTCCATTCATTTGTCACAGCACATATACGTCCCCACCGAGGGGCACGAGCCTACCCTAACTGGTTAGGGCGATTAGGCCTAAAGCATGTTCCAGGCGGTTGTAATCCAGCGTTCCAACTAAGGTGACCTTGCCTGTTTCCATCCGTGTAGACGATTGATATAATCCAAATTTCGATTTGACCTTCAACGTCCTTTGATTATGGGCACGTGTTTTCATCCACAGTTGGAGCCCGTGGATTACATCCGTCTAGCCGGCGGTTTACAGTTTACACCCAACCAACGACAGTTGCGCTTGCGCTGTGACAGGCAGCGGTTGTGTATGTGAGTTTAAAATGTAATCCGCACAGAGCCGCGAACGCGATATTTTAAGTCAATTGATCGACCTCTACAAAGATTTACCATGTTTATGGGATATTACCTCTGAACCACAGATCAATATATGTAGCAAGCTCTGAACATTATAAAGACGATCGTTCTTTTAACCAACGCTTCATCCACTTTCTCTTTTTCTTTTGTTCTTCGTCGTCAATTGCGCACAAAACTGCTAAAGCAAGGCCCACTTTTTGAAATTTGGACAAATTCGGAGCCATTTCTACAACTTGATACAGTCCGCGCACGATTTCACACCAGAAATCAACTCACGACTAGTTCGCTAGCGTGTTGGATTACATCTGTGTAGCCGAAACATAAACTGCGGATGGAAACCAAGTTCCCACCAAGGTCACCTTGGTTGGAACGCTGGATTACAACCGTCTGGAACATGCTTTAGTCAAACCACGCTCGCCCAGTGCAGATTGGTTGACTTCACATACACCTTTGAATCACTTCGCAGGTGTATGCAGGTTTCCTCACTATGTTTTCTTCACCGTAGGAGCGTCAGATAAATGTACATATGAAATCCGTGAAACGAAAAACACATTGGTACATGGTAGGATCGATCGCGGGCCTCCCGATTCTACTCGGGGCACAGTCCAGTGCCGAGGCCACAGCGCCACCGACGCTGCCTATACAAAGTACCGATTTTCTCACGATTTACTGTACCCAAATATAAAGCATATAAAATTCATATATGATATTGATGAACATTTTATCTAAACATTCTTAAAGACAGAAACATGTTTTACCCTTAACCACTGATGTGTTATTTAGTTACACTACTTCTGATGTATGTATGACATAGGTACGTCAATATTTTTAAAAACCTCTACTGTATTTATGTGCAGTACATTATCTGGTTATTGTTTTCAGTTAAGTTATGCATATTAAATCCAAAGAAGGGATATAATAAAAATACAAAGAATAGTCATAATTTTTTTTTGATAAATAATTAACAACATTAAAGGGAATAAAATTAACATAGACTTAATTTACACAAAAATAGTCTTTACTTTTAAGAACTTTCTTTTATTGTTACTTACGCAATAAGAAATGTTTTAACTGAAAATAAAATCAAAGTAGTAAAAATCTCAACATAAGGCACTTTTTACTGGCAGTTATTACAGATTGGTTACAGATACAGATTGGTACATTTGGTTTACCGCATGCATGACAACCGTACTGAGCTTTGCATTATTTCAACTTATAACACATATAGCAATTCTTCATTAGTTCAAATATCTGAATTTAGTACGTGTGTACGAGTGGTTCTCGAAGGTCCTTTTGCAAACCACTTCATGTCACGCCTTTTTAACCAAGAATAGGTACAGACAACATCACGCTTCTATATTGAAGTCGGTGCCAAATTTTAAGACTTTCTAGGAGATCATCGTTGGGCACTGACTTCAATATAGAAGCGTGATGTTGTCTACATTATTTACATTATTTTTAACTTTTCAGTGTTTTTGAAGTCGGTTTTTATTTTTTGCAAAACATTTTTTATTTTTATCTTTTTAGTGAATTTAATATCACCTCACCGGTGATAATCTGTAAAGGTTTTTCTATATTGGGTGTTGATACGAAGTTATTAGTAGTGAATAAAGACTTCTTCTTTGGCTTAACAAAAAGTATCTAAAGGAGATCAATAAGGCTAAGAATTTCGTCGGGGCCGGTAAGAGCTTGGTGGCCTAGTTGCTCACGGTATATTGGATATGTGGGTTCAAATCTCGCTCGAGACGAAATTTTTTCTTTATTGATTTTATTAATTTTTAGGGTTCCGTACCTCGAAAGGAAAAATTGGAACCCTTATAGGATCACTTTGTTGTCCGTCCGTCCGTCCGTCTGTCTGTCTGTCAAGACCCTTTTTCGCAGGAACGCGTGGAGGTATTAAGCTGAAATTTATATCAAATATACTCAGGTCTACTGTGAAAGCTTACCTTGAAGCTGTGAAAAAATCAAACTTCTAAGCCAACGCAAACAAAAGCTACAGCCGTTTATGCCGAAAAGTTCCGAAAAATTTCGACACTTGCAAGGGAATCAAATCTACAGGGTACTTCCCGTGAACTCAGAATCTTGAAATTTGGTAGGAAGTGACGTCTTATAGCACAGATAAAGGAAAACTTGCGAAAATCGTAAATTTTTAGTTACATCGTATAATAAAAATATTTTTATTAATTTTGTACGGACGGAACCCTCGGTGCGCGAGTCCGACTCGCACTTGGCCGGTTTTTTTCAATTTATTTTGCATTTTTAAAGAAAATGCCAAGTTCTATATAAAAGTATTACAAAATAAAATTATTGTCTGCAGTGTTTTATTTTTTGTTTGTTTTTTAATTGCAGATTTGGAAATATCGGATTTTGTGAATAGAACTCCGAGTCTCAATATGAGGACGCCTGGTCAGCTGTTGTCATTGACATCGCATTTGTCTTTTGGCTCTGGTGCTACTGATAGTACACATAACTCTGTTGTTGCCTCCACTGATGCCTGTGAGAACCTCATTGATGAACTTAGGGCAACTAGTATGATTCATTATATTTTTTGATTTAGTCATATTGTAATTTGTTACTAGAAATGTTGTATACGAAATATTGCTTGTGATTTAAATAGTTTATATGATATAATTTCTTTCTTGCAATGGCTTGATTTGAAATATAATTCTACTGATTGCTATTGTTCAGATAATGATTTTAAACCATTTATAGGCAAATTACAGGGAGGCTTTGATGGTGGTAGTGGATTGGAAAGTTCAAATGCTATGGAGCATTCACAAATGTCTGGTATACACCCCTTTATGAGTGCTGAAAGCATTAATTTAGATGAAATTGTAGTAAGTATCATCATCACCATCATCATAGCTCATATACGTCCCCACCGAGGGGCTCGAGCCTACCCTATGTTAGGGTGATTAGGCCTTAGTGCGGATTGGTCCACTTCACATACACCATTGAATTTCTTCGCAGATGTGTGCAGGTTGCCTCACGATGTTTTCCTTCACCGTAGGAGCGTCAGACAAATGTACATATGAAATTCGAAAAACGAAAAACACATTGATACTTGGCGGTCTCGAACTCGGACCTCCCGATTGAAAGGCAAGTGCCGAGTCCACAGCGCCACCGACGCTCCCGTATTGCCTTAGCTTAGACTAATGTTACTTTTTGTTGGTGTTATGTCATGATCTGGAAACAATTCGTCTTCACTACTTATCATATCAACCCATAATACGCCCAATCGTTGGGCAAATTTTTTAATGAGCAGGATTTGGCCTACTTTATGTATTGCCCAGACAGGTTAATACATTTTTATTTTGAGTTTTCAATAACTTTGCCAAGATATAATGGCGGTACAAGGACCCCCGGTGAGACACATACTCTAAATTCATCACCACAGGATTAAAGAAAAACAATTCTTTTTATTAAATTAAAGAGCCCTGTTGGTCTTGTCGTTAGAGCAATCATCAGTTCCGGGCTTATGAGATTGGCAGGTCGTAAAAGGTGTCTTGAAATTTTACCTCTCATTCTCCTTTAAACTTGTTCATTTGACCATGTCTTCATCCAACTTACATTTATCTAAACATAAATGTGTTATATATAATTAGTATAAGACTTTATTTAAATGTATTATTCTATTGTATTTGAATGCATTCTTTCAGTCACAAGATTCAGGCTCTGAATCCCAAAGTTCTTTTCACACTTGTGAAAGTTCTAAGAATAGTACAAATTCAAAAAGCAACAAATCAACTGACATAAGCAGTAATAACGGTTCGTCGATCGGTGAGTCCACAGTGTTAACAGATTCACAACATGACGAATCGACATCACCAATTTGTAGAGGAAATTCATTAAAAAGAATACCAAGGTGACCATACATTGATGATTTAATGAAAGAGGCTTGCTCTTTCATTAAATACATATTCTTAAGTATATTGATACATTCATGTGAATAGTTTCTAACTATAAGAAACCCAGTTTCAGAGCTAAAAAAAGAAAACGGATATTGGATGTTGATGGTGATACTCCGACAGGAGTCACAAGTCTGGCGGAGTCCAAAGAAAATCACAGTGGCCTCACTCAAGAGATTATGGCCCTTGAACTTAGTCAGAACACACCAAAGCGTTTGGCATTACACCCTACTCCCGATAGGCGTAAAAATCCAATAAAAGGTGTCTTGAAAAAGAGGTGAATAATGCTGCATTATAAATTTTAACTTTATATTTTTCAAACTATATCTATCTAGTATTCCACCCACAGATTCGCACATAGTTTTCGTTATTCCCGTGGAAGTTGTATAATTTTCCCGTAATAAAATCGATCTAGACCATAAAGCAGCTTTCAAAGAAAATCCTGTAAAACACGACAAGTAGTTTTAAATGGGATACTTGATAAATACCGACTGCAACCCATTTTGCAACTTCAGGGTGAAATTTTCAAAAACCCGAACACAGCTGTTAATCCATTACTATTTATAAGTCTAAAAACATAATTTCATACTTTATAGCTTTAAAACTAATGAAGTTCCATACAAACTTTGATCTCCTATTTTAACCTTTTTAGGGGTGGAATTCTCGGTTTTATATAATCTTAATCTATTCTTATCAGATACCTACGTCATAATGACTCATAATGACATGTGTTTCAAAGGAGACTGGCGGGTTTCGGCCTGAAGTCCTACAAGATTAAAACTTTTATGAAAAAAATATATTTTTTTCGTAGATTTTATTAACGTAACAAACATCTTTGTGGAACTTCGCAAACTAGAGAAAAAAATCCTTTTCATTGAATTTAATCGATACATTTTAAGACTCGATTCTGGCGAATTAACTAATTAGTAGGTCCACGAGGATACCTAGTTCCTCGTAGTCCTACTGCGAAGTTAAATTATTAAATGATAAATTTTCATGTTCCTTTATGTCAAGTATGAGTTATTGTGGATGTCTAGATCTTTAATTTAAAATTATCCTTGTATCGATTTAATAATAATAAATCATCGTCGGCACGGATCGGCACGGGTCTCTTCGTCAACGATGGGAAATAAATAAATTAGCTTACTACTCGTACATGTAGGGTTTGTTTTCGAGGTTTTCATCTCTATTCAGAGGAATATTTACACTAAACCCCCTAAGTCGGGTTGTCATAACCCGGAAAGTGTCCACGGGAAGAAAGGGAGAGGCGACACTTGCTTTCTAAATCTGAACGCATAAATTACTATTAATTGTCTTTAGGTGGGCATCACAAGATGACAGTCATCATTTCAACGTAGGAGTAATTTTCTCAACTCCAGTGTCAAACAATAAATCATCAGATGCGAAAAAGAGACAGAAAGCAACACGTTTCAATTTGCCAAAAGAGGAACAAGAATCAATATCTAGTATAAAAGAAAAAAATATGGTATTTAGTAAGCACATTTCCACAAGTTTAGATATTTATCCAACAAGAAGAATGAGTAAGGTAATTACTCAAACAGATATTTTAAATCATTCAAAACTTTCATAAAGAGGTATTATGTTATATGTAATGTTAATTTTTGGTTACAGGGTGAACGATCTCCAACAGAACAATGTAAAACTCCCTTGGCCACTGCACAAACACCTTACAGAACGCCAAAGAGCGTGAGACGTGGGAATCAAATTTCAGATCAAAGAATCTTGGGCACACCTGATTATTTAGCTCCTGAACTTTTAATAAAGTAATTATATTTTCTATTAAGTACTTAAAAGATTTACTGTATGATAAAGAATTCAAATTTGTATGTGTTCACATCTAGGTTATATACTCGTACGTAACTAAGCATCTTTACCCTAAGCGGATTAAAATATACTACCCTACGAACATGACACTTTGTATTTAGGCCAGTAAATAAAAATGGTTACCTATCTTAAAGACGAATTTTTTTAGTTCGAATATTATTTAGTCGAAAACGTTAGTAATTTTTTTTATCTTTCATATTTTTATTTGACTAAAACCATAAGAATAACTAATAATACGAGTATAGAAGCGAATCTCCTTTGTTGGTGCGCCAAATGCCGCTATTTGCAAACCTACAGCGCCCTTCCCCCTGTAACGCCCCGCAGTAGTCTGCGGACGCCGCTAGGGTCACCACATGGACGTATGGTTACCACTACAATATTTTTTATATAGGTACCTCCATATTTTACATTGAGAAACTGAGCATACACCGAATCTTATTGATTTTGTACTTCAAGTGTAGCGAGCGAGCGACTATCTTTAGCAATAGTACGCACATTTTTAGTTTTTTTGATTCCGCAGTTATAAGAACCTGCCTATTTTTGATTAATTGAGCTTAATCCCTACACTTCGAGAACAAAATCATTAAAATGTTTCGAATTTCGATGTACAAAAACGGTTTGTAATTTAGGTATCGTACCTACGTTTATAGTCCAAGAGTTGAAGTTATGAATGTATTAATGGATAAAACCTAAGCTCACTTTTTACTATCAGACCAACATTTTCACTTGAAAAAAAATCTGTTGTTTCATAATTTTAATCAACTATTGATTTTTTTTCTTTTTTTTAAAAACGTCGCCCCACACTAGGATTTTCTCCTGTGTCGTGGGTGCAGTTACAAACACAGAATATCACATGCACATACGCCCAGACCGGAACAAATTTCTGTAGGCCATACAAAATATCTGTCCCATGCGGGAATCGAACCCGCGACCCGTTGCACAGTAGGCGATCACTCGATCTCTGCGCTAACCGTGTCGTCGAGTCGTCGTGTCGTCGATTGTATTTAAATTTTATATGGAACAGTGACAGGTCGATAAAAATATACCTAGTCTTGCCATAAATATTGTAAGATAGAAAAAACATTTTTTTAACTGCTTAAAACATTTATTACTTTTACACTATGTTAGTTTAGTACATAAATATAAAACAATTAAAAATATATAAAGCTTATTCGAAGTGGTCTCCATTGGCTGCAATACAGTCCTTTCAAATTCAAATTCAAATTCAAAAATCTTTATTCAACATAGGCCTTTACAGGCACTTATTGACGTCAAAACAAAGCAAAACAATCTAATTTAAAGAAATTATATTAACCTTGTATGTGCATACATCCTAAATATACTCAAGATGTCTGCAAATACAAGTAGGAATGAAAAAAAAAAAAAAAGTTGATTCTACACCTGTTCGGAAATTGGGAGAGCCTTCTCGAGAAGAACAGGCAAGAAACTCGAAAGGTCTAAATTTTTTATCTCCTCTTTTAAATCGCCATTTACAATTTTGGTTTGTTACAGAGTCGTCAATTGGAAGTTGACCTCAAAGCAAAAGTTTGAGCTCAACTTCCATTACAAGAATAGATGTGTTAATTCACATTATATAAGCTATCTCTGAGAGAAGTGCGTGAACTGAGATTATAAATAAATTGCTCTCACTGAACGTTTCTTTGAAACAAAACGCAATACATTGTTAAATATTAGAATTGAGAGTTCAAACCCAAGCTTTTTTGTCCGTCATGTAATCAGACACTTTATAATATGCTTTTTTAATAAGTACATCTTTGATTGCAACTTTAAATTTGTTTAAGCTAAGTTCTTGTATACAACTTGGGATTTTATTGTAGAAACGTATACACAGGCCTCTAAAAGAATTATTAATTTTTTGGAGCCTGGTATTTGGTAAAGCTAACATATTCTTTTGTCTAGTATTAACTGAATGAATATCACTATTTTTACAAAACACATGAATATTCTTACGAACATATATTAGATTCTCATAAATATATTGCGACGCTACTGTCATAATACCAATTTCTTTGAACTTTTCTCGCAAAGAATCTCTCATTTTAAGGTTATAGATTGCTCGAATAGCCCTTTTCTGCAGTACAAAAACAATCTGAATGTCGGCAGCATTTCCCCACAACAAAATACCATACGACATCACACTATGAAAGTAAGAAAAGTATACAAGTCTTGCTGTATCAACATCAGTCAGTTGACGTATTTTCCATACAGCGTGAGCTGCAGAACTAAGTCTCTTTGACAATTTATCGATATGTGGGCCCCATTGCAGCTTAGAATCAAGTGTGATCCCAAGAAATACTGTGGTGTCCACAGGGTCAACACCTATATCCTTTATTTTTACAGTGGTGTGAACCTCTTTGACATTGGGTAAAACAAATTTTATACATTTTGTTTTCCCTTCATTAAGTGACAGGTTGTTCACATTAAACCAGTGAACAATTCTTGAGATAGAATTATTTACATCGTCATTAATTTGCACACCTCTTTTAATTTTAAATAAAAGTGAAGTATCATCTGCAAATAATACCATCTCATGTCTATCCTGTACAAAATCAGGGAGGTCATTGACATATATAAGAAATAGAAAAGGACCAAGAATCGAACCTTGCGGAACTCCCATTTTAACTGCAGAACCTTGAGACCTTTTTCCATTGATGTCTACTTTTTGAATCCTCCCACTTAGATAAGAGATTAGAAGATCTAGTGCAGTGTCACGAAACCCATAGTGGTGTAATTTTCTGATCAAGATTTCGTGATAAACGCAATCAAATGCCTTGGACAAGTCACAAAAAATGCCTAACGCATCGTGTGAGTCTTCCCAGGCTTCGAATATATGTTGTATTAACTCAACACCAGCATCGGTTGTTGAGCGACCCCTCCTAAAACCAAATTGTTTACAGTGTAGAAGATTATTCCTATTAAAATAACTTTGCATTTGCTCCAACATTATTTTTTCAAAAACTTTGCTAAAAGTAGGTAGCACAGAGATAGGTCTAAAATTACTGGGGTCTGATGTGCTACCAGATTTATGTAAAGGAATAATTTTACTTAGCTTCATAAGATCAGGAAATACACCACAGTCAATGCAATCATTAAAAATGTTAGCAAGTATTGGAGCTATTGTTTCAATTACGGATTTAGTAACATCAACGGAATTGCCCCACAGATCCGCAGTTTTCTTTTTATTTAAAGTTTTAAATGACTTTGTTATATCAATTCCACTAATGTGTACAAATTTGAATTTATCATTACAAACTTTAACATGATCCTTCACTATAGATTCAGCAATAGCGGGGGATGAATCCAAAGACTTTGTGATTGAGACTGGAATATCAGTAAAGAACTTTTCAAATTCTGCAGCTACTTCTGTGTCAACTGTTACCTTCTTACCATCAACATTCAAACAATATTGATTATTAGTAGTTTTAGCTTTTCCAGTTTCATTATTTATAATATTCCATGTCATTTTAATTTTATTACTACTGTTTTTTATTTTTGAACTTAAATAATTAGATTTAGCAAGCTTGCAAACTTTTTTGAACACTTTGGAATAAGTTTTTACATAAAGTTTAAATTCATCACTAGTATTGAATGAGCGTTCATTGTAAAGTTCAAAAAGTTTTATTCTGCTTTTGTGAATACCTGGTGTAGCCCATTCACTAAAAGCTAAAGTGCCATCAACCGATATAGTCTTTGGAATAATAATATTTTTAAATTCAGAACAAAATGTATGAAAAAAATTTTCATATAATTTATTTGGATTTTCTTCATAACCTATATAATTTAATTTAATACCAATATTATTTTTCAGCCGTTCTAAGCGACCAGCAGTCTTTGGTACAACAGTGATATTCTTTTTTTCCATGCTTTTACATTTAAGTGGAATGGTAACAATTTGTCCAGAATGGTCAGATTCTAAATTATTAAAAACTCTTCTTGCTAAAGGAACAATATTTGTATAAATATTGTCAATGCATGTGGCAGACGATTGAGTTGTTCTTGTTGGCTCCAAAAATAAATTTCCAAGGTTATATGACCAAAACAGATTTTTAATCCTAATAGATAAACTAGAATTTTCTAATAAATTAATATTAAAATCACCACAAACAATGGTTTGTTTTGTGGAACTACACACTTTTTTCAATACTTCATCCATAGTATCTTCAAAAAGGTCATATAATCCTGAAGGAGGCCTGTATATACTTAATACAATAATCTGGTCCAGCTCCACGCAGGCTATTTCTATTGTTCGCTCAATCGAAAGACTCACAATATCCTTACGATCCTTAAATTTCAGCTTTTTATCTAATATTATTAAAGAACCACCATGAATTGATTTTTCTCGACTGAACGAACTACCAACCAGATGATTGCTGAAATTAAACATGAACTGAAACGACTTTAAACGTTGAGGCCAGTTATCAATAGAAGCACGCACTCTTTCCATGGGAAAATTCTTCACTGCCAATCGTATAGACTGTTTTAGGGACTCCAAATTATCATGGCGTTTAGAGCAAGCTGTACTCTCTAAAATTGACCATAAATCATAGTCTAGTGGATTAAGATCGGGACTAGACGACGGCCAGTCTTCAGCTCTGATGAAGTCCGAAACGTTCGTTTCTAACCAAGACTGCGTGGAACGAGCTTTATGACCCGGCGCCGAGTCTTGCTGGAAGGACCATACTTGGTTGTTGAACATGGTGATGTTAAGGGGCTTAACTACCTTCTCAAGAATGGTATCTTGATATACTTGTGCCGATGTTTTGATACCTTTTTCACAAAAATATGGCTCAGTCACTCCTTCATAGCTAACACCCCACCAAACCATCACTGAACTCGGATAATGTCCACGTTGCACTCTGTCGACTAATTGGGAAGCTTCCTTAGAGCTTTGAGCATAAATACGGTCATTTTGTTTGTTAAAATGTTGCTCTATTGTAAAAATTTTCTCATCCGTAAACAACATTTTTCTGTGACCTCCCTTTGCGTACCGCTTCAGTAGTTGTTTCGATTTTACCACCCTATTCTTCTTTAAATTATCAGTTAAGAAGTGACCAGTGCGTCTCTTATAGGCTGCAAGTCCTAAGTCATCTTTTAAAATACGTGACATGGTTCTAGGTGCTATCTTCATTTCCCGAGATAAAATCTTTTGCTTTCGGACAGGATTTCTTTTAATTCTTTCCCTTACTGCTTTGACCACCTTTTTCGTACGAACACTACGTCTTTTTCTATCACAAACAGAGGAAGTCTCATTGTACCTACTAATAGCCCGGTACACAAATATTTTACTAATACCAAGGGTATGGAGAGTTTTAAAAATTGCATTTGGCTCCATACCTACTTTGTGTAATGCAATCACAGCGATTCGGTTCTCTTTATCACCCCACTCCATTTTAATATCGCAAAATATTATAAAATGTATTGGCGCCAAAATGAGAAAACACAATGAACAACCGTATAAAAATGACAGATTCGTAATTCAAATGTTTTTTTTTATTTTTAAGTGTAACAGTATTTATGGCCAGACTAAGTATATAGCAGTACCAAAGTTTCTCATAATTCAAATTATTCCCGACTTGACAAAAAAAATCCCATACTTACAGAGTTTCAAAAATGCACTACGAGTACAATGACAGCTTTAGACACTCGATACATTATATTGTATTAGCTTTGACATGTAATGAATATTACGAATAAAACGGCATCTGTATCTAGGGTAGGTATAATAAAAATAATTTTAAAGTATTCAATCATTTTTATTTAAAAGGTTTCAATTCAACAGAAATATTTACAAATGTCTGATATTTATAAAAGTTGGCGTTTTTGTAGATGATTTGAAGTTTCGGTTATTAAACTTCAGCGCGTAGTAAATACGCATTCTTATAAAAAGCTTAATCAGGTAATCAATAGGAAAACCTTAGAATAATAACGCATAGAAACCCAATTGGCGCGCACAATTTGAAGCAACTAAAACTAAGCCATAAATGGCTCACTACGCCGGACAGCTCCGCAGTGTTCAAGGTCAATGTGCTTCGAATGTATCTCTCGTAAAATAATTAATAATGATGACTTGTGCAGTTGAATGGTATCACAAGAAATCTGAAAAGATTATAAATTGTAATAACATTATTATCACAGCAAAGATTTAAAAATTGTTTAGTATTTTATCCATATAAGATAAATTATACGAAACTTTTCATTTCAATCGTTGTGTTGCCAGTTTGGAAACATGAATGTCCCAATTTAACCGACTAAACAGGTTATGATTAATATGAAAAATATTTAGGTACTATCTACTTATCTAGGCCTGTTTATAATATACTTATGTTTAATTTGAAGTTAAAAAAACAACGCATCGAATAGCGAGACGCGATGCGTAGGTATGATTTTTAGAGAATTTTCTAGAGAATCGATTGGTATTTTTAAATACAAGCCATATTGATCCTAAAAATGGTTAGGGTGTAGCAAAGGGAGTGCAGCACTTAGAAAAATTTCACCGTATTTTGTAAAAAGCCCAGGACTTATTTTCGACTGTTTTTAGAAGGAAGGAACTAGCTTCTGCCCGCAACTTCGTCTGCGTGGACTTTAATTTTGAACAATTTTCTATTTTCCCTCGGAAACTACTTAAGGAATCGGGATAAAAGGTAGCCTATGTTCTTTTCCATGTCAAAGGCTACATGCATGCCAAATTTCATCGAAATCCGTTCAGCCGTTTTTGCGTGATTCAGTAACAAACATCCAAATATCCAAACATCCACACTTTCACATTTATTATATTACTAGCTTCTGCCCGCGACTTCGTCTGCGTGGACTTCAGAATTGGGTCTAAAGCTTCGCTCGTTAATAATTTTTAATCTTCCCAAGGGAACTATTTGAGAGATCATTAAGGACATGTCCTTTTCCATAGCATAGGTGACATGCATACCAAATTTCAAAGCTGTCTACCCGCGGCTTAACTCTTAAACAATTTTCATTTTTCCCTCGGGAACTACTTAAGGAATCGGGATAAAAGGTAGCCTATGTTATTTTCCATGGCAAAGGCTACATGCATGCCAAATTTCATGCAAATCCATTCAGCCGTTTTTGCGTGATTGAGTAACAAACATCCAAACATCTAAACATCCAAACGTCCACACTTTGACATTTATAATATTATATAATAATATTAGTAGGATAGTAGGATATTAGTAGGATAGGATTTCAATTTTAATTATATTTCAAGAAAAGTATTAATAAAAACGCTTATATCTCAGAAACAGTGCATCGGAGCTAAAAAAATACGAAATTTTTGACCCCCTCATACTCCTCAGATAATTAAGACACGAATAATGGACTTATCAAAAAATGGTCAAGTGTGAGTTTGCCTTTTTTTCATACTACATTCGGATTTTTATATGGAGTTTAATCCAGCTCCTACCTTGTGTAGCAACAGGAGGGCTCGAGGGGAGAAGCCCCCGCCATCACAAAAGAAAACAGGTGACAGGGTTGCGTAGTCATGTTCTGAACTATTTTATTCGACATACTTTTCTATGAGAACAAAAAATAATTGTTAGTATTCTTTAAACACAATAAACTTTATATGATATGAGTCGAAAAAGATAATGTGGACATACCTAACAGCATTATCAAAGTGACATTGTTAAGAAAACAAATACAATTAACGGATTAATTAAGATTATTATACGCGGTAGGTACGTACCTCTTTTATTATTAGAAATAAGGAATTAACTATTTACATGACAATTATTTCATTTTAAAATATACGCTTTTTAGTACTTATTTGGCAACTTTCATTTCATTTCTTCACATAAAAACATAAAAACTCTTTACATCAGTCTTTACATAAAAACATAAAGACATAGATTAGGTACGGGTACGACAATTGCGACATTCAACAACATGAGCACAAGATGAGTTCCCTCATTTTGGGTAAACAACTCCTCGGTGGCGCGCACTGGCAGCCCCGTCATATCGTAGTGTGCGTGTGTCGCGCGTAAACAAGTTTACACAGCGGTGTCATTTTTGCTTCACTTTAATCATCGCGCTCAGTACCGGACTATCCTTCTATGCGTTTTTATTCTAAGAGGAAAACATTCACAAGGTACCTGAAACACACGGTGCGCGCCTTGACTGGCGATTCCGTTCAACGGAAATCAAACGGTAGGGAAATAACATGGCCTTGAGCGCTCGACGGCCGGGAGTTTCGCTTCTATACTCGTATTATTAGTTATTCTTATGCTAAAACACGATTGCCATATTACTATAATTGCGATTTTCGTTTGTACTTTTTTTCAGATTCCATAGTTTCATTTCGTCGAAATTTTTTCGAGGTATTGTGTTTCCGAACATGCTAACAAAGAAGCAAGCAAGCATGTAAGCAAGCATGCAGCATGCAACATGCAGTTTGATGCTTCGCTGTGCTTGGTCACAATGTCTAACTTAACCTAGCTATTATCCCGTTTTATCCTGTAACATCTTTTCCTTGCGGGGGGCTTCCGCACTCCTTGCACTTTTTGCATGGCCTGGCTCATTCGTTACCTTTGATGTAATAGCACAGAGGTTAAGTAGATACACAACATAATGTAACATTTGTAGTCAAATAATATTCGGTAAAATGTTGTTTTGGTGAAGTGAAAGTATGCAAATGAAAGCAAATGAAAAAAGTTCAAAAGAAACTTCGACCAATAGTAAAAGAAATATTTTGAAAATCGGTCAAACGTTGTTCGGTAAAATAACACCTATGTCAAATGATATTTCGATGATTTAAAAATATGGCAAACAATACATATGGCAAAAAAGACGTCGGTGAACCGTTTTCGAACAAATGAAATTCGAACAAGAAAGTTTCGAAATTAAGATGGGTGAAAATGTTCTAGCTTTTTGAAGTTGGGGTTAAAAACTTGTTTTTTTAAGATTCTGCTTCAGAATTTGAATAGTTTTACTGCGGCAAAATACATCTAACAAGGTGGCGTCGTCGTTACGATAATAAATTTTCTTGCCTATACCTTATGACTTCCTGACTATTACAAAAATGGAACAAAAATACCTAGACGCTTAGAACATTAATTTCTTAGCCTACAGGTCACTTGCAGACCATAGATCCTGAATCGGTTGTTGGCTCTCTATGTCCACATGATAGGTACCAATACCTAACAGATACTGCAACTTTGACGTGCTCATCTTTCAGGACAGAAAAAACACTATAAAGTGTTTTTGTTGGCTCCTAAAATGTTTACATCATAGGTATAAATAACAGATACGGCATCGTTGACGTTCTTATCTTTCAGGACAGCGTAACACTTAATAAAGGCAGTGTTTATTTGGTATAGCACGCTATAACTCTAGTTGTAACATTCTATTCTGACTATAAGTTGCAACCCGTTACGGCCTGTATACCTAGTGTCGTGCATCTATACCAGGGTTTCTTAATGTGGGGTCCACGGACCCCTTAGGGGTCCGTAGCATGTGTATCAGTGGTTCGCAGTAGGTCAGTCTGTAAACATTGTGTAGTAAACTCGACGTAAACATGACATGCGTCTTGCCTTGTCGAAAACAATCCCACGATTTAACGTTCTCATTAAGGCCAAACAGCTGCACCCTTCTCATTAGCTTTGTAGTAAGTGTAATGCAAGGATCAATAAAAGTATTTTTTTATCAATATTTAATAAATAAGGTGTTCTTCATTTCCAAAAATATGGTTAAACAGGGTCCGTGGAATTGTTTAAATTGTGAAAGGGGTCCGTGACTGCAAAAAGTTTAAGAAACCCTGATCTATACCTACCTATTTACCTATTTTTTCTTTCATTGTGAAAGAAAAAAATGAGAATTTATTTATTTTATTTTTATCAGCATCTTATTACCTCTCTTTTAACTCTGATCTTAGCGCCTAATATTTGTTGGGCAGTAGCAGTTTTGTGCTGACCACTGTTCTGTATCGTGTGAAACCAGTATATCTGATAAATTGTACTACGTGTATCAGGCCGTGCACAGCTCGGAGCAGTACACAGCCCACGTATTCATTCAGTACATCTTGCTTGCTTCGCGCCGTTCGTCGCGTCGCGCCTTATCTGTGGTTCGGCCCTTAGCCGGCACAAGTTTTTCCTATTGCCATTGAAATCCACATCAGTGCTCGCAAAACTGACTACCTGGTTCTGTCATTTATACCTCAGATATTACCTCTTTCAACATCAATTGGCAAGTTTCAGTTATACCTTTCTAGTTTTATACCCCTTGTGCCACATTTTCTCTTTCGTATTTTGCATGCTTTAATCTTTGTTACAGGAAAGGCCATGGGCCACCAGTGGATTGGTGGGCATTAGGTGTTTGTTTATACGAGTTTATGACGGGAGTTCCACCGTTCAATGACGAAACTCCACAAGCAGTGTTCAAAAATATACTTTCCAGAAGTAAGTTTATTGCTGTATTGTATAAAAAATTGGATAAACTTGATTTACGCTGCTCATCTTCAGTGTCTTATGTGTTTGAATCGCGAAAGCTTGAATCTTTTGTGTTTATTGCTTAGCTTAATGTACTGAAGCGACTTTGAACAAGTGATGTGTGATATTTATACAGAATTTCGTCTTTTGCCCAAGGTGAGAGTTCTAGATTATGCTTAAATGGGGCTTGGCCCTAATTGCATCTTTCAACTACAGTAACATGTTATTTATTATTAATGTCACTATTCTTTATTTCCTATCAGATATAGAGTGGCCAGAGGCAGAAGAAGCACTGTCGGCGGATGCAGTGGATGCGATTGAGTCACTACTCACCATGGACCCAAAAGAGAGACCGAAAGCCAGTATTGTGAAAAAAATGTCTTTATTTAAAAATACTGATTGGGAAAACCAGCTTAGCGCGGAGCCCCCGTTCGTACCAACACCGGATGACTTGCACGATACTGGCTATTTTCAAGGTAATTTTAAAGTATTACTTCAGTGTGCATAAATATCTAACAAAAAATCTTTTTTGAATGGCGGTTCTCGAGTTTTGAAGTGAAATTTTGATGCGAATGGAAATGTGTGACAAAAAGGTCCCAGCGAAGTATCCTGTGTAATAAAGGACTGAGAAATTTTCGTCTATAATACAAGATCCTTAATATTTACTTATTTGTTTTTTTTTTCATGTTAATTTTTGACTGCTTACTTTTTACTCTTCTAATAGTACATAACATTTCAATATAAGAATATATACAACCAAGTTGGCAGACAAGTAACACCTCTGGAGTCTGGACAGGAGCTCCCAAATATCAGTTCGAACCTCTTGACTCCCTGCAAAGGCGTGCATTCCGCATCGTCGGTGATCCCAATATCACGGCCTCAATGGAGACGCTAGAGCAAAGGAGAGACTTTGGTTCTCTCTGTGCTATATCGGCTCTTTTAACAGGGAGATTTTGGTGGGAGGTCCAAAAGTGACTCTCTGTTTTTAAAATAGTAAACTTGAGAAATCCATTAAACAGGTGGCTGAAGGTCGTTCTTAAATCTTAATCGTATCCTTTACTCTGAGCGTCATGTGACGAACGTCAGTTAGACGCCTACCTGTTGTTTGTCATAGAAAAACACTAGCCGGAAACCTTCCATTGTGTTATACTCTGCCCTTTGGTTATCTCGTAGATGCAGACTAATGTAAGGGATCACGATTTTTTAATAATTTTTTTAATTAGTTGAATAACAATTCTGTCGCATTTCGTTTCAGCACGCAACATACTTCAGCAACTGCATGTGTCCAATTTTGATATATGATATCCCAGGTAATATATTTCACACAAATTATTTAGCGTTAATTAATCATGAACTATACATAGTCAGATACACAAAAGTTTTCTATATCCTATACATTATAAGGAAGTCACTTTGTAAATTATATAAATATAATGTAAGCAGTGAATTTTATAATTATTGTATTATTAATTTTTAAATAAAAAAAACATATTAGACATTAAATCTTTTATTACAAAACTTATCTTATTAATTTTGTACGACAAAAGCATTTGTTATTATTTAAAATTAAGCCGCGCATTCCATATTCTTATTCTATTGTGCTATCAATTCATTAAGAAAGGCAAGAGTTGTGGGTTGTCTTTCTCAAACAATTGACGCGATTCAAATCAATATGATTAATGTTTATAACTAATATTGATCACAGATTACCTCAACAAATTTGAAAACATTCATACGAGATCATAGCATTAATACGAATATGTATAGAGGTCAGTCTTGAACCAATTTCTGTCGATCAACATTAAGATTGATTTTGTCGTACCTACCCGTATTGCACAGATTTTGAGTGAATCAAACTTTTGAACAAAAATTCTACTCATATGACTATTTTAGACTTTAGACGTTTTACTAGTAGATCATTTTACTTTCATGTCGTTAATGCCTCATAGGCATTTTGCTAGTTTGTCCTTTCGATGTGAAAGGAAAATAACAATCCCTATATCGATCAATCTCAATCAGTTCAAGAGTACCTAAGCCCATATACCATAATACCTAGTCGTTATACAAACACAAAAAATATAAACTTAATAATACCTATTTACGAGATTCGTTAGTCTGTTGATGTTGGCGTCTGTTCACTATTGTTGAGGATGTCTGTGGCAATGATAGGGGAACTTATTTGGAGTTCTTCTGAATCCAAGGCAGGAACGAAGTGACGCGCGAGTACACCCCGGGGTACTGGCCCTTGCCGCAGCCGATGCCCCAGGAGACCACGCCCACTTGTGTCCAGCGACCGGCATCGCTCACCATTAGGGGGCCACCGCTGTCACCCTGTAATTTTGATTGTATGTGCATGACTCAAAAGTATTTGGTACAGTCGTACTGAAAGCCCCAAAGTTAAGTTTACAGCCTTTCTTTCTATGAAAAATCTATGAAAGAAAGGCTGTAGGCCTAAACTTAACTTTGGAGCATTCTGTGAAAAGATGAAACTGTCACATGCATTGTAAGCAAGATTTGTCATAGTGTGTGTAAACTTATTTAAATGTAAAGATATTTTTGGAACTCTCAATTGTAAATATATCTTTGACCTTAACTGTACATACCTTTTTAATTTTTATTTTTTAAGGCGGGGGAATCTCTTTACGATTCGACAAGGGGCTGAAAGCTGACAAGGCCCAAAACGAATAAAGGAGTTTCCCAACATTAAGGGACCCTTTTTTTAGTATTTTTTTTAGGCGGGGGAATCTTCTTACGATTCAACAAGGGGGTATGCTGACAAGGCCGCCCCAAGGATATGCCATTGGACACGGGTATAAACCCGATACCTGGCTAAACCACCCTCCAAGCAACTTCTACCTCCGTAGGGGCACAATAGGGATCGACGTTAGCTATTCCCCGCGTGCGCCCCCTGGAGAATAGGCCCGACACGGTGAGCCAGCGTAGCTGACCCAAGTGCCAGGTCTTACCTCTACGGAGGGGTCGACAAGTGCAAAAATTATTTGGTACATACCTGGATTATCAAGGCAAAATCTACCCATATTAACGTAATTATATAATAGTATGGCGTCCTTGAAAATTCGAAATTGTAAGAGTAATTTACCTATTTCCCATACATTTTTTACAGACCCAACTATTTGTATGGGGGATTTGAAAATTAATTTAACAATTCTGAATTTTTATACCACCATAAGTTTTAATACGACTATGTTAGCATGTGAAGGTTGCGGCTTGAAAGGGTATATTCCAAACACATTGTATAATAATTTATATGGTATTACTATACACTCGTATCCATTTAAGCAGTTTCTTGACTTGAAGCAAAGAGGCAAAGGGTAAACCGTCAACGGGGGGTTGTTATAAGCTTAAATGTTTCAAAATGTGATAGATAAGTCAAAAGTAAACGCAACAGAATTAAGCGCAGGCCACATTGCCAGCGCAGCAACTTCAGACGGTGATAGGCGAAGACGTGGCTCTCCCAACAGTCATCCGGGAGATGCTGGCCCACAGACAATCGTGGCAGGCTATGGCTGAGTTCTGCGAGTCGGTTATCTCGCAAAAAGAATCTGCCGAACGACAAAGAGAGGACGATCCACTCGCAGATGCGAGAAGGCGTCGGAGGACAGGGCGACGAAGAAGGTGGTTCCACCAGACTTCGCTGCCCTAGTGGGAGCCTGCGGGGAGTCGTCCGTGGGGTGACGGCTGCCTGCATTGCACCCCTTCGGCCACATTCGTAACCAAATATTCATAACCAGTTTCGAAAATGGAATTGTTTTCACTGTTTCGTAACCAGCTACCAAACAACACGTTTTTTTTCCATTTTCATAACTTTATTTCTTTTCAGTTATGAAACTAAACTTTTTTTCCATTATAGTAACTTTTTTTCTTTTTTCGTAACCAATATTAGTGTGCGTGTTAGCAGTGATGACGTACGGAACTGAGAAGTGGCTGCTTACAATGGGTCTCATAAGAAGGCTTAGGTCACTCAAAGGGGTTTATGCTCGGGGGTTTTCTACGCGATCGCATCAGAAATAATGAGATCCGTAGAACTAGAGTCGCCGTCATAGCCCAAAGTGACAGTGGGCAGGACACATTACTCGCAGGACTGACCATAATTGGGGCGGAAAGGTGCTCAAGTGGCGGCCGACGATCTGGTGAAGGTTGTGGGAAGCCGCTGGATGCGGGAAGTGCAGGATTGATCGGTTTCCACATTCCTGGGAGAGGCCTATGTCCAACAGTGGGCGTCTTTTGGTTGAAATGATAATGATGATGATGACCTAGTGTTTTTTCGATCGACTATTGATGCTGTTCATGCTAGTGAGGGCCTTATGGCTATTAAAAGAATTTTTGCATTTAATTGCATGTCCGAAAAACACTTGTAATAAAGTAGTTTGTTGAAAAAACTTGCCACTATACTTTTTAGTAATATTATGAAGTAGAAGAAAATAAGGTGGTTACGAAAAGTTACTAAAACAGAAAATAATGTGTACTTTCATAACTGAAAAAAATCTAAGTTATGAAAATGGACAAATAACGTGTTGTTTCATAACTGGTTACGAAACCGTGAAAAAAATTCCAGTTTCGAAACTGGTTATGAAACTTTGGTTACGAATGTGGACGAAGGGCGACGTTGGGGGCGCTCTGTGGGGTGTTCCGGACCCCCCATGCCTCTGACGAAAAGAGAGCGATGTGCCTGCGGGCGAACGCCGGGCGGGGTATGCCGGGGATAAATGCACCAGCGTGCAACTCCCCCTTCCCTGCCTACCTGGCGAGCTGCTGAACCCCGGGGTGGTTTAGTTGGTAGGTCGGCGAGTCACCTTCTCGTCGGAGTCCAACATAACCCTGTACCCCCCCAGTGCAGGGTATCCATGAGGATTCCCCCCCCGAAAAAAAAAAAAAAGGCCACATTGACAGCGGGCGGATGGGCGAGCGAACCGAGCGAGCATCGTTTCACCTCTTTTCATACTTTGGTATCGCTGACGTAGAGCTCGCAGTGTAACCGCGAGCTTTACGTCAGCGTTGCGAACGAAATATCCAACGATTCCAGCGAAGCTACTGGTTCACCTCGTTAGCTCTGTCTTTCGCGGTG
Source organism: Schoenobius gigantellus (assembly GCA_963935595.1). NCBI lineage: Eukaryota > Metazoa > Arthropoda > Insecta > Lepidoptera > Crambidae > Schoenobius > Schoenobius gigantellus. Next base: position 25,447,119 of record OZ012542.1, read on the forward strand.
TGAACCAAAGTATAAAAAAGGTGAAACGATGCTCGCCCGTTCGTTCCTCGGTGGCTCGCCTGCCCTCCCCGGTCGCCCGCCAACCCGCTCGGTCGCTCCCCCGCCTGCGCTGTGAACCACTCGCCGAAGTTTCGCTTAATTTATACAGGATGGATTTTTGAGATGGGATTTAAAGGGCAGGTACATTAACCGTTATAGTAACAAGAAAACATTGTTAGGCAACCATCCACAACTTTTTAAGATATTCTGATCTGCATTCACAGATTTTGGAAAAAGTTACAGTTAAAAAAAATGCTGAGATAGCAAAAAAATGTTTTTTATGCCTATCGATCCTATTTCATGTAGGGATCAAAAGACTCTATGGGACCATTTAAGGTCCCATAGACGACAGAAATCGCCAAAAACATTTCCCATACATTTTGTACGGAAAATCCTCGGATCCTATTTCTTAATGTAATCTCTCTATGAATCCTATTTCTTACTTTTCTAGTCGAGAGTCTTTTGATCCCTACATGAAATAGGATCGATAGGCATAAAAAAATTTTGTTTGCTATCTCAGCATTTTTTTTGTTGAATGTAACTGTTTTCCAAAATCTGTGAATGCAGATCAGAATATCTTTAAAAGTTATGGATGGTTGCCTAACAATGTTTTCTTGTAACTATAACGGTTAATGTACCTGCCCTTTAAATCCCATCTCAAAAATCCATTCTGTATAGTTTCCATCGCTTCGTTTCGCCCGCCAGCCTGCTAATGTGGCCTGCGCTTTATTGTAATATCAAGAGTAGCTGGCGAGAAAGAGTCACTGCATCGATCCACAGCGTTACTTTTGTGCTGTGCTAGCCGTGCTCGAGTTTACATACATGCGTATCACAATTTCCTGTTTTAAGGAAGTTAGTACTGAAGTTTTTTGTTTTGAAAATGTTGAGAAAAGATACTGATTTAGTTAGATTAAGATTTTTTAAAAATATTACATAAAATTTTTTAGACGCTGTTTTTACTTTAGTGTCGTATTTAACTAAAAAAAAAACATGCTCTACTGAGTTCTAAATGCCCTATAGGACAACAAGACATAAAAAACTTTGTTCACAAACGTAGGTACTATCGAGGACACTAGCACCTTACCAGTCCTACGTCGAAAGTCGCTTGCACACTGCACGATGACAATCGCGTCAGACCACGCCCCGCTCCATTCATTCACCAATAGTAAAGCGTAAAGCAGACTGACAACAAGAGCGATTTCAATGAAACCAGATGTCTGTCTATGATTGGCCGTAGTAAATCTTAGTAAAAATACGTAGCCAATCGGGGATAGGTATGCGTCGTGTGGGCGTGTCCGATGCGATCCGCTTTCAAACGAATATTTCTACAAAGTGGTACGGCACGAGAGACCTTGATAGTACATAAAGAATTAAATAAATAAGTATATAAAAAAATATATTACAGTATTATTTTGTGTAATAAAATGAGAACTTTCAACAAATAAGAAAAAAAATAACATGAGTAAACAAATTGTTTGCAATTTTGCTTGGATTTGATTCTATTGCCTTACCGAAGCTGCTTGCAAAAATATAAATAAAATATTCACAGGAATTTCCGATTGATATGACACGTGACATTTTTTCACCTTGTAAGTATGTGGAAAGTTAAGTTAAGCAAAATATGACGTATCGTGACCGTGAGTTGTTGTTATGTTTCTTAAGTATAAATAAACATAATATTTGTACTTATTGATCCGCGAGTCGAGACAGCCCCTTGGTCTTGAAGTTTAATTCTATGCAGTAAATGTCTGGGATTGTGATGGCCATGAAAATGCTTACGCTACAAGAATCCATGTTAGCTTTGCCAGCGCAAAGCATGTGGTCGACAATGCCTCCCGGAGCCGCTGCTCCGTACTTCAAGCGACAGTCTGAGTTGGACCAGATGGGAATCGTCACCTCCTGGAGAGTCGATGGTTGCGGGCCGCCTGTGGTACGATATACAAAATTAAGTGCTACGGCTATATTTATTTCACAGCCTTTGTGTTTTCTTCATTTCGGAAAGATGTGTTGGTTAAGGCTGACCTGACTCGAGTGCATGTCAGAAATAATAGTAATCACGAAGTAATGGCATTTGTTGAAAAATTTATCTATTTGGAACACTGATTATTCAAAACCGAAAAACATGTTTCGATTTCAACGAGGACGCAAATGTTTGGGGACCTCTGCCATAGATTTTTGAATTTAATGGAAGGGATATGTTAGCAACAGAAGGGACTTTGGGACCTTGTGTGCAAGCGCACACAAGGTTAATATCTGCAGGTATTTTAAATACAATTTCAGACTAGGGGTTCTGAATAACACATTATGTGTTCTGGTTGCTGTTTCACAGGTCGTTTTGAATTATTTTGCTGTGAAATCACAGTTTATAATTTATTTTCATCAATCAATCAAATCATACGACATATACGTACGTAGACATTTTATTACAACAACTCAAATATGTGCCAGATCGAACATCAATACAATTTTACAAACAAATGTTTCAAAAGTGACTTACGAGTAAATACTTACTTTCCCTGAGACTGCCCCATCCAATAACAGTAGCCATTTGGCCGGTGTAAGCCCGCCCCCCGCTTGGCAAACACACTGGTCGTATGTTTTTTGTAAACTTCACCGGTTGGTCCAAGGTTAATATAGCGATGTCGTGGTACTGTAAACATTCGAAGTAAATTAGATATTATGAGGCGAGCGAAAAAGCACTTGACTTATCGACTTCATTTTACGAGAAAGAGAATCCAGGACTTCTTACAAAATTGTTAGATTGCTGGCAGGGACTAAATGACTAGTTTAGTTATTAGTACGAGTTTCGTTATAATTAGGTGCGTTACTCGCATCAATTTACATTTATTTACCAATGTTCTCATGTCGAAACCACGATGCCTGACAACCCTCTTGATCTTTCTCTCGACGTGTTGGGTTTCTGTGTTGGTTCGTATGTTGTGATCTCCTAATCTTGCCGTCAATCGAGCTACATCCCAGGAAGTCATGCTGTAATGGGGAAGAAGTCTTTTTGTACTACTACACTTAACTATATCCCTTTTTGATTCATTGCCTTTTCAGAAGTTGAGCGGACACAGTAAAATTTTCTGTAGTGGTCATGTGGTTGTTTGAAATAATAGTTAAGTGGTGCCAAAATTGTTAACTTTAACGACAAACGCACACAACCGACTCTTTGTACGCCCGATATTCGGCCCGATTTTACTCTTATGACTGACTCAGCGTTGTCGGTAGCCGGCTTTTTGTAGTTCGTGTGCGTTGCAACATAGAACTTTATATATTTCGTTTCCCACCGTCAAAAAATCTGTTACCGATCAGAGATTTAAATCTTTACACTTACCGATAGTCCGTCGTGTGCATTCGCGCTAAAGGAAAGATGTGGATTTCCTTAAGCTCGAGAAATTTTATTGTCTAAAAAATCTAGGTATGCTTAGTTTAGTGGTAAGGAGTTACTATAATAGGTACGTTAGTTAGTATCACACAGATTAGTAATTAAAGTGTTTTCATTCATTTATTAATGTAAGCATATTTCATATGGGTTGAACATGTTTTTCCCTTAATACGAATTTACATACTGTGCTACGCAATGTGCTGCTGACAGAACATGTCTGTCGTCCATCAGGGAGCCGCCGCAGAACTGGCGGCCTCCGTTGAATAAAGCCACTATCCATGGCCATTCGTTGATCTCCGCGTTGTGGCCGCCGACGATGCGTTCGTCGTCTGTTTCTAAACTCTAAAAAAGTACATTTTAATACAGACTTTTTGAAATCTCATAGGTACAGAGTAAATTGCTCTGATGAGCTCGTAGACAAAATCATTAAAAACCTTTAAGTTGCTAAACATTCAAATTCCGTGACTGTACGACACTGTAGGTACGTACATACCATTACCGTGATCATAATAATATGAAAATTGCGATTTGGATCGCGTCAAAGAAATCTCTATACATAAACAGTGTGGAAAAAATCAATGGGCCCTGAAGGGAACCTACTTTAAATCCATCTGATAGATTATTTTATTTAAAGAAAACATTCCTTTTTTTTAAGAAAACTGCATTTAAAGATTTTCTAAATTTCACTTGCCTCACCCGGGAATCGCACCGCTAATACCTAATTCAAAACTATTTTATTCTACTTATTTTCGCCGATTACTGAAGGACGCCTAGACCGATTTAGGAAATTCTTTTTTTTTTGTTTGAAAGGGTTATACTTTTCGAATGTTCCCCTCGGTTTGGTAGTTTTTTTAAAACTGTGGAAATACGCAGTCGCAATATGGATTTTTCCAACTTTACAAAATTTATGCGTCGATGTCTTCAAAAATTGTTAACTATTTTCGATGATTCTTTCTCGATTCTCGAGATAGTTTCCAGAAAATTTTACTGGCTGAAAAGGCTGTTGTAGAGCTTTAGTCACACACGTACGTCTAGGATACGATAATGAAACCGGGAACGGAGGTAGTCAGGGAATAAGGGATTCTTTAGGATATTGTACAAGAAAGTGAGTACATGCCACTCCTGTCTTAGCCTGATTGGGAGCCACCTGAGTCGAAAACGGTGTTCATATTTCAGACATGGTCATACTTGCGTAGGCCAAAGACAAATCTAATGGCAAGGTTGTGTATACGTCCCAGTTTATTTTGCAACTCTTCAGTGACATCCAACTTCAGTGACATCAAATCTGGTAGCACATCAGACCCCAGTAATTTTAGACCTATCTCTGTGCTACCTACTTTTAGCAAAATTTTTGAAAAAATAATGTTGGAGCAAATGCAAAGTTATTTTAATAGGAATAATCTTCTACACTGTAAACAATTTGGTTTTAGGAGGGGTCGCTCAACAACCGATGCTGGTGTTGAGTTAATACAACATATATTCGAAGCCTGGGAAGTCTCACGATGCGTTAGGCATTTTTTGTGACTTGTCCAAGGCATTTGATTGCGTTTATCACGAAATCTTGATCAGAAAATTACACCACTATGGGTTTCGTGACACTGCACTAGATCTTCTAATCTCTTATCTAAGTGGGAGGATTCAAAAAGTAGACATCAATGGAAAAAGGTCTTAAGGTTCTGCAGTTAAAATGGGAGTTCCGCAAGGTTTTTTTTTTTTTTTTTTGAGATGGTATTATTTGCAGATGATACTTCACTTTTATTTAAAATTAAAAGAGGTGTGCAAATTAATGACGATGTAAATAATTCTATCTCAAGAATTGTTCATTGGTTTAATGTGAACAACCTGTCACTTAATGAAGGGAAAACAAAATGTATAAAATTTGTTTTACCCAATGTCAAAGAGGAGGTTCACACCACTGTAAAAATAAAGGATATAGGTGTTGACCCTGTGGACACCACAGTATTTCTTGGGATCACACTTGATTCTAAGCTGCAATGGGGCCCACATATCGATAAATTGTCAAAGAGACTTAAATCTGCAGCTCACGCTGTATGGAAAATACGTCAACTAACTGATGTTGATACAGCAAGACTTGTATACTTTTCTTACTTTCATAGTGTGATGTCGAATGGTATTTTGTTGTGGGGAAATGCTGCCGACATTCAGATTGTTTTTGTACTGCAGAAAAGGGCTATTCGAGCAATCTATAACCTTAAAATGAGAGATTCTTTGCGAGAAAAGTTCAAAGAAATTGGTATTATGACAGTAGCGTCGCAATATATTTATGAGAATCTTAATATATTTTCGTAAGAATATTCATGTGTTTTGTAAAAATAGTGATATTCATTCAGTTAATACTAGACAAAAGAATATGTTAGCTTTACCAAATACCAGGCTCCAAAAAATTAATAATTCTTTTAGAGGCCTGTGTATACGTTTCTACAATAAAATCCCAAGTTGTATACAAGAACTTACCTTAAACAAATTTAAAGTTGCAATCAAAGATGTACTTATTAAAAAAGCATATTATAAAGTGTCTGATTATATGACGGACAAAAAAGCTTGGGTTTGAACTCTCAATTCTAATATTTAACAATGTATTGCGTTTTGTTTCAAAGAAACGTTCAGTGAGAGCAATTTATTTATAATCTAAGTTCACGCACTTCTCTCAGAGATAGCTTATATTATGTGAATTAACACATCTATTCTTGTAATGGAAGTTGAGCTCAAACTTTTGCTTTGAGGTCAGCTTCCAATTGACGACTCTGTAATAAACCAAAATTGTAAATGGCGATTTAAAAGAGGAGATAAAAAATTTAGACCTTTCGAGTTTCTTGCCTGTTCTTCTCGAGAAGGCTCTCCCAATTTCCGAACAGGTGTAGAATCAACTTTTTTTTTTTCATTCCTACTTGTATTTGCAGACATCTTGAGTATATTTAGGATGTATGCACATACAAGGTTAATATAATTTCTTTAAATAATATTGTTTTGCTTTGTTTTGACGTCAATAAGTGCCTGTAAAGGCATATGTTGAATAAAGATTTTTGAATTTGAATTTGAGTAAGAAACATTATCGTAGTCAAGTCGCGGTAACAGCAATTGAGTGCCAGCATTACTTTACTTTCATGTGGCAAGAAATACTGAAGCCGTCTTCTTTTGCTGCTAGTTTTTTATTCTAGTGTTTGTGGTTGGGTAAGGGGGAAGATGATTAAGGACGGCGATGTGTCTCGACACCAGGTTTCGCTATTTACTACGTTGCCTGATGTCGGACACCGCCGGGGGGAAAGGGAAGTCGATCGCATATCAGCCTATGTGCTAGGTTGATATTCAATCAGCTCTTAAGGCACCGGGTTTCGCTATTTATTACGATACCTGGTGTCAGGACCGCCGTGTTTTAGGGTGGACTCATTGTTCATCTTCCCGGCCGTTGGGTTAATATCCAATCGGACTGATTTGGGGCTTTGTGAGTGGGAGTGTTTCCTGACACCAGGTGGGTTATTGTCTCAGAAAAAATCTATCGCGATCGCTTACAATTTGACAGTCGCAGCAGTCCATCCATTACTCCTTTATAAAAGGAAGTCGGCACAGAGTCTTATGTTCACGGCGCGATGGCCGTTTAATTTAAAGCGAGCGTGATAGATTTTTTCTTAGACAATAATCCACCGGGTTTCGTAATTTAATGTTACGTTGCCTACAGGAAAGCTGGAGTTGTGTAGGTGGGTTGTGGGGATGTGTGAGAATTGAAGTTGGATTTGGAGCTTGGTTGGAATAGGCTAATAAACTATCTTATGGCTAAATTAGCTTAGGCCAGGGTGAGTTTAAACAATGCAAAATAAGCTTAGAGTTAGATGTGACATATTACTATGAATATTGCTATGAAGAAGATCCTATCGTTACATTGTCTAAAATGCACTTGTATTTGGTACACGTTTGCTGATATCGGCGACATGTGCCGACCATGAGAGATCGGAATCTGTAATGAGACCCAGATTACGAGTTTTATTTGTGTACGGAATAATAATATCATTATAACAGATTGGGGCCAGTGGTTGACTCAAACGAAGCCTCAGACGATTGATTGATACCCCAATAGCCTGCGACTTTAATGCTTTTACCAAAAGTCAAAAGATTTGGCCCAGTTGCCAACAGCTGCCAGATTTCCATTTGAATTGTCTTTGGCTTAATTGTCACTTAATTTTTAACACTTAGTTTTAAACCCTAGATGATAGAAAGAAAGATAACGTACTTTAGCGTTTTTGTTTCCACAGGAGCCATCGTAAGTTGGTTGTACGGTTGGTCTGCTTGGTTGCGTCGGATACATTGGCGGCCATGTCTGTAAGTTAAATTTAGCTTTATATTTCTGTAGCTGCTGTAATTATAATGTTTCAGAATAGCTCCAGCTATTATTATAATTGTGTGATTAGTACCTGTTTGGTTGTGGGCTTGGTGGTCATTTGTGGCTTAGTCGCCCATGTCGTGGCCATGGTTGTTGGTGGCCTAACGGTGACACCACCACCTGCAACTAAATCAGGGGTATGCATATAACTGTTTTTGGAACGAATTTAGGTAGTAATGTTTAAACTTTTAGATGAACATTCTAAGACTTGAGTAGTTCTGCGGCATAAGCAGGTAAAATATGACAACCTACAATGAAACGACAAGGTTAATTTACTTTTGTAATTTTCATAGTATCATGTCATGTCACATGGACTCTATTATTGTGGAGATTTGCTGCTTATATAGAAAGTATTTTTTCACATCACCAGCTCAGAAAAGATTTCCTTATTCTTCGGAATCTGGGAAAAGTCTATTTATACACCCAGCGTAGAAAATATATTTGAAATTCGAACGTTTGAATATAGACTGGGAATGCAATGTGAATTCAAACTTTTTGATCAAAAACTTTTTGTTTATATTAAAAAGAATTTACATACTAAAATGATTACTGACATGACAAATTCGTCACGTCGCAATGTTTGAATTTTAATTTTTTATAATTTGCGTTGCGTCATTTTGTATTCGATGTTAAATTGTTTTATAACAGTAGTAGCTATTTTACTCGTTAAGCGCGAACGCACACGGCCGACTTTTTCACCGACTTTTTTCCACCGATTTTGTCACCGACTCAACGCACACGGCTCGGCAGTCATTTTGCCGGTGGCAATCGAGATACGTGCACATCTAGGGCTGATCATGGAGTTACAGAGGAATCAACCAGATGGGCACAGCCAATAACAGGAAAGATTATTTTTTTTGCACTATGTAACAGACTTGTCAAAATAATTTCACGTGCGCCATGTTGGTTTTCTACATAAGCATTTTTCGAAATTTTAAAATAGTATTTTCTCACTAAAAATAAAAAGTGAATTTAAACAAATGAAATTATGTCTAAATGTTCTTCCGGAATATTCTAAGCATTGTGGTGTAAGCCATATCAAATTCTGTCCAGTAGTTTCGGAGATCTTTCCGGACAAACAGACAAACAAATAAACAAACATTTTTTAAACTATTTTTTTAACTATCGTGTGGTGCTAATGATTTTAAGGCGACCTGTGTATTTTTTTCTTAATATTTCGCAATTACAGATTTTTGTACCCCTACGATTTTAATATATATAGAGATTAAAATTAATAACAGTTTCGTACAATTTAATGTAACAAACATCAAACGTTTGAACTTAATCCTTGATAAATAAACAAAACTTTTGCCAAGGAATTTTAAAAGAGCGACATCGATATTGACAACCCTATCAAGCCAGTGCACGCGGCCGACTCTCGGTCAGTGTCGGTCGATCGGGCCGGCCGGGTCTCACCGATTTATTTTACGACCGACTTTTTGTAGTTCGTGTGCGTTGTACGTTAGTAGTAACGTAGTACGTTGCAACGCACACGAACTACAAAAAGTCGAAAATGAAACATATGGATTTGTACGTCGTACAAATCCATATGTTTCATTTTCCACCGTCAAAAAGTCGGTCACCGATAATCGGCCGTGTGCGTTCGCGCTAAGTTGAGGTGATAAAGTTGTGTGTTGCGTTCGACTGCAAAGTGATTTGCCTCCCGTGCCTTTGAATCACTCGTTACGCTCAGGATTCTACTTTTGAAAACTTAGAATCCATTGCTTTCTCGGGATTTTAATGCATCTATGCATGACAAATAACTATTGTTCAATAAGTACTAAAATAAAGCGGAGTTTACGCCATTTATACATTAAGATCAAGAAAATCTCATAGTTATTATAAAACCATTGATACAAATTTTATTTTCATTTTAATTGATTGAAGATTATTTTTATAAATTATGCTCTTACTGGTTGGAAGTTGCAATAGGAACTAGGGGAAATGTGTTTAATTCAAATAATGAAAATAAAAAAGGCAATTTGCTATTTGTGTATCGTGTAACGCTAATATTACGCAAGTATTTATTGCGCAGAGTAGGGTCAATCATAAAAAAATCACTGCATAAAAAACGGGTTCTCATTTCTCATTCTCAAAAAAGATTTTTTTCCAATATTTATGAAAATATTGGATAAAAAAATCTTTAAAAAAGAATATAAATTTTGATAACATGCCTCGATAACCTAATCGCGTCGTAAATATTAGGTTAAATCATATACTTTCGTTTTCAATAAATAAAGTGAACAATATTCTAGCGGATGGTCTTTTTAGATTTTTCTTATTTTTTATTGAAATAATTCATCTTACGCGTAAAGGTTTGCCTAAATATTCCCCTCACTTGCCTATGTAATCAGTACGGGACGATCGAGCAAGGTCATTGGGTCCACTATGCGCCTTAATGCAACAAAATAGTGATCAATAAATATTCATACCAAGTGAAGGTGGATGCGTTGGCGCTGTGTGGTCTGGCGGGTGCGTAGGCAGCGGCGGGATTGTCGGAGGCCATTGTGCTGGTATTTGGCGGAAGTTGAAGCTGTTCCCGAACGGCCATTGCGGGGAGAGTGCTGATAGGACTCCCCTCTGGAAGCTGGTGTGTTTTAAAATGAAATAATGTGATGGTCCCTTATTAATAGGTCACGTTAATATCAGTAGGTACACAAACTTCTTAAATTAGCGAGTAGCTGAAATAAGTACAATTATTTATTTACGAGTGCCCTAACATTCCTGATTAACAACCAATAAAAATATCTTGAGTCAAATTCATAGTAAGACTACTTAGTATCACAGCAATAAATTTTATCAATCGTCATCATCATCATTTTTTTAACCTTCCTTCCACTCACGAGTAGGTACTATGCTGGATCCGTTGCAGTCCTTTAGTACTAGCATTTTTTTACAGTTTCTTTAAAACCCACTTGGCCAATAACAAAGACGTAGCTGACGCTGAGCAAATCTGTACGGAATGCTGAATGTTGAAAATATTAGCTCCGACAAACTTAGTATCGTTTACCTAGACAACTGCAGTGGCGGTAGCTGTACTGGCACGGCTGGTGGTAGAACGCCTAAGCGCTGGACGTCGGGCTCTTGCTGTGGCGGCGTGCCGACGGGCTCGGTACAGCATATACCGAACACCTGAAATGTACACCCTTCTTAAATCGAATGAGAAATTATTGAAGCATCTTCTTTATCTTTACATAGTATAAAACAAAGTACCTCCCACTGTCTGTGCCACTGTACGCTTAGATCTTTTGAACTACGCAACGGATTTTAATGCAGTTTTCAGCAATAGATAGTGTGATTCAAGAGGAAGGCTTACCTATATGTATAACTAGCTTCTGCCCGCGACTTCGTCTGCGTGGACTTCAGAATTGGGTCTAAAGCTTCGCTCGTTAACAATTTTTAATCTTCCCACGGGAATTATTTGAGAGATCATTAAGGAATATAAAGTACATGTCCTTTTCCATAGCATAGGTGACATGCATACTTCAAAGCTGTCTGCCCGCGGCTTAGCTCGTCAACAATTTTCAATTTTCCCTCGGGAACTACTTAAGGAATCGGGATAAAAGGTAGCCTATGTTCCTTTCCATGTCAAAGGCTACATGCATGCCAAATTTCATTCAAATCCGTTCAGCCGTTTTTGCGTGATCTAGTAACAAACATCCAAACATCCACACATCCAAACATCCACACTTTCACATTTATAATATTAGTAGGACTAGCGACCCGCCCCGGCTTCGATTTATCTTCGCTCGCGAAGCCGCAGGCGGGTCGCTGTTTCTAATAAGAGTAATTGGGAGCAAATTCAATTCTCCTAATATTTTTTCGGTTTGCTTGTTTATAACTCTCAGGTATCTGTAGGGTAGTAATTAGGTGGCTCAATACCTAACCTAACCGGTTTACATATCATTATAATTTTGATGGTAGGATTGGATGTTGGCAAAATTTAACTATGGTCGTGATAAGAGTGGTAATGGCTTGGTTATTTTTAAAACTGCTTTAATCCTGATAGCGGATCATATTTATTTGGGTTGATGAATTTTAGCAAAGTGTAGCAAAGGTATATGTTACGCTTTGCAACTGACCAAGCTTTATTGAAAGTAGGTACCTACATGACGTGTCCATGGTACTGAGTTTTCAAAATGAGATTTCTATTTTTGCACTATTAGTAGTGTTAAAAGTTTAGAAGAACTTGTCGGTAGCATTTTTTCCTACCGGGCATTAAATTTACATACTAAAATTTTTGGTTAACCGGTATTTATTGTTAGTTAATTAAGTAATAGTAAACTTTTTTTTCTTTTGATTAAAAGTCAATTTGATAAGGTTTCGTTCTATTAACATTTCGATCAATCAATGGATCATTCAACTAATTAAGAGGCTGAGTAACGCCAACGATCTTGAGATATGAGTTTCTACTGGATTACGGGTGTGGTGTACTATTGAAATTGAGGCTGAAAATAATGAATTAACCTTTGTTAAATAACTCGGATTTTCTTCTGGAAGCTGTTTTTAATGGGTGTCTTTGGCATTTTTTAACGTGAAGTTTTAATTAAAATTTGTTTTGGGGACATGGATATTCTCAGAAATATTTTCAAGAGTAATATTATATATTTTTTACTTCGGTATATTAAACAGATTTTGCTAAAAAAGTTTTAAGTGGGGCTAGATAAGCTCAGCTCAGAATTGTCAGCCTCCAGCTTTTGATCAAGTGAACGTTCGATAATAATGCGTTCGATTATATAAACCTTTGACCTGTATTCTTATATTATTTATGACTTTTTAGTGTTTTTGAAGTCGGTATGTTTGGTAGGTCTGAAAATAGGTCGTAGGCTATTTTTTATACTTCTATGTGATAGGGGTGGCCCTCTAGAATTTTTTTTGGGCAATTATGGCGAAACGTAGTTCGCGGGCACAGACAGTAATCATATAATAGTCATTGAAAATCAGAAATTGTAAAATTATTTTCTATTTTTTTCACAGACGACTACTATTTGGGTGGGGTATTTCATTACAATGATATCAATTAAAATGCAAATTAATTTTACAATTCAGAATTTTTAATAACACCATATAAGTTTTATACAATTTGATAGGGTATCTATCAAAGACATTGTAAGTATTTATGCTATCCGAACAGCTGGTGTAAACTTTTTTTTTATTTTACTTGTATTTGCATGAGCTCAGACAGAACGGTTTAACACTCTTCGCCGATGGGATGTTTCACCGAAATCACTGAGCTACACCTTAATAATGATTGGGGTGTGTGTACATACAAGGACTAAATAATTCGTTAATTAGATTCTTGGTTGAAGATTTTTATTTTTTTTGTTTGACGTCAATAAGAGGCTGTAAAGGTCTATTTTGAATAAAGATTTTTAAGTTTGAGTTCATCTACTGATTGTTGTAAGTGTCTAACAGTTTGTTACTAACCTCCATATTATCTCCACTAACATAGCTACAAGTGTCGTAGTGGCCCATGACCCACCCATCGAGGCCGGACAGATCCACCACCTTTAGCAGCGGATAACACTCTCGGAAACTCTTGCATGTCCCTTTTTTGCCGAGTGTAGTCTCGCAGTCCTGTCCGAACGCTCCTTCGTCACTCTACACCAAATAGTAATACAAATTATTGTTTAGAACTCTTGATGGAGTTAACTTTAATTTAAGATTATGCAAGGTGTAAAGTACTAAAAGAATGACAGGTAACTCCACCTATTACCTAAAAACTGTCATTCTTTTGGCACTTTACACCTTTTCTTTCCTACAGGAAAGAAACAATAATTACTGCTGCACTCAGAGACGTCAATTAATTTTAATGCATCATTAAGCGACTTGTCGTCTCAAACTATTATTATGAAATAGAGGGAGATAAAGTTACTTTAATAAAGAATTAAAAATTTAATGATGTCTCTGAGTACGGTAGTAATGTTATCTAGATATACTGAAGACAGAATCTATTTCCTTATCTATTTCATACAGGTTAAATCGATATGAGCAGCGAAAATTAAGGGCTCGTTCAGACACGCGGGAACCGCGAGATAACGAATCGTGCGGTTTTCAAAACGCAAAAAAATTGTGTATGTGTTTAGACGGCGGCGATTATAAAGCGATTCGCGTGCGCGGATAACGTCAGTTTGAAAATGGATATCGAAGTAGAAACACTGTGTTTACTGTGGTTACTCATAAAAATAATGTCTTCACCATTTCCATATACACGGTGTTTCATAATAAGTAACCAATAAATAATCAATGCGTTATCTAAAACTAATTATTAAAATGTGTTTACATGTAATGTCATTCAACCCAAAAGTTTCATGTATATCATAGTATCATCATCATGTCTATGATTTACATGAAAATTTTCGGTTGAATGACATTACGGGTTGAATAATTTTCAGTTGAATAATTACATTTCGATAAAGAATTGATTATTTATTGGTTATTATGAAACATCGTGTATATCCACCAACTCCTGCCAAGCTCGGTTCTTGGCAATTTTATTTGAATATTCCTCATACTGAAAATCCCATATTGCAGGCCTTTTCTCCACTTCATCAATAAATAATCAGTGTCGAAGCGATCCATTGCAAGCTCACGCGTGTTCTGTAGTGACGTATTAATCGCGCAGTGCCCGCAACTGAACGCTGAGGAAAGGGTCCATAGTAATAGAATCGCGCGGGCGCCGCACGATTCTATTTTCTAGTGGTTAAGTGGCGGTATTCGCGCGATTAAGTGGATATTATAGGGGAAGGTAGCCTAAAACGGGTAGGCCGCCTAAAACGGGTAAGTACTCGTACACTGCTGTATCAATCGTTAGGGTTATTGTGTTCGTGTGCCTAGAACTTCGATCAGTTTCGCTCGGATGCCGGAGTCGTGTAATAGCGTAGGTGTATGCAACGAAAGTTTTTTAGTGACTTTATTAAAAAAAATAAAGGTAAGTGTCTTACGATTAGTCAAAAATCTTTATACGAATCATGCTATTCCGTTACCATCTTATTTTAGCACTATTTAACATTAAATTAAGGTAGAAAGTTTACCGGTATTACCTTCCAATTTGAGGTTATTGTAATTTTGCATAAACATGTGCTCTTGGGCAAAACGAGTAGGGCAAAACGGGTACCTACTACCTACCCGTTATGATATAGAAAAGTGTTAAGTTCATCTTATTTTGATTTTTCTTTGTTAAAGATTCAAATTATTTAAAAATGTTATGGTTAAAAACTGAATTTGTTTTAAGTAGGTTAATTAACATTTGTTACACTTGTTTATATTTTTCTTTATTTAGAAAAATATAAAGTAAGTTAGTTTTCAATGTAAAAAGATTTCTGAACAAAGTTTCCTGCAAAAATATGTTACAATTTCAGTTTTTTCCTAATTATAATATATACATCTTATAGCCTGTCCAAATATGACTCTATCCTAAGCATACCTGTTTTGCCCGAAGGGGCAAAACTGGTATGCTAGCAAAACAGGTATGCTATACCCGTTTTAGGCACACATGTGGGCAAAACGGGTTTTTAAAAGGGTTTTGTATTTATCTCATTTAATAAATATTTGATATATAGTGCCATCATATTATGTTTTATTTTGATGCTCGATAAATATTCTATCTCATAACGTAAAAAAAATTATTCTTATAAAGGTAATTTATAGATTTTATTAACCATTTCCTTAGCTTACCCATTTTAGGCCACCTTCCCCTACCATTCTGAATTCAGGATCTGATATTCAGTGTCCGATTTAGGACGATAAATTCAGTCGCTGAAGCTCCTGATTACACGTTCACTGATTCAGGGCTCTGAATCAGACTTAAAGGACGAGCGACAAGGGACGGACGTGTCGCGTGAAAAGTGTGACAAAATGCCTCCAAGTCTGTCGAAAAACCAGCAAATTGGTATTGCCATAGCGGTTGGCTACATACATATGAAAAAAAGAAAAAAGAACGAGATGGGTGAAGGAATATTTGTTATTGCGCCAAAAGCTAGCAAGTATGAACATTATGGGTGTGTTAGAACCTAATAACACACTGTACCCGTCATTTCTGATATTTTTATTCATGTAGTTTGGATCACTTTTGTTCCAAAGATAAGGCATGTCCTTATATAATTCCAAGATATTTTGAATCACCTTCTTTTCTGTAGTCATTTTGTTTTTCGTGCGCACCCAATAGATGGAGCAAAAAACAAAACATGCGCTCACGACGATAGGCGAGCGGCGACTGAGTGTCCTAAATCCTAAATGTGATTACACCCATTCGATTTAGTATCCGATTTAGTATTTGGAACGTCTGAAACCACAGAACACAGAAAGAGGTTAGAAGGGCTATGTGGGCGGGGCACGCGTAGCCACAACTATGACTAAATGCTCATACTTGTGGCCCCGCACCGCGAACGCGTTGTTTAATCACTGACGGACAACAACAGTGAGTGTATCGTGAAGCGCGGCGCTATAAATATAAAAAAATGTCTTCTTGTGCTATAATTACTTGTAAAACAAGAAGTCAGGTGTCAAATGTAGCTAAAGAAGGAATTTCTTCTCATCGGTAAGTAGTAAATTGATCATAATGACCATATTCCATACATCATAATGTCAAAATCCACCAAAACTGATCATAACGATAAGTTACATAATATTTTTCTAAAAAATATACATTACCGGCAATGTACGCACGCGATTTTTGCCATATTACTTAGAGCGCGTAATGTAGTACACTGCTTTCGGTAGTGACGCATTTGGCTTAATGAGCATTAACGCAGTAGTCGCAGTACAAGGGATAGTGCCGCGCTAATCAAAAAACGCACGCATTACATTTTATCGATAAATGTATATTTTTAAATATTTGTATAAAGTAAAAATAACATATTATTTGTCACTTAAAATGTCATAATAATAATTATTACTTATCGATAATACAGAATGTTTGGCGAAGCTAACACCTACCCTTTCTAACATCCTATTCATATAAGTACGGCGATGTAATCAAAGATTAAAATTGTAAAATTAATTTCAATTTTCAAGATACAATTAGTTCGATTAGTAAAAAAATTATGGGTAAATTCTAAACTAATTTTACAACTTAGAATTTTTAATATCACCATAATATTTATATGACTATTTTAGCATAGGTAGGTGGCCAGCTTGTTATATCATGAATACTAGACACGCCGTTAGGACGCCGCGCTGCCGCCCGTGGTAAAGTGGTCAGTAACGGAGCTTTACATCAAGCAGTCCAGGTTCAAATCCTGGCGGGAACAAATGTTTGTGTTAGTCTTGTTCTTATTCCTACGTTAGTTTGTGTGATAAGCACGAACATTTGTTCACGAGTCTGTTGGTGGTTTTTGTATTGATTTATTTATTTTACATATATTTTACTATCAATTATACCCTTTTAATAACTGTTTTTGGACATATTATATGGTTTTTGCACCCATAAACGCAACAATAAGTCGGCATCGCGGCGATTAGGTAGATAGCGGCGCGCGGGAAGGAGTCACGTGCGTGCGGGATGCGGTGCGCGCCTTGACTGGCGATTCCGTTCAACGGAAATCAAACGGTAGGTAAATAACGTGGCCTTGAGCGCTCGACGGCCGGGAGTTTCGCTTCTATACTCGTATTATTAGTTATTCTTATGGTTTTACAGAAGCGAGAAATAACATTAACGATAATGATTTAACAAAACGGATGAGACAGGTAAAGCTATGTTTATGAATATTATATAAAATATGTAGCGTAAAGTTTAAAGAAAATACATTACATATAAGGTACTTGATTTATTCTAGGACATTTTGGATTCAATAACATCAACCTCTTTGATAATAAAAGACAGTCCCAAAAAAATCTTACAGGTAAAAATAACGACAACATAAAAATTAATTTAAAATGTAATAATCAATTAATAAATCCGTAATTATTTTCAGTTCAATATACCGTCAAGTAATAGCTCAAATGCATCAACACCCAGGAAAAAAAATACTGGTTTCTAAAGAGACTGTTATAAAACGACAAGGAAAAAAAATACAAGCACAAAATCGACGTTTGAAAAAAAAAAGTATACAAAATGGAAGATATTATTAACGATTTACAGAAAAAGTTTTCATTAAGACATGAAGATTTGAGTACTTTAAAAAACACAAATTTACAGGTAAATATTTACTTTACAAATATTTACTTCTCCATCCAACCAAAATATCCTAACAACTAAACTACCGCACGTCCGTTTGTTAGATTATCCATTCTAGTTTATGCTTTCGGACCGGTGCATTATAGTATTATAATTTTTCTTTTATTTTGCGTCTAACCTACAACATTTTTAAGCTAAAAAGCTATAATTTTGTTTCATAGAAACAAAATATTACTTGAATATTATTAATTATAAACGTATAATGAAAGTAATAATTATTTTTTGGTTTTCTAAATATATCAAATGGTTAAATTGCTGGCAATATTTAATATCGATAACTATTCATCGATGTCAATCACTAAAATAATGTTATTTGTACACGCGGCTCTTGACATCAGTGAATTTCTGTGAATGAGGAGCCCAGTGGGCGTTGTGATTGGTTCAGCCCGATTTCATGCGACTTTGCATGGGCGGTGCAAGAAAAAGAAGTGGGAGCAAAACTGGCGACAGCGGTTCCCGTACAAACGGTGCATGATTGCCTTTCTAACCTCTTTCTGTGTTCTGTGTCAGAAACCATCCTTCTCCTAAATGGGCTCCTTAATCGGATGTTATTCCTAAATGCGATTTAACTTCTCTGAATTCAGGAACGACTAAATATCGGATCCTGAATTCAGGGTGGTATAATACCCACTTTAATCAAACCGCACGATTACATCTGAACCATCTAATAAATATCTACGTAACCAAGACCCGCGCGGTTCCCACGCGATTATGCAACCGCGCGGTTCCTGCCGTGTCTGAACTAGCACTTAAATAAAATATTTAGATATCTACAAAAAGGACTCTTTATGGTAATTATTTTCAATTAATTTTTTATGCTTAATAGCTATGTTATTAATACAGAATGTCTCCTGTAATTTTGCTCCTTATTTTTATTTAACTCAGTACCTAGGTAGGTAGGTACCTATTTAAATTAAATATAAAATAAAGTGATATTTATTGAACTTAAATCAGCCTGATTTCTCGCTCCAGTTACAATTTCATATAAATGTCTTATCGTATGAGTGTCATGTGATAATTCATGTCACTGATCACTATTTCTCGTAACTATCGATTTTGATGTACAAAACTATTTTTTAAATATAAGCCTTCTTCTTATTCTCACCTTTCTAGCTTGGAATATAAGTAACTGTTTTTCTTCTCGAGTGCTGTTTCCAGTATCGCGCTTAGCTCGACTAACTGCAGCTGCAAAATATTCGTATAAATTACTAGATTAGTATAAAATTCGAGTTTTTTAACTCTATACCATTAAAACATAATAAAAATACACATAAAAAGGTGACCATTTGTAAAGATGACCATTTGAAAATCTGATCTAAAAGGAAACAATCATTATCTCAAAGGCTGTCAATTAGTTTTTTACCACATCTATTCGAAAAGACTATACTTGGTTCCCCGTAAACAGGGAGCAAAATAGATTTTTTTATTTATTTAGAATGTGGATATTATCAGTAAAACTTCCAATCACCAAAGAGTATTTTGTAAGTGATTTTGTGTGTTACGTTGTATGTTACGAGATTACTCTGTCAATTGTGGACATAATTTTCAAAATTCCCTTGTATTCGATAGAGTACACTCCTGAGGTGGTCCCATTGTCACCAGTCAGGATCTGATAATGGCATTCCAGGAAAATCGAAGGAAATCCTTCAATTCCGTCCAACTTGATTAATGTTTTCAAGCAATTCAGGGATTTGCGTCTGGTAGGTAGTCGTGAACCAACCTGATGATAGAAGGGTCCTTAACTTTTAGGAGTTACAAGGTTAGTTTTTGAATACAATAAGACACCTATTGACCCTTAATTGTATTCTTTCAACATACTTCGGTGATAAGCTAGCTCACGATATTAAATTCACAAAAAAAGTAAAAATAAAATAAGTAATTACATCTAAATGTTGTAATTACTTATTTTATTTTTACTTTTCACAGAAACTTTCAACAGACTTCAAATACACAAAAAGTCATAAATAATATAAGAATACACACAAGATCACATTTTTATATTGAAATCGGTGCCGTGCGATGATTTCCTAGAAAGTCTTAATTTTTATTTCTTTCTCTTGTCTGATTAACTCAAAGTGAATGTAAGATGTAAGTAAATAAATTCTTACTCATAAGTTTCACTTATTTTCCTATAAAGGGTAATAAAAGTGGAGTACCTATCCATCTCGGAAGCAACCCTATATTCTAGGCTCGAGTGACGTACTTTGAATCCGTACTTTAGAATCGTTCGCTCCGGTCTGGATTTGAAGCAAAACTCTCCTTTAAAATAGTACTTTGCTCCCGTAGTAAACAATCTACTATTTGTACACAATTTTGGACACCTCGTCGAATTTTAAGATTCCAAATTCTTTAAATTTATTTGAATAGAGAAATATTAACTCTACGACATATGATTCGAATTTGCTTCTAACGGCATTTTTTTACACTGTAATTGCATTTACAATGAAGTATTACCTACATGTTCATTAAGAAAATTGAGTACCTTTCAATAAACTGATCTGTTATTATTTTTGCAGAACTTAGTTCTGTGACAAAATGTTATAGAATTTTTCAATTCTCATACTCCGAAAGTAGACAAACTACCACCTATCTCTATCAGTAAACGAATTTTCGCTGTCTTTTCGTTTTCGAGATTCGTGTCGCTCAGCTGGGGTAACGTAACCCCACAGCTGGACCACACCTATCTTTGGAACGCGCAAGCGACAAACTCTGAAATTAGCCGAAAAACTCCGACAAACTACTGCTTTACTATTCGAGAAAATTCATTTTCGCTGCGTCGCGCTTTGTTTTGGAGATCCAGCTAGTTCAGGTGCAACAATTTTGTTGCAGGTAAGCTCTGACACGGTAATAGTTACTATTACCGTGGCTCTGAAACGGTAGATTGACAAACTGAAACTTCGACAAACTTCCGCCTTTCGATATCAGCAAACAGATTTTAGCTATATTTTTTCGTTTTCGAGATCGTTGCGTTTTCGTTTCGAACGCGCAAACGACAAACTCTGAAACTCGCCGACAAACTCTAGACATTATAGCGGCATACTCAAACAATCTATTTTTCACCGTTTTTTTTGTGGCCTAGCTGGAATCAGCCACACGCTTTTATCTATATATATAAAAGCGAAATATCACTCACTGATTAATCACGAAATCTCAGAAACTATAACACCTACAAACTTGAAATGAAAATTGGCAGGTAGGTTCCTTATAGGGTGTAGACATCCGCAAAGAACAGATTTTATGAAACGGGGGTTGGAAGTTTGTATTAATATAGATATAATAATAACTAAGAAAGCGTTGAAGTCTTTTAAGGCGAAACTTAGTTTGCGGGCACAGTTAGTAGAATCATATAATTCCTCCCGTAAAACTGTCCAAATGGAGTTAAGAATACTACGTAAGATAAGTATGTTATTTTGTTAATATTTAATTTGACATGAACGCGCGGAGAACTATAAAACTTGTTGGTTAAAAAATCATATTTAATTTTAATTTTTATGTCATCTTAATTTTACCGTAATATTCCACATTATGTTGATTGAAGATGAAATGGATAATACTCTAATGCATTACAAGTTGCCTTTATTGCATGAGAAGATTAGTCATCGACGTTGTTTACGGCTTACAAACATGATTGTAAACACGCATTTTAAAAATAATTTATTTGGGATCACTTGGTAACGGTCCCCGTTATATTGTCAAGAATTTATTGAATTCTGATGCCACACGAGTAGCGCATTGCGTTGGAAGAATATTAATATAAAATAAAACTCTTTGTCTCTCTTTTTACTCTATAATCTCCGCAAGCAAATGGTCAAGAACTGTCCAAATCACAATTTCTTCCGATTTTTTCCGAGTTTGGAGCTTCGCGTAAAGTTGGTATTTCGCGAAAATGGTCTTTGCGTCTAATAAACGAAGTGAAGTTTCTTGTTTTGATTTGTATGTTATGTGTAAAATTATCCAAAAGTACACATTCTAAACTTTATGTACTCAAAAGCCATATTTCAAATTTTATCGATTTTACTATAAAAGGGTTGATAGAGACTGAATATTTCCTTAACCGACTTCAAAAAAGGAGGAGGTTATCAATTCGGTTGTATTTTTTTTATGTTTGTTGTTACCCCATAACTCCGTCATTTGAAAAACCGATTTCCAAAATTCTTTTTGTATTCAATAGAGTATACTGCAAGGGTAGTATACTGTATTCAATAGAGTGTCTGTACCTATTCTTATATTATTTTTAACTTTTCAGTGTTTTTGAAGTCGGTTTTTATTTTTGTTATTGTTTTAATGGTCTTTAGTTAAGTTGCAATGTTTTTGTGCTTATATTACTACTCTGACCGACGTAGGTCGAGAATAAAGAAACATCAATACATTTTATTATGTAGGTACACTCGAGTACAAAAAGATCGACACGATCAAAGTTACAAAATAATATTTTACAAAAAATAAAAACCGACTTCAAAAACACTGAAAAGTTAAAAATAATATAAGAATAGGTACAGACATCACACTTCTATATTGAAGTCGGTGCCAAACGATGATCTCCTAGAAAGTCTTATTTGTCACCGACTTCAATATAGAAGTGTGATGTTGTCTGTACCTATTCTTATATTATTTTTAACTTTTCAGTGTTTTTGAAGTCGGTTTTTATTTTTTGTAAAATATGTTTTATTTTTAACTTTTTAGTGAATGAAGTCTTTTTATTGAAAGAAACCCTAATACAATACCAGCTCACCTTCGGTGAACTGGTATTAAATTAGGGTTTCCCTCGATTTTCATGGGATCCCATCATCAGATCCAGACTTTGGTGACCTTGAGACCACCCTAGAAGTATATCCACCACCTCTATCGAATACAAAAAGAATTTTGAAAATCAGTCAACAATTGGCGGAGTAATCGCGTAACATATAGATACACAAAACACGTTGGACACGTAAAATTTTTATGGTTTTCATCGATTTTTATGGGATCCCCTTATCAGATCCCAACTTTGGTGATCATGGGACCACCCTTGGAGTATCCTCTATCGAATACAAAAAGAATCATCAAAATCGGTTCATAAACGACGAAGTTATCCGCGAACAAACATAAAAAAAGCATATATACGGTCGAATTGAGTAACCTCCTTTTTTCGAAGTCGGTTAAAAAAAGAAGGTATAAGTACTCTACCAACTCTACCTTAATGTTAAGTCAATAATGTCTGTCAATCAATGTATTTACATATTTTGTAACTTTGACCGTATCGATCTTTTTGTACTCGAGTAAATAAAACTTTCATTATTTGTGTAGGTAAAGGGTTCAGTAAAAAGTAATGTTTGTAAAAGGCGGTTTATTGTTTTTTACAAGCTTTTATTTAAGCTTTTATTTAGTATGTATGTTCGGGTGAAATCTTGCAACTCAATTTTGAAGCAGATATCTTTAACCGATTGAGCTGAAATTCTGTATAGACGTTCCGGCAAACGAACTTGCAAGAATAATGCGTTGAATGAGATGAACAGACTGAGAAACGTGTCCAGTGATAACTAAAAAGTAAAAAATAAATTAAATGTAAAAAAAAACCTTTTTAAAAATAAGCTTTTATATGCGCTAAAAAGAATAAATAAACTTTTACACTAAAACTTTCACTTATAACGTCATTTCACATTTGACACAATTTATATGACATAAAAGCTTGTCGCGAGATTTACTTTTGTAGAGAAACAAGTAAATTAAATAATTTGATGTGAATAATTTTATACATTACAATTTTCAAACTAAGTCAATACGAGTAGGTACTTAAAAGTACTCTTTTAAGTACTTTTAAGTTACACACAAGTAAATCCCGGGACAAGCTTTTATGTCATATAAATTGTGACAAATGTGAAATGACGTTATAAGTAAAAGTTTTAGTGTAAAAGTTTATTTTTTCTTTTTAGAGCACATAATTTTATTCAAATCAACAGCTAGTAAGTTATTTGAAAAGAGCAACCCAGGAGTTTCTGGTTCACTTTTTTCTGGGAAGTCAATATTCCGAGTGAGTGATTTCAAATTTAAACAAACCAATTTTAATATTTTCACGTGTATAGTTCATATCTACAAAAAAAAATATTTTTAACCAGTTATACATTTTATGGGATATAAGGGGAATATTACAGCGCATGAACATTGTAGCTTCAATTTATTCCAGTAGCTATTTTACTGCGATAAAATAAATCAACGCAACCGTGCTCCTTGTACTCCAATTTGATCATAAATTAATTTAAATGGGATAAAAAGTAACGAACGTACGAACGTCAAGCCTTGAAGTTGTTCTGAGTGTATCAAATAAAATATGCACACACAAATTAGAATCTTAGCGCATAAGCAATAAAGTCTAACTTAATTTGTCAGTAGGTATAATGATAATGTGTATCTGTTAAAGGTTCCTAGGTTCTACATGAAAAATTCTTGACGGTTCAATTAATTGAAAATAGACCTTACGATAATGCCACAGAGATAATTTTGTTAAGCAGCTGACTGAATCAATTCGCGGTCGCCTAAAATAGCTGCAAGCAGCATGCAATTGCAATGTGAACCGTTTATTGCACTTATAGCTCTTCCTTGAACTTTGCAATGGATTTTGTGAATGAATTAAATTTTGTTCTATCGTTAAAATAATGAAACACTCGTAATAGTTTTGTGTTGCGAAAAGTATTTTTATACCATTCCCCCTCTAAAAAGCTTATTTTATTCACTAAAAACAGTGAATAAAAAGCACCTTTAATCACTGTTTTGATGTTTGAATTTAAGACACTCCGATATATTCGACCTCAATCTCAATGCTGTACAACCTACTTGCACAGAAAATACTCGATATTAAATGTCTATTTTCGCTTAAATCTTTCTTTTTCTCGTAGTCATGGTATAATGTATAGTATGCAACTCTTGAATAAAACGGATTTATACCGAGGGCCATGAATGACTCGCGGCGCTCTGGATTCTAACACTTAATCACTCGCTACGCTCGTGATTCAATCATCATGGATCACTCCCTACGGTCGTTAGAATCCTTCACTTGCTCGTGATTCAACTATGGCCCTCGCTTTAAATCCGTCCTTTATTTACTAGTTGCATTATATACTATTAATTAACCTAATAAGTTACGTTCGGTGGCCGGATTTGTCACATAAGATCAAGACTTAATCATACATAACGCACACAATCGATATCATTTCGAGATTTATCTCTAGTAAATGTCGATTGGACACAATGAATAACATCGATGGATTCCGGGTTCGGCTCCATTGGACGTAAATGTCAACGGAGTCACAATTTCAATCACCAGTCTTGAGTCTTGGATCGGATCTAATTAATAAGCATTTACGAAATGGCAACGCCAAAAAAATGTCGTACCTACATCTTATGGCGCGTTTAAACTAAGCACAGTTATAACAATGTTCGCAAAATAACGTCATTATTTCATTCATTCGTCATTATTTCAAATAATAAAGTCATTATTTCAAATAACATAGACACTGTCTAATTATGATAACGAGACGTGTCTAATTATGATAGCTAAGTAAAATTTGATCAAGAAAGATAAATTGTATAAGACAGCATATTAAAAATCCAAAAGGGTTTCCTTACAGTTTTAGTCAAAATCCTACATAAATATTTTTGATAATCGTGTAGCCGTGGTCATCGTCATTTTTTAATATATTTTATTTTAAACATTTTAAGTAGGTATCCAAAATATTTTCATTTTGTCACTTTTATTATGTGCGAGTATATAATCTTAGGTACGAGTACGAGTATTTCGTTAAGTTGGTATAGTAAATAAATTCGGCGATAAATTCCAGCTAACCGCTAATCTGCGCCGACCCTAATGGACAAGATTTGATTGATATGATCGGCCATAGCGATGTGTGGGCGGCGAACGATTTGCATTGAATCGTTCCCAAAATTATTTTTTGGATAATAGCATCACGTTTCTTAGAGTTAGTGTATCACAGGTTGATGACCATCATCACAGATGTTGAGGAAATTTTAGACAGAGAACTAATTATTTGATAAAATAGGAGAATAAAATAGAATCGATTATATAGTTATTCGTTTTTTTTTTATTTTGTACTTGATGCATAATCCGAAATCCGAATGGTTAAATATTTCCATATAATTTACATGGCTCTTGTTAATTCGGATACCAGTTAAGAGCTTAATATGATTTTTGTCATCTTTTAGACATTAAATTATGATATTATTATAATTAAATGTGCAATTATTATAAATCTGTATTATAAGATTGACATTTTTATGCCAGTATAAAGTAACAAAATAAAATAAAACTGTCCATTATCGGCAATGGATATCGGTTTACTCTAGTTCCGATCGTTTTGGTAGCGGCCGGACATCTCAGTTTGCAAATAACTTTCTCTAGCCTCAAAACCCCATACCGTGTAACGCGCATTGTTTTGTGTCCTCAACATACGAATAAGTAATGCTATTCACTTACCAAAATAAATAAATATTGATAATTTCCACCACACACGAAAGTTATTAAACAGTCTCGTATATTTCAAATACATGAACATGCAATTTATATTTTATTATCATGGTCTTGCTTGTCCTTATTTTTACGCATTTGTATTTTAACCACTTCGGGCAAAGATTCAAGAAAATATTGTATAGTACAGTGTTCAAAATATTATAGGGAATTAACACTATATGTAAGGAAATTGTTCTATCTACTTCTTTATTCTTACGATTGAGTTTGATTGGATGTAATTTGCCAAACGATTTTTATTTTAGTTAAAAGTTACAAAGCGTTAAAAGAATTAATTAGTAAATGCATGGCATTTTAGGATTCAAAAATTATAGTAACACGCTTACCGTTTAATATAATCGCATCGTCTGTATAGAAACCGCCATCTTTCGAGGAAAATCCGTAACTATTGTCAGAAACACTACCGCATATCGAAGGCAGAAGGCCCAACCAGAGGAGAGCTAATTTTCTTCCCATAGTAAATACTACATGCACAAATAAACGAAAATAAATTGAAAGATTCCGCGACGCGAGGATGTGCTGCCCGCAAGGAGTCGCGTCGCAAAATGCTTTGGCGTCTTCATTCGCTGCCTTTATAATATTTTTACACTGACGCTCTACATTAGGTTAAAAAGATAACAGAGCTTTTTCTCCTTTTGTAGCCTGACATTTCGATACAAACGAGCTTTATAAAATATGATGACAACCATTCGGTTGAATGCGCCGGAGGTATCATTCGATTGATGGTGTTTATTTTTGCAGAATTCACACGCTTCAAAACAAAGAGTGATTTTGGGGGTCAACGTACGTGGTTTTAGTTTGCAATTTTAAGGACCCGTTCGTAACGAGATGTGCTTAATTCGTTTGCAGTTTGATCCTTTTTATTTTTATCCCATAGTATATCGCGATTGCTATTAATTTTTTAATATTGATGCGTGCAATATCAGATTTTATTTCTATTTGAAGTTTAATAAAATAGCCAATATCCAACTTTCAGACATTTCAGGCCTGAAAGTATTCCCCGTGTAGGTAGTTCTTAATTTCGAACTTAGATGTAAAAAGTAGCATATGCTCTTAGGAATTTATAAATAAACAGTGATTGGTACTCTACCAATCTTTAATACATCTTCATCAAATCAAATTTGCATTTATAATTTTATATTAATGGTGGGCAGAATTTACAAGATTAAATTAAAAAGGTTATATATTTGAGAATGTTCATCACAATCAATCACTTTGCCCAATCTAATAATTATTATAGAATATTAATAACGAGAATCATCTAATAATAATGTTATTAAAAATACTGACCCGTAAAACAAAAGCATAGGCGTTCCGCAAGAAAAACATTTATATTCAATGAGATATTAGTTATCAAATGAAAAACAAAGCGTGTGTCTGTTATAAGCTAATATCTCTCGAAACATTTATACCTGTGTAGTCAGTCCAGTACAAATTTTAAAAATGAACAAACTCAATTTATCTTCCCCACAGACGTATAAAGAAGATCTTTCCCTACTCTATAGTTTACACAATATATTTTCATAATCTTCGTCAAAATAGGTAAGTCAACTCATTAGGCGTAAAAAGTGTCCGTTAACTTAGGCTTAAATTATATTAATTTACGGTCCACATTAAAACATTTTAATTATCTACTAAAAACGTTACTACCGAAGTTTTCACTGTCCATGATGATGCAGTAATTTAAGACCAATTCGATAAAAGGCCCATTAATATACATAAATTACACAACGTTGATCCAGTTTTCCTGTCGATAATATTACTTATTATATGGCATGACAGACCATACCCTAATCCTTCTCATACGTGGTACAGCTAAGTACGCCAACACAAAAAAAACAACCGATGCGATGTTGGTACGACGTCAATGACCGATTGAAATTATGCTCATTAATATTTGTGACTAGCGCTGACAGAATATAATCCGTGACTACTACCTTTAAGTACCTACTGTAGTAATTAAACCATTAATCTGAATATTACTGAAGAAATATGGGCATTTACTCCTGTGAGTTTTAGGTAGGTCTGTATATATGTGTGATGACAAGTTTCTTATGCGCCAGTTCAATTTTTTCATACAGCAGGTGAGCAAGGTTGACAAACTAGCAGACTGCCCACGTGATAGTAAGTGCTTACTTGAAATTATATCTACCTATCACATGGATTGCGGGATATAAAGGTTAGGTTTTTTTACCTTTCGACGCATAGTGCCAGAAACGCAAATTACCGTACACGCAAACAATGATTTGAATAAGTGCGAACGGTCGACTATCGATGACCGATTTTTTGACGGTGGAAAACGAAACATTTAGCTCTACGTTGCAACGCATACATACTACGAACAGTCGGCCACCGACAAAGTGATAAACGTATGCGTTGAGTCGGTCGGAAAAATCGTCGCGATTATAGTGCCTGCAAAAAGTCGGTCGTGTGTGCTCGCCCTTAAGAATCTTAAGATGTTTCTGAAAATACCGGCCAAGTGCGAGTTAGACTTACACACCTAAAGCTCCGTACCAACTTATAATATGAGTATAAAAGTTCCTAACCATATACATTTTTACGGTTTTCTTAATATATGCTGTAAGATTACCTACTTCAAGATTATAGGTCACGGAGTACATTACCTCCGTGTTGTATTCTAGGTCAACGGGAAGTACGTCTACCCTATAGATTTCATTTCCCTTGTATTGTGAAATCGCAAATATTTTTGTGTATATTCGGTAGGTCTGTAGGTCGAATAGGTTGTAAACTATCTTTTATACCCCTAGGTGATAAGGGTTTTTTTTGACAATCATAATGGCGAAAAGTAGTTCGCGGGCACAGCAAAGTCTAATATATAACATTCTCGTGTCACAGTATTTGTAACCAAACTCCTCCGAAACGGCTCAATCGAGCTTTACGATTTTTTTGTTTATGTTTGGTAGGTCTGAAATAGGTCGTAATAGTAGATTATGCACCAAGGGATTAAAGCAGTGTCTAACGTCACGGGCACCATATTGAACCCCGAGGGTAACGAGGGACTCTAGAGTTATGTAGAGTCCTAAGTGAAGCGAGGGGTTCAAGTCGCCTAAGACGAAGACACTGCTTTATTCCAGAGGTGAATACTCTACTTTTCATACCATCTGCGAGACAATAAAAACTCAGGGCTCTATAACCAATTACTTAGGTGGTTAAACACTGTCACATTATCATTATCACTATAACTATGGTTAAAATTATGATATCATGAAAACCATAAAATACAAAAATAAAGATTTATTTTTCTCAAGCACGAACACATCACGCAATAATTATATCTTAAGTAAAGCTTAAAACATTACAAAAACTTAAAACATATTTAATAATAATATAACAAGTATGAACTTAGTCTACATATCGATTTACAATACGATACGATCAGCTGCTGGACCCTGTCAATGACCTATAGTAGCACGTAGGACGAATATGTTAACAATAAAATGGTATCAAATAAAATTCTTTTATTTTTCAACTTTATTGTATATAATAATAATTACTTTGAAACAGCAATTAATTACTACACACATCTGTTGAAATAATTCTCAAATAGTCGACAACCTATTGACCCCAAATAAAAAAAAGCTGAAGCACCTGGACATTTACCTACTTACGTTTTTTAACTTTATCAATAAAACACTGAATAAACTTCTAAAAAGACTGTATTATTGATGCCACAAAACACATTCCACTAATCACTTTATTAACGTAAGCAACAAGATATTACAATTTTGAAATACGTAATGGTGTTGGCGGCAAAGTTTTAGCTATGAAAACAATACAACGGAATACTGTTGGTGCAAATTATGGAACAAATTGTAGAAACATTCTTTATTTTTAAATATGCCGCGTAATTTTTCCAAATGCTGTTTATCCGCTTTCAGCGAGTGTTCTTGCTTTACTCTGCTTTTATTCGTTTTTATCGATAGTTAATGGTGGCCGTCAAAAGACACCCTTGTATAAACCTAGTATAACTCGATTTGTGCTTGTTTGCTGTGGTCATTTGAGGTTATAATATTTAAATATAGTTAATGGATACACTAAAGTAGTCTTTATTCACTGTTAAAAATTAACAAAGTTCAAATGAGATCAATCATCATCATCATTTCAGCCAACAGACGCCCACTGTTGGACATAGGCCTCCCCCAAGGATCTCCACACCGATCGGTCCTGCGCCTCTCGCATCCAGCGGCTTCCCACGACCTTCATCAGGTCGTCGGTTCACCTTTTGGGGGGCTTACCAACGCGGCGTCTCTTACGGATCTCATCATTACTTATCGTTCACGTAAAGAAACTCCGAGCATAGCCATCTCCACCCCCCACCCCTCCTCCCCCAAATTAATGAGATCAATACAGTTAAAGATTTCGTCGCAGCTGATAAGAGCTCGGTGGTCGAAGTGGTCAAAGCGTCAATACGGTACGTTAGAGACACGGGTTCGATCCCCGCCCGAGACGAAATTGATTAATTCAGCATTTTTGAAAAAAATCAAAGTTCTTTATCGAAATTTAACTATTTTCAAATTAATATAATTATTTACACGAAAGTATAAACAAGTATAATAATATGGAAATAAAACCAATCAACAAAACGGTCGCCCGGTCGAAAAACTGACAGCTTTCAGAGATAATTTGTTACTTTTTTGTACATTTCTCTTTGATTGCGCTGTTGCCATATTGTGCATTTTGATAGATCGGAAGAATAGCTATACCGAAGATAAACCTCGTTTATTTGTCAAAAAATATTCTAGAGTTATTCTCGTTTTATACTAAGTATAACTATACCTAGTATAAGGGTGGAATAAATGTGGTATAACTCATTTTTATTTGTAAGAGTGTTAGAGTTTATAAAAACATTATTTACACAGATAGAATGTCTTTGTCTCTAGTGG
Organism: Schoenobius gigantellus; assembly: GCA_963935595.1. NCBI lineage: Eukaryota > Metazoa > Arthropoda > Insecta > Lepidoptera > Crambidae > Schoenobius > Schoenobius gigantellus. Next base: position 25,478,541 of record OZ012542.1, read on the forward strand.
ATGCAAGCTACTGCTGTATGGGCGTAGAACCTTTGCCTTTCTAAGCTAGCATCTATGCTAAATTTTCATACAAATTTTATGTTCCATATTTAAAACACTTTAATCCCTTGGGAGTTTCATACAAAATTATATCCCTTGGGATATAATGTCTTGCTTTACGTTGAAGTTAAGGGGGATCTAATTGAACATTGTCGAGCAGGTGGTATGAAAACTATTTTTTATACCCCTAGGTGATTATTATTGCAAAACGTTGTTCGCGTACACAACGTGTATAAATAAAAATGAATCGTCGAAATGTAGTATGTCCGCGCATAATTTACAACGATACGCGATATTTTTTATTTTGGTGTAGGTATTCAATATTGTTAGGACAAAGCTTGTATAAAAGAAAATATTTGAAATATTAGTCGAAAAAGTTAAAAATCTATATAATAAAAGGAGATGTTCCCATCTATAGACGCACGCACAGCCGTAACCGCTACTGGTAGAAACGTGAAATTTGGACAGTTGTTTTAATTCAAAATGCGGACGCAAACTAAGAAGGGATTTAAAAAAAAAATTACCCTAAAGGGATGAAATAGGGGTTGCAAGTTTGTATGAAAAAATCTTTAAATAGGCAACGATTTTGATAAAGCTTGAGATTCATGCTCTTAAAAATATTTCATTGAACACGTGTTTCATGGTTTACGGAACTCACTGCCTTAGGGTGCAAAATAGGAGTTGAAAGTTATGGAAAATATTTAAAATCTGCTCCAATTTCTATGAAATTCATTATCCGGGCTTAAATAGGCTACAAAATTATTTTTCCTACAGGAAAATATAAATTCCTACGGGAAAACAATAATAACGCGGGTGAAGCCGCGAGCGGAAAGCTAGTTTTCATATAAATAATGAGTGACTGACGAAACTGACATTCAGTTGTTTAGTTTCTTACATTGTTTTTTTGTCAAAAGGTCTCAAAATTTTCATTTTTAACTAGCTGTGCCCGCGAACTAAGAGTAGGTACATTTCGCCATAATAATTGTCAAAAAACCCTTATCACCTGGGGATATAAAAATAGTTTACGACCTATTCTCAAACTTACCGAATATACACAAAAAAAAATTGGTGAAGCCATTTCGGAGTGGTTTGGTTTCAAACACTGTGATCATTGATTTACTACCAAACCGTTTGGTAGTAAATCAATGACTGTGATACGAAAATGTTATTATATTAAAAAAAGATAAACGATGTGAAACCGGAGCGGGTAGCTAGTTTGATATAAATTTCAGTTTGATATCTCTACGCTTTCTCGAGAAAAAGCGACAGACAGACGGACAACAAAGTGATCCTTTAAGGGTTCAGTATTTTCCGTTTGAGGTACGGAACCCTAAAAAAAGATTTACTTTAAACTAGCCACAATGTGTTTATATACTTCTTTATTTTTCTGCGTTAAAATGAATGAATATATTCTTTGTTGCACTAAGAACAACTTGGATAATAACAATAACAGATACCTACATGAAAATTACTATTCTAAAATAGTAATTTCTGCCAGGCAACCTTATTAACAAAATGTAGTAAATATCAGATAGTGTACCAACTGTAGTGATGATATAGCTACAATAATATGTTGTGCTAATTTTGATAATATCATTAATCTTGACGTGTCCCGTTACTTACGATTAAGCTTATGATCCTCTTCTCTTCATTTGAGTCGGAGCAAAAAAACTGTAACACATCGCCACAGAAGATATAAAAGTACATCGCTGTGGTCGCAATTACCTATACTTTGTTATAAGTTACAAGTTTATATATTACTAGCTTTCCGCTCGCGACTTCGCCCGCGTTATTTTTGTTTTCCCGTGGGATTTTTTTTCCCGTAGGAAATTATTACCCTATCCCCTGGTCTCGAACTACCCCTATACCAACTTTCTTAAAAATCGGTTCAGTACTTTCGAAGCCTATTCAATACAAACAAACAAACAATCAAATCTTTCCTCTTTATAATATTAGTATAGATTAATTAAAAAATCTCTAAGGTTATAACTAGTGCTAACATTGTTAGGCACGTAGGGATTTGGTTAGAATAAGTTGAGTTAAAGGTTTTAAAAATGTAAAAATAGTAGATTATTGCACCGAGCACAAAGTAATTTATTATTGCCCTCGTGCTTGTTAGATCCAAATCAGGCACTCGGTGCAATAATAAATTACTTAAGGCGCATAGTGCTCCCAATGACCTTGCGTCGATCGTCCCGCACTGATTACATAGGAGTGAGTGAGTGAGAGCGAGGGGAATATTTAAGCAAACCTTTACGCGTAAGATGAATTATTTCAATAAAAAATTAATAAAGGCGAATAAGAAAAATCTAAAAAGACCATCCCCTAGAATATTGTTCACTTTATTTATTGAAATCAAATGTATATGATTTAACCTAATATTTACGAAGCGATTAGGTTTACAGTTTTAAAATCGAGGCATGTTTGGGTCACATTTTAACCAAGTTTTAATTAATTTATCAAAAAATTAAGAAGACCATCCTCTAAAGAATGCGTTGAATAATAACATATCTTTTTTAAAGATTTTTTTATTCAATATTTATGAAGAGAATCGGTTTTTTCTGCAGTGATTTTTTATGATTGACGTTACTATGCGCCTTAAGGGGCCACAGTACCTATCACTAGCGACGCCATTCGTTTTTTATTAATTATAATGAATTAAAGACGTTTCTACAAAAAATAGAACAGTCAGGAAGTCAATATATATATTGTAGATTTTTGAGGGCCATTCAGGCATAGATTAAAAGTATAGGAATAATCATAATCAGAATTATTGCTAAAAGTGGCCACTTTAAGCAATAATTATGATTTCGACTATTTTATACGGTTAATGTGTACAAAATACGTAAATATAAATCTGAAGTATCTATATTGAGTTCCTGACTGTGCTATTTTTTGGAGAAACGTCCTTAATTTATCATAATTAATAAAAAACGAATGGCGGCGCTAGTAATACTTTTCTTTCAACTATTACCTATAGGAATAGTAGATAAAAAAACTTACGTCAAAAAATGAAAATAGAAGTTTAAGATTTTACGTATTGTAGGTACTCTTTTACGTGATTTTAAGGGTAAAAGGTTTTCTATAACACTTTCGGCTTCATTTAAAATGTTTTCCGGAGTTAATGAGTCGCTAGATGATTCCATTTTAATTCTTAATACGAAGCACTCAAAATAAGACACTATCACACTTTAACTATTCTAAAAACATTGTCACGCAAAATTATTAAAGCTCCCGCTAATTTACATTTTTAAATCAGAGTTGGCAGCAATCATTTTTAAAATTTGGAACAAGTAGGATAGAAACGAATAATACGTATATAAACTAAGAAAGTATCGATATCCCCTGGCTGAATAGATAACTATTCCATTGAGATTGGTAACTTCTTTGTGCGATTAAAAAAAACTGTGCAATAATGAATTATGATGAAATTAAAGCATAGTTGGAAGAAAAATGTATTATTAAACAATATTGAAACCAATTAAAACCAAGTGTTCTACCTCGGACAGGATTTTAACCTGCGTCTTCAAGATGCTATGACCACCAGGGCCCCCGAGGAGTTATCCAACGTGAGCGAAACTTCAACTGTATCAATTTCTTTTGTTGTTAAGCTCAAGTAGTTATTAAATATTTAAAAAAATTAGTTTCCTCGTTCCGGCTTCGCATGAGTAAAAATTTATTTACTTATATCGAACAAATACTACGAAAAACAATGATATTATGTCGTATGGGTACATAAAAAAATCAAAGCAACTCTTTTTTTGGGTGGGGTAATCTTTTTGCGATTCGACAATGGGCTAAGCTGACTAGGACGCCCACTTGGACATGCCGTATGACTGGTCCACCAGCAGCGGCTAATACGCTCTTGTCCCCCAACCCTACTAAACCCACCCTCAGGAACTTTCTCACCCCCGGTGGATGTACATTCGGACTGGAAAGGATAACCCCACCTTTTTTAACGTTGAGAAATGCATTAGGCATACCTCGCGCCTGGGAAAACGCGAGGTTATGTCGGACTCTCCGCGGTCGCTGAAGCAGAGACAGAGTGCCATCCAGAGACCGCGTCCTACCAGCTAAAACCCAACGATGCCCCCTCACAAAAGTCACAAAGCTTTTTTAATCAAAAAATAATGACCAACAATTTCATTCGCAATAATAAATATTTAATTAGGTCAATAATCGAGACAAATAAAATATAAGTACAAAAAATGAAACCGACTTCAAAAAACTCGAAAAAGTCATAAATAATATAAGAATACATACAACATCACAGTTTTATATTGAAGTTGGTATCAAGTAACTAGATATTAATTGCTCTTTTCATTTTTTTAAACCGAATTCAATATTAAACTGTGATGTTATATAATATGACACGTATTCTTATATTATTTATATGTAAGTACATTTGTACATATACTTAGAGCATTCATGGTTAAATGATCTAAGGTACATATATGACTTTTTGGTGTTTTTGAAGTCGGTTTTATTTATGTAAAAAAAATTTTTTCAATCTTTTTAGTTTGCCTTGGCTCAAATTCTAAAATTCATACATGCGTTTTAGAATTTAAGCCAAGGCAAACACCAAAATAACTTAAAACGTCTTTCGCTCTAAACAGTATTGAAAGAATTATTCCAGAACTACTAATCTACCAGAAACCTTCCATCATCAGCTAAGTAACATGATATGATGACTACAAGATGCAAATATCTGAATATATTCAGCAAAAGCATGAACCACCTCGGACGTGCCTTTGAAATTCAAAGGTTTCCCTCGATTTTCATGGGATCTCTTCATCAGATCATGACATGGTGACAATGGTGGTCCCTCGAGAGTAGGTATACTCTTTCGATTACAAAAAGAATTTTGAAAATCGGTCCACAAATGGCGGAGTAATCGTTGAAAATACATAAAAAAATAGATTCAAATTCAAATTTTCAAATTCAAATTCAAAAATCTTTATTCAACTTAGGCCTTTACAGGCACTTATTGACGTCAAAACAAAGCAAAACATTCTAATTTAAAGAAAACATAAATTTTACCTTGTATGTGCATACATCCTGAATATACCTACTCAAGATGTCTGCAAATACAAGTAGTAAAGAAAAAAAAAAGTTGAATCTACACCTGTTCGGAAATTGGGAGAGCCTTCTCGAGAAGAACAGGCAAGAAACTCGAAAGGTCAAATTTTTTATCTCCTCTTTTAAATCGCCATTTACAATTTTGGTTTTGTTACATAGTCATTGAAAGTTTTTAAAAAAATACAATCGGTATGCTTACATACACTTAAAATGTCAAAAAATAAGTTATAGACGTATACATTAATCATAATACAATAAATTATGTTGTTACCAAACATTTGATAACTTAGTCTAATTCAAAATCAGTGTCAGTTCTTTTCTGCCAACAACATTTGTTAACATCAATAGCTATACACAACAACACGATTATTGACATTATAACGAATAATAACTTCATATTAACACCAGGCATTGGCATCATATAAATAATCGTTGAGTTTATAATATCCTTTACTCATTAGAGTCTTTTTTACATGCGCTTTAAACTTATGAAAGGCAAGTCAGTTACACTATGTGGAACTTTGATGTAAAACGTTATACTATACATTTCCCCATAAATGAGCCTCTAGTGTTTAACTGGTGAACGTGGAAGATACAGCCGATCATAGAATCTCCTCCTTTTTAACCGACTTCTAAACATTAGGGTTTCTTTCACTAAAAAGTTAAAAATAATATAAGAATAGGTACAGACAACATCACACTTCTATATTGAAGTCGGTGTCAAACGATGATCTTCTAGAAAGTCTTAAGAGGATTGTGAAGTAATCGTGCGCGGCGCGAGTAGGTATTTTCTAAAATGCTATCTGTTTCACACCGCTCGGCCTCCCGTCTGGCGTTTGTGCGTTTACACCACAAATACAACACGCGCAAACGGCGCAAATTCTCACGCACACAACGACAGCAGCGCGCGACTCCTCGGCGCGAGAACTCGAGATCATTATTTTACCGTTTGTAATGTTTTGCGTTGCTTAGGTATTCCTGACTGCCTTTCCGCTCGCAACTTTGCCTTCGTTATTTTTGTTTTTCGTGAGGGAATTTTGTTTTCCCGTATGAAAAATTATTTTATAACCTTATATTACTCAGTGATAATGTAGCATTCTATTAGTCAATTTTTTTTTAAATCAGCCGAGTAGTTTTTAAAAATAAAAAATATAATAAATAAAAATAGCTTTATTTCTAAAAATCATTTTAACAATAATTACGCCGAGACTTCCCAGTGAGCTAGTTTTTGAGTTTATTCATTACAAACAAAAATACAAATCTTCTTTCTTTATAATATTTTAGTAGATAAGTTTCGTAAATTATTTCAGTATTCCTTTGAAATTTGTAGTGTAGGCACTTACTTGGTATCCCTACCAAGTCCTACTTTATAGGACTGAGCTGTTATTTGTTATGAAAGTACCTATCTATCGTACATTTACCTGTCTAAAGAAAATGACTTTTTGTAAGATGAGTGTTATACTGAATTAAAATGATTCTCATTTGAGATGTGAATCAATAATGGATCCTTTTATGAAAAAAATAAACACTAAACATAAAATGACATTTACAATTGTTTAACCTCTTGTTAACCTAAAAATAAATAACACAAAATCTATTATTTTAGATAGATAAAATAATGCTTTTACATACAAACTAAATAGGAGCAGAGATTTAAAAAATATAAAGTAATAGTTATGCATCAAATAAAAAATACCTCTCATTTTTATACACTAATCTTGGGTAGTTATACTAATAGTCTTAGAATTCTAATTTTTACCACCTCCGTGGTCTAGTGGTTGAGGCCACCGGATGTTGATCGGGAGGTCCGTCCAGCGGGGTTCGATTCGTCGGGTTCGTCCGGACTACAAAAACACTGAAAAGTTAGAAATAATATAAGAATAGGTACAGACAACATCACATATCATTATTGAAGACGGTGCCAAATTTTAAGACTTTCTAGGAGATCATCGTTTGGCACCGACTTCAATATAGAAATGTAATGTTGTCTGTACCTATTCTTACACTATTTTTAACTTTTCAGTGTTTTTGAAGTCAGTTTTTATTTTTTGTAAAATATTTTTTTTGTTTAACTTTTTAGTGAAAGAAACCCTAATGAAATTAGGGTATCCCTCGATTTTCATAGGATCCCATCATCAGAACCTGACTTTGGTGACCACCTAGGGAGGAACCTAGGGACCACCCTAGGAGTATACTCTACCGAATACAAAAAGAATTTTGAAAATCGGTTCACTATTGGCGGAGTAATCACGTAACATACACACAAAACGGTTGACACGGTTAGCGCAGAGGTCGAGCGATCGCCTACTGCGCAACAGGTCGCGGGTTCGATTCCCGCACGGGATAGATGTTTTGTATGGCCTACAGAAATTTGTTCCAGTCTGGGCGTATGTGCATGTGATATTCTATGTTTGTAACTGCACCCACGACACAGGAGAAAATCCCAGTGTGGGGCGACGTTTTTATAAAAAAAAAACACGTTGGACGCACCTAAAAATTTAAGGATTTCCCTCCATTTTTATGGGATCCCATCATCAGGTCCTAACTTTGGTAACCGTGGGACTACCATTGGAGTATAATCTTGAGAATACAAAAAGAATTTTGAAAATCGGTCTGCAATTGGCGGCGTAATCGCGTAACATACACAAAAAAAACATACGCATCGAATTGAGAAACTCCTTTTTTGAAGTCTGTTAAAAAATACCTATTAGTACATGTAATCAGCTGCTTTAAATTTTATAGTTAAAATGAAAAAAAAAACTTCAAAACCAGTAAGTAATCAGTACGAAGGGTGCCTTCTTCCCATATATGCCTTATCTTTATGGCACATATTTATTATAACAAACAACTACTTACATTCTTACATTTTTTTCCTTTTTTGGTTTTGGGAATTTACAGTAAAGTTAACAAGCTACAGGCTGCTAACCCTTAAATAAGGAAATTTGTATTGAAGTAAAATCTTTAAAATAAAACACTAAAATCAATAAACGTATTCAAAAAGATATTTACTTTTTCATGTATAAGGTATTTGTGAAGATTAATAGTTCCGACTTGAGTAATAACTTTCACTATTGATCGATATATCGATATTACTTTCTCCTCCCTAGGCGACAATAACTACGATAACATTATGTCACATCACTATCACTACATTGTACCCCTGCCCCCGACCCGTATCGTGCGATAGAGAGAGTTGCAAGAAATGGTCGAATTTGCCTACAATTCCTGTTTGAAATATTGTTTCGGGCGATAACTGTTTTACCCCCCTAAACCTTTATGAAATTAGACGCTTTTGGTCTCATAAGATTCAGTATACCTTAATCTATGTTTGTACGTTTTGCTTTTTTTGTAATTCAGTATAATATAGTCAAAAAAATACAAAAATTCTCAAGGTAGTTTTTAAGTCGAAAATATATATATATTTTTTTTTTTAATATAATTAAATTATAGATATTATATATATTATATTAAAATATAGATATTTAGATGCTAATAACGTATATTCTGAGCAATATTTCTTCAAAATCAAAACGTCCAAACCTAGTTTTTCATTATATCTACAAGATTTCCCAAAATTATGAAAATTGGACTATGTTTAGAGGGAGAAAAGCGTTATCGCTTTTTGTATGAAAATTTACAGCTTCACAATCCTCTTAAAATTTGTCACCGACTTCAATATAGAAGTGTGATGTTGTCTGTATCTATTCTTATATTATTTTTAACTTTTCCGTGTTTTTGATGTTGGTTTTTATTTTTTGGAATAATATTTTTTTTACCTTTTTAGTGAAGGAAACCCTAATTTAATACCAGCTCACCGAAATAAATTGCCTCGATTTTTATGGGATCCCATCATCAGATCCTAACTTTGGCGACAATGGGACCACCCTTGGAGTATATACTCTATCGAATACAAAAATAATTTTTAAAATCGGTCCACCATTGGCGGCGTAATCGCGTAACATACACACAAAAAACAAAAAAAAACATATACGCATCGAATTGAGAACCTCCTCCTTTTTTGAAGTCGGTTAAAAGGAGGAGGTTATCAATTCGATCCGTATGTTGTTTTTTTGGATAGGATACCGCACTATGGACAAAACGAGAAAAAAATATCATTCCCACTAACGTGTAGAGGAAGTACAGTAGGCGCTACGTCAAGCGTTACATTCGCACTACGAAAACCGCCGCTATTTCGAGCGACATAAGAGCGGACCAAAGGTCAAACAGTATAGTTTGATGCGTAGCTTACTGTACCTACATAAAAAAATTACAGGATTTTATTTTACCACTAGCTAGGTACTGCAGTGCATGCGTGATAAACATACACACCCATACAAAATTACCGTTTGTTATACTAACAGTCTCTAAGCTAATTCGCAGACGGACGGGCGGGCGGACTAACAGATATTACGGAATCCTTAAAATGTAAGGAATAGAATTTAAAATTTCGGCTAGTATTAAAATATGTTTTTTCAGAGCTATGTGTGTCCGCTTGGGAACTTCATATCTCGCGGTTCAGCAGAATTGCTATATTTTTACGAAAGGATCTCAGCGTTACAATAATGAATGAGTCTTTTCATTTCATCCCTCCATACAATTTCAATAAAACTATAATCTGCTCAGTAGAGTTTGATGTAAATAGGAATGCTTAAATATAGCTTTTTAATCATACCGACGTAATTTGGAGAAATAATAGATAATCAAAATAAAAATCTGAATTTAGCAAAATTATGAATTAGGAAAAGATTTTGAAATGGGAAACTGTTTGCAATGTACCTCAGAGATGATATGGGTAATAAATGTTTTTTGATGGTTAAGCTGTATTAAATAAACGCTGATAATAATTATGATTATGATAAAAAAGTGCACGCGTCGAGTGATGCGCGCGCATTTGAATGAACTTTATAAGATTTTAATTAATTTAATAATTAATAACACAAGATTTTAAAATCAAATTTTGTCCGGTCCAGTTTTATAGAATCTAAATAAATAATAAATAAAGGCCAAGCTTTAAAGAATCTAAATAATAACGTCCGAATTTTATTTCTGTTTTCCGAACTTTAAGGGAACGAGAATCGTATGCTTTGATTTCGCTAATCTGCGGGCCAATTACCGATCTCATGGTTTTCAAATGATATCATTATGACATCTTAGTGCAAAACGAAAAAGAAGATTTTCGGTCATGTTTTTGATCATTCGTTCATTACATCATAATGACATCGTTAAAATTATGCCATAGTGATGATATCATTGGAGATCGGTAATACCAAATAAAGCATTTCATGGCTTCTTTATCTTAAAATCATACCATATCATACGATGAAAGATCCATAATAGACCCGTTGTGCCTATGGGTAGTCTAGAAAGTATTTTCTCGTCTAGTGCAACCGTTTTTCGCTTGCTTGTACGTAAGTTTTTTATCATTAGTTGCTTTCCCAAATACCACCCCACTAAACTGTGATATTGTTTTGTTTCATGAAGTCACCGAGGAGTTGGTAAAAAAAAACATTTTCTCAACTACAAAAAGCTATAGATCAAATGAACAACAAGCTTTTAGCGTGCTTCCAGAAATGCTATTTAACGGGACTGGACTGTTATACTTTTTTCTGATAAATGCAATAATGTGAGTCTGTCTATCGATTACAACCTGTTTTGGGTGATGATGATAGTTGTCGTATGAATTTCTCCTACTCTCTCAAACGGTTGCATTATTTTTGCCCGGAAATCTAGTTATAAATTGCTCAGTCCCTATCACTCCCTATTCTCGACTACGCTGATGTGAGATGTGAAAAAGCTTAGTAATAAGCTGGAGCGTCTTCAAAATCTAGGCATTCGGCGTATTTTCAGCTTGCGTAAATTTGACCACGTGTTTGATTATCGAAAACAGCTTATGGTGCCTCCTATTCGTCTGCGGAAAAATATACATATTATTTGTACAAAATTCTCCACCATCCCCAATGTCCAGTTTATCTACTTTTCCGTTTTAAGTCCGTTCGTTCCGTATTGTGGCCATAGTTCCTATTCTAGGCTTTCATGACACTCATGATGTCCTTGAAGTTCCAAATTTCAATTCAATATTTTCTCATATAGTTCTTTTCTCTCCGTGCTGCTAAGCTGTGGAACGGATTTACCGGCTTCAATCAGCGAGGAACCATCTTTTAGTAAAAAATGCATGTAATGTGGTCATTATTTTGTCAACCTTGTGTGAGCAAAGTCGACCTTGCCGTTTTGTTTCAAGGAGCGACCGGCAAAGTTTTTATTTAAGTAATTTAAATTAGGTACTTGCATTTTTGAGTAAAGCACTATACAAGCCTTGGCCCACAATGACTGCTTCGCTGGTCACGCTATGATTGCCTCGAGCTAGCCTAGCTACGCTCTAGGCCTTCCAATTTGGCCATCATTGCAGCCCTTGCTGTCCTCACTGTAAAGTATCTCGGCTCGTCCATCAATTGCTGCACGCTGACCGCGCTGTGTCGGCCTGGAGCTGCGCTACGCTGCGCTGTCGGCCATCATCAGCGCGACCAGCAAAGTAGTCATTATAGACCGCGGCAGTAATGTACTATTACATCTTTCAAACGTCATTTGAAAGAGAAAAGAATAGTTTTATCTGTTATATATAATGTTATTTCTACATGATTGTTTGATGCCAAAATAAAGTAAAAAAAAAAACCTCTTATAGATATAAGCCAGCCATTGTACATTATGTTTTCTTTGTACTATGGTCGATGGTGTGTTGGCAATAAAGCATTCATCATCATCAGCATCATTTCAACCAAGAGGCGCCCAGTGTTGGACATAGGCCTCCCCTAAGGATCTCCATACCGATCGGTCCTGCGCCTCCCGCATCCAGCGGCTTCCCGCGACCTTCACCAGATCGTCAAAATGCTGCTCTCAACTAGTGCAAGATTTTGGATTTTATAGAAAATTAATATAAAATGAAGTAATTGAGTTATTTTTGTTTATTCATATTTAAATCATTCTAATACCATGTCGTGTAGCGTCCCTTAAATTTTACAGGGTAATAAAAAATAATAAAGCATTATACCTTATTTTCAATGAATAGTTATTGTCAATAAAAATATTTTACAAAAAATAAAAACAAAAATCACTTTAAAACACTAATGGCCAGTTGCACTAACCTTGTCTCAGCTTAGGACGATCTTAAGTGACATGCTGTCACATTCTTTTCATTAAGGACAAGCATTGACAGCATTCTTCTTAAAAGTGTCTTAGCTAAGACAAGGTTAGTGCAATTGGCCATAAAATGTATAAAAAATAATATACACACAACGTCACATCTTCTAATATATAAAAATGAAACGCTGTGTGTTAATGGTCGATTTCACCAACCATAACTTAGCTTAGGAATCCCCTAAGACGTATGCTGTCACTTTTTGTCTTTGATAAAATGAATGTGACAGCATGCTTTTTTTTTTTTTTTTTTTTTGGGAGGGGGGAAAATGAATTGACGCATTCCTCGTGGTCGAGCCAAACCACGAGGATATGTGGGACTCCCCAGACCGTACACGGCCCAGGCCTACCCACTAAAAACCCCCCCAGCAGCTCCTCCGTCGGTCACAAGACAGGGGGAAGGGGACAACAGCCAGGCCTTATTCCCGCTGACCCCCTGCCTGTGACATGTCCGTTGCCGGACTCCCCTCCTGGCTCTGCTGCTTTGTGGAGCGGCGCGGCTGCGCCGCTCTACACCCCGAAACTGTTTTTTTATTGTGGTTGTCTTCCACGCGGCCCGACGCTCAGTGCGCCGGGCCCCCGGTCCGCTCAGTGCGGGTAACGGGTTGCCCGACGGTGGACCCCACTGGATCCACCGCCGCGCGGGTGAGTCGAAACTCGGGGAGAACCCCAACGGGCGCGAAGCGCCACGGCGTAAAACTCGCCTCGACCCTCTACCACCAGAGGTAGCCGCCGGAATCGGCTTCCAGCGAGAGCCACACCTCTTCTTAACATAAGAAGAGGGGACTTCGCCCTTCCCCGCATGAAGCGGGTGGCCACACGAAGTGGCCCGCCAGGTTAAATCCGGCATCCGGCCATCCCACCCCCCCCCCCCCCACTATGGGGGTCCTCTCGTCAGACTATTAGCCCGCGACAGAGAATCTGCCGGGTTGCCCAGGGTGCACCACAAGGAGGTTGTCTGACATCGCACCCCACAGCATGCTTCCTAAGAGTCACCTAAGCTAAGAAGAGGTTGGTGAAAATGGCCATAAGTCTCGCAAAAACTCAAAAACGGCCAGACCGATTCTTACGAAATTTTCTGTGTGTATTTGAATAGGTACATACAAGGAAGGTTTAAACGTAGGTATAGTTGGACCCGGTAGGTGGCGCTGGAATCGCGCAGGACAACGTCTACCGGGCCCACTAGTCTAATATATAAAAATCTCATATCGCAGTGCTTATTATGGAACTAATCCGAAAAAGCTTGACCGATTTTTATAAAAAAAAATTGTGTACGTATTTGATAGGTCTGACAAAAGGTCGTAGGCTATTTTTATACCCATATGTGATAAGAATGGCCCTCCAGAATTTTTTTGACAATTATTATAGCTAAACGTAGTTCACGGGTACAGCTGGTTTTTACATAGAGGTCGATGCCAACAAAGCAATGATCTCCTGGAAAATCTTAAAAAAGTAAGAACTAACTAATTTAAATAGTAAGGCAATGAAAAGGCATCGACTCCAAAATAAAAATGTGATGTGACGACTTCACAAAAAGAGGAGGTTCTCAATTCGACTGTATGTTCTTTTCGTGTTTGTAATGAACCAATTTTAACATTGTTTTTGTGTTTGAAAGAGTATAACCCTGAGGTGGTCTCATTGTCACCAAGTCAGAATCTATTGATGGGTTCCCTGGAAAATCGAGGAAACCCTTAAATGTCGACGTCGGCAAATTGTGTTAGTCAACAACAGTTACTCCTTTCCTTTGCTAAAACTTTCCAGGAGATCGTCGCTTGGCACTGATTTCAATACTCACCATCAATAATAATAATGTAATTTTCAAATAATAATAATAAAACACTTTATTGAACACATAAAATAACCTATATACAGAAAAAAAAAACAATTTACTAGCGTAGTAAATCAAAGAAATTAAAAGTGGTTGAGCTAACACTACCATCGGCATCGGTAGAAAGTTTCAGAATTTGTTGAGAACCACATCGACAATTTAAACTTTAATGTTTGAAAATTTTTGTCAGATTTGCTGCACAAGCTATAATCGATACATGATAATAAATAGAAACTGCCGGAAAGAAAATTGATATGCCATTAACATATTTGCACAAAAAAGGTGTAAGCATTACAATAATTATATCACGATGATTTGTTTCGACCACTAAATATCGTTTACCCGCGTTGACGATATGTATATCTATATCCTCCAAACTTTAATATCTAATTTAGCTTCCTTTAAGTTTTCGCGTTGAAGGGTCAAGCCCAAGGTTTCTTTATCTAATTTCTCCAAAATTACAGGAGAAAAGTGACTGATAAGCAGCATGTATGTTACACTACGAAACCAATCACAGAAAAATCATTAAGGAATAATCACTAAGCATTAAGGAATATTCTTACATTTGCTCTTGACCCAAAGCTGGATTTTGAGATTACATTACTCATATTATGTAGGTACGTGTTGTAAAACGGTGTTATGTATTCTATGGGTCTACTAAACGACAGACGAGGTGGTCGTTTATGCAATATGTTCGCGACCGAGAAACCACTTCTCAAGCAAAATTAAATGCTGTTAAGCATCCAAGCAAGGTGCCTGTGTTTGTTGATACGATTTAAGTCCACAATGACACGAATTGTGTTTGTAGCGACTGTGTTAGTTCATTGTTGTCATGGACTTGTTGATATAGGTAAGTTTTTCAAAGGGTTTTCCTTGCATCGTGACCTTAACATACATGACATAACCATTGCGATTACTTAAGGGCCTGTATAGTGAACTAGCGCCGCTTAATGATTTTATTTGATTATTTAGTTAAAAAAAATCCAAAATGTAGGTCTTGAGTAAAATAGTTATTTGTGTATTTTAAAAAGTATAATGTAATGAATTATTTTAAAAAATATGATACAATAATGTGGACATATTTGCGATCGAACGATATTATTAACCGACTTCGAAAAAGAAGGAAGGGTCCATGTTCGGCTGTATCTATTTTTTTTTAATTTATGTATGAATACTCCGCCAGTTATGGACCGATTTTCATTTTTTTTTGTAATCGAAAGAGTCCCATTGTCACCATGTCATGATCTGATAATAGGATCCCATGAAAATCGAGGGAAACCCTTGAATTTCATAGGCACGTCCAACGTGTGTCATGTTTTTGCTAAAGATATTCAGGTGTTTGCATCTGGTAATCATCATAATATCATGTTACTGAGCTGATGATGGAAGGTAGGTTAGGAGTTCGGGAATAATTCTTACACTACTGTTTAGAGACAAAAGACGTTTTATTTTAAGTTATTCTGGTGTTTGCCTTGGCTCAAATTCTAAAACGCATGTATTATAAACTAAAAAGATTGAAAATTTTTTTTTTACAAAAAATAAAATCGACTTCAAAGACACCAAAAAGTCATAAATAATATAAACAACCAACACGGCACCAACTTCAATATAAAGCTGGGATGTTGTATGTATTTTTTATTATTTATGACTTTTTGGTGTTTATGAAGTCGGATTTAAGTAATTTTTGTAAAAAAATATTATTACTTGAAGTAGATATATAAACAAGTGTTTAATACCAAATTCAACTTGTCTCCAAACTAAATCTTTAACAAACCTGTGACTACAAATGTGTATTGTTGTATTAGAGTTTAAAATTCATGACGCCAAAAGGTATATATAAGTTGTTGACAGTGTGAAAAACAGTGTTTTCGCTGCTCGCTCTGTTCAAATCATTTTCTTTGTTATACTGTGTATTATTAACACTAATTAAGTGATATTTTTTAGAAATATCCTTGATAAATAAAATACACATTCTATTAGTCAGAAGTCAATGTGGACATATTTGCGATCGTTCCGATATTTAATTACTTGAAGTTGTTATAATAACAAAAGTGTTTAATACCAAATTCAACATGTCTCCAAACTAAATCTTTAAAAAACCTGTGACTGCAGATGTTTATTCTTGTATTATAGTTTAAAATTGATGACGCCAAAAGCTATTATTGTTGACAATGTGAAAAACAGTGTTTTCGCTGCTCGCTTTGTTCAAATCTTTTTCTGTTAAACTGCGTATTAACACTTAATAGTGATAATTTTTAGAAATATCCTTAATAAATAAAAACACACATTCTATTAGTCACAAATAAATAAAACTTATATTTCTCGCTTATACTCTTTCTGGATATGTTTCTGTGTTTTCTAATTAAATAAAATCAGACGATGCCACAGCGGAAATAGTACAAGGCCTTAATTTGCTTGAATAATAAATTAAATATACCTTTAATACTAATTAGGTTTTTCTATTTTATAATACGATTATTATCATTCAAGGCGAATGTTGATGTATCAACTGGAAAAAAATCGGTGCTTACATAGTAGGTAGTATAGGTAATGAGTAATGTTGTAGGTAGGAATTTTCCTTTATGGTTTTAAAATTCAGATTTGGTATGATGATTGGAAATGTCATAATTTATATAAGTCATCGTTTGAAGATTTGTTGTTTTGAGTTGGGAGTTCGTATTTTTTTGTGAAAATTTATTAAAATGGAATTTTGTTAGCTATTTAAATACATCTTTTATATACTTAAGTGGTTTTGGTTTTACTAAAATTATAAATGACTAAATCTATCAAACATTTATGAAGAGAAATGTGATATTTTAATAACGGATTAGTCCATGATTTTAATATGATCCAGATTTCTGTATAATATCCAGGTGAGATTTCATTGTACTAAATTTACAACACCTTTAGAAGTAAAGTCCTTCCGAAATGTAGAAATTTGTTTGCTTTTCTCCGGCATACTTTATAGAGTAAAGTTCTTTTATCAGTACTTACTTTGAAGACTTTTAGCGGAAATCTTTAGATATTACAAGCATTATTTCATTTTTCATTTGCATTTATGACAGTAAAGTAAGTATTCATCAAGCTTGATCTTTAAACTAACTTAGATACTTTCAACAAACTATATAAGCTCCTATATTGCAAAATGCAATCTCTTCTTACATATGAAATGAATTTGTTATTAATTAGCTAGATAATTTCTAAAGTATAATTGACAATGACATTATCAGGGTCGGATTATTTGGTAATTGGTATCGGATGGTTATTCAAATTAATAAAAATGTAAAATGCAAGTTTATACCTATAGGTTTTCAATCATCATCACCATCATTTTAGCCAAGAGACGCCCACTGCTGGACATAGGCCTCCCCCAGGTTTTCAATAATTGCGCATAATTAGTTTGTTGCTATTAAGTTTTTTTAACCTTGTTGCGGTTAAAATCAATACCAAAAAGGGATTAAGACTTACCGAAACAACTTTCTTCGTATGATATAAGTTAAAGTGTGTAATTATAATTTACAGCCTATAAGTTTTGGTATGACCATCAGATCAACCATGTGAGATGGGCTGGATCACTCTCGAATGAATACAAACTGGGGTGTGGAGTGAGACAGGGTGGGATAGCATCACCAAGGCTGTTCAATCTATATATGAATAGGCTGCTCGTTGAGCTGAGCAACACACAGATCGGTTGTCATATTGACGGAGTGTGTATCAACAACATAAGTTACGCAGATGATATGGTGCTGCTCAGCCCATCGATCGCGGCGTTGAGACGTCTATTGTTCGTCTGTGAGGGGTTTGCAGAGGCACGTGGCCTTAGATACAATGCAAAAAAGAGTGAGATAATGGTCTTTAAAGCTGGTAACAAATGTTATTCTGTGACACCGCCGGTGACATTGCGCGGAACTTCTCTAAAACGGGTTACAGCATTTAAGTATCTGGGCTATTGGGTCACTGAGGACCTCAAGGATGACATGGACATAATGAGGGAACGAAGGGCGCTGGCTGTTCGATGCAATATGTTGGCTCGTAGATTTGCACTGTGTACACATCAAGTCAAGGTGACGCTTTTCAAAGCATACTGTCAGTCTTTTTACACCTGCAGTCTATGGGTCGACTATACGCGGAAGACATACAGCGTGCTTCGTGTCCAATACAACGACGCGCTCAGGATGTTGTTGCGGAGGCCTAGACATTGCAGTGCATCAGCAATGTTTGCAGAGGTTCGAGTTGATGGCTTCCATGCTGTTATGGGAAAGCGCTGCGCCTCGACGCTGGCGTGTCTGCGTGCCTCGCGCAACTCCATCCTGAGAACCGTCGCCGACCACTGGGACTCGCCTATCTTGCGCCACTGGGTTCACCTGCATGCTTCCATCTAGCCACCCCTTGAGCCGCTGTAATTATAATCTGTAAAATAATTAATTATAATAAAATTTATGTTATATTATAATCAGTTAATAATTTATTGAATAATTTGTTTTGTATTGTGACATGTAATTTGATTGTATTTTAATAATTTTAATTTAATTAATTTTGTGATATAATGTACTAACCTAGCTTTTTTAAGTTTCCATTGTTACTAACCATTATGAGTCTTTGTTTCTCGAAATAAATAGATGATAAATAATAATAAAGGGTTCTGTAGTGTAAATAGAATGTACCAAAGTGAACGCTTTAAGAAATTAATGAGAAAACTATCAAACATTGACAGCGTGCGAGTACCCCTACCTATTTAATGTTGAATTGAATACGTATCACAGTGCATTGTTAAATTGTGGTAGTGCCGTAAATCGCTAGTCAGGTAGCCGTACACGCTAGGGTATACCTGACAGGTTTGCCTGTACATTTCAACTGTACAGGTAAACCCGAGCGTGAACGTTGCACAATTGTGCAGGTTTCCACGCCAATTCTGACAACTGGATAAAACATGAATTTTGATATTTTTTGCCCGTTGGCATACCAGTGCAGTTTAACTGTAGAGACGAAATTGAGCATGTGTGGCGGTCGGGAAACAAATAATGAACCGATTAGTGTTACAGCGTCGAAATCTGCTGCCGGGGCCATGGCTTCAACTGAGAGTTTATACAGGTTTACCGCTACGTGTATGCCTTCTACTCAGCTCAAGCTTACCTGGTGGGTGTAACTGTGCAGGCAAACCTATCAGGTACACCCTACCGTGTATGGCTACCTTTAGACTCGCGTACCCAGGGGTTCCGTACAAACTTATCTAAGTGTAATTATCGCTTAAAACAGTATCAAATCCGTAGTGAGAACGAAATGGATTTATACCCTGTATTTACTATTAGCGTTGTGTCAGTTTTACGCCACTAAAAAAAGGTGTGAATATAAGGAAAAAATTGCGGAGTAGGTATAAGCTAGTCACAACACAAGTTGACAACGTAACTGTGGTTCTTGTGGGGGTTGCGGATTTGCTGCGAATCTAACAAAAACCACGTGTACTATTACCACTTACCAACAGTTGGACAGTACATATTGCTTGTTTGCCAGCTTATATGGAACACAAACTGTCAAACTATTGGTAGTTCGTTACCGGTATTATACGAATAAATACAAAAATAGTCGTCAATCTGCAAATATTTAAATTTTTGACTGTATGTACCATATACGTGATATACGTACCTACCAATATTATCAGATATCCTCAAAAGTTGGTTGTATTAATAATCATAATATACAAATTATTAGTAGAAAATCAATAATATTAATGATATATTCTGTTTAATTGTTTAGAAAAATATCTAAAGGTTTGTGGGCGTAATTCTGTGGACGTGAACGACTGTTTGGTGGACGCTGTGCAGGATGGCTTGTCTATCATGGCTGGTGGCATCCCGGACATCAATGTGCCTGCCGTAGACCCTTACCACCAAAAAGATCTGCGTATCGAGTATAAAAACAACCAGGTATTATTGCCCTTCTTCTACGGATTAAGTATAGTGATTAATGCTCTCTTACCTACATAATATGTTCAGTGTAAATAATTATGTATGAACTTAAAGGTTGAATCTTGAAATCGGGCGTATTTAGTTGATTCCCTTGGCAGATATTTAATTTAAAAATTTATTACTTTTACAGACAACACTCTAAATATTAGATAATTATAAACACATTTATCAAATAGGCATCACTGTAACTAGTCTCGTTCCGAAGATATATTAATTTAAAAAAAAATGTGACAGGACAGTCAATAATAGGTGGCAAGGGAGTCATAATTGAAACTATTTTGTATAATACAATGTTTTATTTAAAAGTAAAAACTAACCAGTCTTTTGGTTTCAATATTGGGATTTTTCCTTAATAATTAACTATAAGAAAATTAACAAAAATGTAAAAAAACGTTTTTAAAAACAAGCTTTTATTTAAATGCGCTAAAAAGAATTAATAAACTTTTACACTAAAACATTTCACATTTGACACAATTTATATGACATAAAAGCTTGTCGCGAGATTTACTTGTGTGTAGCAACTTAAAAGTACTTAAAAGAGTACTTTTAAGTACCTACTCGTATTTACTTTGAAAATTGTAACGTATAAAATTATTCACATCAAATTATTTAATTTACTTGTTTATCTACAAAAGTAAATCTCGCGACAAGCTTTTATGTCATATAAATTGTGTCAAATGTGAAATGACTTTATAAGTAAAAGTTTTAGTGTAAAAGTTTATTAATTCTCTTTAGCGCATTTAAATAAAAGCTTGTTTTTAAAAACGTTTTTTAAATTTATTAATTTATTTTTTACTTTTTAGTTATCACTGGACACGTTTCTTAGTCTGTTCATCTCATTCAATGCATCATTGTTGCAAGGTCGTTTACCGGAACGTCTATACAGAATTTCAGCTCAATCGGTTTAAGATATCTACTTCAAAATTGATTTTTAGCTTTAGAAGTACGACATATTGGATTAATAGTGACATCACTTAATTTTTCAAGTTGTTCTTAGCAAAACCTTTTATTTGATACCCATATTGTAGGAGTGCATTAAAAATAATTGGTCCGCCATCTTGGGTATGCAGCCATCTTGGATTTAGAATGACGTCACACAGTTAACCGTGCATTTTCATCCAAACTGTGTGTATACAAAATTTCAGCTCAATGTTAAAGATATCTACTTAAAAATTGATTTTCAAGCTTTAGAAGTCCGCCATATTGGATAAATAGTGACGTCACATTATTTTTCGAGTTACTCTTAGCACGACCTTTTATTTGATATCCATATTGTAGGGGTGCATTAAAAATAATTGATCCGCAATCTTGGGTATGCCGCCATCTTGGATTTAAAATGACGTCACACAGTCAATCATGCATTGTCATTCAAACTGAACGTGTATACAAAATTTCAGCTCAATCGGTTAAAGATATCTGCTTCAAAATTGAGTTGCAAGATTCCACCCGAACATACATACATTGCAAGTTAAATAAAAGCTTGTAAAAAGTATACTTTTCTTCTATCTATTTAGCCCACATTTACACACTGCTAAGCCTCTTCTTTTTTGCGCCACTCTTTACGGTCGTGAGCTGTTCTAGTCCAGAGTCTCCCCACACACTCAGGACAATATCATCTGACCAGCGGGCCGGTGGTCTACCCTGTAACGAGGTTGTTATACTCTACATAATAGCAACTCGTTGCATTCCCGCCTAACCTGACTGCATTTTCAACCACTGCACCACATGCGTCACTGAACCTCACCGAGCGTTTTTCGTTCATTTTTAAAAGGAGGGTTTTAGCCTTAGACCAAATGGTCTAAGGGTTTTAGCCTAAGTCACCTTTCTGGCCAAGATTTCGGGGTGACTCTACCTATATTTTCTTGATTCATAAAATTCCATTGGTATTGATTCCCGTGGCGTTTGACCAGGGTAATAATTTTTTTCTAATTTCTTTTACATTTATTTCTCAGAACTTAGAAATAAAGTGATTACCCTGGTCAAACGCCAGGGGAATCAATACCAATGGAATCAAGAAAGTATACTTTTGTTAATTTAGTTTTAAGTTATGTGTTTAGGATAAGTAGCAATCAGACATTCATTAGTAGCCCTTTATGCAGTAATTTATATCCTATTTATAAACTCTAAACTATTAAAATAACAATTTAAAATTTAGCAAGGGTAATCAATGACCTAGTGAAACAAAGACAGGGAAATCAAATTTTTCCCTACGTAAATCCGGTTTGATGCAATGAATCGTGCGACCTCCCCTCACAATGTTTAAAATTCCCAAGACGTTCGTATAGTGATGTGGATGTAGTTTAGTTACGCGCCAAGGGAATCAATGGTGTCGATTCAGAGGCACAACTTAATTTAACTAAACTAATTTGACAGGATTAAAACTATCACCATCTTTCTTTTTCTCTAAAGGATTAAAAGTGACGGCTTTATTTTTAGACCTGTCAAATTAGTTTAGTTTAATTAAATTGTGTGTCAGAATCGACACCATGATTGCCTTCGGACAAACCTAAACTTTATTTTTTTAAAACAACGTTAAGTACAGAAGTTATTTATTTTTTTACTCATTTAACAACTAATCCTTCAACGCTATGATCACAACAATTCTTCCAACTTTATATTGATGTAAATATTATGGTTTGTTCCAAAAATGTAAAAGTTGTCCCTTTTTCCAAAAGTTGTCTCACGGGAATCAATTTTCAAAGCTTTTAATTTTTTTCAATTGTTATCAGCTAAATAACTATCATGCATGCCCCTTGTAAACATTAAACTAATAGAAAAAAATAACCTACATTATAATTTATACGAATTGCTTCAGACAGTGTTAATTTAGCCTTTCAAGATTCACCCTAAACATGTGCATGATATTAGCGCCTTAAAACATGCATGCACTGACTTTGAGGATGATGGATTAATAAACTATGAAGGGCCTCGGTCTATATTTTATTTAACGAAATATGGCTTGGATGGCTCATTAATTGTCATAAACAGTAGATTTTTTAACCGACTTAAAAAAAGGAGGAGGTTCTCAATTCGATGCGTATGTTTTTTTTTAGTGTATGTTACGCGATTACGCCGCCAATTGTGGACCGATTTTCAAAATTCTTTTTGTATTCGATAGGATATAGTATACTCCAAGGGTGGTCCCATGGTCACCAAAGTCAGGATCTGATGATGGGATCCCATGAAAATCGAGAAAAACCCTTAAATTTTAAGGTGTTTCTAACGTGTTTTTTGTGTATGTTACGCGATTACCCCGCCAATTGTGGACCGATTTTCAAAATTCTTTTTGTATTCGATAGGATATAGTATACTCCAAGGGTGGTCCCATGGTCACCAAAGTCAGGATCTGATGATGGGATCCCATGAAAATCGAGGAAAACCCTTAAATTTTAAGGTGTTTCTAACGTGTTTTTTGTGTATGTTACGCGATTACTAGAAAGTCTCAAATAGAACCTTATACCTCTTTACAAAAACAGCTACCTTAAATACGAGTATGTATAAATACGGTATAGGCATAATATCAAGTACTTTAAATAGTGGTTCACAAGAATCCAAATAGCCAGCTCCACATATTGACCTAATACATTTTTTTAAAGTATAAATAGTCTGTCAATTTTTTGTATAATGCCATAACGGAGAACTGATGAGACGTAACCACGATATACAACTAATGCTGCCGCCTTGGAAACGGTTTGTCGTATTTTTCTTAGATTAGAGCAAATATAAATCTGTCCAATTTTGACATAGTTGTAGCTATATGCTATGAGCCTTCCAGTTGCATTGACTATCTAGAATAATACCCAAAAATGTTGTAATCGTTACTTCTTTAATTTTATTTTGATTAATGCTTATATCTAAATTCTGAAACGGAACAGTATTCCATGTATTAAATATAACATATTTAGTCTTATTATAAATTATTCAACTCTAACCATTGTACAAATTGACTCATTACCACATCAGCAATTTGCTCTATAGATATGTGATCACAGATCTGTGATAGTGTGACCCTTCACAATGATTGTTGTATCATCCGCAAATAAAACGCACCCCTTGTTATAGCAGGGGGGTCATTTATATGTATTAAAAAGAGTAGCGGACCTAACACGCTGCCTTGTGGTTACCCCACCTTATTCAACTGATATGATGATTCGTAGTGTATTTTTTCACTATCGTTTAAATTAGTTATCTGAATACATTGTTGCAAATAACTTTCAAGCCATGACAGTGCAGCTCCTCTAATCCCATATCTTTGCTAAGCAATAGCGAATGAGGGACAAAATCAAATGCTTTACTTAATCACAGATTACTAAATAGTTACTACGTGACATAAGTCCAAGAAAATAGTTAGTGTTTTATAGATTTCTTAAAGTAATTTTTTTCTGATATATTATTGTCACTTTTTTTAAAATTCATTGCATATTTTATTAGGGCCAGTAGAATAATTATCGTCAAGCTTTTTAATGTTAATTATATTGCTATAATTTTTTATATCTTGAGTTGTATTCTTAATAACATCCCACGATGTCTTATACACGTTCTTTGAATTAGCAATGTACCGAGTATTTATAGTGCTTTGAGCATGTGATATGCATCTTTTAAGTATACTCGAACAGCATGAATATCTTCGTTTATGTTCACGTTTGTTTGTGGGGAGGATAGTCGGTATTAAGATAATCGCCTTTTATTAATACAGCGTTTCTTGATTCCTTTAGTAAGCCAACGTTTTTTATTATTTTATTTACTTTCTTTATATTAATTATAAGAAAGCGTGGGTTATAAAAAAGAACAATAGTTTCATGTAAGGAGTTAAAAGCTTGCTCTGTATCACTTTCGTCTTCTAAGACCTCTACAAACGACAATGAACCAATACACTCTTGAAACTTGTTAATATTTTCCTCACTCATCACGTTTTTTCTCAAACCAATAATGCGGTTTCTGAGTATATTTTGAAAATCTATCAATTTCTGTACTAATACTTTGTCCAGTTTCGTGGTCAGATAGACATAAACAGTGTATTTTAGCGGTAGTTACATTCCTTACATTACTAACAATTAGGTCCAAACAAGCATTTTTTCGAGTTGGCTTCACTTTATGATTGACTATATTGTTATTTGCTAACAAGCTCAAAAGTTTTTTGTAGTTAAATTGTCAAGAAGTATATCTATATTCCAGTCTCCGCATATTATTAGATGTTTATGACTATTATGTATCTCATTTGCGCTTTAAGGTTTCCCTGATAACCGCTATAAATATTGCGTTTTCGCAATGATGAACACTCAACAATACAAGGATTTTATGATATTGTGGTTCTACAAATCACTGTTATAGTAATGATACTTTAATAGTTATAACGACGCTGAAATAGAGCGGTTTTTGTTTTATAAACAATTTTAAAGACATTTTATAGCACTTTTTTGAATCCCTATTATAATCTCATTGCGGCAGACGTCACTACAAGTCTTTTATATGGCTGAAGCTTTCTATAATGGTTTTGATTGTTCTTTTAAAACACACAGCGCCTATAACTGACTTTTTATATCCTTTAAACGATAAATAACGCACATAAAGGTGTGTAACCCGGCTTAAATCTCATGGAACCCTAATTTTACAATGAGTGCGGCAAAAATATTGTCACGAGTGTGTCTAATAGTTAACCGATAAGAGCCACGGATTTACTTCTTGGCTGTAAAGTAGAAACAACGTTGAATTAAATTTCATATTATTAATATATTTTATTCAAAATTCAATAAATCGAGGGCGCCTTTAAAATACTCAGTAAACATAATACTATTCTATCGGTAAAACTTTGGTCGCATGTGATTTTTGTAATATTGATCGAATTGTTCAATGTCTAAGTAAGATAAAAAAATATTTTACAAAAAATAAATACCGACTTCAAAAAAGTTAAAAATAATATAAGAATAGGCACAGACAACATCACACTTGTATATCGAAATCGGTGCCAAACGATGATCCCCTAGAAAATCTTAAAATTTGTCCGTCTTCAATAAAGTGTGATGTTGTCTGTGCCTATTCTTATATTATGTCTAACTTTTTTGAAGTCGGTTTTCATTTTTTGTAAAATAATTTTTTATTTCTAACTTTTTTTTTGAAGTCGGTTAAAATTCCATACCTCAAAAACTACTGAACCGATTTTGATGAAACTTGCAGTATTCCCTAAATTAAACAATACTCAGTACAACAAAAATGAATTACTTAAATCGGACTTGTAGTTCCGGAGATATGCGAATACAAACATAAAAACATACATAACATACTTTTGACATTTGGCACATTTGTTCAGACGCTGATATAGACTAACATTAGGAAAAATGGGCAGTTCTGGAAATATTACATACATACGGGTCGAATTGATAACCTCCTTTTTTTTGAAGTCGGTTAAAAATAAACTTATCACGATACAATTCCTTAATAAAGTATGTTTATTTTTATTTTCTTTGGGTATTAATATATTTTATTTAAAATTCAATAAATCGAGGGCGCATTAAAAATCCCCAGTAAACCTATTACTATTCTATCGGTAAAACTTTGGTCGCATGTGATTTTTGCAGTATTGATCGAATTGTTCAATGTCTAAATAAGATAACATAAACTTATCACCATACAATTCCTTAATAAAGTATGTTTATTTTTATTTTCTTTGGGTGTAGTTCACACAGCAAAATCACTCACAATCCTTTCCGTATTGTGTAGTATAGCAATGTCGGACTCTACTATAGAATAAAATAGCACTATAATGGAGTCACGAACGCTACTACAGTTTAAAAAGACACTAATAGCGTTACTGTGTCCCGTATGTCAGAAAATTGTCTTACGAGTCACCATTACATGAACTTTATAGACCTAAAAAAAATGTCACAACTAAAACTGCTACGGTTCCACTATGTCACTAAATGGCGATATAACTGCGCCAAATCGATGTTACCGACCTTCTTTGGTCTTTTTTTAGGGCCAAAGGTGGTGTTTGAGATACGTTCTATGGACAAGGAAATGTTACTTGGGTATGTCTAGCAGTCCGATAATTAATATGCTTAGTACCTACTTAAACGTTTTTTAAATAACTAACTAATAGATTTTACACTTGTTATAACATTAAAAAAGTATACTTATTAATAATCATTATGAAGTTTACTATTTCTTTATTATTTCTTCGTTTTTTAATCAGCGGTGTACCGTGAAAACATTTTACTGTTATTTTTCGAAATTATGTTATTTGGTAGGTGTGCATGTCTTTTTTTACACTGTTTACACTTTTTAATAGATTTTATGGGGTTCTTCTTGCTCCCTAAGACCCATTTAAAAATTCAAATTGACGTCTCAGTCAGGGGGTCAGCGGGAACGAGGCCTCGCTGTTGCCCCCTTCCTTCTGTCTTATGAAGGAAGGAGAAGCTGCTGGGGGTTTTTAGTGGGTAGGCCTGGACCGAATTGGTCCGGGGAGTCCCACATACCCTCGTGGTTAGGCTTCACCACGAGGGATGCGCAAACGCATTTTCCCCCTACCAAAAAAGGTACCTTTGATGAAAATTAAGTACGTAGCTAATTGTATGTGGGAAGTATGACTGACTACAGTTTTACCAAATTTGCAGAAATACGAGTTGAATAACAAAAATCTTTTTTTTGCGAGTCAGTTAAATCCTATTTAATATACATGAACGAACGGCAATGTTAATAGGTCACAAATACCGGTTATGCAGTGGTCTTGTAGCATGTTGCCTTATTGACGTAAGATAATTAATTGATAAAACTGTATAATGTATGATTAACGTAGGTATAATGAGCAGGTATGTAGTTAGTAATAGTATGAAAAAAACCTTTTTAAAAACAAGCTTTTATTTAAATGCGCTAAAAAGAATTAATAAACTTTTACACTAAAACTTTTACTTATAACGTCATTTCACATTTGACACAATTTATATGGCATAAAAGCTTGTTGCGAGATTTACTTGTGTGTAGTAACTTAAAAGTACCTACTCGTATTTACTTTGAAAATTGTAATGTATAAAATTATTCACATCAAATTATTTAATTTACTTGTTTATCTACAAAAGTAAATCTCGCGACAAGCTTATATGTCATATAAATTGTGTCAAATGTGAAATGACGTTATAAGTAAAAGTTTTAGTGTAAAAGTTTATTAATTCTTTTTAGCGCATTTAAATAAAAGCTTGTTTTTAAAAAGGTCTTTTTACATTAAATTTATTTTTACTTTTTAGTTATCACTGGACACGTTTCTCAGTCTGTTCATCTCATTCAACGCATCATTGTTGCAAGGTCGTTTGCCGGAACGTCTATACAGAATTTCAGCTCAATCGGTTTAAGATATCTACTTCAAAATTGATTTTTAGCTTTAGAAGTACGACATATTGGATTAATAGTGACATCACTTAATTTTTCAAATTATTCTTAGCAAGACCTTTTATTTGATACCCATATTGTAGGAGTGCATTAAAAATAATTGGTCCGCCATCTTGGATATGCAGCCATCTTGGATTTAGAATGACGTCACACAGTTAACCGTGTATTTTCATCCAAACTGTGTGTATACAAAATTTCAGCTCAATGTTAAAGATATCTACTTCAAAATTGATTTTCAAGCTTTAGAAGTCCACCGTATTGGATAAATAGTGACGTCACATTATTTTTCGAGTTACTCTTAGCAAGACCTTTTATTTGATACCCATATTGTAGGGGTGCATTAAAAATAATTGATCCGCCATGTTGGGTATGCCGCCATCTTGGATTTAAAATGACGTCACACAGTCAACCATGCATTGTCATCCAAACTGAACGTGTATACAAAATTTCAGCTCAATCGGTTAAAGATAATCTGCTTCAAAATTGAGTTGCAAGATTCCACCCGAACATACATACATACTTACATACATTGCAAGTGAAATAAAAGCTTGTAAAAATATTGGGTTTCATATTCATAATGCGCACTGGGCCAGCGTGATTGACTAAGGCCTAAACACCCTAACTTAGGGTAGGCGCGAGCCTCTCGGACGTATATGAGCGGTGATAATGATGATGATGAAAAAATGAAGAAATGCAACCCCCTACAATCCTTCATCTCTTTAGAGCTACTGTAGTAGTAAGGATCTATACAGACGGACTGCATTTGAACTGCATTCCGACTGCAAAATCGCAGTTCAGATGCAGGTCGAATGCAGTTGGTACATCTGGAACGAAACTGCAAACCAATCGTGCAGTCCAATTGTAGTCAGTATGCAGTTCCAACAACTGCACACCGACTGCATTCAGACTGCACGGTCGAATTGCAGTCTTAGTGCAGTTGACACAACTGCTTGGGGTAGGTATATACCTTCCTAGTAGCATTTTACGTTGGCATTTTGTTGGGCCATGTGCACTTTGTTAGTTGGACAACGGTTAGATTTGGCCATCTTTTTGAGGTAGGTAGGGCCTACTACAAAGGGCCAATGTAGAATTTATAGCATAGCTCTCTGTATTCCCATTTGGGTGACTTGGAGCTTTAGCGTTATAAAAATAAAAAAGTTAATTGTCGGTCACGTTTCGGTTTCAAATGTTATCAATACATCAGCATCACTGGAAATACGTACGTAGGTGCTTTTGTATTGTGACACACTGGTGTACAAGTTCCGTGCTTAGTCCTCACAAAAACATACAAATACCCACAAAAATAATTGGTTATATCCCAAAAGAAATCAAAAAACGGATATTCAAATGTGGCTAATCAATCAATACTGGAATTAGTGAAGTTTCTTGCAAGTACAATAAACATATTGTGATACTGCTTACAGATCCTGGCAAAATTTACGGCTAAGGACGTTTTCGTGGAGGGATTGAAGTCATCAACTGTTCACGACGTCAGGTTGGTTAATTATGTCAATTCTTTTCATAATAGGTGGTTATTTACCATTTTCAGTGTTTTTTTGTTTTAAACACTGTCTAAAGTAAGACACTGTGTTTAAACTATCAATGTTTTTAAAACAAATGAAACAGCATCTTGTTTAATTAGTGACTAAGTTTAGACAGTGTTTAAAAACTTTTTGAAGGAGCATCAATAGGGTTCTTCCTTTTGACTTAGAATCAAGTAATGGACAAGAAACAAAAATTGAAGATTCGATATTATTTTTTTGTCTGATCTATGCCTGAGGAGAGTAATTCAGTAGGTCCAAGATCAAGTCATCACTGATGACTGATACCTTAGACCTACTGAATTATTTTTTAGCTTGTAGTGTACACTATTTATATCATTATTGACTTTTTTTCTAAAGCGTTTAGTTTAAGTTTTTTTTCTTATTTTATTCCTATGGGAAAAACGAAAAAACGCAGGTCATGATGTGGGAAGAAAGCTTGTGTTTTAATTATCAGTTAAACATTTGGACCATTATAAACCTTCATTGTAACTAATGGTCCTTAGGATTCGTGATTCTGGTGGTTCCAGTAATCTATCCAGTAATATCGTATCTATTTGCCCTGTTCATATGAAATTGAATATACGTACGGGTTGACTAAACAACGCAAAACCTGACACCCCAACTTATTTAAACTATAAAAAATATCATTATCATCATCGCAGCTCATATACGTCCCCACCGAGGAGCACGAGCCTACCCTAACTAGTTAGGGCGATTAGGCCTTAGTCAAACCACGCTGGCCCAGTGCGGATTGGTTGACTTCACATACACCTTTGAATTACTTCACAAGTGTATGTAGGTTTCCTCACGATGTTTTCCTTCACCGTAGGAGCATCAGATAAATGAACATATGAAATTCGTGAAACGAAAAACACATTGGTACATTACATGGCAGGATCGATCGCGGGCCTCCCGATTCTACTCGGAGCACAGTCCAATGCCGAGGCCACAAGCGTCACCGACGCTCCATAAAATAAAAAATATAACATTTTTATTAATATAATTTTCGCGGATTAAGATATCGCACGTCACAAATAAAAGGGTATGAAGTCAAAAAATGTGAAAAAAATATTATTACTCTATGAGAAAGTAGATTTTTTTCACTACAAATTAGTAAAACAATGGTAGTTTTAGCATAAATATTTTCTGAAATATTAAGTCCAAATGCTGAAAAAAGATGATTGCGAAGTCCAAATGATTGCGAATTGCACAAAAGCACTGTTCACAATATTAATATCTAGAGTATAGCATCTTAATTGATCTTCGAAAGCTGTTTAAACTATATAGTAGACAAGACTCTTACAGAATCAAACAACATCAGCTACATAATAACTTATCAGTTTCTGACCTGGTGATGGGGTTGACTAATTGCTATGTATGGTATGAAGGTCAGGGAAAGAGAGGTTGAGGAAATACATTCGTATTCTTTTCAGTTAACTGCTGTGGACAGTAAAAGAACTAAAATACAAACCGAAAATTATTTGACAAGTCTCTTAGGAAGGGTTACACAAATGGAGGGTAATGCCTGTCATTCTACAGTAGAAAGACGCATAAAGAGATCATTAAAGTCTGGTCCTATTTACAGTCCAGAATACATTAGATTTTTTTAAATTATTGTTTGATATTTTCTAAGATATTAAAACTATTAGTGACAAGATTGGTAATATTATATTTATTACTATTAGAATATTATATTTATTACTATATTTAGATCTATTTATACAACTAGCTGTACCCATGAACTACGTTTCACTTTGATAAAGCTCAACACTGTAGTTTCCTTATTTCTTGGATGGAGCTTTCTCAAGTTCTTGTGAGAATTTTGAAAAATCCTTCCCTATTAAACGCCTATACATAAGCCAACGAATCTATACCGAATTTTATGCTTCTAGCTCTTGTAGTTTTTGTACTCTACGTTGATACTTCAGTTAATCACTCACCTTTAATAAACCTTTAATACACACAGAAGTTGGCCAACAAGCAGGATGCCCACCTAATGGTATAAGTAGCTACAGACGCTTATTGTTTACGTATATAACTACATAAACATAAATATAATAAAACTCAATTATTGAGAATATTTAAATTATGTTTCGTACTTATGACAGTAACAGAAAGACAATAAAACAAATGAACATCGAATATACAAAAGAAAACTTTGTTTGAAACCAAAGAGTTTCTAACATATTCCCCAAGGGCAAAATAATAATAATTTTGAGTAACTTAACTAACACTGTTTTTTAAGCTTAAAAGAAGAAAAGCAATACATGAATAAATATACTTATAATGTATGGTATTTATAACATGTAATACAAAGTCTAAAATTTCTTTTTATCTCTCTGTTTGCACTAACTATCCAATATTTTAATGACAAACTAGCCAAAGTCAGTTTAGGTCCAGCGAAGTAATGCTAAATGTTCTCTACGAATTATTAAATCACTTTATAATACTTTTTTGGAAGTATTTACCGGATGTTTTTGTGAGAAATATAAATTTGATTCCGTTAATCTTCCGCCAACACGTAAAATATTATTGTTATCGCTAAAATATGGATTTAACGAACTTAAATGAGACTTTCTCGGCTTGCCGACAACTAAAGCTTGAATTTCGGAAGAAAGTGTTCTTTTTGATAACATGAAATTATTTTTAATAAACTAAATTTTAATTTATCTGGACTTAAACTAATTTGTTTACTTCTTTCAAAATTCCTTTTTTTTTTGTCTTAAAGGTATTTTTATCATATTCATACATTTTTTTGTCCCAAAATCTTTCTAACAAATGGTCAATAACTACTGTGCTGTGAAATGATTGAGAGAATAAACTACACGAATATTCGGGTTTTAACTTGCCTGAAGCTACATATCCGAATTTCGTATTAAATAAAATTATTCCACTTGAACATTCAATCTTACCAGGAAGCAAAATATCAAAAAATATGTCCGCTCCTAACAACATTACAATCGGCGCAGAAATGTTAAATGAACTATCAGATAAATGTATATTATTGGGTAGCTGAAATTGTTTCATAGGAATATTTAACTGTGGCATAAAAGACGTTATGCGTTTAATAACAGAACAATCTATAATTTTCTCATAATTATTATTGGCTGATTTTATCTGTATAGAAATAGCATCCTTTATAAGTTGTGATTGCTGCCCTAAAGTGACAACATTTAGATTACTGTTATAAGATTTTAAACCCAATTTTTTAACGAAGCTAGACGTGATAAAAGATGTTTGACTTCCGCTGTCAAGAAGAACTCTGGCAGTGTAATATTTGCCATTAGATCCCTTCACCTTAATAATGGCAGTCGGTAATAAAACACTGCTACTATTATTGGTATTAGTAGACAGACTCGTACTAGATAACGACGAGTTAATATTGGGCTGCTCTTCTTCATAATGAAGTAGAGAATTATGATCTTTTTTATCACAAAAACTACACTTAAAACTAAACTTACACTTGCTACTAGTATGTACATTTAAACAAATTTTACACAATTTTTTACCTTTGGCGAATTCAATTCGCTCCAGTGCGGATTTTAGCTTAAATTGATTACATTGGTATAATCTGTGACTTGACATTTTACAAAATAAACAGGAACTAGAACTATTATTACTTACTAAATTCGTATATTTACCGCCCTGGGTCTTAGGTCCGATTTTCTGACTCTCCTCAATACTCGCAGCTCTCCGTTCTAAATAATTTAGAAAATCGTCCAATGACGGCAGCTTATTAATATCCCTCTCGCTAAAATAGCCACGACAGGTATAGGCGTCTAACTTTCTTGAGAGCAAGGGAATGAGTATCATATCCCACGAGTTCACCGGCTGTTCTAAGGATTGCAGCGCCCCAATGTTTTGACGAACCGTAGAAATAAAGCTTCTTAACCCATGAGATGTACATTTACTAAGCGGCTCAATGTCTAGTAAGTTATGAGAATGTGTACAAATCAAAATAAATTTGTTATTATATCTTTGCTCTAATAATTCGAGCGACTTCGCATACGATTCACCAATGAGTGGTAATCCGTCTATGAGACTTAAGGCTTCATACTGTACATAATTTCTTAGATAGAATAATTTTTGTATATTACTTAAGTTTTCGTCACAGCCGATAATAGCCATGAACATGTCAATAAAACTCTTATATCTTGAAATATCTTTTCCGTCAAATATCGGTATATCCAGTACTGGTAATTTATTATGAGATTTATGTGACATATTTATTTGATCGGAAGACAAACATTTTGTAGATGAATGAATAGCATTTTTACTCTCGAAATCGGAAATAATAGCTTTCATTTGCGATAACAAACTATAAAATTTGTCCTCTGTGATTGACTCGGTGTCAATGTCTTCCTCCCCGAGCAAAAATAAATCATGCTGTATATTATTATACTGAGAAAAAGATTTTTCTAATTGTTGTAAACGAACCTGAATTTCGTTGACGTCGGAATATGATTCTTCAGCAATGAACTTCTCAATTCTCGTCACAACGCCCTTATGGTAAGCGCGCGACCGCTTTAATGTTTCAATTTTTTCCATAGTTTTCGCAATTGTATTTACTGTTTCACGTAAATAATAATTATTTACACACTCGAAGGACCAAAATGTTTACGTATATAACTACATAAACATAAATATAATAAAACTCAATTATTGAGAATATTTAAATTATGTTTCGTACTTATGACAGTAACAGAAAGACAATAAAACAAATGAACATCGAATATACAAAAGAAAACTTTGTTTGAAACCAAAGAGTTTCTAACACTTATTGTATTAGTAGTCACCTATAGTAGAGGTTCTATTCAACAGACTTATAACCAATTTTATAAATCTTTGTAATAAGTATAAGACATTAAGTATTTTTAATATGCCTTAATTATGCCTTATGTGGAACTTAAATAACTATGAATACAAAATCATAAAAAAATCATAAAAAGATTCTTGTATTTTAAAGGAAAAGTAATTTTACCGAGTTATAATAAAAACATATTTTTTGATTTTACATGGATGATAAAAATAGTAATGACTGCTTACAATTATGAAAATTTTTTAGGTTTGTTAATAAAAATATACAAGTTTATTTTGCTTATTTAATAATTAGATCGGTCCGCATAGTAGGTAATCGACTTCGATAGCGACCCGGGTCGGAATAGCCACTCCGAATGAAAATATCTTAGAATTATTCTAAGGAAAATATGTTAATTATTAGGCATATTCGAAGGTACTTATAACATTAATTTGTACTAAATGAATAAAGGGAACACATAAAACTGAAAAGAAACTGCATGTTTCATACTCCAGGTCCGAATAGCAATCAACTTCTATAGGGACCCGGGTCCGAACAGACACAGATATTTTCATTTTACGTTTGTTTTTTTATTTCACAGTAATATTTGAAACCTAAATATAATATTTGACTTATCACATTTTAATCAATTTCATATAACTATAAACAATTGACATATTTTTGGGAACCACAATATAATATTTGGTATGTATTAAAAAGAAATTCGATTAACCGTTAGTTTTTTTAGCTCAGAAAAAAATACCAAATTAATACTCGTAACATAAAATATTGGTAACATCAATTTAGTAACAATATATAATATTTGCGCTGAAATGAATTTTATAGGCGTTCATATATTTTTATGACATTCATTAAAAAGAATAATTGGATCTATTTTATAATATTTTAGGAAACACAATTTGGTGACCATTTATCCGTTTTGGTAAGTGTTTTGAATTTTATTGGTAGTAAAATAAGTACATTTTTGGTAGGCGTTTAAACATAAGCCATAAGAAATGAAGTCGATACTTAAGGTAAACGCTGGTATACTCGTCAGTGTCCCAATACTCGTCAGGTACCTATACCTACACTTTAAAAGGGGCTTATTATATTTCTACCAACCGTAAATGATAGAATTGTGATTGAAATACAATCACAGTACTATAATGTTTTACTATATTTGCAACACTGCATTAAAATTGTAATTGTGTCAAAAATTCGAGGTGCTAAAAGTGTGCGCTCAGAAAAAAATCTGTAATAGGTATAGTTTGGCAACTAAACTGAGCAACAACCGGCTCCTATTTTTTACATAATATACCGCTTCAGATATTTATACGGTAAGTGTGTTTGTTTTTTAATAATAGTATAATACATTTTCTAACACTATACCTATTAATTAGTGCTAAATCTTGAGAATTTATTTTTTTATTGCATGTGACATTCATTGGTACTCGCTTATGCCTGTTTTGCCCAATACTCGTCAAAATTTATGTAGTTCTGACGGATACTGGGGCGAGCATTAACAAAAGTACCTTAACCCGTCGTTGTTACCTTATTTCTCGGTATTAAGTTTAATTTTCCTTCGACATTATAAAAATCTTATACTTAGACAACGACGGATATGGGGACGTTCGTTACAATTGTACCTGAGCCCATCATAGAGCTCTTATTACCTTGAATTATGTACGATATTCGTTTGAATCAATTTGTTTTATTATTGGATAAAAAGTAGGTATCTCTATATGTACAGTTTTTTTTTAATTCAAATAATTTCTTGAATTTTAATATTAGTTATAGTTATATCAGTATAATAGTTTCATTATTATGATAACATTTTTATATGGTTCAGTAACATTTATAGACTACGTTTTTATGGGACCTACTTTTACAAAAATAATTAACTGTTCTATGCACTTTAGTCGAGCAGGTATTGAACTTTTCAATGACTC
This sequence comes from Schoenobius gigantellus, assembly GCA_963935595.1. Classification (NCBI taxonomy): domain Eukaryota; kingdom Metazoa; phylum Arthropoda; class Insecta; order Lepidoptera; family Crambidae; genus Schoenobius; species Schoenobius gigantellus. Next base: position 25,515,314 of record OZ012542.1, read on the forward strand.
GTGAGATAGGCAGTTTGCTTCATCATCATCATCATTTCAGCCACGAGACGCCCACTGTTGGACATAGGCCTCTTCCAATGATCTCCATACCGATTGGTCCTGCACCTCCCGCATCCAGCGGCTTCCCGCGACCTTCACCAGATCGTCTCCCGGTATGCGGCCGCCACTCGAGGACCTTTCGGCCCAACGGCCGTCAGTTCTACGAGCAATGTGTCCTGCCCACTGCCACTTAAGGTTTGCAATTCTTTGGGCTATGTCGGTAACTCTAGTTCTTCTACGGATTTCAGCATTTGTGATGTGATCACGTAGAGAAACCCCGAGCATAGCCCTCTCCATTGCCCTTAGTTCTTAGCCAAACATAGTGGCAGATTATACTCCTCGGTCTTCTGTATAGCCTGCCGCAGCGTATGGATGTGGTCTATGGTGCAGTGAAAAACGCAGATTATTTGTTGAAAATTATATTTGAGGAAGAGTCTCATTGGATAAATATACACGAGCTATCAAAATTAGAGTAGAAGTATGAAATACTGTTATGTATGAAATCTGTGTGTGTGCGTGCTGCGTCCACGCATGTCAAATAAACAGTGTGCTAATAGCAGTCTAGCGTATTACTTGTGTTCCCTACGCGCGTATCTAACAGTGGCGACGAGGATACCCTCAAAATAAAAATTCTTCAAATACGTTAACATGTCGCATTTTGGGATTTTATCCGTATTCGACCATAATGTGCATGACTGGGAAACGTATAAAAGTCGGCTATCACAATGGTTTTTAGCCAACGATATCGGCGAAAAGGATACGACAGGTATAAAACGGCGTGCAATACTGCTTAGCGCACTCGCAGATAGTACCTTCAAGCTCACATCGGACTTAGCTTTACCGAAGAAACTTGAAGATATATCGTACCAAGGCATATTAAGTCTGCTGGATGGTCACTTCACTCCTAAACGATGTGGCTTCAGCGAGCGGTACAAATTCTACGCGGCAACACAGCAACCCGGGGAGACATATTCTCAGTGGGCTGCGAGACTGCGTGGATTAACGGCGCATTGTGGTTTCAACGACGTGGAAGAAGCACTCCGCGATCGATTCGTCATGGGGATGTGTGCTGGACCGGAGCGGGAGAAACTATTCGCTCAAGATATGCTGTCTCTGACATTGGCAAAAGCTGTGGAATTAGCAGAAAGCATCCGCTGCGCACGCGCAGGTGCTGCATCGGCCTTGGCTCTGCAACAACCAGATCCAGTTTTTAAAATAACAAAAAAACAAAGTCCAAGTTCAAGTCAGTCAGGCAAAGTAAAGTGTTCAGTGTGCGGTCGTACAAATCATAAGTCATCACAGTGTCGTTTTGCAAATTACACGTGTAAAAAATGCAACACAAAAGGTCATTTACGTAAAATGTGTTCAAAAATAAATTATATGACGGCTGAGGAAGTAAGTGAAGATGATGATGGTAAGTCAATTTTGAATATACACACTTTAAATGGCGAACCTATGAAAGAAATTGTCAAAATAAATGGAGTGCAGTTGGAATTTGAGATTGATAGTGGATCAGCTGTCACTGTAATATCGGAATGCACATATAATTTGCATTTTAAAAATGTGCCATTGTTACCCACCGCCCAAAAGCTTTGTAGTTACACTGGGAACAAAATGACGTGTTTAGGTTACATTACGCTGCCAGTGACATATAAACAACAGACTCATACGCTTTTTATATATGTCATACGTGATGGCGGGCCACCACTGCTAGGCAGAGATTTTATTTACAGTTTTAAATTAGAGCTTTCTGTTAAACAATTAAATTTTGTGAACCAACCATCTCACTACTGTTTTGAACTTTTACAAAAAGAATTTCCAAATGTGTTTTCCGAAAAATTAGGGTCATTTAATAAATATAAAGTCAAATTAAAATTAAAACCAGATGCAAGGCCAGTATTTTATAAAGCGCGACCTATGCCGTTCGCCTTAAAAGACAAGGTGGATAAGGAATTGCAACGTTTAGTACATCTAGGCATTTTAAAGCCAGTTGAAAGTAGTGAATATGCATCTCCAATTGTCCCTGTGCTTAAGCGAAATGGCACAGTCAGATTGTGCGCCGACTATTCAGTAAGTATAAATAAGCACTTAATTATAGACCAATATCCCTTACCCACAATCAAAGAATTATTCGCAAAGTTACATGGGGGGCAACAATTTTCCAAGTTGGATTTATCGATGGCATATAACCAGATTTTACTCAGTGATGAGGATGAGTCACAGAACATAACCTGTATAAATACTCATCGCGGGCTTTTTAAATATACACGTTTAGTTTTTGGTCTAGCTAACGCGCCTTCTATTTTTCAACGGGTGATGGAAAGTGTACTTGCAGGGATCTATGGTGTGCTCTGCCTGTTGGACGACGTGTTAATTACAGATAAATGTCCAATATCGCATTTAAATAAATTAAAATTAGTGCTTAACAGACTTCAAGATTCGGGGCTAACCCTACAAAAAGATAAGTGCGATTTTTTTAAAAATGATATATCTTATTTAGGGTACATTATCAATAAAGATGGTATCAAAAAGGATCCTCACAAGGTCAAAGCGATTGCTGATGCGCCAAGGCCCACGGATATTAGTTCATTACAGTCATTTTTAGGGTTAGTAAACTATTATAGAGGGTTTGTAGCCAATGCTTCTTGTGTGTTAAGTCCGCTGTATGATCTTTTGAAAAAGGGAGCCAAATGGAATTGGACGCCCGATCATGAACAGTCGTTCCTCAATATAAAAAAATATTTAACTTCAAACAAATTATTAGCTCATTTTGACCCTAGCGCTAAATTAATACTTACTGTAGATGCTTCCCCAAACGGATTGGGTGCAATATTGTCACAAATAGGTTGTGATGGAACGGAAAGACCTATTTCGTTCGCGTCTCGTACACTTAGTTCGGCAGAAAAAAGATATTCACAAATACAAAAGGAGGCCACCGCTATTGTCTTCGGGGTGCGGCGGTTTCATCAGTATTTGTATGGTAAATCTGAACCTTTTGTTTTACGGACAGACCATAAGCCCCTTATCTCAATTTTTGGCCCGCATAAAGGTATCCCCGAAGTGTCGGCAAATAGGCTGCAACGTTACGCAATGTTCCTAAGTGCATACAACTATATTATAGAATACATACGTAGTAAGGACAATAGCGCTGACTTCTTATCGCGAGCGAGTTTGAGCGCGGAGAGAGGGGATACTGCTACAGAAAGCAACAGCGGCCACGTAGCCGCTGCTGCCGCAGTCTACGAGAGCGCGTCGTATGTTAATTTTATCGTAGACGGTGACATGCCTGCTACGTTATATGAGCTACGTACGGAGACAGCTAGGGACGTTATACTTAGTAAGGTTAGCAAGTATGTGTTCAACGGATGGCCTAAAAAAGTAACCGATGCGAATATTAAGCCGTAGGGGAAGGTAGCCTAAAACGGGTGGGCCGCCTAAAACGGGTAAGTACTCGTACACTGCTGTATCAAGCGTTAGGGTTATTGTGTTCGTATGCCGAGATTTCCCGAACGTCGACGAACTTTGATCAGTTTTGCTCGGACGCCGGAGTCGTGTAATAGCGTAGGTGTATGCAACGAAAGTTTTTTAGTGACTTTATTAAAAAAAATAAAGGTAAGTGTCTTACGATTAGTCAAAAATCTTTATACGAGTCATGCTATTTGTGTTACCATATTATTTTAGCACTATTTAACTTTAAATTAAGGTAGAAAGTCTACCGGTATTACCTTCCAATTTGAGGTTATTGTAATTTTGCATAAACATGTGCACTTGGGCAAAACGGGTAGGGCAAAACGGGTACCTACTACCTACCCGTTATGATATAGAAAAGTGTTAAGTTCATCTTATTTTGATTTTTCTTTGTTAAAGATTTCAAATTATCTAAAAATGTTATGGTTAAAGACTGAATTTGTTATAAGTAGGTTAAACATTTGTTACATTTGTTTATATTTTTCTTTATTTAGAAAAATATAAAGTAAGTTATTTTTCAATGTAAAAAGATTTCTGAAGGAAGTTTCCTGCAAAAATATGTTACAGTTTTAGTTTTTTAATAATTATAATATAAACATGTTATAGCCTGTCCAAATATGACTCTATTCTAAGTATACCTGTTTTGCCCGAAGGGGGTTACCCGTTTTAGGCACACATGTGGGCAAAACGGGTTTTTAAAAGGGTTTTGTATTTATTTTATTAAATAAATATTTGATATATGGTGCCATCATATTATGTTTTATTTTGATGCTCGATAAATATTCTATCTTATAACGTAAAAAAAGTTATTCTTATAAAGGTAATTTATAGATTTTTCTATCCATTTCCTTAGCTTACCCGTTTTAGGCCACCTTCCCCTACTTTAACTGCCGAATGCAACTATCTTTGGAAAATGGTTGCTTAATGAGGGGGCACAAGATAGTATTGCCAGGAAAGTTACGTAGCAAAATCCTTAAAGAATTACACAATTCACATTTAGGAATAGTGAAAACAAAAAGTGAAGCCAGGTCCCGATTTTGGTTTCCAGGAATAGATAAATCTTTGGAAAATATGATTAACTCTTGCGACATTTGTAGACAACTGAGATCAGCCCCAGCCAAGTCACCGCTCAAACCGTGGCCGTATCCTACTGTACCATTTTATAGGATTCATATTGACTTTCTGGGGCCTATCAACAATAGCACATTTTTAATAGTTGTAGATGCTTATACAAAATGGGTTGAAGTGTATGATATGAATACATCAACGTCTACTTCAAATGTTGTAACTAAAATATGTGACTTTATGTCAAAATTTGGGCTGCCGAATACAATCGTTAGTGACAACGGATCGGCTTTCACTTCTACAGAATTCCAACGATTTTGCACAATGAACGGAATCAAACATTCGAATGTCAGATTCAAAATTCATATTAGAAAAGTAAACAAGTATAAAACTGCCAGTGTCCTTATTAATGTCATAAGTTTTAACATATGGTACTATAGCCATTTCGGAATCCGGCTTTATCGGGAGGCTGGAAGTCGTCGAACCTACTTGTGAGATGATTTGTAATGACCCTCGAGAACAGATTGTAAACATGACTCAGGAGCGTGATGGGTCTATGGTTCTTCAACTGGGCCCTGTCGCTCTTTATGAAGAACAGTGCCACCATGCCCCTATGCCATGCCTTAGGCGTTTTGCCCTCGAGTATGACGGAGTTGAATAGCCGCTGCAGCGCTTTCCGGGCTGATAGTCCATCCACTTTAAGAGTTAGGCTGTAACTATATCATCACGCGGCGCCTTGTTGTTTTTAGACTGTTTGGGAGCTACACTAATCCCGTACAGGCTGACGTTCGGGATGTCTTCGGTGTAGTGCCGAGTCAATTTGGCTCTAGGATCTGTGGCCAGAATAACAGGTGCCTGTGATTATGCGTAAAGGTGTCCATAAAAGCGTTCGATCTCGACCATAAGTTCAGGTCGGGGTGTAATGACTCGGCCGTCCTCTGTCTTCAGCAGACTCTGACCGGGTGACAGATCTCTTGCGAACACTTTGGAGCCTTTGTTCTGCTCGATGGCCTCTTTAATACGTTTCGTATTAAATCAGCGTATCTCGCGAGTCAGACATTAAGGCCCGTGTTACAGAACGCAATAGTCCACTGCTGGACAATCTTTCCCAGGACCAACCCACTGCTGAACAATCTTACCCAGCACCAGCCCACTACTGGACATATTGTCCAGCGCCATCCCAGTGTTGAGAATCATGCCCAGCACCAGCCCACAGCTGAACAATCTTGCCCAGCATAAGTCCACTGCTGGGCAATCTTGTCCAGCACCATCCCACTTTTGGGAATAATGCCCAGCAACAGCCCACTACTAAACAATATTTCCCAGCACTAGCCAACTGCTGAACAATCTTGCCCAGCACCGGCCTACTACTGAATAATCTTGTCCAGCACCATCCCACTGCTAGGAATCATGCCAAGCACCAGCCCACAGCTGAACAATTTTGCCCAGCACAAGTCCACTGCTGGGAATTTTGTCCACCATCCCACTGCTGGACAATCTTGTCCAGCACCATCCCATTGCTGGAAATCTTTCCCAGCACCAGCCCCATTGATGGACACACTCATCCAGCACCAGCCCACAGCTGGACACTCGCCCAGCATCAGATTTTGGCGTAAATTTCAACTTTATTTGGTAACATAATATGAATTTATTTTCTCAAGAGTGGTTTCGACCATACTTTTTTTTTTTTTTTTTTTTTAATGGATGGCCCGGCAAATGACCTCCTCCCGCCTGATGTTAAGCGGTGAAAGAGGCCCAAATGAGTTGACAGATAGAGTAGGGACGACATCCACTCTCCTACCTGCCCGCCCCTTGCCGGCCCAAAAGATGCTTTTTCACGCCTCTTTTGAAGGAACCTATGTTGTAGGATGGGGGAAACACGTGCGCAGGTAGAGAATTCCAAGTGTGGGATGAACGACAGAAGAAGGAATCTTGGAATTTCTTGGTACGGTGTGAAAAGGAGGACACAGTGTACGGATGACTCTGAAGGCCCTTACGCGTGTTTCTGTTAAGGAATGGAGAGGGAGGGATAAGGTTAAAGAGCTCCTCAGAGCATTCCCCATGGAACATTCGGTAAAAGGCGCTAAGAGAGGCGATGTCACGACGAAGTTGTAGAGGCTCGAGGGTGTTAGTTGCCTCTACATCGCCAATTATGCGAATAGCGCGACGCTGCAATCTGTCCAGAGCATCGAGGAGGTACTGAGCGGAGCCGTCCCAAAGGTGCGAGCAATATTCCACGCAAGACCTAACCTGAGTTTTATACAACAAGCATAGTTGGTCCGGCGCAAAATACCTACGCACCTTGTTCAGGACACCGAGTTTCCGTGAGGCAGTAGTTATGACGGATTCGATGTAGTCTCTGGGGTTCAGATCGCAGCGAATGTTCATTCCGAGCAAGGTGATGTTGCTCTGTGTGTGAAGGGTTGTGCCCTGAAGAGAAGGAAGGGGGAGGAAAGGTGACCTTTTCGCCGAGAACACGCACACCTGTGTTTTCTTAGCATTGAACTCAACAAGATTGTTGGAGCCCCATTCGGAGACGAGGTCCAGCGTCCTGTTGAGCTCAATGATAAGATTCTGCCTTTCCCTACCAATATCACCACGAGCAGCCCCCGAGGTTCCGTGATATCCCCCATGCACTGTACTGTCGTCCGCATAGCAATGTATAGCTCCCAAGGAAAGCATATCATTGATATGCAGAAGAAACAATGTGGGGGATAGAACGGAGCCTTGCGGAACACCAGCGTTCACTGCCATGAACCGCGAAGCGCAGCCGTCAACGACAACGCGAATTCTACGCTCGTGGAGGAAGCTGGCAATCCACGTACAGAACTGCGCGGGTAATCCGTATGCCGGAAGCTTGGAAAGAAGAGCCTTGTGCCAGACTCTATCAAAAGCTTTGGCGATGTCGAGACTAATAGCCACCGATTCGCCGCGCTTATCGATAGATTCACCCCATTTGTGCAAAAGGAACGCTAGAAGGTCACCTGTTGACCGTTTAGGACGAAACCCATACTGTCGGTCATTAAGTAACGAGTGACCTTCCAGGTAACGGCACCAGCTGTGTATTAAGGATCCTCTCCATGATTTTACACAAAATGGAAGTGACGGCTATAGGACGATAGTTAGCCGGATCAGAACGATCTCCCTTTTTGGGAACCGGCTGGACATTGGCTTCTTTCCAAGATTTCGGCACACAATCAGCAGAGAACGACAGACGGTATAGACGCGTAAGGACCGGAGTCAACTCCGCTGCACACTTCTTAAGAACAATCGCAGGAATGCCGTCTGGTCCACTTGCCTTTCGAGTATCGATCGACTGGAGCTCCGCCCGCACATCACGCTGTCTGATACGGATATCGGGCATGGTGCTGCCACAATGGGACAGTTTCGGAGGTTGTGTACCACAGTCATCGACACGGGAATGAGCCGCAAAGAGTTTTGCCAGGAGGTCGGCTTTCTCCTGCGGCTGATGAGCAAGTGAGCCATCGGCAAGTCTCAGCGGTGGCAGCGAGGGTTGGCAGAAGTTTGATTGCACAGCTTTGGCCAGGCGCCAAAAAGAACGGCTACCCGTAGGGTGCGATAGCAGTTCCTGGCCCACTTGTGCAATGCGCTGAGCATCCGCTCTAATGTAAGCCCTCTTACATAACTTGGTGGCATTATTGTAGGCTGTTTTCAGTAGGCTTGTATTGGGATCCTTAGATGCTCGGCCTCTGATCCAAGCGCGGTAAGCCAGCTGTTTGTTTTCAACAGCAGAGGCGCACTCGCGATTGAACCAGAGGTTACGTCTGCCTCTACTGACGAGATTGGAATGCGGAATATAATATTCCATTCCTAGTATGATCTCGTCAGCAACAGAGGTAGCGCAGGAGTCCGGATCCATCCTATTGAAACAGCGCTGCCACCAAGGAACAGATGCGTAATAATCCCGCATACCGTCCCAATCTGCTGACGCATAGTGCCACAGACGGCGTGCTGCAACCACAGGCGACGGTCGTGACGCCTGAGGCACTGAGACGGATACCAGGCAGTGATCCGAAGATCCTAGTGGAGCTCGAACCACCACCTGATATCCATCAGGGCGATTTGTCAACAGAAGGTCCAATAAAGAGGGCGCTTGACCGATAATATCTGGTACCCTGGTGTTCTGGGTGACCAATTGTGTCAGGTCGTGCGTGAGAGCGAATGCGTGGGCAGTCCTACCCGCATGGTCAGTTTTAGAGGAACTTAACCACAACTCGTGGTGAGCATTGAAGTCCCCTAAAAACACCAGCTCGGCGGAAGGAAATCGCTCCTGCGCGTCATCTGCCACCCGACTTAGATGTTCAAAAAGTCGAGTTGTCTCCAAGTCACCACGATGGGAACGGTAGACGCAGACGTAGACACGGCAATGAGTGCCAAAATCGACGTGTACCGCAAGGATGGAAAAGGAAGGTTCCTCCAAACAGCGCAGGCGACGACAGCAAACGTCCGCCCGGACGAACAAGCAAACACCAGCCTTCGCCTTGAAGGACTCCTCAAGAGCGTAGCCGGGGTAATTAAGGTAGCCTGTATCGGCCGGGCAGATAATTTGCGTCTCCGTCAAAAACAGCATTGCTGGACGGGCTGTCTCGAGATGGTGGTGGACAGCTAGGAGGTTAGAATGGAGCCCGCGGATGTTAGCGAGCCCAACCTCGAATAATGGTGTTTTGGTGGGATAATGCACCGCTGTACGACCAGTCTTAATATTTTGCGCTGCCATAATTATTGGAGTGAGAGGCGTGAAACTGAGGTGTCCTTGCTGCGCTTCGCATAGTTAATGTGTGTAGGCCTGTTTCGCCAGGGAACAGCCGACAGCTGATTTGCGCTGACCCTCCGCACGGAAGGGCCCCCGAACCCCCCCGGAAGTGGCCGCCGGGACCCACCGTCCGGTCACCAACCGGCACGACGGACCACCCCGAGATTATGCGTGGCATGGTGGGGCAGCCTCACGGACTGGTTAGCTCCGCTTGGGCCCCTGTACTATACCACGGGCGGCCAGCGGAACAGCCGTTTCTTCGGGTCTTCCTGGGCGGAGGGTCAACGCAGTCAACCTGGCACTGGGTCGACGGAAGCCCGCACAAACCATACGAATCGCAGCAACGACCCTTCAAGCTCTGGCTGTGCGCAGACTGATCCCGAAACGCGGACAAAAATGGCCACTTGACGGGTTTTACGTCATGCGCACGGTGGTCGCTAGCCAGTCGGGTTTTTCAAGCCCTACCACCAGAAGTTGGTCACTCGATTAGCACCACCCGGGGATCACGTGTAGGGTCTCGAGGGTAAAACCTACGGACGTGAGCGACTCCAATCCTTACCGGAAATAGAGCAGGTTGCCAGATTTAAGGACCATCGTGTTATCACCCTCTCATCGAACTACGAATAGTCCCACAATACTCCAACAAATCCTGCTCAATTCCTCCTGTAGTTCCAGCAGCTGCTCCTCGATCCGCAGTGTAGGCGCGTTATACGTTTCCAGAGCCAACGTCATTTGATTGGGGGTTTTCGCCGCCCGGGGATTCTTTGCACCCAGGTCCCAGCCCTGGGTCGACTATTGTCCCTGCTGACACGGCCTCCGGGACCGCCGGGCACTTGGAGCCTTTGGCTAGTCCGATTCATTTGGGGGGGGGGGGGGGGGGGGGGGAGTTGGACCTTCTGAGGCCGTTTGACGTGTGCTGTTCGATCCACTCACTAGTGGAGCATTAAAAAGAATAAGTATCATAGGATCCAGCAAGATCAATGTTGGATCTTAGTGAACTTCAACGTGCTATTTGATCAACTGGTGGATTCTACTGGACAGAAGGTTTTTTTTTACTTTTTGCTTAGGGTAGTAGGTGAACCGCACCTTAGAAGGCGCGCCTCTTCCTACCTAACCGCCTACGACGGAGCGGGACGGCTTGAGAGTCCTCCTCCCACGCCCGCTCCGCTGCAAATACTCCAACCGATGGATGTGGCAGTTTTCCGGCCTTTAAAACAAATATGGAGGAAGGCCGTATATGATTCATCATAATGATAATCAGTTTGTCATACTTAAAAAATATATATATATAATATTGAATATACTCTTTGGTTTTCGCAAACCCTTTAAAGAAATTTATTTAAAGTAAATTATTAGTCTGTGATCTGCTTTCTTTATGACTATAATATGTATAAAATACAAATAAATATTACATTATTTTATTATAACGTAAGTACCTATATGAAAAATAAAACGAATATAATTATATATTTTTTTCGTAATGATTATAATGTAATCTTTAACGTATAGCAATAAAGTTCAAGGTAGCGTGAAAAATCGACGACTTTTGGGTCAACATGACGGTTACTAGGACAAACTTGCCGACTACTGGTACAATTGGCTCCTTTTTACTTTTTTATATTACAATAAATTATTTATTTAGTTTATCTAAAAACCACTTTTACCTCTGAAAACTACAATAAATATTTTAGCAAGCTATCGAAGTTTTAGATTATTAAGTCTACAAGGTTTACTGTAACACAGCTCCAAAGTCAGCAAAGTTCAAAACCTGACGAGTACTGGGCCTTCTACCTTATAGAGTTAAGTAAATTTAAAATGCGGCGTAGTTAAGTTTCAACTACGCCGCATTTTAAATTTACTCATTTTGGATAATTCTGACCCATATTTTTTATTAATGGAATCAATTCTACTGTCGATTCTGAAGTAATTATATTCAGGTTTTACGTAATTTTATTAACACGTTGTTTAAGGCGCATAGTGGTCCCAATGACCTTGCGTCGATCGTCCCGCACTGATTACATAGGAGTGAGTGAGTGAGAGTGAGGGGAATATTTAAGCAAACCTTTACGCGTAAGAAGAATTATTTGAATAAAAAATTAATTAAGGTGAATAAGAAAAATCTAAAAAGACCATCCCCTAGAATATTGTTCACTTTATTTATTGAAATCGAAAGTATATGATTTAACCTAATATTTACGACGCGATTAGGTTTAAAGTTTTAAAATCGAGGCATGTTTGGGTCACATTTTAACCAAGTTTTAATTAATTTATCAAAAAATTAAAAAGACCATCCTCTAAAGAATGCGTTGAATAATAACTCTTTATTGCGCATAGTAACTTATACTAAAAAAATATAACAGACAATGTACACAAAGGTGGACTTATCTCTCATAGAGATTTCTTCCAGCCAACCTGTGAGTATGAAGGATATATTGTTTTGTGGGACACACACAAGCGCGTAAACTACATATTTACTCTCACTATAAAATAACTCAAAAAAAAATAATAATATATAAACCACAAATACAACACACGTATATACATAAAAAATACATAAATTATACCAATATATAATATTATATATACTTTTACTTAAGATGATGAGGCTGTACACATTCGTTATCACACTGAAGTGGAGAGTTGAGAAAGAAAGTGCTGCTTCAGTCTGCGTTTAAATGATGGCACAGATGGGCTTTGTTGAACAACTGTCGGGAGATGATTCCACATTTGGGCAGCTCGAAAGCAGAAAGAATGGAGAAGGAAGTTGGTATTGGCGTGGGGGAGTTCGAGCATATCACCATAGCAAGAGCGCACAGAACGAGATGGTGGAGGCAACATTCGAAAACGTGATTTGAGGTAGCTCGGGGCGTTAGGGTCTTTTATAACCTTAAAAAGTGTCGTCAAAATGTGTACGTTACGGCGCTCTCGTATCGGTAGCCACTTTAAGTCAGAGCGGAATTGTGAAATTCGATCAAATTTTCGAAGTCCGAAAATAAACCGAATTGCCAGGTTCTGTAGCCGCTCAAGCTTATTTAATAGATCTACATTCAGATCCAGAAAACAGACATCAGCATAGTCTAGAATAGGGAGTAGGAGAGCTTGCGCAAGCATAATTTTAGTATCGAAGGGGAGAAAGTATTGGAGTCGTTTGAGAGAGTGAATTGAGAAGTGCAAACGTCTGCTAATCTCATTAATTTGGGATTTCCATGACATGTCGCCGTTCATTAACAATCCCAGATTTTTAACCTTGTCAGTGAAAGGTAACGTCATTCCATTAAAATTTAGAGGTGAAGCCAAATTTAAATTAATCTTGGACCTTAGCCTACTACTACCTATGAGAATGGCCTGAGATTTGACTGGGTTCACAAGGAGCCCAAACGACTCTGCCCACCTCTGTATTGCCCCAAGATTTTTATTTAGTAATAAAATGGCTGCACTGATGTTGGATGGATCAAAGTGACAGTATATTTGCAGGTCATCGGCGTATAAATGGTACTGGCAAGTTAATACTGTTGAAATCCGATCTATAAAAAACTGTGAACAGAAGCGGAGAAAGTACTCCACCCTGAGGCACGCCAGCAGACAGTCCAGTCCAGAGTGACACTACATCATTGTATTTAACACACTGTTGGCGCCCAGTTAAGTAGGAATGGAACCATTGGATGGTAGAAGGGGAAATATTGACAGAGCGAAGAGTATCAAGGAGTATGTCATGATCCACGGAGTTAAAAGCGCTGCTAAAATCTAGCAAAACCAGTGCAGTGAGTTTTGTGTTATCCATGGCATGACGTATGTCTTCAGTTACATTCAGCAACGCAGAGCTCGTGCTATGACAAGGACGGAAACCGGACTGGTAAGGACATAATAATTTATTTGTATAGAGAAAGGAATAAAGTTGTTGGTGAGCTGCGGATTCAAGGATTTTGGACAAAAGTGGCAATATAGAAATGGGACGATAGTCAGAAAAGGATTTAGGGTTAGGAGATTTTGAATGGGTACAACATACGCTTTCTTCCACGATGCCGGAAAGATGTTGTTCATTAAAGAAAAGTTAATCATGTGAGTAAGAATATGGACAACATCCTCAAGCACCGGGAGCAACATACCCAGGCTAAGCCCATCACTACCCACAGCCTGTGTGGACAGTGCCCGGATACCCTTCGCCACAGAGTCCTCAGAAATTGGACTGAAAGAGAATGATGGGCAATCGGGTGGAACAAGACTAAGGAGATAATTATGAGATTTGGATTTGGTTAGAGTATCCAAGACAATTGGAGGAGAACAGAAGTGACTGTTAAGCGCATTAAGATCCACGGCACTATGAGTTGTGTCCGTGGGCTTGCCCACACCAAATGATTTTAAAAAACTCCAAATACGATTCTGATCCATATTATTGATATTAGAATGAATATAAGAGCGCTTCGCGTCTCTGCACAGTCTATTACATTTATTCCGTAACTTTTTGTAATTTGCTAGGTTGAAATCATTGGGAAAAATCTTGAGTTTTTGTTTGGCTTTATTACGCTTCGACATTTCCTTTTTGATAGCAGAAGTGATCCAAGGTGCCGGCAGATGTCTAATGCGCACCGGACGGACTGGTGCATGCTTATCATATAGTCGAGTGAGTGCGGAAGTAAATTGTTCAACCATATCATCCAGACTATCAGAAGAATAGAATAGAATAGAATAGAATAGTCTTTATTGCTAAACTGTGTACAAAGTGCTGGTGTTAATGCATTTATAAGTTCAACAGTTTACCCATAACGGGCATGCAATTTAAAAAAATAAAAGAGATTTACATATTATTACTTACTCACTATTTTACATTACATTACATTACATTTAATATGTTGTATAAAAGTATTCACTCAAACTATAGAAAACATTTTTCATCAGCCAATGTTTTAATTTAAATTTGAATTTAGGTAGACTTAGGGCTTTTATTTCTAGAGGTAGATGATTGAATACTTTAATACTGGTGAAGAAAGCACTCTTATAAAACATATAATTATTACTTATAGGAATAGGTAAATTATACTTATATTTTTTACGAACATTACGGGTACATTGAAATGTTTTTTCATCAAATAACTCTGGGTACTGCTTAATAAATACTGACACTTCCAAAATATAAATATTAGTTAAGGTTAGGTACCCCTTGTCTTTAAAAGTATTTCTTAAGGTATCATCGGAATACATATTATAAATTATACGTATACATCGTTTTTGCAAAATGAAAGTCGAATCAACATTGACAGAGTTTCCCCAAAAAATGATACCATAAGTGAGTAGCGGATAAACCTGCCCAAAATAAGCAGTCCTGGTTACATCTGTAGACGCAGTTTCGGCAAGTATAGATAAAGCAAAACAAAGACTAGAAATTTTTGCGTTAATTTTTGATATATGTGCTTTCCAGTTTAAATGAGAATCAATCATGACACCAAGAAAATTCGCTTCGTCCACTTCATCTATTTTATTGTTATTTTCAGTAATATTTAGTTTATAAGAATTTGTTTTATAATTTCTAAATTGAATGAATTTAGTTTTATTTGAATTGACATTTAAATTTATTGATTTTAGCCAAGAAACAGCTGATTTAAGGGCTTTATTAACATTGTTTTCAAAAACATTTCTATTTTTATTATTATCTGAAATAAAAATTGTGGCATCATCGGCAAACATTACACATAAGTTTTTCATGTTATTTGGGAATTCATTTACATAAACTAGGAATAGAAGAGGCCCTAGGATGCTTCCTTGAGGCAGCCCCTGAGTCATTTTTATTGATTTTGATTTTACCTCTTCGAATGTTTTTGTATTTGTATTATATGTATCAATTACAGTTACTTGTTCCCTGTCAGTAAGATAATTTTCTAAAAGCTTAAGAGCTAACCCGCGAATACCTAGATTATTCAGCATACTTAAAAGGATATCGTATTTAACACAATCGAATGCCTTAGACATGTCTAACAACAGTCCAATGCACTGGGTTTTGTGGTTTAAGGATTCCCATATCTCTTTAAGGATTCTAAACACAGCAAGGGTAGTTGATTTCTTTTTTTGAAAGCCATATTGATTACTGCTCAGCAAATTATTTTTATTGAAAAACGCTAAGAGTCTGTTATATATTACTTTTTCAAATATTTTAGAAAAATTTGATAATAATGCTATTGGTCTATAGTCATTTATGCTGCTTTTGCAACCTTTTTTGAATAATGGTCTAACCTTTGCTACTTTTAACTCCTGCGGAAACACACCTGTCTGTATCATTAAATTTATAATGTAAACTAGTGGCTCACTTATATATTCAAATGCACTTTTTATGACTTTCATGGATATGTCATCAATCCCGCAGCTCCTTTTATTTTTTAATGTGGCCACGATTTTTCTTAGTTCAAATGAGTCAACTGGTGTCAAATATATACTATGAGATTGTGTAACAGAACGATTATTTTTATAATTAGTCGAGTTAAATGAATTTATATTAGCAAAGTGATCATTAAATGTTTCTGCAATGGTATACGCATCTGTGATATTTGTGTTGTTGACTTGTATGCTGTTTATAGTACTCTTAAATGAATTTTGGGATGTAGTCAGTTTCTTTATGAGGTTCCATGTTGCTTGATTTTTATTAGTGCTTCGTTTTATAAATGCAATATTATATTTTTGTTTGGCTGAACGAGTGACGGATTTTAAAATTTTGCAATATTTTTTATAATGAGGGAGAAGTTGTGTTTGACGTTTATGTACTATTTGTCTATGCAGGGCTCGCTTTACTTTGCTAGCTTGATATATACCTTTTGTTTGCCAATTCATTTTTTTATTGTAGAAAACTTTGCTTTTTTGCACTGGTATACATAAATCGTATATTAATTTAAATAAATTTATAAAAACACTATAGGCTGATTTTACATTATGACATAAATATACTTCTGAGAAACTTAATTGTGATAGGTAATATAAGAAAATACCTATATTTTTGTCAGTATGCCTCTTAGATATAAACCAGTATTTTTCATTGAAGCCCTGATTACTAGGTACATTTATAATTTGACCAGAGTGGTCAGATAAACCGAGATGAACAACCTTTGAACAATAAGTTTTCAAGTTTGTTAAAATATTGTCTATGCATGTCTGTGATGTTGGAGTTATTCTAGTAGGTTCATGAATTGTTAAATTTATGTTATAATTATGTAACGTGTTTTGAAATAATTGAGATTTTTTGTTATTTACAAGAGTATCAATATTAAAGTCTCCTGTTATTATAATTTTCTTTTTTATATATCTAGACCGAATTGTAAGTTTCGCTAATAACAGATCCAGAGCCTTTATGAAAGCGTGGAAATTTGATCCTGGGGAATCTGGGGTTCTATAAATACATAAAATTATATAATTTACTTCAGGTAATACTATTCCACAACATTCAAAGTTTTTATCCATACTAAGTGATTCGGTACATTCCAGTTTCTTATAATGTATATTGCTCCTAACATATATACAAACACCACCTCTTGACTTTGTTCTACAATAACAAGCAGCTAATTTATACCCTGGTATCTGTATAATATTTACATCCTGATACTTCAGGAAAGATTCACTAAAACATAGTATATCAATATTCTCTGTAGACAGTAAAATTTCAATCTGACAAAGTTTTGATCTAATGCCCTGTATATTTTGATGTAATATATTTATTCCTTTTTTGGACTGTACTTTAGGCACGAAAGGAATGATTGGTTTGGGCCATGGAGCTTACAAAACTAGCAGAGTTTAATGACGTTTTTTCATAATCTTCAACTTGCTCAGAATTAAAGAGTGTTTCTTTACTAACATTGAATATTAAATCACTAATGTCATTTAAAAGTACACGAAAACCATTCATATTTATTTTCCCAGTGTATTTAGAAAACATAAGATGGGAGTACTGCAAGTTTTCATTTGAGTCGAGTATAAAACAAAATTGATTAATTTTATTATCCCTGAATAATAAATAATTAAACATTTCAATTCTTCTATTAAAAATATTTGAATGATTGCCATATTTGAAAGTTGGTACACATATAATAACATTTGTGTGTTGCACGGTTAAGACCCTCTCCTTAATTTTTTGAATTAAAATTTTATAGTTTTGTGAAATATAAAAATCGGAATCTCCAATAATCAACACACAATAATCATTTAAAGTAAATCCCTTTAGCTTCTCTGGAAGTCCGCATGATAACTGATCGACGCCACCTCCCGGAACACGATAATGACAAGTGCTGAAACCATCAAAGTGATTTCTAAGTTTATGACATGTTTTATCGTGGGTCATACTGCTTATCAAACATAATTTCGGCTTTAATTTCGAACTTTTTCTGTTTTGCTTCATATGAAAATTCGTTATTTCAGGTTGCGGCATAATTAGGTGCACGGAGGAATTTGATTTGTCGATATGTGTTTTTTCTGTAAATTTTGGTAAGATGTTTCTTGTTTGTTTTTGCGATCAATAGGTATGGGGGTAGATATACATGATTTATTGAATTTTAAACTGGCGTTGATATCATCAAGGCTCACTGTCTTGTACATTTTTATTATTTTATCTTTTTCTTGGATTTTCCTTGCTAATTCAGTGTTTTGTGTATTCAAATTTTCAATTTCTTTGTTTGCAATTTGTAATTCCGTTTGTAATTTTTTAATTTCTAATTTTAATTCTTGAGCAAATACATTTTCGCTAATAGTGACATCTGGTAGGCTGGTTGAAACTGTATTAGGTAATGTTCCATTTAAAGATAGAAAAGATCCTGTCAGGTCAGTTAACGATGTATGCCTTTTTCTGTTTCGAATAGTAATATAGTTATTTTCGTGTGTGTTTTCAATGTCTTCCACTTCAATTTCCAATGATTCAAAAGAATTTTTAGTCGGAATAGTAACGTGTGGGGCTTCAATGTTTTGGGTTTTTTTAAATCGGCATGTGTCGCACCGACATTTTTGTCTATTCTCTGAACTCATTAAATAAAATACCTTCTCCCCGATACTCGTACAGTCTAAATGTAAATAATTTTGACATTCAGCACACTTGATGAAGTTTTTATTAGCAATTTCTATTTTACATCGATTGCACGAAAGCGACATCTTGGGAGAACAGCTTGCAACTTTTGACAAGCTTGAGTCAATAATAGCACAAAGAAATAGCAACAAAAGCGAAGCAATGTTATGTCGTAAAAGTTCAACAATTATGTCATAGATGGCGACATACGTACGACGACGTTATTAGGCTATTTCTAAAATTAATGTTATAATCATAACAACAAGGCTGAAATTTGTCTATCAACATACAATTTTTTGAATGTCATAACGGTGTACCGTAATCATATTTCAACATTATATTAAAATATTCATTAGTTGTGCTTGTTTTTTGAACACTCAAATTAACAGTTTACAGATTTTTTTTTTAACTTTTTGCCGTATATAGAGTTATGTTATTTTTTAAGAACTTTTCCAAAGTGCAAACTGACGTCTTCACTCACGGTAAGTATTTTGTAATTATACATAATCCACAGTAGATATTTTTCAAAGATAACACTTGTCCTCACGATGCACCAAATATAGAACACACTTAGATACTATCTCACTTTTATAATCAACTAATTAAATTTTTAATTTATAAATAACACAGAAGTAGTACTTTACTAGTACCGGCAGTAGCGGCAGCGCCACGTTCCCAACAGCTCAGAAGCCAACAGCTCAGACCAATCAATACTCCTCACGTCCTCTCTCAAACGATCAACGTTCATATGCTTTAAGTTACGCTGAAATAAAGTTCTACGCCTAGATTTAGGAGGACGCACTTTATAGGCAAGAAAAATAAGATCATGAAAAGAGACATAACATATCTTTTTTAAAGATTTTTTTATTCAATATTTATGAAGAGAACCGGTTTTTTCTGCAGTGATTTTTTATGTTTGACCTTACTATGCGCCTTAAACTGTCTGATTGCTATGTTTACTTTACACCTTAGTAGGCAGTAAAAAGTCCATTCCTGATGTTGCATATTAAGGCATTAACATGCACTTTGACAGCAAAACGCAGGAAACTGATGTAAGTAGTTATTATGTATTATTTGCATTGTCACACTACTTTATAGGTACATATAAGTATGTTTATGTTTATAATTGCAGCAATTTGAGAAGATAATATAGGTGTAAATGTGTAAGAAATATATTTTTTTAATTTCTGTGATTTATTATGACAATCATAATTTTCTTTCGTCCATATAATTAGGAGCTTGGTGGCGTATTGGCGCGTGCGCTCAGCGAACGATTGCTAAGGTTAGCACGTTGGCTGTGGTCAGTCCTATGATGGGTGACCAAAATACGAAACACCTCAAGCTCCTCCGTGATTCGGAAGGCACGTTAAACAGTGGGTCCTGCGCCTGATCTCACCCCGGTTGCCCCGGTCGTGTCGGCAAACCGTCCTATCGGACTAGGCGAGGGAAGAAACAGAGAGTGCACTTGCATTTGCGCAGTCAGCTGTGCACTAGGCATAATAGGTATCTCCTGCGCAGATGGCTAGTCTCTGTTGAGATTAGCCACCGTGATCGAATATCGGTTATGAGTACATTATTATTATTAATTAACTTCCTAATCTATCAATATTACAATTTCAGTACGTATTTTTATGATTATGCACTGCCTGTACTTTATTGCCACATACTCGGAAATCAGTAGGTAACTTATGATTTTTGTTGGTTCCAAATAATGAACAAGCAATGTTAAATTTTAATCAGGGGCCGGAATTGTAAAATAATATCTAGAGATCAATATGTAAACGTCTTTTTGATTATTATTTTAAATTATGATATTTTTCAATAAAATACACTTCAAAATATCCATATAAAATCTAATTAACGGCTACAACTTATTTTTTTGTCTGTTATTGATACACTAGCTTTCCGCTCGCGGCTTTGCCCGCGTTATTTTTGTTTTCCCGTGGGAATTTTATATTTTCCCGTAAAATAATTTTGTACCACATTATATAGAAGACTGATATTTATATTTAGGAGCTCGAATAATAAATTTCATAGAAATTGGAGCAGATTTTAAATATTTTCCATTAAAACTTTTAACCCCTATTTTGCATCCTAAGGGGGTGAATTCCAATAAACCATGACACACGTGATCAATGAAATGTTTTTAAAAGCATGAATCTCAAGCTTTATCAAAATCGTTGCTAATTTTAAAAAAATCCATATAAACTTGCATTTTTTTAAATCCCTTCTTAGTGATTTAAAAAAAATTAACCCTGAAGGTAAGTAACCCTAAAAATTTAACCCTTCTTAGTAAATAAACTTGCCATCATCAGTCTGTCTATTTATCTATACCTATTTGGTAAATTATTACTGTTTCATTTTTTTTAGTTAATAAGCGGAATATAGAAGCAGAATAAGCAGAAAGCAGATAAGTTAAACAATAGGTATTGTCAACAAACATGACAGTTTGACCCACACACCGTGACGTAACGCACTCCGATTGACGTTTGCAATCACGTGATACTGGGCATTTTTTAACCCTAGAATACTAATATAATTTTTTTGTTGCTTATTACTTTTCATCGCTTCGGAGGCTACTTTTCAAATAATTCGAAATTTGTTCTGAATATTAAGTAATCGTTGCTAATTTTAAAAAAATCCATATATACTTGCAACCCCTATTTCATCCCTTCAGGGTAAATTTTTTTTAAATCCCTTTTTAGTGTGCGTCCGCATTTTGAATTAAAACAACTGTCCAAATTTCACGTTTCTACCATTAGTGGTTACGGCTGTGCGTGCGTCTATACTCTATAGCACAAAAATTATTGTACTGCGTATTAGTTTTCCCTATTCCATGCTTTGTTAACGAATTCTATTTCTAACTGAGTATGAAAATAATTAAATTTGACACAATATATAGGTATTTAACCAGTTTCCTTTTTACGTGGGTCGGAAATATTACTAACTAGCTGACCCGGCGTACTTTGTATCGCCATGTTTTTTAACTAAATTACTGAAATGTTTGTTTAAATTATTGTCATTTTTATATTACACAAACCTTGCCCTAACAATAACGAATACATAAAACCAAGAATCATCCAATTTGGTGCAGTCGTTCGAAAGTTATGGGCGTACATACATTTCGAAGATCCATTTTATTATGAGTTTCTCCTGTAAAAGCTCCTGATTAAAATTCAACCAAATCTTTTTTAGGATTTATTTTTTACTATTATTTCAAATTTCTATTCCATGTAATCTCAACAGGCTCCGTGCTGATGATGATCAATTTCACCTTGAAGTTGATTTGACGACGCCGCGTGTGCACGTGCGGGGTAATTACAGGGGCGAAGGGCGCTACAACTCTTTGAAAATACTAGCGTTCGGAATCTTCAACACTAACATGAGTAAGTGAGGAGTACCTATACACTACATAAATACGAAAAACTTAATTCCGATTGTCGCAATCACAAATTTCAACATTCCGATTTTTATAATTCCGAATGATCTGGAACTCCGAAAATCAGAAATACTATTTATCAGAAATCCTATTGTCAACAAACCAAAATTATAAAATTCCTTAGAAATATAATTCCGTACTGTACCTCAAAAGAAAAATAACGGAATTCTTACAAGATCACTTTGTTGTCCGTCTGTCTGTCCGGGTATTCCACTTGGATCCCCTATTTCAATACCCCAGGGGATCGAAAAACACTTGCTATTCCACATCGATCCCCTAATCAAGGGTATCGGAGAGGAATAATATTATTGCTTCCACATGAATCCCCTGTTAGTAAATGCCCTTTCATCATGATGACACATTATTCAAACACAACTCTCTCTCTCTCCCTGGGAGTATTAAGAAAGCTCGAACGCTGGATTCATGTAAGAATCAAGTCCGTAATCATTGCCTGACCTTAAATTCTTGCTTTGTTCCCAGTACCACCGAATAGTACCACCGGCGGTACTAGCGAGAAATTTAGTTCTCTTTAGTACCACAATTAATCTTAGTGCTACTAGTGAGACTGTGTGAACCCAATAGTACTCGTACTACCGACAGATTGTACTTGCACTTTAATAAAGAAAATATACATATTATTCAAAATCAAAATTTACTTTATTAAAATATGACTTAATAGAAAGCTCTTATAATTGTCAATTTTTTTTTATGTCATTGGCGTCGTATTTTTTAATTATGATAATTTGATAGGTATTATTCAAGTACAAAAATCTCAGCAACCAATCCCCACAGTAGTCCATACAACATAACACTGAATATAACTTAAGAAAATCAAGCCATTTCAACATCGGATTGTCTTATTTTTTAGAGCATAAAAATAGTACAATAGCCGAATTAGGACGGTTTCCTGGAGAAGCGGATTCAAATACCGCCCGAGTCGAAATTAGTTTTTCCACAGTTTTTAACAAAATTAAGCATTAATAAAATGCAAAACCACAGTTGAAAAATAAAATAATATGATGATATTTATGATTTTTCGAGAGCACTAAACAACTATTTTTTCCTATTAGCTTCTTACGGAGACTATAATTGTCACCCTACAAAATTAGCTCATAGGAAAAATAACAAAATCCATTTTCTCTTAAAGTATAGCATCAACAAAAACGGATGATATGTCAAGTTTTAGTAAAAAAAATTGTAAATGCATTAATCTACGTATCAAAGACTTATCAATAAGAGTAAAAACATAGGGCCCTCAATTCAGACGTTTTATAAAAATTTTACTTACATTTACTATTGAAGCAATAACTTTTGAGCCACTATTTTTCTTTACTAATTCACATGGGTTCTATACTATAAGATCTCAAAGGCAATTTTGTCGCAACAATGTCACTGACATAATTCATATATGCCGGAATGAATCATATAAATAGACCTTTATGTGTAAAAAGGTTGTCATTGCCGGGTATCGTAAAGGAATAGCAAGTGCATTAGAATCCCCTGGGGGATCGTAGTGGAATAGCAAGTTTTTTTCGATCCCCTGGGGAATTGAAATTGGGGATCCAAGTGGAATACCCGTGTCTGTCAAGGCCTATTTTCTCTTGCAACGCGTAGAGATATATTACTCAAATTTATATCAAATAGTCGGGTCTATGGTCCTCTGCAGCCCCTTAACCATGAACGCTTATCATCATCAACAGCTCATATACGTCCCCACCGAGGGTCACAAGCCTACCCTAACTTTAGGGCGATTAGGTCTTAGTCAAACCACGCTGGGTCGCTGGCCCAGTGCGGATTTGTTGACTTCACATACACCTTTGAATTACTTCGTAGGTGAATGCCGGTTTCCCCACGATGTTTTCCTTCACCGTAGGAGCGTCAGATGAATGTAAATACATATGAAATTCGTAAAACGAAAAACACATTGGTACATGGCAGGATCGATCGCGGGCCTCCCGATTCTACTCGGAGCACAGTCCAGTGCCGAGTCCACAGCGCCACCGACGACGCGCTGAATGAACTGATGAACGCTTATAGCAAGGTTAAAACAATATTGAAACAGAGACACCGCTTTAGCTGCATATAGCGCCATCTCGCTCTCAGGGCGGTATTGTTTTGAGCGATCATGGTTGGGGGGCAGCTGTGAAAAAAATCACTCCTATATCAAGCCTATAGGGTATTTCCCGTTGATCTAGAATTTTGAAATTTGACAAGAAGGAAGGTCTTATAGCACTATGTGAAAAAAATCTGAAAACCGTAGATATGTACGTATACACCTTAGGGACTGATAAACTTAAGATGCGTTTGTACGGTTTTTTCTACTATAAGTACTTAATTTTCGCAATGAATTTTCGGTATAGGTAATATCATTTTCAGACCAATAACACTCCGGATTTTTAATTCTCGGTGCTAATGAAAGTCGGAAAATTAATCAAGTCAATTCATTACTTTCGGTGAAATATCATGTTTCATTTATAGTCGGAATTTTGTTTCTTAGAAATTGTAAAATAAGGATGTTGACATTGGTTTCATTTTATAGATATACTTACATGTAATTATTATGAAAATATATATAAAAAATATTTATTCATCAATTTTAAATAAAAAATCACGTTTAAAGTTTGTTGTTTTAAAATGTTACGCCTATACGCTCCAAGCTGTCACGTGATCTTGATGACGTCACAATGTGGTGTCAAACTGTCGGTCAAGGCGAAGATCATCTCCGTAAGATTCCCGTAAAGATCTAAAATAAAAAGAATTCCACTTTGTAAAACTTTTACAAAAAACCTTACATAAACTCATAAGGAGATTTAATAAATCAACAGAATGGAATAATACGTAATAATATTTGTTAATTATTAAGTATTCCTTTTAATTCAAAAATGTTACTAACAAAGATGTTTTCACGTTCGTAAACTCTGCTGCACAAAAATCTTTGTTCTTAGTAAATAAACTTGCCACCATCAGTCTATGTCATTTTATTTATATTTGGTAAATTATTACTGTTTCATTTTCTTTAGTTTGTCCAGGCTCCATTGTAATTTTCACTTCTAAGCAGAGCAGATAAGCCCTCACGCCGTGACGTAACTCACTCCGATTGACGTTTGCAATCACGTGATACTGGACATTTCTTAAACATTTTCAATTAATTTTAATTAATTTATAACGCATATTTACACTTGCAACATATGATTTTCAGCATTTTAATATTCCTGTCTATGGTATAGGTACTTATCCCTACTTAAACATAACTTTCTAAAATATATTTGCGATTCATGTCAGCATCCCTATTCGGATTTTTGAAATTCAAAATAATTCGGAATGACATTATTTCGGCTTTGTTTAGTACCTACTGTTCCTGTATGTAAAATTATACTTAAGTAAAAAATCAAACATATTTATTACGATTTATTTCCCTTTCAGCTGATTTAGTATACACGTGGAAAATCGACGGTGTTCCTGAGAAAAACGAAAATGGGACTTTCATTCGCATAACTGATTTTTATATGCGGCCTGATGTTGGAGAAATGGTTTCATATTTGTCTAATGATAACCCTGAGAGCAGGGAATTAAGTAAGTGGTCTAATAGTAATTGTTTTTTTAGTCCGTTTTGATTTGGCTCTTAGAAAATGTTGATACCTACTATCATTTGTTTATAGGTGTTGTCTTAAAATTTCTCGAAAAAACACAATATCCATTATTATAATCCATTAATGTATGCATTTATAATAACATTGTTTATTTAATTTATATCGGATAAATAATTATTTATAATAACTAAGTCAGGCGTGGCAAGCGCGCCAACGGGGTAAGCGCGCCACCCATAAAAATATCGAAAACAACACATAAGTATTACAAACAAAACAAACTAAAACACAGTTCCACTTCACAATCACAGATGGCTCTATTCACCTTAACTTGAAATATCCGCCATTTTAGTTTTATCGGAGATGACTTGATGTTACCTAATCCGCATTATTCTTTAACTATTTAATGAATTGCCACAAACCAAAGAGGTGAGTACAAAGTTTAGATGTTTTTCTATAAATCTGTGTCAGTGTTCAACTCCTAATTAGTGAAATTAATGTTTTTATACAGTTTAAAATCTTAACCTCAAAAAAGTCGAGTAGGGTAAGTGCGCCCAAATCGTTGGTAGTATGGCGCACTTGCCCCGAGTCAGAAGTTTATAAGTAATTCAGATTAGATTGTTTTTCGATAACTTATCTTTAAAAGTTCTCAAAAAACATCATCTAATCTGCTTAGGGTCTCATGATGGAGACGGTGAATGAGTGCCTTTGTTTAGTGGTACCTAGATGCCTCGTATTTAGGTTCGTCCATTCGTCCGTTCGCAGCTTAACTATGAGATTCAAGTTTTAGGTTACTGTTATTTAGTATGGATACGCATATTAATTACGCCGTCAGTGGTCAAATAAAAACTCGAAAAAGATTTTTATAGGGTACGTAATGTGACGATGATTTTTTTACTTGCTGAGGTTATTTTGTAAGGTGTCGTTGGATAGGTCTTAACTCTGGAACTAGATTGGCCACTGACCACTCAATAAGAAGCTGGACAACTGCCGTAAGGTCAAATAAGTACTGACCATAATTAGCCCTAAAATGATTGTCCTTTTTTCAGATGGCTCGTAGTTACCAAAAAAAAAACTCTTAACCCATCTTGGTCTAGCTAGAGAGACTTCCGGCCTTACCACAAAAAGTTTTTAAACACCGTCTTAAGTTAAACACTGTTTAAACATGATGCTGTTTCATTTGTTTTAAAATGATAGATAGAGACAGCATCATGTTTAAACAATGTTTAAGAACTTTTTGTGGTAAGGCCATTTATATCAGGCAGTTGACGCTGCCTGATCAGGCCTATCTGGACATGAAGCATCAAAATGGTTACCTATTTTTGTATTTTTTCATAAATAAAAGTAACAAATAAAGGCTCATTTGGTTTATTTTTAAAAATAATATTATTCCAACCAAATTGACCGCAAACACGTTTATTTAACTAGAGCAATTTTTAATTAATATAATAAGAAAAATAGCTTTAAAATGTTTAGCGCCCCTAATGACAAGTCTATGGCGTACTTGCCCCAAATTTATTAAGCAAGTCGTAGTAGCCTATAGGACTAGATTATTGAAAAAGAAAACAAGATTAATGCGTTAAGTTAGCAATGTTCTATAGAGTACACTAATTGTTTTTCTTGTAACGTAACTCTTTAGCGCTTTTTTTTCATACAGGTGCACTTGCCCTGTTTCCAGGGGTAAGTGCGCCTATATCAATGTTTTCCATTTTTTTAAATAAAATATCGTTAAATTATTGATAGATTTGATTGAATCACCATTTGTTACAGTTTGAAAATACCAAATATTGTCAACATAAGTCATCATTTAAATATTTTATGTTGTATCGAAATCATCTATGAAAAAAATATGGCGCACTTGCCCCGACTGACCTACCCATTTGTTTTATGATAAAAAATTTACAATATTATTTCATTCGTGCAGCGGACTTGGGAAATCGATTCACCAACAACAATTGGCGGTTGCTGTACCGGGAGTTTCTGCCATTCGCTCAAGCTAACTGGAACAAAATTGGGATTAAAGTCGCCAACAAAATATTCTTAACCGTTCCTTATAATCAGTTATTTCCTACGGATTCGTAACATTCTGCCCGAAGATTATTTTAGACCTCATTGGCTTAAGTATACTTGTAGATTTTAACCTACTAGGTATGTAGGTACTTACTACAACGCAGTATATTATTCATAACTATGTCATTCAATATTGAAAAGTAACAGTAAAACCCTCTCCTTAAATTAGACATACTTATTTGATTTCATTATGTTACCAAGGTACTCAGAAAGTCCTTTACTTTGGCGTAATTAGATGTTAGGTAAGTATACACGGTTATTTTTTTATCACCCCGGAAAATTTTTGGGATAGCTTAACCAACGATTGTTTTATGAAAACGGGTTTACATGAAACTATCGTTCGTATCATATGAATTAAGTTATTCGTATTTTTTTAAAGTAAGTATTAATTTGTGATATTGTGTAAGAAATACCTAGAGCATGAATTTTATATACCTACCTAAGTCATGTTTCTCATAAATCACGTAAAATTATTTATTTCCAAAAATAGTATAGTTTTTTGTTCTATGATAGTAAATGAAAGTGTAGTCTGGCTAATGAAAGCTAAACCTATCAAAACGCGGGAAATTTAAAAAAAATTAAGCGCAATACTGAGTATAGTGTAGGAAATACACTATACTCAATATAATAATATTTTCATACCATCTGCTCGACAATGTTCCCTTAACTTCAAGGCATTATATCCCAAGGGATATAATGTTGTATGAAATTCCCAAGGGATTAAAGTGTTTTAAATTTGAAACATAAAATTCGTATGAAAATTTAGCTATAATGCTAGGTTAGGAAGGCAAAGGTTCTACGCCCATACAGCAGTAGCGTGCATCCACTAAAGACAAATAGACATTCTACCTGTGTTTGGTTTTATAAAATCTAAATACATAATTTCCTTACCAAAATTACCTACATAATACTGCAAGCTAAAATAAACAATTACACTTCACTTTATTTTTTATTGATAAAATACTTTTTATGCTATAAGCGCCATCTTTTGACGGCCACTTTATTCACTATTATGTAACTATCGATATATACGACTAAAAAGCAGCGTAAAGCAAGAACATTAACGCTGCCTGCGGATAAACAGCGAACTAAATGATTTGATTTGGAAAAATTACGCGGCATATTTAAAAATAAACAATGTTTCTACAATTTGTTTCCTAATGTGCACTAACGGTATTCCGTAAATTCCGTTGTATTGTTTTCTTTCATAGCTAAAACTTTGCCGCCAACGCCATTATGTATTTCAAAATTGTAATATCTTGTTGATATGTGTTTTGTGGCATTAATACAGTCTTTTTGAAGTCTGTTCAGTGTTTTATTGAAAAATTTAAAAAACGTAAGTCAATGTCTAGGTGCTTCAGCTTTTTAATTTTTTATTTGGGGTCAATAGGATGTCGACTATTTGAGATTTATTTCGACAGTTGTGTTAGTAATTAATTGGCGTTTTAAAAGTAAATATACCACGAAGTTAAAAATAATTGAAATTTATTTGATACCATTTTATTGTTAACAAATTAACATTCATCTTGCGTGCTACAAAGTCATTGACAGGGTCCAGCAGCTGATCGTACTTATCGTATTGTAAATCGATGTGTATACTAAGTTCATACTTGTTATATTATTTTTTATGTTTTATATTATTTTTTTATAACTTTTTATAATGTTTTAGGTTATCTTAAGATAAAATTATCGCGTGACGTGTTCGTGCTTGAGAATAACAAATCTTTATTTTTGTATTATATGGTTTTCATGATAATATCATATTTTTAACCATACTTATAGTGATAGTAATAATGATAATGTGACAGTGTTTATGATAAAAATTACCACCTAAGTAATTGGTTATTGAGCCCTGAGTTTTTATTGTCTCGCAGATGGTATCAAAAGTAGAGTATTCACCTCTGGAATAAAGCAGTGTCTTCGTCTTAGGCGACTTGAGCCCCTCGCTTCACTTAGGACTCTACATAACTCCCTCGCTTCGCTCAGGAGTTAATTCTAGAGTCCCTCATTGCGCTCGGGGTACAATATGACGCCCGTGACGTTAGACACTGCTTTAATCCAGAGGTGAATACTCTACTTTTGATACCATCTGCGAGACAATAAAAACTCAGGGCTCAATAACCAACGAACTTCCAACAATGAACCTTTTATAAAAAATCACTTTATTTCGAGTCAATGAAAATTGAAATTACTTAATTTCTCTTATATTTCGACAGAAGTTATGTAAAAACATTATGAAATGTTGAAAGCTTAGACTTAAGTCAATTGGGGCATATAGTTGATAAAAATCAAAATACATTTAAAAAATATTTAATTTTATTCACTATAATAGAAATCGGTTTCCATATATTTAACACCCACATCTGATTCACCTGAGCTGCTTGATTCAACATCATTGACGATTATTATAAATTGCTCTTCTGTGATCCTATCCCTGCTCTTGTACAGATTTTCAACGCAAAGCAAATGCTTTGTATTTTTATGAAAAGCTTTTTTATAATCAAACCTAAACTTCATTATGACCTCTAACTAAGTTAAAATCACAATTTTATGTAGGAATTCTAAACACCTCATAACTATGCTCCCATAAAACTTCGACTTTGTCATATATTGGTTCAGGTTTGTGATTCTGAACCAAAACCGAAAGTTAAATTTCAAAGTTACAAGATCACAATTTTATGGACCAAGCTCCCTTAAAACATCGACTGTCTCATATATTGGTTTAGGTTTGTGCTTCTGTACCAAAACCGAACATTAAATTACAAAGTTTAATACAAAGTATCAAAATCATAATGTTCAACTTAACTACAAAGGGACATCGTATCAGCACAATTTATTATTGCATTGTAATTAATATAAAATTAAGTGAGTTATTTTTTTTATTCATAATATTTAAAACATTCTAATACCATGTCGTGAAGCCTCCCTTAAATTTTCCAGGGTGATAAAAAATAACCGTGTAGTATACATTTTTTATTTTTATTCATTCCGCAGACTGACAGACCAGATTATTCGAATTATTCGAATATTTTATCGATAGTATTATATCTACTTATCTGCCTAAAAGCAATAAAATTGAATAATATTTAAGAAGTTGTTTTAATTTTCAACTCCAATTGTAGTTAATATAAGTCAGATAAGTCAGCTGTTGCCGTATAGGCTGTTGCATGTAGAATTTTACTTTTATTAACTACATGTAGTTAATAAAAGTTAAAAACTCGAAAGATGAAAAGGATGAAAAGACCAGTTATAGTGCACGCGATTATAAAGCCTCCTCTACACGTCGGCAGATGCGTCCGCAGACGTCATTGGCGGACGCGTCCGCCGACGTGTAGACGGGGTGATTTGGTCGTCTGTGTTATGTATTTAATGTCGGCAGATGCGTCCGGCACTAATCCGTTTGTTGTCGGTTTTTGTGGCACGGATCAAAGGGTTTCAGCGCAAGAGCTCGGCGCGAGCGAGCGGTCTGTCCACACGTCTGACGCATCAGTGTTCATCGGGAAGCGAATGAGGGTGCAAGCGTCCTTCTTGTAGTTTTTTCGTTCTTTCCTTTAAGCGAACTCGTTAAAATGATTAACATGAGCACTGACGAAACATTCAAATTCCTGGAGCTGTATTAAGCAAAAAACTGCCTGTGGAATCTAAAAAACAAGTAGGTACCACAAAAATAAAAATATTGTAAGTACCTACACAATTAGGTAATTCATTTTATTTTACTACCTACCAATATCAATCAATGAATTCAGTTGTGGCTACTGTAAATTAGATACTATAAAACAATTTGGAGATCTGATAGGTAGGTAATTTTTATTTGCTGCTTATTATATTATATTGCTTATTTACTGCGATGGACACTCAAATAATACTTAAAGGTACTAAATAAATAAATAGATGCGGCAGATACGATCTTGATATCCATTTTGCGTGCGTACGTGTTGCGTCTGTCGAGAACCAGCACAGACTGATAGACCTACAGATGTGTAGGCGCATCTGTTGACGTGTAGAGGAGGCATAATATGTAAGCGACATGCCGACCGACAAGCGACGACCCGGCCAGACACCTTCATTTTGCCGATGATCTAGGCACAATGCTCGAAGACCTTTGTAGAGTTTCGCAACAAGTGGACTAGACCAAAATCATGGTGAATTCCCATGTAGTACCCATTCCTGTGAATGTTGGAGGCTATACACTGGAAGTTGACGCGCTTTCCTCATGGACCAACTATGTATGCACAACTAGTTGTGCCATTAGGAATTTTTTTGTTAAATATTTCCCATCGGCACAACTAAATTATTTTCATTTAATATTAGTTCCTAATGGCACAACTAGAGGTGCCATTAGGCACAACTAGTTGTACCGACTAGCTAAATCTTTCCCATAGGCACAACTAAGTTATTGTAATTTAATATTAGTTCCTCGATGCACAACTAAGTACAACCACCTGATACAACATAGATTTTAATAGTTTCCAATTTTACTAATAAGTTACAGCCAAATCGAAAGCATTCATTCAATCATTCCCCCATCGTCTTAGCGAACACTTGTGTTACGATTACCTGAGTAAATAAATAGTACCCGCAACCAGTTTCCTTATTGTAAAAATGGTAATTTAAAATGTATAAAATGTGGTAGTAATATTACCAAGAAAGCGAAGCGAGAAGGTAGTACACATAACAACTGAGTGTGCGAAATTATCATCAAAGCACCTAGCAGCTCTTCGAGCATCAGAAGGGCTAGAGTGGAGTTGCGAAGATTGCCTTCATGTCACAAGTAGATGCTCATCATTTTTTATTCCCGAAGACTCCGAAGAAGCTACATCTTCGATACTGTTCGATATGCACAAGCATGAGGAACATTAACTCTGAAATTAAGAAAGCCTTTAAGTAAGAGTTTGAGAGCTTACAGGCGTCACTTGAATTTATCGGAAATCAAGTAGCAAACATTGAGGATTACGAGAGAACGATTACTTAAAACTACTTAATGAAAAAAAAATGTAACTTCGTATCTCTGCCAACGTCTAGAAGAAACAGATCAGAGAAGCTTAAGCACCTTCGTCAAAATCTCTGGTTTACCGAATATACCTATTACAGCCAAACTAAACATCGAAACTGACGCTGTCTACGATGTTTGTCAAGTTACGGGTCGTACTGAGAAGTCTGGTTTTG
Source organism: Schoenobius gigantellus (assembly GCA_963935595.1). Classification (NCBI taxonomy): domain Eukaryota; kingdom Metazoa; phylum Arthropoda; class Insecta; order Lepidoptera; family Crambidae; genus Schoenobius; species Schoenobius gigantellus. The sequence goes on from OZ012542.1 coordinate 25,547,950, forward strand.
TACTGTTGTAACTTAATAACAAAGCTGTACCGGACAAGTGCCTCTCCCCTGCTAAATCAAAAGAAATAACATGAGGTGAAATCGCACTTCCTATACCTATCGAGAAAGCAACAAATATGGTCTACGTGAAGGAGGCACTAACTCGAAGCAAGAAAACACTGTTGTGTCAAGCCAAGCAACCGTTCGAGTATAATTGTATGGTGTAAAGAGGGTAAACTTTATGTAAAAAAATCTGATACTAGTACGAAGTTCAAATTATTCGCTCAATAAGTGACATCGATTTGTTGCTTGCTTCTAAAGAGAACTAACCTACAAACTAAAATGAATCTTATCGGTGTGTGTCCAACTCTTATTTGTAAAAATTTAATTATTACAGTAATCACTTATCAAATTCAGAACTGTTTGATTGCGTAAATGTTAACTCATTCTTTAGTAACATAATACCCACTAATAATATTGATGTCTCATGCCTTCATGTGAATATAAGATCGATGCTCAAAAACTTATAAAAAATAATGCAAATAATTAATTGCTCAAAAAAAACTATCGACTTAGTTGTTTGGACAGAAGTAGGTATCTCTGACCTAATCTCGAATTTATTTCAGCTTCCTGGATATAGAATGTACACACAGCTTCGTACTCATCGAAAAGGAGGGGGGATCATAATTTATGTTAAAAAACATATTCGATTTACTCCTAAAATTACCAACACTCATACGTTTGAATATTTGGAAGGTACTTTGAAAACATACAACAATAACACGATAATTTTGTGTGCAATTTATAGGTCACCATCATCTAACAAAACTTCTTCATTCAGGAACTTAGCAATACACTGAGCAAAAATTTATCAAGCACTACAGTTAGTATCATTATCATCAGTATCTAAAGAGTTTTGTTATAGGTAAGTACTTAGTAATTGATCATATGTATATTTCCCATTTCGACTGTAGTTGTGTTACAAGGAATAGTTGCAGAAAGTTAGTTGTGCTTAGTTGTGCGTAGTTGTGTCATCAGGAACACGTATTTGGATGGCACAACTAGTTGTGCATACATATTTGGTCCATGAGGAAAGCGCGGAAGTTGGTGACGAATATGTTTACCTGGGGCAAATAGTCCAGCTCGGTAAGTCCAACTTCCAGAAAGAGGTAAGTCGACGAATCCAACTCGGTTGGGCAGCATTCGGGATGCTACGCAGCATATTCTCGGCCAATCTACCGCAGTGTCTTAAGACGAAAGTCTTCAATTCGTGCGTGTTGCTAGTGATGACGTACGGAACTGAGACGTGACCGTTTACAATGGGTCTCATCAGAAGGCTCAATGTCACTCAAAGAGCAATGGTTTCTCTACACGATCGCATCAGAAATGAAAAGATCCGTAGAAAAACTAGTGTCACCGACATAGCACAAAGAATTGCAAACCTTAAGTGGCAGTGGGCAGGACACATAGCTCGCAGGACTGACGGCCGTTGGGGCGGAAAGGTCCTTGAGTGGCGGCCGCGTACCGAGAGACGCAGCGTTGTTGGTAGGCCCCTCACAAGGTGGACCGACGATCTGGTGAATGTCGCGGGAAGCCGCTGGATGCAGGAGGCGCAGGACCGATTGGTTTGGAGATCCCTGGGGAGGCCTATGTCCAACAGTGGGCGTATCTTGGCTGAAATGATGATGATGTATATGTTGGGGTTCAGAGCCAACAACAGTTTACCAACGTGAGTAAAAATAATAGAGCAGGTTAAAGCTTGCAGTTTATTCAGATATAGTATGACAAAAAGTACAGTAAACAATTCGGTATCCTAGATACCGAGCACATATATTCATATACAGAATGTCACTGTAATCCCTATGGCCAGATACAAATTAACATTATATAGATCACATATCTTACACGCCCCCTTAATTTGTATAGTCATAACAATCATACTAAAGTCAAAACACAACATATGAAATAAAAACCAAAGGAAAACATTATCAAAAAAAAACATTATTCAACGATGCCTAAACCTTTCAAGCAACGATAATGTCCTTCTCTTGGCAATGCCTTTGTTAGTACATCTGCTACCATTAGATCAGTACTTATATGTTTTAACTTAATTTTCGTATTAGTTTTAAGAACACTTCTAACAAATGCCTTATTTCAATATGTTTGCTCCGAGAATGGAACACTGGATCACTGGCCAAATAGATTGCCCCCTGATTGTCTGCATGTAATGTCACTTCACAAAATTGCGATAACCCAATTTCAGTGACAAGGCTGTTTAAATACAAGGGTTCGTTCATGGCAAGTGACAAACTTACATATTCTGCCCCACATGTAGAAGTCGCAACACACCGCTGTTTTTGCGATTTCCAACTAATACTCGCGCCCCCTAAAATAAAAGCATACCCAGAGTAAGAGCGCCTATCTATCAAGCAATTTCCCCAGTCAGAGTCACAATAACCGATAAAAGACTTACCAGTTTTGTGTATATTTAACTTCGTTGTAAGCACGTAGCGACAACCCACTACCTCACGACTTGCTGGCTTTTTGACAATATCCCATGTATCATTCTTCGACAGACTTCTAATTTCTGATAGGATTGCATCCTCCCATCCATCTTTCTCAGAACCTGTCAAGGCCTGTTTCAAGCTAACTTCCAATGCCAATGAATTCGCCACCGGTGGTCTCCTCTGAGGTTTCATTTATCGCTCTTCGATTCTCCTCTTGACTTTCTGTGAACGTCAGAATGGCCGGTCAATAGTCGTATTTTGACTTGAAATTGTGCCCAAAAATTACTTATCAATTGCTTATATTTGCTTACCATAATGAGAGAATTGCTTATTTCATAAGTTAAAAGAATTAAAACATTTAAGGTTGACCGTCCATTCTGATGTCAGAATGGCTGGTCAATCTCTGTAGAGCAGTAACTATTTGGATTCGTCATTCTGACGTTCACGACTTTCTGCTTCTATTTCAACCATTCGGAACTTTCTCTTCGGACGACCTACTTGACCTCTTTTGTAATCTTGGCCTGCCAGGCCCTATCTTCACCGTTTTTTCATTTTCCACTGGTTGCAGTACAGTTTCGCCGCCAGATTGCATATGATCAGAAGTCGAATGCCCCTCTAATGGCGAGGTAACTGAATCCAACATAATATGCTCTCCAGCTCCAACTTCAGTATTTTCGATAATCCTGGAAGGGACTATCTCCACTATTCTTGATTCTTCAGCTTTCGCTTCTACTTGTGGTGTCTCTAATTCAAATGAATCGCTCTTTGAGTCAATCTGTTTTGAATTATCAGACTAATGGCCATTTTCACCAACCTCTTTGTTGGAAGAGGTTCAAATTGTTTTATTTTTCTTTAGAATTTTGACATTGGGTGTCTTGTTGACTTGAATATTTTTATCGAATTATTGATTTGACTTTACGCGTGTAATTTTCCATGTAAAACTGATTATACATTTTTATATTATCTTTTAATCTCCTGTTTTATTTTTGGACATATCTACATCGTAACGTATTTCGGCATCGTCACATTCTGTGGTCACGGAACAAATGGCGACCGTCAGTGAAGTCCTCGAAACCACAAAGAAGAATCGCGGAACAGCTCGCCGTTCAATTACAATAACGGCAAATAAATTAGAGAAATCAATCAAGGGCGAACTTGCAGATATCAGCGAGATGACAGCGCTCTACCACCTACTTCAAACGAAATTCGAATCACTTTCTGCCTGCGAGACGCTGGTCGAAGAGAGTTTGTCGGCGGCCAACATTGAAGAAGAAGTGATTTGCCAAGAGATAGAAGAGGCGGATGAATATAAATTACGCTGGTTTTACCTGCAAGCTAAATATAATGACACAGTATGTGATGAAAGGTCTGTGATGGAAGTACAAATACAGTACAGATGTCACCCACGGGTAAGAGTAAGTCCATTAAAGAAAAGGAAGAAGGTAAGAGTTTTCGCTATCCTCAATTAGAATTTATTAAATTTGACGGTGACCCACACAATTGGCTTAACTTCTGGGGTCAATTTTCGTGCATTGACACCGATAAATCCTTGGATAATTACAAAAAATTTCAATATCTGATACTAGCTACAGAAAAGGGTTCAAAGGCCAGAGAATTGATAACTAGCTTCCCACCATCCGCAGAAAACTATAAGATCGCGTTAGACCATCTCAAGGAGAGGTTTGGTAAAGAAGAACTAATTATTGAAGTTTACGTTCGTGACTTATTAAATTTGGTTTTATCGCAGGTAAATGGCACAAGTGACCACGGTTTATGCGCGCTTTACGACAAATTGACTACGCAAGTTCGAGCTCTAGAAACGTTGGGTGTCACGTCGGAGAAGTATGCCGCCATGTTATATCCGTTGGTAGAGTCGGCACTTCCGAGTGACATTCTGCGAGCTTTCGAAAGAACACGTGGCTATAAAGGTAACCGTCTTACACAACTATTAGAATTCCTAAGGCGAGAGGTAGAAAGTGTACAAAGAATTGAAATGGCCAGAGATAGTTTTTCGACAAATAAGAATATTACAGATAGTAGGGAGTCAGAATTAACTGGGGAACACAGAGCTACTGCGGCAACCTTAGTCAGTAGTGGTGGTAGAAACATGACTTCAGGTAGTAGAAATATGACATGTTTTTTCTGTGATAAGCCGAATCACGTCAGTAATGACTGTGTGAGATTAAACAAACTTTCTTTGGAAGAGCGTAGAGCTATTTTAAAGAAAAAGAACGTTTGTCCGATTTGTCTGCATCCAGGTCATCATCCTAAATTCTGTAGGAGTGCTATTAAATGTTTTATTTGTAAAAAACGACACAATACTGTAATGTGTGGGGAAGTCAGCACAGTAAATTATGAGCAACAGAAACACGAAACTGTTAAGAAACATCAAAAGTCGGACGATAAGTCGCCTACCACTTCCTTGTCTGTAAGTAACAGTTTCTCCTTAGTGACATTCCTTCAAACATTGGTTGTCAAAATAAAACATGATAGCAAAGAGTTGATGGTTAGATGTTTGATAGATAACGGTTCTCAACGTTCATATTTTAGGAAAGATCTTGCATTGCAACTTGGCCTACCGAAAACAAATGTAGAGTTACTTTCACACTCAGTCTTTGGTGGGATAGAAACTAAAATATGCACGCATAACGTTTATAATGTGTTCCAGACCAACGCACACTTTGATAAGCTTAGTTGATTTAGATGTGACCCATCTTTGGAAATTAGAGTCCATTGGTATTAACGATAGTGATAGATATGCCTTAGCAGTTGAAGTCATTATGAAGTTTGAAGAGACTATCAAAGTAAATGCTGAAGGGCGTTATGAAGTACCACTACCATGGAAAGTAGGACACCAAGATCTATTGACAAACAGAGAATTAGCCTATAAGAGACTGTTATCAACTACTAAGAGATTACCCGAATTTAGTGGTTATGACAATTGTTTTCAAGAATGGCTAGAACTTGGGATTATACAACCAGTTTTAAATGACAATTTCAATGAGGGTCATTACTTGGCTCACCTCGCAGTTATTAAGCATGATCCAAACGCTACTACGAAAATACGTCCAGTATTTGACGGATCAGCTAGAGACAAGAACGAAATTTCTATTAATGGATGTTTAGAGAAAGGTGAGAATTTTTTAGAGACGATTCCAACTTTGATTATTCAGTTTAGAATGCATAAATTCGGAATAACGTCAGATATTCGAAAGGCCTTTCTACAAATTTCATTAAATACTGAAGATAGAAAGTTTTTGAAGTTCTTATGGTGGAAAGATGAGAATCGTAGTCTAGTCTCGTAGAGAATCGTCGCGTAGTATTCGGATTGACGTGCAGTCCTTTTCTCCTAGCTGCTACTATAAATCATCATTTACGGAATTGTTCTAAAGATGATGCAGAATTAGCTAAAAAATTAAGGAAGTCCTTTTACGTAGACAATTACGTAACTAGCGTTGACAGTGAAGAAGAAACTAAGCAATTTATTTCTGACAGTAAACGCATAATGGATGCCTACAAATTTGATTTAAGAGGTTGGATAGTAGGACCCTCTAGTAATTTAGAACATGATACTGAGCCAACAGTAACGTCGATTCTTGGAGTGGCATGGAATTTCAAGTTAGATAGCCTCGGTTGTTTTTATGATGGCGTGTTTTTTTTTTTTTTGTAGTTTGGCTTTGTCTGTTTAGGTTTAGGTTGTTAGTAGTCTTAGGCTAGTTACAGGTCGTGGGATCTATGGGTCGGCCACCCTACTGCGAATGGGATACATGATGGGAGCCGACCAGGTCCCAGGGTGTGCCGGCCGTGCTTGTCGCCCCGTAGTAAGGAGGTTACTCCGCTCTCGGGGCGCCAAGCACTGCCGTCACTTACAAACGTACTTATGCGCTAGTGCAATCTTGATGCTACGCTTCCCTAGTTGACTCGTTGGTGCTTAGAGCTCTTATGTAGCTCTCATTACCGCTTATAGCTACGTTATACAATATTAGAAGCGCTTTCTTATAGATAATATATACATCGCTCCAGTCGTTTAGTTACCCGCAATTATTATTAGGAGCACTTACAATACTAGGTGGAGTGCTCCAGTCACAATGCTGACAATGACTCGCCACATGCAATTGAGTGGGGGGTCACATTGCAAGAATACATATTTGATTTGATGGAGGTGATGTCATGAAAGTGTATTAAATTGTTTAATGTTGTTCATGATGTGATGTACAAATTTAATGAATGAATCCGAAGATGTGAAATGAAATAGAAGTGACGTCGTTACGAAACGGGTGCTTCTTTCAATTGCGCAAAAAACTTTTGATCCGATTGGTTTTACTGCTCCTGTTACTTTAATTCCCAAGCTTTTGTTACAGAAATGTTGGATGTTAGAATTGAAATGGGACGATAAGCTTCCTGATGATATTCATAAAGATTTTGATTCATGGTTTGACAATTTACATGTTTTGAAAGATATATCTATACCAACGAGACTGTCCAAATTTAATTTAAAAGAAAGTTGTAATACGCTCCATGTATTTTGTGATGCAAGTCAAAATGCTTACGCCACCTGCATATTTTTGAGATCGGAATCAAACGGTGATACATGTGTAAGTTTAGTTTTGGCTAAAGCAAGAGTGAGTCCAACAAAGCACAAGGTTACTATGCCGAGACTGGAACTCTTAGCAGCGACTATTGGAGCTAGGCTAGCTGATACGGTTAAGAGAGCATTTGACATGACGCTTAAAACCTTTTATTGGACTGACTCTAAAGTGACATTAACTTGGATTAAAAAAGAAGCACAATGGGCCGTATTCGTTAGTAATCGAGTAAGAGAAATTCGGACGCTATCAGATCCCAGCCATTGGAGACATGTACCAGGCTCTCAGAATCCAGCGGACTTACCATCTAGAGGCTGTGATGCCAAAATTTTAAATTCCCTTCGCTGGAGGGAGGGGCCGTCTTGGCTCTACTTAACGAAATCTGATTGGCCGAAACCTGACGATGAATTTGTATTAGCGGCAAATGAGGAACTAAGTAAGTCTCATTGTCACGTTTCGACATTAGTTGTGAACACAAATATCGTCGATCATCTACTAAAATTTAGTGCTTATACTAAAAGTGTGCGTATTCTAGCTTGGATCAACAGATTTATTATTAAGTGTAGGATAAGGATTAATAATAAGGTATACGGTAAGGAGTTATCTGCCGATGAATTTAATAATGCAGAAATATTACTGCTAATGTTCCTGCAAAGAGAAACATTGACAACAAATGTTTTAAAGAATTTAAGACTAGAAACTGTTACTGATGAGAATGGTTTGATCCGAGTGAAGACAAAGTTGACAGATTCTGAGGAAACTCCGGCTTATGTTTACCCCATATTGCTTACGAATCATGTAGTTGTTACTCGTTTAATAGAACATTTGCATAACTCGTGTCAGCATGCAAGTTTGTCAATTGTAATGGCTAAGATTCGTGAGCAATATTGGATTGTGAAAGGCAGAAAATTGGTTAGGAATGTTATAAGAGGTTGTGTTAGGTGTCACCGTTTCAATTCTAATAATGTCAATCCTTCAACGGCACCTTTACCTCTCGCCAGAGTTGACAAGACTGCTGATCCTTTCAGACTACGGGCGTTGATTTAGCTGGCCCCTTGTATTTGTCGACGAAGGCAAAACCATATATTGTGATGTTCACTTGTGCTGTTTACCGGGCAATTCATTTAGAATTGGTTACTTCTCTAAGTACTGAAGCCTTTATTATGGCTCTACGCCGATTTTTTTCTAGACGCGTAGAGTGAAATGTATGTATTCGGATAATGGTACAAATTTTCATGGTTTTGTAAATTTATTTGAGAAATTAGACTGGTCACTTATTGAGAAGACGTGCGTTATACGAAAAATAAAGTGAATATTTAATACGCCCACCGCCGCTTGGTGGGGAGGATGGTGGGAAAGGATGGTCAGAAGTGTGAAGGAGCTTTTGAGAAGAGTACTTGGCCGAGCCGTGCTAGATTATGAACAGCTGATGACGGTGCTTTGCGATGTGGAAACTACTATAAATTCAAGACCTCTTACATATATCAATAAGAGCGATACTCTGGTACCTTTAACTCTGCTTTTAAATTGTGGTTATTTTTCCGTGGGTGACTCAGTCGACATAGACATTATAGACAGCTTTGACGTCGTGTTGTAAGAAAATGCAAAGTTTGATAGATGCTTAGCGTCAGCGTTTCAGGAACGAGTACTTAGCAATCCTTGCTCAGAGAAAGGCGATAAGCACAAATCAAAAAGGGAATCTTAAGCTGGGTGAAGTTGTGCTAATAGAAACCGATGCCAATGTGGCCCCTATGGATTATAACTGAATTGTTAGCAGGGAAAAATGGAGTAGTGAGAACTGCACGAGTGAAGACGGCAATGGCGGAGAAGTTGAGCCCTGTACAGAGATTGTTTTCTTTAGAGGTGTGTGCAGAGGACGCCAACGCGTTGTTGCCATCTTCGTCCCAACCTGCAGTTTTTGCAAACTAGATTTGGCCGAATTGTTAAAATTCCAGAACGATTTAATTTAGCGTGAGTTCTGTAGGAATGTAATTTTTTGTGTAACTGTTTTGTGTCTGATTGTTTATTAGTTCTTAGAACTCCTTCAATTGTAAAAGTTAAGTTTTTGACAAGACAGATAATGTCAAAGGTTTAGTGAGGTGAATACGCCAGGGCCGTAATTTACCAGAGCCGTATTCAGAATTACAATTATTATTTTTTGTCCTTTCTTCCTTGGGAGGATGTTGGAAGAGGTTCAAATTGTTTTATTTTTCTTTAGAATTTTGACATTGGGTGTCTTGTTGACTTGAATATTTTTATCGAATTATTGATTTGACTTTACGCGTGTAATTTTCCATGTAAAACTGATTATACATTTTTATATTATCTTTTCATCTCCTGTTTTATTATTGGACATATCTACATCGTAACGTATTTCGGCATCGTCACATTCTGTGGTCACGGAACACTCTTCTTAGCTTAGGTGACTCTTAGGTAGCATGCTGTCACATTCTTTTCATCAAAGACAAAAAGTGACAGCATACGTCTTAGGGGATTCCTAAGCTAAGTTATGGTTGGTGAAATCGACCATTACTCTCGTGAAATTTTATACCTCTAGTAAGATTTTTCTTTCATGAGGTAACCAGACTCGAAAACCCTTTGTGTGCCTTGGGTAGCCAACGAAGATCTCCTCCACACTCTTTGCCTTAGATTCAAAACTCTCTAAGTAAACAGGTGACTCATACCATTTTTCAAATGGTATCTCACCCCTAAGGCTACTTGTTGGACATCGGTTTCGTATGTGACATGCAGTCACTACAGCATCAGCCCAAAAACCTGGTGAAAGTCCTGACGACACGAGCAGACATCGTGCCATTTCTACGAGTGTCCTATTCGCTCTCTCTGTAACTCCGTTCATTTGTGGATTATGAGGAACAGTCAATCTTCTCTTTATACCCGCTTGCTGTAAGAAATCATCAAACTCTCGGTTGCAGTATTAAGTTTGAAGATATTTAAATTTTTTTCCTGTCCAATTCTCTACATAGTTTTTGTAGATTTTACAAGTAGTAAGAACAGAGCTCTTCTTACTCAACAGAAATACTTCACATCACCTTGTGCTGTCATCAATGAAAGTGACAAAGTACTTTGCACCACCAATGGCTGTATTCTGGATAGGTCCAACTACGTCAGAATGAACTACTCTAAGTTTCTCGTTACAAGGTCCACTAGATTTCGAAAAAGGTAACGCACTCGTTTTCCCCTTTGCACAGACATCACAATCATAAAGCCTCCTAGCATCTGTCAGCTTTATATCCTTACCGCAATGATTTAGAAGTATTGTGAGATCTTTTGCATTTAGATGTCCCAAACGTTCATGCCATGACATTACTTCATCATTCTTCTTTGAAGAAACTAACGAAGTGTAGCCAGTCTTTAATTGAAAGTCGTCCAGCAAACTACTTCCAACACTTCCATCACAAAATTGGTGACCCCGACGTGATTTACAAAAGAAGCATAAATACTATTTTGTTCCCTAAGATAATATAAATCACCTATTCGATCCGCCATGCATTTGATTTTACCATTACTATCAGTGACTAACGCGAATTTATTTTTAAAAGTAATATCAAATCCCTTATCAGTGATTTTTGCACTGAAATCAGGCTATTTCGCAAATCAGGAACAAATAAGGTGTCCGGCAAATCAACCACTGCTTTTGACGTGTCATTACATGCAAACAATCTTACCGTACCCTTACCTCGTACGCTTGTGCTCGAGTTCGTAGCTAAATTCAGCTTTCCATTAACAGGCGTCAAGGTATTAATGAATTTGCTAGTGTCATTACATAAATGCGATGTGCATCCACTGTCAATGATCCAGTTTCCATTCTCGTTGCAACTAGTATTACAACAATCTGAAATACAATGAAATGTTACAAAACTCATTTTTGGAGAAACAATTTCTCGGTGACGGGCACTGGCAGCCCCGTCTAATCGTAGTGTGCGTGTGTCGCGCGTAAGCATGGACTTAATTATTAAGTCCATGGATAGTGCTTACAGAAAATAGGTAGTGTAGTTCACTGTCTCCAGAACTGTTAATGTCAACGTCAACATAAGTTTCCCGCGGAGTGTTATTTGTAGTTTAGTTTGTTTGAATTACTTTTTCATTAAAATATCTACAATAAATCCAGAAGTGCTCTGTGAAGATACTGGAGGCACAATACATGTTTTCCTCCAATTTTTCTTTTCAATCGACATTGCATTGACTGACGACTTGACAGACTTACTGAACGAAATCTTGGTACAAAATTCATCTAAATGTTTACGTCTATGAGCGGTGCAAACGATTTGAACGTATTACTTGCATGCATGCAAACGTTTGCACTGTCAAATGCAAACGTTTGATTATGAACCGCACCCAGGGTATGACCCCGTTCCATTTCGAGATTACACTACTAGTACTCAGACTGCTCACGCCCGGACCGAATCAATAGACGCGATAATGACGCCAATGGCATGCTATCGTTTCGGACCGATCGTGAACGGGCTTATGTCAATAATATCAAAACAAACATATCCTCAAAAAGAATGTAACACGTAATTTCAATTGTATTCTGTGATATCCAAGCTTTAGCAGTTTTTCTTTGCTTTGTACCTACCTTTTACCATTTTCTGCTCTTTTAGCGTCTTTAGGAGACAGTTTGAGGTAAACTACTTTGTTTTCTTCTTCAACAAAAACTGGTAATTCTAATGTCTTCATTTTTTCCTTATATTTAATTCAATTTTTAGGATATTTGGCGTATTTTTGCCTTCAATTCAATACATAGAATTTCAAACATTTGAGTCGCGCGACCAATTAGAACACCTATTTTCAGGCGCGTGTCTAACGCGCGTGACAACTGACAGCACTGACAAGACGTTCGTTCGCTGATTTTATTACTGACATATATTATCGAAAATATTGTTACATAATATTCACACATACTATAGATATATTGGTTCACGATCTGAATTAATTATATGGTATTGTCATTGTGTTCTTGTGTGCTGCTGATTTTGGAATATAGTCATATCGCTTTCGTCTATATACAGGTTCATTTTGAATGAACCAACAACCTCCCAGGGGCTGATTCTAGTGCTCAGATGCAACAACTTTTTGTATGGGATCAACATCGATATGTCAAAAAAAACACTTCTCCATACAAACTAGGTTAGCTGATTGAGACTAGTATGAGAAAGTGGATTTTTTTTGGCGATTTCGATGTTGGTGTATCAACATCAATCAGCTGACTGATGTTGATACAGCAAGACTTGTATACTTTGCCTATTTTCATAGTGTGATGTCGTATGGCATTTTGCTGTGGGGAAATGCTGCCGACATTCAGACTGTTTTTGTGCTGCAAAAAAGGGCTATTCGTGCTATTTATAAGCTTAAAATAAGAGACTCTTTGAAAGAAAAATTTAAAGATATTGGTATTATGACCGTCGCGTCGCAATATATTTACGAGAATATAGTATATGTTCATAAACATATACATTCGTTTTGTAAAAACAGTGATATTCATTCAGTAAATACTAGGCAAAAGAATATGTTAGCGTTACCAAATACTAGGCTTAAAAAAATTAATAATTCTTTCAAAGGCCTTTGTGTACCTACGTTTCTACAATAAAATCCCAAATAATATTAAAGCACTTAACTTGAATAAATTTAAAGTCACTATCAAGGGCGCACTTATGAAAAAAGCATATTATAAAGTGTCTGATTATATGACAGATAAAACTGCTTGGGATTGACAAAAAATGTGATAATTGACGTTCAAAGGGTGTTAACACTTTGTGATAATGGGATTTTCATTCGAGTAACTGTTCCACTCACACCGACAGGTATTTCTATATTATTAAAAAAAATGTTAATGAAATATAATATTGTAATGTTGGCATTTTAAAAGAGGAGACAAAAAAAATACAAGACCTTCCGAGTTTCTTGCCTGTTCTTCTCGAGAAGGCTCTCCCAATTTCCGAACAGGTGTAGAGTCAATTTTTTTTTCATTTATTTGCACACATCTTAATAATGGTTGGGGTGTGTGTACATACAAGGATTAAATAATTTAGTTAATTAGATTCTTGGTTGAAGATTTTTATGTTTTTTTTTGACGTCAATAAGTGCCTGTAAAGGTCTATATTGAATAAAGATTTTTGAGTTTGAGTTTGGTTGTTGGTTCATTCAAAATTACCCTGTATAAAGTGGTTTTATTTGAGTACACCTAATCGGCAGTCCATCGTGACAAAGAACCACACTAACCAATACCCATAAATTGGTGACCCCGACGTGATGAACGCCGTAACGTAAGTTTTGAGAAGCACTCCTTCCGTTCAATGGTAACAGCGTAACAATTGAAAACAATCCTGCCCAACTCTTGCCTGTGTGCCTGCCAGCGTGTTTTTGTGAAGTTTGCAATCTGCACGTTTTGCAGCGTGAACCTACTACTGCCGCTGTAAGATTTTTATGCTAACTACATTTTATGCTGTTTGAAGTCACATCAGCTCGGAGCTCTACAACTACTACTGTAACGTGCTGCGGTAATTGTACCTATCGTCTTTTATCATACGAACTTCATGATTTTGGTTTTTTCTATATACATTTATGAACAAATGCGACAATAATTATAAATAATATCGTTGTTTTTATATATTGTTATAAAATAATAATATGTCTATATTTAAATACTTGCCTATTGTATAAGTATTAGTTTTTTTAATGTTGTTTTGGTGTATGTTACCTACTTAATTGTTGTGTATTATTTTAATGTGTGACTAATTACTTTTAAATAATTTTTTGTGTAGTCGCATGTATTTTGTTTTGGCAAGCCTGCACTACACTGCGTGTTGTTTATTTTTCTTTTTATAACGTAATTTGTGTTGTGTGTGTTACTTTTCTTGTGTGCCCGTATCATGTCTAACCACTGGAACGCTCGCCACGCGAAGCGTGGTGGGTTTCAAAAGCAAAAAGTAGTATATCTCAAATATCAAAGGTGCCGCCATTGCGGAATGATTCAACCCGGCGCGTACGGAGTGTTCAAAAAATTGCTGAGAGTGACATATACTGTCTACAAGAGAACAAAAAATACGTATGGAAAGGTAATTTAATATAGAAGGAACTTATAACAGTTAATTAGATAAGGATTAATAATTAAATGAATGAAGCGCGAAAATGTTCGGAAGGTCGCGGAAGACCCGATTTTTTTAAAAAAAATTTTGCACAAAAACTATTTTATAAAACTTTAAATAACCATATATATTATTATAGCCCTATTCTTGAAGATTATTTTGATATATAATAGTTTTGGGTAATATTTTTAATGAAAAAAGAAAAAAATAATAAAATCGATTAATTACGTAATTATATACGCGAGATGCGCACGCGCGACCTCAAATTTAAAAAAAATGCAAAAAATAAATTATTGTGTCTAAAATTAAATAAAAAATACGTATGGAAAGCTAATTTAATAAGGAATGAACTTATAATAGTTAATTAGATAAGGATTCATAATTGAATGAATAATGACGAGAATAGTAACTAAAGTGCTTAAAATTTCAAAAATACTCACTTTTTGAAAAAAACGTTTAGTGTGGCAATATAACACTATAAACTATCATAAACCATACATAATATTGGGGGTAATTCTGAAGTTACCTGCACTAAAACTAAAACTAAAATTAAACATATAATTTTAAATTAGTTTTAGGTAATTCGTATTCTGAAACGCCGGACTCTCTTAATTTAAACTGTATTTGACAATTTCTTAAATTGAATACACAGATTATAAATACACCTAGTGCTGTAGAAAAACGGGATAATTTAGAAACATTAAAAACAGCTATATTCTACTAATTTTACTATCAGAAATTATTAATTTAAGATTTGATCGTATTTGTAAATAACAGAAAAGAAATTTTATTATTTATCATTCATTTTATCACAAAAGAAAAATTATTCGAAATGCCATCCATAAAATGCCATGAAATAAAATAAATTACGTGGTAGTCTGTAGTTGTATAGATAGGTACTTCGTGACTTCCTCTGAATTTTAAAATTGCGTATTTTGTTTCATTAGTAATTTTTGTTTTCTTTTCATAATAACCGCTGTTATTTATTGACAAATAATAGTAATTGCTAGGCAACAAATTTTAGATAGGCATACTTATATCTGCAGATAGAATATTAATTTCTGTTGTAAGAGTAAATATATACATACATAACCTACCTATCATCTAAATGTCAGTACTATTAGACTACTTGGGAACAAACAAATTACAACTCACGACTTGGCAATTGATGCTATAAAAGCCTTTCCTTATAAATGCCATAACAACCAATTCATCATCCATTTGGTAAGTTGCACAAAAAAAAAATTACTTCGGTAATGTTAGAAAATCGTTAAAAAGTAACAAGATAAATTTAGACGGCACCTAAAAGTTCACCTCCTAAAATTAGTTTGACATATTTAAAATTATAGAAAAAATTACATTTAGGAAGCATGTCAGAATACGAAAATAACATCTAACACTAAATTGAGTAGTTTAGTAACGTCACTCTTAATTTTAGAGTTAACTTGTGAGTTCTGAATACCAAACGGTGATTGACATTTCTATCTCTAATTTTATTTAGTTATAGTTTTAGGTGGTCGCTTCAGAATCACCCCCAATGTAGCCCAATTCTTCTAGTTTATTTTGATATAGAACACTCTACGAAAATACTAATACAGACTAAGTAAGTACGCAATAAATCTCATCGGTCATGGAGTAAGAAACGTATGGATACGGCCAAGTAAGTTAAATCGCAGACTATGACAAATTTATTTCAATCTAAGACTAAAAATGAATTGGACATGACCTGTCAACTTATGAAAGAGACTATTGACAAAGGAATAAAGCCATAGAGAAAATATTTTATTTTTCGCGATTTTTTTATCACACCGCGCGGTTTTACGCAAAGGGAACTGGGTACCATAGTACCCAGGTCGATCGAGAAGATCGAGATTTTGGGGACTATAGTCCCCCACGGACGTTCCAGTGGATAATGCGGAAGAACGTCTTATTTTGTTAGAAAAACAAAATGCTGCACTTAATTTACAATTGCAACAACATTTAGAGCTCAATAAAACCAACCCTCCTCCTACGGATTATCTTGTGTTTTTAAAGTTTCTGCTAAATTGCCCCCGTTTTGGCCTGACTGACCAGCTGTGTGGTTTGCTCAGGTTGAGGCTCAGTTTAAGGTTTCTGGTATTACAGTAGATGATACAAAGTTCGATTATGTAGTAGCTCAACTCGACACAAAGATAATTGCTGAGGTTGAAGACATAATTATCAAGCCACCAGAGACAAATAAATATAGGCGGTTGAAAGACGAACTCATCCGACATTTATCTTCATTGGAGGAATCCCGTGTGAGGCAGCTGATCAGCGACGTAGAGCTTGGGGATAGAAAACCATCCCAGTTCTTGCGTCATCTTAGGTCTCTCGCCGGAACGTCACTTTCGGACCAGAACATCCTGCGTCAGCTTTGGATGAGGCGCCTACCTTAGCACCTCCAGGCCATCCTTGCCGCTCAAGCAGAGCTATCGTTAGATAAAGTTGCTGAACTAGCGGACAAGATCCTGGAAGTCTCTCCTGGCATTGCAGCGCCTCCCGTCGCAGTTTACGCAGCGACTGCGAATACTTCCACAGAGTCTAACTTACTTGCAATCATTGCTCGCACCGTTCACCACATTCAGACGACTGAGGGATTTCCTTTCTCATGCCGTCCTCGATGACTTGGCCCGCAGAAGCTTTTGGCTGCGAAAAAGGAATTTGAAGAGATGGTGCAGGGTGGCAAGGCACGACCTGCTAAGGGTCCCTGGTCATCACCGCTACACATGGTTGTGAAAAAGGATTCAACCTGGCGTCCATGTGGCGATTACCGCGCCTTGAACGCCAGGACGGTTCCAGACCGTTATCCAGTGCGCCATATCAGTGACGTGTGCCAGAACATCGCTGGTTCGACTATTTTTAGTACCTTAGACCTCGTTAAAGCCTGCCATCAAATTCCTGTCGCGCCAGAGGACGTATGCAAGACAGCCATCATCACTCCTTTTGGCCTTTTCGAGTTTCCTTTTATGACCTTTGGTCTAAGGAACGCAGGTCAGACCTTCCAAAGGTTCATCGATCAGGTCGTTCAGGGGTTAAATTTCTGTTTTACATACGTCGACGATATTTTAGTGTACTCTAAAAACATGACCCAGCATCTGGAACACCTGCGCGTGATTTTTCAGCGTCTCCAAAACTTCGGTGTTGTTATCAACCCTTCGAAGTGTGTTTTGGGTATCCGTGAGGTAACCTTTCTTGGCTGCCGCATCAGCGCTGATGGCACGCGACCACCTGAATACCGTGTTCATGGTCTCAGAGATTTTCCCCCGCCCAAAACAGTGCAGGGTCTACGACGTTTTTTGGGCATGATAAATTATTATCGTCGATTTTTGCCTCACGCTGCTGAGTTACATGCCCCACTCATTGAAGCAATCACCAACATCAACGGGAAAGGCGCCAAACCAGTTCACTGGATCCAGATTTCTTGCAAGCCTTCGAAAAGTGTAAATCTGGCCTTTCTTCAGTCACACTCCTGGCTCATCCTATTTGCGACGTGCAGCTTGGTCTTTTTACGGATGCATCTAGCGTTCATGTTGGTGCTTGTTTACAGCAGCGAGTAGACGACGTTTGGCAACCCTTGGGTTTCTTTAGTAAGAAACTTAATGCCCGTCAATCTGAGTGGCCTGCCTATTACAGGGTGTACGAAAGCGTACAGCATTATCGTCACATCCTTGAGGCTCAGCATGCGACAATTTTTACTGGTCACAAGCCTCTTGTGTACGCTTTCTTACAACGCCGGGAAAAACTTCCGCCAGTCCAACTCAACCAACTCTCCTTCATTTCCCAGTTCACGACAGATGTAGTTCACATCAAGGGCGAAGACAACACAGTCGCAGATGCCATGTCTCGTATTGAGGCTGTCTCTTTTGAGACTGATTATTCCGCCCTAGCAAATTCACAGGAGCTGGACGATGAACTTAAGGAATTTCTATTAGCTGGTAACTCTTCCTCGCTAAAGCTCGAACGAATTGCTGTCCCTGCCCACCTAGACAAGACGCATTTCGATAATCGCTAACGCAATCGCTAGAAGGAAAATGTATGCGATTTGACATAAGTCCTCGCTTAGCTTTCGAGCGCAATTGTCAAATCTCATACATTGTCCATCTAGCGATTGCGTTAGCGATTATCGAAAGGCATCTTGTCTAGGGGGTCTGGTACGGATATATCACTAGTATGCGACACATCGACCGGAAAACCCCGTCCGTATGTGCCTTCATCGCTTCGAAGAAAGGTTTTCGAGAGGATCCATAATCTCAGCCACCCGGGAGTTAACGCGAGTACCCGCTTAATCTCGGAGCGCTTTGTTTGGCCTGGTATTGGTAAAGACTGCCGGACATGGGCGCGGAACTGTATACCATGTCAGCGATCCAAGATCTCGCGGCATACGGTTACACCTTTGGGTCATTTCAGCAACCCTTCAGCCAGAATGAAACACTTCCATATCGACATCACCGGACCACTACCTCTTTGCAAAGGATTACGGTACTGTTTGACTGCCGTGGACCGTTTCACCCGCTGGCCAGAAGCGTGGCCCATGTCTGGTATTACAGCTGAAGAGGTCGTTGAAACCCTCACAGCTGGATGGATTTCTCGTTTCGGAGTTCCCACTGTCATTACCACCGACCAGGGACGTCAATTCGAGGCGGATCTCTTTCATAGATTTTTACAGCAGTGCGCCACTAAACGTATCCGCAATTCCGCACCACAAGCTACCACCCGTGCGCAAATGGTATGGTTGAGAGGTTCCACCGAACTCTCAAGGCAGCTTTGATGTGTCATGAGGAATCATGGCTCAGCGCCTTGCCGTTTGTCCTCCTCGGGATACGCACAGCGGTTAAGGAAGATTTAAACACCTCTTCCGCAGAGTTGCTTTACGGAGAAACACTCCGCCTGCCGGGAGAACTGTTGGTGCCACCAACACGTTCACAAACAGCTGACGCCATGGATTTGGTAGCGCAACTAAGAGCGATGATGGCAAAGCTAAGAGCTGCCTCAGGTTCGCGTCATATACAGCCAGCTACCTTCGTTTCCTCGATGCTCCCAAAAGCCTCGCACGTGTTTCTGCGTGATGACACTGTCCGCCGTCCTCTGACTCCCCCTTACACTGGCCCACACCGAATAGTGGAGCTTAAAGAAAAGACGGTCATTCTAGACTTTAAAGGACGTAATATGGAAGTCAGCATAGATAGAGTCAAGCCGGCACATCTGGAAGCTCAACTACAGCAACCAGTTGTATCAGCACCGGTGCCCTCATCTGCAATTCCTCAACCGATCATCTTAAAATGTACTCCTCCTCCGGCCCTGCCTTTTTTTTTTTAAGGGGTAAAAATGCTTTTACGCACTATCCCGCACCGGAGGACAATTCGGTGCAGGGGTGTGTGAGACTCACCCAGTTGGGAATACCCACTAAAACCTCCACCGTGTTCCGTCCTCAGCGATGGGTCGTGGGTTCGGAGTTACAGTGAGGCCTTATCTCCGAAAGCCCCAGGAGCCATCACCTCGCCCGTCGCCGGGCCCACCAACTCGCAGTTTGAGCCAGCCAAGCCTGAGTATACCACTAGATCTGGTCGTCGCGTCCGTTTTCAAAAACCTTTTAATTTGTAACCCGTTTTTTTTTTGCCTTTTTTGAACTTTTTCTTCTCCGTAGGGTGGTGGTGTGGCCATTACGAACTCCTTTCAGGCGCGCGTCTAACGCGCATGACAACTGACAGCACTGACAAGACGTTCGTTCGCTGATTTTATTACTGACATATATTATCGAAAATATTGTTACATAATATTCACACATACTATTATACTAATTCACGATCTGAATTAATTATATGGTATTGACATTGTGTTCTTGTGTGCTGCTGATTGTGGAATAGAGTCATATCGCTTTCGTCTATATATAAAGTGGTTTTATTTGAGTACACCTAATCGGCAGTCTATCGTGACAAAGAACCACACTAACCAATACCCATACGAGTAAACTTCAAGCGAACTTGCGATGATCGCGCATTCGCGTTCTATTAGGACGACTACGCCTCACAGTGCTGATGGTCACTATAATCGCGAAACGGACCATGGCTTCTGTGGTTTTAAGTTGTCAATGTCATTTTGTCTTCCATTGTCAATTTCACTATTTTGTTTGTGGTCAATTTGTCATTGTCATGTGTCATGCTAGGATATTCCTTTGCTGAGGATTTTTTCAAGTACTGTATTATCAGTAATATAATTTGTGTGTTTTACAGCCTTACGAGCTATACTTTGTATATAGGCAAAATGAAATAAATAGGTACAGGGAAGTTCTTCAATTTAAGAGAGGAATTATAATGGCATTAATATTAAAATACTTTGTCGCCTGGCTGGTGAGATACTGGCTTATTCATATAGATTACTGGCAAACAATTGCCAATAGAGTTGAAATAGCGACTCCCCTCAACTCATGGAAGAGATTAGTCGAGGGTGTCTTTTTGTATGACCATAATATTAATCCGTACGAAGGCGATTCGTTTCACGAGTCGCCTATAATGTTAATTTTATTTCATTATCTTATGAAAAATGTGCCATACTTACTACCGCTTCTCTTCACTACTTTGGATCTACTCACTGCCTTTCTTTTATTTAAAACATCGAAATCTTTTATTAAAATTTTTATGGAATCCCAAGTGAAGCAAAAGTATGATGTAGCTAAGGAATCACATAAATTGCTATTGATTGATGCAGAGCTAGAGGAATCAGCAGAGTATGTGCTCTCTACTTACTTATTTAATCCTTATTCAATTTTGAATTGTGCTGGAATGACAACAACTGTGATACAAAATTTATTGATAGCAGCCTCACTGTGGGGTGCCTCGAGAGGGCATGCAATATTAGCTTGTGCATTTGTTGCTCTTGCAACTCATCAAGCATTGTATCCAATTCTTCTGATAGTACCAATAGCTATTTTATTGGCAGATGTAAACAAAGGCTGTAATAAATGCTCATACATCAAGACTCTTCTCGTATTTGTCTTGTGTTGGGGTTTCTTAATTTACATATCTGCATTTATCATGGATGGCTCTTATAAATATGTCTACAATACATATGGTTTCATGTAAGTATGAGTTTCTCAATCATTGTGATCTTATTGTAACAATCATACTTTGTGTAATACCATACATTTTTTTCTTCCAGATTGACAGTTCCTGACTTGAAGCCAAATATAGGATTATTTTGGTATTTCTTTACAGAAATGTTTGAGCATTTCAGACTTCTTTTTGTATGTGCATTCCAAATAAATGCACTTGCCCTCTATGTAGTGCCACTCACCTTGAGATTTAGGAAGGAGCCAGTGTTACTCGCTACAGTACTCATAGCCCTTTCAACAATTTTTCGATCTTACCCATGCATTGGAGATGTTGGGTTTTACCTTGCACTGTTGCCTATGTGGAAACACCTTTTTAAATGTGAGTATAAATTTGTAACATTCCCTATGATACTTATATGAAAATAATTTGTTGCAGATAATTTATGTTTTAATAATATAATAAGATTAAACTTAGAATTTTAAGATAAAGTTAATTCTGGTTTTCAGTTATGCAGCAAAAGTTTATTGTGGGATGTGCATTCATCATTACATCAGCACTTGGACCAACAGTTTGGCATCTCTGGATATACTCTGGATCAGCCAATGCAAACTTTTTTTTCGGAGTCACCCTATCTTTTGCCACAGCTCAAATATTTCTTGTGACTGATCTCTTATTCGCCTACATAAAAAGAGAATTCACTCTAAAGCATGGTTCATCTCGAAAAGTTGATGGTAAACCTGCCAAATTAGTTTTACGATAATAATCAGTGATAAAAAGAAGTGGTTACAAAATTTTTATAAAAGCATTAGTTAACAACTTATTTATTAGTCAGCTAAGAAATTGTTGTAATCAGTTTAATGCAGGGGTCCTCAAATCGTTCACTGTGAGTGCTTTTTGACTTGGACTCAGCAACGTATGACCTACCAGGTAGATAGACTATTTATGCCATATATACTACAATCATGTGTCCACATATACATGGTGTTTCATAATAACCAATAAATAATCAATGCGTTATCTAAAACTAATTATTAAATTGTGTTTACTCATAATGTCATTCAACCCAAAATTTTCATGTAAATCATAGACATGATGATGATACTATGATATACATTAAAATTTTGGGTTGAATGACATTAAATTGTGTTTACTCATAATGTCATTCAACCCAAAATTTTCATGTAAATCATAGACATGATGATGATACTATGATATACATTAAAATTTTGGGTTGAATGACATTATGAGTAAACACAATTTAATAATTAGTTTTAGATAATGCATTGATTATTTATTGGTTATTATGAAACACTGTGTATATTTGGGGTAGCTACTAAGTTGACACTTTTAGTCTTAACCAACAGTTTGAAGTCTGAGCACCCCTAGTGAAATGTATGACAAATCATTTGAATAATAATGTGTGTGCATTACCGCAGCAAAATGTTGCGCTTTAGAGAAGTGAGAGTATATCAAATAATTAGTTCATCATGAGTAGAAATTAGTTCATGAATAGCAAAATTTGTTCGCATTGTAGTTTTAAAGTTATTCGAGAAAAACAGATTTTGCTGGAGTAATGTTCGAAACGTTACCCTGGCAAAATCTTTTTTTATAAAATCGTTTCCATCCAGAACCAAATACATGAATAGATAGCTTTTGTTGCGTATTAAATGTTTGTGAATAGCAAAATTTGTGCGTGTTGTAATTCTTAAGTTATTTAAGATTTTGCTGCGGTAACGTTTTAGGATATCCCAGATCTCGAAATCGGTTGAACATAGAAGTTTGAAAAAAATACCAATAATAGACCTTAATTTGTTCAAATTTGTTCAAGCATTAGTTTTTGATTTGCTTGTTGAATACCAATGTAATTAAATGTTTTCAAAAATCAGAAAAAACGAATTTCTCAGTAAACCAGTACACATACAATAAAATAAAAGGCTGTAACATGTACCCTTGTTACACCTTTATAACGACAGTAAATTAAGATTATGTAACTTTACGCAATATGAACATATAGAGAATTTTAAAAAGGTTTTTTTAAGTCATCGAATACGCAGCTTCCATTAAACAAGGAAACATGGCATACTATGAACAAATTAAAATGTTCCATCAATAAACAATCCTGTTAATTCCAGCTTTGAATTACGGCTATTATGAAAGTTATATCAAAAATAAGATATATCAGTAATTTGTCAATAAGCCGACCGAATTATAAAGGTTACGTAAAAGCGACCGCACCATACATACGGGTATACTTCGCAAATTAGCAGCGTATTATGTGACGTAGTGTACAGTCGGGTAGAATAGTAATTCGGACAACCGATTTTTAAATATTTCTACCAGTTTTCTTTTTTGTAAATTGCAATCATGATAATCAACAGTATTATTATACAATTTAGGCTGGATTCAACCAAATACGTAGTTACACGAGTATAACTATCACGGGAATAATTTTACTCATTGAATTTACTCTTGGATATCTTCGTTTGCGTTTTTCCAACGTACTCGAGGAGTACGCTAAACTCGGTATTGTAATACTTTCGTTGATGAATGAACGTCGAATGAAAGTATAAACCGACAAAAATGCATGTATTATTGTTTCTCCTAGCATGACGTGAAATGCCGCAACAATTCAATTTTGTGGGATAATACAGTGAAATGTCAAGTAGACAACATGTAATTTCTAGTTTCTATGTAGGTAATGGTAGGTAATGTTTGGTTGCCCGTTTGCGTTTTCTGTTATTTCAACATATGTTCAAGTTTAGCTAACAAATACAGAGTGGCTTCCTTGGATAAACGAAATCTTACAGCAAAGTCGTGGTCATAGTAATCATCAAAGTGATTGGCTCTATCCTTGATCCACCTTGGACGTCTTGACACATTCATCATCACTGTCGGATTCTTCTATCATATTTCTCAAACGTTCCATCGTGGAGCGGTTTTGATAAATATCTTCTTCGAATTATTCTTGAAAATACTCAATAATATTTACGAATAAACAAAATCGAGGATAATTTGAAAAGTGACTACTTTGACAGCTGTTATACTCTCAGATTAACCTTTTACACCGCCAAAATCGCCCGTGGTATTCTTTACTCGCGTGTAGATACCTTATTCTTAGATTAGTCGTTGGTAAAATGCAAAATCAGCTTACCCTTAGAATAAGCAGCGCTTACTCTCGTGTAAAAACTTACACGAGTTTGGTTGAATCCGGCCTTAATGACTTAAGTATACAGTGTGGAAACTTTCAGCGGGGCAGTAAGGAGAAGTACCTTATCCGTTCCAGCTACACGAAAATGGTTTTAGGAGACTATCCATAATTTTTTATGGAATTTTGATCCCCATTCACAGATTTTAAAAAAAAATTACAGTTAGCAAGAAAATAGCAATTTTACATAAAAACATTTTTTGATTCTAATCGATCCTGTTTCTAATACTGATCAAAAACTTCTATGAGATCAATCATCGTTGGAGTACTCAAAAAGTCACAAATTGCAAAAAACTTTTCCCGTACATTTTGTATGAAAATTTTACGCAAAAGTTTTTTGTGACTTTTTGTTTTGTGATCTTTTTGTTGACTGAATAAAAAGATAAATTTAAAAACAATTCAAATTTCGAACTCGTTATTATTAAATTAAAAACAATCTTGACAATTTGGTGATCAATGGATAGGAACACATGGTCCTATTTCTTGGCAAGCGCGTAGTCCAGATCGAACGCCTCTAGATTTATTTTTGTGGGGCTACCTGAAAACTGCGAGGTTTACAAAAAGCAATACGATAGTGTTCGAGAACTTAAAGACTCACTAACCACAATTTTGTATGGAATTCATTGAAATAAATTGTCAGCAGCCACTAGGTAGGTACAGAAACGAATCAATTTATGTATTCGTCAAAACGGCGGTCACTTCGAGCACTTGATATCGTAGGGCAAGAAACAGCAAGATTTTAAATAAGAATAACATAATCAAGTTATGTTAGTTAATAAAAAAAGAAAATTAATACACCCTCTTTTTGATATGTGTAAATCTACGTGATTATTTTATTTTTTTGTATTTCAGTTACACAAATTCTTTACAAAATGTAGGGGAAAAGTTTTTGCAATTTGTGACTTTTTGTGTACTCCAACGATAGTTGGTCCCATAGAAGTTTTTGATCAGTATTAGAAACAGGATCGATTGGCATCAAAAAGTGTTTTATGTAAAATGGCTATTTTCTTGCTAACTGTAATTTTTTTTGAAAATCTGTGAATGAGGATCAAAATTCCATAAAAAATTATGGATAGTCTCCTAAGACCATTTTCGTGTAGCTGGAACAGATTAGGTACTTCTCCTTACTGCCCCGCTGAAAGTTTCCACCCTGTATATTTAAAACCAAATTAACATTAAAAATGGAAATGTTGCCCCGTTGCCCCAATCATCGCGATAAACAAGACGATAAGTCACCACGCTAACAGGAATTGCCGTAAATGGCTATGTTCTTGCCGACTGAAATGATTGTTGGATTTCAAACTAGCTAGTAGGGTTTCCTTTTTTAAATTTCATCTAATATTGTGCTACATGGTAATTAATCTAAGATTCTTCGCCAAGTATCAATTTGCGTTGCATGATTTTTTTATACACGGTGTTTCATAATAACCAATAAATAATCAATGCGTTATCTAAAACTAATTATTAAATTGTGTTTACCCGTAATGTCATTCAACCCAAAATTTTCATGTAAATCATAGACATGATGATGATACTATGATATACATGAAAATATTGGGTTAAATGACATTACGTGTAAACACATTTTTAATAATTATTTTTAGATAAGGCATTAATTATTTATTGGTTATTATGAAACACCGTGTATAGTTTGTTTCTCAGATCGCACAAACATGGCTCTGTATGAAGGATATTTTCATTGTCTTAATGTTCCCGGGAGTATTACGCGGCTCAACAGATTAATGTCACTCTACCACTCCGATGATTTTATATTCACGTATAATGTGCATGTGTGCCTTATAAAAATTATGTGATTTTTAATAAGTAAAAAATATCACTTGTATAAGACTGTTTTTTAAATAAAAAAATGTCGTTCTCGTTTCATTATTTTATTATACCCTTTTTTTCGCAACTGTACTAACGAAACATCAATATTATACCGTTCATTTAAAATGGTTAGCCTTATGTATGATGCGGTCGCTTTTACGCAACCTTTATAATTCGGTCGGCTTATTGACAAATTACTGATATATCTTATTTTTGATATAACTTTCATAATAGCCGTAATTCAAAGCTGGAATTAACAGGATTGTTTATTGATGGAACATTTTAATTTGTTCATAGTATGCCATCTTTCCTTGTTTAATGGAAGCTGCGTATTCAATGACTTAAAAAAACCTTTTTAAAATTCTCTATATGTTCATATTGCGTAAAGTTACATAATCTTAGTTTACTGTCGTTATAAAGGTGTAACAAGGGTACATGTTACAGCCTTTTATTTTATTGTATGTGTACTGGTTTACTGAGAAATTCGTTTTTTCTGATTTTTGAAAACATTTAATTACATTGGTATTCAACAAGCAAATCAAAAACTAATGCTTGAACAAATTTGAACAAATTAAGGTCTATTATTGGTATTTTTTTCAAACTTCTATGTTCAACCGATTTCGAGATCTGGGATATCCTAAAACGTTACCGCAGCAAAATCTTAAATAACTTAAGAATTACAACACGCACAAATTTTGCTATTCACAAACATTTAATACGCAACAAAAGCTATCTATTCATGTATTTGGTTCTGAATGGAAACGATTTTATAAAAAAAGATTTTGCCAGGGTAACGTTTCGAACATTACTCCAGCAAAATCTGTTTTTCTCGAATAACTTTAAAACTACAATGCGAACAAATTTTGCTATTCATGAACTAATTTCTCCTCATGATGAACTAATTATTTGATATACTCTCACTTCTCTAAAGCACAACATTTTGCTGCGGTAATGCACACTAATAATGTTAAAATGTTATGAAAATTAAACCAATACCTACTTTAATATCTTTAAAATAAACTTATAAAAACACCATAAAGTATAAAAATTCTACTGAAAACATTGTTTCTTTGAAGATTTGTGTAACTATCGAGACAAGAATATGTACAGTCTAATAATAACTATCTTCATATTAATCTATACCTTACTACAGGGCTGTCCAAACCGCGGTAACTAGTTGTGCGGCCGGCGACATGTTTCCAGTGTACAAGCTCTACAAGTACCTACCTACCCCAATTTTAATTTTGTATTTTTTGGAAATATATATTTTATTTAATTTGTATGGTATCTTAAATAATAGAATTACTATTTTTTAATACAGTAGTAGTAGTAGTGGAGTTTATTACACTTCACATTAATGCACTTAATTGACAAAGACTTCAGTATTTATTTCTTTTTACGACTGGTTTGAAAGACTCATATTCAGTGCACCAGGGCATTGCATTATAATAGTTTCCTGTCACTGTTTGACTGGTAGCCGATTGTCGTCCTTTTCATCTGTCGTTCTATGCGAGAGCTATCGTCTGGAGTAGACGTATTGATGTTTTGTATTGCACACATCAAACATTATGTCTGCAAAGAAGCGAGTTATGTAAATCGCACATTTAATGAGAAATAAGTATTAAGACTATTTTATCTACAACAATAATAACAAACTTCAGTAGGTATATGATTTGTATGCAAGCTTTGTCTGTGAATAAAGAGTACAATGTTAAACGTTAGGTAATGTCCTCAAAAAAGAGAGATTTGCATCATAAGTTGCTCAAAATGGAAAGGCGCGTTACCTAGACATTTCTGCGGCCCTCCAACCTATACAGATGATTTGTATTGGCCCACGATTGTGTCTGGTCTGGACAGCCCTGCCTTACTATATAAGTACATTAAAGACTGTTAGAAGTATTTTGTAATAAAAAGGTTTATTTTAATTTCGCACAAGTGGTGAAATGTTAAGTTGGGTGTGTTCATTGTTTATCATAAAAAGTTACATATTAGGTAAACATTCATTAAATATTAGTAATTATTAATATTTATTTCTTTCACTTTGTAATGCAACAAAATGTTTTTTTTACAAAACAAAAAAGCAATAGTGTATAGCAGGGGTTGGCATGTAGTTTTAAGTGGGATCCAGATAGTTTTCAAAAATTTTACGAGGTTTAGAAAAAAACTGGTCATGATTTAGTTTATTGTTTACTATTTTTTTATTTATTTGGCTTTCAAAGTTATATAAATATTAGTATTATTTATTGCCATAGAATTTACATTTTAAGAAATATTTAAAATAGCAATAACCATGTTAACAGCCCGGGTGAGCTGTAGATTCTTAATGTCCGGGTGAGCTGTATAACAAATAACACAATATTATTATAATATCTGGTCATATCCAAGTGCACCGCACTTGGGCAGGGTGGTGTGAAATGCTCCCGCAAAGGACAATGTCAAAAATCGCCCCATGACCAGCAAAGATTTGATTTACATCATAATTATATACATATTTTATAACACTCATAAAAATTATATGTATTCGACGGACAAATCAAAAATATATAAAAGTACTTGCAGAAACAAAACCTTTGTAATTTTTTATGTGACTGATAGAAACAAAACACTTTATAAGCTCGTTATAACTTCACCTGCTATTATGTATATGACCATATTGTGTTTATTATACATACAATATATATTGTATAACCTGTTATTTTGATGTGTAGATATATTTTTTGTAAATTTTGATTCAAATCATGTGTATTAGCATTTATTACATTGTTATTTATCTTTGCATTTTTTAAATGCAGCATTAATTCGACCATTTTAAGGAAATAAAATTATGAAGAAAAGATGGATGGACTGGTATCTTATTTCGCTCTTATAATATTATTATGGAAATACAAAAGTATACATATTCCATTCGTCATTCCTGCCAAACATAATCTCAATGAAAACACGGAAATTGCACTAATTATTTAAAACAGTGATCATTCCATTTTAGTTACCTAATAAACTTAACAGAAGTTAATTGTAAGTTTTGGTTTAGTAATTTTTATTTTATCACTGCTTAAAATATTACCAATATTTGTTTTAATTATTATGATGCGACAATAATATTTTGTTTTTATTGATATTGAGTTCATTATGCATTTGTATCATGTGTCCTAAAATAAAATAAAATGTATTTTGTTATACAGTGTTATTAATATGAAGTCTCCCTACAAAATTGCAGTTGGTACCTAGTACGTTTTGTTATCTGTACGATTAATTTTATCTTATCAGCATTGTAGCGTTTTGTATTATCTTCTACGCCTGAGGTGTGACAATGGGGCGTTTATTTTGTTCTAAAATAATAGAAAAGCCTAGTGTAGTTTTATAATGAAATTAATTATTCTTGTGTGTGTTATTTACCGTAAGTACCTATCATGATTGTTTCATATTTTAGTTTCTATCGGTTATGAATTTATGATAAGATGAAGTCTTAATTGGGAAATCTTTTTAAAGAAAATTGTCTGTAACATGTGTTTAAGCTGTAAAAAGTTTAAGAATTTTTTTACACTACTGAAATCTTTTCAGTTTGAGTCTTAACTAAATTCGTTAACAAAGTAATTAATAATATACTCTGTAATGTAATACAGTGTAAGAGTTCTATAAAAGCTTTATTTTCGTTTAAAATTTTTTATACAAAGTAGCAAATAATGTGAATAAAGTGAAAATGTAGTACCAAGGATGATTTAAAGAATTTATATTTTGTCTATGGTAGTACTTACTACATTGTGCTCCCTGAATTACTTAAGTAACTGAAGACAGACTGGTAAAAAATTCAGCTGGCATTAAGTCCTCGTTTGTACACATTATAAATAAACTATTGATAAATAAATAAAACCTACATTTATTCCACCAGTATGTGAGGGAGTTTTGTTACCTAGCATTCCATCTCACTTAATACAATGCTATCGAGGTGGCGGTCCGGATATCAGGGCCCCCAAACGGCTTGATGTCTATGTCTCTATTATAAAGAAACTGGAACGAGAATTTAAGCTGGACTTGAGAATGTTTAGTGGAGCTTTAATAAGAAGGTAACGTTTTTAATTTTTGTATTTATTAAAAATAATTATGCACAACAAAACATTCACTCTTTCTTCCTCTGAATTTGTAAGCTTTCGTAACTAGTCATAAAAATTTAAGAAATGTCCAGTCTCAAAAAGTAGGTATTAGCAAATTAATATTGTAAGGTTCGTTATGATTTAATAATACATTTCAGCTTCCGACTCGATGGAATAGAAGAATCGCCGAACGTTGTAGAAAGTGAACTGATATTGCCTTTCCGTGCTACAGGGTTCCAATTCCACCGACACAAAGTTCTAATGGACCTTTTTCTACCGACTCAGAACCTTTTAGATATAAATGGAACCTTATCTGTGTCCGAACTTTGTCTGTTACATAGGATGATGAGTTCTAGTGTCAGGCAATGGGAGCGCGGTGATGAGAATATAGCTTGCCCCTTGTCTGCTCAACAGCGGCAGAATATGGCGACAAGTAGCAGTGGTAGGTTAGTACTCGCTATAGCTTATTATGATTGCCTTTAACGGGTCATGCCCGTAAAATACTGTCAGAGTTCACATGGGTTGACTAGGAGATTTTCTACACTCAATACACCTCTGTTGGTACAGAGGTATATTAAATACTTAATTATTTTCTCTCTACACCGGAAGCACCAATAGAAAAGATCGATATTTGTGCTTCCGGTGTAAGAAATTTTTCTGTTTGATTTGGTTGGTGTAAGACTCCTCTTTGACGCAGACGGTTTGGTGGTAAAGGCGGGTCTATGCAGCCCGCTTTTTATGATAAGGAGTGGCCAGCGCGCTAGGTGACTCCTGATGCGCGTGATTATAGGCTCCCCGGGGTAGGCAAGACTTGATCCGTAGCTGGTCGGGCTGCCCCAGGGTGGTCTGGATAGTTGGGTTTTCCCAGTCCCGTGATCACCTCGACTATGGGCATTATGGACGTTAAGGTTGATTTAATGGGTCTGCTTCGCACACTGCAAGTCGTTTATAGCCATCGACTGGTACGGTGCGCAAAAGCATACTTATGATATTAAACATATCGGGGATCCTGATGAACTTACGAGTTCACTTGAAACTCCTAGGCTAGGGCTAGGGGATCCTGGTGGACTAACTCGTTATAAAAAGGCTTCTGAGCCTACCTGGCTAGCTACCGTCTAACTGAATTTGTTGCCATTAGAACAGTGTTAATACAACAGGTGAAGCTCGCTTTCATCTTCGGCCTTATCGTC
Source organism: Schoenobius gigantellus (assembly GCA_963935595.1). NCBI lineage: Eukaryota > Metazoa > Arthropoda > Insecta > Lepidoptera > Crambidae > Schoenobius > Schoenobius gigantellus. Next base: position 25,579,511 of record OZ012542.1, read on the forward strand.
ACTTATCACCAAAGACAGGTAAGGTGACAGCAAAGAGCTTCCCTGTTGTGTTGTGAAAAAATATATAAAAACTACTTAATCCAGCTGGTAAGTATAAAATAATACGTTCAAATGGCCTGCGAGCTCTGGAAAAAGTTCTTTCTTGTAATAAACCAAGGTGTTCATTGGATATAAAGTGGGGCTCGTCTGTGACCTGTTTATTTTAATGCATCAACTAATATTTTGCACGTGACTGGATGCAAAATATTAGTAGGTACCTATATTCTAAAGTTAAAATATACCGGGTGTAACTGAACACCCCAATAACATTTAAGGGGCATATAAGTTAGATACTAAATGGATCTTCAGTGCTTGTCTGAGACCTGGAACCCCAATACTTTCAGAGTTCTTTGATTTTAAATGGAAAGCAAAAACTTTCAAGTGACAACCATAATCAGCTCTTAACACAAAAGAAATTTAAACACAAAATGACACGTGACAGACGTGAGCGTAGTATTTCTCGTACGCTTACATAGGGCTGTCGGCACTTAATACCAAAACATAATTTATTTAGTTTGTATGACATGAGCGTAGTATTCCTCCTACGCTAACGTAGGGCTGTCGGCACTTAATACCAAAAAATAATTTATTTAGTTTGTATGTGAAAAAAAGTAGGTTTGTTAGCCCTAATATTTTTCCTACAGAATCTCTACTTCTGATGGATACATACCCTTAAATATTATTGGGGTGTTCCGTTACACCCTGTATAAGTGAGATGTTGGAAGAAAACAATAGGTCTGACTTTTTCACCCTCCAAATCAACCTTCAACGTTCTACCTCCCCGCGTGAATTCTTCTCGTCAATCGCCCATGGAGAAGTTATTACCCCCGTGGCGCCCGTGGGATTCCTTATATCATTTATCTATTAAATGATCTAAGATACCGGTGGGTGGAGAACGGTAAGGGAAGGTAATATTTCCCTAGGTACATTTACCTAAGTAAATTTTGGTGGCTAAGAAAAGAAATAATTACCCATGGTACACCCCATTTACGTGTATCATGGAAAAACTAAGCCCCTGGGTAGTGACTAAGAGGACTGTGAAGTGCCAAATTATAGCTCGAGTACCTAGGCACGTTCAAAAATGCAATTTGTTGCACACCGCTTAGAGTTGAATGTTCGATACAAGTGCGTACAATTCTTATTGAAATATTGTTTTGGACGATAACGTTTTAACCCTTCTTAACCTTAACGAAATGAGACAATTTTGATCTTATTGGATTCAGTACACCGTAATTTATGTTTGTAGGTTTTGCTTTTTTGTAATTCAGTTTATTAAAAACGATTAAAACTTCTTGATGTAGTTTTTAAGTTCAAATTATATATATTTAGATGTTTAGATGCTAATAATTGATATTCTGTCTGAGTATTATTTCTTTAAAATCAAAACGTACGAACCTAGATCTTCATTACCTATATCTACAACATTTTCAAAAATTATGAAAATTGGACTATGTTAAGGGGAAACCGTTATCGCTTTTTGTATGAAAATTTACAGTCCTCTTCGCTTCACAATCCTCTTATAATAATGACTCAAATTAACTTAATTAACTTCCTATTTCAATTTATTACCTTCAATTTAACAATTACATTCATAAAAAAAATAAAAACATAGTAGGTAGGTATGCTTATTTCCTTTTTGAATGACATACTTATATCAATCACTAAAATCACCAAACAGAGTCACCTTTTTGCTTCTTGTAGGGTTTATAGTCGATGTCCTATCGAAGAAGGTGTTATCCAGACGCAATGGGGGCCAATCGCACCAGGAACCTTGATCGCGGCTGTAGCGGCGTCGTTAGAGGCGCAGCGTGTTTTGATCACTGACATACTTAACGCAGACATCTTCAAAGCCGGAATATCGGAGCCTCTGATGGCCTCTGCTAAACAAGAATGGTTTGAGAACATTGAAGTTTTTAACGCACGGCAAGACACATCTCCATCGGATATTAGCAACATTTGGGTAGCTACTCTTGCTGGTAAGACAAAAAAATTATTGAGCATGTAGCAAATTAAACCTTATTAATGAATTTATTTCATTATATTAATCTCCCGTAAATATACTTTCCAGGTGATTTAGCTGAAGTTATAGTAAACCAAGGCCCTAGAGTAGGTTCAGTTCCGGGCAATTTGGTCGTGGGAACCAATAACAGATGGAACGACACTCTTTTACCCCGCGACTTTTATATGTTGCCTCGGAACGCGTCCAATGTGGATTGGCATTTTACAGATGCGGAGATAATCGCAGGAATCGATGGTATATATTTTGATGATACACAATATAGGTAGATCAAAATAGCTCAGCTCGTAGAGTATAACAGCACCACATTAAACTTTAGATCCTGAGTTAACTCGAGTTCCCACAAAATAAAATAAGACTAAATCTGAAACTTGCGGAATTAAAGGTTCTGCACTGTTTTCATTAGGTACATATTGTTTTATAGGTATGGGTAGGAATCGAACACTGGAATTGCGGAGCTTCGGTTTGAATCAAGCCACCATATAATTAATTTCAACAGCCGACTGATAGGCGTAAGGCTCGCAAATAAGAGTCGGCCGAATCCCCCTTGGATTAGGCCGACTCTCACTCATCAAAACCCAGTACGGTTTGCGTATTCGTGGATAGCGACTAAGTCTCGTCCGTTTATTGGCTACATCGCCAGCCCCCCCTCCATTTATATTGTACCTACTAGATACTAGTCCGTCTCGAAGGACCAATTTATAAGTTTAATGTATAAGTGTGTTTATTCTTTCTTTGGTAGAATAATGTAACTTAAATTGTCATAAATGTGACATTATGAAAATAATATTGACGAGCCATTACGCTGTCAACAGCAGTAATCGACGGGCGATGACCTAATTTAATTTTAATGAGTACATGCACCGGTTGTTCGTCGTATGGACAACGTCAACGGATTCAATAATTAGGATTTTTTTCAGGGCTGATCATTGCGACCCATTTACCTCAGTGGATTGAACAAAGACGCACTCTGCGACTCAGCCAGATCATTGACATGTACTATTCTCATGAGGGTATTTCGTTCAACTCGTCGGTACGTGCGTGCAACCGACCGGCCCTGTTCAATGAGATTGTGAAGAGGGAGACGCTAATGACGGAAGCATCGAGGTTCGCCCACGTCCTATCTCTACGCCAAATAACAGTGTACATGCCAGTTGAGGAAATGGAGAGGATATCTGAGGCAGCTGTCACAGCGTTCTTCAATTACGCTCGTAAGTTTCCCTTTACACCTTCATGCAATCAGAGGAAACGCTCTAGGCTGATAATGTGAGCAACATTTATTTAATTGGAATTAGTTTCTGAATCGGGTGTAGAATCGATTCCAGTACCTATTCCACTAATTAAAAAGAAGGGCCAGATTTTATTCAAAAAGAATTTTCAATCATGCTTACTTAACTCCATCGCCTTTCCCGGCGACGCGCTCGCGGCGGCAACTATCCTAATCGCAGGCGCGCGACCATAGTGTTTTGAATTTGCAAGAAATATCTTCCTAAATAATGTTATTTAAATAGGTGGCAAATTAATATAGCTAAATATGTATGTATTAATATAGATAGTAACCTACGAATCGTTTGGATGCGAGTAGGTAGGTAATTAATTTTGTTATAATTCCTCTCGAAAAAAATCATGTTCAATATAATAATGTTCAATCGTCCATTGAACCTAGCCTTGATGTATGTAGCAGCTGATTTCTTTTTTCGAAATTTCAAGATTGGTTCCATATTCCATAGTAAAAGTTGATCAGGTGGGTTATTGCCTAAGAAAAAATCTATTACGATCGCTTATAATTTGACAGCCATTGCGCCGTGAAGACTCTGTGCCAACTCCTTTTATAAAGGAGTAATGGATGGACTACGACTGTCAAATTGTAAGCGATCGCGATAGATTTGGCCGAATGATGCAGATGTGACACCAGCCTGCACGCCAAAATTAAAAGAAGAAGAAGATGCAGATGTGGAACGAATGATGAATGGTTACTGCAGCATCTGCAATTAAAAAATTCACTCTTGCTAAATAGACCCGAAACCCTACGCCGCCACTACAATAGATTCTAGCTAGTGTCCTCTAGCAACATAAAGTACTCTGTGTCCTCTAGTGACTTCACTCGGGCCACAGAGTATGTATACTTGAAGTCCTTAGGCTAAATAATCTAAGTTGAAATCGCGCGTAGAAACATCATATACCTGTCATTGTTTGCCTGCGTTTCTATATAATATGGTGGTACATTCGCAAAGAGTTGTAGTGATCGTAAACGCTGTTTTTCGTCTATTTGGACATAAAGATGAAGAGACATTGGCGTATCTAGAGTTTCATTCTGGGGTGGGCCTGGCCAAAACAAATTGAATATAATTTTGCTTAATTTTAATATTCAGATCCTGTGTCATGTCTGTGAGCTAACAAAGTCTTTTTCAGCTTCCCTCTTAAGTCAGTACCACTTCGACTGCCGCGTCAGCAATAGCGTTCCATACGTAGACTTGATTGTGGCAACGGACGGCTCTTGGTCACGTTATGAAGTTGAACAATTTATTTCGTAAGCACTTATTTTTGACTTTGTTAATTGAATTAAAAATGATAAATAAATTGCTAAATGAATCAATACAAGAAAATTTCACAAAAGGCTGAATTCGAACATGTGTCTTCAACATACTTTGTTGGCGCCATGACAACTGAGGCTATGAAGCCGACTCAAGCGATTTTTTTTTACTTTGTTAAGCCAAACTAGATCTTACTACTAATAACTACGTATCCATCTATATATTAGGGCTCAGGCTATCCAAATTTCATTAAAATCGTTGCATAGACGATGAGCGGCGGCGATTCTATTGGCGCGATGAGTACATCCAGCTTAGAAATCTTTAGAGATTTGGTGAAAATTGTTAAGAATAAAGCTATAGTATATAGTGCCCGAACTGAAATTTTTCTTGTAATGATTTTAAGAATATGCTACATTTTACGAAGTTATTGCTCAGATTGTATTCTCAATTTCTCAGTGATTCTTCGAATAGCTCCTAGCACTGTTATCCAAGCAATGAAACAAAAAGATTGACTGTATTCTTTTATAAGGCGCTTCCTGTAATCGGACTGAAAAATAAATGGGGCTACACACGATCAAAATTTGATCGTGAATATCAGAAACGGATGGACTGATGTACAAAACAATGGTGTGAGATTTTTATTTCATTTATCATGCTAGATGGATCGGTGGTGCACTGGAGATAAACCTGATGGGTAGTTCTTTGGCGCTCCTCCATGGCAACACAGGACAATGGATCGCACCCCCGTCTTCAAATTTAACTACGGTCTTCAACCATATTACAAACTTTACAGAATCATGTAAGTGGTTTCAATGCCCTATATTATATATACCTACCTATAATAAATAAGAATTCTTTTAAAACATCCATTGCCTATTCTTTTAGGGCCAAGCCGCTTAAATCTTCCAAACATAATATCAAGAATAATTCAATATTCAAGAAATAAAACGCTAGAAAACGCTTTGTTGAAGGCATCTGCTGGGCCAAGCACGACAGTACTTATTATCAGCCCTACTGACCGCCCTTCAGGCACAGAATTGCTGAGAGCCTCTGAGCTTATGCGCTCATTGAGGGTTAGCTTCTTCGACGTTTACTTCGCATATGTAGCCAGGCAAATGACAGATTTCCAGAACCTCAACAATGAGTACATGGACTATTCGGAGCTGTTTGTCGAGGTATGTCGGTATTTGGATTTAAAAAGTGAACAACAAATAATAAAACATTTTTTGTTTGTTTTCAAGTGGATTTAATACAATTGTTAAATTACACTGTAGGTAGAAATTATTCTTCTAGTAAAGTAAAAGAAAATAATTTCAGGTGACTTCAAGAAGCGTGGCCGATATTGTTGACGCAGTGGACACGTTTGTAGTAAACAATGAAATTCCGACTAGATTGTTTGGGAGTTTATGTCCCTCCAATGAATCTAATTATGAACAGGTTGAGTACGAAGACAACGTACTGCCTAACAGAAAGGTCACTTACAGAATGCATCCATTCCATTTACAAGAACAAGAACTGATCAACGTTCGTGTAAGTGTTCTATATTTTTTGACAAAAACAAAATAACTGAGATACAAGAAAGGTTTTTTGTTAGAGGTATTTTTTCGCCTACGTATTTCTAGACCGCATGCTGCAGATCTGGTTGCGTGTGCAGAGGGAATTGTCTGCGCGGAATCAGAGCACGTAATACAATCTTCTTACTTATTATAAGTTCGATGCTATAATTAAAACATTGTAGCCTAAACCAGTTCCACTTCCACCAATGCTGAGAGCCTAATAGTTATTAGATAAAGATTTCATTCTTTATTATATAGCTGTGCCCGCTAACTACGTTTCGCCATACTATTTCTTCCAGTTTTTGAAACATTTTTCATTGATGCTCAGCTCCTATTCTTATATAGCCTATCTTCTATAGCCTAAAGCCTTCCTCGATAAATGGACTATCCAACACAAAAAGAATTTTTCAATTTGAATCAGTAGTTCCTGAGATTAGCGCGTTCAAGCAAACAAACAAACAAACAAACTCTTCAGCTTTATAATATTAGTATAGATGCATTACACACCTACACCACAGTCGCTAAAATTTATTGGTGGTACCGTTATTATGCGGTCTTCGCCACAGGAAAAAGATAACCACGTCGCGAAGACATAACACGCCTTTGTTTGAAACAAGAGATAATTTAATATAAATGTGAAAAGGATTAGCTAAGAAATAACGAATAATGTGTTTTTCAGATCCGTAACGCTGGCCACGGCACTTTGCTTGCGTGCTCGTGGCGTGGCGCGGATTCATCTCACACATGCCACACTATTGAGGAGAGAGGAATACACATTTTCAACCTGACCAAACCGTGTCCTTCATTTGATTTTTGCCCACCAGCATACTTCTCCGTAGCTGCTTCGAGCTCTTCCAATATGTGTGCACGTAAGGACGATTTTTTTCATTTTCCTACAATGACACTGCCATCTCAATTTTATTTTTGTGTGGGTACATAAAAATTCAATGACCAGTCAAATAAACCATTCTAATATGCATCTAATCAAGTTACCTTATCCATGAAATTGTTAAAGGTAAAATATATTTGCATTAAAGGTATAAAATTATGTCAATGATAAATTTTTATACAGAGAAGTTTAACTTGAAATCAAATAAAATTAATTACCAACACTTAATATTATTTGAATAGAAATCAAATGTAAATTATACATTTATTATTCATCATAAGAAAAATATTAAAATTAAAAAACACTTCATTTTCAGTCGATAAGTACAAAAATTAATTAATTTAAACAATAAACTAATACTGATATTTAAAAAACTATCTAAAAAAAACAATTACCACGTAGGCCCCGGGGGGATTCGAACCCCCGATCTCCTGTTTACTAGACAGGCGCTTTAACCAACTAAGCCACGGCGCCTCTGAGTGGTATGACGAAATTAGTGTTATATTTGCACATGCCAGTGCTTATATTTTCTTACATTTATTTTATAGAGAATATAACAAATACGTGAACAAACTAATTTTTGACAATTTCTATCACTCAGGACTGTATAAATATACTTTTATTTAAGCCTGATTTAGTTAAAAAGAAGAAAAACGCCAAAGATTAACTAAGCCAGGCTAAAAACAACCGGCCTTGATTTTTATAATAGGTTTTTTTTTTCTAGATGATGATTGCCGTTACCCACATCAGATTGATTATTACTTGGATCACATTGGTGTAAGATGTCTACCACTGCAAAGCTCAGCATCAGTTATAAAATTAAATAATATTATATCAATAGGGATCTCAATTTGTTTATTTAAATTTCTTATATATATTGTTAATTTTTAAGAAAAATGAAAAAATAATTATAATTTATAATAAAATCATTTGTAACAAATAACAAGATTGTTTATCTCACTCAACAAGCTATTTGTGATAATATGTACAGTACATACTTACTCAAGATCTTATAAAGTAACTCCAAAATATTTTTCTGGTAAATTATTATCTTTTTTATGTTTAGTTATAAATTATAATGGAAGAAAAAATAAACCAGAAAAAATATTTTTCGTTTTGGTCATAAACATTTAAGTAATGTAGGTACTTTACATACATAATAATTGAGATAATTTATTTTTGTCTTGATTTTAGTAATAAAAAATGACATTTATATTGAAAAATAACAAAAAGCTCTTCTAACGTTACCCCTGGTGGGACTCGAACCCACAATCCCCGGCTTAGGAGGCCGATGCCTTATCCATTAGGCCACAGGGGCTTGGTTAAAACTTATGAAGTTACTATATATTAGTTTTTTGGGTGATAAATATTTCTACAGACTTTTCGACGGAATTCTGACATTTCAGAGGTGTTGCCAACATTGAACAATTCTCGCTAAAAAGGGAGATATATATACATAGGTATTAGCATAATCAAAAATAAACCTTTCTTGAATTTAAGGTTTCAATTAGAAAAACTTAGACTTAAAAAATACTGATCATTTTAAAATGGTAATTACATTGTTTAATATCATATTATTGAAGTTACAATAATTGTCAAGGAAATTATTTTTCTATTACTGGGATCCCTGTTCAATAATCCATAGGCTGCCAACCTTTTTTAGAAAAACCTCTTCCTTTGCAAAATATTTGCTTCTTCAAAGAGCTGTCACATCTAAAATTAAAAAAACTATTTAGTACGCCGCGTCATGCACCGCGGTCCGAGTTGCGCAAAGTGAAACAAATAATATTTTTCAGCTTTGATATTATAGGTATGCCCTCTAGGCATACCTATAATATCAAAGCTGAAAAATGGCAAGAATGCATACACTATAAAGAAGACGATAAAATGTGCCCTCTTTAAGGCGCATAGTAACGTCAATCATAAAAAATCACTGCAGAAAAAACCGATTCTCTTCATAAATATTGAATAAAAAAATCTTTAAAAAAGATATTTTATTATTCAACGCATTCTTTAGAGGACGGTCTTCTTAATTTTTTGATAAATTAATTAAAACTTGGTTAAAATGACCCAAACATGCCTCGATTTTAAAACTGAAAACCTAATCGCTTCATAAATATTAGGTAAAATCATATACTTTCGATTTCAATAAATAAAGTGAACAATATTCTAGGGGATGGTCTTTTTAGATTTTTCTTATTCGCCTTTATTAATTTTTTATTGAAATAATTCATCTTACGCGTAAAGGTTTGCTTAAATATTCCCCTCGCTCTCACTCACTCACTCCTATGTAATCAGTGCGGGACGATCGACGCAAGGTCATTGGGAGCACTATGCGCCTTAATGATCTGCTGGATAGTGTGTGTGATTCTTTTATAATCCGAGTTGATAATAATGACGACAATGATGATACCTATGTGATGATGATTAATAAATATTTTTAATTGAGAAATATGTTGTTTTACTCTGTTTTTCCATTTACTTAGCACTTAAAAATTTACATTCTAGCTAGTGTGCTTTGAGTGCACAAAACAACACTATTTACAATGACATTACTTACTTGATCTAATTCTGTTTCATATTTTTTGTTAAGTACCTATTAATATTCCAAAAATTCTAAGCAGAAAAGGTTATTGATATTTGATTTGTCGATGGACGACATCTGTTAGAATTCCGTCGAATTAAAAATCAGACTGTACGTTAGTTTTATTTACTTGTCTAGCTATAAGCCCGTGGCTTCGCCAGCGTGATTTTCTTTTAAATAAAACTAGGCCAAACAAACCTATGCCACGCCATAATATTATAATTTAAACCATCCAAAATAAATTAACTAATGAATGAAGAAAGCCGCAATAAATTCCGTGGCGCAGGCACGGCAGGTTAGAATATCTAAGTCTTAGGGTCAATGATCTAACTAAGCGTACAAAGGAATAGGTATAACAATAATATTATAACAAATAAATAAACATAGGTATCGGCGGGAACTTCGTTCGACTCTTTATGGAAATAGGTATAGAGAAATAGAGACTATACTCATTATTTAATTTTATAAATAAGTATATTCAAATAGAGAAAGAACAATAAATAAGTACTAATTGTTATTAAGAAAGTATTTGTTTCTAATATTTTAGGGGAAGGATATTTAATTTTCCAAACATGATGAAGTCAGAGACATCTTGTTTTATTAATTTGAATTACTTATTAAGCAGTGAAAAGCATAGCACACGCCGTGCAAAATCATTTTTAACTATATCACTAGAGGGCGGTTGTATCACTACTTTATTTAACAGTATGGAGCACGTTCTAACTTTGTTTAAAGAATCGCTTTATATTAATATAATGATTATTTTGTAATTCATGATATTTTAAGATTATATTTTTAAACAATTATGTATGATAATAAAACATACTACGCTTAACCCGTAAATATCTTTATTTCATGGTTTGAGATATCGACTCCGTGGCGCAACGGTAGCGCGTCTGACTCCAGATCAGAAGGTTGCGTGTTCAAATCACGTCGGGGTCAATCTTGTCTTTTTTATTATTTTAAATATTTATACGTAGACATTCATAATAATATCTTACATCTATCTATTTTTTCTATTATAAAGCTGAAGAGTTATTTGTTTGTTTGTTTGGTTGAACGCGCTAATCTCAGGAAATTCAATTTGAAAACTTTTTTTTGTGTTAGATACTCCATTTATCGAGGAAGGCTATAGGCTATTTAGCATCATGCTACAACTAATAGGAGCTGAGCATCAATGAAAAATGTAGCAAAAACGGTAAAAAATGTACGACATGTTTTTATTTTCTGACATGCACGCGAACGAAGCCGCGGGCACATCTAGTATTTAAGGCGCATAGTGCTCCCAATGACCTTGCGTCTTTCGTCCCGCACTGATTACATAGGAGTGAGTGAGTGAGAGTGAGGGTAATATTTAAGCAAACCTTTACGCGTAAGATGAATTATTTAAATTAAACATTAATAAAAGCAAATAAAAAAAATCTAAAAAGACCATCCTCTAGAATATTGTTCACTTTATTTATTGAAATCGAAAGTATATGATTTAACCTAATATTTACGACGCGATTAGGTTTAAAGTTTTAAAATCGAGGCATGTTTGGGTCACATTTTAACCAAGTTTTAATTAATTTATCAAAAAATTAAAAAGACCATCCTCTAAAGAATGCGTTGAATAATAACATATCTTTTTAAAGATTTTTTTATTCAATATTTATGAAGAGAACCGGTTTTTTCTGCAGTGAATTTTTATGATTGACCTTACTATGCGCCTTAAGGAAAACGCACCTTTGCAAATTGCAAATACACAGACCGGCACAATTAAAAAAGGCAGAGTATAGAAATAGTATCGTGTAAGTATATTCAATAATAATTAGACTGAAGCTATTACTTCAGTCTAATTATTATTGAATATACTTACACGATCTTATACAATATACTTACACTAATCTCAGGAACTACCTACTGATTTTTATTTATTGAAATTTATGCTTAAATAATTTTACTGTTGCTGATTTTAAATAAACAATAGTCCTTGCAAATAATAAATCATGCATTCATAGATACTACTTTTATTTTCTTGTTTTTGTAAATTTACAGAAATAATACTTACATAAAGTCCGATTTATTTTCATATCATCGATTTATCTTATCTGTTTTATAGTCTGTGGTTGTTTGTTATGCATAAGGCACCTCACTAAGTGGGCGTTACCCGTCAATAAAGTACGTCATGACCGTAGTACATTATTACGAAAAAAAAAACGGTAATTCATAGGCGTGAGCTGTCAAAAAGAAAATAAATGAATGGACAGAGTATAACCGCCCGCGAAATAGGCCCGGCGCAACGCAAGTAAATCTCTTACAGCAGTTCCGCTACCGTCTCGCTTCCGTCTCTGTCTATGGAGCGCTTAAATCTAGGTTCAGCTGTTGATGTTGAACATTTTCTTGTGAGTGGGGGCAAGATGAAAATCGGGGAAACATGAAAACCTGTCCATAACGTCAGACTTAATGCTGCTTTTTCAGTCCTGGCAACATTGTTAAGACCGCCATTTTGTTACGTCCCACCCTAAGGTCCCACCCCTCAGTCAGCACGGTATATGTGTTCTGTGGTCAGCACTTACTTGCTGCTTTGAGTATTATGTCTGCACTACATTATCGCCGATGATCGTTGCTCGTGTGCTCGTCTATAATCGGCACGATCATCGTGCAAGCATCCACGCGATCGTCCACGTTCGTCTGTTTATAAGCAACCACAGGCGATTTCCTTTGATGCGTGCCCGAAAACCGACAATTCACGGGTCGCAGGCGATCATAGACGATCATCGGCGCGCACAGCCGAATATGCCCTCTACACTATCGTGCTCGCGCGTGATCGTCTGTATTCGCCGATAATGAAGAGGAGCCATTATGGTGGTGTAAAAAGTATAAATTTCTATTGTGTGACTTTTACGCTTAAAACTCGAGTGTTTTTAACTTACCCCATGTTCTGCTACTCTATTTACGAGGTAGATACGAGTATTTTATTTATTGATATACACATTATTTTCCACTCTGAGTTGTGTTATTAAATCTAAATGTGGCTGTTTATCATAATTTAGTATTTAGTAAATAGCGTTTCGTCTTTACCCACCAATATTTGACGGGGTAAGATGAACATACTAAAGTTTCGATCTTTCCCCGTTTTCGAAATTCATACTAACAGGCATATGTTCTCAAACTTCCCTGATAAGATTTCCTCATATTAAAAAATTAAATGGCAACCGACACAAAAATCGTCAAAAGTAAAAAATATAATGTGATGGTTGACTTTAACTTTAATATACCTAGCAATATTTTGATTCAAGGGTCGTCACACCGGGGGACCACTATTAATATTTCTATTTATTTAATGATTTTCAATTCCGACCGAGTATTTAAGGCGTTACTAGATACAGTACAATACAAGGGACATAGGGGACAATACAGAGGACATATAGGACATACAGAGGACAAGCAGCACAATCCTCTGTATTGTGCTGCTTGTTGACTGACGTCTACCGCCTAACTTATAGCGATGTACTCGCTATGAGTTAGGCGATGGAGCCGCAGGGGTTATCCTCTTCCATCCATCTTCTGAACGTGACTAAACCATCTAAGCGTACCTTTCTCAATTCTAATCACTACATCCTCTTTCAAGAAGCAGCGTACACTAATTACTTCATTTTTAATTTTGTCAATTAATTTCAGTCCTAACATGCTTGTTAATGCTCTTATTGCAACACAGGCACAAAAGTAGAATAAATGCAGTACATTTATTCTACTTTTGTGCCTGTTTTGCCGTATCTAACATTCACTCTGTATATTAGTGTCGGGGCCAGCACCCCTCTAGGAACTGCAAAACGTGCCTTTTCAGACACTTCATGACTTTTCTTAAAGGTGTTCACCATGCTTGCAGCATTAACTCTTCTTTCAATATTACTATCACATTTTTCTATCTCTTGTAAACTGTGATCCCAAATAAAAAATTTCATTCCATTTTCACGTTCTATCAAAATAGCACAAACTGTCATATTTTTGTCTCTTTCAAAAATCATAACTTTAGTCTTACGATGATTGCATTTTTTAAATATTTTCAATGAAACCTTAAACAATCTCAAACAAAAAGTTTGAGAACCTTACCTTTAATCTTTCCCCTGTGGGGTAAGATTAAAATACGTTAAAGACGCTACTTGGTCAAACTTTATTTTTTAAAGGTATTTTGACACTAAACACTTCTAAGTTTTCACTGCACATCACGCCATAGAGTAGTGACCGTTAAGAAGCTCTTATTACTTTTTTGAACGATTTTAGAAACTATTTCGATCTTTCCCCCTCACCCTTTGATCTTCCCCTGTTTTATTTTCGTGGGATTTTATTTTGTTTTGCTTTCTATTCTGATTTTAAAGAGATTTAGAACGATGTTACTGATATAATAGAAGAATAAAGTCTTTGCACTTTACTTACTCCAAATATAATTTAATATAATTCAATATGTACTGTTCTACGAGAATTCAAATACAACACTGCTCATCTCATCAAAAATCCGTTTGATCTTCCCCCCACTCACCCTATATGAAAAAATATTTTACAAAGAAAAATCGACTTCAAAATCACTGAAAAGTTAAAAATAATGTAAGCATAGGTACAGACAACAGCACACTTCTATATTGAATAAATATTTTACAAAAAATAGAAACGGACTTCATAAACAATGAAAAGTTGAAGTCGGTGCCAAACGATGATCTCCTAGAAAGTCTTAAAATTTGGCACCGACTTCAACTTTTCATTGTTTATGAAGTCCGTTTCTATTTTTTGTAAAATATTTATTAAGTTTATCTTTTTAGTGAATGTAGTGAATGAAATCTTTTTAGTGAATTTCAGATCAGGTCCAGGGTCAGGTTAGGTCAGGTCAGGTCTTCCGGGACCGTCCGTGTGCAGTTTCCAGTCTGCCATCGGACGCGTCCCCGGGTTGCGGATAGGGGAACGCCCCCCAGATATGGGGAGTACCGGCTTGCCGGCGCGGACAAAAACTGGTGTGTGGCCGCCTGCCCTTCTCAGAGCGGGCATTGCACGGCCACACAAACCCGTAGCCCCACACTGAGTGGGGTCGGGGGCCTTCGGGCTGCGAGGAAGACAACCTCTCTAAAAAATTACACTTGAAGGCGGCATCCCGCCGCCGGCGGACCCGATTTCGGGTCGTAGTATGGCCGGATTCTATCCGGCGGTCACTTCTAGTGGCAGCGTGGGGGCGATCTTTCGCCACGGCGCTCTGCGCCTCTTGTTGTTGCTTGGGTTGGTGTATCTGACCCAAACTTCTTCGAGCTTTCGCTCACCAGCGCGGCGGTGGATCCAGTGGGGTCTGCCGTCGGGCAAACCCGTTACCCGCACTGAGCGAGCCGGGGGTCCGGCGCACTGAGCGTCGGGCCAAGTGGAAGAAAACCACAATAAAAAATCACCCTAATCCTAAGGTCTGGTCCGTGCCGATGGGACGAATGGCTGGAGGGTCTCCAGTCGCGAACGGCCAACCCAGGGAGCTCATCCCTTTAAAATGGCAAATCATGGGATCAAGGGAAAACACGTACAGTCCCCAGGGGGTTTCAGTCCCTTCGGTAGGACCGCGCAAGGCGGCTGCCGAACGCCGGGTGTATATGGGGCCGGCTAAACTTGATTCCACCTCCGTCGATGTGACATCTCTTACATGCGAACCCGTTGAGAGCGGGCCACCGCCGGTATCCGGGCCGGCGGCGGAAAATGCAACCGAGGCGAGTGGGAGTAGGGTTGAGGCAGATGAAGTTAGGCTCCATTACGGGAGCGGAGAGGCTACGCCGCGGACTACGCGTTCTCGTTGTGGTTCCGTTACGAGTGTAAATAGTGCACATAGTAGGGATAAGTCTAATTCTAACGTTAAGTCTAGTGTTAGTTCTAGGGATAAGAATGTAAATATTGTAAATACCGAGGGGACGGAAGCGAAAGAAACGCTGATGTCTAATAATGGTTCGAGGGTTGACCTTGTCGAATTTGTCGAAATAATCGATGATACCTATGACGCTCCCGAGAAGGGGCAGAAGAGGAGAATAGAGGAATCGGACTCATCCACGGGTTCAGTGCAGTCGATGATTTCCTGCACTGAATCTTTACGCACTGACGACGTCTCGGACACTGACCGCGCTGTTTCAAGGCGCCGAAAGGTCCGCAAGAAGAAGAAGGGGTCCAACGGCTCAGGCACTGGAGGAGAGTCGTGCAGTTCCGTTATTGAAAAATCTGTTGAGGCTTCTGGCTCTGGAGGTAAAGGAGGAGGTGGCTCCGGAAACGGGCGTGGCCGAGGTCGTGGGCGTCCGCCCACGACTGGAGAATATGTCGGCTTGGCACAGGCCAAACGCGACCTGGCGGCGGCCCAGAAAGAGGAAGAGCAGGCTCGCCTGGACCGTGAGATTGCGCTCATGGAGCGCAAGGCGTACGAGACCAGAGCCAGGTACTTTGAGACCAAGGCTGCTAGTGAAAGCGGTGCTCCCTATAACTCCGGGGGCCGGACTGCAATTGATATTGAGGAGGTGGTCAAGACAGACTGCCAACTTATCCTGGACGTGGCCCGCAAGTCGTCGCATCTCTGCGGGTCCTACCAGAAGGCCCTCAAGAAGGCTTCGCAGTCCATTCAAGACTGCTTCGGCGAAGTCGCCCTAAAAACCATCTCGGGCGACGCGCGCATCCTGAGAGCTGAGAACGAGGCGCTTAAAAAGGAGTTGGCTGAGCTCCGCAAATGTGCCTCTGAACTCACTGCGGAGGTAAAAACCCTACAGAAAGGGAAAAGCAGGCAGGTACGTCGGTCCTTATCGCCGGCTCCTGTAGTCATAGAGACCGATGTGGCACCATCCTTGGTACCTTCTACGGTCCCCGTGCTCGAGATTCATGAGCCCAGACCACAGTCGTTCACTCCACCCTCTGAGAAAGAGGAGTGGCTGAGGGAGGTCATGATACGCATTGGTGGTATGATCAACGCCAGATTTGAGGGACTGGAGAGCAGACTTCTACCTGCACCCAAGATCCGCCCACCTCTGGCAGCGGACAAAAAGAACTCGGCTAAGAACGATAAGACTGCCAATTCTGCTCCGCAGTCTGCTCCGAAGCCGTCTAGCAAGAAACCGGTCGCCACAAAACCGGCAACGGGTAAAGAGGCCCCCAAACCTGCAAAGGAGACGGAGGAGCCTAAGAAGAAGGGAAAGGGTACCGGTAAGGCCTCTAAGTCCACTGCCCAAACAGCAGCGGCTCCAGTGGCCCCAGTCGCATCCACCAGCGCCCAAAAAGAATCCGAAAATTGGACCGAGGTCATAGGGCGGAAGGCGAAAGCCAGAAAGGCAAAAGGCCAAGCCCAGACTCAGGCTCCGTCTCAGGCTCAAAAGTCGTCGGCTAACGCCAAAAGCAAGGCGAAGGCCAAAAAACGCCGGAGGAAGAAGCGCTTAGAAGTGCCCCGCAATCCAGCGGTGGTACTCACCATTAAGCCGGAAGCACAAGACAAGTTGACGTACTCTGAAGTCATCCAAGCGGCGAGAGGGAAAATCAGCTGGGGCGAACTCGGTGTAGAGGACCTTAAGTTCCGGGGCACAGCGACTGGTGCCCGCTTACTGGAGCTCCCGAAACAAGCTTCCTCTGAGTTGGCCGACCAACTGGCCTCTAAACTCAAAGAGGTGCTCCCAGCTGAAGTTCAAGTTTCGAGGCCAGTTAAGTGCGTGGAGTTGCGCATCTCTGGCTTAGACGACTCCGTGACGCCGGAAGATGTGCGTGATGCCGTTGCCCGTACAGGGAACTGCTCCGCGGATTCCGTGAGGGTCGGAGAAATTCGCGTGAGCATGTACTCGCTGGGATCAGTATGGGCGAAGTGTCCTATTCCAGCCGCCAAGGCAATTTGCGCTGGCAGGCTGCTAATCGGATGGTCGTCGGCCAAAGTCAAGCTACTTGATGCACGGCCTATGAAATGCTTCCGGTGCATGGAACCTGGCCACACTAGAGCCACGTGTCCTTCCCTGGAGGACAGAAGTGGCCTGTGCTTCCGCTGTGGGAAAACAGGCCACTTTGCACGGAACTGCACCGCTACTCCTAATTGTATTGTCTGCACAGGCAAGGAGAAATCTGCCAATCACATTCTAGGAGGGAAAAGTTGTCATCCCCCCCCGAAAAGAGGGAATACGGCCTTTAGGACCCAGGCCCAAAACACCAGAGATGGTCGGACCGCAAGGGACGAGCTCGAACAGATGGAGTCCTAATGGATAGTACGACCCCAAAGGAATTTATTCAGGGGAATCTTAACCACTGTGCTGCCGCGCAGGATCTATTCATGCAAACGATGGCACAGTGGTCGATTGACGTGGGTGTTGTAGCTGAGCCCTACTCCGTACCGGCGAGAACCAACTGGGCCTCGGACTTAGAAGACACAGTCGCTGTGGTGGCGTCGATAACATCAGGCGCTCCCTCTCTCCGTGTCAGGGAGAGAGGTCACGGCTTTGTAGTGGTGCAATGCGGGAATATGGTTTTGGTCGGAGCCTACTTCTCGCCCAACAGGTCCTTCGCAGAATTTGAGATCTTCATTGATGAGCTAGGGGCCGCAATCCAGCGGAACTCGACACTCTCAATGTTGGTTCTTGGTGACCTGAATGCGAAGGCCGAAAGCTGGGGCTCTCCGGCCACTGACCAGAGGGGCGAATTAGTAGAGGAGTGGGCCGTTATCTCTGGCCTATGTCTCTTGAACCGCGGGTCGGTCAATACTTGTGTACGACAGCAGGGTGGGTCCATAGTGGACGTATCGTTCGCTTCCCCTGCTGTCGAGAACCAAGTTCGAAACTGGCGAGTGCTGGAGGGGGTTGAGACACTGTCGGATCACTTGTACATCCGGTTCAGCGTCTCCCCGTCCTCCCCCTCACAGGGAAATAGCAGGCCCAGGGATATCCAGTCCCTCTTTCCACGCTGGGCGGTGTCCAGAATGGATAAAGTGATGGCGAAGGAGGCTGCCCTAGTGCAAGCCTGGGTTGCCGATTCGCTTCCTTATCGGGGTGCTGATGCCGAAGCAGGCTGGCTCTGCGATGCACTTACAAAAGTCTGCGACGCGGCCATGCCACGAGTTAAGCGCCAGCCCCCGAAGAGGCACCTGTATTGGTGGTCAGGCCAGCTGACTGACCTTAGAAACTCTTGTACTAAGGCGAAACGTCTGCACTCCCGATATCGTAAGAGACGTACGAGGGATCTGCAAGTTGAAAATCGTCTATTGGAGACCTATAAATCGGCCAAAAAGGCTCTACAAATGGCCATTAAAACTGCGAAGAATAAAGCCTGGCAAGAGTTTCTGTCAGAGCTTAATGCGGATCCGTGGGGCAGGCCGTATCGCTTGATCCGGAACAAACTGCGTACGCTTGCCCCACCTCTCACAGAGACTATGGCACCGGATTTCCTTGATAGGGTCATTTCTACCCTATTCCCAAGAAGACTAGATAATTTCTCCCCCCCTCAAATGTCGGCGCAAAATGAGGTTGCCAGGGAGACCCACATTCCCCCGGTTACCAACGGGGAATATGAATGGGCGATGGATCGCCTTAAGGCGAAGAAGAAGGCTCCTGGTCCGGACGGCGTTCCTGGGCAGGCTTTGGCGGAGGCTTTGCAACTGCTTGAGCCTCGCTTCAGGAGCCTTTTGGACAGGTGCCTGGCAGAGGGGAGATTCCCAACCGGGTGGAAAACTGGGAGGCTTGTGCTCCTCAGGAAAGAGGGGAAGCCGCAGGACTCTCCGTCGGGCTACCGGCCCATAGTACTCCTCAATGAGATAGCTAAGTTTTTCGAGCGTATAATTGCGTCTCGAATCAACTGTCACTTGAGTGAGATAGGTCCGGATCTGGCGGAGAACCAATTTGGTTTCCGGGAGGGTCGTTCTACCATAGACGCCCTACGGAGTGTCAAGTCCCTTTCCAGGGAAGTTGTCGAAGGCGGCGGAACGTTGTTGGCGATATCACTCGATATCGCCAACGCTTTTAATTCAATCCCTACCGAATGCATCCTCGAGGCACTCAACTACCATCAGGTGCCTCGTTACTTGCAGGATGTCATTCGGGACTATTTTAAAGATCGCGTTGTTGTGTTCGTCGGTAGCGACGGGCAAATTAAGAGGAAACCGATGGTCCGCGGTGTTCCACAGGGCTCAGTTTTAGGTCCACTTCTGTGGAACATCGCGTACAATTACGTATTGAGGGGAAGTCTTCTCCGTGGGCTGAATTTAGTGTGTTATGCTGACGACACTCTGATCACGGCCCGCGGAAGAAACTATAGGGAGGCTGCCTTGATTGCCACAGCCGGAGCGGCTCAGGTGGTCTCTCGTATCGAGAGTTTAGGGCTCAAGGTGGCACTAGACAAAACTGAGGGCGTTGTTTTTCACGGGCCTCGTAATGGTCCCCCTCCTAGAGCTTACTTGCTCATTAATGGGACGAGGGTGGATTTCACTCCACGTATGAAATATCTCGGTCTTGTTCTCGACAGGAAATGGAGTTTCACAGAGCACTTCTCGCGTCTTGTTCCCAAGTTGGTCGCTGCTGCTGCAGCTTTAGGTCGGCTCCTGCCGAATTTAGGAGGTCCGAGTGCCCTTTGCCGCCGCCTCTATGCGAGCGTGGTTGCATCCATGGCACTCTATGGTGCACCAGTGTGGTCGGATGCCCTAAACCCGCAAAACGCAGCGCTATTGCGCCGAGCTCAGCGTATCATAGCGATCAGGGCAATCCGGGGCTACCGCACCATATCTACGGAGTCTGCCTGCGCCCTTGCCGGGATGCTGCCATGGGACCTGGAGGCGGACATACTCACGGTAGTGTATGAGCGAAAAGCAGAAGCTCGCGGCAGAGGTCTGAGACCAATGCAAGTGGAGGTGGAACAGTGGCGCGAGGAGGCTAGGAATCATATCCTTCACTCCTCCTGGCCCCAACGTCTGGAACGAACCGAGTACGGCCGCTGGACCAACGCGGCAATACACCCAGTGCTACGGCAATGGGTAGCGAGAGGGCATGGGACCCTCACCTTCCGCCTTGTGCAGATACTGTCGGGGCACGGCTGCTTCGGCAGATATCTGTACCGAGTTGCCGGGAGGGAGGAGGACCCACATTGCCACGAGTGTGGCGCCGATGAAGACACTGCGCTGCACACCCTTGCGCACTGTCCTGCGTTCTTTGTGCAGCGCAGTGCCCTGATCGCAGTGGTCGGAGGAGACCTGTCTCTGCCTGCTGTCATCCGAGCGATGCTCGAGGAGCGGGAAGTATGGGATGTCGTCGCCAACTTTGCTGAAGAGGTGATGACAAGGAAGGAGGCGCACGAACGTGACCGCGAGCAAGACCCGCTCGCGAGCGCCAGAAGGCGCCGGAGGGTAGGACGGCGGCGGAGGGGCTATAATGCTCTGATTCCGCCGTCCTAGTAGGGGATCGGTGGGCGACGCGGATGGGTATCGTGTCGCCTGCATTGCACTCGACCCCTGCGATGGTAGGGGCAGCTAGGGGACACTAGCTGCTCCCATGCTTCCGGCAGCGAGGTGTGCCCGTATCGTGTTTCGGTACGGGCCCGGCCGAGCGACCCACGCGAGCTCAGCGCTCTGCGCATGCTTGTGGTCGCTCACCATGGCCAGCGAGGTGTTCCCGTGGGGTTTAGTGGGTAGTTGCGGCACTCTGCCGTGGAGTCCCACACACCCTTGCCCCTAGCCCGGGGGCTTGGACGGTGCGTAAAGGCATTCCCCACGAAAAAAAAAAAAAAAAAAAAAAAAAAGGTCTTCCGGGACCGGGGGTGCGATGTCAGACACCTCCACGTGGTGCACCCTGGGCAACCCGGCAGATTCTCTGCCGCGGGCTAATTGTCTGACGAGAGGACCCCCATGGAGGGGGGGGGGGGGGGGCGTGGGATGGCCGGGCTTAGCCCGGCGGGCCATTTCGAGTGGCCACCCGCTTCATGCGGAGAAGGGCGAAGTCCCCTCTTCTTATGTTAAGAAGAGGTGTGGCTCTCGCTGGAAGCCGATTCCGGCGGCTACCTCTAATGGTAGGGAGGATGAGGGCGAGCTTCTCGCCGTGGCGCATCGCGCCCGTTGGGGATTCACCCGCGCGGCAGTGGATCCAGTGGGATCTACCGTCGGGCAACCCGTTACCCGCACTGAGCGGGCCGGGGGCCCGGCGCACTGAGCGTCGGATCGCGTGGAAGACAACCACAATAAAAAACCAATTTTGGGGTGTAGAGCGGCGCAATTCTGTGCCGCTCCACAAAGTAGCAGAGCCAGATGGGGAGTCCGGCAACGGACGTGTCACAGGCAGGGGGTCAGCGGGAATAAGGCCTGGCTGTTGTCCCCTTCCCCCTGTCTTGTGACGGACGGAGAGCTGCTGGGGGGTTTTTAGTGGGTAGGCCCGGGCTGTGTACGGTCTGGGGAGTCCCACATATCCTCGTGGTTTGGCTCGACCACGAGGAATGCGTCAATGCATTTTCCCCCCTCCCAAAAAAAAAAAAGGTCTTCCGGGACCGAGGGGTGCGATGTCAGACAACCTCCTTGTGGTGCACCCTGGGCAACCCGGCAGATTCACTGCCGCGGGCTAATAGTCAGACGAGAGGACCCCTATGGAGGGGGGGCGTGGGATGGCTGGGCTTAGCCCGGCGGGTCACTTCGTGTGGCCCCGCTTCATGCGGGGAAGGGCGAAGTCCCCTCTTCTTATGTTAAGAAGAGGTGTGGCTCTCGCTGGAAGCCGATTTCGGCGGTTACCTTGTAGTAGCGAGGTTGAGGCGAGTTTCTCGCCGTGGCGCTTCGCGCCCGTTGGGGATTTCCCCGAGCTTCGGCTCACCTGCGCGGCGGTGGATCCAGTGGGATCTGCCGTCGGGCAACCCGTTACCCGCACTGAGCGGGCCGGGGGCCCGGCACACTGAGCGTCGGGCCGAGTGGAAGACAACCACAATAAAAAACCAATTCGGGGTGTAGAGTGGCGCAATCTGCGCCGCTCCACAAAGCAGCAGAGCCAGGAGGAGAGTCCGGCAACGGACATGTCACGGGCAGCGGGTCAGCGGGAACAAGGCCTGGCTGTACTCCCCTTCCCCCTGTCTTGTGACGGATGGAGAACTGCTGGGGGGGTTTTTAGTGGGTAGGCCCGGGCTGAGTACGGTCTGGGGAGTCCCACATATCCTCGTGGTTTGGCTCGACCACGAGGAATGCGTAAATGCATTTTCCCCCCTCCCAAAAAAAAAAAAAAAAGGTCTTCCGGGACCGAGGGCGCGTCCAGCGCGCGATCACCGCGAGGTGTATTGGTGGTCCCAGGACATCGCCGACCTGAGGACCGCCTGCACCTCGGCGAGGAGGTCCTATATGTGCTGCCGTCGTAGAAGAAGGCGTGACGAGGCGGCAGAAGAGCGGTTGTACGAAGCGTACAAGCAAGCGAAAAAGACCCTGCAGACAGCCATCGCCAAGGCCAAGGAACTGGCCCGCGAGGAAATGCTGCAGGGCCTTGACCAGGATCCGTGGGGGCGCCCTTACAAAGCCGCGCAAAACCACCTCAAGCAGCGCGGTGCACCCCTCACGGAGTCCATGGATCCTGTGCTTCTGGGCAGAGTGATGTCGGAGCTGTTCCCGCCGGAAGTAAGCTTCGCTCCACCACGTATGGCACCGCCTCGCACAGTGGCTACTGTGCCGGACCCTGGCCGTCCCATCGAAGAGAACGAATTTGCTGCCGCGGTGGCCCGCCTCAGGGCCAAGAAAACAGCTCCTGGGCCCGATGGCGTTTCAGGGAGAGTGGCGCACTTGGCTATAAGCCAGCTAGGCGACAGACTTAGGGATCTGCTCAATGCGAGTCTCCGTGTTGGCAGATTCCCTAAGATCTGGAAGGACGGGGCATTGTGTTTGCTGTTAAAGCCTGGC
Source organism: Schoenobius gigantellus (assembly GCA_963935595.1). Taxonomy (NCBI): domain Eukaryota; kingdom Metazoa; phylum Arthropoda; class Insecta; order Lepidoptera; family Crambidae; genus Schoenobius; species Schoenobius gigantellus. Next base: position 25,602,979 of record OZ012542.1, read on the forward strand.
CGGCCTGCTGACTCACCTGCGGCGTACCGTCCGATTGTCTTGCTGGACGAGGTTGCTAAGGTCTTCGAGAAGATCTTAGCCTCCCGCCTCGTCCAGCATCTAACTGAGGTTGGTCCCAATATCTCGGACGCTCAATATGGTTTCCGCTCTGGTCGGTCAACGATTGATGCGTTGTCCGACCTGCGGAGTCACGTGGCGGAGGCCACAGAAAGGGGTCATGTGGTGTTGGCGGTGTCCTTGGACATCGCCAATGCGTTTAATAGTCTCCCCTTCGGTACAATCATGGAGGCCCTCAACCACCACGAGCTCCCTCCGTACCTGTGCCGAATCCTGGGAGACTATTTGAACGGTCGTGAAATTCTTTGTCCTAATAGGGGCGGGCGTATCGAGCGCCACCCTATGTGCTGCGGCGTTCCACAGGGGTCTGTTCTTGGGCCCCTGCTCTGGAACGTCGGATACGACTGGCTCCTTAGAGGCGCCCTACCGACGGGGGTGCGTCTCTTTTGTTATGCCGATGACACCCTCGTCACAGCAAGAGGGGCCAGTCTGGCTGACGCAGCTCACCTAGCCTCGGTGGCGAGCACTCTGGTCATTGACCGAATTTCCTTGTTAGGATTGAGGGTTGCCCTTCACAAAACAGAGGCTATTGCCTTCTATGGGCCCCGTAAGAAGCCCCGCGCTGGAACTTCCATCACGATGGGTGGTGAGGTTGTAGTCCTAAAACCCCACCTCAAATACCTGGGGCTCACCATTGACGGTAAATGGGGCTTCGACGAACACTTTCGTTCGTTGGAGCCCAAACTTCTAGGTGCGGCCGACGCACTTGGGCGCCTCCTCCCAAATGTTGGAGGCCCGAGCGCCACCTGTCGACGCCTTTACGCCGGAATTATGCGCAGCATGGCACTGTACGGGGCCCCCGTCTGGGCCGACGCTCTCAGCGCCCGCGCAATATCTTCACTGCGACGAGCGCAACGCGCCATGGCGCTGAGAGCCATCAGAGGATACCGTACGGTGTCACATGCGGCGGCTTGCGTTATCGCCGGCACTCCCCCGTGGGAGCTAGTTGCGCACGTACTGGCGGCGGCCTATCGTGTGCGGGTTGACGTGAGGGAGGGGATCCGCAGGATGGCTCCAAGAGAGCAGGTCGCGGCCCTGGAAGGGGCACGAGAGGAAATGTTCCGCCTATGGCAACAGAGCCTGGGTGAGCCGGTCTCCGGAACTCTTAGGAGAACCGTTGAGGCGTTGCTCCCCGTGCTGAAACCATGGGCGGAAAGGAAGCATGGGTCACTCACGTACCATCTGGTGCAGATTATCAGTGGTCACGGCTGCTTTGGCCGTTATCTGCACCGGATTGGGCGTGAGCCGACCGCTGAGTGTCACCACTGTGGCGCTGCGGAGGACTCAGCACAGCACACTCTCGAGGAGTGCGATGCCTTTTCCTCGCAGCGCAACAGTCTGGTTTTGAGTGTTGGCCCTGACCTTTCTCTCTCATCTCTGATGTCCAAGATGGTCGAGAGTGAGGAGGCCTGGAATGCAGCAAACTCCTTCTGTGTGGAGGTCATCACACAGAAAAAGGTGGCAGAACGGGCCAGAGAAGAGGACCCAGCGGCAGATCCCTGCCGCCGCAGAAGAACAGGGCGGAGAAGGCGGCCTCCGCCTCCTTCTTCCTGACGGTGACCAGCGGGACCTGGGCCTGGGAAGCCAGAGTCCTGCATTGCACAGGTCACCGCCAGTCGTCGATGCTTCTAATGCTCAGGTGCATCGCCGGCCTCCCCAATCCAGGGAGGTGAGAGGGACTCGCCGTAGGCGAGTAGACGCTGACGAGGCTATGGAAGTGTCCGAAGGGGTTCCCATGGCCTTGTCCGGCGACGGGACGTTCCTCCCCGGCGTATCCTCATCGTCTGATGACGGGGGGATGCGGCGGTGATGGGCGTTCTTGTGCCAAGGCGTTTATGAGGGAGCATCGTTGGGGTTTAGTCGGTAGGCCGCGGTTTCTGGCTGGCACTCTGCCCCCAGTGGCCGCGGAGAGTCCGACATAACCTCGCGTTTTCCCAAGCGCGAGGTATGCGTCATGCATTTCCCAAAGTAAAAAAAAAAAAAAAGGTCTTCCGGGACGGGGTGTGATGTCAGACAACCTCCTTGTGGTGCACCCTGGGCAACCCGGCAGATTCTCTGCCGCGGGCTAATAGTCTGACGAGAGGACCCTCCATAGAGGGGGGGTGTGGGATGGCCAGGTTTAACCCGACGGGCCACTTCGTGTGGCCACCCGCTTTATGCGGGGAAGGGCGAAGTCCCCTCTTCTTATTTTAAGAAGAGGTGTGGCTTTCGCCGGAAGCCTGATTTGGGCGGCTACCTTGAAGGTAGCAGAGTGGAGGCGATTTCTCGCCACGGCGCTTCGCGCCTGCCGGGGGTATCCCCGAGCTTCGGCTCACCCGCGCGGCGGTGGATCCAGTGGGATCAGCCGTCGGGTAACCCGTTACCCGCACTGAGCGGGCCGCGGGCCCGGCGCACTGAGCGTCGGGCCGCGTGGAAGACAACCACAATGAAAAAACAGTCCCGGGGTGTAGAGCGGCGCAGAACCGCTCCACAAAGTAGCAGAGCCAGGAGGAGAGTCCGGCTATGGACATGTCACAGGCAGGGGGTCAGCGGAAATAAGGCCTGGCTGTTGTCCCCTTCCCCTTGTCTTGTGACGGACGGAGGAGCTGCTGGGGCGGTTTTTAGTGGGTAGGCCCGGGCCGTGTACGGTCTGGGGAGTCCCACATATCCTCGTGGTTTGGCTCGATCACGAGGAATGCGTAAATGCATTTTCCCCCCTCCCAAAAAAAAAAAAAAAGGTCTTCCGGGACGGGGTGCGATGTCAGACAACCTCCTTGTGGTGCACCCTGGGCAACCCGGCAGATTCTCTGCCGCGGGCTAATAGTCTGACGAGAGGACCCCCATATGGGGCGTGGGATGGCCGGGTTCAACCCGGCGGGCCACTTCGTGTGGCCACCCGCTGCATGCGGGGAAGGGCGAAGTCCCCTCTTCTTATGATAAGAAGAGGTGTGGCTCTCGCTGGAAGCCGATCCCGGCGGCTACCTCTGGTGGTAGTAGGGACGAGGCGAGTTTCTCGCCATGGCGCTTCGCGCCCGTTGGGGATTTCCCCGAGCTTCGGCTCACCCGCGCGGCGGTGGATCCAGTGGGATCTGCCGTCGGGCAACCCGTTACCCGCACTGAGCGGGCCGGGGGCCCGGCGCAGTGAGCGTCGGGACACGTGGAAGACAACCACAGTAAAAAACCAGTTGCGGGGTGTAGAGCGGCGCAATTCTGCGCCGCTCCACAAAGCAGCAGAGCCAGGCGGAGAGTCCGGCAACGGACATGTCACGGGCAGGGGTCAGCGGGAATAAGGCCTGGCTGTTGTCCCCTTCCCTCTGTCTTGTGAGTGTGACGGACGGAGGAGCTGCTGGGGGGGTTTTTAGTGGGTAGGCCCGGGCCGGGTACGGTCTGGGGAGTCCCACATATCCTCGTGGTTTGGCTCGACCACGAGGAATGCGTAAATGCATTTTCCCCCCTCCCAAAAAAAAAAAAAAAAGGTCTTCCGGGACCATGGGGTGCGATGTCAGACACCTCCACGTGGTGCACCCTGGGCAACCCGGCAGATTCTCTGCCGCGGGCTAATAGTCTGACGAGAGGACCCCCGTGGAGGGGGGGGCGTGGGATGGCCGGGCTTAGGCTGGCGGGCCACTTCGTGTGGCCACCCGCTTCATGCGGAGAAGTGCGAAGTCCCCTCTTCTTATGTTAAGAAGAGGTGTGGCTCTCGCTGGAAGCCGATTCCGGCGGCTACCTCTGGTGGTAGGGAAGATGAGGCGAGCTTCTCGCCGTGGCGCTTAGCACCCGTTGGGGATTTCCCCGAGCTTCGGCTCACCCGCGCGGCGGTGGATCTAGTGGGATCTGCCGTCGGGCAACCCGTTACCCGCACTGAGCGGGCCGGGGGCCCGGCGCACTGAGCGTCGGGCTGCGTGGAAGACAACCACAATAAAAAACCAATTTCGGGGTGTAGAGCGGCGCAATTCTGTGGCGCTCCACAAAGTAGCAGAGCCAGATGAGGAGTCCGGCAACGGACGTGTCACAGGCAGGGGGTCAGCGGGAATAAGGCCTGGCTGTTGTCCCCTTCCCCCTGTCTTGTGACAGACGGAGAGCTGCTAGGGGGGTTTTTAGTGGGTAGGCCCGGGCCGTGTACGGTCTGGGGAGTCCCACATATCCTCGTGGTGTGGCTCGACCACGAGGAATGCGTCAATGCATTTTCCCCCCTCCCAAAAAAAAAAAAAAAAAAGGTCTTCCGGGTCCATTCGGCGCATGGCGCCTAGAGAGAGGGCCTCCGCCCTGGAGGAGGCCATAGTGGAGATGTTTCGCCTGTGGTTCGATGAGCTAACGGGTTCGGCCTCCGGATCGGACACTCTGTCCAGGACCGTCGAGGCCATGCACCCGTTCCTCTCGACATGGGCGAACAGGCACCACCCGTCGCTGTCGTACCATTTGGTGCAAATTCTCAGCGGCCATGGTTGCTTTGGCCGCTATTTGCACCATATTGGGCGCGAACCGACCCCTGGGTGCCACCACTGTGGCGCCCCCGAGGACACCGCGCAGCACACCTTGGCGGTGTGCCCCGCCTTCTCCTCGGAGCGCCGGGCGATGGTCGCCATAATTGGCGAAGATCTCTCCCTCCAGAACGTGGTCTGTGCCATGCTGGAGGGGGAGACTACGTGGGATGCGGTGAACTCCTTCTGCGTGGACGTGATGACGCAGAAGGAGACGGCGGAGAGGGGCAGGGAGGAAGATCCCTCTGCTGACCCGTGCCACCGCAGAAGGCTGGGACGGAGGAGGCGGAATTACGCCCGCCTTCTTCCTCCTGACGGCAACCAGCGGGATCCAGGCTTGGGAGGCCCGGGCCCTGCATTGCATCGGTTGCCGCCAGTCGCTGATCCCCTGGATGCCCCGGGGGATCACCGGCCCCCCCAACCTGGGGGGGTGAGAGGGACTCGCCTTGGGCGAGTGCGCGCCGACGGGGTTGTGGTAGTTTCCGAAAGGGTTCTCATGACCTCGTCCGGCAGCGAGACGACTCTCGTCGCCGGATCCTCTTCGTCTGATGACGGTGAGGATGTGGTGGCGGTAGTCGCGCTCGCGCCAAGGCGCATGTGAGGGGCATAGTTGGGTTTTAGTCGCCAGGCCGCGGCATTGCACTCCCTGGTGGACATACCATCCCGTCTGCCAGGGGCCGTGGAGAGTCCGACATAACCTCGCGCCTCCCAAGCGCGAGGTATGCGTAACGCATTTCCCAACTATAAAAAAAAATAAAAAATAAATAAAGGTCTTCCGGGACCATGGGTCGCGGGCGACGGAGTGGGGCTCCCGTCGTCCGCAACAAGGACCCTAAAGCTGAGGGGGTGCCTGTAGTGTTCCGCAGGCACTCCCTACCCTGAAGAGGGGCCCGGCACGGCCGGGCAGCATCGCCCTCGGCACGCACAGCGCCTGCGAAAAGTTCCCTGTGTGTGTCGAGAATGGCGAAAAACGGAACGCCCCGGTGCTTTTTAGTGGGTATGCCCAGTAGGGGCGAGTCCCACATAACCGCAGGTAGGCCCCACCCTGCCTGCGGTAGATATAAAATCTTTTTACACCGGGTCAAAAAAAAAAAAGGTCTTCCGGGACCGGACGGTGTCCCAAGCAGGGTTCTGGCTCTCGCCCTGGGGCACCTTGAGGAGCGGTTCCGGGCGGTGCTAGATTTAAGCATAGCCTCGGGCCGCTTCCCCAGTCGTTGGAAGGCGGGCAGGCTCTGCCTGTTAAGGAAGGAGAGCCGCCCCGCGGATTCCCCGACTGGGTATCGGCCGGTGGTGCTGCTCGATGAGGCCGGGAAGTTCCTGGAGAAAATCCTGGCTTCCCGCATCCTTGAGCACCTAGAGGACCGGGGGCCGGACTTGGCTGACAACCAGTTCGGCTTTCGCACCGGCCGGTCCACGAATGACGCGGTGGCCCACCTCAAAGGGTGGACTGAGGAGGCCACAGCTCGTGGGCTGACTTTTATTGCGGTGTCTCTTGACATCCGCAACGCTTTCAACAGCCTGCCCTACGAGTGCATAAAGGAGGCACTCCGCTTCCACCGGATGCATCCGTACCTCCGCGCCCTCGTGGATAATTACCTGCAAGGCAGGTCCATCCTCTACGAGCGTCCGGATGGGCGCGTCCATACGTGGGCAATGGTGGCAGGTGTACCCCAGGGTTCCATACTAGGTCCTCTACTATGGAACCTGGGGTACAATTGGGTCCTACGAGGCGACCTTCTTTCACGAATGAAGGTCGTCAGCATCGCTGATGACACGCTCGTTGCGGCGAGAGCTAAAACGGGGGAGGAGGTGGCCCACCTTGCGTCGGTCGGCACCACTTTGGTTGTCCGACGCATCCACCTCCTGGGTTTGGATGTGGCCCTTGAAAAAACGAGGGCCAATGAGTTTCCACGCCCCCCGTCGCAGGATAGCACCGGGGCTCCGAGTCCGAGTGGAGGGAGTTCGTATATGGTCGAGGCGCATCTCAAGTTACTTGGCCTGGTTCTGGACCCCCGATGGAGTTTCGAGGAGCATTTCAAGCTCCTCGCTCCACGGCTGTGTGCCGCCGCAGCCGCACTTGGACGGGTCCTCCCTACTGTGGGAGGCCCAGGATCGGCGTGCCGTCGGCTCTATCACGGGGTGATTAGGTCGATGGCACTATACGGACCCCCGGTATGGGCGGAGTGCCTCTCCCTCCGTACGGAGGCCCTGCTGCGACGTCCGCAAAGGGTCATAGCAACCCGAGCCGTGCGAGCTTATCGCACGGCCAGCCACGGCGCGGCCTGCGTTCTTGCGGGTCAAACGCCGTGGGATCTCGATGCACGCGTCCATTCGGAGGTTTATCGGCATCGGGTTGCTGTTCGAGAACGGGGGGGACGATCCGCTCCACAGGAGCAGAGGGAGGCTCTGCGCCAGTGGGGTGAGGCACTCGCCTCCCCAACTGCCGGCCACCGGACGATCGAGGCGATTCGGCGGTGTTGGAGGAGTGGGTTGGGCGCCGGCAGGGCAGCCTCACATTCCGCATGGTGCAGGTACTGACCGGACATGGCTGCTTCGGTCAGTACCTGCACCGGGTCGCCCGTGGGGAGGAAACGCCGCAGTGTCATCACTGCGGCGCTCCCGACGGCACTGCCGAGCACACACTATTGGTGTGCCCGGCTTGGCGACGCCAGCGCAGCGAACTCAACGCTGCGCTGGGAGGTGGAAACCTCTCGCTGCCGAGCATGGTCGTGGCCATGCTCCGCGGCGAGGCGGAATGGGGGGCTGTCACCTCCTGCGAGGACGTCATCTCGCAGAAAGAGGCCGCGGTGAGGGAGCGGGAGGCTGATCCTCAAGCCGCTTCCATCCGCCGCAGACGGATAGGCAGGCATTCGCACAAGCGATGCCCGTCTAGTGACCCTGCCGTGGAGGCCTGCGTGCACGGTTGGCCCCGCGCCGTAAGGCCCTCCGTCTGGGGATTGCCCGTGTTTTCGGGCAATCCCCCCTCGGCGATAGCCCGACCAGTTGATCGGGCTTGTCCAGGCGCGTTGGTAGTGGAGTCGCAGTGTGGACCTAACCTAGCGCGCCCAAAAGGGCAGGGAGAACACCGGGGGGTTTTAGTGGGTAGGCCTGGCACTCTGCCGGGAGAGCCCCACACACGCTCGCCGTCTAGCCAACGGCGGGTACGGTGCGGTTACGCTTTTCCCCCGAGAAATAAAAGGTCAGGTCAGGTCAAGGTCAAAAGCTAAGGATCTTTCCATCATCAGCTCGGTTCATGACTACCTACCAGATGCAAATACGTGAAAACGTTCGGAAAAAATATTTTACAAACGATGATTTCCTAGAAAGTCTTAAAATTTGTCACCTACTTCAATATACTTAATGAAGTATATTGAAGTAGGTATACTTCAATTCAGTCTTGTTTTGATTATTAAGTCCATGGTAACACTCGTAGTAACACTTTGTGATAATGGGATAAATGTCAACATTGAGTGAATGTTTCACTCACTCCGACAGGCATTTCTATATTATTTTTTTAAATAAAAATGTTTGTGAAATATAATATTTGTAATGTTTATAATTTAAAAGAGGAGACAAAAAAAAAATACAAGACCTTCCGAGTTTCTTGCCTGTTCTTCTCAAAAAGGCTGTCCCAACAGTTCAAGCAGGACAGTGGAGTAAAACATACCCACAGCCTCTTCAAGGAACTTATGCAATCACCAGGGGGCCAGAATCTTACACAACATTGTCCAACTTCATTAGATAAACCCTTACCAATAATAGCAAACTTAGGAAATATATTAAAATCAATAAATTAATTAAGAAACACCAATTAATAGAGCGTCGGTGGCACTGTGGTCTCGGCACTGGACTGTGCTCCGAGTCGACAGGAGGCCCGCGATCGATCCTGCCATGTACTCGTACCAATGTGTTTTCGTTTCACGAATTTAATATGTACTTTTATCTGAAGCTCCTACGGTGAAGGAAAACATCGTGAGGAAACCTGCATACACCCGCGAAGTAATTCAAAGGTGTATGTGAAGTCAACCAATCCGCACTGGGCCAGCGTGGTTCGACTAATCGCCCTACCATAACTGGTTAGGTTAGGCTCGTGCCCCTCGGTGGGGACGTATATGAGCTGTGCATGATGATGATGATGAATTATTAATCAAGAAGCATAACTCTTTTAAAACTAATATTAAATTACGAAAAGAACGTGCTTGCTTAATGGATTCATTAGATATTTTCGACTCAAAATTGAGAGAGAGCAGAAATATGTATGAAAGGGATATACGAGAATTAAATGATAATATTTGCAAAATTCCTTATCAAATATGACAAAAAATATCATAGTGCGCAAAATGAGATCAAGGAGCATATCCGATCGGTCACAGAGCTAGCCACTCACTGTCAATATAATGAAAACCGATATCAGGCCCTACACTCCTTAAATTCCAGTAAGGATAATTTTTCATTGGTAAGCAATACGATTAAGTATGTAGTATGTACTCCCCAATCATACTGGCCTGCACTTAGTACAATATGTCAGTCACCTGTTGCTGACAAGTCTATATTACCCAGATAGGAAAAACATGTCAACAAAATATCTACTGAATCAAGATGATGTGACGAAATTGGCAAAGACGGGTCAGCTGTTGTCAAACAGTTGCTGTTGCTGCTGTTGTTGGGGCAAAATGTGACAAACTACTGTATACCTGGTTCCAACTTTAACAATCTTACATTTAAAATAAGTAATTATAAGTTAAATTTTAATGATAGTTTAATAATACTAATGGGAAATCGGGGCAATTTGGATAAATTGAAATTAAAAGAGTTATATTCTCATTTAAGTAATTTAAATGTGAACAAAATAATTATTTTCTCACTACCCTACTATAAGGGATTATCCCAATATGAAAATCTCAAAACTTAAGATACAAATAAAATTTTCATCCCCCCATCACGGAAAGAGTATTTTTGCTATTCGATATTTGACCGCCAAAGCCGTTTTTATCCGCTTGAGGTTAAAGTAAATTTGAATTTAGAACATCCCGTGCACTAGGTATGTGATTTCAAAACATCATTAAACCTATTTACTTCCATCTCCATGGTGCCGAATTTACCATACAACTTTTTTTAATTTGTTAAAAACTCAGACTCTGAACCTCCTTGGTGTACCTACTTTTGTTTTTAATTTGCTTTGTTTCATTTCCTCGCTGAGGGGAGATGAAAAGTTACGTGTTGCACTCGAGTGCAAAGATTTTTCACCTTGTGCTCTTTTGATTCCCTCGCTAACGCTCAGGATTCTAATTTTTGAATCACTCGCTGCGCTCGTGATTCAATTTTAGGGTCCTTCGCTTGCTCGGTCATCAAAGTTGAGCACGCGGTTAAAAAGCAACTTTGCATTCATGTATAACAAATAACTATTGACGTTAGATATGTTGACATGCTATTCTGAAAAATGGCATATTATTCATGTTAATAAAATGATTGTGATAAGTTTCATCTGACAGGAGATATATTACATCTATCAATGTTTTCAAAAAGACAATTAGCAGTTTCTTAAGTTTCTTTTTAACTTTAGCCAAAAATTTGGCTATTAATTCTTGTGCCGACAATGCTTTTATTGAGCAACACAATGTTTTGAACAAGTTCCAAGTAATTTAAATTAAATAATGAGACAAAAGAGGAGGCCTCTTGCCCGGGATTGACCAAAGATAAGTCTAGTTATTTACGGATTGTACATCAAAATATTCAAGGCTTTTCTGGTAAAGACTTAGAAATAAATTTATTTTTAGATTCTGAAAGCGTTGGTGGACTTTGTATTACAGAACATTGGCTAAAAAATCATGAAATATTATCAGTAAGTTTAGATAATTACAAGATTGTGAGTTCGTTTACAAGGAAAACTGCCATAAGAGGTGGATCCTTGATAATTATGAATAACAACATCCAATTTAAGGAAAGAAAATACATTCTTTCACTCTCTATTGAACGAACTATTGAGTTGTCTTGCGTGGAACTTGATAATTTAATTATAATATGTGTATACAGACCCCTCTCTGGAAATTATTCAGAGTTTGAGTCCGCTATGGAGAATGCCTTATGAATAGTATATAGAAAACCTAAAAAAATTCTTGTATGTGGCGATCTTAATATAAATATCTTAACAAATCACAAGTATCTATTAGATTTATTAACTTATTTAAATCATTTAATATGGATTATGTATTTCACGAACCTATATACCCGCATTACAGTACATCCGCTACTTGTTTAGACAACATCTGTAACTATAATGTACAAAATAAGTTAATTATTAATTGTATTAACTCTGACCATAGCGGGCAACTAGCTTCATTCGAGCACCATCATGTTTGTTCTATACGTGAGTTTACCTGTAGACATATAACTAAACACGGTATAGAGAATTTTAAAAGAAATATTATTTATCAAACTAGGAATTTTCCGGAGAGGAACAACGTTTATAATCTGTATAATAATTTATTTCATGTAGTTAAAGATGAATGTAATAATATATTTAAAGAAGAAAAGGTATTAAGGTCATTAACGGAAGAAATAAATTATTAAGTAATATTGTTAACGACATAGTAAGAAGAGAAGTAACAAATCGAAATTTGTAATAGAAGTTGAGCTTAGTGTTTTGCTTTGAGGTCAGCTTCCAATTGACGACTCTGTAACAATACAGGGAGAAAAAAATAGCACTTGCTGGTTCTTTCCAGTACAAGGTCTCCCGCCATAGACTTGTGAACCATTGGCGTAGCTGCATTGACTTTCAAAAGCGATTATAAAATCCAACTTGAATAAAATATTTTGATTTTGATGGAAGTGTGATGCTGTCTGTCTGTACCTATTCTTATATTATTTTTAACTTTTCAGTGTTTTTAAAGTCGGTTTTTATTTTTTCTTAAATATTTTTTATTTTTAACGACTTCAAAAAAGGAGGAGGTTCTCAATTCGATGCGTATGTTTTTTTGTGTGTACGTTACGAGATCCCATCATCAGATCCTAGCTTTGATAATCATGGGACTACCCTTGGAGTATACTCTATCGTATACAAAAAGAATTTTGAAAATCGGTCCACAATTGGCGGCGTAATCGCGTAATCTACACACAAAAAAAACATACGCATCCAATTAAGAACCTCCTCCTTTTTTGAAGTCGGTTAAAATATGAGCACAGCATAAAAAAAACTTTGGAGTTCGGAACGTCTTTCGGAACGAATATAAAATTATTTTTTATAGTCATATGTTTATAATTTTTTAACTTCTAAAAATCGAGAGACACTTAAATTTCATACGTGTCTCATTTTTTCCGAAGCTAATTAGGTATTTGCGTCTGGTAGTCATGAACCGAGCTGATAACAGAAGTATCCTTAACTTTAAGGAGTTGGAGGTTAGTTTTTAACCGACTTCAAAAAAGGAGGAGGTTACAATTCGGTTGTATTTTTTTTTAATGTTTGTGACCTCATTACTCCGTCATTTTTAAACCGATTTCCAAAATTCATTTTGTATTTGATAGAGTATACTGCAAGGGTGGTCCCATAGTCACCAAAGTCAGGATCGGATGATGGGATCCCATAGAAAATCGAGGAAAACACTAATTTAATAATTAGGTATTAAATTAGGGTTTCTTTAACTGAAAAGATTTCATTCACTAAAAAGTTAAAAATAAATTTTTTTTTACAAAAAATAGAACCGACTTCAAAAACACTGAAAACTTAAAAATAATCTTCTTCTATATTGAAGTCGGCGCCAAACGATGATCTCCTAGAAAGTGTTAAAATTTGTCACCGACTTCAACATAGAAGAAGATTATTTTTAAGTTTTCAGTGTTTTTGAAGTCGGTTCTATTTTTTTTTAAATTATTTTTAACTTTTTGTGAATGTAATCTTTTTAGTGAAAGAAACCCTAATTTAATACACCTTCGGTGAGCTGGTATTAAATTAGTGTTTTCCTCGATTTTCTATGGGATCCCATCATCCGATCTTGACTTAGGTGACCATGGGACCACCCTTGCAGTATACTCTATCAAATACAAAAAGAATTTTGGAAATCGGTTTAAAAATGACGGAGTTATGAGGTAACAAACAAATAAAAAATATACAACCGAATTGATAACCTCCTCCTTTTTTGAAGTTGGATAAAAAACTAACCTCTAATTTGTAAAAGTTGAGGATCCACCCATATCAGCTCGTTCATGACTACCAGACGCAAATACCGGAATAGCTTCGGAAAAAACATGAATCACGTTGGAAATGCCTAGAAAATTTAAGGGCTTCCCTCGATTTTCCTAGGATATTATTATCAGATCATGACATGGTGACAATGGGACCAGCTCGGGAGTACACTCTTTTGATTACAAAAATGAATTTTGAAAATCGGCCCATAAATGGCGAAGTAATCGGTGAACATACATAAAAAATAGATACAATCAAAGCATAATAGAATCTTCGACTTCGACTTCTATGTTCGACTGTATCTATTTTTTTCTCTAGATATAATATCTGGGCAAGTTATATTTTCTCGCAAATTAAGTTTCAAGTAGATAAGTTTAATAAATTCTGATGTTTTTATTTTTATATATTGAATTTTAGCCTAAAGACAAACGATAGGCCTATTATATACCTACTTAGTTAGGCTTACCTTGATAGGTCTTTTCTATTATTTATTTAGGTCACTCTTGATAAAATGTTTCCAATACTAACTTGCCTGTTGGCTGTTACTTTTACTAGTATACAATTGTATAGGTATTAGTAAAAAATATTTAATCACAGGAAAACCAGTTTAATGATGTAGAAAAAGTTTAATGATGCATGTTATATTCTGTTTGTAACTGCACCCACGACACAAGAGAAAAACCTAGAGTGGGGCGACGTTTTTTTTTTAAAAATGATGTAGAAAGAAAGATTGATGAAATTACGCATGATAAATTTTACTGTAAATATCACTATTTTCGCAGGAAATTACCATAGATGTCCCTTTTTCATTGTAGAATTAACCCCGCTGGCGAAGTCGTTCTAATAGTATCTTAGTATCTTTATATTTTGTACACATATCAGGTATTGCAATTGAAAACTTTTAAGATACAAGGTAAAGTCTCAAATGAACCAACAACATAAGAGATACCGCGTTTTGATTTGAAACCAGAAAATCTCGATTCCCGCTGAGCAGTGTCGGGTTTTGGTTGCAGAAATGTCGAGTGTTCTAAAACACAACATGAGTCGTATGTGATTGAGTTACGGTATAAGTTTGCATAGTACAATGCAACTAATGACGTTTATAAACTGGGGGCTGGTAGTCAGACGGTCAGGTGATCGGTTGCGTGTTGCGGCGCCTTTTCAAATGAATCGCATTCTTGGTACCAGCACACAAACAAGCACATTGTATCCTTGTGTGGTTCCTTGTGTAGCTATTTTAAGCATCGTGTAGGCACAAGAACACGCCTACTGGTTTTGCACATGTGTACGTACTCGACGCTTGCCTGTGTTTTATGTCTCGAGGTCGAGTAGTGACTGGAACTGTAGATGCATAGTTTTTATAAAATATTGATGTTCTTCTGAGGGTTTTGTGTCAGTGCATTTTATTTGATTTAATTATGACTTTTTCTTGAGTTTGTGATTTTAATTTCTTTTTTTCTACGTAAAAATTATGATGGTCAAAATTATTATCACCAAGTAGGTACCCACCTCTGTACTAACCAGGTCTCTATCCGGTCTGATATTCTCGAGCAAATACATCTAAAGACTGATTAGACTAATACCTACCTACTTATTTTCTCATGAAACATTTGGAATCAGGAGAAAAATCAGGTTGCTTGCAAATGAAATTGGTATAGGTATTCCTTAGTAGCAAAGATTGCCAAATTACTGGATTAATTACGCCTACGTAATTGTAGAGTTAGGCATATACCTACAGTGAAAAACCTATCCAAGTATGAAATGAGATATGAAAAATTACGAAGACCTTGCTACTAACTACTTTTTGTAGCAACGATCGCGTGATACAACAACATTTTCATTTGTTTTCGACCTTCGCCACTCGGCTCAATGCACAATGAAAGCAAAAAACGATGCCGTCACCACTAAAACTTTGACGCAAATCGAGCAGCATCTCCCCAATAAGAATTCATCACCGTCCATTAATTTTGTTCAACCTTTCGGCACAATTGACCCCCATTGCTGTAGTGCGCCCACGTTAGCACTGTCATATCGATCATGATTGAGATAATTATTAGGTATCAAATAACATTTACACAACAAATGGTTAATACAGCCAAGCACCTTTTTTCTCTCGGGGGAAATGCGCAATCGCATCGTACCTGCCGTTGGCTAGTTGGCCGGGCGTATGTGGGGCTGGTCCGGCAGAGTGCTAGGCCGACCGACTTAAACCCCCGATGTTCTCCCTGCTACTACCACTACAAGATCCACACAGTCCACACTGCGATTATCACTACCAGCGCGCCCGGGCAAACCCGACCAAGATGGTCGGGCTATCGCCAAGGGGGGATTGCCCGAGAACACCAGGGCAATCCCCAGACGGAGGGCCTTACGGCGCCGGCGACGTGCACGGGGCCAACCGTGCACGCAGGCCTCCACGGCAGGGTCATTAGACGGGCATCGCTTGCGCGAATAATACAGCCAAGCGCCTAAAATGAATTAACGGAACCGGATATGAGCGTTACCTGGTAAAATAAAATGTTGAACGATCGCAATGTTTTTCACGACTGTTTTTTTGAATGTTGCGTTAATGAACTAAATGAACTAATTGTCTGACTGATGTAGCAATATAGAGACCAAACTATTGGAGCTAGAACTAGAAGCGTGAAATTCAGTACAGGGGCTCGTTAGCTTATGTAGGCGCCAACTAAGGAAGGATTATTCAAAATTGACAGAGGAAGCTGAGAAATCCCCATCCGAAATCTGGAAAAACTGAAGAAGCCAATGAAGTAAAACAATATGGCGGGCGTAAAATTATTATGACAAATCTGTTGCATACTTGATTGTCATATGTATATTGTCATATTATGTTGTATTAATGGGGAATTCCCGTCTTTTTCTATATCTTTAGCGCGGTAAGGCATAAATAATCAAGTACTTACTACTACATACAAACAATTTGTTTGCTTAAATGCTTATGTTAATTTTTTTATTATTATTTGTTGAAATTTCTCATTTATAACTTTTTGAAATTCATAATCAATTCCAGCCGCTGGTGGACTCGAAGTCCTACGGCATACCGAAGTCAATTTAGTCAACTTAGATCTTGTCATCGTAAAAGATTCCCTCGCCCCAAAAGAAAGGCAGTTCCTCGGCTGTTAAATAATCCAAGTCCCTTTTTTGGTTAACCCAGCGTTTCCTAAACTTTATCATGGTTTAGTCTTGTTAAGATACTAGTTGTCCATCGTGACCAACCAAGAGCTTTAAAATAAGTAATAAATAATCTTAGTAGTTTTAAGCCTCTAAATTTTATATGAAACGTTGGTTTTGAAGTAGTCATCAAAAATAAAAAACCATTATTTACAATCCACTTGGAATTTATCTCGAAAAAAATTTAAAAATGATTGCGTCACAAATAAGACTGAACTTCGGAAGTGCCTCAATAAAAATATAGTGTTATTTCTTCACACATTTATAAATCAAATAAATCAATATTGCGTAAACCCAATAAAAAATCTATAGCAGAATAATACTATCTAATCTATAGCAAATCTATGACATAATCATACTAGTAATCACACTGAATGAGCTATTGAAATATTTTCCTCAGTATCTAAAAATAGGGGAAATAGCATTAATTGTGAAATCATATTGGACACACCCACATTGCGCACACGTCTCTTGTCCCGTGACTAACGGCACGAAGGCCGGCCGACGACGTGATCCACGTGCAATATGCATATGTACAAATAAAATCAATGTTATTCAATATTTTTAGCTGTCTTTAAAAAAAAAGATAGATTTTGCATTTACCTCGATTCAATTTAGATTAGGGTATCCAAAATTTCTGTTTAGAAAAAAAAATTTGCAAGGTGTTTTTAAAGTGCGTATTTGCCTAGCGGGCCTAGCACGGCACAAAGACAAAATCTCCCCAGGGGCCGGACAAATCTTTGTCTATTCCTTCATCTTTCTCCTATTAGCTAGCATGGCACCAGGGGAAGACTAGTTTGACTCCGGAGAAATGGTTTCTCCCAACAATGCTACCAATATACGGAAAAAAATTATAGAGAGTATAACCCAAACAAATTGAAAGAACTTGACAACACATTCATGTCACATACGCACCGGTGAGTTTTTAAATTGTAGGTATAATCATAAAGTCAAGTAATTTCATAGTTTATGGTATGTTATCAGATTCAAATTAATAACATACCTATGACACTTCCACTGCGGACCCACCATTTCAATTATTTTATTTTCGTTTATTGTATAGGCGTGTTCAAGCAAGATAAGCACGGATTGCAATACTTTTAATATCAACGTTTTTCATTACATTTTTCGTGTTGACTTTTCATGCCAATTTCGTGTGTTCCATAAAAACATTTTCGCTTCGAAAAGCTACCATCAAATATACAGATTATTAGATGAGTTCTCTAATACCAATTTAATTAATAATACCACTATTTAATTTAATACTATATAGTATTTCTAACACCCCTTTACAATGTTTTTGGAGGATTTAAAAAATTAATTGAAACAGAAAAATACATAATAATATGTTATAGTTTTAGCCGATTCAGATTTGTTCTACCGTTTCATTAGTAACAAAGCGCAAAAATAAAAAAAAAACACATGCGACATGGTAATAGATGTTAAAAACGAAAAATGTTAAAAAAGGGATTAATTTTCTCTATTTTATTAGCGCCGTGCTAAGCAAATGGAGAATTTTTCCACTACCAATGTCACTGAGAGAGATATAAATTTAAACCTTTGCCCCCATGCTAGATACAGGGGAGTAACTGATTTTCTCTCTTGTCAAAAAGACATAAGTGGTGGAGAGAGATCTTTTCCACGCCCCGTGCTAGGCCCGCTGATTGCATTATGCAATGCAACATCTAAAGGTAGGTATTTTTTTAAATAATAAAGATGATAAAATTCAATGAAAATTGTCTTATTAAGTCGATTCAATAAGTGAATATGTTAAGAATACCAAGTAGTGGGATGATATTGGTGGAAAGGGGTAGTTAAGACCAATAAACTGCACAAATTTCATTGTAGGACCAACTGTCATACAAATATAAGTCTGCAGGGGCGGACTTATCTTAAATAGGGATTTTCTTTTACTAATCCACTCATTCATTACGTACCTATACGTACTTACTTAAAAAAATCATAAGCACTGTCTGTCATTTAACCAGTAAAATATTGTAATCTAAAAAGCACAAATAGACGAATTCAAAAAAAGAGAAAAACTCAAACAAAATACGTTTCATAAAATCCTGTGGCATTTAGTTGAGCATTAATTATATGAACAAAAAAAATTTAACACGTTGGACGAGCCCACGAAATTGAAGGGTTTCCCTCGATTTATCTGGGACCTCATCAACAGTTCCTGACTTGGTGAGAATAGGACCTACCTTACTATTGGCGGATTAATCGCGTAGGCAACAAACATAAAAAAACATACAGTCGAATTGACAAACTCCTTTTAACGGTAAAAATATATATTATTTCTATATTTTTAAAAACTTGAAAGTAGATACATTACTTAATTATGCTCAATTTTGATATCACTTTTGATGATGAGATTTAAAGAGAAATCTTATTCGCTTTTTAGCTTTAAGAAGGTATCTTTAATCCCTAAGTTATTTATTATTAAGCCCGCAATTACGCAATCATTACTAAGTTTTTGTTCCGCGACGATATACCTAGCTCACAATTACCATTACTTATTTGTATAAAAACGTACATCAATCAAAGTTCAGGAGCTGTTAGGGCTTTATTGTCGTGTATTGGAAACAGCCGACTCACTTATCATAATAATAGAGGAACAGAAACCGTCAGTCACGAGGTTTGGTTCATGTTACTTGTTGTTGTTATATTATTATGACGATATGACGCGAGGGACTGTAGTATTATATTATCTGTGGCGAGGGGCTTGGTTGGAGCGACCAATCGCAGCTTGCCAACGGCCAACGCGTCAGCGCAAGGAAAATTCAATGAACAGACCCCCTAGACAAATGCCACACGCTAACTTTTCCGCAGTCGTTCCTCAGAAAAAATGTATGAAGATGACATTAGCTGCGGAAAAAATAGCGTGAGGTTGTCGTAAGCTAATGTCATTTCCATACATTTTTTCTGTGGAACGACTGCGGAAAAGTTAGCGTGTGGCATTTGTCTAGAGCCTCTGTACAGTTATTATTGGGTTCTAGAGGTAAAATTTTATTGAAAACGACTAAGCTTATGCGAAATGCTAAAATAGTTTGTGACTACAAAATAATTTTATGAGTCATTAGACCGTAGCAGATGTCACACCGATTGTTTTCAACATTTGCGCAATTATTGTCTAAAATACAAAGGGCTTACTGTGCATTGTCTTAATTAGTCATCTGTAAAAGATGTTTATCATAATCAGCAAATCGGAAAGTGGCATTCTATAAAAAATAATATTAGTTTCACTATTTCCGATCTACTTACTAATTTCGCAAACAAATATGTCACGCGCAGTTTGCGATTCGTGAACAATTTTCTGAAATTTGACATCATACAAAAAATGCGATTACCACGCATGCAAGTCATCATGATTAACTCGTACAATTAAGGCTTAGATCGTCGGCTAATCTAGGTAAAAATAAAATTGCTGATGCAATATTAACAGCTGTTGTGTTAGCACGCGTGACGCACATTGACGCACCTCCTGCGTAGCGTTCGAAGAAAAGGTTTAGATTAGAATCAGTTTACATGAAGGTCATAAAACGATTCTTCGACTAAATATGAATGCATCTGTCTGTTTTTATCTTTAAACATCAGAACCTTTTCATACACATTTGTGTAAGCTTAATACTATAAAAAATAGAGATTTTTTTACATCATTATTTCCCACTTGTGAGCATGTCCATCTTTTCGTCAGATTTGGTGAACTGGCCTTGACTTAAGTTTTTAATTCTCTAAAAACAGGCCATGCTTTTATGGTTTTCATTTTTTTAACTCTAGAACCATTCTAGAACATTATCCATCCCTTGCATAATTCTGTTCTTATTTATTAAGTTTTCGAATAATGTAGACGTAAACGATGTAAACTATAGTTAATTTTGCAATGCTATAGAATAGTTTTTTTTATTTATAATTGCTGTATTTTTCCTAAAATTTCTCCAACTGTTACTATGATTACGTATTGGTATTAATATGATATTGGTATATTATACCCTTCTAATACAAGTTTATAACTTAAAAGATGAGACCTGTTGTACTTATAATAACTCTGTAATAACTGCAATAAAATTTATTATTATTATTACCCACTCAAAATATTGATAGATATATAAGAACTAAAGAATACATGTAATTTTTTTACGTTTTCAATAAACGTATTATAGCATTTTTCGCATTATTCGTCTGCATGTGGCCGCACGCGCGCGCGCACAGCACGGCGAAGTGGGCGCGCACGCCACACCTCCGCGCTACATGACTGCACTCACGACTTTCTACTGAACTGACGTCACTGACCTCCAGTACAAACATCCATCAAGCCAATCGATCAATATTTACTTCGGCAAAGATAAACTATTGTCTCCGAGATCTCGTATAAAACTAAAGCATGAAAACCCTTGATGTTTATATTCTTTAAGCTTTACTATATTTTCAGGTTTTGAACACCGGACACGAATCAAAAAAATCTAGATTCAGTTTTAAATGGGGGTAGAATATTTCTGCAACTTTTTTTTATATACTTTTTTATTATATTTTATTGTTTAAAGTTTTATTATATTTTATTGTTTTTTTGCTTTAATAGAAGCTCATTCATATAATAAACAGAAAGAAAAAATCGGTTTTCGAATAACTATAAAAACAACCAGGATATAAGGTATTAAAGATGTTTCTCCATCTCTTTCTAGCAAAACGGCAATTTACAAGGAGTTTATATGGCCGTACTCAAAAATGACGTCACGGTTGATGTCGGATCTCTCTGTCTAATCGCCTTCAAATTAACAACTTAAAATGCTTGTATCTAATGTATTTCTAAGCCGATTTTAATTCTAATTTCACAGGACTGCATCTTTTTTCACAGTATTTTAATATTTAATGATGAGACGTAAAAATTTGAATTCAGTCATCATCCCAATTGTAGATATAATATTAATTGTAGAAATACTTATTACATTTTATTATATACATATATTAGTATTTTATTTATCATCAGATGATCTACAGATGTAGATACGAATAGAACTCCAGTTGGATTTCTGAAGTGATCTAGTAGTTGATATAAAAATTTAAAAAAGTGTCCTACGAAGACTGAACCCGCTCTACGATGATGTTCTTGAAGTAACTTGATGTTGCAGTGGTAATATCAATTTATTTAAATATCTCAAATTCGTTGAGTTTGCTAAAATAAATATGAATCTTCCTCATAGATATTTCTGCTAGGTTACATAACATCGACGTTCTCAAGAGAGGCACCGACTATTACAGACAGTGGCGCAACTACATTAAAATGTACAGAGTAGTGAGCCTCTCTGTCTCATTTTGTGGGCGTGCTTATTCCCGGCTGTGATATGTATAGTTCTTTAGAGTTTTATTGATAATATAGCCTATTGATTGCGAAAACGTGTCGTACGGCCCGTCCTCTCGACGTACAACGGCATCGGCGCCAACGGTTGAGTAGATTGGCATAATTGATGCTGATCAAAAGCGGAATTTTCCAACAGCCTTTGAATTGGGAGCATTGGTCCAGCGTGTAGATTTAACTTGTAAGGCCGTCGTCAGCTGAAGACACTCGATTGTCGGAAGCTAAAGGTAAATAATCGCGGACAAATATATATACAAACATATAGGGCAAACTGAGAACCCCCTTTTTTTTTAAATTACCTGTATTTTAATTTCAGTTACTGTTACAATCTTAATTTTTGCAGATGAAATGTATTCGACGTTATCAGGTAAACTTTTATATAAATCTATACAAATAAATAACATTGAAGTGTCTGTTTGTAATGTCAAAATAACAAGTTTTTACTAAATGGGTATGAATTGTCTGTCTGTCTGTCTGTTTGTTCCCGCTAATCTCCGGAACGGCTGGACCAATTTTGACGGGACTTTCACTAATAGATAGCTAATTATATAAGGTAGAGCATAGGCTAATTTTTATCAAATTCAATAATAGTTAAAATAAAGATAAGAATGGTATCATTAAGTGTTTAGAATAAAACTAAAGCTCGTTTGATGCTGTGGCAATCTATTAACTTGATAAATACTATCAACAGACTTCGAAAACGATATAATAATATACATATTATATACGCGCTCTCTTTAAATATCATATGGCGATAGGTCATATTCAGTAGAAAATTCAGTTATATAGATTTCATTCTTTACTAGCTGTGCCCGCGAACTACGTTTCGCCATAATAATTGTCAAAAAAGAAACACCCTTATCACTTCATCATCACAGCTCATATACGTCCCCCCACCGAGGGGTTCGAGCCTATCCTATGTTAGGGTGATTAGGCCTTAGACAACCACGCTGGACCAGTGCGGATTGGTCGACTTCACATACACCATTGAATTTCTTCGCAGATGTATGCAGGTTTCCTCACGATGTTTTCCTTCACCGTAGAAGCGTCAGAAAAATGTACATATGAAATTCGAAACGAAAAACACATTGGTACATGGCGGGTCTCGAGAACCCCGACCTCCCGATTGGAAGGCTAGTGCCGAGTCCACAGCGCCACCGACTAGACTTAGGGGTATAAAAAATAGTTTACGACCTATTCTCAGATCTACCGAATATACAATAACAATCCATAAAAACACTATGCCACGAGAATTTTATATATAAAAAAGATTTAGATGATTCTTTGCTTTGATTGCTGCGGCACCACTGGGGTTAAGACTGCTGTCTTCTCTTGACATGATGATGACAAACTAAGTCTCCTACATGATTAGGGTTATTGCATTTAACGTATTTTTTGAAATAACGCTATTATTTTTCACAGAGACTGGTACGAATACTTCCATTAGACAACAACTACGAATCGTCACATCAACCCGTTTGCGTCCCACTATTGGGCACCTCACGGTTTTTTCTTCCAACGACGAGGAATCAAACTTGTTCGTTTATGGTTTTGTTTCGAGTTTGCCATCCCTTAACTTGCAAAGGTGTAGTTGCTATAAACTTCCTTAGTCGACTCTCGCGACATCCACGGGAGGTAAGGGAGCGGAGACAAATAATTATATTCTAAATCCGGCACTTCCCGCACAGTAGATGCTGTAACAAAACAAAGAAACACATACCCAAGGAAGTTGTAAGCCAAATACGTAGGTATAATGTCATAATAAGGTGAGTACCATGATTTAAGTAGTGTTCGTGTCGAAAGTGTCAATTAGGCGCCTTCATTAAAATTTAAGCACCATAAAACAATGGTACTTATATAATAAAAATGATAATGTCATAATACTTAAGTATATTTTACTGCATGCCGTCAATTTATCGCGTGGGAATACTAAACAAGGTTTTCTCATTGCCTACCTCTTCTTAGAGTAAGAAATTAAGAGTAACATAAATCAGAGTCAGGAGTAAATAATTTCATAAAAATGAATAAAATCAATTAAGGAAAAATTTCGCCTCGGGCGGAGCTCTTACCAGCCCTGACTAAATCTATAATCTCCTTTTGAACTTTGTTAAGCCAAAGTAGTCTTTATTCACTAGTAATAACTGTTGGAGACGCGGGTTCAAATCCTGCACGAGGCTAAAATTTTTTCTTTATTCATTTTTCTCTTTATACAATGTTGTATATTAATTTAAACGCAAATGCAAAGCTCTATATTAAAATTCCATATAACATAATTATTTGTGCCTTTTAAAAATTAATGGTTTTGAAGTGAAATGCCTGGGGATTTTGTTATATCTTACTAGCTTTCCACCTGCGACTTTGTCCGTGTGGATAGCTCACCGAGCACACAACCAAACAGCGGTGAAAGCATCGGCACAGAAGATATATATAATAGTACTCCGGCATCGGCACGTTTTTGTTCTAAAACAGAGGGGCCCAATTCTGCTAATAAGTTACAGCCGAATCGAAACTAAACCGTTGCGATCGACCAATCAGAACGCCACCTTATCACGTCATCGAACAGTTGAATGGTAATAAAAGCGCTACGTTGGTCGATCGCAACGGTTTAGTTTCGATTCGGCTGTAACTTATTAGCAGAATTGGGCCCCAGTCATCTATTTATGGCGGGGGGAGAAGTAAGCTCGCCCTCTGTTGACAAAGAATTTTTAGGCATTCCAAAAGAGCAATTATAAAAATATCGATATCGATATTTTTTGTCTTATTAGTACTTTAAGGTTTGGTTTGCGATACAGGGATAATGGGTTTTCATTTTGAAATAAAAAGGTTTATTATGTTTTTCAGTTTTTTTTTGTAAATTATTGTAAGCTATTCTACCTACATGAAGATAACACCCGTCGGAAGCAAGAAATATAGCTGTCCCGGCGGACGTTGTCCTGCCCGATTGCAGCGCCACCTATCGGGTCCAACTTTACGTTTAAACCTTCCTTGGACCTATGGAAATACACACAGAAAATTTCGTAAGGATCGGTCGAGCCGTTTCTGAGTTTTTGCGAGACAAACACACAGCGTTTCATTTTTATATATAAGAAGAAGAAGATTAAGGCCAATACAATATAAGTTTTATGGGGTTAAACGTCTAAGGGACTGGTTTCTTTGCTATTCAAGCTCAAAAACCTTTTTTCAGGCACGTATACCTTTACAGGCACTTATTGCGAAATATTCTAATTTCAAGTTAGGAAACATATTTATTTAACCTTGTATGTGCATACATCTTAAATATAATCAATATATCTGCAAATACAAATAGGAAAAAAAGTAAAGCCTTCTCAAAGAACAAGCAAGAAACTCGGAAAGTCAATTTTTTTCTCCTCTTTTAAATTGCTAACTACAGTAATATCGTTTTTTACAAACATATCTTTGGTTTTATAAAAATATATATAGAAATGCCTGTCGGAGTGATAGGAACAGTTACAACAATCCCAAGTAGTTTTATGTGTCATATAATTCGACATTTTATAATATGCTTTTTCCATAAGTAAATTCTTGATTGCAACATAAAATTTATTTAAGCTAAGTTCTTTAATATTGGTTGGCAGTTTATTGTAGAAACGTACAAAAACCTCTAAAATAATTATTATTTTCTTGAGCTTAGTATTTGGTAACGCTAATATAATCTCTTTCCTATTGCTATTATAATTATTTCATACTTACTGTTTTAATGAATTGAGTTTAGAATAGATTTTTCTTATATAATCTTTAGGGTTTGTACTATTTTTTGTAATAAATGTCAGTCGGGTATTAATATATTTTGTTGCCACACATGAAGCTAAATCAATTAGGTGATTGGTAGATTCTACGTCAAATTGATGAAAGTTAATATCTGGAAATAAATCATATCCTACAAAAGATTTAAGAACAGCCATTGTGAAGTAATCTGTAGTGTATTTAGATGTGAAAGTTTTTCCACCACATTCTGCCAAGGCTCTTTTAATAAAAATTTCACTGCGACGACATATAGTTATTACAGTCGTTGAAGCATACATATATTTGCCTCTCACATCTTTCTGATATTGTGAACTGTCTTCTTTTGGCCCCCCAAGCAACGCTCCAATACATGTTTGGCATTTTATTTTCTTTATTAGTGCATGGACGATGAAACCTGCTATATATTTAACCACCTTTGTGCTAAATTCAGTGAAACAAAATTCTTCTTGCAATTCAATGTCAAAATCGTCACTAGTTTCTGATACAGTATCCTGGTCCTTGCGTCTTGTAGTAATATTAATACGATCTAAAGCAGATGTACATTGTAAAACCGAAATTCGATTGAGTGCTCCACAAATACTGGTTCCTGTATTCTCGATTTGAGCACAAGTCAGTAATTTTTTATAGATGCTCTCAAACACTCGAGCGGTTGGGTTGTTGTTTGATCCTACGTGGCTTCTGACACTACTAAAAAAATGTTCAAGGTGGTCCTGACTTATTTTGTGCAGTGCCAAGTACTTAAGGGCGCAATCCTTATTAAGCACCAATTCCTGAATCAAACGTTTGGCACTCTCTATACAAATACAGAACCCAAGAAATCCGGTGTGTCGTGGAGACTCTATAAGTTTAACTGTTTTTGTACTATTTTCTTTTACCAATTCAGTAGTAAGTTTCAAAATTTCATGTTTCACCAAGTCTAATTTATGTGTTACGCAAGCAGCATTCTCTTTATTTACTGCCTTCTTGAAATCGTAGCCATGAACATGCGAATCTAAAATATCAAAGAGGTCGTTCATCATTTTCAAAAAATCTATCGTACCCGTAGTTGTTTGAAATTTTGGTAAATGAAGCTGATTTTTGCAAAAAATAAGAGCTTTTGCGACATTTTTACTGAAAATC
Source organism: Schoenobius gigantellus (assembly GCA_963935595.1). Taxonomy (NCBI): domain Eukaryota; kingdom Metazoa; phylum Arthropoda; class Insecta; order Lepidoptera; family Crambidae; genus Schoenobius; species Schoenobius gigantellus. The sequence goes on from OZ012542.1 coordinate 25,629,167, forward strand.
TGAGTTGCTAGATTCACTTTCATTATTTTACATTTAAAAAATATATGTAAGGCTCTGAATTGGTTTGCTAGATCTATATGTTTCTCTATCTCTAAATTATATAAATTTACTAGATGTTGCCAAGAAATGATTTGACCATTTTTGTCCAAAAAGTTGCCGTAAAATTCAAGAGCGTTCCTCACAAGTTTAATCATGTGTGCCGGATCTAAGAAAACTGCTACTTGCGTGTCACTGCATGGATTTTTGAATGTAGTAACTAAGTTATTCGGATCGAAAGTACAGCCTAATATTCTAGCCATAGATAAATTCGCAGGACAACCGTCAAAAGTTACAGCTATTACTCGGATACCGATTTCTTCAATTAAATGTATAGCTTGAGTGAGCAGAGATGCTTTTTGATTGCTATTGATCCCGTTGATCAAAAAATAGCCAATGGGGATTTTAAAAGAAGCATTTAACGGAACCAGAAAAAAAACAAGTGCTTCTTTGGCTTCAAGTTGACAATCCGACTCCAAAGCAGTGCCATAATTAACATGACCATAAAATCTTTTTTCCTGAGGATGGTATTCAATTGCGCTTTTAATTGCCATTTCGTCAAATACTATGGTGGCATAAATCTGGTTTCCTCGTTTTGCTACTATTTTAAGAGAATTGATTGCTTCTTTAGTAAAACCGGGTTGTCCATCAACAGACTGATACCATTTTCGAAGCGTGCCAGAACACGGTAAACATGTGTTAAAAGTTTTCCTCACAAAATCATAAGCCTGGGGGGAGTAAAAATGTAATGTTATTGCAAAAGCTCGAATTTTTTCCGAGTATTTTGCTTTTAGTATGTGTCCTGTCGAATATTTTTGCTGTTGTCGTTTCATCAATTCCTGGTTTTCTACTCCGATGCTTTTTAAAATGGCTTCAGTTTCTTGATTTATTAATGACTTTTTAGTAAGCGTGTCTAAAATTTCTTGTAAACCTGTCACTTTCTTTTTTAATGTCCTTGTTTTGTCTTGAAGTCTCTTTAAATCCTTTTTCTTCTCATTCAAATTATTTAGGAGATGATCAATGTGGCGATTTATTTTTCGTTTTCTTGGTGTTGAATCGGTGTATTGTCCTTCGGTGCTCTTATATTCATCTGAACTCTGAAGTTTAAAAAGGTATAATTTTATAACTGCTGCACTACAAAAGTATAAAATTAATTACAATACCTGTTCATGAAAATTACCTTGCTTGTAGAAGGTTTATTTTTAACTTCTTCTGTTTTGATATTATATAAATCAGCTTGGAAATTAGTTGCTTGCCCCTGCAAAATTATCAAATTTGTAACATTAAAAGGAAGAAGGTTTTACTAAAAAATATTGTAAAAACAATTTTATAATTTTTTTTTATCTGATTAATTTTTTCTAAACTCCGTGCGTTACAGAAATTACAAATACGTTATGTATATGTTATTAGTTAGGGACAGTAATTTTAAAAATAATATGCTGATTGTTACTGCTTCAATAAAAAGGTAATTGTTAGGATTACCGTGTTTTCAAAAGATTTATTCTCATTATCTCCCAATAAAGACGATAGATCTTTAATGTTCTTTGACCCATCTGGAGTTGTCTGGAAAAATTCAAATATTTTAACATCTTAAAGTGCAAATCATAGCCCATTTAATAGTTTAATTCACAAAAATACTTACTAAAGTCGGTAAATATAGTGTAGGCACTGATGAACTTTTTAATCTGCGTCTATTATTTTTTAAAGTTTCAAAGCAATCTGGTGTGAAATGCCTAGAACATACGACACTATGCTTTGTAGGGAAAAAATTGTCTTTATGAGTAGCCTCAATCCAAATTTCTTTTTTCTTGATATCATTGTTGGGAAATCTGCAAAAAATTCAAAACATGCAATTAACACATTTTTAAATATCCTAAGGTCCTGTTCTCGTAAACAATAATAGGTGTTAACGTAAAGAATAAAAAAATAAAATATATCCATTTTATATACATATATTTTGATTTGGCGAGCAAAACCAAACGCCTAAGCTTGTCTTAAAACAAAATAATGACAAGAGAGAAAAATATTAAATTTCTAGCTAAATTTTAAAATACATCGATATCGATATGAATGGTTGCGATGTCGCGAACCGCGCTATCAAGAAAAAAGGAGACAACATCTAATACGCAAATCAGTGCACCAGAAAGAGATAGCAATAAAGATATCAACGCAAGCATTCCAAACATTAAAATTTAAACAATTTTTTTTCATTTAGATATAATTTATTTACCTGTGAAATGTTATTCCATCTTTTGTGTAGCTTGAGGTGGTAGTACACTTTCCACACCATTTAATCGAACAACTAGGCATTACTTTGCCGTTTATTGAATTTATTACAGACAGAGAGTGAGCGACGTTCGTACGTAATCTTACAATTTATTGCTCCGACTGACTGACTAAAATTCCGTCGCATAAGCTTGATATAGCGTGAGTGCCGTGACTCCTGCACGCGCTCTCTACGTTGTGTATTACTATTCTCTTTGGGTTGTGTGCTCGGTGGGATAGATCAATTTCGGCTGTTTTGTTTTTCCCATTCGCTCTGGGATATACCAAATACTTGTGAAAATTTTCATGTAATGGTGTGGTTACATTTTTATGCTTCTTATTAATGCCATGACGGATTTCCCAAATAAATTTTCAGGCCCGTTTTACCACTTCTACCCGTTTCGGGGAAATCACATAAATACTACTATAGTATTTTATTTTTTTGAGTAATCAAATGGCTAATTACCAACTCACATAGTAAAACATGCAAAAATTATAAATTTCCTAAGCACACCGACCCCCATTATCATTTAATTTGCAATAAAAAATTATTATACAAAAAAAAACCGAATTCAAAAACACTGAAAAGTTAAAAATAATATAAGAATAGGTACAGACAACATCACACTTCTATATTGAAGTCGGTGCCAAATTTTAAGACTCTAGGAGATCATCGTTTGGCACCGACTTCAATATAGAAGTGTGATGTTGTCTGTACCTATTCTTATATTATTTAAGATTTTTTTGTGTTTTTGAAGTCGGTTTTTATTTTTTGTAAAATAATTTTTATCTTTTTAGTGAATGGAATCTTTTTAGTGAATTGAGAAACCCTAATTTAATATCATACCTTGTATGTTTACCTTTGAGAGTACCTTCTTGGCAAATATCTCGTCATCATTGATATAAGTAGGATAGATAAAATAGTAATTATATACCATAATAATAATAAATTAAAATTATGAAATCATTTAATTGAGCTGGTATTAAATTAAGGTTTCGCTCGATTTTCATGGGATCCCATCATCAGATCCTGACCTCGGGACCACCCCAGGAGACTACCTACTCTATCGAATACAAAAAGAATTTTGAAAATCGGTCCGATTGGTGGAGTAATCGTGTAAACATAACTAACTACACACAAAACACGTTGGACACAACCAAAAAATTTAAGGGTTTTCCTCGATTTTTATGGGATCCCATCATCAGATCCTAATTTTGGTGACCTTGGGACTACCCTTGGAGTATACTCTATCGAATACTAAAAGAATTTTGAAAATCGGTCCACAATTGACGGTGTTATCGCGTAACATACACACAAAAAACACATATGCATCGAATTGAGAACCTTCTCCTTTTTTGAATTCGGTTAAAAAATATTGCAAAATCGAGATAAAAACTATCTTATCTTTTTAAATTGATCAAATAACACACAGTGAACCAAATTCCATTAAGATCAGTTTACTTAGGTACCTATCTAGTAAGGTAGAGTTCGGTTCAGTAACACGAGATTAAATACTTAAAGGAAATATTGTATTAATAATTTATCAAATAATTTTCATTTGTTTTCTTTTTACAGTTAAAACCATTCGTCATCTTCTGTACCTACCTACTGTGTTTTTCTACATGGTACAGTAAGCTCCTTATCAAGCTATACTGTTTGACCTTTGGACCGTTCTTATGTCGCTCGTAATAGTGGCGGTTTTCATAGTGTAAATGTACAGCTTGAATGGGAGCTTACTGTACATATAATATTTTCTTCCTAGGAAGCAAACCATTAAATTGTGATACTTCTTATTTTATAATCAAGTTTGATGCAACTATCGAAATAGGGAAATGCATGATTTTTTTTTATTTCATAAATTAATCATTTACATCTTTATAACATAAAGAAAAATGAATAGGCTTGAAAATGGTCAAATTATTTTTCAAAGTGAAATTTGAAACATTGAATAAATTTGAGTCGTTGAAACGTCACCATTTTGCGCGCGCTTTTGATGCCATCATTGGTTGTGTCACGTGTTTGTTTACTATAGCGTTTCAGTTACTTCATCCTTCTTTTCAGTTTTAATTGTTATGCAAGTCATGGAAGAAGTCAAAAAACCATCTTACAAGTATTGTATGGTACCGAAGTGCAAAAATACTATCATTAGTCCACCCGATATAGATTTTTTTTGTATTCCACGCGATGCGAAAGTACGAAAAAAATAGTGTAACATGATAAGAAGTGATAATGCACCTACATTATCGGTTATATTTTGTTGTGAAGATCGTTATAACGTAAGTACTAAGTTATAAACAGGGGGTCTACTCTATTCCTACGAAAAACGAAGGGATAGCGGACACTAAAAAAAACCACTCGAAAACATTGCTAAACCACTTAAAATGGAACTTCTATTCACCTTCTATTTAATACAAACTCAAATTCCAAGAAATCGTGATTGTTTTCATTTTGAAAATATTTGAGATTATCCATAAATAATTTACTATTTTCTAACAAATTGGAGAGAAAATCGCATATATCGAAGAAAGGAAAAGTTTCAGTTTCACTCTCACCCGAAAACCCTTGACCCTATTCACCCCATTTTACGGCAATGATCTCACTCCATTGGTTGCTCATATTTTGTTTCACTCTATTGACCCCGGAAACTTATTTATTTCACTCTATTCAATTCACCCAACTTAAGAATTGGCTAGATGACAAAAAAATTTTTTTTGCTTTAATAGAAGCTCATTCATATAATAAACATAAAGAAAAAATCGGTTTTCGAATAACTATAAAAACAACCGAGATATAAGGTATTAAAGATTTTTCTCCATCTCTTTCTAGCAAAACGGCAATTTACAAGGAGTCAATATGGCCGTACTCAACAATGACGTCACAGTTGATGTCGGATCTCTCTGTCTAATCGCTTTCAAATTAACAACTTAAAATGCTTGTATCTAAGGTATTTCTAAGCCGATTTTAATTCTAATTTCACAGGACTGCGTCTAGGGCATCGGAACCGGGTTTTCCCGGTTCCAAAAGAACCGGGAATTCCCGGTTCTGAGGGTCCCTGAAAGAACCGGTTCTGTAAATCGGAGAACCGGTCTTTTCGGTTCTTTCGGTTCTTTCTTAAAATAAATTTAGAAATACATCTCTTTATGCTAAATATCAAGTTATTATCATATTATAATATTATTTTTACTTACCTCTCCCACATAATGACATAAAACTTATTCCACAAGTGTGGATCTAGACACATTTGTGGATTCAGTTTCAACGTCGCATTATACCGATCGACAATGTATCAATTTTTGCCACTACAAAAGTCATCAAAATTACCATTATTTCACTGTTAAGTTAATTAATAACGTTATTATATTAATATGAGAAAATAAAGAATTTTTTAAGGGATTCGGCAACGTTAACAATCGCTGGTTGGCAAAACTGGCAGACGCGCTGTGAGTGGGTGTGTTTTTTTGTTGACGCCGATTTGATAAGTGAGTAACTTTAAATATTAATGCATATTCATTATTTGTATCAATTAATTGAGCATATTTATTGTCATTGCAATCAGTTGAGTATTACGCTTTTACTCTTGCGGGCTAAACATATTGGAGGGAATAGAATAATAATTACACCAGACTTGGCTGGGCCGACATGCGCCCGTGTGTCTTGATAACGTTCGATGTACCTATTTTTTTTTTTCAAAACGTCGCCCCACACTAGGATTTTCTCCTGTATCGTGGGTGCAGTTACAAACATAGAATATCACATGCACATACGCCCAGACCGGAACAAACTTCTGTAGGCCATACAAAACATCTGTCCCGTGCGGGAATCGAACACGCAACCCGTTGCGCAGTAGGCGATCACTCGACCTCTGCGCTAACCGTGTCGTCAAATATTTATTTCTTTTTTATTATTTATTTCTCTTTTCTCACATTACTTTGTTTTTTAGCATCCAATTATGATAATTGTGTGTAATTTGTGTTGTATTATCGCAACTACGAAAAGACTGTGATTTTAAAGAAGTCATTCAACATTTCAGCCAAGAAACGCCCACTGTTGGACATAGGCCTCTCGCATCCAGCGGCGTCCCGCGACCTTCACCAGATCGTCGGTCCACCTTGTGGGAGGCCTACCAATGCTACGTCTCCCGGTACGCGGCCGCCACTCGAGGACCTTTTCGCCCCAAGGGCCGTCACTCCTGCGAGCTATGTGTCCTGCCCACTGCCACTTAAGGTTTGCAATTCTTTGGGCTATGTCGGTGACTCTAGTTCTTCTACGGATCTTTTCATTTCTGATGCGATCGAGTAGAGAAATCCGGAGCATAGCCCTCTCCATTGCCCTTTGAGTGACATTAAGCCTTCTGATGAGACCCATTGTAAACGGCCACGCCTCAGTTCCGTACGTCATCACTGGCAACACGCACGAATTGAAGACTTTCGTCTTAAGACACTGCGGAAGATTGGCCGAGAATATGCTGCGTAGCTTCCCGAACACTGCCCAGCCGAGTTGAATTCGTCGATTTACCTCTTTCTGGAAATTGGACTTACCGAGCTGGACTAATTGCCCCAGATAAACATATTCATCAACAATTTCTAGTGTAGAGCCTCCAACGTTCACAGGAGTGGGTACTTCATGGGAATTCACCATGATTTTGGTCTTGTCCATGTTCATTTTCATTTTAAGACCCACTTGTTGGGAAACTACAGAGGTCTTCGAGCATTATGCCTAGATCCTCTTACGGTGTTAGCCATGACTACGATATCATCGGCAAAACGAAGGTGAGTCATGTACTCGCCGTTTATGTTGATGTCGACTCCTCTCCAGTTCAAAAGTTTAAATACATCCTCCAATGCAGCTGTAAACAGTTTCGTCGATATTATTACATCACCATGTCTCACACCACGTTAAAGTCGTATTGGTTTCGAGTTTTGGTCCTAAATGCGGGCTGACATAGTGGCGTTTTCGTACAATGACTGCAACACTTGGATATACCCCGGTAGTCTATTTGGAACCTCTGGACTGACCTAAGCACAGCCCAGGTCTCGATCTCGACAGAATCAAAAGCTTTCTCATAGTCCACAAGCGCCAAGCAGAGTGGCAGATTATACTTCTTGGTCTTCTGTATAACCTGCCGCAGCGTATGAATGTGGTCTATGATACTATAGCCTTTACGGATTCGTGGTGACTCTCGAGAACAGCTTGTATACATGACTCAGGAGCGTGACGGGTCTGTAGTTCTTCAACTGGGCCCTGTCGCCCTTTTTGAAGAAAAGTGCCACCACGCCCCTGTGCCATGCCTTAGGCGTTTTGCCCTCGAGTATAACGGAGTTAAATAAAACGAATATTGCTAAATAATACTAAAAATAATTTTATAATTTTGAGAATAATTATAAAAATAATAAATAATGTGATTTACAATAAAGTGTCTTTATTAAGATCCATTCTCCTTTATTCATTTTGATTGTAGAAAATAACTATATAAAAGATAGCATAGCTTATCAACTAGAATTTATCAAAAACCCGAAAGAACCGAAAAAACCGGGTACCCGGTTCCGGCTTGAGTTTGGAACCGAAAGAACCGGTTCCTAAAATAGGGCCGGTTCTCGATGCCCTAACTGCGTCTAAAACTTGAATTCAGTCATCATCCCAATTAGCGCTATTAAGCAGTAGAAGATTCGGTCTAAAACTAACCTAACTTAGTTTACAAAAGTTCATTAAAAATTTCTCTAAAGAGATATCTAATATTTACAAAAAGTATATAAACATTCATAGTGAGCTTCAATAATATAATATTACGTGTACATTATAATGATATAGACGTAAATTAGGAGATTAGGAACAATTTTAATAACAAATGGTTATGTATAGTTTATGTTTTGTTGTTGGTATTATTTAAACATTTGTGAATAAAAATCTATTTTATGGACTAAAATATACCATTTAACATAATAATTACTTTGCAGCTTGCACTCCTTTGATCTCTGCGCTTGTAAAATCGACATTAGATGCATAATTTTCTGACATCATAAAATCATCTATTTTCGGTAGATTATCCGATTGTGCTTTGACAAAACCAGTTTCTATCATCGTCCTAGATTTACCACAAATATATATTCACAAGTAAACATACAGGAATACTGTTTTAAACAATTATTTTTCTCACAAACACTACTAACACAGAATGAATATCGACACTGATAAATCCAGTGACGTGACCATTGACGTCACGTTCCGTTTCGACCAATAGTGACACGTTTTGAACGTTTGAATTTCCCTCCCTTATTTTTCACTTTTTAGTTAATAATAGGTTGGGGAAAAAGTTTCTTCGCATTTTTTAAGAAAATTCAAAACATTTTTTAATATAGTTTATTTACATTTAACTAAAGTATGTAGGTACCATTTTGTTCGATAACTTTTTGCCATCTTGTAGGTAGGGACATGATCCCATTGCTATAGAAATTTTGGGACTTCTGGTCAAAATACCGCGACAAGTGGTTTTGGCAGTCCTCTCGTGATGTTAACCTGACACTGCCTAAAGAATTCTGAAGAGACCGAAACAGGTGGAAATCTGAAGGTGCAAGGTCAGGACTATACGGCGGATGCATTAAAACCTCCCAGCCAAACTCTCTTAATTTTTGCTGAGTGGCTAAAGATGTGTGAGGTCTAGCGTTATCATGATGAAAAACCACACCCCTTCTGTTGATTAATTCCGGCCGCTTTCTCTCAACTTCTTGCTTTAATCTCATCAGTTGTTCGCAGTAGAGTTCAGAATCGATGGTCCTGCCTGGTGGTAACAGCTCATAATGAATAATGCCCTTCCAATCCCACCACACACACAGCATCACCTTGTTGCGAGTTAACCCGGGTTTCGCCACAGTCTGTGGCGTTCCCATTTCTTCAGCTACGTCGTAACTACTGACATACCGATCTTGCTCCACTTTTTCAAAAATGGTATCCATTTTATCTGTAATAGGGCGACCAGAGCGACGTGCATCTTTGACATCAAAATTTCCGGATTGAAAACGCTTAAACCAAATTTGTGCTACTCTCACAGACACTGCACTAGGTCCATAAACATCGCAAATTTTTTTCGCGGCTTGCGTTGCATTTTTACCTTTTTTGTAGTAAAATTTTAAAATGTATCGAATTTCTTCATTAGATTCACTCATCTTGGCGGTACGAAAAACAAATGAAAATCACACATTTTCCTAATTTGAATTTGGAATTATGTTCCTTAAAATTTAAACTTTCAATGATACCAAAACCAGCCAGATACAAATAGTATAGCCAAAGAGATTTTATTACAAGTTTATACTTACATACTATAATGCGAAAATACTTTTTCCCCAACCTAATATTTTCTGAGCTTAAATAATTACTAATTAAAAAAATACCTTTTAAGTATAATGTAAAGGCAATAAAGATTCTAAAAATATATATTTGAGACAAATTTAAATTTTATGCATATTCCATTCAAAGCAAAAATATTTTTACCATATTTATTAATATTTTTACTCATTGGTTGAAATTACACATAACATAATGTGCTTACCTGATTTAATGACATATAAAAGGTATATGAATAACCAATGTTTTCCATGGTTATAGATATGGAGCCTTAATATGAATATTAAAAACAAGCAAAAATAATGTTACTAGATAGTATGTTGCTAGAGTCGTCTGCATCCTGCACAGACACCTTAGCTATTTCTGCCGCCAAGCAGCGATTTGAAAGATAAGACTGAGGCCCAATTCTGCTAATAAGTTACGGCCGAATCGAAACTAAAACGGGCCCCAGGACGTGTATTATGACTTCTTAATCCCAGACAGTTTTCTGAATTGCTATTAGTGCCTCTCTTTGACGCATTATAATTAAAGAGAATGAAATGGCATTATAACAATTCAGAAAACTGCCTGGAATTAAGACGTCATCATAATACACACCCAGGCAGAGAAAATGCTGGGTACTGTGACATGATACCTTATGTCACGAGTTGGCAATGTACATTAGGGTTCTTGTAAGGGTTGTATATTTCGCAATCTATATGAAGAGAAACCATATGTATGCACTATAGCCTATAGGTGACTTTATATAGCCTGCTTAACTTTGTTCTATTAAAAAAAATCTATGTATGCTATTGCTGTAATTTCTATTGTGTATGAAAATTCATATAGATAATATAAAAGACTCGAAAGGTATATTGTAATTTTCCATAATTTTTATTCTATATATTTTAATTTTAAACAAGCGCTCTCTAAAACGACATTAATGCAGCCGTAGAATTTTTAACCGACTTCGAAAATCGGAGGTTACTCAATTCGACTGTATATATGTTTTTTTATGTTTGTTCGCGGATAAATTCGTCGTTTATGAACCGATTTTGGTGATTTTTTTTGTATTCGATAGAGGATACTCCAACGGTGGTTCCATGGTCACCAAAGTTAGGATCTGATAATGGGATCCCATAAAAATCGAGAAAAACCATTAAATTTTTACGTGTGTCCAACGTGTTTTGTGTATATGTACTATATATGTTACTCCGCCAATTGTTCACGATTTTCAAAATTCTTTTTGTATTCAATAGAGTATACTCCTGGAATGGTCTCAAGGTCACCAAAGTCAGGATCTGATGATGGGATCCCATGAAAATCGAGGGAAACCCTAATTAATACCAGCTCACCAACGGTGAGCTGTTATTATATTAGGGTTTCTTTCACTAAAAAGACTTCATTCACTAAAAAGTTAAAAATAAAAAATATTTTACAAAAAATAAAAACTGACTTCAAAAACACTGAAAAGTTAAAAATAATATAGGAATAGGTACAAACAATATCACACTTCTATATTGAAGTCGGTGACAAATTTTAAGACTTTCTAGGAGATCATCGTTTGGCACCGACTTCAATATAGAAATGTGATGTTGTCTGTACCTCATCACAGCCCATATACGTCCCCACCGAGGGGTTCGAGCCTACCCTATGTTAGGGTGATTAGGCTTTAGTCAACCACGCTGGCCCAGTGCGGATTGGTCGACTTCACATTCACCATTGAATTTCTTCGCAGATGTATGCAGGTTGCCTCACGATGTTTTCCTTCACCGTAGGAGCGTCAGACAAATGTACATATGAAATTCCAAACGAAAAACACATTGGTACATGGCGGGTCTCGAACCCCGACCTCCCGATTGGAAGGCAAGTGCCGAGTCCACTGCGCCACCGACGCTCTCACTGCACCTATTCCGACTTAATCCGTTGCCTCTTAAATAAAAGATTAATTAAGACATTTATTGTTATGAATCCATTTGGGATTATTTGAATTTGTCTTAATATATTAATTCAGAATTTCGAAATGTTTTACATTCCAAAATTCTGAATTAATATGCAATATTCAAAACGGCTAAACTCCAATAGTATGTAACTGCAATAATAACTACTCTTTCTCTTTGCCTGCAACTATTATTACATAACCTTATAGCTAAACTGTTGTTCCACTTGTAAAATGAAATCCGTCTTTTAGAATATCAAATTATGTTTGTACGCAAATATTTTCACTTAAGTTTTAGCAGTCAAGTATACGTACTTACGTAGGTATTTCGCAATAGCTCCAATATTTGTATAATTCGCGTCTTAGTGCTCTTGAATATCCCAAACTAATAATTTGGCGCAGCAAATAGAGGAGCACGTGAAGGCAAGGTCCCCGGCCACGCGTATCAAGGAAAGAGTACTTGTATTAATTTTGAAACAGATAAAAATGTTAATATAATAAAGAAAAAAGAATCGAGAGAAAAATTGAGATACTGACGTGAACATTTCCAGTGTTTAGATACATAGTTAATTATTAGTTCTTTATTTTTTATGAAGAAATCGATATTTCAATGACCATTCCATATCTTGTTACGATTGAAATTTTAAATGAAAATAAATCGTTACAACTACATCGTTTAAAAGCAATTCTTTGTTCAATTGAAATAGGTTCATTCATCGCTTCGCTCGTATTTTTGGTTGCTAGACTAAATGCTTTTTACGGAATTATGACGTTACATGTTGAAAAAATAGCAACCGAGAACGATTTGAATTAATTGGTCACAAGACCAATGAATTCAAATCGTTCTCGGTTGCTAGTTGAGTACAAACTCAGGCACATAAACGTCTGTGTCTAGAACATTCGTCGCAATCCGAAAGTGCAGACAGTTCGCGGCTAGCTACAGAAATAAATATTGACAGTCTCACAGAGGCGTACTTGTCGAATGTTCTGGTTAGCAGCATTGTCTAATGATCCATTCCGTAGATTCTCCATAGCATATAAAAGCGACCTCTCAATGTGTTACGTATACGTGTTTTATATTTGCAAATCATTTGATTATAGTATATTGTACACAGTCAATTTGACATGGCAACCTAAACTTTAAAGTCAAAGAAAAAAACCATTTTATTTCTTAAAAGCGACTTTTTGATTATCACAGTCTACTTCAATACTTTGAATACAATACACAATTATGGAAAAATATATAATCGTGTGTATTTATAAATTAAGTAGTTGCTTCAGTTTCTTCTTGATGTAATAGTTCTAAAAAAATCGTAATGTTACGGTCAAAAGTATTTCACCAATTATAATTTTATCAAAGTTTACAAACACATGGACAACAAAATAGTGATCCATGAATTCATGAGATTCTCGAGATGAGTGTAAACGTCAGAATATGCAAAGCAGGCATTGAATTACAACGCGCGCGAATGCATTATACGACACTCCAATGTTCATGGGCGTTATGTTTCTTAAACATCGTCTCATTATCACTGGAAATGTACCGGACATTGACCAAGTCATCAATAAGTACAAGGACAGACACAATTTTACATCAATTCAATTCAGTAACGTATATTTTCTTTCTTTCGTGATAATACTTTACTAAATATCATATATTTATTTTCATTTCCATTCCTGATAATACTTACCTACTAAATATCATATCATATGTTATCTCTTTTTACAATAAGTTGACTCTATTTTGCTGATTTCTACTTTCAGGCAAATCATCTTTTGAGTTAGATTCATTATTTCCAGATTGTTTAATATTCATCGATATAGATGTTTCAATTCTCTTCACCCTATTATTATCATGATCATCATGTAATATCTCATAATCTGAGTATTCTCATAATGATAATGCATGTTTGAATTGACTAGACTATGAAACAGTATTATACAATAGCGAATATTGTGCTATACGCAATTACATTTCGAAAAGAAAATAGCGCCATATCACATCTGCGTTTTTTTAAACCTGGGCTCGAGTTTTTAGCGTCGTTTTTAATAACTGATTTCATATTTCTTCTACAAATACAAATAACAGGTAATAAGTGGTTAAAAGTGAAAAAAATGTAATACGAGTAAGTAGGTTGATTTGACAAAATTTTATTTTTGCTATAACTATACCTACCGCTTAAAAACTTTTGACAACAGCTTCACGCACATAAACTCAATGCACAATTGCACACTAACGCCATTGTTATACACTTTTTTATTTAACTCACGCTGTTTGTATGCGTCAAATCTTGCAAGTTAAGTTTAACCTGTCAAGTGCCTGTGTGATTGAGCTGAAATCTGGTATAAGTACACCTTTAGTTCCCATGACAATGCAATTATGCATAATTATTATTGTTGTATATCTAAAATGGCCGCTGCAACAAAATGGCGGATTCGGCAACGTACATTGGCGTCTTTGAAGGAGTAGTACATTTACAAGTCTATCAGGAACCATTTATAAAAAAAGCGACTGTACCCACTAACCATCAGGTGGTAAGCCTTCTTGTTTGCTTAGTTTTTTGTACTTATAAAAAATCATAGAACCTGTAATGACGGTAAGATCGAAGATGCACGTAAACTTCATAATAATTATCTCAATCACCAAATTCCCAAACGAATTGGCGAGCCGGAACAAAGTTCTGTATTAGGTAGAATAAGGTAGAGTTGTAACACTTGAAAATCTGTAAAAGATAAATAAATTATAAAAGTTTTCTTAATCAACATGTCGTAAATATATCTTACAATATCGTTATGTTTGGTATCCTAATCCAGCAATGAACGTTCTGAGAAATTTTATAGTATCTAACGCTAGAAACTTACATGGTACGCCTGTCGATTCTTAAGGTAACTAGTAACTAACTCTCTACCTGCGCACGTGTTTCCTCCATCCTACAACATGGGTTCCTTCAAAAGAGGTGTGAAAAAGCATCTTTTAGGCCGGCAAGGGGCGGGCAGGTAGGATAGTGGATGTCGTCCCTACTCTATCTGTCAACTCATTTGGGCCTCTTTCACCGCTTAACATCAGGCGGGAGGAGGTCATTTGCCGGGCCTTACATAAAAAAAAAAAAAAAAAAAAAAGTATATAAATTTTTATTATTTTTAAAATAAATACTATTTGGTAAAGACTATTTGCAATAAAGACCTTCTATAGAGATTATTTTTAGATATTGATTATGGCTTATAGTTATCCTGCATTTTCAATAATATTGACAAATTTGCTTTTCGTACAAAAATTGATAGGGTTTTGTGTATGCTGCCAGATTTCGAACTAGGCAAGAAATACGTTTGATAATATACTTATTCGTAGAACCATTTCCGCTGTGTCGATAAGCCGCAACTAACATTATCAGCAATAAATAACTTTTAAATATGACGCAATATTTATTTCAAGCCAAGGTTGTTCAATGACTTGCTTTGAAAGTACTGATTACGGTTTGCGGTGGCGTTGCCTGATTGGTCGGCGACGGAGGCGCGGTCGGGTGTGGCGTTGTGAACAGGCTCTGTTTCAAATAGCACATGCGATGTGGTCCAAACTCCGCTTACATCACAAACACAAGCCAGGAACATAGATTATGTCGATAAGATACCTGTATATAGATGTTATTGAGTTTAATTTTATACGTTGTTTTAAGTGCCAATTAAATTTGGAAATATTACTTAGAATAAATTTATTGTTGCGCAGTGAAGAATGTAATGTACCTATATGACAGATAGTATCAAAAAGATTTAATCTAAGTTTAAGACACATCCTTGTATAAAGAGATAGCTGGATTGTCTACTACGGTTTGTTAGGCAATATACCTATATAAACTTCCAGTTCTTGGTTAAACTGTTTACTTTTACGCAGACGGTGAATAGCACATACTCGTAATACCTACTTGAAAAATGTTAGTTCATAGAAAAAATTATTTATAAAATCGATCAATAATATATGAAAACGACTTAGAACAACAATATTTTGCATATACTTCAAAACAAAGTAACTTTTAAGAGGTGGGTAGGTACATATGTAGCGGAAATTAAAATTAAGCTTAGGTATATTTTTATGAGCTAAAATACAGCTGCAGCTGACAATCAGGCAAATTTTTAATTGTATATGCTTACAAATATTAGGTAATTGCTCTCACTTTGAATTTCTAAAGAAGTTTAATTAATTTTCGTACAAATACTCTCCCCAATTTACACAGTAATTTTTTTTCCAATTTTATGGTAAAAAGGTAACTTTGGGTGAACCATCTTACAACTGTTATATTGTTAACTATAAAGTATCCTTTTTGAATGAGTATCAGTACAGAGCTAATAATAAGTACATGGCTAATAAATAAAATTCTAGTGTTTGACAAGAATACTTGGGACGATATGTACATACCTACCTAAGTAAGTATATAAAAACATTGTTTATTGCAAACGTTAAAGACATTTTGACTTTTAATCGAGGTCGCCCTCAAGGAAGTTTTGCGATTAGAATTTATAATGATACTGTAAAAAATGTTCACTCACGTAATATTTAAGAGTGGAAATTTTCGAATTGTATGAGAAAGAAAATCGCTTGTAGGCATATCTAGAACTATTATTGTTATTTGGCCTTATATTTAATGAATTTACTGACGTCTGCGGACAACCTTCAGTGCAAAAGTTATGCTTAACGATGCTGGCGCCGGCGTCGTCGGCCTGCCCTACATAGTTAACCGGTCGGATGATCCCTCATGATTGTGGCAGCATAGATGAGACGTCTGTGCTAAAATATGCACATTCATTACAAAGTTGATTTGCACGAGAAATGATTTGTGTCTACAATACTTTGTATTCATTTATTATCTGTGACGCATACAAAAGTGTTTACGAAAAATAATGTACTTCTTTGATTAATAAGCAAAAATTGAGGTTCTTTTACAAAAAAAAATTCAGTAAGCAGGTTTCTGAACACATTTCAATCAGGAAGAAAATTATATATTATCTACATAGATAAATCATATATATTTATTATTATTCGTTAATATCATCATTTTTCTATAAGTAGATCAATCATTAATATTTATTATTATACCGGGTGGAAAAAAAGACCGTGCTTGGAGGAAAAGTACCTTTAATATTGTTGATCGCAAATTAAACTGAAAGGAAACATTTCTTTATTTTCAATAATAAATAAAACTGCATTTAATGATTTTTGAAAAATCACTTGCTTGAGCCGGGAATCGAACCGGTGAAATGTGACAAAAAACTATTCTGAATTTTATGGCACCAACCGAAAGAGTCATCCATAAGGATCAATTTCTTTTAAACAACAAAGTATCTTAAATTAAAGAAAGACCAAGAAAAAAATTCTTTTTTTTGTAAAGCCTACTCAGTATATAACAGAAATACTTCACTTAACATAATAATATGAATTACTCAAAATGAGATCCATTTTCACGTATGCACAGTCGTATTCTTCGACTGAATTCGCTATGTGTCGCCTTTATATCGAGTTGATTGAATATTTAAAACATTAGTTCAACTTTTCTGTAGAGGGCTTAACAATAAAAAAAATCTTGGTCTGTCTTTAATTTAAGATACTATGTTGTTTAAAAGAAATGTATCTTTATAAATGACTCTTTCGGTTGGTACCATAAAATACAGAATGTTTTTTGTCACATTTCACCGATTCGATTCCCTGCTCAAGCAGGTGATTTTTCAAAAATCTTTAAATGCAGTTATAATTATTTTTGAAAATAAAGGAATGTTTCCTTTCAGCAAAATTTGGCATCATCAATATTAAGGGTACTTTTCCTCCAACCACGACCTTTTTTTCCATCCTGTATACTTATTCGTACAACGTGTCTCATAACTTTCCATAAAAAAAAATTAGTATTCATTTAACCGAAAAGACAGTGTCAACCTAAATAACTTGTCATATCAATCAAATTTAATTATCAAATTTATGAAAAATTTAATTTTAGAACAGTTTTAGGTTGGCATTTTTTAAAGTTTAAATAAAATTAAGTATTATAATTTTTATGGGGAGATATTATGCGTTTCAGTGAGGATTGTTTTATTTTAGTGCAAATAGTGCGTATCTAGGTAGGTCGCCAGTTTTGTCGTATTTCATTACGCATTTCTTCTTTTATGAATGAGATTCGACTATAGGCATATCGATTTTTTAATAGCGGCGTTATTTAAAAAATCACTAGCTTTTCGCCCGCAGCTTCGCCCGAGTTATGTTCATTTTTCTCGTAGGATTTTTCCTGTGTGAATTCCATATTTTCCCGTACCGCAGTGAAAACATTTCAAACCATTAAAGAAAAGCTTTAAAAAAAAACAGTTGAAATATGTTAAGCAAGTTGTTAGTGTTATACTTAAATAAAAAACCGGTCAACTGTGAGTTGAACTTGCGCACCGAAGCAAGGAAATTTTTATTTTTTAATGTTTATAATTTTATGGATATGTCCTGAAGCGTCCCTAAAATTTTCTAGGGTGTTAAAAAATAACCGTGTATATTTACGGTTTTTAGATTTTTTTCTTAATGTGTGCTATATGACATTGCTTCTTGCCAAATTTCATGATACTAGGTCAACCAAAAGTACCCAATAGATTTTATTCCCTGGTACGAAAATATGCGACATAAACAGTCATATCTTTTGATTCCGTTGACTTATACGTTAGATTTTTTCACAACTGAAAGAGACTATAAGCTATAGTTATAAATTTTCGTTATCTCCGCGCGTTCCTGAGAAAAAAGATCAAAGACAAACTGACACTCCAGATGTTTGGAGAGACGGACAGAGGGACGATAAAGTGATCCTTTGTAATAAACGATGAGATGAAAAAATATAAGTTTTACAAAAGAGTACTGCTAATATAATATTGTTTGCTAAGAGATTCTCAAATTTCATTAGACCATTTCAATACAGCAGGGGTTCCCAACCTTTGTCCCTATGCGCCTCACCCAACACTAAAATACTACGCCCCCCTAGCGGCCGAAATGTCAAGAAAATTAAGCAAACAATAAAAATATTGGCGTGTTTAGTTTTATTCAAAAGAAGGTGGCAACGTGTCGCTGACTTCGCATAGGTAGCACCGTCCGCGTCACGCGAGTTTATATGAACAGTTTTCATAGAATATTTCAGTTTTCATAATCAATATTCTTCATAGTGTAAATCTGAAGCCGCTCGCTGCACTTGGTTCACTCTACGCCCCCCTAGCGGGGCGCGTCTCACTGGTTGGGAAACCCTGCTATACAGGATCACTCTTTTATCACCCCGGAAAATTTAAGGGAGGCTTCAGGACACATCCATTATTATATAAAAAATAAAAAACAAACCTTTAAAAATACTGCCTAAACTATACTGCAGTATTTTTTGATATTTTAGAAAATTAATATAAAATTATATACTTAGTTGAGTTATTTTTTTTATTTATATTTAAGTCAGTCTACTACAGTGTCCTAAACCGTTCCCTAATTTTTCTGGATGATAAAAAAGTAACCCTGTATAATAAAGTAAATACAGTTCTAAATACTCGTATTTATGATAAACCTAAACGTAAATGCAAGGTATTTTAAAAAGAATGGCTAAATAAATTAGATTACCAGCGAACAGAACAATAATGATTACCGTAAAATAATAAATCCTTTTTATTTAAGTATATTGATATCAAATAACTAACAAATATTTTGCATAATTTACTTATATCTATTAATACTTGTCAGGTTGCTTCGCGCTGACGGAAAGTCGCGAGACTTACGAATAAAATGTTCACTTCATAAATGTAAATAAAAGACAAAACTCTCATACTCTACATTTAAGTCTACTAATTCTTTATTGTAACTAGGTAGGAAAATATAATATTATTACCTTGTCTTTTCACATGTCGATCTTGTAAATATGCACAAATTCTTGTAACACTTTTGATTCACGAATGTTTGTAAAGCACTAACTGATTATTTATTTGAACTTCACTTTGTATAACGCTATTGTTCACAAGCGATAAATATTTGTAATATTTATTAGTCCTTTATTGTATTTTTCTATATTTTCTTATTATAATTGTTAGCGTCCGACATTTGATCTCAATATTGTAGCTCAATGCCTACGTGACTGACAAATGTCATATAATTATTTTATTGTTCAAAAATCTTTCGCTTGACAGCTATGTAGTTGTCTATTGTTATGGCCAGTATAAAAGCGGACCAGGGTCATTAGGAAGCCAGTCTACTACCAGCTCTGGTAGAGAATACAAACAGCTTAAGGAGTATCTAAGCTCCTGTGCTAGTTTTGGACTGGTCTACCACCAGCCATCGTAAAGAAGAGTTGCTGCTCAAGTACGTAGGGGACAACTGGCCGCCTAAAGTCGAGTGCCCTACACGCCCACTTGGACTGCGTGTCTCCGTCTGCTACGGATTCTCGAGCCTCGCCTGCATACTGCTGTCGTCGGGGTGTTCCTGAGCCCGCCTACGTGTCTGCTGAGCTGCCTACCAGTCCGCTGAGCCACTTACGTGACCGCTGAGCTGCCTACCAGTCCGCTGCTGAGCTGACTACCTGTCCGGCTGAGCTGCCATTCGCTCCCACGTCCTACCCTGGCCAGGCTAGATCTTGTTATATTTAGTTGTACATAGTTTTACCTTTTAGGCTAATTTAGTTACATAAGTCCTGTCGTGCCCTCCTAATATTATTCCTCCCTACCTCTGCCTTTTCTTGTTTCCGTTTTCTCTTGTAAATATACCGTGTTAATTATCTCACTTGTTTTCTTTTAGCTTCCTCCTCTCTTTTTTTGTACGAAGCCTTCCGCTTCGCGACAGTTTGGCGCCCAACTCTAAAGAACCCTTCTCAAAATTTTAAATTAAACTTGCACAAGTTGGCTTCACTTTTGGCACTACATTTCGGCATTTACCTTTGGCATATTTCTTTTTCGGTCTCTTAATTTATTTTTTTTAACTTTTCCTTCCTAGCCCTTTATTAACTTTATTTAGGATGGCACGGCCTATTAATTTTATTTTATTGAATAAGGCGGAATTAGAGTATGAGGTTTCGGTTCGTTTTGAAACACCCGCGGATAACGTTGTTTCACTAAGGCGGCAAATTCTCCCACTGTCCGAGAAATTTTCTCCCTCGGATATCTTAGACTCCGTTTTTCCGATTGATGTTGATTTAACTCAGATCTCTGACACAATCTCCTACTTATCTCGTAAAATTACAGACCTTGAATCTGGCCAATTTAAATATGTAAAAAAAATTGAAAGTTATCTTAACCATTTGCATTTTCGATTCGAAAGAATCGACATAACCGATGACCATGACTTACACGACTCAAACTTGACTGAGAGATTCAACGACTTAAAAACTCAATATGGACTGCTAGAACAACGCTATTACTTGGTGATGACATCTGAGACTGACAATTCTACTAAGCCTCTTAATACTCCACAAAATATTTATCCTATTACATCTTCTTCACAAAATTTGACTTTGCCTTTGCAAATTAATAATAATTACCTTCAAGATATTAAAAAGATAACATACGACGGGAATTCTTGTCCTAGATCTTTCTTGTTAAAAATTAACGAATTCACTATTGCACGCAATATTGATAAAGAGATTTTGTTGAATTTGGCATATGATATCTTTACGGATAACGCTCTCTATTGGTTTCGATTCCAAAAAACTCGAAATCCAAATATAACTTGGGGTCAACTCTCAGAATTGTTGATTAAAGATTTCCGTAATTTCGATTACGACTATAAACTCTTAGAAGCTATTAAGGCTCGAACTCAAGGCAAGACGGAGCCTATTATTGTCTATGTGTCAATAATGTTTGAAATGTTTTCAAGGCTTACGAAAAAATTATCAGAGGAAGAAAAAATGGAAATCCTCCTCCGTAATATTCGTCCTTGCTATTCAGTTTTTGTTGCTTTAAAAGATATAGATTCAATTGATTCTTTTATCGCTGCTTGTCAAAACTATGAGCATTATAAAGACCGTAATAGGAATTTTAAGAACCTGAACCTAATGACATTATTCCTGAACTTTCTTACAAACCTAAAAATTCTAATCATAATTCTTTGCCTAAGCCAGAGTTTGTGCAATTGTCCGAACCTACCGGGCTTACTCCTCATGTAAAAACGAATAATTTGAAATCACCAGATAGTAAACCTAACTTTAGTACTGAAAATACACACTTCGGTACTAGCAAAAATTTTGCAACTCATGCCTTAACTCCTAAATTTCAACCCAATTCATTTTGTGTTCGATGTCGGGTTAACGGTCACTCTTTGAGCACTTGCGATAAGCCTCACTATTTAATTTGCTTTAAATGTGGCCTTAAAGGTTTCAAAGCTTTGGACTGTCCCAAATGTAAACAAAATTCTACTTCCTATACTTCTACTCAGGCAAAAAAACTAGTAACTGACTTGGATAAAGCCTCACAATATTTTGATTTAGATGATTGGAAAAATTGGCTCAAAACACTAAAACACTTTTTCCAAAGTTATAAAACGTCTTCTGTATATTATAACAATGAAAAAGATTTCAATAGACCTTTCATTAACGTTTCGATTTCTGACGTCGGTTTTACTGCACTACTTGATAGCGGGAGTTCGATTACAATTCTTGGGAACAATTCCCACCTAAAAATTTTAGACCTTGGTTTTTCTTTATCCAAGTCGGACTTTATTTCCGTAAATACTGCAAGTAAGCAGTCTATTAAATCAATTGGTTATTTTATTTTACCTTTTACTTTTAATAACCAAACTAAACTTATAAAAGCTTATGTATTTCCTGATATTTATCCATCTATGATTCTTGGTGTCGATTTTTGGCGAGAATTCAACTTAGTTCCAAAACTTTTATCTTCTGCTTTTACTTTAGATGAAACGCCCCGTAATATAAACACTATTGAAAAACAAATCTTGCCTTATGAGAACCTTACTTCTCAGCAAAAAATTATTGCTGATAATTTCTCGTTTTAGAGATATCTCTTTTGAAGCTAGAGATCAACTTGGTCGCACTGATTTAATTTGCCATCGAATAGACACTGGTGATTCCTTACCAATAAAACAGAGATGCTATCGACTCTCCCCAGAGAAGCAAAAAGCTCTCGTGGAGGAGGTGGATAAAATGATAGAGCTCAATGTTATTGAAAAATGTGAAAGCCCTTGGCTATCGCCTGTCTTAATAACTCCAAAAAAGAATGGTGAATGGAGATTTTGTGTAGATAGTAGGAAACTTAACTCAGTCACCCGTAGGGATGCCTATAGTCTACCTTTTGTCAATGAAATTCTTGACCATCTCAATAACGCAAAATTTTTGACAAGTATTGACATTGCTAAGGCTTTCTGGGAAATTCCCCTACATCCTGACGATCGCGATAAGACCGCTTTCTATGTTCCTGGTAGAGGAATGTACAGATTTGTCGTCATGCCCTTTGGTCTCACTAACGCTCCTGCTACTCAGCAGAGACTCATGGACATTTTGTTCACTCCGGAGTTCGATAATAAGGTGTTTTGTTACCTAGATGACATTATAATTGTCAGTTTGACATTTGAAGAGCATATCTCATTGCTCGTTAAAGTTCTTGAAAAACTAACACTAGCTAAACTTACGATTAACTTTGAAAAGAGCCAATTCTTTAAAAAAGAGCTTAATTACCTAGGCTACATTGTAGATGAAAATGGTCTACGTGCCGACCCTAGCAAAATCCAGGCTATAATAGATTTTCCAACCCCTAGTTCTCGCAAAGAACTTCGAAAATTCTTAGGAACATGCAGCTGGTTTCGCAGATTCATTCCTAACTTTAGCACAATTGCTACTCCTCTTAACAAATTAACTTCTTGTGGAAAAAACGCTCCTAAATTTTCTTGGAATTCGGAGGCAAACGCCTCATTCTTAAAACTAAAAGAACATTTAGTCACTACTCCAATTTTAGCTTGTCCTGATTTTGATAAACCATTTTCTGTACACTGTGATGCATCCAATTCTGGAATCGGTGCCATGCTTACTCAAATTCGTGATGACAAGGAAGTTGTCATAGCCTACATGAGTAAATCTCTTAATAAAAATGAGAGAAATTACTCTACTACTGAAAGAGAAACATTAGCTGTCATTACTGCTTTGGAACATTGGCGTTGCTATCTCGATAATGGAAAACCTTTTACTGTCTATACTGATCATGCCGCTTTAAAATGGTTTTTGAGCTTAACCAACCCTTCGGGTAGATTAGCACGATGGTCTCTCCGTCTTTCATGTTTTAATTTCACACTTAAACATAAGAAGGGCAAGGACAATCTGGTCCCTGACCTTTTATCCCGCTCTAAACCAGATGAGATCATGAATCATAATGTGGCTCCAATCTCCGATACACCAATCTCTTCTGATTTAGAACAGTACAATAAATTATTGTATAACTGTCGTAATGATCCTACTAGTTTTCCGAATTACGTAATTAAAAACAATAAATTATTTCGACGCACTTATACTCCACACTCCTTAACTGAAGACTTCATTTGGAAAGAAGTTCCGACTCCAGATAGACGAGAAACCTTAATTAGCAACGCTCATGGTTCCTCTACCGATCCACATATGGGAATCTTTAAAACATATAAAAAAATTTCTTTGCTTTATTATTGGTCCGGAATGTTTAAAGAAATTGCAAAATATGTTTCTAATTGTGAAAAATGTTTGTCCTACAAACATACAAATCATTCACCGTATGGCCCAATGGGCAAACCTAAAATTTGTTCTAGACCTTTTCAATGTATTTCTTTAGACTTAATGGGTCCACTTCCTATGACTAGAAGAAGAAACCAATATATTCTTGTCATAAATTGTCTTTTCACAAAATATACCATGATTTTTCCATTGAAACGTGCAATAACGTCTAATATCATAAGCAATCTCGAAAATTATGTTTTCCTAGTCCATGGGGTACCACAAACTATAATAATGGACAACGGTCCTCAATTCCAATCGCATGAATTCAATACTTTCCTTAAACGCTATAAAATACCGCACATTTCTTTTACACCGCATTACTGTCCGCAAGTCAATACCACAGAGAGATATAATAAAACTATTATAACCGCTCTCGCATCTCTTGTTGGTGATGATCATAGGTCGTGGGATATCCACTTACCTAAAGTTCAATCCGTAATGAACAGCTCCGTAAATGCTGTCACCGGTTTTACTCCAAATGTTCTTGTTTATGGCCGTGAACTTATAACTTGTGGCTCCATATACTCACAGGGCTATAATGTAGATGAAATGACTTTCCTACCTCGTGACATATACGCTAGTAATATAGGTCTCTTGTCTTCAATTTTTGATAAAGTTCAAGTTTCTCTTCATATAGCCCACACTAAAAACTTAAATCGGTATAACTTAAGACACTCATTTAAAGAATTTAATGTAGGCGATATGGTATGGCGTAAAAATTACACTTTAAGTAACGCTGGTGCATACTATAGTGCTAAACTAGCACCAAAATATCTAAAATGTAAAGTGGTGGAGAAACTTTCGCCACTAGTTTACATACTAGAGGATTCTTTTGGATGTCGTGGCAAATGGCACGTCAAGGATTTTAAAATCTAAAATTTTTTTTTCACCTTTTTTTTATTATGTATTTCACTTTTATTATTCACTTCACTTTTTTTTTTTTCACTGTATATTTTTTTCTTTCGTTTACGTTGTAAATAATTCCATATTAATTTCAACATATAGTTATGGAAGTACTTACATCGTGACAGTTTGGCACTTCCATTTTTTTTTTATCGTCCATGGTAGGTCGGGACAATTTTTATTTCCCATGTTTTTATTCCACGCTGCTTGTATGTATTTAGGTATTAGGTGGGTATTAGGTATACACTCTGACCATAACCATAAATACTTACAAACACTGTCGATACTATTAAGCACTTTATGTTTTCTTTTTATTCACTTTTTTTTCAATTTGTTTAATAAATGTATGAAAAATATTTTTATAATATATAACTCATGTAAATATTGTTCATACACTTCATTTCGTCACATACACATTGAATCCAACTTTCGTGACTGAATTTTGGCCATATCAGTCCGATATATTTTTATTGTTTGCACATCTTTTATAACTGACGACATTGACGACTGACAATATGTTTTGTACGATGACGTTCACTTATACTGGTGCTCTTTCATGACCTCAGTCAAAAACTTTTGACTAGAGACCTTCTCTAAACATGTCTTTAAACTTGAGCTTAGAGAAAACCTCTTCTTTAGTCATGTTACCTTTTGAAGACACTAACTGGTCTTCACATTTTTGAGTCACCAAAAAGTGACTTAAATGCGTTTAGTTAAAATATTTATTAATCGGGTCTTAAGAAATGGAGCGGATGACAACTCCTCAAAAATAAGCCGTATTGTCATATATAATTCCGGGATACTTTTTTGGAGTTTGTGTCATAGGCGGTGAACCCTACTCCTTCTTTTGCTAGACATGTATGATTGCGAGACGTATGAATGTATATTTCGAAAGGGAAGATCGTATCCAATTCAACCTCAAAATTTTCTCCGAGGCGAAAATTTTTCTGGGGCGGTGGGAAAATGTCAGGTTGCTTCGCGCTGACGGAAAGTCGCGAGACTTACGAATAAAATGTTCACTTCATAAATGTAAATAAAAGACAAAACTCTCATACTCTACATTTAAGTCTACTAATTCTTTATTGTAACTAGGTAGGAAAATATAATATTATTACCTTGTCTTTTCACATGTCGATCTTGTAAATATGCACAAATTCTTGTAACACTTTTGATTCACGAATGTTTGTAAAGCACTAACTGATTATTTATTTGAACTTCACTTTGTATAACGCTATTGTTCACAAGCGATAAATATTTGTAATATTTATTAGTCCTTTATTGTATTTTTCTATATTTTCTTATTATAATTGTTAGCGTCCGACATTTGATCTCAATATTGTAGCTCAATGCCTACGTGACTGACAAATGTCATATAATTATTTTATTGTTCAAAAATCTTTCGCTTGACAGCTATGTAGTTGTCTATTGTTATGGCCAGTATAAAAGCGGACCAGGGTCATTAGGAAGCCAGTCTACTACCAGCTCTGGTAGAGAATACAAACAGCTTAAGGAGTATCTAAGCTCCTGTGCTAGTTTTGGACTGGTCTACCACCAGCCATCGTAAAGAAGAGTTGCTGCTCAAGTACGTAGGGGACAACTGGCCGCCTAAAGTCGAGTGCCCTACACGCCCACTTGGACTGCGTGTCTCCGTCTGCTACGGATTCTCGAGCCTCGCCTGCATACTGCTGTCGTCGGGGTGTTCCTGAGCCCGCCTACGTGTCTGCTGAGCTGCCTACCAGTCCGCTGAGCCACCTACGTGACCGCTGAGCTGCCTACCAGTCCGCTGCTGAGCTGACTACCTGTCCGGCTGAGCTGCCATTCGCTCCCACGTCCTACCCTGGCCAGGCTAGATCTTGTTATATTTAGTTGTACATAGTTTTACCTTTTAGGCTAATTTAGTTACATAAGTCCTGTCGTGCCCTCCTAATATTATTCCTCCCTACCTCTGCCTTTTCTTGTTTCCGTTTTCTCTTGTAAATATACCGTGTTAATTATCTCACTTGTTTTCTTTTAGCTTCCTCCTCTCTTTTTTTGTACGAAGCCTTCCGCTTCGCGACATACTCATATACGTATCCATACTAATATTATAAATGGGAAAGTGTGTGTGTGTGTGTTTGTTTGTCCGTCTTTCACGGCAAAACGGAGCGACGGATTGTAGTGATTTTTTAAGTGGAGATAGTTGAACGGATGGAGAGTGACATAGGCTACTTTTTGTCTCTTTCTAACCCCCCACTTCCCTAAAATGGGGGGTGGAAGTTTGTATGAAGCATTCCGAAATTTTCAAGGTAGAAAGCTAAAAATTGGTATGCGAACTATTTGTGACTAACAAAAAAATCGTGCATCATTTTTTTTTTGGAAATCTGCCCCCAACCCCTTAAAAGAGGGGGTGAAATTTTATATGGGACTTTTTGCAGTTTTCAAGGTAGGAAGCATTGATTTACTATACCAAACGTAGATAGAGCACTTCATACAAAAACGCGCTTGAAATCTGTCACCTAATCGACTATACATTTGTACGCTGTTAAATAGGTAGTTGAATATGCACACCCGAATTAAAATTATCATAAAGAAAGTACCGTATTTATCGAATTCAACCTTATTCTTTATTATTACGGCAACTATTTGAAGTACAACCGTGTGCAGTTACATCATTTCATACCTAGCCACATTAAATTTGACGTTTTATTAATTGCTACAAGAAAATATCAACTTTATACTCTCAAACATAATGCTCAAAATTGCTTATCGCGTTGTCGCTCCAACGCATGAAACGAGGCCCGATTGGCAGTTCTTCACCGGCCCACTTTTTGAACGTTCATGCGTTATCTACGTTTGGTAGTAAATCATTGGTAGGAGGCTAAAAATCGGTACACAGACTCTTTGTTACCAACGAAAAATACCTGCCTTATTTTTTTTTAAATCTTCGGTGTTACCCCGAATTTGACGCGAGCGAAGCCGCGGGCAAAAGCTAGTATTACAATAAAAACACACTACATATTTTTAGTTCAATCCAGGACGAGCATGTGTACCCTAATAGGCTAGACCTAGTTTAGGTATTTAAGTTTAAATGTGTAATGTATAAAAGTATGTTTTGGTCAATAAAATGATGATGATGATTATTACTATACGAGTCAGTTTTTTTCCTTTTTAGCTACGGGGCCCTAAAAACAAACCTCCAGTCCCCAATTTACCCTTAATGGGTTGATTTTTTGACAAGGCTTTAACATATTATGTTAACTGATATCTAATTATCAAAATATCTTAAATACAAATTTTCATGGTTCTAGCTTTAAAGAACTAGCCAAGCGCGAGTCGGATTCGCCCATGAAGGGTTCCGTAGGATTTATGACGTATTAAAAAAAATACTTACTAGATCTCGTTCAAACCAATTTTCGGTGGAAGTTTGCATGGTAATGTACATCATATATTTTTTTTAGTTTTATCATTCTCTTATTTTAGAAGTTACAGGGGGGGGGGGGGGGGACACATTTTATCACTTTGGAAGTGTCTCGCGCAAACTATTCAGTTTAGAAAAAAATGATATTAGAAACCTCAATATGATTTTTGAAGACCTATCCATAGATACCCCACACGTATGGGTTTGATGAAAAAAAATTTTAGAGTTTCCATTCTATGTATGGGGAGCCCCCAAAATTTATTGCTTTTTTCTATTTTTGTGTGAAAATCTTAATGCGGTTCACAGAATACATCTGCTTACCAAGTTTCAACAGTGTAGTTCTTATAGTTTCAGAGAAAAGTGGCTGTGACATAC
Source organism: Schoenobius gigantellus (assembly GCA_963935595.1). NCBI lineage: Eukaryota > Metazoa > Arthropoda > Insecta > Lepidoptera > Crambidae > Schoenobius > Schoenobius gigantellus. The sequence goes on from OZ012542.1 coordinate 25,658,125, forward strand.
GGACGGACAGACAGACAGAGAAACTTTTTTCCATTTGGCTACGGAACCCTAAAAATGACGGCCTACCCACCATACAAACTTTCAATCCCTTTAAAGATTGAATTTCATTCTTAGCTGACATGTTTAATTAAAACTACCTTCTTTAGATATATGTATTTAGTAAAAAAAATATGTCAATTTGGCTTCTGATTAATGTAACAACCCTTCTTTTCTTTCATACACTGTAAGGGATGTTGCGGATATTCGCATCCGCATCCGCAAATGCGGAGCTTCCGCATGGATTTGGACATCTGCATCCGCATCCGCATCCGCAATAATCAATGCGGATGAACATGCGGATGCGGATGTAAGGCAAGTTGTGACAGGAATGTAATTGGGCGAATGGCACGTGCCATTCGCACTTGATATTAACTAATGGGAACGAAGAAATTGGTGACAAGATCCAACGCGTTTGCTGTGGTGCATCATTTGTTTCTTTGTAAATAAATTATTACGTGTATGTTTGCGCTAGTGTTGCTGAATATATTTATCAACCGTTAAATTTAACTAATAAAAAAAATTAACACATATATTCGATAAATATTTTTGACCATATCGAATAAAAATATTCATTCAAGTCAAATTGATTTTAACGCGAGTAATATTTATTCGTATATAGATAAATGTAACTAACTGATAAAATTATCGTAATGAATATTTTTAATCACAGACCGAAATAATAAAAATATTGAGCGCCACGGTGCTAATAAAAATATATAATAATAATATAATATGCTTATTTAACTAGTTGATTTCAGTCTCCCGTAAAAACCTTAGGTAAACCTTAGGCTCATAAGTTTAAAGCTCAAATTTGTATGCAACAAAATATAACACGAATGGCGGGCCGCACCATACGATAAATTCGTGTAAGTGCAATGGATATATTAATAAAATACTGTCTCGCTTTCATGCGACGCACGAGGCTGCGTTTTTAGGTATTCTCTATCAGGTTAGGTTAAGGAAGAAATTTGAAATATAGCTTGGATCGGTTTCTACGATGTTTTCGCCGGACGTTGACACTTTCATGTGCGACTATAAGTCGTGAAGCAAAGGCATCTTTGGAATTTTGTAGTCTACCGAACTGCTGATAATTTCAAGGTATCGAATTCGCTTGGATTAGATAGTTTATTTATTTTGATCTGCGCAACGAATTTCTTTTCGTTAGGTAAGTATTATTTGTTGTTTATAGTTGTTACTTATATGATTGCGGGTCGATTTAAGTGCTAACTTATACACTTTAAGTGATTTTATTACGGACATTTATTTGTGAGGGAGGCAAAATTATCTACGTTTAAAAATGCCGAAACGTAATACTGAAATTTGGGAACATTTTGAAAAGTGTACAGCCGGTAATAAAGTGGCCTAGCTATTAAATATATTTTTTCTATTTCCATCAAATTATCAAAAAAGTCTGTAAAAGTATGAAGGAAAGTTCATTGAATAGCTATTATGTAGGTATTTATTCTGTGTTGAATCAGCGTGAATAAATCAACTTGAGAAAAATATTCAGATATTGGTGTCGATTCAGACACACAACAAAATTAAAACTAAAAATTAAAATAAACTAATTTGACAGGTCTAAAAATAAAGCCATCACTTTTATTTCTTTAGAGAAAAAGAAAGATGGCGATAATTTTAATCCTGTCAAATTAGTTTAGTGAAATTAAGTTGTGTGTCTGAATCGACACCATTGTATTTGAATGAAAATATTAACTGATATTTTCAACCATTAAAAGTATCTGATATATTTATTCAACTATTAACTTTTTACTAATATTTTTTTCAACCATTAATGCCACCTCTAGTTTGCGCTGTGGAATACTTATCGTTTATCCACTCCACCAGGCAGTGTTCTTAGCGAACAATTATTTAGTAGCGCGGGTTTACTTGATTTATGAACCTTTGCGTAACCGGCTTGAATCAGAAAGGGGGCAATATTACTTTTTTTAAGTATAATGTTCCTATTTTTTTAACTTCATTTACTAATTGTAATTAATAAAAATGTTAATAATTACCCTATCATTATTTTAATTCTTAATTCATATACTTTTTTCTATAACTTCTTAAACATCCGCATCCGCATTCGCATCCGCGGATGTGAGCCTTCAAAAATCCGCATCCGCATTCACATCCGCGGATGCGAAAAAATCGGCATCCGCAACATCCCTGCACTGTAGTACCGAAGAATATGTTGGAAATATTCGTAATATTAAGATATTTTCCAGACTTTGCAGATATGAATTAACGATACTACAATATGGACTTTTGTACTGAAATAGTACACTGTTACCCTAGGGGTGAAAGTAACTTATTTAGTCCCGAGACGGGATTTATTGGCGCCCGAGTGTAGTAAGGGCGCCAATAGTTCGAGGGACTAAACAAGTCTTTAACCCGAGGTAAACACTGTGCTTATCATTACGAATACAAGAAAAATGAATTCGCTAAAGAAAAAATGAGTGAATTTTATTTTACACTAGTGGGCAGCAGACGTTGTCCTGCCCGATTACAGCGCCACCTACTGGGTCCAACTGTACTTTTAAACCTTACCTAGACCTATTCAAACATACACCGAAAATTTCGTAGGAATCTATCGAGCTGTTTCAGAGTTTTTGTGAGACAAACATACAGCGTTTCATTCTTATAAATATAAGAAGAAGAAGAAAGAAGACGAAAGAAGAAGAAGAAGAAGATGCTGTAACTATAAAAGACATACAAAACATACAATATGTCTAATATAGATTGCTTTTTCTTTAAAAAGTCGATGGTTAATTCTTACCCCGTGTTTGGGACTAGAATTACAGCTTTGGGTTAAGTATTAACTTTCTATATGAAAATATGTTTTACTAGCTGTGCCCGCAAACTACGTTTCGCCTTAATTTATTTTCTCCCGACATCTTCAACAAATATGGTTAATGTACTCAGAAATAAATACAAAAACTTAACAAATTATATACTAAAACCTTCCTCGAGAATCACGCTATCGAGTGGTGAACACCGCTTGAAAATCGGTGCAGTAGTTTTTGAGTTTATCGTGAACAGACAGACAGACAGACGCGGCGGGGGGCTTTGTTTTTTATAATATGTAAGGATTAATAAGAGTGCGTTCTATACAAATGAGTATTAAATATTTTTTTTTATATCAATTGACATTATACTACGAAAAATCAAAACATGAACAAAAACAAATAATTTCTTAAACTATTATAGATAATAATCAACGTTATTTGGTCACATTTTCTTAAGATTAATCTCCATCATATATGTAATCAGTTGTGACTACTATGCTAAAAATTAAACAATTTGACACACAACTTATAAGTCATCATTGATGAGGTAGAAAATGTCACATTAGTATTAACATATTAATACTAACCCTGTCGATTTGTAATGTTATCCCCAAAAGTACATTCTTAGTTTTAAATACTTAACATATAAAAATATTTGTTGAAAAATTGATTAAATGATTAAATGATTAAAGCATCATTAGGTATGAAATATACTTTTAGGAAAACAAAAAACATAATCATAATGTCGTATATTTTGAGCGTAATTCAAAAAAATTAAATTGAAAAATGTTCGTTATGTACATAATAAAGTGGTCCGTTACACAACGTAGTCGCACGACGCGCGGTGCGCAACTGAACTGAACTGATGAACTGACCAATCCCGAGCAGGGTTGGATTCAGACCCTCACAAAATTATTGTCTATGGAAATGAAAAATATACTACTTGTCAAAAATTATACTACGTTCCGTATTTTTTGGCGAAATGAGTCATTGGCAATGGCAAAAGCAAAATGGAGAGATTCAATCAGTGGCGTACCCCCCCCCCCCCCCCCCCCCCCCGGTCGAGTGCCGACTAAACGAGAAAGATAGTAAAACACTATGCAAGGAATCCCCGGTTGGAGCTTGTTAAATAATAAAAAGGAGAATGATCGAACCAAGAAAAGTTGTCAATCGAGCTGAGGGTAACATTATGGTACGTTCGCGTAGTATCCTGATCCATTACGATACTACATACTACACATCATGAAATAATGGTACAAATAGTATAATTATACTACGAAATCCAACCCTGATCCCGAGTCATGTGGCGTGATTTATACGACGTTTTAAAACAAAATGCTGGCTTTAGTACGTGTAGTTTTAGAGAAATTCGCTTCTTCAAACTTACCCCTGTTAATTGTGGCCCCGGCCTCCCCTACATCATCATCATCACAGCCCATATACGTCCCCACCGAGGGGCTCGAGCCTACCCTATGTTAGGGTGATTAGGCCTTAGTCAACCACGCTGGCTCAGTGCGGATTGGTCGACTTCACATACATCATTGAATTTCTTCGCAGATGTATGCAGGTTGCCTGACGATGTTTTCCTTCACCGTAGGAGCGTCAGACAAATGTACATATGAAATTCGAAACGAAAAACACATTGGTACATGGCGGGTCTCGAACCCCGACCCCCCGATTGGAAGGCAAGTGCCGAGTCCACTGCGCCACCGACGCTCTTACATTTCCCCTACATATATTTAAATAATTAAAAATAACAGAACAGAGTTTTGTATTTGTCATTTGCACAGCTGACGTTATTATCCTGTCCTTGTTTAAATGTAATGATAGATAATAGCGGTATCAATATTTGTATAGTTATAGAAATATAATGCAGTCCACAAAAATATTATTGTTTACTTTTTATATCTACTTGATAATTTCAACCGCCTCCGTGGCCTAGTTATTGAGACTATCCGATGTTAATGTGAGGTTGGGGGATCCATTTAGAAGTTTTACTGCTTAAATTGCCTGGTGGTAGGGTTTCTGACCCTGCCGACGAGGTCGTGGATGTGTTCACTCGAGTTCCCATGACCTTGTCAGGCAGCGACGCGTCCCTTGTCGGCGTGTCTTCTTCAGATGAGGAGGATGCGGCGATAATGGACGTGCTCGCGCCAAGGCGTATGTGAGGGGAATCGGTGGGTTTTAGTCGGTAGGCCGCTGTTCCTGGCTGGCACGCTGCCCCCAGGGGCCGCGGAGAGTCCGACATAGCCCCGCGCCTTCCCAAGCGCGGGGTATGCGCAATGCATTTCCCACTGTTAAAAAAAAAAGGGTTTCTGACCCTGCTTGGGTTAACTATTATCGTTTCGGCAAGTTACCTAAAATTTTGGTGAACTTAAGTAAAAGGCCAATTTTTGTATTCCGACAATTTAAGGCAAAGTGCTCCCTACACTATGCTAAATTCAGTGCACTGCACTGCACAGTTGCAGTGTGCAGTGCACAGACAGATTAATTCTTTCATTAATTCCAAAGAAGCTAAAAAATTTGGACTTCCATAACAATTTTCATAGTCAAAATATCATTTTTTATGGATAGTGCAAAATTTTTTGTAGTTATTAGACATACTCGTATGTTCCTTGGGGAAGTTGTTCAGTTTCACAAGTAGGAGATAAAAAAAATTGACCTTTCGAGTTTCTTGCTTGTTCTTCTCGAGAAGGCTCTTCTAATTTCCGAACAGGTGTAGAGTCAACTTTTTTTTCATTCCTACTTGTATTTGCAGACATCTTGAGTATATTCAGGATATATGCACATACAAGGTTAATATGATTTCTTAAAATTAGATTGTTTTGCTTTGTTTTGAAGTCAATAAGTAAAGTAAAGTAAGTAAAGGTCTATGTTGAATAAAGATTTTTGAATTTGAATGTAGAATTGTGTTCTTTTTTTTCTGAAGCGGTTGCATTAGCTACATTCTGTATAAAATTAGATTAGCTTATAAATATTTATCGACTATATTACATATCGTCCATATAATTTATTTTAAAGTACAGTCGACATTAAGCTTTACACTTTCACTTCGAAAGCCGTCCCTATTACCAGCTACATAGGTCCAGGGACAAAAAAGCTGTAAAGTATGGCCAGCAGGCGTAGCACGGGCTGCCAAGACTGGACTCGAGTCACGCATTTTAACTCACAATTTCAGTGACATAATCTCTGTCTTAAAGAGTGGCACGGCGGCGCATATTTAGTGTGACTGACGTGATATAAATTTCTTGACGCTCGTCAAGGAATACGTATCACTGAGTTTTATCACAAATTTCTTGCGCTCCGACTGCTGTTACACCTTTCAAAGTATTAAAGCCCTTGCTACAACCACAGCAGTCGGAGCACAGGCACGTCAAGAAATTTGTGATAAAACTCTGTCACACGTGTTCCTTGACGAGCGTCAAGAAATTTTTATTACGTCTGTCACACTAAATACGTGCCACCGTGCTACTCTTTAAGACATAGAGATTATGTCACTGAAATTGTGAGATAATGCGTGACTCGAGTCCAGTCTTGGCAGGCCGCGCTACGCCTGCTGTTGTCGTATTTACAAGCACGACTTTGGGTGAGAGTTTTAAATCTGCCAGTACGCATTACTTTCCATATAGGGAGAAACAACTTTTCTCCAGATTACATATAGCTTTATACTTATATATGCTTGGCTAAACGAGTTAGTGTAACCTGTTATGACTGGAGAATTGCTATTTTCTTGCATGTTGCGGCATTTTTTCAAAGCGATATGTGTATATATACTTCGTAAGTTATTTATAACCGTACGGTTAATGATCTTCATAACATATAGTATTATGAAGATCATTTACCGTACGCTTAAATTCATATGAGTTCGATGAAGTTTCAACCTTATATTTTTAGCCTATGAATGACGAAATTTTACACAATATTGCGCCAGGTTGTTCAACTGGATGTTGATTTTAACTAACTGTATTAGTAATTAAACTTATGAAAAAATATATATTAATGAGCTGACATTAACGATTAATATCTAAGATCAAAAATGGAATGGAATGAATTAGACATGAATTGGATTCACGCATCGAGGGTTCCGTATAAACTTATCAAAGTATAAAAGTTCCTAACTATGTATATATTTACGGTTTCCAGATTTTTCTCTAAACATGTGCTACAAGGCCTTGCTTCGGGGCGAATCCCATAATTCTAGGTCAACGGGAAGTAACGTATAGATTTGATTTCCTTGTGAAATCGCAAAATTTTATAGAATATGCGACATTAACGATCATATCTTTTGATCGCGTTGACTTACAAGCTTTATACTAGTGAAAATCTGTTTGCTGATATAGATAGGCGGCAGTTTGTCGAAGTTTGTCGGACAAGTATGAGTTTTCATTCATCATTCAATTTTTTCTACTAGTTTTATTTAAATGTTTACTTGCGTTGATATACGGAGTGGGTGGAAAGGACAACAACTTTTAACATGAAACAATGAATTCGTAATAAACTTTATGGGTGCTTTATACAAAAATTATTATTTTCAGCATAGGTATACATATAACAAACAAAACCTCATAAAACTTACTTTGCATGCACTTATTTAAATCGATTTTTTTAAAGAAAGTTTGTACGCGGCTGTACATTACTTCATAAAGATAGACAAGGAGACCAGATGCCAAATGTTGCTTAAATAGTACATTTAAAAAATATCAATCACTCATCGACTGTTACATCACTGAATTCAATTAACTATTTTACATTAACTTCTTATTGTAAGTGTAAAATGTAGTAAATGTCTCTACACCTTAGGATGCTGTGAGTGCTGATGATATTGTCAGAAAGAAATAAATGTAATGTCACTTGTCGTAGTCTTTATTCAACACTGAGGCTAATAATAAACGGCATTTGATTTTATGCTTAACAAGGTCAATATCGCCGGTGTAAACTGTCGACATAGCTTATTTACTATACAATTACAAATGTACGGATTTACTCGTACATATTGCCAACACAAGAAAAGATAAAAAGTCATTTAAAACAAATATTCTATGAATCCAATAAAAACAGCTATTACTACTATAATTGTATTTTATACTAATATATGCTAATAATACGAGTATACTACTGATCTTCTCTTCTGAACTTGGCATCCTCGTCATCCAATGCACTAAAGATGTCGTTGTCTGAGATAAGTAGTTGTTGTTTTTAAATGCAGGTCATTTCTTTAATTGATGCGTAATGTTTACGATCTATTGTCATATTGCGCGTGTAAGCAATGTCTCGGTAACTTGATCACCGTGCTTTATTATTTTCAAGTTGTAATTAATTGTCATTTACTAGTTTTGACGCGCAGCTATGTTTGTTGAATTATTATATTTTGGTTAATTCTCAATGTTACTGTCTTCTTAATCTTAATGCTTCGCTAATTAGATGTAATTTTATTCTATATAATAAGTGGACGATTATGACTTATTTATATTCTTCGTTAACTGGTAAAAGTACCAACTTGTTTACTGGTCGTTTTATGGTGTTATTCTGCACCTTTAACGAGACCACTCTAACATATCCGTCCTTTCCAGGAAACAGTTCTTGTACGCGGCCTAGAGCCCACTTGCCAGGCGGAGCGTTGTCTTCTTTTATGAGGACGATATCATTAATTTGCAGATTTTCACAGGGAATGCGCCATTTTGTCCTATTTTGCAGTTGTGCCAAGTAATCTATAGACCATCTCTTCCAGAATTGCTTGTTAAGTGACTGAACTAGTTGCCATCTTGTTGCTAAATTTACATTGTCTGGGTCGGTTTGAGGTCTGGATAAAATGGATCCACCGATTAAGAAATGTCCTGGTGTTAAGTAAGTGCTGTTTGGGTCTTCTGTAATCTGGCATAAGGGTCTTGAGTTGAGGCAGGCTTCTATTTGATGCAGTAGAGTAGTAAATTCCTCGAATGTTAATCGCTGTTCTCCGAGGACCCGTCTTAGATGATGTTTAAAGCTCTTTACTGCAGCTTCCCAAAGCCCTCCTGCGTTTGGCCATGCAGGTGCATTGAAATGCCAGGTGATGTCCATGTCAGCAATGCTGTAACAAGAAGACTCCTTAATGACCCTGAGGATCTCTTTATACTCCTTACGTAACAGTTTTGCGGCACCAACAAAATTTGTCCCGTTGTCACTATAGATGTTCGCGGGAGTGCCTCGGCGTGAGCACATTCTATTAAATGCGCCAAGAAATGCTGATGTACTCATGTCAGAGACCAGTTCAAGGTGTATGGCCTTTGTTGTCATACATACAAACACTGCAACATATCCCTTTGTTGTTCTCACTCCACGGCCTTTATTTAATTTCAGTTCAACATGACCCGTATAGTCAACACCAACATTAGTGAACGGGCGTGATGGGGTTACCCGAACTTGAGGTAAGTCCGCCATGATCGGTTGTTGCTTCGTTTGACTGTACCGTTGACATTGGATGCAAAATTTTAATACCTTTTTTACAGTTTTCATTCCACTTACTATCCAATATTTTTCTCTAATATATGTCAGGGTCAATCTTGGACCGCCATGTAACGTGATTATATGAGCTTGACGGATTATAAGATCTGTGAAGCGACTTCCTGATTTCAATAAGATGGGATGCTTTGTTGAGAATGTAATGTCGGAATTTCTGAGTCGCCCACCTACTCTCAAAATGCCTTGACTGTCAACAAATGGGCTTAAACTGGCAATCTTGCTTTTCTTATGCACAATTCCTTTATTGCGAAGGTCAATTAACTCAGATGTAAAATCTTGAGATTGAATTGCTCTAATTATTAAATTGTATGCGTTTTGAATTTCAGCCGATGTTAATGAATTGCCACGCTCGAAGTTATGCTTATTTCGCAAACGTGCAATAAAACGTGACACCCAGGCGATCGTCTTCACTGCCTTTATTATGCTGCTATATTTATTAATTACTTCATTAATGATTGTCATTGAACTGTTATTTTGATGTAAAGCTGTATATACAACTGCCTTTTTGATCTCAATTGTTGGTGTTTCATATGTTTGTTTTGTCATAAGATTTTCGTCGAAATTTATAAGCCATTCTGGGCCCTTCCACCACAATGAATTTTTTATTAATATGTCTGACGTCATTCCTCGCGTCGCACAGTCCGCTGCATTTTCTTCAGATCGAACATGGTGCCAGGAAGACGGTGGGACCGTGTCTGTTATTTGCTGCACTCTATTGGCTACGAATTGCTTCCACCTTGTTTTATCTCCATGTATCCATCCAAGAACTATCATAGAATCAGTCCATGTAAATACGCGCACATTTTCGTTTGGAAAACATGCCAATAACTTTTTAATTAATTGTGTCAACAGTAGTGCACCAAGTAGCTCCATTCTTGGTAACGTAATTGGTTTTTTACGGGGCGCTAGTTTAGTCTTTGCAGCAACAAGCGTCGACGTGTATGCGCCTTTATGATTCTTCGCAACAATGTAGACGGCGCATGAGTACGCGCGTTCTGAAGCATCACAAAAACCATGTATGACATATTTTTGTTGCGTATCTCCAATATATCTTTGTATAATGAATTTGTCAATATTTTGTATATCTTTCCTTATTGATGACCATTCTTCTTGTAATTTATCAGGTAGGGATTCATCCCATGATATGTCATATGTCCAAACCCTTTGAAAGAGTATCTTTGCTTTTATCGTGAGAGGTGATAGCCAGCCCAGTGGGTCAAATAGCTGAGATATTTCGGAGAGCATTTGCCTTTTAGATGTAGGTTGTTTGATGACAGCAAGATTGTATTTAAATGAAAATGTGTCTGTGTTTGGATTCCATCTAAGTCCGAGCGTTTTTCTGGATTCCGAGTCCTTAAAGTCATAATAAGACGTATCTCTTTGTTCTACCGGTAAATGTTTGAGTAGTTCTGGATTATTTGAAGCCCACTTCCGTATGTTCATACCTGCGTTTCTTAAAACTGCTATTAGCTGTTGTTGTAACTCTCTTGTCTTGTCAATTGTCATCTGTCCACTCATCAAGTCGTCTGTATAGAATGAGTCTTCTATAGCAGATGCTGCTAACGGGTATGTCTTAGTATTGTCCTGTGCGATTTGTTTGAGAGTTCTCATAGCGAGAAACGGAGCTGCCTTCATGCCGTACGTCACAGTTGTCAGCTGATATTCTTTAAGTGGCGAATGAGGGGATTTTCTCCATAGAATTCTTTGTAAGCCTTGGTCACATTCACGGATGAATATTTGTCGAAACATCTTCTCTATGTCGGCTGTAACTACATATTTATATTGTCTCCATTTTAGTAATAAACTTAATAAATTTTGCTGTAAGTTTGGTCCACGGTACATGAGATCATTAAGGCTGTATCCCGATGACGTCAGTGTTGATGCATTGAATACGACCCTTAGTGCTGTTGTACTGGAGTCCTTTACCACCCCATGGTGTGGGAGATAGCATACCGGGTTTTGATATGGTGTGACGTCAGACATGTGACCAAGTCTTTCATATTCTGACATAAATTCTTGATACCCCTGTAATAGATGCTCGTCTTTGCTCATGCGTTTCTCAAGTTGTAAAAATTGTGCTGCAGCTTTGGCCTTTGATGAACCCAGTTTATTGTGGAAGTCAGGTATCATGGGAAGTGCGACCTCGTATCGACCATCTTCTAAGCGTCTTGTTGTTGTTTGAAACAGTTCTTCACAATAAATGTCTTCGCTGCTCAGCGCATTGTTGTCAGGTATGTCTTCAAGTTCCCAATATTTTGTCAAGTCCGGTATATTATTTAATACGACGTGGCAGTTGAATGTCTTAATATTTCCCGACAAAATCCATCCAAGTCGGGTTTGTTGGGCTATTGGTGCTGTAAACGGACCTTTAATAAGGCCATTTTGTATTATGTCAGAATAGACACTTGCGTCTAAAAGAATGTCAATCGGTCTGGAGATATTGTACTCAGGATCTGCGAGTTGTAAGTGTTGTAAATGTGGCCAGGTTTGTTTTTCGAATGAAGCATTGGGTAAATTGTTGATGACATGCTTTATTACAAGAGCTTGCGTTTGGAAGGTGTACTCGTCATGGATTGATTGGCATTCCAATGTGACGACACCTTTACCCTGCTTTGATCCAAATCCGATTCCTGATACTGAGGCATGATATTGTCTTCGCTGCAGTCCTAACATCTGAGCTGCATTCTCTGAGATCAATGAGACCTGTGAGCCTTGATCTAGTAGGGCTCTCAAGGTTATGTATGTTTCATCAGCCGCCTTAACTCGAAGCGAGAGTGTGGTGAGTAAAATTTCTTCATCATGTGATGCTACGTAATTAATGCATTTTGACGATGTCGCTTTGTTTTCAATGTCAGCAGGTGTCGGGTTTGTAGTTATTTTCAGAGCCGCCTGATTCATTGACTCGTAATTGGAAGTCATAATGTCGTGTAAAATTGTATTATGAGCGGCATTGCATTGTCTGCATCTTTTTGTTGAATTGCATTTATTATTCGAATGATGAAACAAACAGTTATGACATACTTGCAAATTACTAAGTGTATTCAACTTTGCGTCCGGTGATAAATTTAGAAATTTCTTGCACATAAATAAATCATGTTCTAATGAGCAATAGGGGCATCTTCTTGTAAATGTAGGTACAGCTTGGAAATGCCTATGTGTCTGTTTATAGGGAATTTTGTTGTAAGAAGGCTTGAATACAGCATTTTGATTAGGTCTTGATGGTGTAGCAATCTCCTTCTCTCGTTCATGTAGAGGTTCGAGAGCAATAAACTTCTCTTCTATAAAGTTCATCAACTCATCAAATGACGGCAAATCCCGAGGTGATTTGCGAAACTCTTTGTAATTTTTATACGTCTCCGAGTCAAGTTTCTTCACAACGAGATGTACTAAGAGGGGATCCCAGGTTGTGGTATCAATGCCAAGGTTATTAATAGCATTTATACACTCCATTGTAGTGTCATATATCTTCTTCAACTCAAATGATGACTGTTTATGTATGACTGGCTGATTTAAAAATATTTCAATCTGCTTCGTGAATAAAACTTGTGGATTATTATAACGATGGAGAAGAATGTCCCACGCCGTGTCATAGTTATCTGCTGAAATGTTGAGATGCTGTATGAGTCTCTCGGCGTCACCCTTTATCTTGCTTTTAAGATGTTGCATCTTTTGTGTCTTGCTTAAACAGTTGTTACTATGTATCGTTTCAGTGAATAAATCACAGAAGGTGGGCCATTGAGTGTATTTTCCCGAGAATATCGGAATGTCTATCTGAGGTACTGACTGTTGAGCGTGACTGGTAGAAAATAATTTTCGATTAAGTGTTCTCTTCATGTCTCTATAAGATGTCTCAATCCGTTTGAATTCTCCGTCGTAAAATCCATCTTCACCTTGCAATAAATTGTCGATTTGTAAATGAAGTTCGTCAATAGTACGCCATCGGTATTGCATATTCTTGAGTTCGTCTTCGATTTCCCACTTTTCCGAGATGTTATTGACGTCAATATTCTCTATCAGTCGTTGCATAGCTCGGAAATTCGTACGCTGCTGTGAAAGCAGGTCTTCTATGCGAGTGGAGGTAGGCTTAATGTCTGTCTTACCTAATTCTATAACAGGAACATTAAATGTAGTTTCGGATGCAGGAAAAGGGTGAACATATGTCGAAATCAATGTCCTCGTAGTATCAAAGAACCTTTTAAACTCAACGAAAACATTTCTGGCAAAGTACTCATGGCTGTCGTCCTTGTACCGCTCTAGTTGAAGGTCGTTTTGTTCAAATTCACCCCACAAGTTGTCCAAGGCTTGCACACGCCGATTGATGTAGTCACTGTTTTTTCTAGATGAACTGTCCTTGCGAAAGTTGTTGTAAATTTTGTCAACCTCGCTGATGATTGCGTTTTGTCGGTTCAATAAGTCTTCCATGTTGGCCATGTCAATTAAGTATTTTTGGTACCTTGGTGCGGTATATGCGCCTTCTCAATTTGATTGGTGAGACCCGCTGGTGGGAGGCCAATCAAGCCGATTCGCTTCTGCACTAAGTACACAAATCACCAAGCTAACGCAAAATCTCTGCTTGTCACTGATTACACTAATCTTCAGTAGAATAACCCGAAACGCGTACCAATGATACGACCAAAAATGTCACACACGTGGTTATTTCCACGATCGCGAAAATGTTCGTATAAAAAATGTCCGATCACAAATGTCTTGATTTAATGTCGAAAAGCTCGAAGGACCATGTAAATGTAGTAAATGTCTCTACACCTTAGGATGCTGTGAGTGCTGATGATATTGTCAGAAAGAAATAAATGTAATGTCACTTGTCGTAGTCTTTATTCAACACTGAGGCTAATAATAAACGGCATTTGATTTTATGCTTAACAAGGTCAATATCGCCGGTGTAAACTGTCGACATAGCTTATTTACTATACAATTACAAATGTACGGATTTACTCGTACAGTAAGTAAATACATAAAACATAAAAAATAACGAAACCTCGCACATTTGGGACTCCAGGCTCCTAGACTATTTACCCAAGTAAAGAATTCTTTCGTTCTTTGGATTGAGGCGTCGACAAACTCTGAATTTTGTATCGACAAACTACCACCTATCTTTGTCAGTAAGCAGATTTTTGCTAGGTCGTTTCGTTCTCGAGATCCAGGTGGCCCGGCTGGGGTAACGTTTCTCTAGCCGGGCCACACATATCTTGGAAATGCGCATGTCTCAAACTGTGGAATTTGTTTGACAAACAATCGCTTCACTATTCCAGCAAACAGTTTTTCTCTACGTCGCTTTGTTTTCGAGATCCAGCTAGCTCAGTTGCAGCAACTTTGCTGCAGGTGAGCTCTGAAATGGTGGATCGACAAACTCTGAAACTTGTCCGACAAACTCTGAAACTTGTCCGCGAAAATCTGTTTACTGATATAGATAGGCCGTCTATCTATATCAGCAAACAGATTTTCGCTATGTCGTTTGGTTTTGGAGATCTGTGTGACCCGGCTGGGTTAACGTTACCCCAGCCGGGCCACACAGATCTCTGAAACGCGCAAGCGACAAACTCTGAAACTTGCCGACAAACTCTGACAAACTCTAGAAATTATAGCGACATACTCAAACAATCTATTTTTCACAGTTTTTTTTTGTGGCCCGGCTGGGGTCAGCCACACATATTTAATGAGAATAAAATCTTCACACTATGTAGCATCTATATCCTTGAAATTTGCGAATTTGTGAGGAACCGAAAATCAAGTTTTCAAAAATTATCTGAGTCTAGAGTTGAGAAACTATGACGATTTTGTTTGCCCATATGTAAATTCTCGGATCTTCAGGAAAAGTACTTATTTGTCTGTTATTCAGATATACACGGTGTTTCATAATAACCAATAAATGTGTAAATAATCAATTCTTTATCGAAAACTAATTATTAAAATGTGTTTACCCGTAATGCCATTCAACCCAAAATTTTCATGTAAATCATAGACATGATGATGATACTATGATATACGTGAACATTTTGGGTTGAATGATATTACGTGTAAACACATTTTAAGAATTAGTTTTAGATAAGGAATTGATTATTTATTGGTTATTATGAAACACCGTGTATAACAAAATACCTGCAAGGCTAAAAGATCTTCCCGACCGTAAGTTCACGAATTTCTTAAAGAAATGGCTTTTTGATAACGTATTTTATAACATAAATGAATACTTGTGTAACAATCACGAATGAAGGATATTGTTATTAATATGATGTGATATATACTGTATATGATGTGATATATAATGTGATACATACTTGAAATATAATTTTTTAAATATCAAAAAATATTGAATTGTATTGTAATTAAAAAAAGACAAAATTTTTGAAAATTTTATTAATGTGATTTGACTTGTATGTATGTTGTATGTTTTATTAATTTAATTTATAAAAACAAAATTTATCACTTACTAAGTATTGTTTGCCCGTTATGGGTAACTGTTATTACTGTGTCCTTGTAACTTCTAACAAACTGTAACAGTTATGCAATAAAATGTTCTTATTCTTATTCGTTCCGTTCCGAGGAGTTCAATAACAAACACTGTGACACGCACGAGGTATTTATATATTACATTTGTTGGATGTTACGAATTTATAAGGAAGTCGAGATGATAAGAAATAAGCACCGCGGAAACGTCGTTTCCTTTCGTTCGTTCTTATTTACATTAATTATAATGTTAATAAAATTTAGTATCTTCAAAAATAGCAACTCTATGAATTGATTCTTGAGTATTTATTTATTTATGGCGTGTGTATCTTGTTTCAAACAACAAGATCTAAACAACCTTAAACTCTAGCCAGGTGACTTCTGGTCAGCGCCGATGAATATGCGTCGTACACTAGTTCATGTTTCAAGTGCTTTTATTGATTTGACATTGTCATTGTCGATTCGATAAGTTGTTACACAATGCAATGGGATGAACAACGCCTTCGTATTTAATATGATAGGTATTGATCTATTTCAATATGGCTGTGTCGTTTTCCTCTTTAGTATGCTTATATATTATACACACCCATTGTCGTTGACCCATTGCCGTTGATGTCGTTTTAAGTAGGCATAAGGATGCAAGAAAAAATGAATATATTTCATGTCTTTTGTTACAAATAGAGATAGATAAGATATTAAGGTTGCAGTTTTCTTTGAGCGCTATAGTGGGTTATGGTATTAATCCATTGCAGTGCAAAATCCACGAGTTTTACCGTATGCTAGGTTATATTTTACAAATAAGATTATTTAAATCCACACTTTCTATTTTTAACCATGTTAAGAAAAAGAAATTAGTTATATAAAAGATTTCGAGGGCTTCGATCCTCGCCCAAGAAGAAATATTTTCTTTATTTGATTTTTCAGTTTATATTGCATTTTTAAATAACATGTAAAGTTCTATACCTATAAAATTTGTAAGTCTGCTTAATTCTAAACCAATTTTCCAAAAAATCGGTAAGGATTTCTAAATTGGATGTTGATACGTTAGTTACTAACAGTGAATAAAGACTACATTGGCTTAACAAAGTTCAAAATATATCAATACCGTTAAAGATTTCATCGGGGCTGGTAAGAGCTCGGTGGCCAACGCGCTATGCTGGAGTCGCGGGTTCGATTCCCGCAACCGAGACAGAATTTTTTCATTATTGATTTATTTTTACATTTTACAAGAAATAAGTTAAAAATACGCAAATCGTCGCTAGTACTGAATCGTTTCTAATTTGACTCCTAATAAAAGCAACTTTGTAAACACTGAATTCTGAACATCCCTAGATCCTTGAAAATGAAATATACCCCACTCCTAAACAAACAACATTGAACTAACCCATTCATACGAAAAAGTATGATTCCGTATTAGGTGCTGTAAAAAGTAATTAAATTTAGAATTTTCCGTATGTGTATAATGTTCATAATATGTTAAGAATTATGCTGTAAACCATTTCCTTATACTTGGGATTAACATCGTAAGGGCTGGTACCTTGGGGTGCGATGTCAGAACACCTCCTCGTGGTGCACCCTGGGCAACCCGGCAGATTTTCTGCCGCGGGCTAAGAGTCTGACAGCTGCCCCGTGGAGGGGGCGTGGTGTGGCCGGGCTTAACCCGGCGGGCCACTTCACGTGGCCATGTGGGGCGTCACCTCCCCTTCTTTTTGAAGATGGGGTTGTGTGTCGCCTGGGGACCCGCTCGCGGGTCATGGCGCATTGCGCCTTGTGCCGTTGCCCCTTTGATCGGGTTGGTGCGGGTCCTTGTTGAGCTTCGGCATGTCGTTGTTCCGAGTCGGTGCAAGCTCGTTGAGCTTCGGCGTGTCGTTGTTCCAAGGACTGAGGCTGACCCGATCAACGTGTGGCTTCGGCACACTTGTGCGGCCCCCATGAGGGGGGCGTGGGATGGCCGAGTGCTACTCGGCGGGCCACCTCGTGTGGCCACCGTGGCCGCTTTTTGCGGTGGGTCGGCGCTTTGGCGCCGCTGAGCTTCGGCTCGTGTGCGCGGCGGTGGATCCAGTGGGGTCTGCCGTCGGGCAAGCCCGTTACCCCGCACTGAGCGGGGCCGGGGGCCTGGCGCACTGAGCGTCGGGCCGCGTGGAAGAAAACCACAGTAAAAAATTACCACCCGGAGTATGTCCCGGGAACTCCTCTCCATCTCCATCTTGGAGAGGGCGTGAGGGGCCCGCCATTGGTGGGCAGGTGCCGCGGACGGGGTTATGGTCGGTCTGTAAGGGTTCCCACGACCTCGTTCGGCAGCGGCGCGTCCTTTGGACGTGGCTGCGCTAGGCGCCAAAGAGGGCATATCGAGGGGTTTAGTGGGTAGTCGCTCGCTGCGGAGTCCCACACACCCTTGCCCCTGCGGGGGCTTGGACGGTGCGCAAACGCATTCCCCTCGTGAAAAAAAAAAAAAAAAGGGCTGGTACCTTGTTTAAGAATCATAAATTAATTAATTGCTATGTCAAGGAGATCTTGATATATTAAATTTTGATTATTTCGTTATATTGTATAAATTATGATGTTGATTTTTATCCGGTATTATTCACGGCAGATGCTGACCAGCGCGACGGCGTGGGAGGCTGTCGCCTCCTTCTGCGAGGATGTGATCTCGCAGAAGGAGGCTGCGGAGCAGGCGCGAGAGGCTGGCCCTCTCGCCGTACCGCTCCGGCACGGTAATTATACTATTACCGTGACTCCGGCGCGGGCGGTTGGATAGGAGGAGGCGCGCGTTCCTGGACGCGCGCCACCAACTCCCTTAAGCAAGCTAGGGATGGAATGGCCCGGCCGGCCGACAACCGGTTGGGAGACACTTTTCTACTCCTGGCCTGGCCTGGTTTGAAGGGCAGTGAAATTACTGAGTACGAGTACCATGACCTTACATCTTATGTCACAAGTTGGCAACGTTTATTGAGGTTCTTGTGGAGTTGAAGATTGGCTGCGAATCTCACAAGAGCCACATGTACCTACTATAGGTGACTGTTGGCTGCCGTGGTGAGCGAAAGCCATCTGCGACGATTAGCATGCGTGGGACCGCTAGAACCCCGCAGTGCCGGAGCTATGACAGGAGCCTTGCATGCTGCATGCCTGCTTGCATGCCAGCTTGCGTGCCTGCTGCATGTCTGCATGCATGCTGAATGTCGGCATTCATGCAAAATAATATATATTAATATTATGACGTGTTTTTCTTTACACTAATCGTAAATTATAGTTTTTTTTTATTTAGTAAACTATTTCTTAATAAATAAGGTTCAAAAACAAAAGTAAATAATTTAAACATAAGAAAATGTGTTATACATAGCAAGCGTTTGCTTTTGAGGGTTCCGTAGCCAAATGGCAAAAAACGGAACCCTTATAGATTCGTCATGTCTGTCTGTCTGTCCGTCCGTATGTCACAGCCACTTTTCTCCGAAACTATAAGAACTACATTGTTGAAACTTGGTAAGTAAATGTATTCTGTGAACCGCATTAAGTTTTTCACACAAAAATAGAAAAAAAACAATAAATTTTGGGGGTATACATAGAAACTGAAACTCAATTTTTTTTTCATCAAACCCATACGTGTGGGGTATCTATGGATAGGTCTTCAAAAATCATATTGACGTTTCTAATATCATTTTTTTCTAAACTGAATAGTTTGCGCGAGAGACACGTCCTAAGTGGTAAAATGTGTGTCCCCCTCCCTGTAACTTCTAAAATAAGAGAATGATAAAACTAAAAAAAATATATGAATATATGATGAAAATTGGTTTGAACGAGATCTAGTAAGTAGTTTTTTTAATACGTCATAAATCCTACGGAACCCTTCCTAGGCGAGTCCAACGCGCGCTTGGCCGGTTTTTTTTTTAAATTATGGTGAATGATTTTGTTATCGATTTATGGATTTTGTCAGTTATGCTTTTTAAATGTATGTCTTTTAAATATTATGCCTTTGAATTATTATGGCAAACATAAATTAATCCTTTTGTTACTTATTCAAATTATGCCTATACCGGTCATATGATATTATGCGTTGTGAAGTTATAATATTAAGACTTATGGCAAGTGACGTTTGTGGCTATTAACATTATGCATTTTTAGTTTATGACGAAAAACGTTATTCGTTTCAATAGGTAACCGGGTTACCTATTGAAACGCATAACGTTTTTCAGAGCCGCGGGATCCAAGTCTGATCCGTGAGCCGCCTCACCCCTCCCTGCCTTCGCGGTTCTGAATAACACTCTAGGGGTAGGGCAGACAAGACTACGTGGAGTTGGGGTTAACTGAGTCGGTTTTAAAAAGTAGTAGTTTTTTTATAAATAGGTAATCCTTAATTATAAAGAGAAAAATAGATAGATAGAAACACTTTATTTTGCACAATTTCTTACAGGCTACAACACAATACATACACGAACAGCAAAATAGGCGGCCTTATCGCCGTAGGCGATCTCTGCCAGGCAACCTTTACTACGTACTTATCTACTACCTACGTACCTTAAAATACATTCCAGATTATGTCAAAGAAGATTTACGGATACCTATTTATACAGTTATGCTTTATAAAACTATGTCTTTATTGAGTTCTGCATAGTTAAATTATGTCAAGCCAAAATTATGGATATTAATAGTTGTGCGTAGTAAAATTATGCGTTTTAAAGTATGCTTAATAAAATTATGCCAAATCAAATTATACATTTAAAGATTATGATTGTTAATATTATGCCTTTCGACAATTCTGCATTATAATGTTTATGCCTATTGATGTGTTATGCCATATGATGTATGGCAATCGAAATTATGACAATCAACAGTATGCGTTTCACGTCTGTGTCACCCTAACCTAACCCCGCACTTAACTAAAAGTCGCTTAATCTCGTTGAATCGTATAACTTGAACAATACGTAAACTCGCTATCTACGTGTTCCATCATAGCATGGTAATGGATCTGCTTATCAGATTGCTTCTATCAATACATAAAATTAAGCCGTACTCAATTAACCACGTATCGATGTAGGTAATAATAGGTATGTACCATACCGACTACTTAACATCTACATATATTAACTGTATTACTATACCTAATAAATACATAAAAATTCGAATGTGTCTATTTGTTAAGACAGGTCGCAGTCATATGGAATAGATTTAAACCATAACATTAACGTAGAATTAAGTTGTTAGCATAAAAATTTTGTGAGTTATAAAAATTGGCTTGTAAAAGTGTCTCATAGGGTCATTAGGTATAGGTTTATGACTTTTAAAAAACTGTTTATTTACTCGATTAGTAGTGCTTGTTGGTATCCTCAGACCGCAAAGTAAATAGATCAGACAGCAATAAATTATGACCTAAACTTTTTTTTAAAGCGGGGGAATCTCTTTACGTTTCAACAAGGGGCTAGATAGGAGCTGACAAGGCCGCCCCAAGGATATGCCATTGGACTCGGGTATAAACCCCATACCTGGCTAAACCACCCTCCAAGCAACTTCTATCTCCGTAGAGACACAATCGGGATCGGCGTTAGCCTTTCCCGAGTGCGCCCCCTGGAGGGTAGGCCCGACGGTGAGCCAGCATAGCTGACCCAAGCGCCAGATCTTACCTCTACGGGGGGGTCGACAAGTGCAATAATTCGACCCCCCAGACGGGCAGGCCAGGAGTAGAAAAGTGTCTCCCAACCGGTTGTCGGCCGGCCGGGCCATTCCATCCCTAGCTTGCTTAAGGGAGTTGGTGGCGCGCGTCCAGGAACGCGCGCCTCCTCCTATCCAACCGCCCGCGCCGGAGTCACGGTAATAGTATAATTACCGTGCCGGAGCGGTACGGCGAGGGAGGCTGTCGCCTCCTTCTGCGAGGATGTGATCTCGCAGAAGGAGGCTGCGGAGCAGGCGCGAGAGGCTGGCCCTCTCGCCGTACCGCTCCGGCACGGTAATTATACTATTACCGTGACTCCGGCGCGGGCGGTTGGATAGGAGGAGGCGCGCGTTCCTGGACGCGCGCCACCAACTCCCTTAAGCAAGCTAGGGATGGAATGGCCCGGCCGGCCGACAACCGGTTGGGAGACACTTTTCTACTCCTGGCCTGCCCGTCTGGGGGGTCGAATTATTGCACTTGTCGACCCCCCCGTAGAGGTAAGATCTGGCGCTTGGGTCAGCTATGCTGGCTCACCGTCGGGCCTACCCTCCAGGGGGCGCACTCGGGAAAGGCTAACGCCGATCCCGATTGTGTCTCTACGGAGATAGAAGTTGCTTGGAGGGTGGTTTAGCCAGGTATGGGGTTTATACCCGAGTCCAATGGCATATCCTTGGGGCGGCCTTGTCAGCTCCTATCTAGCCCCTTGTTGAAACGTAAAGAGATTCCCCCGCTTTAAAAAAAAAGTTTAGGTCATAATTTATTGCTGTCTGATCTATTTACTTTGCGGTCTGAGGATACCAACAAGCACTACTAATCGAGTAAATAAACAGTTTTTTAAAAGTCATAAACCTATACCTAATGACCCTATGAGACACTTTTACAAGCCAATTTTTATAACTCACAAAATTTTTATGCTAACAACTTAATTCTACGTTAATGTTATGGTTTAAATCTATTCCATATGACTGCGACCTGTCTTAACAAATAGACACATTCGAATTTTTATGTATTTATTAGGTATAGTAATACAGTTAATATATGTAGATGTTAAGTAGTCGGTATGGTACATACCTATTATTACCTACATCGATACGTGGTTAATTGAGTACGGCTTAATTTTATGTATTGATAGAAGCAATCTGATAAGCAGATCCATTACCATGCTATGATGGAACACGTAGATAGCGAGTTTACGTATTGTTCAAGTTATACGATTCAACGAGATTAAGCGACTTTTAGTTAAGTGCGGGGTTAGGTTAGGGTGACACAGACGTGAAACGCATACTGTTGATTGTCATAATTTCGATTGCCATACATCATATGGCATAACACATCAATAGGCATAAACATTATAATGCAGAATTGTCGAAAGGCATAATATTAACAATCATAATCTTTAAATGTATAATTTGATTTGGCATAATTTTATTAAGCATACTTTAAAACGCATAATTTTACTACGCACAACTATTAATATCCATAATTTTGGCTTGACATAATTTAACTATGCAGAACTCAATAAAGACATAGTTTTATAAAGCATAACTGTATAAATAGGTATCCGTAAATCTTCTTTGACATAATCTGGAATGTATTTTAAGGTACGTAGGTAGTAGATAAGTACGTAGTAAAGGTTGCCTGGCAGAGATCGCCTACGGCGATAAGGCCGCCTATTTTGCTGTTCGTGTATGTATTGTGTTGTAGCCTGTAAGAAATTGTGCAAAATAAAGTGTTTCTATCTATCTATTTTTCTCTTTATAATTAAGGATTACCTATTTATAAAAAAACTACTACTTTTTAAAACCGACTCAGTTAACCCCAACTCCACGTAGTCTTGTCTGCCCTACCCCTAGAGTGTTATTCAGAACCGCGAAGGCAGGGAGGGGTGAGGCGGCTCACGGATCAGACTTGGATCCCGCGGCTCTGAAAAACGTTATGCGTTTCAATAGGTAACCCGGTTACCTATTGAAACGAATAACGTTTTTCGTCATAAACTAAAAATGCATAATGTTAATAGCCACAAACGTCACTTGCCATAAGTCTTAATATTATAACTTCACAACGCATAATATCATATGACCGGTATAGGCATAATTTGAATAAGTAACAAAAGGATTAATTTATGTTTGCCATAATAATTCAAAGGCATAATATTTAAAAGACATACATTTAAAAAGCATAACTGACAAAATCCATAAATCGATAACAAAATCATTCACCATAATTTAAAAAAAAAACCGGCCAAGCGCGCGTTGGACTCGCCTAGGAAGGGTTCCGTAGGATTTATGACGTATTAAAAAAACTACTTACTAGATCTCGTTCAAACCAATTTTCATCATATATTCATATATTTTTTTTAGTTTTATCATTCTCTTATTTTAGAAGTTACAGGGAGGGGGACACACATTTTACCACTTAGGACGTGTCTCTCGCGCAAACTATTCAGTTTAGAAAAAAATGATATTAGAAACGTCAATATGATTTTTGAAGACCTATCCATAGATACCCCACACGTATGGGTTTGATGAAAAAAAAATTGAGTTTCAGTTTCTATGTATACCCCCAAAATTTATTGTTTTTTTTCTATTTTTGTGTGAAAAACTTAATGCGGTTCACAGAATACATTTACTTACCAAGTTTCAACAATGTAGTTCTTATAGTTTCGGAGAAAAGTGGCTGTGACATACGGACGGACAGACAGACAGACATGACGAATCTATAAGGGTTCCGTTTTTTGCCATTTGGCTACGGAACCCTCAAAAGCAAACGCTTGCTATGTATAACACATTTTCTTATGTTTAAATTATTTACTTTTGTTTTTGAACCTTATTTATTAAGAAATAGTTTACTAAATAAAAAAAAACTATAATTTACGATTAGTGTAAAGAAAAACACGTCATAATATTAATATATATTATTTTGCATGAATGCCGACATTCAGCATGCATGCAGACATGCAGCAGGCACGCAAGCTGGCATGCAAGCAGGCATGCAGCATGCAAGGCTCCTGTCATAGCTCCGGCACTGCGGGGTTCTAGCGGTCCCACGCATGCTAATCGTCGCAGATGGCTTTCGCTCACCACGGCAGCCAACAGTCACCTATAGTAGGTACATGTGGCTCTTGTGAGATTCGCAGCCAATCTTCAACTCCACAAGAACCTCAATAAACGTTGCCAACTTGTGACATAAGATGTAAGGTCATGGTACTCGTACTCAGTAATTTCACTGCCCTTCAAACCGGAACGTGGACGTTGCGGCAGAAATAGTTAAGACGGAAGTACCTACCTACCCCAGCAGGCGACCCTGGTATGAAGTCTCCCTCCGGTAACTCTTATAGTGTTTATACTACGTTTAATTTTAAGGATTATTAGACAGACTTAGCCACCTCCGTGGTCTTGTAGTTGAGACCACCTGGTACAGATCTCTGGAGGTCCGGGCAAGGGCGGATCCACCGTTATGGGCACGATGGGCATGCCCACAATCCTAATAGACTTTGAAGTTTAGAGAGATCGATGGGCTGATGATATTATATCCAATGCCTTAATAAAAAAAAAACAATGAGGTTTGGTCAGGGCGCCATATGTTTTGTAAACATCTTTTTTGTAGGACATATCGATCAAAAGGGAGCAGGGACGGATTTGCCTAAAGGCACACTAGGCACGTGCCTAGGGGTGGCAAGTTTCAGGGGGCGGCACTTGCTGCCGGCTGGCGGATACCGCCGCGCCGCCCCTCACTTTTATTTCACTTGGAATGTAATTCAAGTTCAGGATTTGAATTGGCTAGTGTTTACCAACAAAGCAAATTTTAGAAATTGTAGAAAATTAGTCAATCCAAATCCTGAACTTCAACAAAATCCCAAGTGAAATAAATGCATTGTATAAACTATTTTCTGTAAATTATTAGTCAGAACTTGGCATCCATATACGAGTAGATATCAATTCTTTTGTCGGCGAAGTCAACAACAACACATTCTTAATATTGAACTTGGCTATTATTTCACATTTATATTTTTGATGGGATATCATTTCTATTTGTACAGCAATGATGAGTATTCATGCAGTTTAAATGCGCCTCTATATGCGCCTAATAGCTTACGTAGCATAGCAGACCTTGACGCCAAATATTAAGTTTTTAGGTCATCTGGAAGTGGATTAGGTTTTTGATTGACAAGTCAGTGAATCAGTCATGAAAATGCCGGCTTTGAAATGTTATTTTATAAGTAGCTGTTTGAGCTACTAAATGCTAGCGAAATGTGCAAAATTTCATGTATGTAGCTTAAATAGGTTTCGAGTTATAAAAGAGCTAAAAAGGGTCAACAGCAGCTCAAAATGGTTTATATAATATTACACACGGCTGCTACTGCTACGGAGGATGTTCTCAAGTCAAGGCGTAGGTATATAATATTTTTTTATGTATGACCACGCATAAATTTTTACAGAGTAGTCCTATTTTGATAATTCGTTTGTTATTAGATATACCTCGAAGTTGGTCCCATATAAATTTGGAAAAAAATCCTACTCTAAAGGGGTGATTTATTGTTCACTCACAGATTTTAATGCTGAGTTAGGAGTAAGAGGTGTTAGTTTTTCTAATATAATAAGCACTTTTCACCAAGTGAATTTACTTAGATCATTTAATACCAGCTCGGTGATCTCCTAGAACAGGGGTACCTACTCAAACTCGACTGCTGGCGATCTATCTCAGTATTGTTAAGCTCCGATTGATCGACTGTGAGAGGCTGCAGGTAATCTTTTATTGCAATTAAGTTAGCAAACAAGCAAACTGCCCACCTTCTTTGATAAAGTCCCGCTAGCAGGTGGTTACTACGATAGAAGAAGGTGACGAGGCGGCTATTCTGGCCTAGTCCGCCATTTTTTCTCGAAATCGACTCAAAACGCACTCTCGATCGATTGGTTGATCGCGATCGACTGTTTTTAAATAGGTTAATTTCCCAGTTCAGACTCCGGCTCGCACTTGGCCGATTTTCGGGTGGCTATGTCCACAAACTTTTTTGAGGGCTGGATCTGCGCCTGGGTCAGATCCAGCCCTCAAAAAAGTTTGTGGACACCCTCCCTAAATCTTTGAATCCCTAAATCTTTTGCCATAATAACAATGTTTGTAACATTGTTGTGTTCCAACAATTAGAGGTAAGATAGCTAGTTCCTCAGTCCAGGCGAAGCTCGCTTCCATCTTCGGCCTTATCGTCATTTACCATCAGGTAAGCTAAAAGCCAAGCTAGGCTAGCTTGTGTTAAAAAAACAACACTTTTGTATTAGTTTCTATAACTTTCTGTAATTCTTACACAGCATTTTTTCATTACTTACATTCGGCTACGTAAGCGTAGCTTGAAGCTGAATGATCACATACACAGCGTAAATAAAACGACATGCAATTATCATAATGTAGACATTTTAGCTGCGCAGTTAGAAGTGGTAATCGTGTCAGCACGATATGCATTACCATTACTTACCATATTAGTCAGTTCATGTGATTTTGAAAGGACGGGCTATAAGCATTTCCTTTTAGCTTATATTAACGCTGATTATTCACCGTATCTGAAATGTTTGGAAATAAAATATTGTTCATAAAGGTACCTACTTTACTTCTTTTTCATTCTAGTCTTGTTCAAAGCCATACCATACATAAGTTTTATTTGATTGACGTGGTGGCACTTTTCTTCAAAAACGCCTAGTTGGAAAATTTCAGACCTATCGCGTTCCTGAATCATGTTTACAAATTGTTTTCGGGAGTAATCGTCGCACGCAGGTTTGACGATTTCCAGCCTCCCGAACAAGCCGGATTCCGAAAAAGCTATAGTACCATTGACCACATTCATACCCTACAGTACATTATACAAAAGACCGAGGAGAATATTCTGCCACTATGCTTGGCGTCGGTGGCGCTGTGGCCTCGGCACTGGAATGTGTTCCGAGTAGAATCGGGAGGCCCGCGATCGATTCTGCCATGTACCAATGTGTTTTTGTTTCACGAATTTCATATGTACATTTATCTGACGCTTCTAAGGTGAAGGAAAACATCGTGAGAAAACCTGCATATACCTGCGAAGTAATTCAAATCAAAGGTGTATGTGAAGTCAACCAATCCGCACTGGGCTAGCGTGGTTAGACTAAGGCCTAATCGCCCTAACTAGTTAGAGTAGGCTCGTGCCCCTCGGTGGGGATGTATATGAGCTGTGATGATGATGATGATGAAGCTTGGCGTATGTGGACAGAGAGTAAGTCTTCGATTCTGTCGAGACATGAGCCGTGCTTAAATCACTCCAGAGGTGCGGAATAGACTATCGGTACATCCAAGTGTTGCAGTCATTGTACGAAAACGCCCCCATGTCAGCCCGCCTTCAGGACCAAACTCGACACCAATACGACTTCAGCGCGATGTGAGACAGGGCGATGTTATATCGTCTACTAGGCTGTTCATAGCAGCGTTGGAGGATGTGTTTAAGCTTTTAGACTGGAGAGGTCTCGGTATAAATATAAACAGCGAGTACATGACTTACCTTCGTTTTGCTGATGATATCGTAGTCATGGCTGAGTCCGTGGAAGACCTGGCACAATGGTCGAAGACCTCGTTTCCCAACAAATGAATCCTTAAATGAACATGGATAAGACTAAAATTAAGTCGAATTCGCATGTTGTATCTACTCCTGTAAAGTTTGGAGGCTCTACAATGAAAGTTGTTAATGAATTTGTTTACCTGGGGCAAATAATTCAGCTCATAAGTCACTTCCAGAAAGAGGTAAATCGACAAATCCAAATTGACTAGGCAGCGTTTGGGAAGCCACGCATCATATTCTCGACCCATATACCGCAGTGACACAAAACGGAAGTGTTCAAATCGTGCGTGTTATCATCTGTAATGACGTTCTGAACTGAGACGTGGCCACTTATTGGGTCTTAAGATCACTCAAAAGGCTATGCTCGGGGCATTTCTACACGATCAAATCTGAATTGATGAGATCGATAGAAAATACTAGAGTCACCGACATAGTCCAAAGAATAACAAAATTTAAGTGGCAGTGGGAAGGACATTATAGCTCGCAGGACAGATGGCCGTTGGAGCGGAAAGGTTCTCGAGGGGCGGCCGCGTACCGGGAGACGCAGCGTTGGTATGGTAGGTCCGCCTCAAGGTGGACCAACGATCTGGTGAAGGTCGCGGGAAGCTGCTGGATGCTGCTGGATGAGGAAGGTGTAAGACCGATCGGTTTGGAGATATCTGGGGTAGGCCTATATCCAACAGTGGGCGTCTCTGCCTGAAATGATGATGATGACATTCGGTATTAGCGATGTTCTTGTTATATGGATGTGATTGTGATACATATAGCTATAAAACAAACAATGTCAGTTCGAGGTGCAATAAAATTACGATACTATAGTTATAAACTTACATCTTTATTACTAAAACACATTTTTATCAGATCCAAATAAACTACTACTTACTAATACTACTAGTATAAAACCTATTTCTGTTTAAAAACAAATCTTCCTTTTTGTGTCTGCTTAAACACCTATTTCCCCATGCGCTGTATAGACCACTCTTGTTGACAGAGCGGGCACCGATTGTTTTGTTTGACCCATAGAGACATGCAGCAGAAGTGGAAGCTATGATTGCACTCCCCCCACACCACCACGCAGTCCTGTTTGCCGTAGGAATCCTTCTTGCTCTCGCCCTGACACCGCAGGCAAGCATCTGTAAAGAAACGAAAATCACATGAGTATGAATTTGGATTCGAACATGGAACCCGCGTACGTAAAAATTTGATATTCATTAACCAACATCGAACAACGTGTTATAATAATATTATACATTTTGACAAAAGCGTATACGTAATTAAAATAGTAAAAAGCAATTTATTATTATTATTTTTGTTATGATTGAAATGTGGCATAAAATGACACTATTTTTGCCCATACTAATTTATTTATTGATATTTTGTTACACGTGGTTTCCTGATCCACCAGTAAATTTCCTGATCCCGTGGGATTGGAATTTTGTTGGAGTTGCCGCCTTCATATGGTGAAGGAAAAGTTAAAATGGTTCAATAGTTCAAGAATTTATTGATTGAGACACAAACAAGGTCCAATTCCTGTGTGAATCAAAAGTAGTAAGATTCTTAAATTTTATCCATTACAAATAAAATTAGTCATTTATCTCCTTAACAATAAGTTTCATCATCCAAACATAATAAGCCAACCCTGGGCATGGGCCTGCTCTAAAAGGGGATTTGTGCCTATCTCCCACCATGCTCAGTACGTGTCGGTAGGCCTCGACAGTATCGTTTGTTGTCGACAGGGGCAGTGAAATTGGGCTGTAAGATGTAATCGGAATCCTTTACATCCTATAAAATAAGTAGCACATTTTGGTTAAGCGCAATTTAAACTGTTGGCGGTAGAAGGCGGTCCTTTGCAGCACACCTTCCATAACCATCCTAGGTGTGGCCGGCGCGCCTAGCAGCAGATACCCCAACTGAAGGCTTTACCGTCTGAGTATTATCCCCATGTTTAGGTAAACCTCCTAAAGTCCGGCCCGTAGCTGGCGAGACTGTTCATTGGTGGTCCGGAGTCCGGAGAATGCGAATATTCCCATCCAGTAACACCTGTTACTGTCACACTGTTACTGGTTGGGAAAAATTTATTCCCATCGGGTAACACTGTCACTCGATGAAACATTTTATTACCATCCAGCAACACTAGCTCGTATGTAATATTGTATTATAGAGGTCATCGTATGTAATATAGGTATCTATATGGTACTGTTTAGGATGAAATTAGATATAATATAAAAAACCGGCCAAGCGCGAGTC
This sequence comes from Schoenobius gigantellus, assembly GCA_963935595.1. NCBI lineage: Eukaryota > Metazoa > Arthropoda > Insecta > Lepidoptera > Crambidae > Schoenobius > Schoenobius gigantellus. Next base: position 25,688,378 of record OZ012542.1, read on the forward strand.
GGACTCGCCCATGAAGGGTTCCGTAGGATTTATGACGTATTAAAAAACTTCTTACTAGATCTCGTACAAACCAATTTTCGGTGGAAGTTTGCATGGTAATGTACATCATATATTTTTTTTAGTTTTATCATTCTCTTATTTTAGAAGTTACAGGGGAGGGACACACATTTTACCACTTTGGACGTGTCTCTCGCGCAAACAGTTTAGAAAAAAATGATATTAGAAACCTCAATATGATTTTTGAAGACCTATCCATAGAAACCCTACACGTATGGGTTTGATGAAAAAAAAATTTTTGAGTTTCAGTTCTATGTATACCCCTAAAATGTATTGATTTTTCTATTTTTGTGTGAAAATCTTAATGCGGTTCACAGAATACATCTACTTACCAAGTTTCAACAGTGTAGTTCTTATAGTTTCGAAGAAAAGTGGCTGTGACATACGGACGGACAGACAGACAGACATGACGAATCTATAAGGGTTCCGTTTTTTGCCATTTGGCTCCGGAACCCTAAAAACTACCTATGCCATTTATCTCTGTCTGAAGTGATAAATTTTCATTCAAAATACGTTCTGAAGTTCGCTTGATATCATAATTAAAAAATGGGATAAAATTGAAATAAAATACATAAGTATAACGTACACAAATATGGTTTTATTTCGAAAAAAAACAGCCAGTGTAGTTTAATCAGCCTTTTTATCTTACACAATAATCAACATTTATATAATACGGATATTCTAATAACTACTAAGGCGCTTAACACATTGCCGTCGCATCCCGCTGCGGTGTACGGAGGGACGAAAACCGCATGCGGCTGCAGCGGCACGGAACCGTGCCACCGTACGGTTTGCTCCGTATCACCGTCCGGAGCTGCGGTGCACGACGCACCGCATCGCCGCATTATCTATGTCGAGTTCTATTACGCGTATGCACATTTCTACGCAAAAATCCGTACGATACTGCGGCACAGTGTGGCATACCCCGCACCGCATCACCGTCCGGGAGTGCGGTGCCGTCGCGCGCGCCGCACAATCGCACGGGCATGCGGTGTGAGTGTGTTATACCCTGCAGTTTTTGTATACAAATTAAGATTCTTCAGTCAAAATTTTAAAAAAAACCGCAGCACCGCACACCGGAGCGGTGTCCGGTGCAATGTGTTATGTGCCTAACACAATCTGCTGCAATCACATTTTGGATGAAATTTAATTAATTTGAAAATTTATTGCTTAAATCCTGATATTTTGGTCGTTAATTTTTTTTTCAATTGTTTTTCGTGATGTACATAATATGTGGTTTAAAGGAAGGTGAAACTTTCAAAGTTTTTAGACTTCCGCGATTTGTACACATTTTAAATACAATAGAAGACGGGACTATATCCTGCAAAAGAGTAAGTCCGCCATTGCTGAACATTTGCTGGATTCAGGCACCAAGCACTGGATAGAAATGCACAAACCCCAGGTCCTCTCCACCGATCTTCACTATTATTCCAGAATAGCACGAGAAGCGGTTGAAATTAAAAAACAGAAAAATTTCAACCGGGAAGATGGATACCGTTTATCAACTACCTGGAACCTGTTATTGGCAAATTTAAACAGTGCGGTACTTATAAAAAACGTCAGTGTGTGGATGTCGATAGTGTGGTATGTTGAGGTACTGACGATTTTGATAAAAATAAAAATTCTGATACCTGATTTACACTCGCGTCTCGAGGCTCGGCTCGCGGCTCGGCTCGTGTCTCGCGGAAGAGCGCGTGAGCTCGTCGAGGTGTTCACACTCTCGCAATGCGTTCAGTTGCTTTCGAGCTTCCAGCAATGGAGGACGTCGAAGTATTAACGGCATCAACGCTGTGCTTAGCCAGCATGTATCCTATAGCTACGTAAATAATTTGACTAAATATGACTTTTTATTCTTAGGGTTCCAAATTATAGGCCCCTTTTGAGAAAATTCAATGAAGTGTAAGGTTTCGTCTGTAGCAATTTTTTTAAATATAGGAAAGATGAATAAATCAATAAAGAAAAATTTTATCTCGGGGAGGGATCGAACCCGCGTCTTCAACATACCGTGTTGACGCCTTGACCACTCGGCCACCGAAGTCTTACCAGTTCCGCCGAAAATTCAACTCTATTGATATCTTTTGTACTCTGTTAACCAAAGTAATCTTTATTCACTCTTAATAACTACGTATCAACAGCCCACTTTGAAATATTTAAAGATTTTTAAAAAATTGGTAAAAAAATAAAGCAAAATTATATATTTTATATGAAGCTCGCGCGCGAGTGTAAACACGCGCTCGCGCGTACGCGAGCCACGACGCGAGTCCCTTGGATTCGTGCCCAAAAAACCGCTCCCGACGCGAGCCTTGCGAGTGGCGAGACGAGCCGCGAGCCGAGCCACGAGCTCAGTGTTTACACTCGCGTCTCGTGGCTCGGTTCGTGGCTCGCAAGCGAGTGTAAATGGGGTATTAAGGCGCATAGTAACGTCAATCATAAAAAATCACTGCAGAAAAAACCGGTTCTCTTCATAAATATTGAATAAAAAATCTTTAAAAAAGATATGTTATTATTCAACGCATTCTTTAGGGGATGGTCTTTTTAATTTTTTGATAAATTAATTAAAACTTGGTTAAAATGTGACCCAAACATGCCTCGATTTTAAAACTATAAACCTAATCGCTTCGTAAATATTAGGTTAAATCACATACTTTCGATTTCAATAAAGTGAACAATATTCTAGGGGATGGTCTTTTTAGATTTTTTTTATTCGCCTTTATTAATTTTTTATTGAAATAATTCATCTTACGCGTAAAGGTTTGCTTGAATATTCCCCTCACTCTCACTCACTCCTATGTAATCAGTGCGGGACGATCGATGCAAGGTCATTGGAAGCACTATGCGCCTTAAGATCAAGCGGAGGGTAGCTGCGAAACCCGCGCTTTACGAAGACGTCGCTGAGCCTCGGCAGTCATCCCGTGACCACGGCCTGATGCAATTCGGCCGAAACGTCGGGAAACTAGTAAGTCATATTACTTATTTTTACCGCGATATAGACCCGGGTTCTATTGTATTTAAAAGGTGAGACTTTTCCTTCCATCCTGTATAAATGTCGATTATTGTGTAAGATAAAAAGGCTGATTAAACTACACTGACTGTTTTTTTCGAAATAAAACCATATTTGTATACCTACATTATACTTATGTTATGTATTTTATTTCAATTTTATCCCATTATGATATCAAGTGAACTTCAGAACGTATTTTGAATGAAAATTTGTTACTTCAGGCAGAGATAAATGGCATAAGTAGTTTTTATATTATATCTAATTTCATCCTAATCAATAACATATAGATACCTATATTATATACACTGACCTCTATTATACAATATTACATACAACGAGCTAGTGTTACTGGATGGTAATAAAATGTTTCATCGAATAAGTGTTACCCGATGGGAATAAATTTTTCACAACCAGTAACACTGTTACAGGTTGGGAATTTTCTTCCCAGCCAGTAACAGTGTGACAGTAAGAGGTGTTACTGGATGGGAATATTCGGGATAATGGGGGTTGCCCATACCTTAGATTACCCTGACTATGGACAAGATGGATTTCAAGTTGGTTAAGTATGTCCTTGATTGTGTAACTCGAAATCAATCTATCGCGATCGCTTTAAATTTTGACAAATGCATTCTTAGGCATTAAGCCCCCAGGTCTTCTTGTATCATTTATATGTTACATTCTGTCTAGTGTTCGACGACAAAAATGTATACACTTCTAGAGACGAGTATGAAGTATGTAAAGAGTTTTTATATTAGATCCTTCGTGAAGGCTATCCCAATTTACGAGTCGGTGGAATTAGAATTTTGTAATAGTTTTTGTTCGAGCGTCGGTGGCGCTGTGGACTCGACACTAGCCTTCTAATCGGGAGGTCCGGGGTTCGATCCTGGGATGCACCAATGCGTTTTTCGTATTTTGAATTTCGTATGCGCATTTGTTCGACGCTCCTACGGCGAAGGAAGAAATGGTGAGGCAACCTGCATACATCTGCAAAGACATTCAAGGGTATATGTAAAATCGACCAACCCGCACTGAGCCAGCGTGGTTGATTAGGGCCTAAACACCCTAACTTAAGGTAGGCTCGAGCCCCTTGATGGGACGTATATGAGCTGTGATGATGATGACGAATTCTTTTTGACGTCAATAAGTGCCTGCAAAGGTTGTTGATTGTTGAATAAGTTTATTTTAATTTTAATATGAGTTTCCTTTAACACTAGCTGACCCGACGAATGCCGTTCTGTCAATCAAATAGCTATATTCACTATAACCGAAGAATAACATTTTCTTATTTTTTTCGAATAAATATAACAACATAGTGCATTGAATATACTTACTGCGTAGTCTCTACTCTACATTCTACAACCTAGCCTTGTGAATACGACGTATACGGATGAGACAAATCTTTCTGTCGTGCAATGCAATTAGTAATTATGGATGAGTAATAAGAAATACTTCAAAAGGGACAGTTATGACATAATTGTAGCTTTCATTTCTTGATTTGATAATATATTTAATTTCATTAATCTTCAAATACATTGATTTTATTTTTAATAATTTTTTTATGAGTAAAAGAACAACTGACCAATTACCAATTTTTAAGGGTCTCTAGATGTTAAAATTTGGCTCCATGTTTTAATTTTTTTAGTAGTATTGTTAGATTTTTATACAAATCTTTAAATTAGAAAATACTGATTTACATCGACTGTTTTGCCTCATAAAGCGTTATAGGACTATAGAGTCAATTAGATTATAAGGCAGGGTATAAGTATTACGTACTTATTATTATTGTTCTATAACCATTGACTTGAAGGTGTCATTGCTCAATTAAATAAATTATACTCGTATATATTTATTAAGTTTTGCCTTAGTTATCTTTTAAGAGCAACTTTAAGGCAATCAGTGGCAAGGCAAATTCTAGCGTAAGGAATATTAGAATAATTTATATTCCTCTATATATTGACAGTAACATTCTTTTTCGCTTTTAAGCATGTTTTTCATTACGCTCAAAAGAAACAATATAATTATATTCATTATATACACGGTGTTTCAAAATAACCAATAAATAAAATCAATTCTTTATCGAAACCTCATTATTAAAATGTGTTTACACGTAATGGCATTCAACTCAAAATTTTCATGTAAATCATAGATGATGATGATGATTTATGATTTACTCGTACACGAAAATTTACATGAAAATTGAAAATTTTACATAAACACATTTTATTAATGAGTTTTCGATAAAGAATTGATTATTTATTGGTTATTTTGAAACACCGTGTATATTTAATGTGAAATATAATCAAAGACAAGAAACCCACTTCAGTTGTGAGATCAAAATAAAAACTTTCCTCTTCGTACACTTTCTAGTACTACGATTTTATAATAATTTAAAAGTATCTGGGACATTAAGATTACTTTGAATATTAATGTGACATTGCCGGATACTTGTGACGTCCTCGAAACAACCAAGTAGGTATGTATGAAGCCAGAGGCGACGCCAGAGCGGAGCAATTAGGAAACCGACACTTCCTAGCTAATTGTCAGAAAGAAATATTACACATTATTTACAATCACGACACGGTTAGCGCAGGGGTCGAGTGATCGCCTACTGCGCAACGGGTCACGCACGGGTCGATTCTCGTACGGGACAAATGTTTTGTATGGCCTACAGAAATTAGTTCCGGTCTGGGCGTATGTACATGTGATATTCTATGTTTGTAACTGCACCCACGACACAGGAAAAAATCCTAGAGTGGGGCGAGGTTTTTTTTTTTTAAAATCTATTTCATTAACAGATACTGAATAGAAGTCACACTTATTAAGGAATTCTATTTAAATTAATTCAACTGGTTGCTTAATATTTTTTATATCAAGACCAGCTGCGTTGGGTTTGTCTAACTAGTTATACTCTTAGTTATACGATATAGGTAACAAAATGAACAAAAACACCAAACAGTTATACTGCTCAATATAACTATTTGAATACGAATAAATTCGTTCGCAAATAGCAGGTTCACCCCATAAACTACACAAAAAGCTTTCTTAAAATCCTGAGCAAGTCTTTTGAGTCTATGAGTAAGAAACTTTAGAAACGAATAAGCAGAACCAGATACTTTTTTTACGAGGGGAATGTTTGACGCATCTCCAAGCCCTTCGGTAGGGACAAGGGTGCGTGGGACTCCACGGCAGAGTGCCGCGACTACCCATTTAACCCCTCGGGAACATCTCTTCGGCCAATATAGCGGCTGCCAGCATGCGCATAGCGCTGCGCTAACGTGATCCAGCTCGCCCTAGCCCGTCTAGGCCTAGGCTTTCCTCTCAGATCTAAACTGCATTATCAAGTGAAGCAAGTAACATGAAAGTATTGAATTTACTTTTCATTTGTGCTGTAAATAATTAATAACATGCGCTTTTTAAACTAAAAAAAACAACAAATTTTGAGAAAGACAGAAATATTTGAGAGACCGTTTTTAAAGTTAGTTCATTTCGTTAATAACATTAATATTACAGTGTAACTATATTCGTAGCACGATTTGGACTATGTTATGTGATCTTATATGTTTGGTGTACCTATCTGTTACGGGTAATGTTAGAAGATTCAGTGAACTTAAGATTATCCGGGTAAAACTACCCTTTTGGGTAAAGTCCGAATAGGTATTTAATCATACCTAATTAATATCTGACGTTTACCCATAAACACTTAGGTCTTACCAACACTGGCATGAACGGGGTGCAGACTGCAGAGGGCGCCCCTTGATCGGAGGGCGGAAGACGGAAAAACTTATTGGATAAAATTGAAACCTGTAGGTTAGGTTAGATAAGACTGACTATATATTAAGTTTTCGTGCAGACGTTTTGCAGACATTGGGATCATTTTTCTTGCTAAATAATAGAGTGCTTAATTTTCACGGCTGTGCGGGAAGAAGAGTCGAAGAGCAACTCCAAACAAATTTCCAATCCTCATTATACCCTTTTAGGAAGAATTTTCAAAAAGGCAGACCACGTCTTTACTAATTTATATATTTATTAGTTAAATATGTACATTGTTTCATGCTTTTCGCTAAAAATAAAGAAATCTTTCAAACTACAACCCCCCTTTTACTCTTTAATTGGTTGAATTTCGAAGAACTCTTTCTCAGTGGATATAAGTATATTCCAAGACACTAGATATAAGATATAGGTACTAATCCCCTAGATATACTTATCCCAACTAGAAAGGCCTGGAACAAAGGACTAACGAATAGTATGATCTGGTACATAGATGAATCCAAAATGAACCCTGGTACAGGTGCAGGATTCTATTCAAAAAGATATGAATCTAGTATCAGCATGGGCAAACTTGTTACAATTTTTTACTCTTTGTGACGGGATATCTGAAACCTGAGGACTTCAAGGCTATCCCACCAGAATCAATAGTGAAACTTATTGGTGAACTTAATTGGTGGCGATAGCAACTAATTTTTAGAGAAACAGGGGCAGCACAAAATCTCTTTAAGGGTCGAAGTGCAGGGTTCATAAGGGCTCCACACTATAAGATATTACAAGAAAAGTGCTGACCAAGTTGTATATGTCTAGCTTCAAGAGTTGTGGCTCGGTGAAGATGAATCAGTCAGTCATTTAGGACATGGAATTTTATAATTTCTTGACTTGATATAAATATATTTATTTATAATGTATATTTTTTTCAAAATAGAAATTATTTCTATTTTATTACGAATAAAAGGCGGTACGAGAGGGTGTGGTAATTGTAAACGTCGTCGGGGCCAATAGGAAGTTCACCAGTCGGTCCCGCCTACAATCAAATTGAATAAATGGTTAAGAAGCGTTGGGGCAATTTTGCACCTAAGTGCGGCATCAGGTGCAAAATAGATAATAATATAACGTACGTTTAGTTTTTTTTAAACAAGATGATTAAAAAATAGTGATGGATAAAACAAATAGGTAAGTACCCACTGAGTGCGGAAACACGTTCGCAGTCGAAATTTTATTGTGGGCCGCTTAATTGTAGTATTTTTTTCTTTAGCCGATGAGTGTGAGTGATTTAGCCGACATGTACCATTATGATAATTTTGGTCATTTCTTTGAATTTTTGCACTTGGAAGTACGATATTATTGAAAGATTAGTGAAAAGGGCATCATGACGGGAAGTCATAACGTTTTCTCTTTGCTCGCAATCATTTCCTTTTCGCACAGACTTTACTTTCCTGCTGAAATATTTTCGCGGAAGGCTCTTTCAATTTCTGAATACGTAAGTATAGAATATTCTTTTTTCTTTTCTTATATTTACACAGAAGTATAGGTACTACTAACTGTGTACTAATATGATATTTCTCTTTAGTTTATTTTGTTATTGACGTCAGTAAGTGCTTGTGGGGTAAGTGTGGGGTCTATACCTATTACATTAAGGTTTTGCCTTGCCTTACAGCATTCAAAAGTGTCAACAACATTTAAACCGTCAAATATTAATTCTATTAAGTAGAAGTAACTAAAATAACTTTGCAAAACTAGTTTTGTACACCTTTTTCTTATTAATTTGCGTCATAGGTTCTTCTGTATTTAGTAGGTAAGTATATAAATTTTGAATGAAATGAAAATCGGCAAAAACAAGATACGTCATTTCGACGTTGTCGAGTATCTATGTATAACACAACACAAATATGGGTAATTTGTGTCCAGCGTCTCTAACAGCATCGGCCATTTTGCATGTCATTGTTAATTGAATATTAGGAGGTGATAATGTACGATGTTTTCAGCACCGGGAATTACAAAACATTGTGCGTTTAAAAAGTACGAACTCATAAACGGCTGTGTAAATTATTCTTTTCCATTTTTGTAAGCTTCTGTGTGACTACTTCACAAAGAAGCTTCCATCTTCAGCGTCACAGTATTTACCTTGAAGCAAGATGACGACTAAGAACTACTTTGTCTTGGTTTGCAAAGGAAAGAAAAGAATAATCCTTACCAATTTTCATAATTAACAGATATTTAATGTGGTTTCTTTTTGCGTGTCTAGACCGATATCATAAAGTCAATATGTGATTTTCACTCGCGTCATGAACCGTTTTACTGATGAGCAAATCACGTTAGTTATTCCACACTTTTATAATAAAAAGCTATTTGAACCGGTTTTGAAATTGGAATGGAATTAGAGATTTCAATGTCAAAAAATAACAACATTTTTAATAATGTTTATAAAACAAAAAAAAATACATAATGCATATTATAATTAATTTATAATGTAAGTACCTACCTACCTACAGAGACAGTGATAAAGATAGCAATCTCGTCAATTGTTTTGTTAAAGCATTAAAGATAAAACGAAAAAAAAATGAAAAAATGAACAAACGTGTAAATAGAGATTTATAATTTTTTTACAACATTTACAATTTACGAAATTCTTTTCTTTGCATTGTTAGTCCTTATTCTGCTTATTACAAATGAATAATAAACCTCGTAAGGCCATTTTGTCATAGCTAACTTATTTTATATAGTAGTTACTAGGATACATTTGTGACAAAAACTGAAAGTCCATCCACCAATAAGGGTTGGTAAGATAAAGCAACAATGGTATATTATGCAACTAATGAATAAAATACGGATTTAAAGCGATGCCATAGATAAATCACGAGCAAGTGAAGGATTCTAAAGACTGAAAGACTTTGGAGTGAATCACGATGATTGATTGATTCAATTGTTAGAATCCTGAGCGACGCGAGTCATTCATGGCTAGGGAATGCAAATCTCGAGAGATTGGGGCTCAAGCAATATCCCGCGAGTTTATGAATATCAATACTGCGAGATCTCGTCAATTTCGAGATCTCGCGAGATTAGCAGTTTGGTGTGTTTTTTTTTGCAAATAATCACAATATTTGAATAAATTAGGAAAAAAATAATAAATATTATAAGATAAACATAAAAAATTTTCACGAATTTTTTCAATAGACTTTTATGCATCAAACATTGTTTGACGTATCTGTCTAAATTTTTTTTAAAAGCTTCTAAGTAGTAAACTTTGACTTGTATCTATCAAATAACAAATGAAAGAAACAACCAGTCTTCTCTTCTAATATCAAACAAAAATCTTTTAGTAATAAAACAATTCTTTTATAACAAACAAAACAACGAGCCAAAAAAAATTAAACTTATTATCTAAGTTGAGTTGACTATTAAAATGAGATATTATTATCAATTAAATGAAAGTAATGAAACTATAATATCTACTTAGTAGATCAATTAGATATTACAGATTAATTAACAATATATACCAATTAGTCAGACTATTAGACTATTTTATGCTCAAGTGCAATCTCGTTAAACTCGCGAGATCTCGCCTTTTTTTTCGTCCGAGATCAATCTCGCTAAAAAAGGCCGAGATCTCGCGAGAACGAGATTGCATTCCCTATTCATGGCCCTCGCTATAAATCCATTTATAGCGATACTATACTTTATTTATACCATGACTACGAGAAAAAGAAAGATTTAAGAGGAAATAGACATTTAATATAGAATATTTTTTGTGCAAGTAGGTTGTACAGCATTGAGATGGAGTTTGAATATATTGATCTGTTCTAAATCCAAACACCAAAATAGTAATTAAAAGTGCTGTTTATTCACTGTTTTCAGTGAATAAAATAACCTTTTTAGAGGGGGAATGGTATAAAAATTATGTGAAATTCTTCCACATACTTCATATTTTTTCTAGCTTCAGAGGACAATATTAACTAGTAACTTTTTATATCTATCATTGTTTTTTGTTGTTTTATAAAAAACATTATATTTGCCATTTTATTACACTGCCATTTATAAGCCTTTGCCATTTATAAATTGTTCGCTGTATTTGGGATTTGCGCTTGTTTGCGCAACGGTAGTACAATTATCTGAGTAAATATTAACTTGGTCATAGTTAGCGACTCAGCTAAAAGGAATTTGGGAAAAAAAACTGGCAAATATTTTTTGCAATTTATACTTTACATACTATTTTTAAAGAACATTGGCTACTTTATCAAGATAATATTGTCCATAATATTGTAATAACACTAAGCTCCAGCAAAGCTTAGTGTTATTATAAATTAATTGAAAACCTTTTTATTCTTAACTTAAAAGAATTAAACCTATTGAAAAGGTACTTGAAAAAAAATTCTTTCTCTACCTGAAAACATTTGATATGCCAGCAACGGAAAGTTGCTAACTAACATCAGTGACATTTAGCATCAACCGATCTGTGAAATTTATTTATCTAGCTTGCTTACATGTACGTATACATTATAGATAGTAAAATATTTTAAGTGAATCAGTACATGCACCCTGCAAGGGCACTGCTTAGCAAAATTAACCAAAATTTCTTTGTAGTTTAAAAATATTCCATTAACAATGCGTAGTCAAAATGTTCACCATATTTTAGAAGGGAGGATGGTAGTAGTTTCTGTCATGTTACTGAATTTGAATAATAATAAATTATATAATTACAACATTATTAAATGCTGTTTACATTAATGAAATAGAATTGTGATTAAATTTTTATTAATAAATGTCAATCAAGCCACGCATACAATTTATTTATTTATATATTATAAATGTCTTTTTTCGCTTTTATTTATGATTGTCATTCTATTTTAACTAAATATATATATTTAATTATTTGATATCAGTACATACAATTTAACTTAATTTTTGCAAATACTATTTGATTGTCAGAATAGTATTTTATTTACGTAATTTTAAAGTGTTCACATGAAGTAATATTTTGTTAATCCATTGGCATTCAACTATACTATTTACTTGTTTAATATACAAATTAATATTAAATATTTATTAGTAGACCGATCAAAATTGTCAAATTATTTATTATTATGTTAGATTTCAATTTGTATGAGAATATTTCAATTTGATTATTATTATTATTTTTAGACTACATTTGTAGACAGTTATATTGTATACATGTTACATATTTATATTTATAACATTTGAGAATTAAATTTCGTCATATACTTAAATGTTTCTTAAATTATACTTTTATCATTTAAATATTCGTCAATTGTGTAGTAGCTCTTTTTAATAAGTAAGTCTTTTATTTGCGCAATAAACCTATTGTATTCAGATTCTTTTAATATTTCATATGGTAAGTTATTGCATATTTTTATTGACATCACCAAAGGGCTAGTTGCATGTAATTTTAATAGAGATGCAGGCAGTATTTGACGCTTAAGCATCGTTATTTTTTACTACTACCTGGTAGCATGTCATCAATGTTTTTGTCAAAAAATTCCAATAATACCCTATTGTATTATACCTTATCGGAAAGCTGAAGAATCGTAGATATTTTTAAGCACATCTGCAGCACAACTGACATAGACTTTTTTTAAAATATCTTACTAAGAAAAAAAAAACTTCTCACAATTTTATTTCTTTTTTTATCAGTTGGTACAGTTACCTGCAGTTTTTGTGTTTAAAATAATGGAGCAACTAATCTGCCACACAAAAAATACAAAATCAAAAACATTACAGGTAGAAAACACAAAAAAAGGGGACAATAGCCAAAAATCTGGATTTTTTATAAAAAATCTTCAAAGTCCCATAACTTGAGAACGGTTAAGTTTGGGGTATGGGGTTCCATAGTCAAATCAGTCAGGAATGATAAAAACTACCACCTTTTAAAGGATTTAGGTCGACTTAACCTGTAACCCTGTATACAATATTATAGTGTATGGCCAATACCCTATCACGTCGAAACCTACCCATGTTAAATTACTACATGAAGTTGTCCTGAGAGATGATGAAGAAACATTTATTTACTACTGGATTTTTATTTATCTAGTATCTAGATAAAGTTACATCTGTCAATAATGTAAGTATAACAATTTTTTGATTTTTTTGAAAATAAGTGGAATTAGTAGTATTTTTATATGTAATTCTTGAACACAAAAAACTACAATTAATTTAATCTGTTCTCCTCCTTACAATTTCTCAATAAATTAATCAAAAAACTCCAAAATGAACTACCGTGTTTTACGAAATTCCTAGGTGTTTATTGAGAAGCAAGCTGGGGACTGAAACGGCTCGGCCGGATGACTACCGGCCGAGAGATACTTTTCACCCCTAGCTTGGCCGTCTGGGGGGTCGAATTTCTCAAGATACTTGTCGACCCCCCCCCCGTAGAGGTAAGTCCTGGCGCGTGCGCCAGGCAACCCTCCAGGGGGCACAATCGGGGAATGGCTAACGCCGATCCCGATTGTGTCTCTACGGAGGTAGAAGTATCTAGAGGGTTTTTAGCCGGTAGTGGGTCTTCTACCCGAGTCCTGCATATCCTTGGGGTGGCCTAGTCAGCTCAATTCCCTTGTCGAATACCGTAAAAACTGTATTTTCCCTCTTGTAAAAAAAAAAGTGTTTATTGGAAAACTGTCTTTACAACATCATTTCTTTACCGTATAGAGATTCTTTTTTATACAATTTAACTTTAGATACGATACATCATTTTCAGGTTTATTAATGGATGGAATGTTGCCATTGTCTTTTGTCAAAAATGAACACAGCAAGAGACTACTAATGTACAAATTGTAATTATGAATTTCCTTCCTTAACGCATATATTTTTGGAGCACCGTACCTACTCGCAAAACAGGGCATTACTACATATCAAATAATCCTAACAGCCAAGTATTTGCGCCAAATAAACATGGTAATTCGCCATTTGAACTTTGAACTACACCTATAGTATGGACAGTTCATTTAAATCGAAATTATCATTCAAATTAATTCAAAGTATTTTACCTTTTGTTGCGTAGCACTCGAATTGCAATGCAACATGTTAACAGATTTTTCGGGAATATTCCTCGGTTCCAAAGGTATATGTGCCAAAAATTCGAATTAAGGTGATTGATCCCGCACATGTGGTCTATCACGTAATGTTGTTCAGAAGATGACATTTAAAAATAGCCGTGGCCCTGTAATACGTGGGCGCTCCCACGCAAACGATCTTACGTGATGGGCATTATATGAATGCGTCAAGGAACAAACATTATGAATGTTTACTAATTCTACTATGAATCTATTGTTATCTTACGTTACAGGCGCTACAGCTAATCGGTGCTTTTGACTTGTGCCCTTCATTTACGACAGTAAACGATATGATATAGTCGAGATCAATCATGTTCTGGTTTATTTAATTAAAAATATACCTTTTAAAAGTACCAATAGTTTTTCGTTTTTCGAATTTCATATGCACATTTGTCTGACGCTCCTACGGCGAAGGAAAACATCGTGAAGTAACCTGCATTCATCTGCAATGAAATTCAATGGTGAATGTGAAGTCGACCACTGGGCCAGCGTGGTTGACTAAGGCCTAATCAATCACCCTAACATAGGGTAGGCTTGAGCCCCTCGGTGTGGACACGTATATGAGCTGTTATGGTTATTATGATGAATTAAATATGTATTGGTAATCACTAATCATAAAAAATAAATGATTTAGAGAACGATCAGAAACTTACTTTACCTATGATAATACATGAATTAAAAAATAATGATTTTTTTTATTTAAATTTTTATACATTGTAGATTGATTAAAAATACCAGTTATCGAATTATGGCATATCGTTGCGTTCGCACGTGTAAATTTAGTATCGTTTCACAGGTTGCATACACGTGCATATTTAAACATCTGAGAACGGTTTATGTGTGCGTTACCGTTCTTGTTCCAAAAGTGAGCGTGTGAGTGTTTAACGTTGGCATTTGTTGGTCGATTCAGGTTGTTCAGACGTAACAAACCTTTTTAAAATCATAATAAATGACGGATTTAAACAGCGATATGAGTCACAGCTACGAAATAAAAACGATCAAGTATTAATCATTATATTTTCTGTAGGGGCATATTTTATTTTTACACATTATTAGCATGTGTAATAAATCAGCTGCTTCGTGACGAGAATAATATATGAGACGTAGGTATATTGTGTGAACAGTTGGGTCAATAGGAAAACAACAAAAATTATCATATAATGCTCGTGTGCTCTAGGGATTTAAAAGAACTGGGACATCGAAAAATGTTTGCGATATATGTTGTGGCAGTAGTGGTCGATGCGTTTGCGCGCTTTTCTTCCAGTACTTTTCCATCAGAGCCTTGGCGCATGTTTACTCGAAGCTGACGAATATATGTTTGTCTTTGTCACACAGACCGCGAAGCAAGCTTGACGGGCTCTGCAAGACAGCCGACAAAATTATGAGAAGTTCGTTGTAACATTTTATTTTTGGTTAGAAATATTATTATACTAGACGAATTGTATAAGCGTAATTTTGCATCTACGAAAACCACAATACTATCTATAATACTAGAAAAATTATGTAAGTGGTTCGGAACCCATACCCCTTCTACTTAGATTATAAAGTCCATTAGGGCTTGGGGCGAATATATTTTTAGACGTAACATAGTTAGTGTGGTTTTACCTTTTTGCAAAGCTCTTGCAGACAAGTCCATTTATATCCACATGTTCCGTAGGATCTAGTCGACGAGCTAGTTTTATTTACACTTTTCCTATTTATAGGTAAGCCGCGTAATGACCGGTACAGTCTCGGCGACGCTTATTTATACGTTGATTTATTTATGCGAATAGTTTAAAGCGAGCCTTCTTGTGCGCTTATAATATGTAGGGAATGCTTAATAAACATTCTGGCGCCGGCGCCGGTTAGCCGGACCACGTCTGCGCGTGATCAGTAGGGCTTATTGCAGTAATTATAGTTACGAGTTAGGTACTTCTGAAAATTATTTTAACAAACTAGCGGTTAAAATAATTTTCATCAAACATTTATGTACAAACGATGACCTTGTAAAAGCTTGACAGAATATCACACTGAAAAGTCTTTATTCCCACTATGTGCCCATCTCCACACTGATTATGTGAATGAAAAAAAATGCAATAATTTCGTAACTAAATAGTATACTGTACCTACGTATCGTAAAAAGATAAATAAATTATTATATTTCTGAACTATACATGTTAAAAATTAGCTTGCTATACCGATAATTAATTTCCAAATTTAACAAGTATCGCGTAAATTCAAAATTAAAGATACGAGTTATCAAAATCTTTACTTGCGCAGCGGCTTAAAAAATGGTAAATATATTTAGATTAAATTTATATACTAAGAATCACGCGAAAATTTTTAGCTGACTTCAAAAAAGGAGGAGGCTTTTAATTCGATGCGTAAATATGTTTTTTTTGTGTGTATGTTATACGTCGCCAATTGTGGACCGATTTCAAAAATTCTTTTTGATTTCGATAGAGTATACCTACTCCTGCGATGGTCCCATTGTCACCAAAGTCAGGATCTGATGATGACATCCCAGGAAAATCGAGGGAAACTTTAAAATAATATAGGTACGTCCAAAGTGTTTTATCTTTTTGCCGAAGCTATTCAGGTATTTGCGTCTGGTAGTCATGAAGCGAGCTGATGGTAGGATCTTTAACTTTTAGGAGTTAGAGGTTATATTTTTAATACAATAGGCAGGTTTTGACCCTTTGACGTATTCTTTCAAGATACTTAGGTGAGCTGATATTAAATTCACAAAAGATATTTTTTTTACAAGAAATAAAAACCTACATCAAAAACACATAAAAGTCAAAAATAATATTTATAAATATATACAACATTACATTTCTATATTTAAATCGGTGTCAAGCGATGATTTCCTAAAAAGTCTTAAAATTTAGCACCGACTTCAATATACTCGTAGAAATGTAATGTTGTCTTTATTCATATACTAGCTGTGCCCGCGAACTAATTTTATTCCATAACTTCTCGCAAGCGCACCCCCGCCTTGGTGACGCTTACTTCGCAACGGGCCGTGCAGCAGAAATCGTAATATTTTAATTTCGCCATAACTTCAAAACCAAACGTCCAATTTTAATCATTCAAAGACCAAATATTATCTACATAAACTGTACTTAGTGATGAAATAATTTATTTTGATAAGGATTAATAGCATGAGAAAAATAAATGCGTTTAAATGTAGTCAAAAAAAATTCAAGATTTTTAAATAAAAAATGGTTGTTGTGCCTCACTCGACATAGTTAGGTATAGTGTGTCGCGGACTTTTTTGTAGATATTTATAAGATCTACAATTAATTAGAACATTTTATGGTAGAACCATAAAATGTTCTAATTAATTGTAGATCTTTTATAGTTTAGGCAGCGTACGCAAAATAAGTTACTTTTCTGGTTGAGTTTTTACACCTTGTGTCCGAAAAACCCAAATATCTTACGGAACCCTATTTTTTTCCAAAATAAAATTAAGCCTATGTTACTCGTGGATAATGTAGCTTTCGAATGGTGAAAGAATTTTTTAAAACGGTCCAGTAGTTTTTGAGCCTATTCATTACAACCAAACAAACAAACAAAGTTTTCCTCTTTATAATATTAGTGTGTTAACACGTAATGTCATTCAACCCAAAATTTTCATGTATATCATAGTATCATCATCATGTCTATGATTTACATGAAAATTTTGGGTTGAATGACATTACGGGTAAACACAATTTAATAATTAGTTTTAGATAACGCATTAATTATTTATTGGTTACACCGTGTATATTATTGTTAAAAATGTCTACTCTAAATGTGGGGAACAAATGACACAAAACAGGGAAGTAAACAAATCCGGATAATAATTAGTGGCACTGATAAAGACCACAACAAAATCAAATTTATTTTAAGAAAAAAGCAAAATCTGAACATTTATATATATATCTTACTCTGCTTAAGCAGGATACGACAACGGAATATTTTGCAGAATATATACATAACATATGTATAATATATCGCAAAACTTGCAATATGTTAATGTTTTGAATATCATATTTCGTATGAGGAATGTTAATTCGTTTTAATGTCGCATTCCTGCATGTCTCACAGATTACATAGAAAAAAACTAGCGTGTGATAAGTACTTTGGAGCTGCGTAAATATAGACTCCCTGTCATGTATCATCCTGATTTGTCTATTTTTAACCGACTTCGAAAAGGGAGGAGGTTCTATGTTCGACTGTATCTATATTTTTATGTACTCTTTTAACAGATTACTACGTCATTTGTGGGCCGATTTTTAAAATTATTTTTGTAATCAAAAGAGTATACTCCGGGGATGGCCCCATTGTCACCAATTCATGATCTTTTGATAGGATCCCAGGGAAATCGAGGGAAACCCTTAAATTTCATACGCCGTCCAACGTGTTCCATGATTTTCTGAAGATATTAAAGTATTTGCATCTGGGAGTCATCATATCATGTCAATGAGCTAATGATGGAAGGTTTCTGGCATATAAAAAGATTGGGAATAATTCTTTCAATACTGTTTAGAGCGAGACGTTTAATTTTAAGTTATTCTGGTGTTTGGCTGGGTTCAAATTCTAATGCACATGTATCAAATTTACTAAAAAGATTGAAAAAAAAACGAAAAAAATAAAACCGACGCCAAAAACACCAAAAGGTCTTAAATAATATAACAATACACACAGCATCACGGTTCTGTATTGAAGTCGGTGACAAGCAATAATCACCTGGAAAGCCTTAAAAATATGACAACAATTAATAGTTTTATCTCTCAATTAATAGTTTTTAGAAATGTTATCTCTCGTCGACATTATAATGTTAAATTGAGTGTTATCCATTTAGGAATTTAATCAGTATTTGAGTTTTTATTTTGTTTTTTATATAGGTATTTTTTGTAGCAAATTTGTTTTTTTTCTTTGGATTTTTCAGCGCTCTATCGCGGTGGATTAGGTATTTACTACTCAAAATAAAAAGTAAATTAGCACAGTAACTGTATTTCGTACACACAATATATTAATTATATTATGTAGTTACAAAAATGCTAAGACGACCGGCCTGTGCTGTGAACGAATGCTGACTCGTGACTCCTCTCTGAAGTCTGAACTCTCTATATTTATACCAGGTTGGTCGCCTTAGAAAAACCAAAGCCTTACGTATAAAAAATAAGTATTCCCACTAACTAAGATACAATAGACTTACAAATAATAATCATTAAACCCAAAAGCTAATTTTGGGAAAGTTCCGGCGTCGGTACACAAAGAAAACAATAAATGAATAGTTACACAAAGACAATATTGTTTCCTTCATACGGCAACATGTTTAAAATCATAAAAGTACATAGCTATTATATTACAAATGTTAACTAACAATAGAATACCTCAATAAAGTAATACTGGTACAAACATGCCGCCAGTGAACAATTAAAATTTAAACAAAACAAATTACTTACTGCTATTACAGATACGACGCAGATGCGTGGGAACTTACAAATACCATGTTTTTACAATCGAATATCCTAAGGCCTAAATCTAGCATATTATTTAACATTATATACATGAGTTATTGAAGGGGCATACGTGGGACACAGTCACCACAGATTTAGTGTACACAGACACCGCGGCTGTTTTTTGTTTTTGAAAATTTTTCTACTGTAGGTTGGCTGGAAGAGATTTCGTCAGAGACAAGCCAAACCTTTTTGTACTCATATGTGTGTTGTTTATGTTCTCTTTTTGTATTTTTGTGTATAATAAATTGTAAAATAATAATAATAATAGTTACTTAAATTTGGCACCCACTTCAATATACTGTGATGTTGTGTGTATTCTTTTAGTGATTAAACGAACTTACCTGGAGAGCTATTTTTGAATTACGTATGCGACTTCGAAATCACCGATGTGTCTAATAATCACCGATTTTCAATAATTCTTATTTTTGAATATCACTTATGTGACTACCTTAGTTACGGATGTGATTTCATTACGAGTGCCCTCACCCACTCGTAAACGAGTCATAACTGTGGAAACGTTATCTGTGTTTTGTTTGAGAACATATTGACAAGTTTGAAGTTTATGTGTGTTGATTTTAAGTTGGATTTAAAAATTTTTAATTTTCTCAAATAAGTAAATATGCACGGTTATTTTTTATCACACTGGAAAATTTAAGGGACGTTTCACGACATGGTATTAGAATGATTTAAATATAATTAAAAAAATAACTCACTTACTCAATTTTATTTTAATTTAAAAAAAATACAAAAAATACTGCACTAGTTGAGAGCAGCATTTTTAGAGATTTTTATATTTTTTTTTATTTAATTTTTTTTATACACGATTATTTTTTTATCACCCTGGAAAATTTTAGGGACGCTTCAGGACACATCCAATATTATATAAAAAATAAAAAAAATGAAATAAAAAATTAAAAAAAAATATTTTAAAAAAATTAAATCATTCTAATACCATGTCGTGAAGCGTCCCTTAAATTTTCCAGGGTGATAAAAAAATAACCGTGTATAAGTTTAAAATCTTTTAAATTTGTGTCACAAACAAACTTAGACCATTATTTTCTTATATTTTGGCCTAGTTGCAATGAATTTTTAGCCGTATAATAACCGGTTAATACCGAGAACGGCTTATATTCTGCGTGGAAACGAACCCTTACTTATGTGTGTACTTTATCTATGTTGGCAGCTCTGCGTTCGACTTTCAAAAATAGGATGTTTAGGAATTCGTGACTTCAAAGTCATCGCTGACTATTTAGTCAGCGGTGATTTCTAAATCGCATACGTAATTCAAAAATAGGTCTCCTGAAGTGACGTTCTATCATAATTATACGAGTTGCTTCGTCCGAAGAGATTAGTTAATAATTGTAGTAATATTATTTATGCCTTTTTGGTGTTTTTGAAGTGGTTATTTTTTTAAATACTTTTATGGAGCATCATGGTTTCTAAGTAACTTTACACCACAGAAACATCAATACTTACGTTTTCAAGTATTTATTGCCGGTAGAGCGATCACAAGTGAAATACGCTTAAAATATGTATTTACCTGCAATATTACCAGGCTTTTCTAACGTGTTTTATTTTCTTTCTGAAGCTACTCAGGTCGGATATTTGCGTCGGGTAGTCATGATGACACGAGCTGATGATGGAAGTATCATTGACTTTTAGGAGTTACAGGTTACTTTTTAAGTACAATAGGCACGTAAGTTATATTCTTTCAAGTTACTTCGGCGAGCTGGTATTAAACCAAATATAGACAGTTTAATTCACTAAAAATAAAATGAAAAACATAATTTACAAAAAAAAACCGGCTTCAAACACACACAACATCACATTTTTTTATTTTGAAGTCTGTGCAAAATTTTAACATATTGATCATTCGCACCGAAGTTTTTGAAGTCAGTTTTTTTTTTTTTTTTTATATATGACTACAACAAGAATTCCACAAAGGTACAAAGCTTACGGGCGAGTAACGGGTACACCGTTTTTTTTTTCTAGTTTTTTAGGATTTTTATAATAATAATAATAATAATACTCTTTATTGCATAGAAAAACGGTACAAGACATTAAAACAAACAATAGTGAGCAAAGGTGGACTTATCTCTTAGAGAGATCTCTTCCAGCCAACCTGTGAACGTATTGGAGAGATTAAAATTGTAGGTAACACCGAAGCACCAAAGCAATAAAGACTTCACTACAAAAACTACAATAAAAATACATAATAAACAGAAATATAGTATAATACATATAGCATACCTAAATATATAAATATATATATATAAATATATTTTTATACATAAATATTATAATATAAATAACCATTTTTTCCAAAATTATGACAAATACATCATTGTTTACTATTAAAGCATGTTCAGGTTTTCCAATTTCAAAACTAAATTCTTTCAGGTTATAATTTTGTATATTTTTGATCAAAGCCTTTTGCAAATCAAAGCATTTTGATCAAAATCCTAATTTCATCATAAACCTACGCTACGATATATATAACGTTACGATTTTCTCCACAAAAATGGACTTGAAATTGACGTCTGACAGCTTGTTTGGTTTGAACTCGTATTACGAAATGTACCTTTAGCGCTAAATGAATACGAAGGTTCTGTTTACAAATTCCCTAGGAGGGGGCTTGGCCGACCTTCGTTATATAACGACTGCCAAGGACGGCCGTTGCCGCCGCCGCGCGTTATCATGCAGCTTTTAAACGGATTATGTAGAATCACCCGTAATTAAATTCCTTTATTGTTGAGGATATGATAACGCAAATATTTCCTACATAATACTTAATGACCTACCTAATAATGCATAGCTTATCAGATAATAATGATGAATGTACCATTCAACCCACCTACATTGGAATTATGTAATACGTATCAAATGGTGCAAAGTATGAATGAAAACTAATATATAATTGAATGGTTTCTCTGGTCGCGAGTTCTAACTTGCCTGAAGTAAGTTCAAAACTGTTTTAGTATTATTTTAGAGACAAAATAATCATATTAATTATTATTATTATCCTTAAGCAAGGCCCAAGCTTCTGGTAGTTAGGGCTGCAGAGAAGAATCTCCAGACAATACGTGCCGTGTCGAGAATCACCGCTTTCTGTATCTGACCTTTCTTGATCCATCCATCCAGTGAGAGCCTCTTTACATGTTGGTCGAGACTTTTCCTTATCAAACCGTTTGGCGAAATGACTATCGGAACAATGATCGTTGAATCAACGTCCCACATGGAGGTTACCTCGTGGGCCAAGTCACGGTATACTTGCTAGCCTTGTCCTTTTCGACTTTCACGAGGTTGTCCTGAGGGACGGTAATATCGATGAGCATTGCTCGGCGTTGCACCCGGTCGATCAACACGATATCAGGTTTATTGCAAAAATAGTACTGTCTATAAATTCAAATTCAATATCGTTTATTCAAATTGGAATATTATATAATCACTTTTGTACGTCAAAATGGATAACAGATAGAGCGGTCCCAGAAAAGCAACCCACGACCATTTTCAAGAATTGGCGCTGGTGTGTACTTATAATATGGCGTCTCAAACTCGGTAAGAAAGTATTGAATAGCATTTTACTGATGAACGATCCTGGCCACTTGTGCTTGTGCAAATACTCGCTGTAAGCAAAATGCGACCAATTAGAGATTAGAGACCTGAGGCCCAATTCAGCTAATAAGATACAGCCGAATCGAAACTGAACTGTTGCGGGCGACCAATCGGAGCGCTTATATTGCCTTTCAACTGCTCGATAACGTGATAATGTGGCGTTCTGATTGGTCGATCGCAACGGTTCAGTTTCGATTCGGCTGTAGCTTATTAGCTGAATTGGGCCTCTGAGCGACTCTCCGAGACGGCAGCATGCCCCACAATCCCTCAAAATAATATGTAAGTCGCCGTATCGTACGTCAGGATATATTTCCTACAGTTTGTCATTATCTTCGTCGGCAATTGCACAGGTAAAACCCTCGGTAATTATTATTTGTATTAATAAGGGGGTTCTCCCCTTCCTCGATAATTTAAGGGACCGAGAACTATTATGTTATTTTATAAAAATAACATAATAATAATGTTCCTATATTGATTCATAAAAAAAGAAAAGGTGTACCATGGTGTGTACGTGACTAATTAAATAAATATCATAATATTCGATTTTTAATCTAACATTATGAACAAAAAATATAAAAAGATAGAGTTATCTTTGCAAATTAAGTAGTTTTGTAATGTCAAGCTTATGACCTCTGGTCAATTGAAACAAGAGATATATTTTATTTCAGGTGATTCCATTGTCACCATGTCCTGATCTGAAGATGGAATCCCAGGCAAATCGAAGGAAGCCCTTAAATTTCATAGGCACGTCCAATCATGTTTTTTCTTAAGATATTCAGGTATTGTCATGTTACTGAGCTGATGATGAAAGGTTCCTGGAAGATAAGGAGCTTGGGAATAATTCTTTCATTACTGTTTAGAGCGAAAGACGTTTTATTTTAAGTTATGGCTAGTTTACACAAGGCGAGTTGACATGCGAGTCAGCCTGCCGAGTAGCTGCAGTGCAGTAACTCGTACCGCGTGGACGCATCGTACGAGTAACTCGCATGTGCGAGTTGGATAGTAGCTCGCATGCTAACTACTTCAAAATTTTTCGTTTTCACTCGCCTGATCCCGCGCCAGTAGCTCGCACGAGATAGCAACTCGGCCGTCACTCGCATCGTTTGGACGCGTTCCGCAGTAGCTCGCAAGTGTCACTAGGCTGTTGCGTGTGGATGCCCGTATTTTTTGTGTGCTGCGCCTTAACGCAATTTAAAATAACTGTGAATAGATAATGTTCGAAGGGTAATATTACATTTATTTTTAGAGGGTTTTCATGAATGCTCCATAAAAATAGTATGTACATTTTGAATGAATTAATGAATTTATTGCATATTTACTTCATTGCAAAAATAACAACTTAAAAATCATCAAATTATAGAAATATAAACACAAAAAGCGGTGTTATTGCTAAATTGCAATTTCGGTCATTTAACCTAAATATAATATTGACAACACGGTTAGCGCAGAGGTCGAGTGATCGCCTACTACGCAACAGGTTGCGGGTTCGATTCCCGTACGGGACATATATTTTGTATGGCCAACAGAAATTTGTTCCGGTCTGGGCGTATGTGCATGTGATATTCTATGTTTGTAACTGCACCCACGACACAGGAGAAAATCCCAGTGTGGGTCGACGTTTTTTTTTAAAAGAAAAAAAAAGGATATATAAATATGTTACAAAAAGGGTAAGTGTTGCAAGGATTGTAAATAATGTTTATTAGTTATACTCCAGCTCAAGGAAATATTTATCCAATTTTATTAAAAAAAAATGTGTTTTTTTTTAATAAAATTACCATTCAATTTTCAACCGAAACCTTTTTCTCTTTCCTTAAATGCGTTTTGAATGATTGCCATAGACCTTTATAGTATTTAAATAATATCCCGCTGACTTGACGTGGCGAAAACTCGCAAGAGACTGGCAGCTACTATCATCGTGTAAACAGCCATGCGAGTTGAGAGGCGAGCCGAGTTACTGGCGTGCGAACCGCCGACCGAGTTGCTCGCATGCTAACTCGCCTTGTGTAAACTAGCCATAAGTCTGGTGTTTGCCATGGCTCGAATTTTAAAACGCATGTATTAACTAAAAAGATTGAAAAAAAAAAACAAAAAAAACCCAAAAGTCATAAATAATCCTTACTAATATTATAAATGCGAAAGTAAGTCTGTCTGTCTGTGTGTTACGCAATCACGCCTAAAACACTGAACCGATTTAAATGGGTATAGACATAATTTGAGTCCCAGAAAAGGATATAGGATAGCTTTTATCGCTGAAATCACCCCTTAAGGGGGAGAAAAGGGGGAAGTTTGTATGGGGAATCAATAACCGCTGAACCGATTTAGATGAAAGTTGGAATGGAGATAGTTTGAGTTGTGGGGAAGGATTAAGAATACTTTTTATCCACGAAATCATTTTTTAAGAGTGCAGGGGGGCGCGGGCGAAAGCTAGTATAATAATACATACAACATCACAGTGTTATATACATGTCGGTGCAAATACCACCTTGAAAGTCTTAAAACATATAAGAACAATTTAAAGTTGAGTTGATTATATATCACTGGTAAGGATTAGTGCGTTCACATTTTGAATTTGCTTGAGTGCATAAGTACGGTAGTGGGACGCGGGGCGTCATTTCAGCTCTACATATTTGATGTACACACAGCAACACGCTAGACATTACATTTTGACCTTGAGACCGCTCTTATGTCGCTCGTAATTGAGACGACTTTTGTAAGGCAAATGTAAAGTTTGCGACGTGTTGCTGACTGTACGTATAGGTGGACCGGAATCGGATGACAAATGTAGAGCTGAAATTTCTTTACTGAAAATTATTAGGGTAGTTATTTAAAAAATCTTTAAACCTCTATTTGTTAATCTATAAATTATTAGTGATCTGAAGTATATATTATATTATGTATTATTTAACAAGGTAACTTTGTTTTTATTACAGTAAATTCAGCTACATCACATTCTGGTACACCTATAATAAAAATAATTTTTCGAACATACGAAACAATAATGTTCACAGTGATCGTGCAATAAACCCAACGCGTGCTTGTTAAGTGTCGTAATTATACGCAGCACACATAGTTGTGTACTAAGCTAGTGGAAATTTTTAATCGGAATAATCTTAATTTACAACTGCAAAGATAAGACACTCCCTCCTAAGTCAGACGCGTGACACGTACTCATTCGCGTCTATACAATACGTTTAAAACTGATATCTTTTTAATGCTGTCTGCGTAACTTGCTTGATGGTCGATTGATAAGTGTTACAAAACTGATAATTAGCGAGATTGCATGGAAAAACCAAAAGTTAATAAAAAAACTGTTTCTTTTTTCATTTTAGATATGTAGCCTCCTGACTGAAAATGTGTTTTTCTTTCTGGCTCTGGATTTACTTTTTCTACTTGCTTATACAGAAGCTTTTAGTTTAATTTAAATAAAGTAGAAAACTTAGGTTATTCATAAACTAGGAGCATTCTGTCAAATTTAAGCAATCCACATTTGCGCTCACAATAAAAACTGGTCATTAAGGCAGTTGCTCCACCGCCGACGATAAACGAGAAGCGAGTAGAGCTAGAATTAGAAACGAGTTTGGCGAGCAGCGGAAAGCGAGTGTGTAGTGCCAATAGTTTTGTCGCCTGGGCTATAAGCGAGTGTGCGAGTGAGACGGGCGATTACTCGCGCCACTCGCGTTTTTTCAGAATTGTCGCTGCCACTACTCTAATGCTATCATAAAATACATCAACATCGTCTTCTGAATTAGACAACAATGATAATACAAATGATTGACATTCATATTAAATAAAAATACGTGCAGTTTCAGCTCCGCACTGTAGAGAAATAGCCACTGGTTGCTCTCTCGGCGTGAGTTCCACAGAAAAAAATTACTCTCTTTCGCTCCATAGCCTCTAAGCTAATATATGTACTCGATATACTCAAATAATAGGGTTAAACGACCACCACAGAAATTGGCTGATCGCTGAGCAAGTATCGCTAAGCGAGTATTATCTTTGATAGCTCTTGTAGCTCAGCGACGAACTAGTGGAGCGAGTCCTCGCCAGCAGTATGAATAGCCAGCGATCAACTATTTATATGTGCATCGCTTTTGTTTACACGGAATGTATATCTATTATACGTTTTTTTTTGGCGAGAAAATAGCCGATAGTTAGTCGTTTCCTCGCCGTCGGTGGGACAACTGCCTAAAGCTTCGAAGCTCAAACATCGCGTGTACGAACTTTCGAGAACGCCGGGAGCCGTCTGTGTCGCACTGCTTATTCTCTCTAGTAGTATTCCATTACTTACATTTTTTAATTTGGCATGTGTATTTGTGTGTGTACGTGAACGTCTAAACTTGTTCATGTGTGTTTGATATAGACGCCGTCCGTCGGAATACCGGTGTATTCTGACGTAACGCAATGAAATTAATTTCCATTACAATAAAGCAAGCGGGTGTTGAGTTATACAGTTCTGATGAAATCGAAACGAAACGTAGTCTTGAAAACAGCAATTGTAGGCGGAATAAACTCATCTGAATCACAATAGTGACGAATGTGTGACGTAGCGGTTATAAATAACGCTTGGTGGGTGTGTATGTGTGCGTGGGCGTGGTGGGCTGTCAATATGCAGCTACCGGGAACCGTGCCTTAGGACGTGATGCCATGCACGCGCCCCTTTATGCCATAAGTCCATAACAATCATTGCGTGCATGTGAGCAGCTGACTACTGTTAACTGTCTAAACGTTTAAAGTTCTTTATGGGGCGATTCAACATTGACATTATATCTCTTTCAATTACAGTTAATATCTTGATGGTATTGATTGATACTGATTATATCATTACTTTATTTTTTTTACGACAGAGATAAAATGTCTATGCTCATTTTGTTATGACGTATATGTATTTAATAGACCGGAATTGTAAAATGACAAAAATAAAAGATATAAAAGTTGTCTGCTCTCCCAATTTCCGAACAAGTGGTAGAGTTTTTATAGTGTGATTGTTATTTGTGACGGCAAGAAGTAAATTATAATTTCATGAAGGATTTTTTCATTTTTTAATTCATTTGCTAATTATGTAACTCAAGTTTATTTTATCTACAGTGTGGTTTTTACAGGCTTTAGCGTATTTTAAACCAGAAGGGGTATTTCCATAAAAAATAAGCTTTTTGTACTATTTGATTCCAATAGACAGCACAGTTTAAGTTTCTGTAAAAAATTATCACAAACTACTTTTCACAGTAACTTTTTTCTTCGATTGAGTTTTTTTAAAATCTGTATATAAAGTAGTTTTAAAATAAAAAGCTTTGCAAATAAAATGTAATCTTTATATAAATAAAAATGGATCTTCGAAATGTATGTACGCCCATAACTTTCGAACGACTGCACCGAATTGGATAATTCTTGGTTAATTATGTATTCGTTATATGTATTCGGATAATTATGTATTCGTTATTGTTAGAACAAGGTTTATATAAAAGAAAATATTTCAAAAATTATTACAGGAAAAAAAAATATGTTTACGTAAAAGTGACGAACTTGACAGGTTGACATTCAGACTACTCCAAATCTATGGTTTCTTACACTGTTGTATTGTCAATAAGTTTTTTAGTATACCCGTGCGGGACCGGGGCGGGCAGCTAGTTTTAAATATATCTACGTAGGCAACTCATTTGCAGTAACCTTTTTGAATTGTTGTCCCTTTGTATTTTATTCTTTTTTCGCATCTATTTCCTGATTTTTGAATTAAAAGTTGCAGATGGCACCCATTTTCCTATTTAGTTATTCTGGCATTTTTATTTGTTGTCATCCCTTTGTGAGTATAAAGAATAGCCCCTAGATCAAGAATAAAGTAACAAAACTTTTTTTAAAGAATGTGCTTCGAGTCGACAAAGGGGTGTGCTCTTATGAGTATGTGAGTACATACTACTAGAGCAGCCTTATGAGGAGATTTACATTTGAGCTACATTCATTTAGAAATGTGTACGGGATGGAGATTTCTGGGTTTAAGTTTATGCGGATAAAACTGCAGCAAGTGTTAATGTAATATTCAATGGTGTCAAATACTATTTTAACAATAAGTTCCCCACTATCCGTTTATAATCGCCATTCCTATGTCACACGCGACACACATACACCTACATAAAATGATAAGCGTTGGTACCATAACAAGTATTATTACTGGGCATTGTAAATTTTTCCGTATTTAACAAATTAGTTTGTTTCAGTGATTTGGCTAGTTTGAAAATATTTAGAATTGACAATACATTACTATTCATCATCATTATTTCGACCAAGTGACGCCCACTGTTGGACATAGGTCTTCCCCAAAGAACTCCAAACCGATCGGTCTTGGTCTTTTCGCATCCAGCGGCTTTCCACGACCTTCACCAGATCGTCGGATCACTTTGTGGGGGTCTACTCACTCGGCGACCTTTCCGCCCCAACGGCCGTCAGACCTGGGAGTGACGTGTCCTGCCCACCAGCACTTAAAGATCACAATTCTTTGTGCTATGTCGGTGACTCTAGTTTTTCTACGGATCTCATTAGTACTGATACGATCACGAAAAGTAACCCCGAGCATAGCTCTCTTCTTTGCCCTTTCAGTGACCTTGAGCCTACTGAGACTTATTTTAAGCGGCCATATGGTACGTCTTCACTGGCAACACACACGAATTGAAGACTCGTCTTGAGACACTGCCGTTGTAGATATAGAGTAGATGGGCCGAGAATATGCTGCATAGTTTCCTGAACGCTGCTCAGCAGAGTTGGATTCATCGATTTATCTCTACTGGAAGTAAGACTTACCGAGCTGAACTATTTGCTCTAGGTAAACTTCAGGAAGTGGTAGCCAACAACTTCCTGAAGAGCTTCCAATCTTGACAGGAGTGGATACTACATGGGAATTCGACATCGTTTTTAACTGACTTCGAAAAAGGAGGGGGTTCTCAATTTGTGTTTTTTGCGTGTATATTACGTGATTTCTCCACCAATTGTGGACCAATTTCCAATTCGGCTGCGTTTCGGCCGTGGTTTATTAGTAGAATTGGCCCTCTAAAATGATGGCGTTACCTTAGATACAATGACTGCAACACTTGGATGTACCTACTGATAGTTTTTTTGGCACCTCAGGAGTGACCTAAGCAAAGCCCGAGTCTCGACAGATTCCAAGGCGTAGTGACAGGGTATACTCTTCGGTCTTATGTATAGCCTGCTGCAATCCATACCCATTCATACTTATTTGATTAAATTAATTGTTATGCATAAAAATGCGATTTATAAAAGAATTTATTTACAAACATATACTTGTTGATGCGTTATTGACTATTGTTCAATTTGTAGTGATTTCTATAGTATATTGTGATTACAGAATTTACGCAAAAATACCTACATATCTACCAAAAAATCATATTTTCTCGAAAAATAAACTGATACCAATCATAATTATCTTATCATATTGTCTTGAATATTCCGGTGACTCACATATACAACATCCACATAGCTATCTTATGAATTTGACAAACAAAAAAAATGATGAGGACCTTGCTCCATTAGAGGACGGTATGTTGAATCAAGTTTGTTCCTATCAAACAAGTCTTAACTTTTAAAATGGGTGTCTGTATATTTTTTAATAATTCCTTGTAGTAAATACTTTTTTAAGGATGTTTGGTCATTGAATTTAGCTATTTCGATTATCAAGATCGAAATTTGATTATCAAAGCAACGACGCATAAAAAAATTTCGAATACAGTTTTATTGTAAAATATACTTTCATAACCTTTTTACGCTACTGTACCTTTATTTTTCTCAAAATGTACAGGTTCATCGTACAATCTATAATCAGATTTATTTCCAAAGCCTACTCGGTCGCGTGACACGCAAAAAACAAAGAATGTAGAGAATTTCTACACATGTACTAAACGCCGTGTCTTGGCGGACTATGCCCCACATTTTGACAAACTCGTTCAACTACAAAAATGTTATTGCAAAAAAAATCACGTGAAAGTAGACATCCACGAAAACAAGCTGTAGTGTATGCAAAATCACAAAGACACGTAGGTGGTGCGTCAATTCTCGCCTTGGACAGTTTATTGGTTTGATACGTTCATCTCATCTTAGCCGTCCGTCCGTCGGCGGAACGCTTTTTAATCATGTGATACACCAACAAATACGTTTAGTATTTGGGAGTTCGTACGCAATTTTAACAAACCATTTGATACTAGATGAGTTGAATAAATAGCAGTTGAATGAAGCTGAACAATCGTCGAAGTGAGCACCAGTTCTCGCACACGCGGTGAAACTAAAGTGACGACAGATAGAAATCGCCAAAACAATTTTTTATAAGTACAGAGTCGCAATTAGAAGTCATAAAAATCACTTGGCGAGGTTTTCTTTGGTAATTTTCACCCCCCGTTACATTTAGCTGTCGCTACCTGGACAGCTGACGATATTGTTGTTGAGTGTTATGTTTTCCAGCCGATATGAAATGACTTTTCGAATTTGTGCAAGCTCCCGTACTATACGTTTGGACGCGCACAGTACTCTACGTGACCACGCGAACGTACTGGATTTATTGATTTCTCTAACTACTGCTTGCGGCCACATAATAATGCCAAGTAAAACGCAAAAGAAGAAATAAATGTAGATTTCA
Organism: Schoenobius gigantellus; assembly: GCA_963935595.1. NCBI lineage: Eukaryota > Metazoa > Arthropoda > Insecta > Lepidoptera > Crambidae > Schoenobius > Schoenobius gigantellus. The sequence goes on from OZ012542.1 coordinate 25,720,007, forward strand.
TGTTTTAGTTACATTTGAGGATGACAGATGGGTCGATTGGTTAGACATGTCACTTTTCCTTCAGACGTTAAAACTGGGATATTGATGGGATTTAAGAGTCCGATATTTTTTTATTTGATGGCGTTTGTCTGTTTTGTAAGTATTTTTTTTTTGCAGTGCAGATTGTTTTATTTTTAATTAGCATGATGAATGCAAATTAACTGTCAAAACAAAAGTATAAGGCTATGTTAAATGTATTTTCTATGTGGCCTTTTTAACCACCTGCGGTAAAAGAGGAGGTTCTATGTTCGACTGTATCTTTCTTTTAATATGTATGTTCACCGATTACTTCGCCATTTGTGGGACGATTTTCAAAATTCTTTGTGTAATCGAAAGAGTATACTTCCGTGGTGATGCCATTCTCAACATGTCATGATCCGATGATGGAATCCCATAAAAATCGAGGGAAATGTCTAAATTTCCTAGGCACGTACAATGTGTTTCATGTTTTTGTTAAATATATTCAGGTAGCAGTCATCATATTAAGATACTGAGCTGATGATGGAAGGTTTCTGGTAGGTAAGGAGTAAGGGGATAGTTCTTGCAATATTTTTATTTTATACAACATCACAATTTTATTTTGAAGTCGGTTCCAAGCAGTGATCACTTGGAAAGTCTTAAAAAATATAAGTACTTACAATATTAATGTTGTTAGTTAAAATTTGGCACCAACTTCAATATAAAACTGTGATGTTGTATGTATTCTTATATTATTTATGAATTTTTGGTGTTTTTGAAGTCGGTTTTATTTTTTGTAAAATTAACGAGGTAAATGCAGTTGCGCCCCTTACCTTACGATGGCTACTTATTCGACACGCAACTTTCACCCACTCGACGTCCATCTTGTCAATAGTCAGGATGATTCTGGATCTGAGAAGCCCCAATTCTTCAGGATGGGTCGTAAATATGTCAAAGTAGGGGGAAAAGACTGAACGAATATTATATATGCATAGCATTAGGTGGGATACGGATTGAATGAGTGTGTAGTTCCAGTTCCATGAAATCGCTCAGTTAAACGTTATTGATAACCGTACTCCTCAAACATCCAAATACAAACTTTATAATATTAATAATAAAAGAATATTTACAGGTTTTAATACACATTATTTGTAGCATACTGTTGTAGACAACACATAATCTAGACGCCAATGGTTATCCATCTGCTTTGCCGCAAACCGCACAGTGGTGGGTGCTTCTTTTTCATCACTATATCTTAAATTATACTCACGGATAAATTTTATTATATTGTAAATTATTTATTAAATAAATGTTATTTATTGTAAATTATTTACCTGATTCGTAACTTGTTACTGTGAATGGAATTTACCGAGGTTAAATTGCAACTGAACTCCTCCGAAACGGATTTTTATGAATTTTTTGTGTATATTCGGTAGGTCTGAGAATAGGTCATAAACCATTTTTTATACCCCTAGGTGACAAGGGTTTTTTTATGATGATAATTATTACAATTATTTTGGTGAAACGTGGTTCGCGGGCACAGCTAGTATTCTATAGAAAACACTTTTGTCTCTATGAAGGAACAATAAAATATTATGAATAATTGTGACTTTTATTTAAGGGACACAAGTTACTTAAGGCTATGCTAAATATTGTATTCGACAACGACATGCTCGGGATTAAGATGTAAAATTAAAAATTTAGATTTATGAATATTTAGCGGGGAGTCAAGTTTTTTTGAAATATATTATATTAGAAAATAATATTAAAAAAAAACAGATTCTATACATGGTATTTACTCTATTTATAAGAATCTGTCTAATAATAATATGTATGTTAACATATAAAATATCAATAACAAGTCCGAAACACACATTAACAACTAAAAAAATTCGTGACAGAAAAAGCGTATATTTTTTATCAGCTGTAACGTGCTAATGACCAGAGTAGCCGGATTCCTGATTTTGAAGTGCTTTGAGTGCAAACATTCATCAATTTGAAATTATCAGGTGTGTGAACAGTTGACGGTGTGGTGTGATGTGTGTGTGGACGCACACAAGAATGCTTTCACTGACGAGGCACAGGTACAGAGAGGCGAGGGGGGAGTGGTTGCCGGCGCTGAGCGCCTGCCGCTACCAACCTTACGGTATAAAAACACGGCACCGCCATCTGCCCCATTCAATAGAGAACTTGAGCTCTGTGAAACTCGGTACTTACGCGCTACCAACATTTTCGTTTGTTGTGCTTTTGGTTGTATGTTGTGCGTGTGCCCCCTTACAGGTTGTGGCGCCAAATCCAAAGCATCCTACATACTCAGCGACTCTCAAAGCTTCAATTTAGTAAACAAATATAACTTGAAAGAACTACAACTGTGTCAAATCGCGACGACGCCGACGACGCTGTATTATATTACTTAGTACGCAATCCGTGAAACGTAAATAAGAACAGTTACGACTGCGAGTGATGTGTTCGACTTAGCGCTTAACTCGCTAACCTGGATTATAAGGAACTATTTTATTTAAGGAAAAGATACCGTGTGCAATTTTATAGACATTATCACTTCGGAGTCCCTTGAAAAAACTTCCGTGGAGGCGACAAACCACAAGTCATCAAGATGAGCTTCAATAAAAATAACCCCATCGCCGTGGGGAAAATAATGGGATACCTAAAGCAGCTTTCCACCGAAATGGTAAGTTTTGCACGTTCACTTACTTAATCGTCGAGTGTACCATTTGTGTAATCGTACATTTAAAAATCAATCGTTTAATTAAACATTTCACACTGCTATTTTTTTAATAATCGAATAAGCCTCAGTGTAAGCATTCCGTCTCGAATTTTCCATATCGGAAAGCTCTAGACAGCGCGCAGCCACCCACCCCACCACCCACTGAGACGCAGAAGACTGGCGGTCGATTTTATCGGTCGCACGGCAACGAGCACTTTGACATATTATTATTCTGTTCTGATTGTCACACACAATGAATGTAAAAAGGAATAAAACATAATGTGCTTTTGCTACGAAAACGCATAATACAAATAATAATCAACAAGCAGTTTATTTAACAAGCACAACATTCAACATTCCATTTTCGCGATGTGTACCTACCGGTGCACCGGATGACCTTGCAAGGCCGACAGCTGCAAGGCACAGCATAATAATGTTTAACATAATACGACAAAAAAAGAACGAAATTATTTATAAAAAAAAGTCTATTCTTTTAAAAAGTTTTTAACTAAAATTGTCAATAGAACATTTAAAATTTGTAAAAGTTGATATAAAATAATGTTAAAGAATTTTTTCGACATTACACTAGAAACATTTCACAATTTGTATACATTATGCAAATATATACAATGTATATTAATATATTACACATTTCTCGGTTAGCATGTACAAGGCTAAGTAAAATTCTAATATAGCGCCATCTACCCATATTCAATTAAACTTATAACTCGGACTGAACTCGGTAAAAGCAATGCGTTACGGGCCTTCGGTCACACTTTCATAGATGTCACTTCAACATCAATTATTATTTATGTTACGTTTGAGATTGTATGGTATTTTAGTTAATATTAACCTTAGATTAATTGATTTAATCTAAGATATTAATTTATTAATTCTCCGCCCTGACTTTGCATATGTATTAACAAACAAACCGAGATTAATATCGCCCGGTAAAGCATAGGTATACCGCGAATTTTTTTTGCATCTTTATCTTTCTCCTTCGCCATGCTGCCCCGCATCTGACACAAGAATTGTTATCACAATAAATTTATTTTCCATTTTGCATCCTTTATTATATTCTAAAACCAGTAGTTACTTAGTAATCTGTGTCCAAAACTGACCAAAAGACCAAAAGTAAGGGTGACAACATTCTGGCAAAACTTTATTATATTTTTCACTACTAAAATGACGGATTTTGGGAAGATTTTAATTTTAATTGGGATGATTTTATTCGCCGCTAAAAATAGGCAGTTTAGGATGTTTACGCGTAAAAATCTCTCGTCTGGAATAGCGTTTGGGCGGCTAAAGCTAAGTTGAATTATTGAACATCTAAAATAAGAAACGTCAGATTCAATTATTATTAGAATAGAATAGGATAATGGTTTAGCGGCACCTAAATAAAATTGGGAAATTTAGCGGCCACTTCAGAATTGAGTCCATTATTTTTTAAATTATTTAAAAATATGATAAAATGTTAAAATTTTGCCAATATCAGCCAGAACAAAATTTCTTATTACTTATAAAAAAAATATCACTATTATAATGGAGCTTCTGCCCGTGACTTCGTATTTTCTGCCCTTTGAAAAGTGGGAAATAATTATATGTTTTTGTCTACCATTGCATTGGAGAATCGCTATGTAAACAAACCCACTGCAACTTTTGCTGCATGTAGTGCGTTCTGCTGATCAAGAAATACTGCTGTTGAATAAATGAACAGATATTCATCAAATAAGGACTTATGCAACCCGAACGAATTTTTAATTTTACTGATTTCAAAACCTACTCGCTGTTAATATCAACATTCAATTACAATTTTTTACAGATTTCGCGAAAACGTATTCGTAACCAAAAACGTTATATCTTACTGTATTATATTGTGCAATAAAATAAAATTAAAATCTTCATCAAAAAAAAAATAACATGAGTAAACAAATTGATTGTATGTGCCTTAATTCTTTTGCCTTAAACTATATAAAAAAATTGAATTTTCACGGGAATTTTCCATTGGTATGACATGTGACAGAGTCAGTATGTAATAGATTTGAGAGGAGAATTTTACGCCCGCAACGTTGTTTTAGTTTATTGGCTTCGTCGAATTTTTTGGATGGGGGTTTTTCAGCTTCCTGTGGGAATTATGCAAAAATCCAACCTTAGTGGGCGCCTACATAAGCCCATGAACACCTGTACCGAATTTCATGGTTCTTACCCCAGTTGTTTGGGTTCTACGTTTATACTAGAATAGATGGACTAAGAGCCAGCGACGGACCTACCATACCAGCAGGCGTAGCACGGGCTGCCAAGAAATTTGTGATAAGACTCAGTGACACGTATCCCTTGAGGAGCGTCAAGAAATTTTATCATGTCAGTCACACTAAGGCTGCGTTCCGAAAATCAATAAGAGTCACTATTAGCGCGCTCAAACGCGTCCCGAAATGTTGTGAGTGCGCTAATGTTAGCCGGCATGAAGAGCCACAAGACGTCATCGTTAACGTCATCTAGAACTTACGGCGCTAATGCTCTGGAGTGAAATCACTTTATGCGAACTGTTAGTCTGACGTTCGATAATTGTGTTTTCGGTTCAAAATGAATGTACCTGTTCTTTCGGACCGAAATCGTAAACATGCTGATAGCATTTTCAGTGTTCTCTTTAATTTGGACAAGGCGATTACAATCGTTAGCACTTATCGGACCGCAGCCTCAATACGTCACTGAAATTGTGAGATAATGCGTGACTCAAGTCCCGTCTTGGCAGCCCGTGCTACGCCTGCAGTTGTCATTTAAAAGTCATGAAAAGTTACTGATTTAATCTCTAGCACTTGGTCAACAATAATAGTCACTTTTCGAACCCCTAATGGCGGGGGTAAACTACCTGAGAATTTTAAAGAGGGTAGAAAAAAGGAATCAATTTTGTCATAGTATAAGTGATGAAATTTCAAGAGATCATTCTTAATATTATGCCAATTATATACAAAACTAGCTTTCCGCTCGCGGCTTCGCCTGCGTTATTATTGTTTTCCCGTGGGAATTTTATATTATCCCGTAGGAAAAATAATTTTGTAGCCTATTATATAGCTCGGATAATAAATTTCATTGTAATTGTTTACAATCCACCTTTAAAAGGGTCCGGTATGCCCAATGTGCGCTCTTCTTTTAACTCACAGATATTAATTTAACTGTCTCGCTCGCACTCGCAAGGAACGTTTTCCGCACTGGCGGATGGTTAGTGATGAAATTTATTTATGGCATTGAAAAATATGTTTTCTAGGCATATTTTCGTTATTCTGTATAAATTTCAAGGCTTATAAAATAACAAAAATGAAACTATATTTTATAAATACGAGTATTTATAGCGTTCTGTTAACAATTAGAAGGGACGAAAATGCTCTGGAGATTTTTTTTATGTATTTAGCATAATTAAGAATGATCTCTTAAAACTTCATGATACATTTGACATAATTGATTCTTTTTAAAAGACTAAAAAAAGGTGAAGGTTCTCAATTTTATGCGTATGCTTTTTTGTTCGAGCACCAAAATATCTCGACTGTAAAAGGTGCTATTCAGCCCTTATAAAACATTCTACTATAACAGCATATTGTTTAGACTTTTCTTCCTACTTCTAAGCAGAATCAAGGCTAACGTGAAACGTTAGTGTCGATTTCCCGCTGATAACAACTTCAATTTGACATTCATAATTTTAATGAAAATATCAGTTTATCTATAATATACAGGGTGTAACTGAACACCCCGATAACATTTGAGGGTATGTATGTATCCATCAGAAGTAGAGATTCTGTATGAAAAATATTAGGGCTAACAAACATACTTTTTTTCCATACAAACTAAATAAATTATTTTTTGGTATTAAGTGCCGACAGCCCTATGTAAGCGTACGAGGAATACTACGCTGACGTCAAACAAACTAAATAAATTATTTTTTGGTATTAAGTGCCGACAGCCCTACGTAAGCGTACGAGGAATACTACGCTCACGTCTGTCACGTGTCATTTTGTGTTTAAATTTCTTTTGTGTTAAGAGCTGATTATGGTTGTCACTTGAAAGTTTTTGCTTTCAGTTTAAAATTAAATAACTCTGAAAGTATTGGGGTCCAGGTCTCAGACAAGCACCGAAGGTCCATTTAGTATCTAACTTATTTGCCCCTTAAATGTTATTGGGGTGTTCAGTTACACCCAGTATACAAAAAACACTTTCAGTAAAACTTAAAACAATGGACAGATATTCCAAGAGTAGCATATTGAAATATAAAAATTTCACTACTTTTTATGAGCTGAAGGTAACTTATTAAGCCAATAATTGAACATTAATGAAATTAAATATTCTTCCCTGTAAACTTAATGTCACAAGCCCATATTAATATATGTATAGAGATACCTATTTAAAAATTATGATGATGATTCTTTCTGTGTTCTGTGATAAGAAGAATAAAATAAATATTAAAATAAATATGCAACCCTATTACAACCCAACTGCGATTAGCATGACCACGGTAAGCATGGTCTTTGTCCTGCCAGCTATTAAATACATTTTGGCGCCATATCCCACATTATCAAAGAAAACAAATAGCAGATTGTGATCATACCAATGGTGATTATAATTATTTGGATACCACCATTTTGGTTTATACACGGTTATATTTTTATCACCATGGAAAATTTTAGGGACGCTTCAGGACAGATCCATTATTATATAAAAAAAAATTAAATACAAAATTTAAAAAAATATTTAAAAAACCAGTGCAGCATTTTTTGGATTTTTTAGAAAATTTATATAAAATTAAGTGAGTTATTTTTTTAATTCATATTTAAATCATTCTAATACCATGTCGTGAAGCGTCCCTTAAATTTTCCAGGGTGATAAAAAAATAACCATGTATACGTCAATGGATACCACTGATAAGGACCACACGTAATACCACAGACGCATTGAATATAAAAAAAATGTTTATAGTCAAGGCTTATAAACATCGTTAGCGGTGCTGTTTGATCCGCCGATAACGCCAGTCAAGACGTAGGCAGACACGATTCAGAAATTATTTATGAAACAAGCTTTCGACCAACCGGTTGTGGTGTATCAGTGAAAAAAATATTTTTTTTACTCATACGTATACCTTTATTAATTTCATATGAGAATGCAAGAAGGAAAGTTAATGCGAAATGTGTCAAGGCGGGAGGAGTATTATCATTAGGTTCTTATCAGACATGCCTCTGTTGTATGATTGTCAGTGGTCAATAAGCTGTCTGGGACTAGCTGACCCGAACTCTATTAGGCCAACTTATACACACAAGATAATGGATAAAATATATACGTACACTTCTGTTTGCGATGTCCATTTCATTATTGAACGTCCTGTGATATAAAACAATCAATATACTTAGGTAATTAGTTCTGTTAATGTTTCTACGCGGAATATTGTGAAACTGTATGTTTTTGTGATGAAGTTATTAAAAACAATGGTTTTATTTTTCAGGGTGGAAGCGAACAAGCAAGACGTGGGCAAGGAGAGGAGGAACGACTGTATCGAACACGAGGTCCGAAGTACGCAAGGGTGCCATCGAGACCAACCCTATCCACCTCCACAACTTGTACCTCACTTGCAACTTCTTGTGGCTCTCAGGGAACACTTGCGCCCAATTACGCAACTATACCGGAAAACGTCTCGACAGAAAGCAGCAGTGACGATGAGCATGATTCCTTCGAGAAGACACGGCGCCATTTTCAACAATTAAGGCAAATAAGTCTAGGGAACGAATTCAAATACAAAATGGAGATGGAAATTAAAAGTGCTAAGGATGAAAATTTGCGAAACTCGGTTCCATTCGTGAAACAACTAAGTACAGATAGCAATAAAGCTAAAGCTGAGTATTCGATAAATGGAGACAGCAAGCCCTATGCTCCTACGACGCAGCGACTATACCTATGGACGCAGGTGAGTTTTATGTCAGCTTTTATACATTAATATATTACATTAACTAAAAAAGTTAATCTCTTAAACGCTATATAAACATAATTTTAACAATTGCACCTGTGTCTTTATTACCTCCCTTGGGAAACTTAAGGCCGAAAGAGCGTATTTTCAAGGTTGAGATAATTGAGATGATTTCTTTAAAAGACCGCCCAGCAAAGTTATCCTATAATAAAAATCATATAAGTTCAAGATGTTTTATTAAAGCATTTTATGTGAGCGTTTAGTTGTTTAATATCATTTTTAGTCATTTAATTTACCCCAGGAAACCATACGCCTTTGTTATATGACATTTGATATAATGATCGCGGCTATGACCTTAAAAACGTTATGTGGCTTTTGTGATATAAGCAAAAGATAAAATTTTGCTAGCTGGACGAGTACTTAATATTAGGTTTGAGGACCAATGATATAAAAGCTGAAAAGAGTACGTAGGATATGTTTTCCGAACCTTGAGCTATCGATCGATTCCGTAACATGCCAAAAGCTAACAAAAAAGCTCAATCTATCTTTGCCTGAAAGACAAACAACGAAGTGTTTCCTGCATGTGTAGGAAATTATTTATGTATACATTAGGTAAGCACATAACACTCATATGCCTACGAAAGCTCACAGTTCTATTGGAAGGTCTAACGATACAACGTGTACTGTTGTGCTTCGAAATATACGCATATATGATAAAGAAAGTTTCACAACAGGTGACTGGTGTCAGTTAATTTGTTAGGCGTAGCGTAATGTGATATGTTTGTCTTGTGAAATATAGTCTTGTAAACATTTAAATAATAATATTTAATTGTTTCAGATTCTAGCTACATTCGCGGTTTCTATGGGATCCCTGATAGTAGGATTTTCCTCGGGTTACACATCCCCTACACTAGATAAAATGAAAGATGAAATGAAGTTGTCTGAAGAAGAAGTGAGTATCACATTTTATCAAAATATGTCATTATAAAAATTTTGATAATAATCATTTTACATGTTGAATATATTTAACATTATCATAATTCCCTATAGAAATAATAGTTCCATTCCTATATTGTGTGATCATATAAATAATCACTTACGTTAAGTTCATAATGAGCTTTGAGAATTTTATTATTAACAAAAGCAACTCAATGACACCTTGTGATCTTCACTACGACGTCGAACTCCCATCGGTTGAGGCCCACATTCACGATCTCTCCCAACGCTACTTCGCTAGCGCCACCGTCCACCCCAACTCCCTTGTTAGACAGGCGGCCGACTACACCCCCTTACGTAGTGTAGCGGCCATAAAACGTTTACCGAGGAACATCCTCTTCGATCCCCGACCCGATCACACGAGCGAACGATCTTCTCCCTCTGTGCAGATATAGACAGATATGTGCCTGGTCGCTTCTCCCCACCCTCCACTACACGGCGAACTCGAGCGTACGAGCCTTTAGAGGCGCGCTCGCGTTGCAGCCGCTCCCCGCACCGGCTATAACCGCCTGGTGACTCTACTCAGAGAGCGGGACACCGCCGTGGTGATGCCTCTCTGAGCTAGATATCCACCAGGTTAGGTAAGCCAAATGAGGCTTGAGGACCCACCAAAGTTCTCGCCTTCTTACAAATAATTAAGGTGAAGCTGCAACAGCCATCTGCGGCTAACAGCGTAGGTCCAATAAAAAAAAATGACACCTTGTGAAATCTTATTTTATATATCATAAAAAAAAGCTAATAGGTTTAAGCTCGTTGAATAATGAAGTCTGTTCACACGAGTTTACTAGAAATAGTAGTGGCGGTAGTATGAGTGTCAAACTTGACGTCTTGTTGACTGTTCAATGGAATGTATATTACTTTTTTAGAACTTTTAAAGGAGAACAATTGCGGCATACATGATTTTTGCGTAACTTTAACCGTTTACGCAGCGCACGCAACGAAAGCTCTGAAAAGAAATATTTTTTCCCATTTTTGCAACATTTTTCATTGATGCTCAGCTCCTATTAGTCGTAGCGTGATGTTATATAGCCTATAGCCTTCCTCGATTAATGGACTATCCAACACAAAAAGAATTTTTCAATTTGAATCAGTATCAGTTCCTGAGATTAGTGCGTTCAACCAACCAAACAAACAAACAGTCAATTAAACTCTTCAACTTTATAATATTAGTAAAGATAGATTAAAATGTCTATTATATAGATAGTTTATGTAAAAGTCAGTTGACAAATATTAAAATAAACATTTTTTATTTACTTTCAGGGTAGCTGGGTTGGTGGACTGGTGCCTTTGGCTGGTCTGGCTGGAAGTATATTTGGTGGATCACTCATTGGATTTCTGGGCAGAAGGACAGCTATAACCGCTACAGCAGTGCCATTTTTCATTGGCTGGATGCTCATCGCAAATGCTACAAATGTTATCATGGTGTACGTTGGTAGGGCTCTTTCTGGAATTTGCGTGGGAATTGGCTCACTAGCTTTCCCGGTATACCTAGGAGAAACACTTCAGCCAGAAGTAAGAGGTGCTCTCGGATTATTACCGACAGCATTTGGTAATACAGGCATCCTTCTGGCGTATGTTGCCGGTAGCCGTCTTGACTGGTCGAATTTGGCATTCCTCGGTGCTGGTCTTCCAGTGCCATTTTTCTTATTAATGCTGTTAGCTCCTGAAACTCCGTTCTGGTATATGAGCAAAGGCCGTATGGAAGATGCCAAAAAATCTCTACAGTGGTTAAGAGGCAAAAATATTAACATTGAAAAGGAGCTTAATGACCTCACTCGTGCTCAAGTAGAGTCTGAACAAGAACGGGGAAACGTTATTGGACAATTGTTTAGCAAGAAATATATACCTGCAATTGCCATATCGTTGGGTTTGATGATTTTCCAGCAATTTAGTGGTATAAATGCTGTAATTTTTTATGCGGCAAATATATTTCAAATGTCTGGAAGTAGTATCGACGAAAACGTGTCAACTATTGTAATTGGAATTGTTAATTTCGTTGCGACATTCATAGCCACAGGGCTTATTGACAAACTAGGTAGAAAAATATTATTATATATTTCATCTATCTCAATGATTACTACATTAGTAACTCTTGGCTCTTATTGTTATTTAAAAGATGCTGGAGTTGATGTTCAAAATTATGGATGGCTGCCACTTGCTTGCCTTGTTATATATGTGTTAGGTTTTTCAATTGGTTTCGGACCTATTCCTTGGTTGATGCTTGGAGAAATTTTACCATCCAAAATCAGAGGTCCTGCTGCCTCTTTAGCAAGCGGATTAAATTGGACCTGTGCTTTTATTGTGACTAAAACGTTTAGTAATATTAGTTTGGCACTTAATATGTATGGTGCTATGTGGCTATTTACAGTGATTTGTTTGGTTGGTCTATTCTTTGTAATTTTCTTTGTACCTGAAACTAGAGGTATTTCTTTAGAAGAAATTGAAAAGAAACTTACAGGAGGATCTCGAAGAGCCAGAAATATTACAAGTAATAATAAAACCGTACAGAATGGATGTTAGTGATAAGTTAAACTTAATTTGTTATGTAATGTAGATACTTTAAAAGTGATATATGTCGTAAAATGTACATTCCAAAGTGCAGTGGCTGCACTTGAGCTGTGCTGATTTTAGTATTGTAAGATGAAGGCGCAGAACTTTGCAGTGCAAGTTCCAAGTAGAAGACTGATTTGGATTGTAGCCATGAAATTTTATTAAGTAAAATTTATTAGATAAATTCATTGATAGTTCCTTTAAAACTGTAACAGTTTATGTTGTTACACAGTGGCCTTATTCATGTGATGAATTCTGATTTATTAAGAATCTCAATACGTTTTTCTGAATTATGTCAGATTATATTTTTAGCTATTAAATTTACCTACCACTTTCAAAGTCTATTTGTAAATACTTAATAATTTATGTCACTGATAAGGTTTAGGTTATATACAAGTTTATTTTTTAATTACCAAAAAAGTTTTGTGTGCTTGTTCAGACAAGCAAACTGAACAACTTTCACTACGGGATCAACTTTGAAATTCGAAAATCAAATCAGCTGATCCATACAAATGTTCAACATTCACTGAACAGCTGATTTTTTTTGCGATTTCAAAGTTGGTCCCATAGTGAAAGTTGTTCAGTTTGCTTGTCTGAACAAGCACACAACATTTTTTTGTTAATAAAAAAATAGCCTTGTATAAATAAAGTATAATTTGTCATGACAAATGTTAAAGTACCTACTTATTTCGTAACCAAATAACTAATTTATAAGTAATAAATTGAATTCAAATTATAGGATACTTTATGACATATATAAGTATTATTTATAACTTAAGTATAACGTAAACCAATGGATTATATATCGTTTATACACATGTTTACGCACGCAATATGTAGTCTAGAGTCTACATGATTTGCACTTATTAAAATTAGGGAATGTATGCTTGATTTTATCAACGAAAAACATATTTAAAAAATATAACAAATATTTTAATAACATTAACAAATGTTTGTTTTTACCACTAGGTAAAAACATTAAGTACTTAATACCATGTAGTATAAGTCAACCAACATATTAAAAAAGTTATATAAAAGGTGTATTGAGATTTTACAATTTGTGTAAAAAAATCACGAAAAAAACTTTCACATTTTTTGCAAACGCTCACGTACTTACAAAAATTATTGAGTTTGCTTTGCCGTGATAGATCGTTTAGTTTAAAAGTTAGTCCCATCTGTTCTCGGGAGTCACAGTAGAGAATTTGAACGTTTTTGTCGACAAAATTATGCATAATTTCCCTCATTTTAATATGTGCACATGATGGAGATTCACACTGGATTTAAACAGTATGAAATTCTGTGGTTTTAACTTAAGTAAGTATAAAGTTGTGCTTACATTATAAATAAAGAATGCCATAACAGGATTTAAGCTATAATGATGATTCCGTATATTACGGAGATATTTATTTGTTATTTTTTTATAAATAAATCTTTTACTTTTCAAAATGTGTTTTCTTTTTCATCACAATTGTACTTACTTAGAACTCTAAGCAATTGTAAGGCGAGTGTACATTTTAGAATTTAATTCTTAAACATTATTCCATAGACAAATCAGATATAAATAACCTGTTCTGCTTAGAATTTTTTTTAATATTTAATAACAAAAAATATGAAACAGAATTAGATCAAGTAATGACATTGTAAATAGAGTTTGTTTTGTGCACTCAATGCACACTAGCTAGAATGTAAATTTTTAAGTGCTAAATGGAAAAACAGAGTAAAACAATATATTTCTCAAACAAAAATATTTATTAATTATTATCAATTATATTACTCTTGTCGTCATCATCATCAACTCGGATTATAAAAGAATCACACACACTCTCCAGCAGATCATTAAGAGGGCACATTTTATCCTCTTCTTTAATAATATTGGTTTATGCATTCTTGCCATTTTTCAGCTGTGATATTATGCCCTCTAATATTAATTGTTTCATTTTGCGGAACTCGGACCGCGGTGCATGACGTGGCGTAAATAGTTTTTTAATTTAAAATTTGACATTGTGTTATATTGGCTCCTTAGAAGCAGCAAAAATTTTACAAACGAAGATGTATTTCTAAAAAAAGGTTGGCAGCCTATGGTATAATGAACAGGGATCCCAGTAATAGAAAAATAATTTCCTTGACAATTATTGTCATCATCATCACAGCTCATATACGTCCCCCACCGAGGGGTTCGAACCTACTCTATGTTAGGGTGATTAGGCCTTAGTCAACCACGCTGGCCCAGTGCGGATTGGTCGACTTCACATACATCATTGAATTTCTTCGCAGATGTATGCAGGTTGCCTCACAATGTTTTCCTTCACCGTAGGAGCGTCAGACAAATGTACATATGAAATTCGAAACGAAAAACACATTGGTACATGGCGGGTCTCGAACCCCGACCCCCCGATTGGAAGGCAAGTGCCGAGTCCACAGCGCCACCGACGCTCTATTCCACAGCGCCACCGACGCTCTATTTGACAATTATTGTAACTTCAACAATATAATATTAAACAATGTAATTACCATTTTAAAATTATCAGTAATTTTTCAAGTCTTAGTTTTTCTAATTAAATTCGAACCCTTAAATTCCATAAAGGTTTATTTTTTATTTTGCTAAAATGCTCTCCCTTTTTAGGAAGAGTTTTTCAATGTTGGCAACACTTCTGAAATGTCAGAATTCCGTCGAATTAAAAATCAGACTATAATTTAGTTAAATTAAATTAAATATAATAATTATTAATAATTAAATAAATATATTTAGTTATATTAAATTAGTTATTAAATTAGATTTCCATGGGATACCATTATCAGATCCTGACTTTGGTGACCTTGGGACCACCCCAGAGTATACTCTATCAAATACAAAAGAATTTTAAATATCGGTCTACAATTGGCGGAGTAATGGCGTAACATACACACAAAACACGTTGGACACACCTTAAAATTTAAGGGTTTTCCTCAATTTCCATGGGATCCCATCATCAGATCCTAACTTTGGTGACCATGGCACCACCCTTGCGGTATACTCTATCGAATACAAGAATAGAAATACAAAAAATTTTGGAAATCGGTTTAAAAATGACGGAGTTATGCGGTAACAAACATAAAAAAAAAAATCAACCGAATTGATAACCTCCTCCTTTTTTGAAGTCGGTTAAAAATTAAGTACCTTCATACAAACTTGCCAGATCCATTAGAACTCCTTAATCCGGCCCTGTCGCAAAATCCGTTCTTAGCGGACGTCTACTAACTATAAACTACCACCCTGACAAATTTCATCTTTGTACATCAAGCGGTTTTCGAGATATCTTTATGAGTGACCTTTGGTTTTTGCAATACACACATCAACAGAATCTAGGGATAATTTATATTTCATCAAATATTTAAAAATCTATGAATATACTAAATGCAAGAATGATAGATTATTTTAAGGTCTTTAATAAAAAAATTAAAAACATTTAGTGTTATTTTTGTTTTAAATAAACGTTAATTTTGTTTTATCACTAAAAAATTTGTATGATAAAAAACTTCATTTTTTCTTATAAAACTATAAATTTTAATTAATGTTGAAAAAAACTTAAAAAATATATTATCAGTGTTGCCACCTCTTACATTAATTACACATTGACATCGATTGTTCATACTTAAAATTAAATTTTTAATGTCTTGTTGCGGTATGAGGTCCCATGTTCTTTGCAAGTGTTCGAAAAGTTGTTGTTCCGTCGTCAAATTTGGAGGGAAATCTCTCAAAGTTTTTCGTTGTAACATATCTCAAGCATGCTCGATAGGACGAGCATGCTCGAGATAAAGTCGGGCGACTATGCAGGCCAGTAAAAACTTGAATATCGTGGTCTCGGAGAGCGGCCGACACCAGCCGCGCTGTATGGGAAGGAGCATTATCGCGCATGAGTAAAAATTCCTGCCTGACCTATTTGTATTCTGTGGGAAAATCACAGGAACTACTTCATCCTCATGGTATTTTTGTGCAGTCATGCTGCCTTGGATCCAAACGAGCTGGGTTCGTCTGCCAAGACGAATTCCTGCCCACACCATGATTGTCCCGCCCTGGTATGAATGGATCTTCTGAGGGTGCCGTAGACGGTTAACTCTACCTGACGAGTTCTCCAAACGCGTATTCTTCGTGAATCCGGATGAAACCCAAACCGAGACTCATCGGTGAACAGCACCAAAGACCATTGTTCGTCACTCCATGGTGAATGACGACACGGTTAGCGCAGAGGTGTATTGATCGCTTACTGCGCAACGGGTCACGGGTTCGATTCCCGTACGGGACAAATATTTTGTATGGCCTACAGAAATTTGTTCCGGTCTGGGCGTATGTGCATGTGATATTCTATGTTTGTAACTGCACCCACGACACAGGAGAAAATCCAAGTGTAGGGCGAAGTTCTTTTTAAAAAAAGCTCCCGAGCCTACGAAAGCCGATACAGGAGAAAATCCTAGTGTGGGGCGAAGTTTAAAAAAAAATGCTCCCGAGCCTACGAAAGCCTCCGACCGAGATTGCCACGTCGTAATGCTGGAACTCGTAGCGGTCTTCGAGCATGAACATTAAAGTCATGCAACCTCCTTCGCACGGTTTGGTCGCTTACCAGTAACTGGTGGTCCTGCTGGAGCCTTTGTACTAGTTGCATCGCTGTGATATTGGGTAGTCTTCTAGCGGTCATTTGGAGAAATCGATCCTGTCTCTGAGTAGTAGCACGAAATTTACCCGTGTGCCGTTCAGCCACATTGGGGATGTGGGGATGTACTGCGATAACGTGACCACAACTTTAATATCACGTTTTGGCTGGTGTGTAAGGCCTCAGCAACGACGCGTTGGATAGCACAATTATCTAACATGCCCACGGCTCGTAACATTTCATCTCGACTCAAATAACGACGTGACATGACTCTTAAAGCTTACACAGCACGTCAAATTAAGAAATAAGAACAATTTAATCCCTTTTCATTAAATAATATTAAAAAAATAATTTTATTCTCCTTGGCATAACGCCGGAACGACGTAACTAGCAATTTTGTCGCCTTGCTTTGTTTTTTTTTTTTTTTTTTATTTACATTTTTAAAATTTGAATATAGAATAAAAGAGGTTTCAATCTGTATATAAACTCTTTATGGAAACTAAAAAGATTTTAAACTATAAAGTCGTAAATAATTTTGGATTAAGGTATCCCTAGATTCTGTGGATGTGTGTAGATGGCAGTAATTTATATTCAAATTCAAAAATCTTTATTCAACATAGTCCTTTACAGGCACTTATTGACGTCAAAACAAAGCAAAACATTCTAATTTAAAGAAATATGTCTACAAATACAAGTAGGTATGAAAAAGAAAGGTTGAATTTACACCTGTTCGGAAATTGGGAGAGCCTTCTCGAGAAGAACAGGCAAGAAACTCGAAAGGTCAAAATTTTTTATCTCCTCTTTTAAATCGCCATTTACAATTTTGGTATATACACGGTGTTTCATAATAACCAATAAATAATCAATGCGTTATCTAAAACTAATTATTGAAATGTGTTTACACGTAATGTCATTCAACCCAAAATTTTCATGTATATCATAGTATCACCATTATGTCTAAGATATACATGAAAATTTTGGGTTGAATGACATTACGTGTAAACACATTTTAATAATTAGTTTTAGATAACGCATTGATTATTTATTGGTTATTATGAAACACTGTGTATATTTAGATTATTAGATTAGATTTGATTTTGTGGCAGGGCCGGATTAAGGAGGTCTATGAGCTCTGGCAAGTTTGTGTGAAAGTCCTTAATTTTTTGTTCTACAAACTTTACATTTGGCAGGGAGGTAGTTAATAGTTAGTAGACGTTCGCTAAGAACGGATTTTGCAACAGAGCCGGACTAAGGAGGTCTAAGGGCTTTCGCAAGTTTGTATGAAAGTATTTACTTAATTTTTTGTGCTACAAACTAAAAGTTTGGCATGGAGATAGTTATTAGTTAGTAAATGTTCGCTTAGAAAGACTTTTGTGACAGGGCTGAACTAAGGGCTTTCGCAAGTTTATATGAAGTCCTAGGCTTCTTGTACCTGAAAATTGGAAGAGAGATAAAATATAGCAATCGGAGAGCAAAAAATTTGTGATAAAACTCAGTCACACGTGTCCCTTGACGAGCGTCAAGAAATTTATATCACGTCAGTCCCACTTAATACGCACCACTGCGCTACTTTTTAAGACAGAGATTATGTCACTGAAATTGTGAGATAATGCGTGACTCGAGTCCAGTCTTGGCAGCCCGTGCTTTCTCTAATTTTATCAATAATAATTGTCCTTTATTTATTTTTCAATATGTTTGAAAAAATTAATTTGTTACGAGGGTGGATTGAAAAGTTCACGGCTTCACACATACTCGTAAATACTTATTTTATTTTTATTTATCAACTGACATGATTTTCACTTGTTATGTGCTTGTTATCTGGTTGTCAACGTGCAAAATTGTATTTCCGTAGCACGGCAGGTAGTCTTCATATAAAGCACAAACTAATAAGTGAACAAGTTAAATAAAAAATAAGTGAATAAGTTAATGATATAAAGAGTATGAGCATTACTCTATGGCTCACATATGGAAAATGACAGCTTGCCTGCCCCCCTCTGCCCCCCTTGTTTCTTGCCGTTGCCATGGTTGCCACCATTTCGTTACGGCTGTCTTCGTCATTGTCAATTTATTCATAACATTTTCAGTTATTCTAATGAAGTTTTGCTTTGATTAATTTCCGTAACTAAAATCATGATTGAAGCTGTACTTATTTTATTTGTCAGCTGTAAGACCTACAATATGTTAATAAGTGCTGTGTCGTTAGTGCTGTCACTTGTGAGCAACACAGAAGCATAGTTGAGAAAAACTTTAAGTTTGGGTTTCGACGATAATTGACATTAGAAAACAAGACCTTGCCGGGATTATATAGAATGCAGCAAAAACCATTTGAAAAATTCACATCTAAACAGAAAAAAAAACTATGAACTAAAACTAGTTTCATTTTTTTAAACTCAGATTTTCAAATATGTAGCTAAAGTAAATTAACCTCATTTCATTTTGCCGCTGAGGTGGGCAGCAAGCTGGAAACACAGACATGGCAGTATATTAGAGGTTTCATAGCCACATGAATAAAAAAAACAAAACTGTCAAAGTCTATATGTAAGGAGGTAATAATGAGGTAATGGGAATATTATTTTGACTAGAGTTACTCGTCTGAACTTGTTCTCTTATTAGCATTTTCAGAAAATTGAGCAACCTGCGGTCATTAAATACTTGTTAAAAAAAATTATCACCGAAAAAGAATCACGATGACATGGAAACAACATTACATCATGTTGGACTATCTTGAAAAAGGAAAAACAATAAACTAAGTATTATTCACCCCCACTACGTCATTTACGCGAAAATAAAAAAAAAATAACGCCCCGGATTACTGAGAATGAAAATGTTGTTTCACCAAGACAATGCTCGCGTTTACGTGTCTGTCGAATCCATGGCTCAAATTCGTAATAAATTATGGTTTTGAATTACTGCCTCGCATCCTTATTCGCCAGATTTGGCACCTTAGGACTTCCGCCTATTTCCCAACTTAAAAAAACACCATTGCGGCCAGGAATTTTAATCGAATGGAGCTGGGTCGAATTTGCTGTAAATATTTGTTTTTAAGATATCGAAGAATTTTTTTAAGAGTGGCGTAGAAGCCTTGTAACGTAGGTGGAAAAAATAAATGCTTAGAGCTAGACGGAGATTAAGTTGTAAAATAAAAATATTTTTGTTCGTTTTTTATTTTGTTTTCTTTACTAGGCCGCGAATTTTCAATCCATAATAGTGAAATATACTTGTAAGTGTGCAGTAAAAGTCCATAATATTGTGTTTGCTTAGTGAATTTAATGAACTGTACAATGCTGAGTTTAAAAAAATATTTATGAAGCCACTGAACAATATTAGCGTTTCGATAGAGATGTTTGAAAGGCTTTATTATTAAAATTATTTAGTCCCGGTATTTTACTGGATGAAAAAGCGAAATTTATATTAACTATTAAATAACGAAGCAAATAACGTATTAGTATGTAAGAGAAATACACAAAACGAACTATTTATATCCGAGACTTTTAGCAGCCCAAACCGAAGGCGAGGGCTGACAGTAATGTCGAGGATAAAATGGTTTTGTGGATGAGTTATAAACTCTGCTTTTTACTTCGATTGCGAGGAAATAAAACAGTAGTATAACATAACATTTCTTTAATTAAAATTCAAAGTAAAATTAGTACAGTTTTGAATACTGTAGGAAATTGTTTTATGTCTGAAAAACACACAAGGCAAATAAATTAAAGTATATACACGGTTATTTTTTATCACCCTGGAAAATTTTAGGGACGCTTCAGGACACATCCAATATTATATAAAAAATAAAAAAATTAAAAAAAAATTAAAAAATAAATAAAAAATAAAAAATCTAAAGATGCTGCTCTCAACTAGTGCAGCATTTTTTGTATTAAAAAAAATATATATAAAATTAAGGAGGGGTTATTTTTTTATTTATATTTAAATCATTCTAATACCATGTCTCCATACCGATCGGTCCTGCGCCTCCCGCATCCAGCGGCTTCCCGCGACCTTCACCAGATCGTCGGTCCACCTTGGGGGAGGCCTATGTCCAACAGTGGGCGTCTATTGGCTGATATGATGATGATGATGATGAATACCATGTCGTGAAGCGTCCCTTAAATTTTCCAGGGTGATAAAAAAATAACCGTGTATAATAAAATAAATTCTATCTATGAACTTCTTATTGTGTTTGGCTGTATGGCTCATTTTCTTTGCCTTAATATAGATACATTTATGTATGAGTAGATACCTTAATGCACTTCTGCACAAAATTCGATTTTGTGCAGCCTATATCCTGCACAAATAAGCACTTTCAGAGCATGAGAAGTGAAATAGTAGTTTATGAAATAGTCACATAATAGGAAGTCTTAAAACACTAGTGTGTGTTTAATAGTACCACACGAGTGTTTTAAGACCTAATTATGTGCAATTTCATAAACTACTTTATCTACACTCATGCAATCAGTGGTTACCTAAATTAAATAAAAGATACAAAATTAAAACAAAATCAAACTCATTTATTCTAATAATTATTTGCATTTTGAACAGTGCAATTGTGAAACTAATACAGAAATCTAAAACTACATACATCCACTCCAACATTGACACCAACATCGTCCAACTCACGATCGATCAAACAGACTCTCCACACATCAATAGGCCACTAGCCAACCTCATTCACTATGGAGGACGTTGAACTGATAGGTGCTTCTGCGCTATACCTAATGAGTGCATGTTATTATTTTTTACAAGTGTATAGCCGACGTAAAACAAAAAAAAACGTTCCATAAACGAATATGCAAACTCAGGGATGTTGCGGATGCCGATTTTTTCACATCCGCGGATGTGAATGCGGATGCGGATTTGTGAAGGCTCACATCCGCGGATGCGAATGCGAATGCGGATGTTTAAGATATTGTTATAGAAAAAAAGTATATGAATTAAGAATTAAAATAATAATAGAGTAATTATTAACATTTTTATTAATTACTAGCTTTCCGCTCGCAGCTTCGCCCGCGGTATGTTTGTTTTCCCGTGGGAATTTTATATTTTCCCGAAGGAAAAATAATTTTATATAGCCTATGTTCATCAAGGATAATGTAGGATTCTCAATGTGAAAGAATTTTTGAAATCAGCCTAGTAGTTTCGGAGCCTATTCAATACAAACAAACAAACAATCAAATCTTTCCTCTTTATAATATTAATAAGTATAGTAATTAGTAAATGAAATTAAATTCGTCCACAGGTTTATTAAGAGACTCCGAAATCCTCAACCAAGTATCGTGTAAGGCTATTTTATCTTTGTGACGACGATGCTTCGGATTCCATAGCACCGGTTCGCCTTCATATAACTCCAAAAACAAGAGTACGGTGTCATTACTCCACTCAGTCATGCTAAAGTTTAATCACAAATTAATTTATAACGGGAGCGCTGCGTGTCAGATATGTCTGCCTCGCCCGAGTAAACAGACAACACTGATGTGTGGAGGGTATGTTCGTGCGAGTTGGCAAACTCCTTTGATCTGGGTACAATTTACCGCCATCGGACCGATCGCGAGCCAACACGAACCAACACCATCCAACATACACAAACTATCTCTCTACACGTGGAAGGTTGGACGAACAGTTGGAGTGTTGGACGAATGTTTGGAGCCGGCAAGAGAAATGGCGCCAACACCAACATTCTACCGCGCATGCGCTGTTGCACGCGCCGCCATAGACAATGTACTGGCATAAAAGAAAATTGTGACAAAACCTCCTTGTTCGGGCTTCGTCAATCGAACTGTATTTTATTGGAATTCGAGTTACATTAAAGTACTGGTTTTGTATGGCGAACCTGTATTATAATGTAATTTGTAAAAGGCCAAAGGCTTTAAGTTATGCCTTTAAAATATTAGTGTTGAGTTCTTAAGCCCATCACACACAGTGAAGATAATATAATTATTATAGCATCTAATATAAAAATATATTATCTTAAAGGACCGCACACAGCTAAGATACGATAATATATCGCAACTGCATCATTGTATTAGAGGCAGTCTTGCGAGTCGCCGGTTTCGTTCCTTATACAGAGTGGTTTTTTTTGCCATGAACCGCATACAAATCTGACTGCTGTTGCTAGAATCTAGATGTATAAGTACTTGACAGGTCATCTGATGACGAATGGGACAGTGAAATTCATCATATATGTATTGCGTCGAGAAGAAAAAAATTAATGTAAAAAACCTTTTTTAAAACAAGCCATTACTTAAATGCGCTAAAAATAAAAAATAAACTTTTACGCTAAAACTTTTACTTATAACTTCATTTCACATTTGATACCATTTATATGACATAAAAGCTTGTCGCGAGATTTACTTGTGTGTAGTAACTTTAAAGTACTTAAAAGAGTACTTTTAAGTACCTAATCGTATTTACTTTGTTTGAAAATTCTAATGGATAAAATTATTCACATCAAAATATTTAATTTACTTGTTTATCTACAAAAATAAGTCTCGCGACAAGATTTTATGTCATATAAATTGTGTCAAATGTGAAATGACGTTATAAGTAAAAGTTTTAATGTAAAAGTTTATTTTTAGAGCATTTAAGTAAAAGCTTGTTTTTAAAAAGGTTTTTTACATTTAATTTATTTTTTACTTTTTAGTTATCACTGGACACGTTTCTCAGTCTGTTCATCTCATTCAACGCATCATTGTTGCAAGGTCGTTTGCCGGTTAACTTGGAACAGTCTAGCTCTTCAATAAGAAGACCTTCTAATGATTTTACCCTACTTAAGGCCACGTATGCTTGACCAGCAGCGAAGAGCTTTGAGCCTATTTCAAGTTATTCTTAGCAAGACCTTTCATTTGATACCCATATTGTAGGAGTGCATTTAAAATAATTGGTCCGCCATCATGAGTATGCCGCCATCTTGAATTTAGAATAACGTCACACAGTCAACCATGCATTGTCATCCAAACTGAACGTGTATACAAAATTTCAGCTCAATCGGTTAAAGATATCGGCTTCAAAATTGAGTTGCAAGATTTCACCCGAACATACATACTTATATACTTACTCGTACATACTTACATTGCAAGTTAAATAAAAGCTTGTAAAAAGCGTAAAATATGGGAAGAGGACCACTTAAGAACCAAAAAACAGCGCTAGATAGAACATACTGTAGTTTATCTTAAGATAAATATCGCCGAGTATATATATTAATATATATTTCAATATCTTAAGATATCGTTGCTAGGTTAAGATATCTTTCACACATCGCTCAGTATATATTGTAATGTAAAATATATATTATATTAACTGTGTGTGGTGCTCCATTGAAATGTAGGGTTAGCGATACGTCGCAGATAAGATATATTTTATAGTATCTTCATTGTGTGTGATGGGCTTTAATATTAGAATTAGAACATGAGTGTAGATAAAGTATTTTATAGTATTCCGTTTCGGAATCTTGATGTAATTTAAAAAGTGTTGTAATTTTAGTTGCGTTATTGTGGAATTTAAGCACCTAAAAACTGAACAATATACTCTTCGATTATGATTGCACTTTTATACTGGGCTATTTTTCCATCAGGAGTCAAATTTTGTATGCTTGTTAAGACAAGCAAAATGAACAACTTTTACTATGGGACCAATATCGAAATCGCGAAAAAAAATCAGCTGTTCCATACATTTAGGGTTAGTGGATGTTGAACATTTGTATGGAACAGCTGATATTTTTTTTGCGATTTCGAGATTGGCCCCATAGTAAATGATCTTCATTTTGATTGTCTGAACAAGCACACAAAATTTTGCTCCTGCTGGAAAAATAACCCGGTATAATTACGCTCACTAACACACCGGACGACCGTGCGCTCCGTTTGGTTCTTCTGTCCTGCGGCGAATTGAGTTCGTGACTGCTTGAGTGGATGCTATCCGACTACGTTCCCAGATCAAGGCGCGTCGCGTATTAGCGCGTGTTTCGACCGTTTCTATGAAGTCGAGCTACTGTATACTATTACCGTGGCATTAGTAAGCCCTTTATGATAATTTAAAATTTTGTAGTAAAAACTTTAGCAAACTTTCAGTTTTTTTATGTAGATAACTACAACTTTTTGTGATTCGTAAATTTGGTACTTATTACATTTTATTCACATTTTTTAAGTTTTGGAATACATACAGATGTACATAGTTCATGTGCTTGGGTACCTTGTTTATTCTTAACAATGTTGATGTTTATGAAATTAATTTGCACGTGCATAAACAGCATATGGGACATTGTTTACAGATTACATCTATAAACTTTCATGAAACGTTTTCCAATGGAAATTTTTAGCTAATAAGCGTCATCATCATCATAACAGCTCATATACGTCCCCACCGAGGGGCTCGAGCTTACCCTAAGTTAGGGTTTTAGGCCTTAGACAACCACGCTGGCCCAGTGCGGATTGGTCGACTTCACATTCACCTTTGAATTTCTTCGCAGATGTATGCAGATTGCCTCACGAGGTTTTCCTTCGCCGTAAGAGCGTCAGACAAATGTACATATGAAATTCGAAAAACGAATAACAAATTGGTATACATATCGGTCTCGAACCCCGGACCTCCTGATTGGAAGGCAAGTGCCGAACCCACAGCGCCATCGACGCAACATGTATGTAAATCAATGAAAACGTACATCTTATTCTATTACCTCACTGCCAAGGAAAGGTAATGTTTTTTGCGCGTATCTTGTATGTTTCTAAATTTTTTTTATTACATCGTATCAACTGGATGGATTTCGACAGTTAAGGTTTTGTTAGATTCGTCACAAAACCCCAAGTGTGCTTAGATAGGTTTGTTATTTAGCACATATAATCGTTACACACAATTAAAATATATTGAAAATATACATGAACTATAAATTAGTACGTTTTGATTTTGAAGTAATATTGCTCAGAACATAAATTATTAGCATCTAAATATCCATATTTTAGACTTAAAAACTATCTCGAGCATTTTTATCTTTTTTGACTAAATTGCACTGCACAAAAAAAGCAAAACGTACAAACATAGATTAAGGTAGGTATACTGAATCTAATGAGATCAAATACAATGTCAAATCAAATGTCTAATTTTGCAAAGGTTTAGGGGGGTAAAACAGTTATCGCTCGAAACAATATTTTAATAAGAAATATAGGCACTTGCCTCGGACTTTCAACTCTAAGCGGTGTGCAACAAACTGCATTTTTGAAAGTGCATATTCAAGCCATGAATTGGCACTTCACGTCCTCTTAAGATCCATATGTTGACTTGGGATGGTGAAAGTGTTAAGTCCAGTGGCGTGACTATAGGACGGCATGACTGGCAAAATGCCACGGGCCCCTGACCTGAGAGGGCCCCGGCCCAAGAGGCCGCGAGCTCAAAAATAACCTATACACAACATTTTGTACGTAAGTTCTTAAAAATAATATTTGTTGTATGAACTTAATAAAATCAATAAAGTGAGACACAACTAAAGTCCACATTCAAATTCAAACTAATCATTAAGATTTCAACACATACAACACTTCGATCAATTGTACTGGGAGGGTATCCATTCAAAGAATTTGCCACGGGCCTCAGATGGTATAGTTACCATTTTTTCTGCAATTTTTAATCATATTTTCTGCGTGCGCTTCATTTGCGAAAATTAGATAAAATACGAAATAGATTCGTAGGAATATATCAAGGGCACGCGACTTGGAGGTTTTGTTTTCAGCGCGAGATCAAAGCTCAGGACAAACAATACATATTTGAGAGCTACAAATTATAAGAAATTCGCAACCAATTTGTTGATTTCATATAAAAATATACTAACGCCCATAAAACGTACCTATATTTCTAAATAACTTGCTAACTTCTATGATTGAAAACATATAAATTTATTATTATTTGTGAGTAGGGTTTTTACAAACACTATTCAAAATCTCTATATAAAATATAAAAAAATCGGATCTTTCCAAATTCTTTCTAACCAAAGTCTTTAACATCCCTAATTTCATTTAAAAAACCTGATAGTAAGCGGTATCTTGATGGGATTAATGAATATATTGAATAATAATTAGGTATTTATTCTCTCTTATATATAAAAATGAATCTCCGTTCGTTAGTCTCGCTAAAACTCAAAAAATGCTTAACCGATTTGAATATTATGTCCTTACATATGAAATTGGCGTTTTGCCGTACTGGCCACTTTGATCTCAAATATCTCCTCTATGGTTAGGAATTCAAAATTCAAATTTATACAGCTATTTACTCATGTATTTGTGTTTCGAAAATTATAATTCACTTGTTTTTTCCTCAATTGCTTTTTTTCTTTGCGTCACTCACCTTACAAAATGGAAAACTTGAAATATCGCGTTATTTACGAGTACGAGTTCCACCGTGGTACCAGTGCTGCAGTAACGGCTCGAAGGATTAATGATGTGTATGGCGACGGTGCCGCATAAGAAAACACAGTGCGTTTTTGGTTCCAACGTTTTCGTTCTGAAAATTTCGACATACAGAACAAGCCCCGTGGACAGCCGGAGACCAAAGTTGATAATGAAGAATGGAAGGCTATTGTGGAAGCAGATCCATCGCAAACCACGTCCGAGTTAGCTGCAGGCTCCGGTGTTAGTGATAAAACTGTTTTAATCCACTTGAAGCAAATTGGGAAGGTGAAAAAGCTTGAAAGGTGGGTACCTCACGAATTGAGTGAAGCAAATCAACAAACGCGCATTGACTGCTGCGTTGCATTACTCAACCGGCACAATAATGAAGGGATTTTAAATCGAATCATTACTTGTGATGAAAAGTGGGTCCTGTACGATAATCGGAAGCGCTCATCGCAATGGCTGAACCCTGCCAAACCAGTCAAACCATGCCCCAAGCGAAAATTGACTCCAAAAAAGTTGAAAACAAAACAATTGATTGAAAAGTCCAAAACAATTGAGGAAAAAACAAGTGAATTATAATTTTCGAAACACAAATACATGAGTAAATAGCTGTATAAATTTGAATTTGGAATTCGTAACCACAGAGGAGATATTTGAGATCAAAGTGGCCTGTACGGCAAAACGCCAATTTCATATGTAAGGTCCTAATATTTATTTTTCTTTAATTTGCTTTAATACAGGGGTTTAAAAAGAAAAATAATAGAGGAAAATCCCAAAGAAAAGTTAAAAAAATTATATGAAGTAACTAGCCCGCGAACTACGTTTTGCTGAATAATTGTCAAAAAACCTTTATCACCTTTATCCTAGGGGTATAAACATATAGTTTACGACTTATTCTCAGACCTACCGAATATACACAAAAAATTTCATAAAAATCGGTCAAGCCTTTTCGGTGGAGTTCGGTTACAAACACTGTGACACTAGAATTTGATACATTAGGAGATAATCGTAATTTTGTATGGAAAATGACCCTACACTTTGCGATTGTTTATTTTTAAAAAGATCTGCTCTCTGCTAAGGGGATGCGAAGTTCACCGGGTTAGCTTTTTTTTGTATTTTTTTAATAATAATTCCACAGAAAGACACTTTCTTATTGTCATTTTCTGTGATTGAGACGTCTATAGGCACCATAAGCTAACAGAATGATACATATTCGTAAGTTAATATTACCTTAACGGAAGCGAAGCTTTTGAAAAGTTTACGTTCCAGAAACGGCAATTTAGTTAACATGGTTAATATAGCAAGTCAAAACAAAGACATGTTTTGATTCACACAACCTCGCGAGCCAATGAGTTTGTCAATCAATTTGTGCCCGTATATATCACCAGGGCGTAGCGAGATACACGCATTTCTTCCCAAGCTAATAACGAGAAGACATTCTGTGTTTTTGTGCAGGCGAACGATTATTTGAGAATATAGTGTTGTGCAGTTGTGATAAACAGTTCCAAAATTCGATTTCAAAATGAAGATATTGATGAGAGCAGATACACATTATAGCATAGGAGTAAGGAGCACTGAATATGAAAAACCAAAATACACGTGCTCGCAGGTAGGAATTATTACTTTTTCTTTAATAATTTATGAATAAATTCCGATGCTGATTGATTAAACTTTTGTGAAAAGTAATTACTCAGTGAAATTCTAGGGAATTTATTTAAGATATTCATTCATTATTCATATGGGAGGCATGAAGGCTTATTTTATGTTTAATAACAAAATAAATCCAGTATTATAATAAATAAATAATATATATAATCGATGTTTAACTAAGTAGTTCTAACTGGTATTAAAAAAAACAGTGGTGTTTTCTTTGGTAAAACCGGGAAGCTTTTTGATATAATGGATCAAATGTGAAGATTGGGAGAGCCTTTGTAATCGAAAATAGGTATTAAGAATAAAATATTTGGGTGTCATCATATTGTCCTTCACCGTCTTACGATTTTAAAGTAAATCAATGTGTTATCATGTCATGATATAATTTTAGAATTTTTATTATAACACAGAATTTATGTTGTCAATTGTGGTTGTTGTTATGAATAAGTATATCAAAAGTCATACACAGACGCGTTTTCAGTTAGAAACATGAGTCAGAAATTGTCTTGAAGAAGAATCCAGAAATATTGTCACGTAGGTACTGAAAACGGTTCATGAATACAGCAGGCTACAATCAAAGTCAATGAATGCTTAAATTAATCGTAGGCGGGACGCACACACCTCCCATTAAATAACGTCACGCATGGACATTTGCGTGTATGTTTAAACTAACACATAAACAACTTCAGGACAATTATTATGACATTAATATATGGTGAATTTTTTTATGGTGGATATGGAGCGTCGGTGGCGCTGTGGCCTCGGCACTGGACTGTGCTCCGAGTAGAATCAGGAGGGCCGCAAACGATCCTGTCATGTACCAATGTGTTTTTCGTTTCACGAATTTCATGTGTACATTTATCTGACGCTCCTACGGTGAAGGAAAACATCGTGAGGAAACCTGCATTAACCTGCGAAGTAATTCAAAGGTGTATATGTGAAGTCAACCAATCCGCACTGGGCCTGGTGGTTTGACTAAGGTCTAATCGCTCTAGCTACGAGTAATTAGGATAACCTCGTGCCCCTCGGTGGAGACGTATATGAGGAGTGATGATGAAGCTTTATGTCATAATAATTGGCCCGTGCCTCAAATTTATTATGAATCATCAAATAATAATTAAACTACTCTTTATACACTGTGCACGGAAATAGTGGACGTTTATTCGTAGTTAATTATGACCTTAATTTTTTATAGGTTTTAGCTGCGGTAGCAGTGTCAATGGGCTCTATGATTATTGGCTTTTCTTCTGCTTATACCTCGCCAGCATTAGCGACTATGGAGAACAGTACCACAATCTCCGTGACTAAAGAGCAGGTATGACAGTTCTTTAAAAACATTGAGCATTTTTTTCCGTTTTCGTGAGACTAATGATTGCGGTTGTTCTTAATAACAGGCAAGCTGGGTCGGAAGTTTGATGCCATTGGCTGCACTAGCAGGCGGTATTATTGGTGGACCTCTAGTTGATTATATCGGAAGACGGAAAACGATTCTATTCACGGCACCTCCTTTTTTCTTAGGATGGATCTTAATAGCTACAGCCAAAATTGTCCATCTCGTATTGACGGGACGTGTGATTTGCGGACTGTGCGTTGGTATCGGATCATTAGCATTTCCAGTATATCTCGGGGAAGCTATACAACCAGAAGTTCGTGGGACCTTAGGACTGTTTCCTACAGTTATTGGAAATACTGGAATATTAATCTGTTATCTTGCCGGGAAATATCTTGACTGGTCTCAGTTAGCCTACTTAGGAGCATGTCTACCTGTGCCGTTCTTTATCTTAATGTTGATGATTCCTGAAACTCCTCAATGGTATTTAGCCGCAGGAAGAAATGATGAGGCTAGAAAAGCTTTACAATGGCTACGCGGCAAAGACACAAACATTGATAATGAAATGCGCAATATTGCTTTGACAGACGCAGAAGTAGAAAGTGATGATTCAAGTATTAAAGATCTTTTTAGTCGTAAGTACATGAAATCAATTCTTATCTCATTAGGATTGATGACTTTTCAGCAGCTTTCAGGAATAAATGCAGTTATATTTTATACAGTCTCCATATTCCAAATGTCAGGTAGTGCTGTTGATGAAAATTTGTCAACAATAATAGTAGGTATTGTTAATTTTGTATCTACGTTTATTGCTACAGCTCTTATCGATAGAGCAGGTCGTAAAGTGCTTTTATACATTTCATCAGTTACAATGACAATCACATTAGTAGTACTGGGATCATTTTTTTACGTACAAAACGATCTAAAAATGGATGTATCTTCTTTAGGCTGGTTACCATTAACATGTCTTATGGTGTATTTGCTAGGATTTTCTTTGGCTTTCGGTCCTATCCCTTGGCTTATGATGGGAGAAATTTTACCAGCGAAAATAAGAGGCGCCGCTGCATCTATATGTACTGCCTTTAACTGGCTATGTACTTTTACTGTCACAAAAACGTTTCTTAATATAATTGATGGAATTGGACCCGCCGGAACATTTTGGCTTTTTGGTTGTATATGCTTCGTTGGTTTATTTTTTGTTGTAATATGTGTCCCAGAAACGAGAGGTAAAAGTCTTGAACAAATAGAAAATAAATTAACTGGAAGAAGTAGTCCGAAAACGCGAAGAATGAGCTCTATAGCAAACATTAAACCTTTACCTAATGGTTGTTAAAGGATAAGTCTATAATGAGTTTGCTTATTTTGTTAATATAATATTTCGAGAGAATTATTACTACTATACAAATGATCAATTTTACAATTACAATAGAGAAAAGTAATATTTGTTTACATTAAAACATTACAATATTCTTTACTAGACTGCATAGAGATTTAAGCATGTTTCCAGAAATATGAAAATGAAGATTCTGAAGTTGTGAATTTATAAGTGAAGTTGTAAATTGTGTTTTTAATTAGAGTAAGTCAATAAAGTATTATGTACATTTTCACTCTCTGTTGTACAGTATAATAAATAAATTGAAAGTATAATTTATTATTGCGAATTTTATGAATCAAAGAATGTTGTAAGATGATCCATAAGTCGTGTGATATATTAAGTAGATTTATTTTGTATTAATAAAAATGTTGTTTTAATGCCTTTATTATGTGAGCTTTAAATAAGTAAATTAACATAAAATCAACTATCATCATTTTAATTTCAGCCTATCGCCGTCCACTGCTGAACGTCCCCCAAAGACGACGACACGGTTAGCACAGAGGTCGAGTTGTCGCCTACTGCGCGGGTTCGATTCCCGTACGGGACAAATATTTTGTATGACCTACAGAAATTTGTTCTGGTCTGGGTGTATGTGCATTTCATATTCTATTTTTGTAACTGCACCCACGACACAGGAGAAAATCCAAGTGTGGGACGACGTTTTTTTTTTAAAAAAAAAGAGTGCCATCTAGTGCCAGACTTGGGCAGCCCGCATCCATCTGCTGCCAACCACTCTAACACGTGTCTGGTCCATAGACCATCCGCTCATCTGCAGACACTTTTACTTCAGCGTACTGACTCTGAGAGCAATGTCGGTTTGCTGGTGGATGACTTCATTGCGAATTTTGTCCACTAATGACCTCCCGAGCATATTTCTCTCCATCGTACTCTGAGCGATTTTGAATTTCTGGACCAAGCCAACGGTGAGTGTCCAAGTTTCGGCTCTCTATGTCACAACGGATATGACGCACTGGTTGAAGATCCTGGTTTTTAAGGATTGTAGGGTTGACGATTCAAATATGTGACGAAGTTTCCCGAATGCCGCCCAGCCCAGGCGAATCCTGTTGGACGCTTCCCTCTCGAAATTGTGCCACTCCAGTTGCATAGCTGTTTGGCAAAGATATACGTATTCTTTCTTACATAGACTCGTGAGTAGCGCCATTTACAACAACATATCTCGTGGAAACAATGTCATCTGCAAATCGTGGATTTGAGATATATTGGCCGTCTTGAAAACGCCCTCCAATGCGTTGGTCAACAGTTTCGGAGAAGTTATTACTCTCTGTCTTACCCCTCAACGCAGTGAGATTGGTTTCGTTCTTTCTTCTTATACTTGAACGGTCATCCATCAATATTTTCTTTACATACGACAGGGAAGCTATTGGCCTTAATTTCACCTGATGGTAAGTGACGAATAGGCCGAAGGTGTAAGCGAGCTTCACCTGGATTCCTTAACAGCTGAGGAACTGGCTACCTTACCTCTAATTGTCGGAACACAACAGTGCTATTAACATTGTTATTATGGCGACAAACTTAGGTAAGACGATGGTAACTAGCCAGGCGGGCTGAGAAGTCTTACCGCCAACCAAATTGAGCAAAAAAATTTCTGCCCCCACTTGGAATCAGCACCCGGTGGTCTCAACCACTAGACCACGGAGGCGGTAATATTTTAGAAAGTCACTGAATATCTGAGGGTATTACTTTATTTTTGACTTCAAAAACCCCAGAGCCCAGTCATAACAAAATTATTTTGGCTGGTACATTACACATACTGTAAATCTGATCAGTTATCATGAGTACATCAGATTCACCTAGACATATTTCAAATTCTTATACATATTAGAAAAGGTTTCACTGTGCTTACTGTCCACAAAACAACTCTTGAAACTACAATTCCAATTAATCAACATTGATATTGTGACATTCTGTACTCTTGCCTTGCAACCTAGTACTGAATTGGATGAACTCAATTATTATGTACAGTTTACTGAAGATCCACTCAATGTGAATCCAATAATAATAATAATAATTTATTTAATTTCCAGTTAACAATTACGTAAATTCCACATCTTACAATTTCACAAAAAGCCTATGCTTAGAAACATTTTATTGTGTTGCATCCGCAGCCGCACTAGTAGAAACTATATTACGGCTTGCAGCGCTCTCCCTAAAATTCATATAATAAGCATGTTGCAACTAGTATTCGTTCACAATTATACTTACTTACATATAGAATTTACATTTACATTATTCAATACCATTAAAATAAAGTAAAAAATACCTAATAAAATTAACAGCACTAGTGATGGAAGTCCTCTTTTTGAATATAATGAGTATGTGTGTGTGTATGTAAGAGGGTGTGTAATATAATTAATTATATGTCTTTCAAATATCGATTTAATAACAAAAAATAAGATTCACAGTATGCAATCAATTACAATACCTAATGAGTGTTTTATAATATAATTTAATGTCAGTTCAAAAATAAAAAATTTTCATCTACTTAATTAATAATAATACTAGTTAATTACTAAATTAAATTCATCATCAAATACCTATCAGCATGTATTTAAAATGTCAATAAATTAATATAAAAAAATAAGTTACTAAACTTTACTAATTTCATTTTTCAATATAATGCTAGTGTCGCAACTAAAGAGTTGGTTAAACTTTATTTTTCCATTTAAAAATAAATAAAGCGAACAAATATATTATATTTGTTCGCTTTATTTAGATATACAATATTTTATATTATGGCAGTATGTCCATCAGAGCTTTCTTGGTGTAAATTGTGACTCAGTTCTGAGAGATGAGCTAGATGATGGTTTGTGTAGTGATGTGAATGCACTTTGATATTTTTCTTGGTGGGTAATAATACTTTTTCACACTATATGCAATACAGTTCCCCTGCTTCGCTGTAGGGAATATTAATTAATCCACTGATAATTTTAAGATTATTCATCATAATGTTGTGAAAATAGTGTCCCGCTTCTGAAGAAGAGATAATCAAAGAAGCACTAGTTGGTTATTGTTAGCATTGTATCTAATAACATTCTATGTTTATGCTTTAGATTGCCTCAATTCTCCCGCTCTCAAAATTATTCTTCCGTCTCGCACACCTCATTTGGTAAGCTATTTAGATTTACATGCTCAGAGTATAAAATGTCACAATATCAGTATCAATCAACTAAAATTGATTCTATTAGTAAGCAGGCTCGCCATAAAACAGTGATTTTAATTTGATGTGATTTCCTAATACTTTGCCATCAATAAATAATAATACATCATACAAAAATGTACAAACCAAATGTTCAAGTTGGATATGTAAATTGTAAACCCAGGTTGGTCACCATGGTATGTCACTAACAAGAGATTTCACAGTGAACTCGGTATCGATACAGTGAAAGAAGTAGATAAAATAATCAAAACAAATAATGACAGACTGCAGCTACATCAAAATATACTTGCTCACCACGTAATGGATGATATATTTTCAAGTACTCGGAGACTAAAGAAGAGAGTACCCCAGGATTTACTATAAGAGGATTATCATCACTGGATATATTCCTTGCAAGGCGCTAGAATCATCATGATTAAAATATTCCTTACTGTTACCTAGACAGATTGCAAACAATAAAGGGGGAAAAAAACTTTGAAGATAATCCAAGGGCAACATGCTCTTATTTTCAAAATCTAAAGGTAGTTTGGTGGTAAGTGGGTAAGTAATAACATCTGAGTTCATAAGAGTCATTCTTGTATGAAATTGCTGACTTTGTTCCTGTTATGAAAATGTTGACTTCTACGAGACTCACTTTGATTGTTGCCAAAGCTTGCTGATTCCATTATGTGGCTGTATATAATGTTATGTAATGCAAAGAAGATGAACCTATACAATTTCATCTACACCATTCACCATTGCTTTACAACAGAAATGATTGTTCATAAAAAATATTTCTATACTTACCTCTAAGTGGGAGCAAAATAAATGGTAATTTGTCCTAAATGCAAATTTATAATCAAGTGGATTTTAAGGCTAAGAGTAAATCCAAGTTATGGCTTTTACAAAAGTGTAAATGGTAGAGTTGTATATTATTACAACAATCACCCAAGAACACTAACAAAAGAAATATTAGTGTAGTTACATAAATAAACTAAATAAAATTTATTTGTAACATATTTCTCTTTCAAAGTAATTAAAGATTCAGGAGTGGGTTGGTATGATAAAGAAATGGCCTCAGATTCGGTTCAGGGCGGTTTAATTTTTGTGTTCAGTTTTGTTTATATTTAGTCAAACGGTCAAAGTTACAAAAGGATAATGTTGAAAAATATTATAGATAAACTTACCCATTACTTGGACACGACAAATAGCGCAAGTATCGCATTCGACATCCCAGCTCCACATTGCTACTGCATTCCACTTTTTCAGAGTAAACATTCTATCAGGCTTTTGACCATCATTGTCACCTCGGTCGAAAGCATCGCAATCATCAGCAGACATAATTTTTTACACAATATTTTAGAATTGTTTTGGATTTACTTTGTGTTTACACAGAAATCACAGAATAGACTTTTGACATTGACATTTTGACTTTTAGACAGACATTAAAGTCCATACAGCCATGACTTAATGTACAATTTCCTGCTGGGGGAACGCACACTAGTAAAAAGGCTCACATTTACCGTGCGTTTGCACTGACAAAACATCTACAAAAAAACATGTTTCTGTCAATGTTTATGAACACGTTTTCATTGCTAAACGACATGTTTTAGCGCAACAAGTTTGTTTACCATTATACAGACGAAACATGTGAAAAAATATTGTATGAACATGTTTCTTATTTGAAAAGTCAATTGGTTTTTTTGGTTGAAAGATTTGTTTCGAAACATTTACATTTATGATTTTTATTTTTTAAATGACTCTGTGTTGTATATGTAATAAGTGTTTAGCGTTGGCTGTATGCGACAGCATCTTTGACATTCTATGTAATACTCCCTGCGTTCCAGGTAAAGCACTGCTACTTTCTGAGGCTAACATCTGATGTTAGCCTCGTTTTGCGTTTCTTATAAGAAATGTTTACATTTTTAGCCGCGCTAATTGTTACAAATGAAACGCAAGGTACTGATTTTTCGTGCTGAATTTTGACACCTCACCTACTTAGTCTAGCCACTTAAATTTTTTTATAATATAAATCAGAATTGGCTAATACTATAAATATATTTCAATAATTTTTTTAAATCCGCTGAAAATCCTTTTTGATTCATGAAAAAAAGATTCCAAATGTAAAATTTGAAAGCTGTCAAAAAGTGGTATCATAGGACCCATCTATTAGCATGGGTATTTGATGCTAGCATTTCGTGTTAAAAATGCTTAAATGAAACGCATGAGAAACAGCAAGAAAAACTAGCATCACCGGCTAATGAAACGCAGAGATGCTAAAAATGTTGGTATTTATGGCTAAAAATGCTTATCTGGAACGGGCCGACTATGTTCTTTATAAATATAAAATAAGTACTTGCTTGACTCTAAGGCTTGGCTAGACTCGACTGTAACTTTTTAATTTGTGATGTTTCTAAATAAATACATTAAACAAATCAACATAAAGTTTAATTTGAATGCCACAAATATAACACTCTGTATAGAAAATGACTTAGGTATTTAATAGCTTTTCAAATACGTCTTATTAGTTATTAGGTATGTTAGTACCTACTTCGATGATCACATTTATTTCAAAGTTACTCTTCACACCTTTAAAGTTTTTTATTAACCTAGTTGATTTATTAATTGGGAACTAGGTACCTACTTAGACCACCTTTTATCTAAATATAAGTAGGACCTACAGTTGAGTGATGGATTCCAATCACGAAAAGGAAATATGCGATAGCGTCCCGACGTTTTTGTCTATTTTTATATTCCGATGATTTGGCATACCATAAACATGGCATTCCATGCCAAATTTCTATGAACTTTAATGTATCTGATTTTGTCCATTACATAATTTCAAATGTTATCCGACACAGCTCGAAAACACCCCAACATGTTGCAAAACATGTATTAAGACTTTCACATCTGACAGTGCGAACGCAATCGTTGACAAATTCATAAAAAACATTGACAGACAACAAGTTTTGAGACAGTCCGAACGCAATCTGCAACAAATCTTAAGGTGCCTCCAGACTCACGCCGAGAACCCCCGAGAACACCCGAGAAGCGTGAATGTGATGGGTTTCTCGGCTTCTCGTTCTCGGGATCGCCTGTTCTCCGATCGGTGTCGGTTTTCTTGCCCGCTTCAAAGGGTTTCTCGGGCGAGAAAAGAGAACACTATCACACTCTCGTTTGTTCTCAGTGCGACTGCGACCGTGGCGTAGATCGCATGTTATCTCGTGCCAATTATTCTATAAAAAAAATACTTTGTGGTGTCTGATGCATATCAGTATCATTTAGATAACTTCACAGTTATTGCATACTCTTTCATTTAAAAAGTCTGTCATCTGTGCTATCAGTGCTTAACAAAATAATGTGTGCTAGATATTAAGAAAATAATTTAAATTCACGAAGATTTTAATTGTTTTGAGATATTTCGTTAGTCTTTATAGTTCAGTAATTTTAGACATACGAGTAAAAAATGTGGAAAAATGAAACAGAGTTAAAGTTTAAATAATATTTTCACACAGAGCCCATTTTGTGGGAAGCAAAACGTTTTCTATAAAAAAGTACTTTGTCAATAACCACCATCGTTTGAGCCATTTTTTCTTAATATTATTTTTAATTTTCGTGTTAACGAAATAACGCACACAATACCAAGGCAGTAGCGCTGTCGTCCATTCCGGGTCACGGCCGAGAATGTAAATGAGAAGATCGCTGAGTGTGGATAGCTCCTCGGTTCTCGCGCAAGTTCTCGGCGAGACTTCTCGCCGAGACTTCTCGCGTGAGTCTGGAGCCGGTATTAGGATTTATTCCGAATCCAACACGATTTTCGGCAGTGCGAACGCAAAAGCTCACACATCAAGTTTTGAGATTTGTATCATGCAACAAGTTGTAAAACATTGCATGTTTTATATTTCTCAGTGCAAACGTACGTTAGATTAACATACGATACCCACGATTTGCTGCTTCAGATACTTATCATCGGAAACACTATATTTTTTGTAAGTACATTTGTGAAATTTAACATTTCGGAATCTTATAATTTATTTGTAACAAATAATTAAAATTGTAATTATTTATGACAAATATCCATTATCTTCTGTCTTGTATTGGACGGCAACGTCCCTTTAGATTTCGCCATATTTTAGTGAGATGCGATTCGTTACATTGAGCATCGATATTAGATTAATTTGTTTTAGTCAATATCTTACCTATATATAAAATTTAAACTCTGTGTGTTAGTCTCGCTAAAACTTAAAAACGGCTCGACCGATTCTTACGCTGCTTGGGATAGGTCCAGGGAAGGTTTAAACGTATAATTGGACCCGGTAGGTGGCGCTGTAATTGGGCAGCAGGACAACGTC
Source organism: Schoenobius gigantellus (assembly GCA_963935595.1). NCBI lineage: Eukaryota > Metazoa > Arthropoda > Insecta > Lepidoptera > Crambidae > Schoenobius > Schoenobius gigantellus. The sequence goes on from OZ012542.1 coordinate 25,759,081, forward strand.
TGCCTGGCCCACTAGTAACTAATAAAAATGACAAATATATTAAAAATGTTAAGTATTTTTTGTAAAATAATTAGTCGTTAAATAAATTCATTATCATTTATTCATCACTTTGTCAGAATCAAAACGCAGTGAGATGGCAGCCATTTTATTTTCAAGCTGTCAAGTGTCAAAATCAGAACAAACCCTAGTCACCCCTAGTGGGGGGCAGCCCCCTGCCAACTCAAAAGAAAATAAGTGACGAAATTGCTTACTGTAAGCTGTAGGTTAGGTTAGGTTCAGAAAATTTCCATTTCCCCTCCTTAAAAAAAGTTCAGAACTTAATATACACAAACCAATCTTTTCCCATACATTTTGAGGTTGGGTTTGTAAATTTTTTTAAAATTAATATCTCGAAAACTACGCAACGCCGAGAGGGGGGAGTGGTACAGGGGGTAGCTCCCCTCCTCTCCTACCCCACCCCCCAAATCGTGAGTTGCTAAACTAAGTCCCCCCCAAAACTGAACCTGACATTTTTTCAAGTTGCACCACTGGTGCAATGTCCCTTTGTAGTTTAGTTGAACATAATGATTTTGATACTTTATAATAAACTTGTAACTGTGTAATTTATCTTTCGGTTTTAGTACAGAAGCACAAACCTGAGCCAATATATTGCAGCGTACTCCCTTAGAGGTGTAACACGTAACGTAGCTGCCCCCTTAGACAAAATTAAATGCCACACGCTAAGATTTCCGCAGTCGTTCCGTAGAAAAAATTATGAAAATGACATTAGCTTACGACAACCTCACACTTGCGGATCAACTGCGAAAAAGTTAGCGAGTGGCATTTGTCTAGGGCCTCTGTAAGTAGCCGCGAGCTTGCTGCGAGCCGTTCGGCCGCGGAGCGCAGTGTGCTCGCAGCAATGACTAAACAAATACATGGACCGGCCCTACCTACAGAATCAGCGTGACTACCTACAAAACTTTGGCACATAAAATGGCTACCTTTACTAGTGATGTACTCAGTATTAGTTGTGCAATATCGATAAATTTAAGTTTAAACAAATTCATCAATCCACTTATCTACGACATATCTAGGGAAATAGATCTTAGCTGAACAGCCCTCCTAGACAAGATGCATTTCGATAATCGCTAACGCAATCGCTAGTAGGAAAATATATGGGATTTGAAATTAGTCCAATCAACGAAGCATTTGTAACCCGAAAAATTCTTCTGCCTCTGAAATTTGGGATGTGGTTAAGATACCTAATACAGATGACAGATGTACAATAATCCAACAAAATGTATAATGGGAAGTTAGGTATTTTTACCTTAACATGAAAAACGCTTATAGCTCTCTGTGGATATTTCCTCAGTTCGAAATTATTTTTGTATACGTACGTATGTACTAGTTAGAACAAGTATGTAAAGTAATCCAACATTTTTTCGATTTGGATGATGCACTAAATTGAACTTTTAACATTTTGCGCAATTACTTCTATTGGAAAATTGCTCTGCTAATTTTTATTTTTTAATATGGTCTTATTTCCCTAAATGAATAGGTTTGTTAAGTAATCCAATAAATTTTCCTTTTTAAACATTTTTTATTTATTTTTGATTAATAACTTGATGTGAAAAATTACTCCGTCCATTTTTATACCTTTATAGGTTATATGATTTAATATTAAAACAGAATTATCAATAATCCAACAAATTTTCCAACGTTCATATATTTTTTAAAACATGTTCGATGTTCGCTTTTAAATAGTCAATTATTACTGGCGCGACCCGCAAGTGCAGCATTGCCAGGCGATAGTGAGTATGCGGGCCGCGCTTCGCCTAGGCACGCATCACAGATTAATACAATAATCAATAAATCTTGGCGACAATTAATTAGTAATGTTTTTTACATTGGATATATGTATTACCTAACCAGCATTTGGTTTTACTTTGTAGCCACAACATATAAATTAGACATTACATTAGACGATAAAAATAGTCAAGCCGCGCGCAAATACCGACAATTTTTTTAAATACTTTTCAAAAGAATTTATCTAGCAGAGCATTATTTTTGTCGTGCCGGTCCGAAATTCATATAAAACTTAAGTAAGTTACCTCTTTAGTAAACATGTAAGGGCTTTAAATAAATTTTCACTTCTCGTGCTCGCAAAGCTCGTCTTTATGTCGCTTATAGGCTGCATAAAGTGGCTTTCATGTTCTAGAGCATAAAGTAAAATTTTCTTTTAGACGAAGATTCTTAGGCCCAACAGCCGCTCAGCCTAAAACTTCACAGAATTTATTTATATTAATAACTTGCGGTAATTTATTTATTTGCTTTAATTTATTTGTCTTGTGTTTTCTACCTCAAAAGTTATGAAACCAGATAAAAATAGTAACCAGTTATTATTAAAACGCATCGAAATATTTTTATTACTTGGCAGAATTTTTCAATATTGTGTTACATATTTTTCGTATATATTTTGAAGTAGGTAATTGTTTAATTTTCTTGCAATCAAAGTGAAAAGCAGAGTGTAAAACACTGGCATAAACAAGTCATTGTACTCCTCAACTTACTATCCACCCGAGCCGACGTCTCGGGCTACAGTGCCTCATTTTATGCCCTTGTTGTACAATCTACTATTGTTCCATTTTCAAATTATATTGCCGGGCGTTCTAGCACGCTAGTTAAAAAATTGCTGCTGCTGATTGGTCTTTTTTTTACGAGGAAAATGCTTTTACGTACCTCCAAGCCCTTGGGTAGGGGCAAGGGTGCGTGGGACTCCACGGTAGAGTGCCGCATATACCCACTAACCCCTTCGAGAACACCTATCCGGCCATTTCAGAGCGGCTGCGAGCAGGCGCATAGCGCTGCGCTCGCGTGAGCCAGCTCGGCCTGTAGACTATCCTCTCTGCATGAGAGCAGCTTGTGTCCCAGAGCTGCTCCTACCGTCACAGGGATCGAGTGCAATACAGGCAACATGGCGCCCAACTGCGTTGCCCGCCGCCCCCACTAAGGTGGTGGAATCAGGGCGTTGTAGCCACTTCTTCGCCACCCTAACCTTCTCGCACTGGCGAGGGGGGTCCGCCTCACGAGCTCTCTCGTGGCGCTCCTTCGTCTCCATGACCACTTCACAAAAGTGAGAAACAGCATCCCAGGCCGCCCGCTCGGTGAGCATAGCTCTAACCACAGCGGGCAATGAGAGGTCAATAACAATTACGGACATAAGATCACCGCGCTGAGAAGTCCATGCAGGACATTGCACAAGTAGCGCGGTGTCTTCGTCCGCACCGCAATGGTGACAACGTGGGTCATCTTCCCTCCTGGCAACCTTGCGAAGGTACCTGTCAAAGCAGCCATGCGCTGACAGTACCTGCACGAGGTGGAAGGTGAGGGTGTCGAATCTCCTTGTAACCCAGTCACGGAGGACAGGATGGAGCACCGCGTTGATCCACTGACCGTATTCTGCTCTTTCGAGCCTTGAAGACCACGAGGACCCAAGAACTGAATTCATGGCCTCTTCACGCCAACTTTTCACCTCTCTCTCAGTCAGGCGACTCTTTTATTATATACCGCCGTTAGTACATGTGCCTCCAAATCCCATGGTGGCATCGATGCCAAGGCGCAGGTGGACTCCGCGGATAGCTCTCGTCACAAGACAGCACTAGGACCTTTGGTGTTGGTTAACAACCTCCCCAGGGCCATGGCTGTGGTTACCAATTTTGGAGCCAGTCGAGAAAAATGTTCTCTAAAGTTCCAGCTCCTGTCCAGCACTAAACCCAGATACTTCAAGTGTGGAGTAATATCCACCCGTGTCCCATTGATCATAAGATAAGTGGGAGGCCCATGGGCCCTTGGGAGGCCCATGGATGACCAGGGCCTCCGTTTTATCGAAAGCCCTAATCTTTCAATTCTTGAGACGACTTGTTCCACGCCAGCTGTAGCTAATAGGGAAGCCAGTCTGTAATTCTTTCCACGAACTGTAACAAGGGTATCATCGACGTAACACACTACCTCCAGTCCGCGGGATAAGTTCCCTCTTAGTACATAATTATACCCGATGTTCAACAGAAGAGGGCCAAGGACCGATCCCTATGGAACACCGAGCATCATAGACGTTCGAACAACATGTCCGTTGCTGTCAGTGTAAAGGACGATTCGCTCTCTAAAATAATCAGCAATAACATGCTGCAGGTATAGGGGAACCTCGTGGTAGTTGAGTGCCTTTAAGACGCACTGAGGTGGAAGTGTGTTAAAAGCATTCGCTATGTTTAAAGAAACTGCTATCAAGACGCAGCTATCGGAAGTAGCCTCTTTGGAAAGGGATTTGATTTGACCTAGCGGAGCGCGTTATTCGTGAAACTGGTTCTCCGCCAGGTCAGGCCCGTCGCCCGAACGATGGCCCTCTTGCGACGGCCGCAGAGGGTCATAGCAACCCGGGCCGTGCGAGCTTATCGCACGGTCAGCCACGGCGCAGCCTGCGTTCTTGCGGGCCAAACGCCGTGGGATGTCGATGCACGCGTACATGCAGAGGTGTATCGACATCGGGTTGCCGTTAGAGAGCGGGGGGAACGATCCGCTCCCGAGGAAGTGGAGCGGGTTCGTACCTAAGCGCAGAGGGAGGCTCTGCGTCAACCGGCTGGCCACCGGACGATCGAAGCGATACGTCCGGTGTTGGAGGAGTGGGTAGGGCGCCGGCAGGGCAGTCTCTCGTTCCGCATGGTGCAGGTATTGACCGGACATGGCTGTTTCGGTCACTACCTGCACCGGGTCGCGCGTCGGGAGGAAACGCCGCAGTGTCATCACTGCGACGCTCCCGACGATACTGCCGAGCACACTCTGTTGGTGTGCCCGGCCTGGCGATGCCAGCGCAGCGAACTCAACGCTGCGCTGGGAGGCGGAGACCTCTCGCTGCCGAGCATGGTCATGGCCATGCTCCTCGGCAAGGCGGAATGGGGGGCTGTCGCCTCCTTCTGCGAGGACGTCATCTCGCAGAAGAAGGCCGCGGAGAGGGAGCGGGAGAATGATCCTCAAGCCGCTCCCATCCGCCGCAGACGGACAGGCAGGCGAAGGCGGGCATTCGCGCAAGCAATGCCCGTCTAATGACCCTGCCGTGGGGGCCTGCGTGCACGGTTGGCCCCGTGTACGCCGCCGTAAGGCTTTCCGTCTGTGGATTGCCCTGGTGTTTTCGGGCAATCCCCCCTTGGCGATAGCCCGACCAGCTAGGTCGGGCTAGCCCGGGCGCGTTGGTAGTGATAGTCGCAGTGTGGACCCTACCACGCGCGTCCAAAAGGGCAGGAAGAACACCGAGGGGTTTAGTGGGTAGGCCTGGCACTCTGCCGGGAGAGCTCCACACACGCTCGTCGTCTAGCCAACGGCGAGTACGGTGCGGTCACGTATTCCCCTCGAAAAAAAAAAAAGGTCAGGCCCGTCAATGCTCAAGTAGCGGTTTATTCAAACGGCGAGGCTACGCTCGAACATTTCGACATTTCGTTAAGCAGAACAATGGGCCGATATCTTGACGGAGAATCAGCTGGCTTGCCTACTTTTCTAAGAAGAACGAGTCGCCCTGTCTGCCAATCTTTTGGAAATCTTCCTTCGGTGAGGTATTTATCCATGAGGTCCCTAAACCGAGACTTTAGTGGAGGTAAAGCTACCACCAGAGTCCGTCCAGGGACGCCGTCTGGTCCTGGCGCGGTCTTTTTGGCTTTGAGCCTGAATAAAGCTGCTTTATACTCCCCATTCGTGATGGTCGGAATGGAGGGCAACGGAAAGACCTCCTTTGCGGGAATCATGCGGGGTGGTGTAAAATCTGAGGAGCCCCGAGGAAAAAGAGTAGTGATCACTGTCTAAGAAGTCTGGCTGGAGAGACTCCGTTAATGGTGGGGCAAGTGTCTGAAGCTTGTTTTAAACCATACGATATGGCCGTCCCCACGCGTCTTGGTTTAGTCCTTCCAACAACTCCTGCCATGCTCGATTTTTGGCTTCCTTGATCGCAATCTGTAGAGCCCTCTTGGCAGACTTGTAGGAATCTAACAGATTGGATTTAGTCGTCTCGTCACATGTTCGTCTGTGGCGGGCGTGCAACCGTTTTGCCCTAACACAGTCCTTTCTTATATCAGAGAGTTCTCCGGACCACCAGTAGAGAACGGACGATTTTTTGGAGGACGATGACGACTCGAGGCATAGCTGCATCACACACTTTGGTGAGCGCGTCGCGCAGCCAGTCTGCCTCAGCATCGACCCCCGCGAACGATAGTGAGTTTGCAAGCCAGGCTTGTACCACAGCTGACTTATTAGTAAGCTCCTTGTCCATCCTGGAGATGGCCCAGCAAGGAAAAATGGAGCCAGCATTCCTTCCGTGACTTGCCCAGTCCGGTATGGTGGATGGAGACCCGCCAATTAGTGACTTTGCATTCGATAGCAGGGGCAGCAAACGTGAGGTCTACAATGGACTCTCCTGCTTTCGAACACAAGTGTTTGTTGAACCGCGGTTAAGGAAAGAAAGGCCAGATATTATGGCCCATTCTTCCACCAGCTTACCCCTCCGATCAGTGGCCGGGGATCCCTAAGCCGCCGAATTGGCATAAGATCGCCTAGAACAATCATTGAAGGCGTAGAGTTCCGCTGGAGATAATTCCGACGTCGATTGACCGCTGTGCCATCGACTGCAGGAATAGATTCTGAGCGGCGGCGCACTAACTTAGATTCCCTTGAAGATATTTCCTGAAGATCCTATCAACTATTAGGTCTTCATAGGCCGTTCGCTTCTTTCGGAGCGTGCGTCATTAGTAGCTATTCCTAAGGGTAGCGTTTCCTCTGCGTTTGGGTGGGCTGCAGCTTCTTCCACCCATTACGTGATTTGCCACCTGCTTGAAATCTGTGCAAATCTCAAAGAAGGTGGCAATTCTTGATATCTGTGCAAATCGCACAGTTTGGAGTGGCATTGCATCCCGACGACTTGTGAACGGCTATCCCACAACGGAAGCAAAGGTCACTGCTGTCCTTCCCCGTCGAGTATTTTGCTCTGGTGTGCCCGGGCTCAAGGCATTTAAAACAGCGCGTTGACCTCGGCTCCAGGATTTGACACTTAACCGAGACGATACCGAGCGACTAAGGTTTCTGTTTTATTTCACCCACCCTTGTTGCCCCAGTAGATCAGCCGCCCTTTTCGGAAATCGCGCTGCGCACATCCTCCTTGGTTACAGAGTCGTCCAGGCCGGAACTACGCAAATCGGCACACTTTACCGGTCTAACGACACTGACATTTTCAGAGAAGATGTCTTTTAAATTGCTTACCAATAAGACTGCTTTTTCAGAGGGAGTTTCCTTCGGAAGCTCGATAAGACGAGCCCCCGTGGCAGTTCCCCTGAATCGGAGGTCATTGACGCCCACGCTTCTGGCCATTCCTCCTGAGCTTCAGGCCTGATGGTAAGTACCAACGCAGGATTGCGGGGGGCCTTCATCGCTCTCTTGATGTTGGCTTTGGCTGCTTTAGCCTTGGCCTTAGCTCCCTTCTCTTTAAGGGTAGCTGCTTTCACCGCCAGGGCTTGGACCTGCTCCTGATTTCTTTTGGTTCTTGCTCTACGCCCCAAAGCCTTAGTCCACTTATCGAAACTTTCCGACTCTTTTAAAGGGAGAGAGGAGAGCCTTAGTCCACTTATCGAAACTTTCCGACTCTTTTGGTGGGACCGACCGTGGGAGAGCCATGCTTCGGCACGAACGGGCCGGCTCGATCGGAGTGATACCACGGCCTCACAGAAGACGTGACGGCGTGAAGCAACGCTTGCGTTGTGTTTCGTCGTGTGAGTGAGGGTACCGGAGGCCCAACCCCCTACCCCCCTTATGATGGCGCAGTTAAATAGATTGTTACCCCAGGAGGGTACCAACTGCGCTAGCGTTAGAGAATTCCTCTCTGGACGTCCACTTCCAGGACGCAATATACCTGGAATCAATTATCAACCGCCAGCTCACGTCTCGCGACAGATCTATGAGTGACCGCACGTGTATTTCTGCACTCGTAATTAACTCGCGATCTTTCTGTGTAGACAATGAATTTGGTTCCCCGTGATACCGACAAGTGAAATTTGTGCGTGTGTCTGAATGAAAAGTGGTTCCTGGCCCTGACTACAGGGTTCAACACCACTTTTTTATCATCATGTCAACCCTACCGTCTCAACAAACATATGCAACAGTCACTCAAAACTTTGTGTTTCCAACTAAAGACCAAGCAATAGTGATTGATACAAATGAACAATTTCAAAACAAAGACTATGCACAAGCACTGAGCAAAGTTATAAACCCTAATCAAATTAAATTTTTATCAAGAATTTCAAATAACCGGTTATGTGTTTTCCTATCATCCAAGCAGTTGGCCGACGAAATGTGTGAAAAAAAGAAATTCATAACAATCAAAGATCAAATTCTAACAATTAGACCACTGATTAGTAAAAACAAACGAATCATTCTATCTAATGTTTGCCCCATTATCCCCCACAATAAGATCGAGGACAAACTCCGAGAGATGGGAATCGAACCCAAATCTAATGTGTCATTTATACAGGCGGGACTTAATGAGCCTGGTTTTACTCATATTCTCAGCTTTCGACGCCAACTATACGTCACCCCGGATGATTTCAGTAAACTTCCCGAACGTATTCAGATAGACTACGACGGAGCAGCCTATTGGATTTATATATCATCGGACTCCCTTACCTGTTTCGTGTGCAAAAAAGTCGGCCACGTTGCAAATAAATGCCCCGAAGTCCCTGCAAATCCTGAGCTGTTAAGGACTGAGACTCAACATTTAGAAGCATTCTCCAATGAGGTCGAGACGACTGTATATCCACCACAATCAGAGAAACCAAAAGAAGTGGTGACTAAGGGATTTAAAAGGCCCCTACCCCCATCGGAATCCACGAGCTCATCCTCTAAGATGAATTCCGCATTATATGACGAGAATTTTGAACAACAAATCATGGCAGATGATTATTTCGACTATGATTCTTCTGACAGTCAAAACTCCCAACACAGTTCTCAGATGCAATATGAGACCCTAGGCAATAAAAAGATAAAATGCACCCCTACATTCCTAAATGACGAACGTGACTGGAAAGCCATTGATGAATATCTTTTAATGTCGCCGAAAGTTTACCCATTATCAGCAGATCGAGTCAAGGATTATCTCACAGATACTTTTGGGGTTAAAAATATCAAAGACATTACTCTAACTTATACCACAGAAATAAAATCACTGATTGAAATGTTTAAGGACCTGATTCCCGAGATCTCAAACAGAAATCTTAAAAGTCGAATCGACCGCATTATCAAGAAGCTAAACAAATGAAGATCTACATATATAGACTTGTATATCTGTGTACGTATTCCAGTGTTTGTTACGTGCCTAAAATGTTCAATTTCGTATGTGTTTCGGTGATTCAATCAAACATGCCTTTTTTTAGACCTTACCTAAATCTAGTGCTATCTGGTATTGACATGTGTAGTATTAACTTTATTATTTTTTAACTAGGTAAATGTCGGTAGTTAAAGACGACCTCAAAATCATTCAATGGAATGCCCGTAGTTTGTTGCCGAAGCTGAGTGATTTGGAAACGTATTTGAATCGAGAGAAGGTCCATATTTGTGTGATCTCAGAATCTTGGATTAGTGAACAAACGAATGTGCGATTATCAGGTTACAATTGTTTTCGCTCGGATAGAAATGATAATTACGGTGGTTTATTAATTTTTGTTCATCGAACGATTCCAGCCAAACAAGTATGTGTTAACTTAACTAACTACAATATAGAATTTCTGTGTATAGAATTACTTAATAGCGATAAAATTAAATATGTAATAGGTGTTTACTCGGCTCCAGATTGCCAAGTGAGAAAGATAGACTATGATAAAATTTTTGAACTCTATAACAATAAGACTATCATATGTGGTGATCTAAATGCTCATAGCCGGTCTTGGTCATCCTACTTAAATACTCGTGGCAAGTTGTTATCAGAGAGCTTTTTGGAATATAACTATATTATGTTAAACAATGGTGATCATACTCGATATGCAACTTATCGAGGGAAAATAACACGTACCTCACCCGACGTTACCTTCGTTAGCGCAGACCTACCACTCTATTGTGAATGGAATGTTGTAAATGAATCACTTGGGAGCGATCACTTGTTCATCTGTATTAGGTTGTGCAATTCTTATCAATCAGTACAACACAAAAAATTTAATATTAGGAAAGCAGACTGGGTAGGCTATTCTGATTTCATCAAAATTAAATGTGAGGAACTTTTACTAAATAAAACGAACGTACAGGAATGCTACAATAATTTTTTTAGTGTTATTCAGGAGGCAAGTGAAAAATACATTCCATTAGTTCGATGCGGTGGGCGGCCCGGGTCGCAGTTTCAACCAAAGCCTTGGTGGAATCAGGATATCTCAAAAGCTATAGCTGAACGGAGGCTTGCTTTGAAACTTTTACGTAAATATCCCGCGACATCAAATTACGCTCATTACAATGAAAAAGTTAAAGTGGCTAGAAAACTAATACGAGACGCTAAACGAAAGCACTGGGAATCTTTTTGTAATGAAATTAACCCCTATATGCAACCTGCAGAAATGTGGCGAAAACTTAAGTGGCTGAAAGGACACCGCCAACCTGTAAACTCAATAAGTGATTATGATGCTGAACAGCTATTGAATGATCTTACCCCTGATAGTGCGGATCCTCCACATCGGCTGTTTGAAACTGCTTCTGGGAATCCCACCGAATTTTGCCTCTCTGAACTGAATTCTATTCTCAAAAGAAAAGATACATCTTCAGGTTTTGATAATGTAGTATATTCCATGATCTTCAATCTACCAAAAATAGGAAAACTAACCTTGTTGAAAATTTATAATTTGATATATACATCGGCCATAGTTCCACATCAGTGGCGCGAGATAAGGATTATCGCCATTCCAAAAAAAGGAAACAAATATAGGCCTATTTCTCTAATTAACTGCCTATGTAAAATTTTTCATTTAATGCTTACTCGACGTCTTGAGTACTTTTTCGAACAGAAACGTTTATTTAATAATTGTACCTTAGGTTTTCGAAGAGGGCTCTCGTGTATAGACAGCTTATCTAGATTGGCGATTGACCTAGAAACTTCACTAACTAAAAAAGAATATGTTGTATGCGGCTTCAGCGACATAGCCGACGCCTACAATAATGTTTCAATCGAAGCCACTGTTACATGTTTGTTGGATTTTGGTGTGGACCCCTATCTCTGCAAATATATAAATGAATTTTTAAGAGAAAGATTTCTTGTTACCTGTTCATCTAGTGGTGAAGTGTTTAAAAGGGTTTGCCGACAGGGCATTGCCCAAGGAGACCCAATGTCCCCTATAATTTTTAACATAGTTACTATAGATATATGCAACAAACTAAAGAATAACATTCACATTCTCCAATACGCAGATGATTTTGCCTTTTACTGTGTGTGTGATGACATTAGGGCGCTCTAAAAATTCAAGAAATTATATCAAAGTTTTCAACTCTGTTACAGCAAATAGGTCTAGATCTGTGTCTTAATAAAACTAAGTTCTGTATTTTCAGCCGAAGGTACCGTATACCAGAAATTAAGATCAAAATCCAAAATTTTTTTATTGAACATGTTAAAAATATAAAATTTTTAGGTTTATGGTTAGATAGTCGCCTTATGTGGAGAAAGCATATAAATGAAATTATTGAAAAGTGTCTTCCCTTTATTAACATATTTAGATACATGTGCGGTTCACAGTGGGGTATTCACCCACTACAAGCTCGCCGGTTATATATTTCACTGATTAGAAGTAAACTTGATTACGCTTCTTTCATATACGGTAATGCCTCTCCAGCTGCATTGCATAAACTGGATTTACTCCAAAATCAATTCTTGAGACTGTGCGGAGGTTTCATCAGAACTACGCCTAAATATGTGATGGAGAGTGAATTATGTGTTCCTCCCCTGTTTGTTCGGAGACAGTATTTAGCAGAAAAATATTTCCTAAAAATTTGTTCGCGCTCTAAAGAGCAGCTACTCGACAAAATACAGTTGCTACAAAATCTCATTGCGCAAGGTGCTAGATATAGGAATGGAGCATCTCTCCCTCTCCTTTTGGGTTGTTTTGATGAATATTCGCCGCATATTCGTGGTTTGTTTAAAAACGACATCTGGCCAGCCTTTACGTTGCCTTTTCCTCTAATGACCCTTTCGCTAGAATCAGTAATAAAAGACAAAATTAAAACAATACACCTACCAAAAGCTTTAATTGAGACTAAGCTTCTTAAAGAAGAAAGTGAAAAAATGTTGGAAAAAGAGTACCCAAATTTTATTAAAATTTACACTGATGGTTCCATGTCACAAACTAGTAAAGGCTGCTCATTTGTCGATGAGCACACAGGTCAGAAATTCAAGTTTACTGTTGATAATGAGCACATACCTATTATGGGTCTTGAATTAATTTCTATTAGTGAAGCACTCAGTTATGTTGAGTCTTGTAATTACAAAAATATATTAATTGTTACCGATTCGAGGAGCGCCTTGCAGCATCTTTTGTCATGCTCTAGGGGCTGCTTAGGAAGACCTGAAGCTTATCTCATTATAAAATGTATTCATCGTCTAATACACAATGGGATCAACGTTTCTATGCAATGGGTACCATCTCACGTGGGGGTCCGTGGAAACGAGATGGCAGACCTGCTCGCCAGGGCTGCTCTCTCTGAAGGGGTACCCCTTGAAGTTAATAATGTTTATTCGGACTTACTCCATCTCTCACGACAAAATTGCTATAAGATCTGGTCAGAGTATTTTGAGAGAGAGTCTTCAACCAAAGGAATATGGTACAAGACAGCTGTAAGTCAACCTCCTCGGATCCCATGGTTTTCTCATAAAAGATTTAATAGGCGCGAGCTAGTTCTTTGCTTCAGGATTCGCTCATACCACATTCCGTTAAACAAATTTGCGCATCTTATGCGAAAGGCTGACAGTCCAAACTGTGACGAGTGTGATCGTGAAGAAGATCTTTTACATTTGCTTCTTGAATGTGGTAGGAATGAGTCCTTGAGAGAAGAACTACTCAGAGATACTGGTATGTCAAGGCAGAACCTACTTTTTTATATACATGACTGCATCAGTTCCAATTTTTCCACAGAACACAGTTATAGATTTTTAAGTTTTGCTTTCCAATCGCTCAGTTTGAGGCCGGGTAGAATCGACTCCTAACCGCCTTTTTGTCTAGGTGTATAGGTATTTAATATTGTCAATTTTATAGTATAATGGTATATTCTTCTATTTTGATTGTATAATAACGTTTATATTATGTAACTAATAGCTGGCCGACTTAACCATGAGGTGTATGGCCATTAAATAAAGAAGGAAAAAAAAAAAAAAAAAACCGCCAGCTCCTTCGGTACCTAGAGGATCACCAGCTGCTCAGTGACCAACAATACGGCTTCCGTAGGGGTCGCTCTACTGGTGATCTTCTAGTTTACTTGACTCATCATTGGGCAGAGCCATTCGATGTCTTTTTTTCTTCTTGCGGACTTACCGTCACCGCTCGAAAGCAGCACCACCAGCATCTGAGACATCACCGGTCGTCATTCTAATGGCATCAGTGCAAGATATCATAGATTGCACCGACTCATTAGACGTGTCAGAATCGTCCAACCGTCTCTTTTCCCCCTTATCGGGTACATCTGTAATGACGATGATTTCAACCCTCGACCCTTCTGTTGACATTAGCGAAACCGCCGATTTTGTCAACTTACTATCTACATCCTTAGCACTAGATTTGCTACTATACTTAGAGCTAGACTTATCGCTACTATTTACATTACATTACTTATATTATTCTGTACTTGCCGCAGATCTGCTGCGCGATCGCGTTAAACGCGGTGTTTCCTCTCCGCTCCCATAACGGAGTTCCCCCTCATCAATAATACTTCCACTCGCCTCGGTTATATTTTCCACCGCCGCCGGCCCGAATACCGACGGTGGCCCACTCTTAACGGGTTCGCATTTTTAATTCGCATCTGAAGAAGTGGATCTCGGTTAGCACAGCACCAAATACGCCCGGCTTCGTCACAAAGATCCATGTTGCGCTTTGCAGGGTGAGCTCCCTAGGGTGGCCGTTCGGGACTGGAGACCCTCTAGCCAGTCATCCCATCGGCACGGACCAGACGGCCCAATGCTCAGTGCGCCGGACCCCCGGCTCGGCTAAGTGCGGGTAATGGGTTTGCCCGACAGCAGACTACTGAATCCACTGCCGCGCATACGAGCCAGAGCTTGAAGAAGTCTGGATCGGAAACTTCGAACAGAACAACAACAAGAGACGCGAAGCGCCATAGTGAACAAATGGTCCCTTACAGCCAGCAAAATAACTGCTGGATTAATTCAAGCCAAACTACGATCCGCAACGGGTCAGCGTTCTATAGCCAAATCCCCTTCTTACAACAAGAAGGAGAGACTTCCCCATGGGGGCTACTTGTCAGACTATTAGCCCGCGGGTTGCCCGAGGTGCACCACGAGGAGGTTGTCTGACTTCGCACCCACCGCTGCTAGGCCAAGTACTGCAAGTTCGATTTATTCCAAAGAATTTTTGGTCGTATATCGTAGTGTTTGAGAAAAATAAGTGTTTATTATTTGACCAGATTTACTTACCTATTTCATAAAAACATTTTTTTAAAGAATTACCTATACTTATCAAGAACAAGTTGAATAGGTATTGTGTCCCTGTTTATCTACACAGGTAAATCTCGCGACAAGCTTTTATGCTATGATAGCTGTGCCCGCGACTTCGTTCACATGGATGTCGGAAAATAAAAAAATTTCCCCGTTTCTACAGCATTTTTCATTGATGCTCAGCATCTATTAGTCGTAGCGTTTGTTTATATAGCCTACTATACAACACAAAAATAATTTTTCAATTTAAATCAGTAGTTCCTGAGATTAGCGCGTATAACCAAACAAACAAACTCTTCAGCTTTATAATATTAGGAAGTACAGACACGGTAATAGTATATTACCGTGGTATAGATAAAATAAATTGCCAAGTGCGGGTTGGACTCGTGCACCGAAGCGAAGGTTCCTTACAAACTTATCTAAGTTATATGTATACGTTCCTAACTATGAGTATGTACATATTTACGGTTTTCAGTATTTATTTTTCCTCAACGTGTGATATAAGACCTTGCTTCTTGGAAAATTTCAGTATTCTAGGTCAATGGGAAGTAGCCTATAGTTTTGATTCCCGTAAAAAATTGCAAAATTTCCGAAAATATGCAACATAAATGGTCATATCTTTTGACCTCCTTGACTTACAATTATGATTTTTTACATCTGAAAGAGACGTAGACTCGAATGTTTTGTATATATTTCTATTTGATATCTTTACGCGTTTCCGAGAAAAAGGACCGAGAAGAAGAGAAAAACGGACAACAAAGTGATCCTATATGGGTTCCGTTTTTTTCTTTCGAGGTACGAAACTCTTGGAAAAATTGCGGCATGTAACAAATTGATGGGCTTAATTTAATTTAAAGTTTAATTTCCCCTTATAAGTGCATTAAAATAAAATTTTGTTTTTACAATGTTTCTTTACTCGTATTAGAGTTAGTTTTGTAGGTATTATTATTAATTCCTATAATGTGGTGCAAAACGAAGTAAAAGCACAGATTACTAAATAGGTAAAAGTAGCTCCGAGCGGTCACTTGAAGATCAACTACGCACAAATTGCGTGATGCATAAGGTTCGCACAAATATAAATCGGCATACATCATAAAAAATATATGAACGTTCGAAAATTTGTTGGATTATTGATAATTCTGTTTTAGTATTAAATCATATAACGTATAAAGTTATAAAAATGGACGGAGTAATTTTTCACATCACGTTATTAAGCAAAAATCAAAAAAATATGTTTCCAAAGGAAAATTTATTGGATTACTTAACAAACCTATTTATTTAGGGAAATAAGACCATATTAAAAAATAAAAATTAGCAGAGCAATTTTCCAATAGAAGTTATTGCGCAAAATGTTAAAAGTTCAATTTAGTGCATTACCCAAATCGAAAAAATGTTGGATTACTTTACATACTTGTTCTAACTAGTACATACGTACGCATACAAGAATAATTTCAAACTGAGGAAATATCCACAGAGAGCTATAAGCGTTTTTCATGTTTAGGTAAAAATACCTAACTTCCCATTATAAATTTTGTTGGATTATTGTACATCTGTCATCTGTATTAGGTATCATCACCACATGCCAAATTTCATAGACGGAAGAATTTGTCGGATGTCTCCATACAACGAATGTCCTCGTTGACTGGACTATAGCTTTCGAGCGCAATTGTTAAATCTCATACATTGTCCATTTAGCGATTGCGTTAGCGATTATCGAAAGACATCTTGTCTAGGGGGGCTGCACATTACGGACCTAAATTGTAATAATTTGATCGAAAAGTCGTGTTTCAGAAATATTTAGGCAGTTTCAAATTGTGGAACTACGCAAATTCTAAGAAAAACTTATTAAAGATCACTATTTAACTTAAGCGGTACAAAGTTCGCCGAGTCAGCTAGTATGACTATAAAGTTACACCAATAGACGTGTATTTTCTTTGTATAAATAAGTGCGAGAAAATGTTATTGTAAAATAAATAGGAATAGTTTTTTTGTAAAAAATTATTTAAAGGAGGCGATAAGTACTTACTTTCAAGTAGGTAGGATAATTTGGGTGTAATTTAAATATTTTTTTTAGTTTTGTACGGTAAGTTACTAATCAAAGTTTATGACAAACTTTGTCGTAGGAACCTTATATGTTCAATTATTATGAAAAATGGAGGTTTTAAAAAACTAAAATTAATTGACAATGATAATAATTCATCAATTATTAAGCTTTCCAATTTTAATTAATAATAATTTCCTATTACTTTAGTCACTGCATGTGAGCTAGGCTTAGGCACGTAAGTCTGTCTGTTTAATATTATATATCGATAGACTAATTAAATTTTCTCTTTAGGTATCTTCACTATCGCCCATTAATAGTAGCAAAATTCACACGTTCGTTCGGCACTTAAAATGGCGGACTGGTCACGGTAGGCAATTTTTGTGACGTCACAGAAAATACATGCCATAGACGAAACAGTATGCATCTCTTTCTACAAATGTATTTTCACTTTTGTAAGAAAGAAACAAAACGATATTTGATAGATTCGTGTCAAGATATCAAAGAACAGTTTAACGGGGCATCTCCATATGTCTATCTCAATGGCTCGCAGCGACATACGTAGTATCTCTATTAGTCTGTGCAGCGACCCGTCGGCGCCGGTTGGCAGTTTTTGCGTTCGGCGCGAGCTTCGAACGAACATTATGGAGTGGACTCAAGAAATAGTTTTCAATTTAATTGAACTTTATCAAAATTGTCCGATGTTGTGGGATCCTAAATATGAAAATTATTATAAAAAAAATTCAGACATGTTGTAGGCTTGAAATCATCGCCAGCACTGCGGATCCGGGGGCTCGTAGCTCGATACGCGGTAACCATGGACGAGGCGTACACACGTGTAAATTGGTACAGTATCAGTTTACATTACGTGCTACACTTATAAATGAGTACGCGGCTTATGAGGAAGACGAATCCTGCGGAGACAGGTGGTGGAGAGTCTGGTCTTGATGTTGGGGCTCATTGAGTATAGATGCGTTCGTTCGGTGTGCCGTCCATGAAACACGAAGCAGCTTTCTCCAGCACCACATCTCGAAAGCATCAATGCGGTCTCGGTCAGTCTTCTTTAGAGTCCAAGTTTCCGCGCCATAAATAAAAATGAAGAACACCAGACTGGTCACAAGCTTCCGTTTTACAAGCCGAGATATGTGCTTGTTTGTCCATATGCGGTCAAGCTGTGACATAGCGCTTTTTGCTATTCCAATGCACCTTCGCATGGATTATCATTCTTATTATATATCTTCGCATTGGATATAGTGGAGCCCAGGCAGATAAAGTCGTTAATATAATAGAGATTTAGCGCGTCTGTGAGCTCCAATTTACCAGTTCGGTCTATTACCATAACTTTGGTCTTCGATCTATTAATTGACAGCCCCAGCTCACCACAGATACGCTCCATAGTCTCCAACGAGGCAACCATCTCAGTTTCGCTAGTAGCGAAAAGCATAGTGTCATGGGCGTATTGGAGGTTGGTGATCTTCTTGGGGCCAATCGTCACTTCTCAGTTTCAATTCTCGCACGTCTGTCGCATAGTGTATTCGCCGTAAATGTTGAACAGAGTGCAGCCTTGTATTACTTCTTTAAGGAACCTGAAGGTCTAAGACAGCGTTTAGTTAATTTTTACGACGCCCTTGTTATTTTATTGGTGTGTAAAGTTTGTAAAAGAGATAGATGATGTGGTACTCTAAACTCCTCGAGTTTGGTCCACAATATGTCCCAATTCATCATCATCATCATCATCATCTCAGCCGCACGACGCCCACTGCTGGGCATAGGCCTCCCCCATGGATCTCCACAACGATCGGTCCCGCGCTGCCCGCATCCAGCGGCTTCCCGCGACCTTTGCCAGATCGTCGGTCCACCTGGTCGGGGGCCTACCCACTGAGCGTCGTCCGGATCGTGGTCGCCACTTAAGAACCGTTCGGCCCCAACGGCCATCGGTCCTTCTAGCTATGTGTCCCACCCACTGCCACTTCAGCTGAGCAATCCTTCGAGCAATGTCGGTTACTTTAGTTCTCCTGCGGATCTCCTCATTTCGGATCCGATCACGCAGGGAGACCCCAAGCATTGCTCTCTCCATTGCCCGCTGAGCGACCTTGAGCCTTCGGACGAGACCCATAGTGAATGGCCACGTTTCGCTTCCGTAGGTCATCACTGGCAACACACACTGGTCAAAGACTTTCGTCTTGAGACACTGAGGTAATTTGGACGCGAAGGTTTTTCGTACCTTCACGAAAGCTGCCCATCCGAGCTGGATTCGACGAGAGATCTCTTTCTCGAAGTTGGACTTACCTAACTGGACTGTCTGTCCCAGGTATACGTAGTTGTCTACAACTTCAAGTGTAGTGTTCCCAATATTAACTGGAGTGGGTACAACATGGGCATTCGACATGATTTTTGTCTTATCCATGTTCATTTTAAGACCCACTCTTTGGGAAGCACTACTGAGATCTCCGAGCATGGTGTTCAGGTCTTCCAAGGTCTCAGCCATTAGAACTACATCATCGGCAAAACGGAGGTGTGTTAGGTACTCGCCATTAATGTTAATGCCGTATCCTTTCCAATCCAGAAGCTTGAAAATATCCTCCAAGGAAAAATATCCTTCCAGCTTGAAAATGTCCCAATTAACACAATCGAAAGCCTTATCAATAGTAGTCAATGAAGCACATAATCATCGGTGTATTGTATTCATAAGAATTTTGCGATTAGTTGTCAAATGTTCAGGATTTGTTTTCTCGTGCCCCTACCCTTGACGAAACCTGCCTGTTCTGGAGAAATATGCTTATCCAAATAGTAGCGAATGCGGCTATTTATTATGTGTAGCAAAATTTTGCTGCAGTGTGAGATCAAAGCAAGTGTGCGATATTTGCCACACTTTTTGATCGAGCCTTTAATGTGAAGTGGTAAGATGATTGATTTAGACCAATCCCGAGGCCAGTTACCGTGTTGTCATATATGATTGCAAATGCTGTTCAGTACATTGACACCTCTTGCACCCAGCCCTTTGATCACATCCGCAGCTATAAGGTCTGGCCTTGGAGCTTTTCTGTCTGTCAAACGAGTGACGAAAAACATCGTGAGGAAACCTGCACATACCTGTGACGAAAATAATTTCTTTACAGGTTGTGTGTGAAGTCGACCAACCCGCACTTGGCCGCCGTGGTTGACTAAGGCCTAATCACCCTAGTTTAGGGTAGGCTCAAGCCCCTCGGTGGGGACGTATATGAGCTGTTGATGATGATGATGAAGCGAGTGGTAACTGCTGTGACTTCTGATCAGAGTTTTTCCGGTTCGAGCTTAAGTTCTTCCCAGTTTCGTGGCGGTGAGCTGATTGCTTGTGAGGTGAGATGCCGTACAACTGTTAACAGTACCTGCGCCAGGTTTCTGCGATGTGCTCCAGATTGATTTAAGACTTTGCAGTAATGTTTGAATTTTAGTGAAGCACATGGTTGCAAACAAAAACATGTGTGTCAGCAACGGAACTAGAAGAAATTATAAAAAAAATATTTTACAAAAAATAAAAACCGACTTCAAAAACACTGAAAAGTTAAAAATTATCTATGAATAGGTATATACAACATCACACTTCTATATTGAAGTCGGCGCCAAACGATTATCTCCTAGAAAGTGTTAAAATTTGTCACCGACTTCAATATAGAAGTGTGATGTTGTCTGTACCTATTCTTATATTATTTTTAACTTTTCAGTGTTTTTGAAGTCGGTTTTTATTTTTTGGAAAATATTTTTGTATTTTTACTTTTTAGTGAAAGATGTATTAAATTAGTGTTTTCCTCGATTTTCATGGGATCCCATCATCAGATCCTGACTTTAGTGACCCAGGAGTATACTCTATCGAATACAAAAAGAATTTTGAAAATCGCGTAACTTACATACAAAACACGTTGGACACCTAAAAATTTGATCATCGTTTTAAATTTTATTTAAAACGATGATCTAGAAAGTGTTAAAATTTGTCACCGACTTCAATATAGAAGTGTGATGTTGTCTGTACCTATTCTTATATTATTTTTAACTTTTCAGTGTTTTTGAAGTCGGTTTTTATTTTTTGTAAAATATTTTTTATTTTTAACTTTTTAGTGACTGAAATCTTTTTAGTGAAAGAAACCCTAATTAAATATCAGCTGTTATTGTGAGCTATTATTAATCGGTGAGCTGTTATTAAATTAGCGTTTCCCTCGATTTTCATGGGATCTCATCAACAGATCCTCACTTTGGTGACTTTGGAACAACTGCCTTAATATAACAGAAATTAAGTAATTTTAATTTTCCGTAAATACATACATTACATCTCTCCTACGACTCTGATAGGTATTTACGTTGTGTTGCGATTGCGTTGTGGTTGTGTGTGATAGGAAATTCGAGATGACTTATAAAAGATTTTCTGACCGAGGCCCCACCGAACCTGGTGACTGGTGGCCTTTGGAATTTTCCCCTGATCGTCATAGTTGCAGACTTGGCAGGAGAGAATTTCAGTCGATTACGGCCCCCCGACGAGCTGCAAAGTCGTAGAGGTTGCTATGCTCGCCCGAGATCAGTGAGCCCTGTATAAGTATGTATGTTCTTTTAATTTTCATAAGAAGATTATTAATAAGTAGGTACAATGAACTCCATGCTCCGACCGGAAATTTAAATAACAAAACTATTCTAAACATTTTATTTGTAAAAAAATTGCAGTTCTATTTTGGTCATTAACCTAATTGAATATTTTATCATATTTTTTACATACACAGTTACTCTATCATAGATAGTCCGTAGACCACGGTTGCAATGTAAATCCCAAGATAA
Organism: Schoenobius gigantellus; assembly: GCA_963935595.1. Taxonomy (NCBI): domain Eukaryota; kingdom Metazoa; phylum Arthropoda; class Insecta; order Lepidoptera; family Crambidae; genus Schoenobius; species Schoenobius gigantellus. The sequence continues at coordinate 25,780,614 of OZ012542.1, forward strand.
CATTTTTTATGTTTATATTCTGTAAAACTAAATCAACCCTGTATGATTTTTAGGTCTATAATACGCTTAGTTTATACAACTTAGGCATTACATAAGTACATAAATATTATTAAGCTTATTATTAAATAGTATGCTTCCGACGCACAACGACACATACGTATAATGACACAATTTCAAAAACACCGAATTATGCTAAATCAAATACATAAGCTCTTACATATTTCATTACTGTTATAGGGTGGTTTTAGGTCATTCTTTGTTTCACAACTTTAGAAAACTAAAGGTTTAGATTATCTTCATTTTATTTACATACTTAATTAAATTACTAAAATCGATGGGCATCGGTGGAATGCTATGTCTATAGATTATGTTTTTTTTTACAAAACAAACCGTAACTTATGTAACTACAAAAACCTTAACATATTTATAACTAAGCCAATGAATAAGAATGTGACACTGGCGACGACGTTAGCTCCACTGTTGAAACATCTTAACTCCTCCACTTGGATTTGGTATGCAATATCGAAGGGGAATCTGCAGTTATTCATATCTAAAACAAAACAAAAATAATTTTCAATATATTTCTGTTCCTGTGGTAAATATATAATAATGTAAAATCCCAGGGCCGCCAGACGCAATTTTTATGCACTTACTAGTGACTAAAGGTGAACGTATATTTAGCAGCATCGTACGCGTCGTACGCGCTGCATTTTGGAATTCGTTCTATGAAATTATATGATAAAACCCCGCACATTTGACCCACGGTAGGTATCCGAATATTGAAGGACGCATACTGATGAAGACAATATAATGTGGCTCGTACGGCGTGTGATGATACTCAGTGTTACCAGTAGTTCATTAGCCTAATGGATGCAGAAATCCCCAAACATTTAATTTCTTGACAGATTATACCGATAAGTATCCAATCCAGCAAAATTAAAGTTATTGTGATAGTGGTTCTTGTTGAAACAGAATTTAGTAGTAAGTAGTAAACAATTTTATACTAAGTATTTGCTATTCAACTAGTTATGAATTTAAAAATATTCAGAATACCTAGGCTTATACCTTTCTGGAATCTAGAATAGTTAAGCAAGTTTTTAAGATGATGTCCTGCATTTTTTTTACACTATAGCTGATCAAACATGAAAGAAAGTTATTTCTTTTAAATTTACCATTTTTTTAAATTCTTTACGCTAGTTTATTAAATTTAAGTCTTTGTTCTTGAAAGCTGAACTATCGCTTACGAAAAGGAAAAAAACGAAATCGAAATCCTCTCCATTTGCAGAAATGTCACTATTTAAAAGTAATCGCATTTGAAAATTTTCGAAAAATTTAAAAACAATAAATATCTCTGAAACCGTGATATTTTCACTAAGGTCAAAAATTTGCTCTGTTCCCAGTAGTTAGTACATTCTAAGTTACATTGATGTAACTAGATGGATAGTTATTTGGACGATTATATTTAATGTAACTAATGGGAGTTTTTTCCTAGTATTTACATTGTTTATCTATACAATACAAAAATACACTTTACTTCATGAAGTCCATCTATAGTTACAGGTTTATCCATTGTTTTATGGACATCTTGCCGGATTTAATTTGGGATCATGTGGGCCCGGACCGGGCCCACAGCAGCCAATTTTCAGAGGCGGCGGCGTAGTGAAAAAAAAAGTGGAATTCGGAAAATTATATTGTTTTATAGCTGCCATTTTGAAAATGTGATAAATAAGTGCTTATTTGTGATCTATCTATCAGTAGGGAACCTGTTGTGCCTAGAACAGTTTTTGATATATTATGTACTATTTATTGTAATTTGTCGTACAGTCAGCAACACGTCAAGCTTTACATTTGCATTACGAAAGCCGCCGCTATTACAAGCGACATAAGGTCGGTCTCAAGGTCAACATGTAAAGTCTAGCGAGTTGCTTTGTGTACTATACAGAATCCGTATTTGCATATTTGTTTGAAATATTTTAAAAAATGGTAAGTAAGGCCAAGGTACGTACAACACACCTGATGTACCTCGGCCAGTACCACGGTATACCTAGGACCATTGAGCATTTGGGTGTAAAACACTGGTATTTAATCAAACTAATAATTTTTTCCTGTTATAATTATTTTATTAGTTCTAGTGAGATATTTAAATCACAAAATTAACATAACGTTCGTAGTATTTTTTACATTAGAAACAAAAGTCTTTCAGGTACATTCAAACATATCGTATACAGGGTAAATTTTGAAGTACCGGCAACCTCGCAGTATTAGATAGCTAGTATCATTAACTACAACGTTTGTTCTACGACTTTTGATAATTCGTTAGATTTAACTTTCGTAAAATAAATATTCATTTAATATACCTCTATAATGTTTGCAACTCTACGCGCACAGCGCGCGAGCGTAGAGTTGTCTTCCGTCCGTCATCGTTTATAAATGAAACAGACTTATCAATGTCACGACAGTGCAATAAAAACTTGAAAATTGATTTTTGTTCAATGTATTAAGTTATCTTAAAACTCGTAAAACAAGTAATTAATGATGTTAGCTATCTTATCCTACGAGGCTGCCGGTACCTCAAAATTAATCCTGTATAGCAAATGTACACGAGGGCACTCGAGGGAATATCACCATCATCATCATCATCACAGCCCATATACGTCCCCACCGAGGGGCTCGAGCCTACCCCATATTAGGGTGATTAGGCCTTAGTCAACCACGCTGGCCCAGTGCGGATTGGTCGACTTCACATACATCATTGAGTTTCTTCGCAGATGTATGCTGGTTGCCTTACGATGTTTTCCTTCACCGTAGGAGCGTCAGACAAATGTACATATGAAATTCGAAACGAAAAACACATTGGTACATGGCGGGTCCCGAACCCCGACCCCCCGATTGGAAGGCAAGTGCCGAGTCCACTGCGCCACCGACGCTCTAATATCACCATAGGTGGAACAAAACCACCATCTGTATTAATAGCTTCATTTAATATGAATTAAATAAAACTTTAAAATCCTGCTCGAGGAACAACATCGAGGTTGTACCAAAAACCCTGACCAAGGTACAACTGATCGATAGTGACCAAAACACTCCTTCAATGCTGTAGAAAATGGTTGATTTGAAATATTTTTAGATTACTTACATCTATCTCGTAAGTTTATCATTGTTTAAAAACTTGTTAAATCAAATATTTGATCGCATATAAAAGTTAAGTGACTTTTATAAAACATACAAAACTACCACACTTCAAAGTTTATAAAAAATTATTACTTTTTCGGCAAAAAACTTCGATAGCACCAAACACCGGCTTATTGACGGTAAGCGACTACTTCACATTGGGAAAGTCTGCAGTGATGTACCGAATGCCACAGACAAAACGAGCCAATTGGCCTAGGTACCTAAGTTCAACAGGTTCCCCTACCTACAATTTGACTCCCCACTGAACCAACATTATTGTTTCCTTTTATGTTATTTAGTATTATTCTATTCTTTAGTGTTATTGTTGTTTGAGTTACTTCATTACCAATTTTTCACTATTCTTGAGTTGTAGTCAAGCGCGGATCCACCGTTCTGGGCACCATGGGCATGCCCACAACCCTAATAGACTTGTGACGTCACCCTTTCATAGTCTACTGAAATCGATAGGCTGATGATATTATATCCAATGCCTTAAAAAACAATGAATCTTGGTCACTGTCATATGTTTTGGAGAAATCTTTGTGGGGATGTGGGGATGCGCTATATTTGGCCGATCTCGGATGGCTGTGACCACAACCTTTTTTGAGGGCTGGATCCGCGCCTGGTTGTTGTAGTACAACTCTTTAGTGCAAATTGTTCAGTGTAAAACTGATGTCCTACACGTATCTACTTATTCTCGTTTTTCCACTTATCATTTTGACCGTTTTTGACTGATTATAGAGATTTTTGATTTACTAAATATAGAGATTATTAATTTTGTTACGAATTTTGTTCCTATTAGCTTATGATTAATTTAAGTTTACTGTGATTCTACGTTTGTTAATTCTGTTATGTAATAATATAACATAAACGCAATCCATAATTTTGAGGTTTAAAGATAATAAACAAATAAGTATAGTACAATACTATCACGTTGTCCTATATTTTTTCCTCAAATCGTTTAAGGTACCTAAACCTACCTTTTGGCAATAATTCGGATTATGATTATTCCTATTCATTTTACCTATGCCTGAATAGCTCAAAAAATGAAATATCTGTATTGAGTTCTTGACTGATCTATTTTTTGTAGAAACGTCTTTAATCATTATTAATAAAAAACGAATGGCGGCGCTAGTAGTAGGTACTGTGGCCCTTTAATATTAGGTCCTTACATATGAAATTGGCGTTTTGCCGTACTGGCCACTTTCATCTCAAATATCTCCTCTATGGTTAGGAAATCTAAATTCAAATTTATACATCATTTACTCATATATTTGTGTTTCGAAAACTATAATTCACTTGTTTTTTCCTCAATTATTTTAGACTTTTCAATCAATTGTTTTTTTTTTCAACTTTTTTGGAGTCAATTTTCGTTTGGGGCATGGTTTGGCTGGTTCGGCAGGGTTCAGCCATTGCGATGAGCGCTTCCAATTATCGGTACAGGGCCCACTTTTCATCACAAGTAATGATCCGATTTAAAATCCCTTCATTGTTGTGCCGGTTGAGTAATGCAACGCAGCAGTCATCGCGCGTTTGTTGATTTGCTTCACTCAATTCGTGAGGTACCCACCTTTCAAGCTTTTTCACCTTCCCAATTTGCTTCAAGTGGTTTAAAACAGTTTTATCACTAACACCGGAGCCTGCAGCTAACACGAACGTGGTTTGCGATGGATCCGCTTCCACAATAGCCTTCAATTCTTCATTATCAACTTTGGTTTCCGACCGTCCATGGGGCTTGTTCTGCAGGTCGAAATTTCCAGAACGAAAACGTTGGAACCAAAAACGCACAGTTTTTCTTTTGGGGCATCGTCACCATACACATCATTAATCCTTCGAGCCGTTTCTGCAGCACTGGTGCCACGGTGGAACTCGTACTAGTAAATAACGCAATAATATTTCAAGTTTTCCATTTTGACGCGAAGAAAAAAACAATTGAGGAAAAAACAAGTGAATTATAATTTTCGAAACACAAATACATGAGTAAATAGCTGTATAAATTTGAGTTTGGAATTCCTAACCATAGAGGAGATATTTGAGATCAAAGTGGCCAGTACGGCAAAATGCCAATTTCATATGTAAGGACCTAATATTAACTATTTCCTCCGCATCGTTATTTGTATTTTAATTCAGGGTATTAGCAATCTGCACGCCAAATTGCACCCAAATGCGTTTAGCTTTTCAGATAATGATTGCGAGATTTAGTATCCAGCATCAAAGGACGTCAGGCAAAGTTCTTTGAAAAAAAACCCAAGAATACATAGCAATTCTATTGTTTTCAAAATATAGGCTTTTAATTAGTTATTCATAATATATATTTTGTATTTTACAAAGGTATGTATTTTCAGAGTTATTTAAGTTTAAAACTTTTTTTGTAACCCCGATACTTTAAAACAACGGACTGGCTATTCGGACCCGGGTCCCTATTGAAGTATATTGCTATTCGGACCTGATAGAAGCGTTATCGATATAAAACTGTATGTTTCATCCATGATTTCATGCTCCGCTCGCAAAAATCAATTAATAAATAAAATCCACCTCGTCACCATTTTTTCTCTCCCGGGTCCGAATAGCAATATCGGCTTTTAAAGGGACCCCAGGTTCGGAAATGCTATGCGGACCCGATAGTTACGTAGTAACTATTTAGTAATCTGTGCCAATAGTGAATTATTGTCGAAAAAAACTTATTGGGATACTAAAGCAGCGATTAGACTTCACGATCCATCGGGTGTTAGGGCGTCGCATCGGGAGCTAGGGCAGTTAGAGCGTTCTGATCACACTGCACTAGATCGCCTCCCTAACTCAGTAGGTAACCGAACGTGGTGTTGGAAGGATGGCTCCTGCACTCTCCAAATATGAAAAAAATGGTATCGCCCTTGTCGCTACTGCGGGTGTAAATGTGAAAAAATAAAATAAAAAGAGAATCACTGTATGCTTTTATAAAACTACGATGCAAGTGACACTTTTTTTTGTATGGTAGGCATTTAACTGAAAATTATTCGATTAAAAATCGCTTTTTTATTCTTAACATAACTCTTTTTTTTCTGAAAACAAAATTATAAATAAAAAACAAGTAATTCATAAAAAATAATAATAAAATAACAAATTATTAAAATAAACAAAAAAACATGAAAAAAATAACAAATTTATGAAAAAATAACGCTCTACACCAGGATCCCTGCCATACAGATTTAAAGTCGAAGATGCATAGACCAATCCTGACCTATATGAGTCTCATGTTTTTGTGTAATGCGATAGATAGATAAAAAATTTGAGGCGATGTAAATAAATAAAAAATAATTAAAATAAAATTAAACTATGCAATATGAACATTTTATATTCATTAGAGCCAGAAGATTTCAAAAATTGTTTACGAATAAATTCTGCACAATTTGAACATATTTTAAATTAAGTGACAGTATAATAATAATTATATTCAGAAACATGACACATTATTTAGAGAAAGTGTAGGTGCTAAACAACGATTAGCAGTGACGCTAAAATTTTTAGCGACGAGAAATAAATTTGGTATAGCTTTATACATGTCCAGAAGATTCATTAAACCAGATTTTTCTTTTTTGGACGACATTTTCTTGGCACGCGAGGCCAATTTCGCTTCCGATACACAGCAACAATCCGCTCACATCGAGCGCTGTGCGGCGACTGAGCGCCCTAACAGCGATTACATCTCCCTAAAGCAGCGATAAAGCAGCGATTAGACTTCACGATCCATCGGGTGTTAGGGCGTCGCATCGGGAGCTAGGGCAGTTAGAGCGTTCTGATCACACTGCACTAGATCGCCTCCCTAACTCAGTAGGCAACCGAACGTGGTGTTGGAAGGATGGCTCCTGCACTCTCCAAATATAAAAAAAATGGTATCGCCTTTGCCGCAACTGCGGGTGTAAATGTGAAAAAAATAAAATAAAAAAGAGAATCACTGTGTGCTTTTATGAAACTACGATGCAAGTGACACTTTTTTTCGGATGGTAGGCATTTAACTGAAAATTATTCGATTAAAAAATCGCGTTTTTAATCTTAACTTAAATCTTTTTTTTTCTGAAGTCAAAATTATAAATTATTAACAAGCAACTAATAAAAAATAATAATAAAACAACAAATTATTGAAAGAAACAAAAAAAACACATTTATGAAAAAAAAACGCTCTACACCAGGATCGAACCCATGCCACACAGATTTAAAGTCGAAGATGCATAGACCAATCCAGCCTCCCTAGCACGTCCACCAAAACACGATATGGTAAAGCGGTTTATCGCGTTGAACTGTCAAAATACAATAGAGTTTCATCGTATTTTGACAGTTCACCGCGATATATCGCTTTATCATATCGTGTTTTGGTGGACGTGCTACGGGGGCTGACCTATATGAATCTCATGTTTTTGTCTAATGCGATAGATAGATAAAAAAAATTGAGGCGATGTACTCGTAAATAAACAAAAATTAATTATAATAAAATAAAACTGTGCAATATGAACATTTTATATTCATTTGAGCCAGAAGATTTCAAAACTTACATCTTTACACGTACATGTAAGCAATAAATAAATAAATAAAAAATTGTTTACGAATAAATTCTGCACAATTTGATCATCTTTTAAATTTTAAATTAAGTGACACTATAATTATATTCAGAAACATGATACATTATTTAGAGAAAGTGTAAGTGCTAAACAACGATTAGCAGTGACGCTAAATTTTTTTGCGACAAGAAATAAATTTGGTATAGCTTTATACATGTCCAGAACATTCATTAAACCAGATTTTTCTTTTTTGGACGACATTTTATTTGCACACGAGGCCAATTTCGCTTCCGATACACAGCAACAATCCGCTCACATCAAGCGCTGTGCGGCGACTGAGCGCCCTAACAGCGATTACATCTCCCGATTTACGCCCTAACTAGGGAGTTAGGGCGATCGGGCAACCACGATCGCACGATATCGGGACCCTAACTCCCTAACAGCGATTAGACCACACTAGCTAGGGCCCTAACTCCCGATGGATCGTGAAGTCTAATCGCTGCTTTAGACTTCACGATCCATCGGGTGTTAGGGCCCTAGCTAGTGTGGTCTAATCGCTGTTAGGGAGTTAGGGTCCCGATATCGTGCGATCGTGGTTGCCCGATCGCCCTAACTCCCTAGTTAGGGCGTAAATCGGGAGATGTAATCGCTGTTAGGGCGCTCAGTCGCCGCACAGCGCTTGATGTGAGCGGATTGTTGCTGTGTATCGGAAGCGAAATTGGCCTCGTGTGCAAAGAAAATGTCGTCCAAAAAAGAAAAATCTGGTTTAATGAATGTTCTGGACATGTATAAAGCTATACCAAATTTATTTCTTGTCGCAAAAAAATTTAGCGTCACTGCTAATCGTTGTTTAGCACTTACACTTTCTCTGAATATAATTATAGTGTCACTTAATTTAAAATTTAAAAGATGATCAAATTGTGCAGAATTTATTCGTAAACAATTTTTTATTTATTTATTTATTTATTTATTGCTTACATGTACGTGTAAAGATGTAAGTTTTGAAATCTTCTGGCTCAAATGAATATAAAATGTTCATATTGCACAGTTTTATTTTATTATAATTAATTTTTGTTTATTTACGAGTACATGCATCGCCTCAATTTTTTTTATCTATCTATCGCATTAGACAAAAACATGAGATTCATATAGGTCAGCCCCCGTAGCACGTCCACCAAAACACGATATGATAAAGCGATATATCGCGGTGAACTGTCAAAATACGATGAAACTCTATTGTATTTTGACAGTTCAACGCGATAAACCGCTTTACCATATCGTGTTTTGGTGGACGTGCTAGGGAGGCTGGATTGGTCTATGCATCTTCGACTTTAAATCTGTGTGGCAGGGGTTCGATCCTGGTGTAGAGCGTTTTTTTTTTCATAAATTTGTTTTTTTTTTGTTTCTTTCAATAATTTGTTGTTTTATTATTATTTTTTATTAGTTGCTTGTTAATAATTTATAATTTTGACTTCAGAAAAAAAAAAGATTTAAGTTAAGATAAAAAACGCGATTTTTTAATCGAATAATTTTCAGTTAAATGCCTACCATCCGAAAAAAAGTGTCACTTGCATCGTAGTTTCATAAAAGCACACAGTGATTCTCTTTTTTATTTCATTTTTTTCACATTTACACCCGCAGTTGCGGCCAAGGCGATACCATTTTTTTTATATTTGGAGAGTGCAGGAGCCATCCTTCCAACACCACGTTCGGTTGCCTACTGAGTTAGGGAGGCGATCTAGTGCAGTGTGATCAGAACGCTCTAACTGCCCTAGCTCCCGATGCGACGCCCTAACACCCGATGGATCGTGAAGTCTAATCGCTGCTTAACTAGGGAGTTAGGGCGATCGGGCAACCACGATCGCACGATATCGGGACCCTAACTCCCTAACAGCGATTAGACCACACTAGCTAGGGCCCTAACTCCCGATGGATCGTGAAGTGTAATCGGTGCTTTAGGATCAAACCTCTGACTAGTTATAGTAATCTGTGGATCAAACTGAAAACCATCACCAAACCTTACCATCACTCGATAGCAAAACGTTCGGGAAGCGAATATTTTAAAGCGTGCAATGCGATAGAGGCTTATAATGGTATGTTATATGTAGTTCTTTTAAGTATTTCCATTATACAATTTGTGAAGTTTTAGATTTATCAATGCTCAACACTTTGAGCAAGATCCATTAAAAAAAGAAAACATAAAAGTAACATGATGGTATTGTATTGAAATTTTCTTAAAATGCTTAAGTTTTTGAAGGAAATAAATATTTCACACTGGGAATGTTCAGCATGTTCGCCATCTAAAGATAGTAACTAGACCAAAAAATCGTCACAAATCGAATGTTAGGTTACCATTACGTATCACTGCGAGGTGCGCAGCGCGACTTGGCGCTGAGAGCCATTAGAGGATACCGTATACGGTGTCTCATGCAGCGGCCTGCGCCATCGCCGACACTCCCCCCTAGGAGTTAGTGGCGCATGTACTGGCAGTGGCCTACCGTGTGCGGGTTGACGTGAGGGAGGGAACCCAAAGGTTGGCTCCAAGGGAGCGGGTCGCGGCTCTGGAGGGCGCGCGAGAATATAGTAGAGGTGTTGCTCCCCGTGCTAAAGCCATGGGCGAAAAGAAAGCACGGGTCGCTGCCTTCAGTGGCCTCGGGGAGTCCGACATAACCTCGCGTTTTCCCAAGCGCGAGGTATGCGTAACGCATTTCCCAACGTTAAAAGGTTACCATTACTTACTTGTGCAAATAGGATTCAAAGTAGCTGTTGCAATAGCTTCGACGGACAGGAACAGAGGAGCACAAGCATTTATAGGCATCGAATTATCACACGCATTAAAAAGGAAAATTTCCACACTGCCAGTTGCGGGTAAGGTGGTACAGTTAGCTACAGATTCCTGGGTAACGACGTCTGTACTGTTTTGTCTGTAAAAAGAAAATCATAAAGTTATTTTTTTTATTCTGACATAAATTTTATGGTTAAAATTCGGTCATTGTTAATCAGGATATCAAATAATAATTATATCAAAGGCTTATGATAACAATTGAAGGGGTGAGTGGACAAAGGTGTTATCGGACAAAACTGAAAAAATCGACTTTTTTGAATGAACATAGGTATTATGTGACGAAAAATCGACTGATGAGCTCAAAACGCGCAAATTTTGATTCGTGTCAAAAATACAGACTCTAACAAAGGTGTTAACTGACAAACATGTATACATTTCAGACTTGCAAATGTGGTATGAGCAAATACATTTTTGAAAAATCATATACACTAATACGTTCGGAATAATATAAGGTGATATCAAACAATGTTCCTTTTGCATTTTCGCAAGAATAACACGATTTGAATTAAAAAAAATAAACAAAGGTGTTATAAGCTGCATGGTATGTCTCGTTTGCTGTTTTAAAATTCGTTATTATATTTCCAATACATTTAATTCAACGGTGGTAACGTCTTTAATTGTTGGAATATATTTAATTCAAAGTATTGGTTTAATTGTTAATATGTTAAAAAGGCATCTAAAAATAACTCAATCATAGAAGATATGAACCATCATTTTTATGATTTCATCAAATTAAGAGATGATTTGGGAATAGTAATACCTAATTTAAATTCATTACGACAAAAATCAACTTTAAAATTAATGTTGCATCTACTACAACAGTCTCTCAACCACCCTAAGGTTGACTGGTAGAGAATGCCTAAGGCATTAAGTCCGCCTTTGTACTTCTTTTGTACATAAAGAATAAATAAATAAATGTTAAATGGATCCAAATTGAAGATTATGGTAGATATTTTTATAATAAGACCAACTGTTACTATGACCCTTACACACCATTTCTAGAAGTCTCTCTTGTAAAGAGACCAAATAATATTATCCTAGCAGTTTCCATAACATATATTAACCAAAAAAATAAAATTTCTAAAGAAAAAATTGCTGATATAAAAACACAACTTGAGTTCATTGAGAAAGATTCTCAATGGTATTATTTAAACATTTTAAACAATTTATCAACTTAATGTTGTCCTACCTACCTTTCTGTACCTACCTATTTATTTGGTAAAATAAATTTATGCTTATTCTTTTATTTTTCACATAAGACCTTTTTAAGTTCATTTAATCGAAATATGATCCATATTAAATTCTACAAAGGTGTTATGTTCCTATTTTCTCTGTATTTTAATAAACATAATAAAAATAATTATCTTTTATATATAATCTATAAAGTAATAATATTCTCAAAAGTATTGATACTTAAGTTTTAATTAAAACTTTAAGATGTAATAGCTACCTTGATTTTACGATTTTACATTTTTAATCACTCATAACTCATTTTGAACTTCTTGCTAGTTAACACCTTTGTCCACTCAGCCCTTCAATTCAGCTGCAGACCTATGAATACCTACCAGTTATTTTTGATAACGTTAATCATTGTCAGCAGTTTGCGAAAACATTAATCTAAAACAGCATTTGGACAAACCTTGGCTGCTGCAGTACACGGGAATGGCAAACAACAAGATTTCCTAATGTTGCTCCGCTGCGGGATACCCTCACTTTAGCATTTTCGTTATTTTGGTAAAAATAATTTGGACTAAGCTTGTAAAAGTTAATGTATCCAGGTGTAATATGATCAACAAATTGTCTTGTTCCTGACGATTGGTCCACATAATTAGCCCCACAGACAGGATTGATGATTCTTCGTCCAACTGAAAGATATCGACATTGATATGTAGATAATGATGAGTATCTTACACTTCTTTCTAGGACAAATGATTTAACTTTGTATGAATTTAATTTACTCACCATTCTGAATGCTAGTAAGCACTTGGCGCAAAGCAACATCAACATTAGATCCAGTCGATTGTAGTGAAACTGTCATAATGTCGTTGCGCATATCGCGGACTAAGTTCCAAAGATTATCTTGTTGATTAGATGATGTAGCGTACAGAACTCTCAAATCTAAGATGACAAAAAAGTAAAAGAAAATTATAAAATATTTGTAAAAATAGTTCTTTTAAAAGAATGTATTAATTTAACTTTATAAAAAAACACAAAAGTTTATTATATTAAGTACTAATGTTCAGCCATTTGTCGGCCTTAATTATGGTTCTTGAGGTTTGACTGAGAGTGCATATACAATCTACCTTCTAGGGATTGATATATCTTCAGAGGGTCGTTTTTTCGTTTTGCTAGAAAATATATACGAAATAAGTTGCATACCTGGAACTGTATTATTAAGAATACTAGCTTGTTCTAATACATTCGGACTGTTTTCAATGTTGCCGGAGTTAAGTAAGAAAAGTAAAACCGTTGAATTGCCGCCGACGTAGTTAGATAAACTTTCATTTCTTAACATATTCTGCATCATAGAATTTATTGTAGTATAAGTCAATAACAGATTTACGTTTCCTAAAACTGTAATAAAAATTCAGGTTAGTTTTAGTTTAATAAAATAAGTATTTTATCGAAATTGTTATGGTATTGATACTTACATGATTGATGCCTTGCAGCGGTGTATTCAGAATGAAAATCTGCCAGAGAGAAAGTCTGATTGATTAGAATACTGCCATCTGAAGCGCTCAAGAGTGTGACACTTGATCCAAATTTTGAAACTTCTATAGCATCCAGCAAATATGAAATAGCTGGGTATATAGTTTGGTACGGCCAGGATCCATCTATTACTATGTATAAATTGGTTCTTAGTTGAGTGTCGACTCTGGTGGTAGCAGTAATATCACAATTAAGATCATTGAGGTTATTATCTGCAAAATTGAAATTGGATGAATTGAATTGAACATTGTACAATTAACTAATTAAAATGTATAAATATGGTTTATTACTGGTATAACTCTGGAAGTTTGTTACAGCGCTATTCACAAGGTTGTCTAAGCCACCAATGATGGTTCCCTCTAAAAGCATCACAGTATCCAGCGCAGCGGCAAATGCTCTTGTTTCACTTACTAAATTGTTAGTTGCAATATATTGTTGACTTAGTTCTCGGCGATTACATGCTCTTAACGCAGGATTAAAAACACCATTCTGGAAACAGTATCAAATTCCATTTATAAAAATAAAAAACACAACAAAAAAAATAGTTTTATATTACTTTTCGCTTACTTTTACTGTATTATTTTGCCATTTTGATTAAATAAGAACTTGTATTTCTTGGTTAGAATACAAATAAGTAAATAAATAAACTTAAACTTACTACAGGTGAGTAATACATGTCAAGCAATTGCGAAAGTCTCAATGAATTGGAGGTTCCAAGAGTGCTAGATAGTGTTGTCCCAAGGAAAAATCCGTCAAGACCTCCGCGGATCTCAGGATCAGTCATTTCTATATTAGTGCGCCCACTCAACATGTAAAATCTGGAAGCTTGAGAGCTATTCCAATTGCCAGCATTTCCAACAGATATTGAATTACTTCCCCTAGTTCCTTGAATGAGAACAGCTTCTGCTAAATCTCCTGCATATAAGAAAACTCATGTTAGCAAGTGTTCCTTATACTATGTAAGTGTTTTGCTTACATTTACGCCAGTTTAAGTTATTATTGTACTAAATGGATAAAAATCCGTATAATCTTGTTGTTTGCAAAACAAATTTTAGCTTAAAACCTTTGGCTGTTAGGTCGCATCTTTTAGTTATAAGTAGGTACCAATTTTGTGTATCATTGTTTTGTCGATTTGCCGTTTTTGTACTAAATGGACAAAAATCCGTATAATCTTGTTGTTTGCAAAACAAATTTTAGCTTAAAACCTTTGGCTGTTAGGTCGCATCTTTTAGTTATAAGTAGGTACCAATTTTGTGTATCATTGTTTTGTCGATTTGCCTCCGGTCACTAAGAAATAGACAAAACAGAATAATTCAACTAAATTGAGCGAATAATTTTTTTTCAATCTATACAAATAAATAATAAAATAATTCAAAAACTATACGTAATGGTTTATCGAAAAATTTTATAAAAAAATCTTGTGAACAGAAAAATTTGGAACTCAGCCACTAGGGGAGAAAATATGGATTGGAAATGTGTTTACAACTCAGTTACTTTAATAACTGAAAGCATAAAACTAATTGAAATACACTGACCTTCAAAAGTAAGTACCACACTTTCAAAATTGCAATAACTTTTAAAGTAGGCAAAATATATTTTCAAAATAAAAAATATTAAAAAGATTAATGAATGAAAAACCCGACGAAATGAGCTGAAAATGTTTTTTGTTTGAATCCTTTATCTTTTGTAGTTTAGGGAAAAATTTAATTTTAAAAGTGTAGTACTTACTTTTGAAGGTCAGTGTAGAAATAAGTACCAAGTCTTTTAGCATTTATGTAAATTTTACCCCTAAATGGGCAAAATTTACATAAATGCTAAAAGACAACCTTTTTTACTTAAAACGCTAAACTTACTGACTTTATTATATTGAGACTGTCTTCCAAAGCTACTCTAGAGTCTACATATTTTTTTCTATTTAAATTATAGCATTCACACGGGAAAAACGGAAATAGTTCGGTCAAAGCTGCGAGTTAATAGTGTTTTGTACCTGATAAGGTTGCAGGATAAATTGAATTAATAGTCTGTTGTACATTCTGATAGTTCAACTCTGAACCCTTTGTGAGTTCCAAGATAGACACTTGCTGTCTTTCAGATCCGGCTGCAATGCCAGCTAGAAGATTTCCTCCAGATACAGCACCCCAACGAGTGTTTACTACGCCAGTCAGAATCGGGCAAGTACTTTCACCAAGTAATTGCTGAGCAAACCTCGTGCCCATGTATTCCACGTCAGGTGTGTTTTGCATTTGTCCGTTTATGTCAGCGCCACTGAAAGTGTATTTTCTTAATTATCGATTTTTTTCATATATTACTTTCTCTCAACTTAAATATTACACTGCTATAAAAACTTATTTTACACCTTTAATTTTTAGGTGTGTCCAACGTGTTTTGTGTGTATGTTACGCGATTACTCCGCCAATGTGGATCGATTTTCAAAATTCTTTTTGTATTCAATAGAGTATACTCCAAGGGTAGTCCCATAGTCACCAAAGTTAGGATCTGATAATGGGATCCCATGAAAATCGAGAAAAACCCTTAAATTTTAAAGTGTGTCCAACGTGTTTTGTGTGTATGTTACGCGCGATTACTCGGCCAATTGTGGACCGATTTTCAAAATTCTTCTTGTATTTGATAGAGTATACTCCTCGGGTGGTCACAAGGTCACCAAAGTCAGGATCTGATGATGGAATCCTATGAAAATCGAGGGAAACGCTTATTTAATACCAGTATCTTTTTCTTTTATCAGGGTTTCTTTCACTAAAAAAATTTCATTCACTAAAAAGTTAAAAATAAAAAATATTTTACAAAAAATAAAAACCGACTTAAAAAACACTGTAAAGTTAAAAATAATATAAGAATAGGTACAGACAACATCACACTTCTATATTGAAGTTGATACCAAATTTTAAGACTTTCTAGGAGGTCATCGTTTGGCACCGACTTCAATATAGAAGTTGTCTGTACCTATTCTTATATTATTTTTAACTTTTCTGTGTTTTTGAAGTCGTTTTTTATTTTTTGTAAAATATTTTTTATTACCGAAGCTGTTGAGGTACTTCCGTCTGGTATAGTCATGAACCGAGCTGAGGATAGAAAGATCCTTAACTTTTAGCAGTTAGATGCTAGTTTTTAAATACCATAAGCACATGTTGACCCTTTGCTGTATTCTTAGAAGTTACTTTCGGTGACTACTGACTGACATTAATTTCACTCAAAAGAAATTTTAAAAAGTAACATTTTTTTACAAAAATAAAAACGAACTTCAAAAACACGTAAGATTAAAAAATAATATAAGAATACACACAACATCACATTTTTATATCGAAGTCGGTGCCACGCGAAGATTTCCTAGAAAGTATTAAAATTTTGCACCGATTTCAAAATAAAAACGTGATGTTGTGTGTATCTTATATTATTTTTGACATTTATGTGGTTATGAAGATGGTTTTACTTTTTGTCATCGCTAGTAAAGAAATAAATTCGTTTTTAAATGATTAAAAATAGTAAGAATGTACAAATTAATAACTATTTCGGTAAAGCGCTAGATTGTCCTTTAGGAGTCATTAGCAAATAATGGGAGTTGATTATACCAAAATTCCGCCGAAATCGATAAAATGGCAGCAATCGCTTTTACTTTAGAGTTTTAAGCTTACTGCCCGCGAAAAACCTATTGACTGCACTTTACCTACGTAATGATAGTTAGGAATGAAAAGAACTTACAGCTTAGCTAAGTCCAATATTTCAACATCATCGTCCACTGAACGTGCAGTTCTCATTGCCCTGTATTGAGACAGCTGCCCACAAGTATTTTCATCGCCTCTCAAACGTGCATCAACAGTAGTTGAAATCATTTGATGAAGTGCGCACTGTGAATATTAGTATCATTGAGGTTAGTCGCGATGACTTCTGCTTTATCATTTTCGTTGGAGTCAAATGAATAGAATAGCAATTTAATATTTGTACCTTCAAATCAGATGGAAGGGAAGTATTTGGTAGAGTCTGTTGATTGCTTGGAATGGTTCGAAGTACCAATCTATGCCTGTGGAAAGAGTGAAAAGTTGGCGCGTACGGCAATACATTCGACGACTCTGCTACAGTTGTGCCCCTTTGGTGATATTCGTTACCATCTTGTCTGTATCTGAAATTGTCAAATAAGGTTTGTTTACTGTTTAGTTATTTAAAATACCATATTTTCAAAAAACAACCTGATATTTGATATGACTGACGACGATTGCCTTTGAACAAAACAAAAACAAAAGGATACCTTAGCGATCAACATTTCCTTTCAATTAAATGTGGTTTCATTTTAATTAAACAATTTTCAAACCTATAAGTGATTAATGGTAAGATAGAAAATCACGGTTAAAATAAAAGCTGGGATAGCATTTTCAGGACAATTTGAGACGACTATAGCTTAGTACTTTATGATTGTCATTATTTGACGTTTTATTACCTACATTTATAAATTGGCGATGCCCACTAAATCCAATCCAATTAAAAAGATCCATAACAAATACTGTAAATGTTGGCATCAGTTGATTTTTATGCTACAGTGAGCTGATTTAGTTGTGACTTAATACCTGCTATCAGCCGGCATAGCGTTGCATCGTCAGGCCTTGCGTGCACGGTCGGCCCCGTGCACGCCGCCGCAAGGCCCTCCGTCTGGGGATTGCCCTGGTGTTCTCGAGCAATCCCCCCTTGGCGATAGCCCGACCCCTGGTCGGGCTTGCCCGGGCGCGCTGGTAGTGGTAGTCGCAGTGTGGACCTTACCATGCGCGCCCATAAGGGCACGGAGAACACCGGGGGGTTTTAGTGGGTCGGCCTGGCACTCTGCCGGGCCAGCCCCACACACGCCCGCCGTCCAGCCAACGGCGGGTACGGTGCGATTACGCATTTCCCCCCGGGAAAAAAAAAAAAAAAAAAAAAAAGGCCTTTAGAGGCACCGGCGTGTTTAACAGTAGTTATTTTGGCTGAGAATAGACGGTTCGAGAAGGTTTGGTAGGATATAAGTGGTGTAACTATGGTCTACAACTGTCAAAATGCCAAGTAGCGCTTGTCTGCCTAGACCCTAGGCCGACAGCAACGGCAAGTACCTACACTATCGTTATCTACTTAAGCCAACAGCAACAGCTTTTGGATCAGCCCACTGAAGGTGCCCAAACAATATCAGTAATGTGTCGAAATTGGATTTTACCGATAGTTTCACAAATGTAAAAATGAGTTCTGTGTGAGTAATTAAACGCATCTTACGTATGAAGAATCTGCGTGGCAAGCATTCGCAAGTCCAAATTGATGTTTGGGTTGTCTTCAAGCTTGCGAATAATGTCAATAAACACCGCCATGCTCGTCGGGGGTAAGTTGTTACGGTTGAGCAGAGTGGTGTTCAGATAACATTCTCTCAGCTCGGGCGCGACACTGGACTGAGCTGTAGCTTGCGCATGCGCACTGGTAGCCGCAACCACCAACAAGAAGGCTGCGGTCCAAAGCATTTTATCTGTAACATATAGATAGGTACATAGATTAATTAATTGATTGCTGTCATCAGATCACTGTATCTTTAAGCATCAATACTAAAAGTTTTTACTGGATCTGATGTAGCTTAAATTAATAAAATTCACCATTATGACATATAGGTACATAAAATTAAAAGATTTTCGTGTCTGCTATCCTGTAATATGAATACTAAATATTACGTTCTATTTATTTGACTCAATGATGAATTGTGTTCTTAATATTCGAAAAATAAGTTAGTATCGACCAATAACCAAATATTTTTTTAAACTCCTTTTCTATACAATATTAAAAATAAATTCGCAAACAAATAAATAAAAAAAAATACCTATATTTTCGAACCGGATATAGGAGATTGATATTCTATAAAAGAATAATGTTATCAGTGACGCTATTTTCATCGTACTGGCGATAAAAATAAAATAAATAATTCTAAGAATAGTGTCTTGAGGGATATACCTAATATCCATAAGATGATGACTTAGTATAGCGAACAAGATAGTGACAAGATCCATCATCAAGTTGAATGGTGAATGTTTGGTGGTCCAGTGCTAGTGCATACATTACAGCTTCCTATCATTTGGCTAGACAATTACGGCAGATCTGTATTGTCAACAATTGCAAACCATGATAGAAAAACTAGCCGTTCTCTCTAGCCCCATGCTGCTTCAGGACAACGAACGTTAAAACTTCACGACAAACGGTCGTGAATTAGCGGCGCTGTCTTCGACACTTACCATACTCCCCGGACAGTGTTGCCATATTTACGGATTTGTCAGTATGTATACGGGATTTTAGGGTTCAAACAGGACAATGAATGCACACGGATTTTTATACGGAATTTTGAGAAAATTACTTATATCAGAATTTTTTAATAAGTTTAGATATTTTAATCTGTTTTTAAATGAAACGGAACGTTCTATTCTATTTAATTTGCATGACTAGCGATTTGTATTAAATTTTCATCAATTTTTACGAAACTGAGGTGGCACACTGATATAATGAGGTCTGGCTGTGATTTGTGGATTCCCCGATGATATATTTTTGTTGTTCGCCTAATGAGAGGCAGAGAGGGTTATTAGTTATTTAGTATTAGTGCAAGCAATACGAAATAATTAGTTTTGTTTGTTTTGAATTGAATCATTCTCTACCTCGATTTGCTTCTGACTTCGAAATTGTTTATAAAAGTGCAATAAACAATGTAAATAATTCAAATCAAAGATTACTTTTTATTTTTCTTATACGGATTTCATACGGATTTTATTAGAAACTTCTCATACGGATATCATACGGAAAATTGGCAATAAACATTACGGATTTTTGGCTTTTTGATCTGGCAACACTGCCCGGACCTCACTCCAACAGATTACATTTTTTTTCGAAATTAGGACAATTTCTTGCAAGGAAAAAATTCGATACCGATGAAGCAGTCCCAATCGCCTTCAAGATTTTAGTGATTCACGCTCCCACAATCTTCTTCTATAATATATATAAAAGGAGAAGTTCCCATCTATAGACGCACGCACAGCCGTAACCGCTAATGGTAGAAACGTGAAATTTGGTCACACTAAGAAGGGATTAAAAAAAATAACCCTGAAGGAATGAAATAGGGGTTGCAAGTTTATATGGTTTTTTTTTTTTAAATTAGCAACGATTTTATAAAAATAGACATTTATGCTC
Organism: Schoenobius gigantellus; assembly: GCA_963935595.1. NCBI lineage: Eukaryota > Metazoa > Arthropoda > Insecta > Lepidoptera > Crambidae > Schoenobius > Schoenobius gigantellus. The sequence goes on from OZ012542.1 coordinate 25,801,062, forward strand.
TTAAAAACATTTCATTGAATACGTTTCATGGTTTATTACCCCTTAGGTTGCAAAATAGGGTTTGAAAGTTTCTGTAAGAAATATTTAAAATCTGCTCCAATTTCTATGAAATTTATTATTCGTGCCCCTTAATATAAATAACAGTCTTCAATATAATATGCTACAACATTATTTTACGGGAATATATAAAATTCCCGCGGGAAAACAATAATAACGCGGGCAAAGCCGCGAGCGGATAGCTAGCTTTTTTATAAAGGAATCAATGAGCTGCCTATGTAATGGCGAAAGTGTATTGATAATAAAGATATAAGTACGCGAAACGTAGTTCGCGGGCACAGCTAGTGTGTATAATATTAACTTATTCAAAAGCTCCTCTTTCCCATTAGAAAAACTAAAGAGAAAGTAATTAATAAAACTCAATTAATGAAGGATACCTAGTTTGGTAACAGAATAATTGAATAAGCACATCTAAAGTATTGGTAAGTTCCTTGCAACTTCTACTAACCAAATTGGCATTGAAATAAAATATGTAACATTAAGCAAATTCCCTATGAAATCAATTCCTTCAAATCGTCGGTATTCCGTTTTCTTTTATTACAAGCTTTTATTTACTTTCACCTGTCCGGTGTCTGTAATGAAATCTTGCAAGTTAAATTTGACCCATTTCCTGGTTTTCGATTGAGCTGATATTTTGCATGCATAGGTATGTAATATATCGCGTGACAATGCAATATTGTGATGATATGAAGCTGATCTAATGCTGTCGAGCTGGAAGTTGGCCATAGGAACTCCGCAATAAAATGTCACGACCCTATCGAGTTTGGGCTCGTTTGGTTCGTATTGACGAGTACAAAAGCTTGTATTTTAAAAAGTTTTTTTAATAATTTTACTTGTTTGCTTTTATTTTTCGTTGGGTAGATATTATTTATATTATTACCTTTAACTTATTTTTACTTGGAGGAAAAATTAGTTCTATCTATATTAGTATATGTGAATTTTTCAGTGGGGATGTCCGGACCCCAGGCCCCTTTACCTATATACGCCACTGAGTCATAGTATCCAGTAATTTCACCGCCTGTCTCACCCTTCTAACCGGAACAATATTAATAGCCCTTGCTTAGTAGTGAACTAACAAAATCTTATCTGCAGCTGAATACAAAATGCGATTTATAACAGTTGCCCAATAAAACAATGTTTGTCTGGTCTACTTTCAGTTCGATTCGTAAGGTATTCATTATCAGCATTTAAAGGTAGGGTATTTTATCGCTGAAGCCGGCAGAGTGATTATGAAGTTTGGTGAATCACTGTCATTAGCATGTCTCATTATAATAATATTTTTAAAAAATCAAAAATTTTAGGTTTTTATAATTGGTAACTTTGGATTTGGATAATGTCCAATTTTATATTCTCAAAAGTTTGCAAAACTCGACTAGACGCATTATCTATAAAAATGTAGAGGACATGACGTGGGGAGGAGTTTCTAGGTGGACATGGTTATTTAGGTTATCCGACAGGGGTAAAAAAATGAGCTGAGCCATATTAATACAATTGTCGTTTTTCAGGCTAAAATAACATACAAGGACCTAACGTTTCTAGCCTATCAATTTAAATACCTACCTAGCACATTTCACAAAAAAAATATTTATCTAACCTGTGCGAGATAGTTAATGCCGATGAATCAATAATCCAATTTTATTGCATATTAGATTAATAAACTGACGACATCACGGTCAAAATTAATCCTAATATTTTTATAACCAACGTAAAGTTTGGCTCGAGTTATACGCTACTTTTTACCTCATACCTACGTAGTTATTCCATATTTTCCACTTGTTTTCTTAAAATGTCGATAAGAGAGCCTTCAACGTTGAATGATTAAAAAGCAACTTACCTTAATATATCAATCAAAGTAGGTACTTTTAGACACCGTATCCCAAGAGCACCACACTATTTCAATATCATCATATCCGAAACAACAAGGATAAAGAACTCCTTCGAACAAAATAGTTGAATATCTGACACAAAAACTATAAGGTGCGACAGCAACGGTATGGGCGCGCCTAGCTCGCAGAAAAGACTCATAAAAGTTCCAGTTAAAGTACTCGATTAGATAAGAAAGCAGGTCTAGATAAATTTCTAACAAATGATATCCATACACCATATCGTTATCTACAAAATATCTTTTGTGCGCTGGCGATTACATAGATTGCGTTCCATTTCGCGTGAACTAATTCTAAATACGGGATTTTGTTTTTGAATGAACATTGCAGGTGGATTGTTACATACAAAGCGTATGATTTTTTTATATTTTTAGGTCAAACTTTTAACATTAAAAACAATGTCGTGTTCTAAAAACATTCTAGATTGCCACTGCAACAAAATTTAAAATAACTGGCTGAATTTAAATAAAAAAAAAATAGAATTTAATCTTATCTACTTAGACCTATTTTAGTTAAAATAAAAACAGTTGTTGTTCAAACAATGATACTATTTGTACCTACATACTTGTGTAACATATTGAATGAATGCATGTAAGTACTTACAACACAAAATTTAAACACATAAAAACGTCAATCGAATAATAATAACAAAACATGTTGATAACGGAATTGAAAAGATTAGCGAAACCATAGCGAAGCTTATCCCAAACTACACTACCAAACTACCAATTAGGACTAGAACCCAAGTCTATTTTTTTTATCATGAATATTTACATAATACTATACCCATTTTATTTTATTATAATATAATAATTTATAAATAAAATAACTTTATTATTATTTCTACACCACCTTCAAAAAACAAGTTAAAAAAATCAAAAAGAGCAAAAAGATGTCGACGAGGATGGGATTCGAACCCACGCGTGCAGAGCACATTGGATTAGCAGTCCAACGCCTTAACCACTCGGCCACCTCGTCATGTACCATTGATGGTGAATTTTTCCTCCAGTATCAGTGCTAAAAATTTAATTTTTTTAATTTATTTTAATCTTAATTTAAACATTGAAAATTAAATAAGTACACACTGTTGTATTTATAGTAGATTTTACAGCAAGTGCATAAAACGAACCATAGTAATGTCGAGGATAAAATGGTTTTTTTGACGAGTTATAAACTCTGCTTTTCACTTGGATTGCGAGGAAATAAAACAGTAGTATAACATAACATTTCTTTAATTAAAATTCAAAGTAAAATTAGTTACTTTGAATTTTAATTGACAGTTTTTAATACTGAAGGGAATTGATTTTATGTCTTAAAAACACATAAGGCAAATGAATTGAAGTAAATATAATAAATTAACAAATTCTATGTATGAACTTCTTATTGTGTTTGGTTGTATTGCTTCTTTTTGCCTTAATATAGATACATTCATGTATGGGTAGATGCGCACTTTGTGCACTTGTGCACAAAATTCGATTTTGTGCAGCCTATAAGTATCCTGCACAAATAAGCACTTTCAGAGCATGAGAAGTGAAAAAAATATTATTGTGCCATTGAATTATTAACTGTTACTTGGCCAAACTAAAGAGAAAAATGAATATTTTAAATTGTATGCATTATTCTGTATGATTTCTCAAATAATAGATTTTTAATTTTACAGATTTGAAACTGTCACGTATAGCGCCATCTCTCAAATGTTTAAAGAACTACACGAGCTTAAATTACTCATCATTGTGTTAGTTACGTAACAATAAAATGAACCCGAGCTAAGAATGTATTACGCAAAGTGATCACTAGATGTCACTGTATGGCGGTTCTAATTACCACCTCAAAGCAATACCATAGACAAAAAATAAATCACTCTGCAATACTTATTTTTTTATTATAATACTTACCTACATACTTTTAAAAGAAAAAATATCTTTTGTATTCGTCATAAAAGTAATAGTGTATATTTTTTCCTTTGAAGTATATGCATGGATTTATATATGTAAGTACACGCAGAGAAATTGGTGACAAACAGAACTACTGAATCCAATAGTTAAATTAGGTTACAACTTTTCTAGTATGAAATACTTGGTCCTTGTTATCTCTACGACTTATTATTCACTTTTACTAATCGTATGTTTCATTATATTATTTGATTAATGTAGCTCACAAAAAAATATTATTGAACCAAAACATCAATGATTATTGCATCTTTAACTATAATTATGTTAATATGTATTTAATGTATTGTATGTACTAAGAAACAGGGATTCGCTGTTACTAAATGATCTAGTTCCGGTTAATGATGTACCATGTTACTGATGGACTACCAGTGTGTCTGTAATCAAAACAATAATCTTTTTATTACAACTACATTATTGTTTGCAGTACGTGTCGTTCTAAGTGTCGTATAATATTCGTTTAGTTTGGTTTACTTTTGAAATAGTGTTATGGCTTAACAAGATGATTATAGTAAAAACCACCCCGGAAACAGTAAACGGTACAATGTATGTATTAATTAGTGCTATTCTGTTAGCGTGTTTCAAAATACTTAAAATAGTAATGTTACAATAACAATCGAGGTGGTATTATAGACAAAACGATCAGTATTCTCGTATTACTCCTAGCGGAGCAGCCGCCCGCCATTGTGGATTGTGTTTTCGACCGCGCTGAGCGCTCACTCAACTCAACGTAGTATTGCTAATTATTTGAGAGTTTGCTTATTAAATTTGTGTGATGTGATGTCTGATGACATAGATGGAGATATCCTACAGTAATTGCAGCAGTTACCTTAATATATTGATACTTTTGAAGGTAAGTTGGTACCTTGGTATAACAATCTTCTTGTTTTGTAGTATTCATAGCTATTATTCAATTTAATTAAGTAGGTAAGTGGGTACATTAATAACTTTATAAGTTTACAGTCAAAGTTTTGAAGTTATTCGTGGAATTTCATTTTAATAAGGAAACGCGATAAATTATTAGCTAGTAGGTAGATACTTTCTTTGACCGACACAGTCATATTCATATCTTAATCAGTTTGGCACACAGGTCACCGAATGTGTCAGCTCAGCTCCAAAATAGGCGAAATGGATAACTAGTCAATAGGCTTGTTTTATAAAACCTAGGTTACCAAGCCAAGTATTGAACCAAAACATCAATAATTATTGCATCTTTAACAATAATTATGTTAATATGTATTTAATGTATTGTATGTACTAAGAAACATGGATTCGCAGTTACTAAATGATCTAGTTCCGGTTAATGATGTACCATGTTACTGATGGACTAGGTCAAAAATTATGCTTTTTGCGCTGGGACTTTCTTGCGTGCGTGATAATAATCTTTATATATTTTTTATGATTTTTCATTAAATAATAAAACAATATCGACACTGTCGATGCTCGACAGTAGTCTAGTTAGAGAACTAATACCTCCAATTGGAGATCCGGCCAAATTTTTAAAAAACTTGGACAATTGGAACAAATTAACTAACCCAGAATGCCCAGAGATACCAATTACCAACAGCAGCCCCGCAAGTATCTCCTATTTTTAACAGAATTTTATTCACCTGTAACTATGTACCTATGTAAGTAATGTAATGTGATGATTATAAATAAATGACATTTTTCTATGTACTTGATATTTTTATTTTTGATTCCAGGAAACCTAAACCTGTCTATGGAGCCTTAGCGCGGGTGACGTCTTAACAAAAATGCCGATAATCTCAATTTCCATGATTCTAACACCTGTTAAACTTAGTATTAAGTTTATTAACTCTATATTCGACTTATTTTTATTATGATACTAGATAATCGGAGACTTTGGATATTGTAATGAAAAAGGCATAATTTTATAATTTTTTAAAGACGTCACACTTACTGATGGATGGTCTATGGACTGTGTTTAGATGGAGCGCCTGCAATCCAGTGGACTGACAGCTACAACAACGGATCCCTTTTAGGCTTTTAATGCAGAAAATATAGTTTTATTTACTTATACTAAGACAAATAAAATTGTATTTTTGTCTACTAAAAGTCTGAGAGTACCCGTTAGTACTGTAAGTGCACTAGATTGCAGGCTTCATCTAAACCAGTAGGTACTGCATACGAAATAGTAGCTGTAACAATACCTAGGATGCTAGCATTACAATGTGTATTGTACTTGTTACAAAAATCATAAAGCTAGCGTTGCAATACGTATAGTTATTATTAAAGTTCACGTCGTTATGTTACACAAATTCCTTAGTAAATACAGCAAAGTATTTAGTAAACCCAAAAAAACAAGTGTCTATGTTTACCAGATTGCATAGTAGTCCTTACAATAGATCTAGTAATGTCTACTTGACGTATGGTTACAATTACATTGGTATTGTAATAGACGCGATATTTACCTTGTAGTGAGTATTATAGTGTTTGGGTAGTTACACTAAACATCTAGTTGTCATTAATAAACCGATAGGTAAAAATAATAACAGAATGGTTTTTGTAAAGTCAACTCGCGAGTCTTGCTATCACGGTTGCAAACAGAAGTTCTAGTTACAGTAGCGTTTTTTCTCGTAAAGGTAGCCAGATATTTCTCTGCGTGTATGTATATCGCGTTCCCGTGACATTTTGTGTATTCGTTCAATTCGTTCGGGATTGTGAATGGAGGGAGGGCTATGCCGAGTTGGATGGTTGCTTAGCAACGCTCCCCTCAGTCTCCGTCTAACAGTCTGACCCTGGAGGTCGCTCATCCCTCAAATATATATATCTATGCTAGTTTGACAATACATGTTTCTACGTAAGTATGTTTTTTGTGTCGCTGCCCAATGTATTGTTAATACGAGGGTGGGTCAAAAAGTTCGCGGAATGGAGGGTAAAAAGTCCAAAAAAATAACATTCTGTACTTTTAAGATAGATGTCTTACAAGTGCACAAATCAATTAAAAATCGTTTTTCAGTACCTACTCCAAGCTATTTATAGTTCTTATTTTTTTTTAGGATTACTTCAATAAACCATTGATTTGATAGTAAAAAGTACAGAATAGATGGATTAGTGAAACACTCTTGTAGGCAAATACAAAATAAATGATTGTCTGCGTCTGCCTCCAACTGTTTAATTTTATTAATTAAAATTCGGTGAAAAATTTTGTTTAGAATGCAGTCTAGACGCAGACAAAGAAGGGTTTGATTTAAATCAACGCAACCAACAAAAACCTCGACTGCTTGACTTGCTTATAAAGCAAGGCGACTAAGTTTACGATTTATCTAATAAATGTGTACCTATAATAAGAAAGATTGTGTCTTTTTATAGGTATGTTAAGCTCCAAACTACAAAGACGTCATGAAGTTAAATATCGCAGTTGATTTTCAGCATTGGAATTTGATACTGAAAAAAATCAATGTTTATTTTGCCTTCAAATTTGTTAGTGCAAGTTAGAAAAAATCTGTTAAAAACGGCAGCTGAATCTTCTGAACAAGAAGACGCGACGTGTCGATGCAAAAATAATTTTCCAAAAAAATAAGAACCTACTTCAAAAACACAAAAAAAGTTAAAAATAATACACACACCGGCACAATTAGCGGAACACAAAAAAAACCATTATTTTTCATAATCTTCTAATATATAAAATTCTCGTGTCACATTGTTTGTTACCAAACTCCTCCGAAACGGCTTGACCGATCTTTATGAAATTTTTTGTGTATATTCAGGTCTGAGAATAGGTCGTAAACTATTTTTCATTACTCATACTCTGAAAGTAGGTCTGAAGTTGCCTGAGGAGCGGGTTGAAAGTAATACTTTTCAGCCCTAGGGATAATCACTTTCAACCGACAGCTGCTGTCAAATTTAAAAAAGAAACTAGTTCTTTTTTTCACATTTTTATTGTTCCGACTTTCTATACAGCCACTAAATTACAGCGCGGTGGAAAATTGATATAATGTTAAGTATTTAAAAAATATTTCTTTAAAATAACATAGATTTGGGCAAAATATTTACCATTTTTTTAAGTTATGAAAATGAAAAATAATGACTGAATAGCTGGCCGGCCACAGAAAAAAAAACAAAATAATCGGGAAAGCGGCAATGCGATCTTCATTTGTTTTTTCCATTTGTAGTTTTGTTAATACTTCCGTATAGCAAAGATTTGTATTAAGTAACTGTTAATTATATTTGTAGAACATTGTGTTAACAAGTAATAACACAATGAGTTCATCTGATTCAGGTATGGTATGGAGTTAACGCGTGATTTTATAAGAGAAAGCGGGCTAAAGCAGAAGTTGTTGATTTAAGTATGTAAAATAAAATTTAAACTTTTTTTCTTTAGTTAATTCTGTTTTATTTTTACTTTCCTTGTATTCGTAATGAAAAGCACAGTGTTTACCTCGGGTTAAAGACTTATTTAGTCCCTCGAACTATTGGTGCCCTCGCTCTCGGATTGGAGTTTCGGGACTAAATAAGTTACTTTCACCCCTGGGGTAACAATGTACTATTTTATTACGGCGAAACGTAAGTTCGCCGTTATTATGGCGAAACGTAGTTCGCCGACACAGCTAGTTTGACTCATTGGTATAAAAAAAAAAAAATCAAAACCAATTAAAAGTAAAAAATACTTACTATAAAAATACAAACAACATCACATTTTTGTTTTGAAGTCGGTGCTACATTTTAAGACTTTCTAAGAGATCATCGCGCCTGGGACGAAATCTTTCATTACTTACTAATTACGCGATTGCTCCGCCAATTGTGGACCGATTTTCAAAATTCTTTTTGTATTCGATAGAATCTGAAATACATTTCTTTATTGAAGTCGGTGCCAAACGATGATCTCCCAGAATGTCTCCCAAAATTGGCACCGGGTTCAATATAGGAATGTAATGTTATCTGTAATTTCATATTATTTTTAACTTTTACGTGTTTATGAACATTTTTTACGTCTTCTATGCCTTCACAACATACGAGTATACAGTAGAAGGACTATTCCTTGCATTACGAAACGTTTTTAGCGGCTCAATAAATAGTTATCAAGTGTTTTGTATTTTCCATTCGAATGTCAAATCAGTCATTTGAGAAAGATACTAACTTATAAATAAATAGTATTCAAAAGAAATTTCTTAATATATGGGTAAGTGATCTCACTCGAATATCAATTTTCTGATTGATTCTGTTTATTTTGTATTTAAAAACGAGCAAAACTATAAAATGTTGTGGAATATTACATTTATAAACAATAATAGACACAATTTTTACAAGACGAGACGATTTTTGATGAGACTTTTTTGTGAGAGATAAGTTCCTATAAAGAGTTATGACTTTCTTGCGCAGAAAATATGCCGATGTGGTCCTAGCACAGTTTATTGTCAGACCTATCAATTTCACTTGGCGAAAATAATAATTTACGATCTTCATAAAAATGTGTTTATGGTATAAAGAACCACAAGGTGAGTTATCCTTATTTCTATTTTCATACGAAGTGCGCGGTGACGACATTGCGAATTTTATTTACGCTCATGTAGAGTAAATTTGATTTATATCCCGGCATTTTCTTTTCAGATAAACTGCTTTATTCTGATCGCTGTAAGATCGGGTACTCGCTGTAAGGATCGATTGCTGTATATAAAAAACTGAGATTTCTGAATTAGGTAGTTAGGCAGTCTAATATTATTAAGTAAGTACCTACCTACCTAAATCAAATTTAAAAAATAATTTATTTTTTATATGTATAGTGCAAAACAAGCAAAAATGACTGAATGGATTTATATAATATATTCTGCTTATTATTAGATGTACATTTAAGTAAGTACCTCAGAATTGAATTTTTGGCAGAATAAACATCATATCCTATGTATAAAGTATTGATCCCGATTGTTACCTGTTATTAATATCTAATGACAATTTACAATCTGGATAATAATTATAGGCGTTTTGTAGGATGTTTTTTTTTAACAACGTCGCCCCACACTAGGATTTTCTCCTGTGTCGTGGGTGCACATACGCCCAGACCGGAACAAATTTCTGTAGGCCATACAAAACATTTGTCCCGTACGGGAATCGAGCCCGCGACCCGTTGCGCAGTAGGTGATCACTCGACCTCTGCGCTAAACGTGTCGTTTGCTCGCGGTATAAGGCTTTTTGCGGTTTAGTACCCGTGGTCCCTCTGGTAGTCCCTTGGAGGGACCATGGAAACTAAAAGTGCCCGTAGTCCCTCTATCAGATATAACACCACCAAATGAAATATCATTAAAAATGCATACAACTGTATTTGCTCCTTGTTAACTTATTTTAAGGTAGGTATCTTACCAAATATACACAAAAATAATATAAACAAACAAAAAATAGACTGAATTGGTACCTATCCAAAATGATGACTTTTTGTCGGAAAAAATAATTAAGTACATACCTACTAAAGAAGGTAACTGATGATTTCATTCGGTGTTGTTAGAATTAGTCACGGACGAAATAACACTGGGACATGCACTTGAAAAATTACGTTAGTGCCTGCCGAATGAAATCATGAGTTACCTTCTTTAGTAGGTATGTAGGTACTTAATTATTTTTTACGCCACGTACGCCACGGGTACTAACCCCTTTTTGCCCATTAATGGACCACGAGGAAGAATTTTTCTCGTCTCATTTCTATTCATTTATAATGGAGTTTAAATTATTCAAAACTCTAACATTTGGAATAATTTCAGTCACACCACAATAATACCTCCCTGAATTTTGTAGCATGATAAATGGTAGGTATTATTCACGTTCCGCGAAGAAGACCTAGAACCGTAGGGCTTTAGCGTGGAATGGTCGGATTTGCTCAAAGACATATCATAAGGTGTACGGTATCAACTGTATCTTTTCTCTATTATTTAAAATTTTTGTATGTAATGTAAATACTCAGTATGGTTTTTGTTAAAATTATTATTTTGTCGTTAATTGATGAAATTTATGAAGGATATTTAATAAGGTTAGAATTTAGTTTTCATACCATAGGATAAACAGAAGGTCAGCAGTTTATAAGTGATATCTTTAATCGAGCCTTAGAGAAATCTGTTTTTACTTGGTGATTCCGGAATTTTTTTTCGTATTTTACGTTCATAATCTGGATTTTGTTCAATTTTACAGCTACTTATCTAATGAAGTCAAAAACACTGAAAGCTTATAATAAATAACGGCCATAATTGAACAATTATAATTCTTACCTATATCCTTCTAAAATTTAATATTGTCAGTAATCAGAAGCGATAGTTATCAAAAAACGAACATTCAAACATACACTGAGTTACCTAATATTTCCCAATTATCTACAGATATTCAAGGACACATGGTTCAATTACACAATAATGAGTAGGTACCTAAGTACCGACATAAACAAACACAAATCTTACTACGAATCACACTGAATATTCGACAATCCTACTACGTCAATGATGGTCAATAGTAAAATAGCTTTCAACTGTTTTATCCTGTTGCCGCGCTACAGCTGCAGCGGCTTAGCTCGTTAATTGGTATGATAAAAATAAATTAACGTTAAATACAGTTTTATTTTTACAATCAGGAGTATAATTTAAAATAAACTTTTTTTGAGATAGCTATAATATACTGTATTTACAATATTTTTTTTTACTCATGAATTATTTTTAAAATAAATAACTACTAATTATTAATAATGGCCAAAGCTTCATTTTGCAGTGTTCCAATGTGTATTTTTTAATTTAGATTGAAGCAGTTCGATAGTTTTTCCGTATTCCCAGGGGCCTTATGTATAGCAAGTGTAAAACAATATTGAAATAGAGACACCGCTCTTGCTGCGTAGAGCACCATCTCGTTCTCAGCGCAGTTTTAATATTATTTTTAGCAATCATAATATATTTTTAAGATTTTCTCCAAGCATTCCATTTTTATCGACATATAGAAATAACTCGATATATGATTTATACCTTGTACCAATAAATTTATATCTACAAAAGTTGGGATAAACGAATAAGTGTTGTTATTGTGTTAAAAGTAGTAGTAGTTTTCACCTTTTTCCTGAATCCCATCATTTTACCATTTTTATACTATCAGCATTTGTTTAATAAAGGAAAGGAGGATAAAATGAGAAATCTTTTTTTGAGATATCGCTATTAGAATAGCCTTTTACATAATAGCTATTTTTATATATGTACGTGTAAATCTGAATGAACATCTAAGCGTTCGTCCCTTACCCAACAAAGGAAACTTTGGAAACTTTTATTAAAACTGATTTATAACCCACTCTCGATATTGGCGCTATATTACAGAGCCCATTCTCCAAGCCGAAAGCAGCCTCTATATTACACTACACCACAATGACGCCGTCTGGCTCAGGGATTATCCACTCCTCCGATATAGAATTTCCTTTAATGTCGGAAATATGTTCTTAACGCACATTGTAGTGCCTCATGAACGAAATTACATTGCAAAAAAGAAGAATAACATTGCGATTTGTGATTGTATACACGTACAGTCGATTTTATTTAACAGATTAACTCTAGTACCTAGCTCTTGGGGTCCAGTGGACACCACACGACAAGTTCAAGGTTATTAATAATCTGCGTATCGACAGAACATGAATTGAATTCGACCCACATTAAAGGTAATGATGGCGAAATGCACGGAAACTGCTTGGTGCATAGTAAGTAACTACTTGGTGTTAATACTTAAGTTAAGGTTATTGTGGAATTCTCATTTTCCGATAATAATAGGTTTTGAATTATTACAATGCAAATATAAAAAAAAGTTGAACGTATTCTCAGATTCAGATACAAAACTGCACAGAGTAATTATCACAGAGTATTTACACAATTTATATTTAGGTACCTACTTATAACCAAAAATATCAGTCGAAACCAATGTGTACTACCTATTTCATATTCATATTTACAGGAAAGACCTTCCCGCTTATTTTTATTTACAATCAAAATATATCTGTTTTAACTTTTCTTTTCAATATCAGTATATTTGAACTACATGTAATAATTAGCTAGGTACTAGTCGTGATTAATTTCCCTAGAATCTTAGTCGCTCGCCAATTACCCACTGTGCTTTGTGCTTCCGCTCGTCTGTACTTCAGAATGAAGCGAAGAATTCTTTGTAAAGGTACCTTTGATTATACGGCATACTAGTAGTTTATTAAGGGCTAGGTGGGCTCGATAGGTACTATCATAAGGTTGTAAAATTTTATTGGTTATTCCGAATTCGCTTTACTAGCAACAACCATCTTTAAAGGAGAATGGCGGATTTCCATATAGTTTGGGAATCAGATTTCTAGACCCTGTTCATGAATGAAACTTATAGATACTTGTACAACTAATCAAGACTAACAAAAAAGTAAATTACATTGAATCAATTAAAAATGGCATAAAAAAGTTATACTTTTTTATGCCATTTCTTAGCGGGATTTTTTTTTTATTGCTAAAGGTGGCAGACGAGTCAGTGGCCCACTAGATGTTAAGTGGTAACCACTGCTCATGGACATCTGCAATGCCAGGGGCACAGTTCAGTCACCACCTACCTCGAGCCCTCCATGATTTCCGCCCAACGGTGGATCAGGTAAACTAAAAGATGACCAGCTGAACGGCCGTGACGGAAGCCGTATTGTCGGTCGCTAATCAGCTGGTGCTCTTCTAGGTACCGTAGGAGGCGGGTGTTGATGACCCGCTCCAAAATCTTGGAGAGCAAGGTCGTTATTGGTCTGTAATTTGACGGGTCGGATCGGTCACCCTTTTTGGGAATTGGGTGGACGTGAGCAATCTTCCACGAAGATGGAACCCTGTTGTGATAAGAAAGGCGGTAAAGGCGCGTTAATACGGGGGTCAGCTCAGGGGCACACGTCTTCAGCACCACTGCTGGGATGCCATCCGGCCCACTCGACTTATAGACGTTCGTATGACGTATTGACGGATCTTTAAGCTCTCGCCTGACCGCACGTTGTGTAATGCGGATTTCAGGCAGAGAACTTTCACATCGAGGGTGGTGTGGCTCCCCCATCGTCCATTGTCGAGTTAGAGGCAAAGAGTTGGACCAGGAGATTGGCTTTCTCTTCTGTGCTGTGCCCCAGGCATAATAGTTAAAAAATGTTTACTTCAAAATTTTTATGTTTTTCTCTCTGAACGGTTTCTAGAAAAAGTGGTTCCAATTTCGCCATTCTTCTTTATCACCATAACGATACTGAATAGCATTGGTGTTTTCGAACAAGTTAAGATTACGACAGTCGTTCCTATGGTCGATGTATCCAGCTAAGGTGAGATTCGCTTCTATTTTCGGTATGATCATCTTACTCTCTACTTACCATCAGGTCAGAAGAATGTCAAGAACTTTTTTAGTTTGTTTTTTAGAACTTTTTTAGCCATAATAATTGTCAAAAACAAAAATTCTGTAGAGGGGTATAAAAATAGCCCACGACCTAAGTATTTTCAGAGCGACTAAATATAAAAAAAAAACAAATCAGTTAATCCGTTTCGGAGGAGTTCGATAACAAACACGTGACACTAGATTTTTATGAAGGTATTTGATTTAAATACGTTGATAGGAATCAAACAATAAAACTGTATTGTACAGAAAAACGTAACATTGATAAAATTATGTTGGAAATATTATAATAATAAACTAATAAATAATAAAATATTATAACACGGGAGACTTGCAATAAAATTATTTACCTATTCTTGCAAGATCTTTCAATTTTCCTTACCTATCTGACTGCATGATGTATGTATTCAGGGTTGGGTGCTAAAATATTACCCTTCCTTGAGAGTTGAACGAGGAAAATAAAAATTTATAAGCAACGTAAAATTGCACGTTAGAAAGAAATTACAGATAGCTATATGAATACGTAACGTGAATAAGTAAAATAGCCTTGAATTGAAATTAGGAATATAGGGGTCAAGCTGGCTAGCTCACTTTGTTAAGGCAATTGATCTGTATAAGGTTGTAGAGAGCTAAAAATCTAATATTTTTCAGCAGAAATAACAATAATGGCCTTATAGCTGCATCTTGGAGTAGAGAAGTATTTTTCTGAATCCCAGTTTTTAGTTTACTGGTAGGTACCTCCGACACATAAAGGGCTACCTTTATTCGAAGCAAACTTCCTCATATTTTTTTTTAACATTTATCAATTATTTTCTTTATCTTCAATTCAAACAAATACATTTTAATTTCCTCTGTAAGTAGTAATCTCGTGAGAAATTCAGGATTAAAAGTGTTTCTTTTGATCTGAGTTACCGGATATGTCGAGTGAGTTTCATAAAAATCTGTAAAGTGTCATTAAAATGATTCAATTGGTTTTTGCGAGATAATGCATATGAAAGTTAATCCTTCTCGCAGCTTTAGATTGGAGTAACTGTAACGTGCAAGATATATTTTTTACAGAACTCTCGTTAATGTAACATGACTGACACCTATAATGCATTGGACCATCAAGTAAACTTCCATGAGCTTTTAGCTTTTTAGCTCTCAAAGGCTTTTGGCTGGAACAACATGTCCCATTCAGCCCGGTAATCTGGAACCTTTTATGCGTTGCTTTGCATACGTTCGCACTGAAAAACAAGAAATGCGGTCAGGGTCGGCCGACTTTTTGCCGGGAACCGTTACGCTTTTGAAAAGCAAAATGAAATCATTGTTTTGATATATTAATCTAGATCTAGATGCAAGTCGTTTTGTTTATTTAATTCTTTCACTATGTTCTATATGTATATGTATATCAAAATGAAACCCTATTTCCATTAGTCACACCATATTGAGAATGACTTTACCGATTGCATTTATCTTTTTTTTGGTAGCCTAATACTTTGTAGAAGGTTCTTAACACGGACCTGAAGAAAAGTCTGACGGAGTGTTGTTGAATCAAGAGTGAAGCATGCGAATGACAGCACATTTGTATACATGTGTGCGTGTCTTGCTCGTTGAGAAATTACGGCAAATTGTCCGACCTGGTGCATCTGTTTCTGTGTGAGTGTTGGGACCTTGCATAATTCACATTTAATTTTGTTTAATGCAAGACTACGTTGGTATTTTTTGTAGGTCCATAGTTCTTAAGGAAAGAAAAATTAAGAAAACTGCACAGAAAAATGGAAAATTACGGAAAACCTAACGATACCTATGTAAAAAATCTCGCATTTGATAGTTCGCGTGTTTGACAGACCGAGCATGTGACAGTTTGTGCGCGGCAAGTGTCTCTTAACAACTGCATAAGGGTCAAGGGTATCAAGAATTATTTTTTTAAAGTTTTGATGGCGAATTTTATTGTAAGGTTTTTTGAGAAAATAAAGATACTTGAATTATTTAACATAATAAGTAATTATTTAACGTAACATAAATCTCTGAATTCACCAAAGATTACAAAAATAGTTTTGAAATGTTGGCTGCTACCTGTTACTGAAATTACCACCTGAGCCACCAAATGTGAAAAATACGCCACCAAAACTTATATTATATTTTATATTATACGTGTTAATTAAATAGCGTAGAAATAAAATTTTGACCGATTACTTTATGGGAGACCTAGGAGAGTTGTGACAATTTTTAATTTATGCGACATATCTCGCTCAGGAAACATTCGGCAGTTATGAACTATGTGTGTTAATGTAGCACCATGCCTTGTCTTTCCAAAACAATTATCAAAATTAATAAAAGTATTGTGGTTTCCGAGAAAATCAACAAAAAGGAAGACTATTCCCTCTGACACTACTCCCCTATCACCGAGGTAAGTTGTGACAGGTACAGAGGTAAGTTGTGACAGCTTTGTATTTAGACTATTTGCGTATTAAAAAATACCATTACATTACACATACAAATAAGTAAATAAAACATGTTTTTAATGCGAAAAGTAGTTTAATCATCTTTTTAACCGACTTCAAAAAAGGAGGAGGTTCTCAATTCGATGCGTATGTTTTTTTTGTGTATTACGCGATTGTGTGTTACGCGATTACGCCGCCAGTTGTGGACCGATTTTCAAAATTCTTTTTGTATTCGATAGAGTATTCTCCAAGGGTGGTCCCATGGTTACCAAAGTCAGGATCCAAATTCAATATCCTTTATTCAATTGGGATTTTACAATCACTTACGAACGTCAAAGAAGCTACGCTATTGGTTCACAAGTCTACGACGGGAGACCTTGTACTGGAAAGAACCAGCAAGAAAACCAGCAAGGGCTATTTTTTTCTCCCTGTATTGTTACAGAGTCGTCAATTGGAAGTAAAGATTGTGTTCAACTTCCATTACAAGATTAGATGTGTCAGTGTACATTATACATTTAAATTTATAAATTAAGTCTACAATTAAGACCAAGCATTGACATCATTCAGATAATCATTGACTTTATAATATCCTTTACTCATTAGAGTCTTTTTTACATGCCCTTTAAACTTATGAAAAGGTAAGTCAGTAACACTCTGTGGAACTTTGTTGTAAAAAGATATACATTTCCCCATAAATGAGCCTCTAGTTTTTTGGCAAGTTTATTTTTATTTCTTGTATTTAAGTTATGAAATTTAAAATTGGTGTCGAATGTGTTATAATTTTATAAACGTAAATCAAATTTTCATAAATATACTGTCCTGCTAAAGTCAATATATTAATTTCTTTAAATAAATCACGTAGAGAATCCCTTGTTCCGTAAATTATAAATAGCCCGCACGGCTCTTTTTTGAAGTACAAAAATACTTTCTATACTAGCGGCTGATCCCCACAGTAATAGCCCATATGACATGACACTGTGAAAATAACTAAAGTAAATCAGTTTTGCCGTTTCAACATCAGTAAGTTGTCTCATTTTTTTACAGCATATGCCGCAGAACTGAGTCTGTTTGCTAAGGACGGAATATGTGGATCCCACTGCAAATTCGAATCTAGTGTTATACCCAAAAATTTAGTAAAGTCGACGAATTCAACAGTATGATTATTAATTTCCACAATATTATCCACTTTCCTAACATTTGGCAATGAAAACTTAATACATTTAGTTTTACTCGAGTTTAATGATAAATTATTCACAGTGAACCAATGCAATACTTTAGAAAGAGTACTATTTACAACGTCAGTATTTCCGTTTCCTCTGTCAATCTTAAATATTAAAGAAGTGTCATCTGCAAATAGTACTGTATCGCACAGATTATTGGTGAAGTGTGGGAGGTCATTAATATAAATTAAGAAGAGCAGAGGTCCCAGTATTGATCCTTGAGGCACGCCCATAATGATAGGTGCACCAGAAGACTCAGTTCTGTTAATTACAACTTTTTGGACCCTATTGGACAAATAAGACTCAATGAGCTTAATTGCCTCTTCAGACACACCATAATGCTTAAGCTTATTTAGAAGAGTCTGATGATCAACGCAGTCAAAAGCCTCTGACAGGTCACAAAATATACCGATCACATCCTGTTTATACTCCCAGGCGGCAAAAATGTGTTTGAGAAGTGCAACTCTAGCCTCTGTAGTGCAACGACCCTTAGTAAAGCCAAATTGGTTCATATGTAGGATTTTATTGATTGTGAAATAATCTGACAGCTGATTAGAAATAATTTTTTCAAATATTTTGCTAAGTGCTGGTAGAATCGAAATTGGTCTATAATTTGCAGGATCATTTTTATTTCCAGATTTAAATAAAGGTATTAACTTGCTATATTTCATGAGATCAGGAAAGATACCTTCATCAATACATTTGTTGAAAATGAACGTTAGTTGCGGAGGAAGTTCTTTTATTATAGATTTGATTAAGTGGGTCGAAATACCCCAAAGATCTTTAGTTTTTTTGGTACTGATCATGCGGAATGTTTTTAGAATAGTGTCGGCGTCAATGTGACCAAAATTGAAGCCTATGCTGCACTTCTCTACACTTTGTTCTAAGAGGGCTACAGCCGCATTGGAGCACGAGTTGAGACTACTTGTAGTTTCTATAGGTGGTGGAAGAAATCCTCAAACGCATTTGCAACTGCAATATCCGATTTTATTGCTTTATTATTAACTTCTAGTGAGAAAGAATTTACACGGCTTTTGGGTTTCCCTGTTTCCTGGTTAATGATCTGATGATGGGATCCCATGAAAACCGAGGAAAACCCTTAAATTTGACGGTGTTTCCAACGTGTTTTGTGTGTATGTTACGCGATTACTCCGCCAATTGTGGACCGATTTTCAAAATTCTTTTTGAATTCGATAGAGTATACTCCTAGGGTGGTAACAAGGTCACCGAAGTCAGGATATGATGATGGGATCTCATGAAAATTTTATTAGGGTTTCTTTAACTATAAAGATTTCATTCACTAAAAAGTTAAAAATAAAAAATATTTTACAAAAAATGAAAACCGACTTCAAAAACACTGAAAAGTTAAAAATAATATAAGAATAGGTACAGACAACATCACACTTCAAATTTTAAGACTTTCTTGGAGATCATCGTTTGGCACCGACTTCAATATAGAAGTGTGATGTTGTCTGTAACTATTCTTATATTATTTTTAACTTTTCAGTGTTTTTGAAGACGGTTTTTTTGGAAAATATTTTTTTTATATATTAAGTACCAACGAAAACAACGTATAACATTCTCATAACAAGTACCTAATTATATCTTATAAGTAATTATGAAACTCGAAACTTTTAAACTAATCTGATAGGCAATTATGGCAAATGTATTGCAGCACGTCTTCAGTACAATCTGCGTGCCTTTGCATTAGCATTATTATTGCTAGGCATTGCACCCACTCCTCATTCGATCTGCTGTTTTTATTGCTAAAGGTGGCAGACGAGCAAGTGGCCCATCTGATGGTAAGTGGTAATAACCGCTCTTGGACATCTGCAATGCCAGGGGCAAAGCTCAGTTGCCGCCTACCTGGAGATAAGTGCTCTTTTTAAATCTCGTTTGAAGTTAGACATATCGTAGCGCTCAGGAAACACCGCAGCTGGGAGTTCGTTCCAGAGTCTGCACGTAGGTACGTGGAAGAAATGAACGCTGAAACCGAACTGTGCTAGACAAGATCGATTCCAGGTGGTACGGATGAACTCTACTGCGGTGGCGCGTGGTGCGATGATAAAAAGGTGACGAAGGCACCATTGCAAACAGTTCCTCAGAGCATTTTTGAGCACCTAGGATAGTTGTGACAGCCTGTCACAGCTCTCCTAGGTGCTCAAAAATACGACTTGGCCGGAATAATAATTCGTAATTACAAAACACAATGCAAACATGAAAGATCAATGCAACGCCTAGAGATTTAAATAACCACACAACTTAAGAAAAAATAACACAACAGCGCACATGTAATAAAACAAGATATAAACTGAATCAAAATTTTAAAGAAAAACTTACTTTTCGAATTATTGCACGCTGACGTCGTAATTACCGAACCGCTCCTCGTGCGCTGCCAATGAGCGATGTTGCCAGCTCGCTAACTATTATAGATAGGGAGAAATCGTTCCTGTCACAACTCACCTCTGTCACAAATCTCCTAGGTCTCCCCTAATGAAGATATTTTCTTATTTTTTGTTTTGTTAATTTAAAACGCTATGTTCGCGCACCAGCAAACAGTACAATATTGTCGCAGCGCAGTTAAAAAAATATGCTGGAAAAAATTTGACTCATGTTATTTAAGGTAGACGCTGGTATACTCGTCAGTGTCCCAATACTCGTCAGGTACCTATACCTACACTTTAAAAGGGGCTTATAATATTTCTACCAACCGTAAATGAAAGAATTGTTATTGAAATACAATCACAGTAATATAATGTTCTATTATATTTGCAACACTGCATTAAAATTGTAATTGCGTCTAAAGTTCGAGGTGCTAAAAGTGTGAGCTCAGAAAATAACGTGGAAAAGGTATAGTTCGGCAACTAAACTGAGCAACAACCGGCTCCTCTTTTTTACATAATATTCCGCTTGGGATATTTATATGGTAAGTGTGTTTATTTTTTAAAGATAGTACAATACATTTTCTAATACTATACCTATTAATCTGTGCTATATCGTGAGAATTTATTTTTTTATTGCATGTGACATTAATTGGTGCTCGCTTATTCCTGTTTTGCCCAATACTCGTCAAAATTTATATAGTTTTGACGGATACTGGAGCGAGCATTACCAAAAGTACCTTAACCCGTCATCGTTACCTTAATTCTCGGTATTAAGTTTTATTTTCCATTGGCATTATAGAAAATCTTATACTTAGATAACGACGTTCGTTCGACGACGATAAGGGGACGTTCCTTACAATTGTATCTAAGCCCATCATAGCGCTCTTATTACCTTAAATTATGTACGATATTCGTTTGAATCAATTTGTTTTATTATTAGATAAAAAGTAGGTATCTCTATATGTACAGCTTTTTTTAAATTTCAATAATTTCTTGAAATTTTGTATTAGTTATATTAGTATAATAGTTTTATTATTATGATTACATTTTTATATGGTTCAGTAACATTTATAGACTTCCTTTTTTATGGGACCTACTTTTAAATTACAAAAAATAATTAACTGTTTCATACATTTTGATCGAGCAAGTATTGAACTTTTCTATGAAACAGATGATTTTTTCTTCATTTCGAGATTGGTCTCATATTGAAAAGCAATCTATAAATGCTAGATCGTATTAAAATTCCAGTATGTATAAATATTAGAATTCAAACTTACTTAAATTAAAGATCCATGACTCGTGAGATAAGCATTTTGTTCATCATCATCATCATTTTAGCCATGAGACGCCCCCTGTTGGACATAGGCCTTCTCCAAAGATATCCATACCGATTGCTATGGAGATCCTTATACATCCGGTACCTTCCGGTTTCCGCCCTAACGGCCGTCAGTCCTGCGAGCAATGTATCCCGCCACTGCTATTTAAGGTTTGCAATTCTTTGGATAATTTCGGTAACTCTAGTTCTTCTACGGATTTCATTATTTCTGATGTGATCACGTAGAGAAAACCCGAGTATAGATTTCTCCATTGCCCTTTGAGTTACTTTGAGCCTTCGTATGAGACCCACTGTAAGCAGCCACTTCTCATTTCCGTACGTCATCACTGGCAACACGCACGAATTGAAGACTTTCGTCTTGAGAAACTACGGCAGATGGACCGAGAATATGCTGCGTAGCTTCCCGAACGCTGCCCAGCCGAGTTGGATTCGTCGACTTACCTCTTTCCGGAAGTTAGACTTACCGAGCTGGACTGTTTGCCCCAGGTAAACATATTCGTCAACAGTGTCCAGCGTAGAGTCTCCAACATGCACAGGAGTGGGTACTACACGGGAATTCGACATTATTTTAGTCTTGTCCGTGTTCATTTTAAAACCCACTTGTTGGGAAACTCTACAGAGGTCTTCGACCATTGTGCCTAGATCCTCCACGGTCTCAGCCATGACTACGATATCATCAGCTAAACGAAATTGAGTCTTGTACTTGAGTCGTTTATGTTGATGCCGAGTCCTCTCCAGTTCAAAATCTTAAATACAGCCTCCAATGCAGCGTGAACAGTTTCGGCGATATAGCGTCACCCTGTCTCACACTGCGCTGAAGTGGTACTGGTTTCGAGTTTTGGTCCTGAAGGCGGACTGACATGGTGGTGTTTTCGTATAATGTAATGACTGCAACACTTGGATGTACCGATAGTCTTTTTGGCACCTCTGGATCTAAGCACGGCACTTGCGAACACTTTGGAGCCATTGTTCTGCTCGATGGCCTCTTTAATACGTTCCGTATTAAAACAGCGTATGTCGCGAGTCAGACACATAGAGAACTGTTTGTTAAGTTGCCGACGAGAACCTTCAGAAGACTGCAGACCCATTCCACGCCATTCCTCCGTCAGCTTATCTGTCGGCTCCGTTACTTCTTTGCTTAGTACGGCTGGGTTTGCAAAACTTTGCACCTACCGTAAGGACAGCTTCCAGAACCCTGTCATTATAAATGTCTACATCCGTGCAGTCCTCAAGGCAATCAAAGCGATTTTGCAATTCGAGTTGATAGCGCTCGGGGTTTTGGATCTGGATTGCTTAGGGACGGAGCGTAGACTTCACCAGGCGATACCGTTCCGCTTTTATGTTAAAATTCAATGCACCTCTTACCGTTCGGTGTTCGCTCCCTGTGTTAAACGAATTGATCATTGAGACGTCATTAAATATTGGGTCTTAGTCAATATGATGAAGTCAATCTCATTTTTTGACAATCCGGACTTTTCTAGGTAAATTTTCGATGCAGCCGCTTTTTGAAGAAAGAGTTCATTATTATAGAGTCCTTTTCGCTCCATGTAATCGGCTAGCATTTGACCTCGATAATTCCGGATTCCAGCTCAACTCATTATCGCCCCGCTTGCCTAGCCTTGCGTTGAAGTCTCCCATGACAAAGGTGTAGTGAGTCTTGGAAGGGTGTATTGTCCGAGAAATGTCGACAACGACATTAATGGCTTTCACTTCCTCATCGGGGTGGGTCGAGGTCGGGGCGTAGACCTGTATGACCTTTAGCTAATACCGTTTGGTGATTCTGAGTATAAGGTATGCCACCCTATTCGACACACTTCCGATCTGTACCACGTTGTTCACTAGAGACTTATGGAGAATGAACCCGACACCACCTTGGGACAGGTCTTCGGCCTCCCGAAAATAGAGCAGGTTGCTGGATTTAAGGACCATCATGTTCTCACCCTCTTCTCGAACTACGGATAGTCCCAGAATACTCCAATGAATCCTGCTCAATTCCTCCTCTAGTTCCAGTAGCTTCTCCTCGGTCCGCAGTGTACGCGCGTTATATGTTGCCAGGGCCAAGGTCGTTTGACGGGAGGTTTTCTCCGCCCGGGGATTCTTCACCCCAGGTCTGCACCCCAGGTCCTAGCGCCAGATCGACGACCGTCACTGTCGACACGGCCTCCGGGACCGCCGGGCACTTGGGGCCTTTGGGTAGTTCGATCCATTTTTGGGGAGGTTTTGGGCCCTCTCCCGCCACGCTGGCCCAGTACGGGCTGGTGGGGTGCATTTAGCACTCAGGAAGTTTGGTAAGATTCACTACTAATTCCAGTGGAGTCTATGATATGATATATTATATATCAAACTAATAGTTTTTATTGAACCTGTCTGTACAAGATTGTTTGGCTCTCAAGCAGTTCATGAACAACAAGCCTCCCGAACAAGCCGGATTCCGCAAAGGTAATAGTACCATAGACCACATTCATTCGCTGCTGCAGGTTATACAGAAGACCGAGGAGTATGATCTGCCTCTATGCTTGGCGTTTGTGGACTATGCTAAAGCCTTCAATTCTGTCGAGACTTGGGCCGTGCTTAGGTTACTCCAGAAGTGGCGAAATGGACTGATCTGTACACCCAAGTTCTGCAGTCATTGAAACGAAAACATCACTATGTCAGTCTGTCTTCAGGACCAAAACTTGAAACCAATGCGACTTTAGCGAGGTTAGAGACAGGGCAACGTTATTTCGTCTAAACTATTCACAGATGCATTGGAGTATGAAATCAAGCTTTTGGACTGGAGAAGATTCGGAACCAAAATAAACGGCGAGATCATGACTCATATTCGTTTAGTTGATGATTTCGTAGTCATTAAGACCTCTGTAGATTTCCATCAAGTGGGACTTAAAATGAATTTGAACGAGATTTAAAACGTGTCGAATTCCCATCTAGTAGGTGCCCAGTCCTGTGAAGGTTGGATACTCGACATCGGAAGTTGTTAACAAATATGTTTACCTAGGGCAAATAGTCCAGCTCGGTAAGCTCAACTTCCAGAGAGAGGTAAATGATGAATCCAACTCGATTAGTACAATGTTCAGAAAGCAGTTATATCGAGCATCGGTGACGATATGGACTCGGCGAGGGCCTGCTAATCGGGAGGTCCGTGGTTCGATCATGCCATGTACTAATGTTTCTTTTTCGATTTTTTGGGGCGGGGGAATCTCTTCATAATTTACAAGGGACTGTAGCTGTCAAGGCTGTCCCTTGGATATGCCGTAGGACTCGGGTAAAAACCCCATGCCCGGCTAAACAGGCCTCCGGTACCTTTCAACCTCCGGCGGAGGTACGCTCGGGATTAAACTGGTCATTCAACGAATACACCCCTTAGGAACAGGCCCAGTAGTATAAACGAGCTGGGACTCAAGGAAGGGGTGACCAGGTTGCTCGGTTGTGATCCCCCAGACGGACGACCAGCAGGCGTAGCACGGACCGTGAAAAAAACGGGACAAGAGACAAATAGCATGTTTCTTCTCGCTCTCTCATATAACAATGACGCGAGACGGGACGAGGGTTAGTCACTTTCTCTTCTATAGTCCACGCTCCGTGCTAGGCCTACATGTAGGAAACGTAATATCTCCCAGCCGATTGTCAGTCGGTTGGGCCTAAATGCTTCCTGGCCGCTTAGGGTAGTAGGTGCGCACCTAAGAAGGCGCGCCTCCCCTTACCCAACGGCCAACTACGTAGCGGGGTGGCTTGAGAGTCCTCCTCCCGCGCCCGCTCCGCTGCAAATACTACAACGGTTGGATGTGGAAGTTTTTCGGTCTTTAAAACATATATGGAAGACGGCTGTATATGAATCGTCATAACAGCTCATATACGTTCCCGCCGAGGGGCTCGAGCCTACCCTAAGTTAGGGTGTGTAGGCCTTACTCAACCACGCTGGTCCAGCGTGGTTGAGATATATTATAGGTTGGATTGGTCGACATATGATTTTCGAAACAATAATCAGTTTGTCAAACTCAAAAAAGAAAATGTCTATTAATACTTTTATATTGAATATACTCTTTGGTTTTCGCAATTGATTTATAATAAAATATTAGTCTGGGATCTGCATTCTTTATGACTACCTATAATATGTATAAATAAACAAATAAATATTATATTATTTTACTATAACGTACTTTATAACAATAACATGAACATATATATAATGAACATATATATTCTTATCATGTTTCATCATATGTTATCATATGTTCTTAATAAAATGAACATATATATTATTTTCGTAATGATTATAATGGAAGCTTTAACGTATAGCAATAAAGTTCAAGGTTGCGTGAAACATTGACGACTTTTGGGTCAACATGACGGTTACTAGGACAAACCTGCCGACTACTGGTACAATTGGCTCCTTTTTACTTTTTTATATTACAAAAAATTATTTATTTAGTTTATTTAAAAACTACGTATACCTCTGAAAACTACAATAAATATTTTAGCAAGCTATCGAAGTTTTAGATTATTAAGTCTACAAGGTTTACTGTAACACAGCTCCAAAGTCAGCAAAGTTCAAAACCTGACGAGTAATGGGCCTTTTACCTTATTCATGGAATCTATCTATTCTAATCTCCATTCTGAACAAATTAAATTCTATTATACTAGAATATACATATTTAACTGAAATATGTTTTATACTGTAACAAACAAACTAATAATGTAACATTTATTGTATAATAGTACATTATGATACGAGCGCGCTATGTCGTGATATTGTGCGCGAGCCGCAGGCGAGCGCGACAAGAACGCAGAGTACGCAATGACCAATGCGCGCGTGTATCATACGACGTTTTTCAACACACACTTGTGAGGAAAATAAAAGATCTTGTGGTATTAATATTTTTCTGAAAATGACTGCACTTTTTTATCAATCTTCCACTACATGAAAGTATCGTATGCCCCAAGTATTTATCCTTTGACTTTGGCGGCAACAAACTATGTATTACTCGCGCTTTGTGCCTCCATAATTATTTCCGGCGGAGTTAATAATATGGATTCTTCTTCACTTGGACTCGACATATTTGTAGATAATCAATTATCAATTACAACAAAAAGGCAAAAAATGTCAATAGCGGGAAATGCCGCGCGCCTTTTTTTTTCGCGCGCTGCCCGGGCATGACTAAACTAACTAACTTCATAGAGCCAACAAAAAAGGGCCAAACAGACAAAATTCAAAACTAAATAAACCGAATAATTTATTTTTAAAAAACAAGTTTGTATGAATTTTTAATAATTTATTTTAGTTATAGTTATTAAATATTGTTTTTAAATATTTGTGTTTAAATGTCGTTGTTAATTTAATATTTCAGTAACCAGTAGTAGGCTGTTCATTTGTTTCCAATTGGCAGCCGCATAAAGTCGTGTTAAAAAAAGTATTACACGACTAATTTAAGAATGCGTACTGGACATACATTTACTTTGCAATCTTGAACAAATTAGAATTTGTCGTGTTAAGATTACCGCACTTGTGCGATTATGTAATTTGAAAAGTGAAAAGCACTCGTGTTTACTATACTGAATAACGGCTCTAAATGCAAGGTAATAAGAGCCACTTTACGAGCAAGTGTGTTGAAAAGTATATTATTATGTTGATTTGTGTACCATTAAATCTCTTAATAATAATAATAATTGTGTACCATTATATCTCTTAAACTAGCTGTGCCCGCGAACAACGTTTCGTCATATATTTTTTACCGTTTTTGAAACGTTTTTCATTGATGCTCAGCTCCTATTAGTCATAGCGTGACTATAGCCTATGTTATATAGGCTATAGCCTTCCTCGATAAATGGACTATCCAATACAAAAAGAATTCTTCAATTTGAATTAGTAGTTCCAGAGATTAGCGCATTCAACAAATTGATTTACTACCAAACGTAATGATTCAACCAAACAAACAAACAATCGAACAAACTCTTCAGCTTTACAATATTAATCATTAAGTATAGATTGAAATCAATGGAATTTATTTGACACTATAACACTTGTTACGAGATTGTAGCTAAAAGTCAATAAAATATACTAAAAGTTAAAATTAATATAGCCTTACTTATTTTTAATCACTCCAAGTTCTTGGACTATTGCGCTTGTTTTAAAAATTTCGTATCGCAATGGATTTTCTATTCCGCTTGGTCGGTTTTGCTCATCTTTTCTACACTCGGACTTGTTGGAGTATAGGATAAAGTAAAAATACGTGTTCTAGGCCACGGGTCATCTCTGCGTAACAAATCTGTGAACGAATTTAGTAGTAGGTACATTAGATAGTTGGTAGGTATAAGAAATACTTTGTTTGTACTAACGACTTAGAGCATACTAACGATGAAGACGTACCTAAGTATATGTAAGAGTAATATATCGTTAGTAGTAATAAATTAGATGAAAATATATAAAAACCTTTTTTTAACTTTAGGATTGTAAAATAATGTTTATATTGGTTCAGTTATTTTATGAATTAACATATACAATTAGTATTATTGATAAATATTTCAATTTTCGTCTCTTGGTACGTGGCCGTTCACAGTTTGGAGTTTTTCATCTCCTCGAAGAGGTATTTGCGGTGAACTTCCTTAGTCGGCTCTTACGAGATCCACGAAAAGAAAGGCAGCGGCAAAACACCTATTCTTATTCCGTCACCGCATGGATAAGGTCCCTGTCTCGTATTGTGGAAATTGGATAACCTCATTACGACTTTGAAACGTTTAACGACCCGACTACGGCGGCAGCCGCGACGGTTGACGACCCAAAACCGACTGCGGCTGGGTTGTCTGTCGCTCCTTCAGAAATTATTTTTCATTTCACTAAACTTTTGTTTCTGATTTGTATATTATGTTAATTGTTTATTGTTCTTAAACTACTATATCTAAAATCCTGTTATATTTTAGTTCGAAAGGATGTTTAATAAAATTAATACGAGACACTAATAATCTTATTTATTTATGTTCTACATTCATCCTACCCTTATAAAAATCCTAATAAATAAATATATAACTTCATAATCGAGACGAATAGTTTTGTAACACTTTTTTTTTAACATTAGTTAATTAGCACAAATCCTTAATTTCATTGTAGTTACTTTCCTATTATTCTGAAATAAAAACATTAATGAATTAACTCTTAAAAACATTCCTGATGACATACAGCAGTTTTCTGTTGTACTTTTTTTCAAGATTTTTCAATTTATGCTTGTGCAAAGAGAGCTCCATACAGCCTTGCCTTGTTTCGCCTTGGTATAAACATTTTAAGTGAACCAAGATAATTGCAAATGGATTATATCCGATTTTTATATTAATATTTACATAGTTAGTAATAATTCTATGCTTAAATGGACAAGACCTTCAATTTGGTTTCTTTGAGTAAACATCTATGTTGGCTTAGGTTGAGTCTGTGGATAGAATATTTTGGTATCTTTATCATCTGTGGAGTTAGTGCCGCGGTATTGATTTAGAAGAAATATCGTATCATCGAGTAGCTGTATATCGATATCGCATTCTTATGCTTAAAAGAATTTTATTTAGTAATCTCTTTCACTTTGTTTTCCCATCATGGTGGCGAATCGCCCCTGATGCTTGATTGATTACAACTATGTATGCTATGTATGGAGTATTTTACCCATACAATAAGTCGTCATTCGATTAGTGTATCCAGTATTTACCGTGCATGAATTGCGGCCCAATCTCTTGATTGACCCCTGTTGTTTCGCTTTGACGTTGTCACTTGTCAATGTCAGGATGAGGTCGATTAAATCTGGTCCATTCCCGTTTTGAAGCGTGGAAGAGCAGTCGCTCGATATCAGCTGACCTTAATGTTTTGATCCAAACCCATCATGGGCTGGACTACTATTAATTCTTCATTTTTCTTTTTATAAAACCCATGGAGAACATGCTAAGTTGTAATTTTCATTGTAATTTTGCTATGGCGTAGGTCCGCCATTACATGACCATGTTCTAACCATCGTGTTATTTTGTTTTAGGGTTTTTTGTCTTAGTTTTTCTCTTTCGTACCATTTTCTACTTTACTATTTGAATTCATATGCAAATTAGGGACTGATACATACTGGAGGAGCCTGCGTAAACTTATCCATAACTTTCTTTGGATTGAAGAGGACTATTGAGAGAAGCTTACTCTCTGACGTGCCTAGGTAACGTGCTATGATTTTTATTCTATTATCCCCTTGAGGACATATAATTCACGAGGGAAGGAGCAGTCACCAGCTCCTTAATTTCCACCGGGTGTGAGCAGAGAAGATGGTTCGCTGATGTCGTTTTGCATCAACCCGTTTCTAGATTTGTATTTTAATTTCATGGTAGTATGCCGAGAGGAATAAAACTCCCACATAATTGTATCCCCCTCCTGTTTAAATTAGCCTCATATTTCTTTATACCTATGTAAAAAAAAATTGCATGAAATAATTAAACTGTTTACTTTATTAAATCATTTCCAACCCCTTGAAGTGTGTTTGCATGAGTATGGAGGCGCCCTTTATAAATATATCCATACACTTCTCCAGGTAGGCTCTTATACAATATTATAAAACTTTTAACCCACGACCTGATTGAGCTAACATTCTCTCTCATGCTCACCGAAAGAGGTTACAGTGGCGCCCAACGTGGGGCCTGGAAGACTTTAGTGGGAATGATTTAATAAATTCATTTAATCTGATATTTTACTTGGAACTTGATGTTAATCTGTGCCTTGACATTTGTTGACACTTTTGTCTTTAAAAACATTTTAATCTAGTTAATATTAGTTTTGCCATAAAAAGCATTTATATTTTGCTGTTATCTTAGTGTTAATTTAATTTAATTTTGCTTTAAAATATGCATATTTATCTTGCATATAATTGTAAATTAAGATAACCTGAAAAAAAATCTGCTTTTTTACTTAAGAAAACTCATTATGTATGTTAACATAACTAAACTACTTACTTAGGTAACTTGTTTAAGCAGTATCTAACTTACCTAATTGTACTCTTTGAAGTCTAATTAAATAGGACTTACTACTTGTTTTATATCATACTTGTACTGTATAAGTTGCTAACATGGATTTTGTTACTGCAGGGTGCCCTGTTGAATACTTGTTGAAAGATGAATTGTTACATGAACTTGACAT
This sequence comes from Schoenobius gigantellus, assembly GCA_963935595.1. Lineage (NCBI taxonomy): Eukaryota > Metazoa > Arthropoda > Insecta > Lepidoptera > Crambidae > Schoenobius > Schoenobius gigantellus. The sequence goes on from OZ012542.1 coordinate 25,831,803, forward strand.
AAGGCATTTGCCAGCTGAACCATATTCTTCAACCGACGAACTGAGGAAACTGCTCAGGCACACAATAAAATTGGCTCGTCGGGGCAGCTTAAAGGCCATTGATAAATTTGGTGACTGCGACCAACCTAAGGAGTTGGCAATATGTACCCCAAAAGTAATCGACATCGAACAAGGTATTCAGGAGGATATATTTTCTAACGAACGTCTATTAAAGAGGTTAGTGTCTCGCAGTAATTATTTATTATGTCGTCTCTCAAGAATATCTGACCCTAACTCAGATGTTGTTGCACTTAAGTCTACTTTGATGTCGCTGTTAATGCGACTTGAAAATGAACAGGAGGATGTGTTTGAGGAGGCTGCATCTAAGGAATCTGCTGATGAACCAAAAGAAAATATCAGCACACTTCTTCATATTCCAAAATCATATAATCTCAACTCTTTGAATTTAAAGTTTACTGGTGATTCTCGTGACAGAGTTTTTATCACTCGCCTGGAAGAACTTCGTGTAGCTAGGAAAATACCGAAGGAGATTATTTTTAATGGTTTTCCTGATTGTGTGTCAAAAAAGTGTCAAAAATTATGCACTAAATAAGATACGCGCTTACTAAAAATTTCGGAACATATCACGAACTGAAACACGCGTATTAATTCTGGCTTCGAAGTAGTGTAATACATTAAGTTCATCGACCTTGGGTTTCCCTATATACCTGTCCCATTCCTGTAAGCAAGTATTTCTCTATGCGTAAACATTTCCCGAGTATCGCACCCCTCCTTGTGGGGTGAAAATAGTACAACAGAATGGATATTTTTAGTAAATTCGATGTCACGCATGTTTTTAGAAAGCAATATCTTACATGTTGTGATTTGAATGCACCTTCCAAGTTTAATATTTTTCAAAGAAATAATAAATAACAATAAAAAATTCTTTATTTCAGGCACTATATCACCAGGCACAAATTAAATTTAAATAAAATCAATTCCAATCAAAATTAATTAATTAAAATCAAAATTAAGTTAAACAATACATTTAACTTATCACAAATAATTAGGTATCTTATATTGGCAATATTTTCAAAATTTTCAAAAAATGTTTGTTTATGTATAAATAAATAGTTCACTAATAATCAATAATACATCATAGTAGGTAGGTATTTTTATAATAACTTATCGTAATAGGCAGATAGATAAAAAAATTAATATGTTTTTATTGTTGTCTAAGGACGACATTTTTTGCCTTTGTATTTGTATGATGTAAATTTGCTAAAATTATAACGCGACGAAACAATATCATCCATTCCAATCATAAAAATATTCTCTCTTCAAATATAAGACATTCCATTTAAATCTTGAAAATCGTGATAAAACTGTGGTGTTTTACTACGGAATACTGTAAAGTGTCGGAAGTGTTGCTACGTACTTTTTTTTCACTCGTTGAGACGATGCGGTCCTGAGGCGCTTCAGACTGTTCAGACTGCCCGGAGCCTTTGATATCTCATGAAAAATTCAACCTCTTTCAACAATATCTGCTGACTATCTGTCGTTTTGCGTTGCCCGTCTAAGCGTATAGCTTTTTGATGAATTCACATAATTTGAAAGAATACTGCATCACTGGTTGTATAGAAAACAATATAAAATTAAAATTCAAATAGTTAAACGTATATTTTTGCAGTACCTAATAGTGGAGGTTTTATATGATTTTTTTTGCCGGGAAATAAGGTTCAGTTCATGCATTAAGTACCACATTTTAAGGTGTTAATTTTAGTTTTACAGGTCATATTAAACTTTTAAGTTACAAATCCAATATCCAATAACAAAATAAAGTTTTCTTTCGTGGAAATGAAAATATTTCTTGTCTCCGTCTTCCGATCGTGAGCGTAGTTTTATTATTATTTGTGCCTAGTAAAACCCATGTAATAGTGCAATCTCCGCGCCCTATGAAGATAGCGCAGAAATATTGCCTTCATATCGTCTATGAGCCGGTAAATTGATGGAAAAATGTTGTTGATCCCACGCACGGAATAAATATGCGCGCTAATACATATTCCATACATGTAATCGCAAGAATTTCGGCATGGACGAGCGCGATTCAGACGAGATTTATATATAAGAATACCAAATCAGGTTTTTATAAATGCTTATGACTTTATAGGTTTTTGCATTTAGTATTTATGAAGGAAATTTACTTTGAAAATTAATTCATACGTATGATTTCGATGTGGGTGAATTCATTCCACAAGATTTGAAATATATCAATATTTTCAAATAACAATAACACTAATACCGTCTTTTATTTGCACGAGTACTGCACATTTAAATAAAACTACACTTTTCGGATTTACTCGCCTATATTTAGTTAACACATTTTAAATATTTTGCCCGACGTTTCGAACGCTTTGCAGCCTCAGAGCATTCAGAGCTAAATGATCTAAGTTTGCAGCATTCGTGGTAACGGGATGACTAAAGCTGGTGGGTATCATAAAGTAACATCAGTTTTATTATTTTACAACTGTCCTCTCATATTTTTTTTATTTTTTATTTTATTGGTCAAATTATTTCAACATACATATTTTTTACACATAATACCCTCGCTTAAACCACTGGGGTTTTTATGCGGGTGGGAGTTCGCATACTTAATAAATATCTTAGTTATTATACATAATAATTTTCATATTTCAATATGATCTAATAGGTATTTTTGCAACATTCTACTGTATTGTTGTTTGCTTAAATATTTATTCACAATATCTTCTGGAAGGCCGTTTAAAACATTGGGTAGTATATATCGACATAATCTAGTTCCAAATAAATTCTTATACATTGGTAATTCATATTTTTTTAAATTTGACAGTTGTCTTAGTTTAACATTGCGTTTCTGCTTACGAAGTACATGAATGTTTACAAATTCCTCCTTCATGATTGCCATTTTAAGCTTGGATTGAATCGGCAGTACCTTACAATATTTAAATAGTTCATTGTAATTATCTCTATACATACATTTTATGTTGTGAGGAACAATAGTTTTTAATATTCGAATTTGTAGTTTATGTATTTTATCTATATATGATTTGTATGTACGGCCGTAGCTACATAGCCCATAACCTATAACAGAGTCTGCTAGTACTAAATACAATAGCCTTAAAGTTTTATATGGCATTTTATACTTTAATATGTATAGTTTGCTAAGTATAGCTCTTAATTTTTTACAGACATGTTCTATATGGGCGGACCAATTAAATCGCACATCTATTATGAGTCCAATATACATATGCTCTTCAACTATGTCTAGGTTGGAACACGTACTGTTATGCTTGCATATAAAATTATTATGTAGGCATTTATGATCGTGCGCTACTATGCTAGGGGTGTAGATATCCCTGTTTTGAGCTGATTCTATACACATAAGTTTTGTTTTTATATGGTCCGTTTCACGCCAACAGAACTCACGGTATCTGTTGTTTTAGCAGTCTATGGACAGGCTTGGGATTTGATTATTTTCATGATATCAGTTGCAATACTCCTTTTGGATGTTCTTATAATAAGGAATCCCGACCACAGCTTGAGCCACACAGTGTATCGTAAAGCCACCCATATTGATAGTTACCTGAATGGTGAGTCTCACCACCACCCTATTCAGTTATCTACCGTGGGCAAATCTTTGTTTCAGAGAGCACGAGGGATCTGTGACGCCAAACATCTGCCGGCAGAACTTCAACATATCAGAGATGTGCTGAAGAAAAATAAGCTTCAAATACCACGGCAGCGTCGCAGTAACCGTGTGAAGCCAGCTATAGTTGAACGTCTACCTGCTAGTATAGCATATATGAAAGGGGTCACTGACAAGATTAGTTACATCCTGAGGCGTGTTTCAATTAAAACCTATTTTTAAGCCGCCGAAAAAGATTAACCAATACCTTCGTTCTGTCAAATTGCCCATAAGTGCCAAAGTGCCCTTCAAGGTGCAGGCATTTACTAATTGGACTGTGACTGTGGCCTCTCTTAGATGAACAACAAACAAAAAGAAGCGTTGCGAGATGGATTAAAGAACATATAGCTGACGTAAAACATAGGCTCGAAACAAAATCTGCAGTCTGTGAACACGCTCGCTTGACGGGCTCAGCCATTATTTAAGATTTGATAATCCACAGATCCTCGCCAAAGAACACCAATTCATCCCAATAATGCTACGTGAGGCTATTGAGATTCAAAAAGTCTCGAATTTCAACAGAGATAATGGTTGGAGTATTCCAATTACTTGGGATTTCAATAGAGATAAGTAATAGTTGTAGTATCCAGTTCCATTTTAATTCCAATTCCAACCCTATCATGACAATAATCAAATCCCAAGCCCGTCCACAGACTGCTAAAAGAATAGTTACCGTGAGTTCTGTTTGCGTGAAACGGACCACATAAATATATGAGATGACGGTAGTAAAATAATAAATCTGATGTTACTCCATGACACCCACCAGCATTAGTCATCCCGTCACCACGGATGCTGCAAAGCGTTCGAAACGTTGGAATAATTAATTAAAATGTGTTAACTAAATATACGCGTAGTAAATCCGAAAAGTGTAGTTTTATTTTTTTGAACAACTAGTTGGCCCCGCGGACGTTGTCCCGCCCGATCACAGCGCCACCTACCTTGTCCAACTGTACGTTTAAACCTTCCTTGGACCTATTCAAATACACACAGAAAATTTCGTAAGAATCGGTCGAGCCGTTTCTGAGTTTTTGCGAGACAAACACACAGTGTTTCATTTTTATATATAAGAAGATAACACTGGTTTTATACTGTGGTTAGTTCTGACATTGTGTTTCACCCTCTTTTAGTTTTAATTTATTGGACAGTATAATTTTGAAAACGTAATAAATACGAGTAGATAATTAGGCATACATTTTACATGTCATTTAATTTTATGGGCCAACAAACAACTTAACACACACAAAAACTGGATACAAACACTTAAAAAGGACGAACACTTTGCAAAACTCAACAAGAGGTACTTAAATGTGCTACAAACTTTTATAAAGAGCTATAAGACATCTATAAAGTGGAAACAAATAGCAAAGAGAGACAAAAGATAGACAAAATAAGTGCAATAACAGAGAGAGAAGTGCTACATCACATAAAAAAATTAAAATTCGACAAAAGCCCTGGTCCAGATAGGATCAGTAATGAAGCCTTAAAGATGGGAGCACCTATCTTACTTCGCTTTTTAACAACGCTTTTCAACATGATACTCGAAAAAAAAACAGTAGGTACCAAAGCAATGGTGCGAATCAAATATAATTCTTCTCTACAAAAAAGGTAGTCCACAAGATATTGCAAACTACAGGTCAATAAGTCTACTTGCTTAGTACATATAAGCTATTCTCATCTATTATATTGTCAAGGATAATGGAGATGATGATTAATAATAATACCATTAAAAAAATTAAAGACAAAGATATCAATGACCTGCGGGAGTGGTGGTGTCAGAGCTGAAGGAAATGTTGCTTTACTACGCTTACATTAAAAGTTGAAAGAGAAGCGGAAGGCAGGCTATTCCAAAGACGAATAGCCTGTACAGTAAAGGACTGACCAAAAAATTGGGTGGAATGTGAGGGGAATTCAGAGGATATGATTTTATAGCTCATCGGCAGTTAAATAAAGCATAAATTTAACAAAACCTAACAGGCATATGTTGCATTTAAATTAAATTAGGGGGCGCGGATTTATCCGCGGGCTGATCTCAACAGCCATACAAGTACCTATAAGTTGGTAGCGACAACACACATACACACAGTGAATAAGCACTCATATGCAAATCTACTTGTTTTGTTTAGTTTGCTGTTATCTTTTTTCATTTTACTTGCCTGTTAATTGAAACTGATATAGGCCTTATTTACTTACTAGCTGTTGCCCGCGACTTCGTCCGCGTGTATTTGATTTTATCACGCGGTTAACTGTTATACAGCAAAAAATAAATAAAACAAAAAAAATATTTTACAAAAATAAAAACCGACTTCAAAAACACTGAAAAGTTAAAAATAATATAAGAATAGGTACAGACAACATCACACTTCTATATTGAAGTCGGTGCCAAACGATGATCTCCTAGAAAGTCTTAAAATTTGTCACCGACTTCAATATAGAAGTGTGATGTTGTCTGTACCTATTCTTATATTATTTTTAACTTTTCAGTGTTTTTGAAGTCGGTTTTTATTTTTTGTAAAATATTTTTTATTTTTAACTTTTTATTGAATGAAATCTTTATAATGAAAGAAACCCTAATTAAATATATACCAGCTGTTATTTAATTAGCGTTTCCTTCTATTTTCATGGGATCCCATTATCAGATCCTGACTTTGGGACCACCCTAGGAGTATACTCTATCGAATACAAAAAGAATTTTGAAAATCGGTCCACAATTGGCGGCGTAATCGCGTAACATACGCAAAAAAAAACATACGCATCGAATTGAGAACCTCCTCCTTTTTTTAAGTCGGTTAAAAATACAAAGTTTGGTTTAATGCGTAAATCGTAGATAAAAAGAAAATGTGAAAAATTGGACACAGATTATTTTCCAACTTAACCTGGCCGGTGATTGAACCCGGATCTCTGCAGGCCAAAGGCACTTGCGGTACCATAAATTACCACTGTGCCACAGAGGTAGTTTGATCGACACGATCAGCAAAAATAAAACCGGCCAAGTGCGAGTCGGACTCGCACACGAAGGATACCATATCTTTTTAGACAACGTTCGACGTGGTTTGGTTCTGAACATAAACAAACAGTTTGTTTGGTTGACTTACACGGGAGAAAGCCACATAGAGCTGACCGTGTGAGAGACAGCCGACGCTGAGGTCCACGCCGGCAACACGTAGCGTCTGCCCTTGGGCTTTGTTTATAGTCATTGCATAACACAACTGGGAACTGTACACGTTTGAAATGGAATGGGTAATTATTGGGAATCAGTGGAATCTCCACTTCTATTATATTACGCCGCAAAGAAGTAACTTTTAGTGTTGTCCCGTTGCATAATTTTGGAGGTTTTCTTAAATTTCTCAACAAAATAATTGGGACTTCAGTTTTTAAATGAATCTTGTGTGCTGGAAGTCCTTGAGCGCTCAGAGAATTAAGAAATTCAACGGGATAATTGGTAGCGTCATCTTGCTCCATTACTCTGTTGATAGAAGTATACTCAACTACTTCTCCTTCAACATTGTTGAGTATATCCAAGTTTATTCTTGCGGCTTGGTCATTTCGCGGAGTCAAAATTACTCTTTCGCAAAGCCATGACTTCTCCTGGTTTGTTACTTGATTTTGTTCACCATACACGGAAGAGATAAGTTCTTCCACTTTTGATTAATTTCAATAGCGCGTTCTAAAACCTAACAATAAACCTCCTAAAATAATATCTCGTTTTTTAATCGATTTGGGAAAGCCAGAAGGTCGGTTTGAGATTTTCACAGGTTACCTGTTCAAGTTCAGCCGGCCAAGTGTGTGTCAGGCCACGCATTGAATAGGGATCCGTAGCGATTTTCTTTCCCGCTGAATCCCGTCACTTTTATAGGATTTATACTTAATTCGAGCGGTAATATAAAGTATTAGCATAAGGTAAGTACATAAGTTGTGTGTACTAAGAGGTCCAAGTTACTATGGTTTTTTAACTATCCCACGGGAGCTCTTTAATTTTCCGGAATAAAAAGTATCCAAGATGTTGACCAGGGATATAAGTAATCACCATGCAAAATTTCATTGAAATCGGTCCAACCGTTTCGGAGATTAGCCCGTACAAACAGACAGAGAAACAAAAAATGTAAAAAAAATTTTTTTTTTGGTATTTTCCCTCTTTTTACATCCCCTTGACTTAGTTTTAAGCATTTTTCATTCATTCTATGAACAGACATTCGACCTCTACAGTTTTATTATATGTAGCTAATTATGTAACTGATTTACCTAATTGGAAAGACTCCACACCAAATTGTTAACACCTGGTAATGTTTGAAATAAAACTTTTGATTGTTTGTTTAAAATGTTAATTTTCAACACGCAACATGCCGGCGAAAGTTTTAAAAAAAGCTTTTAGAAAAATTATGATATCTCTAAAAGCTTTTTGCACGCGAGAAAAATGCACCAATGGTTTGATTATTCTTTTTGAAAATTACAAGATAGGAATGTGAATGCAACCACTTTTGCCAACTTATACATACTAGGCAGTTTGTAGGTGTAAATTGCCCGAATGTCGTTATTGTTACGAAACAGCGTACATACACAGAGTCCAAAGTCCGAGATAAAATGAAAATGCTATACAGAAGCAAGTTTGACAGGAATAATACAAATTAACATCAGAGCATTTTTCAACCATTATGTTCAACAGGCCGGTTATTTCATGCAAACGACACTCTAAGGTTTGAACGGGGCAAGAACGAAACGCGAAGGCTAACAAAAACAAACACTAAACACTAACCCTTAACACTAATCTTTTGCACGTTTTGATTCAGGTTTTTTTGGCAAGTGCATTTTTTAGAACTAACGCGTGTCTGAAAATCAATTACGAATAGGTAACCATCCTGCAACGGGCAAACAAGTTATACGTATTACCTACGTGTTTTTCCTACGTCCACTTTCTTTTTAACCGACTTCGAAAAAAGAGGAGGTTCTATGTCCGACTGTAACTATTTTTTTTATATAAGTATGTTCACCGATTACTCTGCCATTTGTAGATCGATTTTCAAGATTCTTTTTATTATCAAAAGAGTATAGTCCTGAGGTGGTCCCATTGTCTCCATGTCATGATCTGATGATGGGATCCCATAAAAATCGAGGGAAACCCTTGAATTTCATAGGCATGTCCAACGTGTTTCATGTTTTTGCTGAAGATGTTCAGGTATTTGCATCTGATAGTTATCAATCATGTTACTGAGCTGATGATGGAAGGTTTCTAGTAGGTTAGGAGTGCGGAAATAATTCTTTCAGTACTGTTTAGAGTGAAAGACGTTTTATTTTAAGTTGTTCTAGTGTTTGCCTTGGCTAAAATTCTAAAACGCATGTATTATAAAATAAAAAGATTGAAAAGAAAAATAAAACCGAATTCAAAAACACCAAAAAGTCATAAATAATTTTAGAATACATACAACATCACAGTTTTATATTGAAGTCGGTGCCAAGCAATGATCACCTGGAAAGTCTTAAAAAATGAAAAGAACAATTAATATACCTACTTAGTTACGCGAAACGCCTAACTTAAGAAGTTGGTGTTTAGTTCTAGTGACGTACTTTGAATCCCACGCTATACTCGGAATTTTACTCTAGAATCCTTCTCTCCGCTCTGTATTTAAAAAAACATTCGCCTTTTAAATAGTTCTTTGCTCCCTTAGTAAATAATCTACTATTTTCGCACCATCTGCTTAAAAAGGACACAATTCTGTGTTATAAAGTAAGTTATTTAAACCCTCTATAAAACAGGGATTGAATATTGCACTGAATTCCCTTTTTCCCTAGGGATATAGTTAATTTGTGTTGGAACACAAAAAGTACCTACTTAAATTTTCATAGAAACCCATCTTATAAGTATTGTTAAGCGAAAAAAATAATGATTCGGATTTCCGATTCACGGATTTTTAGCATAATAATATATATAATCTGTGAAAACTCTAAAATATAATAAAATGAAACAAAAATTAGTCTCGCCATGTTGTATACATTTGTGTAGGTTTTAGTTTTCCAAGTTTAAAAAGCAAACGGATATAAGTATATACATCCTCTTCTACTGTATAATTGGTTCAATACAGAATTTTCGTGACTTTTTAAGTAATCTAAATAATTAATGATTTAATTTTATACTGATAATTACTATTTTTTTGTGAAATGCTAAGTTGGTAACTGTACAATGATATTATTTTAGAATCAGCACCCCAGCACAATTTGTATAGTTGTGATGATAAAAAATCGGGTGGTGCAGTTTTGTGGTGATCCTTCCTGAGTCGGATTTAGAATACATGCTCCATTTTTCCCGTGGCAGTCGTAAAACACGACTATTAGAATGCTTTTAAGCATTAACATTTTTTCAAACATAGAGAAAATTCGCAACAAAACCTTTAACTATCCCGTGTGGACAGCGTGATGCAGTGGGCCAAATACTTCTCATGTGAGTAGATCCCAGCAGTGGGAGTGCATTAGGATGAAAATGACAATAGCCTCTGGGAAACTTGAAGTAAGTACACGATGGATGATACGCACTGGAATCGTACAGTAAATAGATTTCATTATGAAAAAGAGATTCGATTTGTCTTACCGACATCATCCCTAGAACGCCTACACGCGCAAACGTGTCAGAAACATCGGCAGCCTAAATTAAATCAGTCATGGATGAACACTGACTGCGCACCGGATTTGTATGCAAATTAGTTTACCAGAACAGAAACGTGATTGGTGTGGAGTTTATGGCGTCTCTGTGCCTTTTACACCCAATAAACCTTTCAGGAATGTCGTTATTATGATTTATATATTGCAGGATATTACTGTAGTATGTTTGACGTCAATCGTTCAAAAGACAAATCCTGAAAAATACATATTGCTGTTTACGAATAAGAGATAAACTTTTACTGTGTATAAATAAACATTTTTAATATATATCTTTGATATCTTTATTTCATATCACAAACAAACATACAGCAAGACACGCAAAAAATATTGGACAAGGACAATTGTTTGTGCGAGACTGATGCCTATGCTAGGTTAATGTACCTGTGTTACAGGACATCAATCTCCCACCACTTTGAACCACCATGGGGACCCCTGGGACCCCTGTTGTACAACGCGTACCTCTTCGACATTCATTCTAGCTTTGAACACTGTTGTTATATTATGTTTGCTGATGACACAAAAGTATTCTTCAAAATTAATAGTATTGACGATTGTATCAAAATTCAACATGACTTGAATAACCTATATACTATCTTAGAAATAGAATCTCCGTTAAAAAGTGTGTTCACATAACATTTACGCGAAAATTGAATCCAATTAATTTTACATATATTTTAACCACACTCCCGTACAAAAAGTTCAGACTGTTAGAGATCTCGGAGTAAAATTAGATTTTAAAATGATGTTGACTATCGACGCTATAGTGGATAAAGCTTATAAGCAACTAAGGTATATAAGCGGAACACTATGAGTAACTGGAAGCTCAGAGCTAGTCCATTTGCCAATTTTTACAGCCTGAAAATGATTGCTTAGGTAACTGGTGAAAAGCTGGTGGGCTATACTTCTAACGCCTATGTTCCTCAACCTATCTAGTAAGATTGTAACAGAAACCGTGTCAAAAGCCTTAGCCAAATCGAGGAAGATACCTATAACTTTATCCTTATCATCTAAGCTCCTGGTTACAAAGTCGGTCAGGTGAACCGCATCATCACTTGACCTCCCTGAACGGAAACCATACTGTGACGGCGATAATAAGTTGTTGCTTTCCAGGAAGTCAATCAGACGCTTATTCATTATCCTTTCCAATATTTTAAATAGTACAGGGAGTAAAGAGATAGGTTTATAGTTTTCGACACTGTCCCTGCCACCACTCTTATGGATAGGCGTAATAATTGATTTTTAATAAATATCTAGGAAAACTCCCGTTTTAATGGCGAGGTTGCGTATAAAAGTAAAAGGAGGAATAAGAATACTTCGGTGTTTCTTTAGCAGGCGTCCTGATATCCTGTCAAGACCCACAACACATGAGTAGAGAAACTACTCATGTGCCCACAGCACATGCGTCTCGAAGGTTCATGATAATGCCTTCAATCTCGGCTTCATCCGTGGGTAGTAGAACCAGTAAGTTAGATGAAGACGGGGTGTTCTTAGCTAGATAGGCGTTGGTTCCACGTGTAATATTTGAGACATGGTTTTGCCGATACTTGCGAAGTAACCATTCTTTCTATTCACACCATCAACGCTATCCTGGGGATTGTCAGAAGATACCAAGTGTCATGCAGGGATATTGTGTGATGTTTTTATAACCTCCAAAAGTTTCCTACTGCTGTTATTCGACTTTTTTATAAGGTCTTTTTATACGCCCGTTTTTTACACATTAAAACAAAACACAAATCTTTTATTTCAAAAATCTTTGTAACCTTACAGTTTTGTGTAAAAGTAAGTGCTTCATTGATAAAATAATTTTTGGAATCGGACCAGTAGTTCCGGGAACGGGATTCTATCTTCTAAGTTCCCGTACCCATTCGAAATTTGGAAAAACCTTCCTTATTACTTGACTAGGCAATAAAAGAAACATAGTTCAAATCATCTCTCTAGGCCTAGCTGTTTTGTCTCTGCGTTGATGAGGCAGTCGGTGTGTTGGATTCTCTCTTTACATAATCTAATATATAAAAATCCCGTGTCAGTGTTGATGACACGAGATGTGTTTGTGACTCGTGTCTACTCTGAAACAGCTTGACCGATTTTTATGAATATTTTTGTGTTTATTTGGTGGTAGGTCTGAAAATAGGTTGTAGGCTTTTTTATACCCTAGGTGATAAGGGTAGCCCTCCAAATTTTTTTTGTCAGTTATTATAGCGAAAAGTAGTTCGCGGGAAGAGCTAGTAGAATATAGATATTGCATTTATTTTACAAATCTACACTATCTATAAATACGCAATTTATTATTGTGTACATTTATTTCTCTGAAACTCGGTTTCATTACTGCAGCCGTAAATAAGGAGAGATGTAAATCATGTCGTTAGAGCCGCGATCGGCGAGCAGCTCTAATTGAAAATAAATTTCATCAGATTAGGGAAACGGCAGAAGCGCAATTTGCCTTCCGTTCCTCTAATTTTCATGTTATTGTGGAAAATATGCCAATTTTCCCTTAAGTACCATCTGGTTTGACGCATAGAGCTATTATTAATATTTTTTTTCTATTTGTCGCAATGTTTTGAGAAACATCATCAGAAAATATTTTTTTTTCTGAAATTTTACAACCTATAAGCTCCTCTACACTACCTCTGCATTATCTGATGACATTAGTTATCATTAATGACTTTTAATCATTCTACTAACGAAAATAATATTAAGCCTAAATAGTATTCAAGCAAAAAAGAACATTTTTAAAAAGTAAGAAATACTCTTGTGAAATATTGACGTGTGAGTCAAACTCAAAAACATTTAAATTCTTGTGAATTAAATTGTACGTAAGCCTCTAATAAAACTTCAAGAATATTATTTGATTGAATGTATGTTAAATATTATACTGAACAAGATAATATACTATGTTTTACAAATAAAAAAACTGTTAAAAAAATATATAAGTAGGACGCTTACGCTCGCGCAGGGTTGAGATAACTACAACCATGAAGCAAATACAAAGAGGAGGTGCCCTATCTCGTTTTCCATATGAAATCAAGTGAAGCCGGAAATCGGGGTGCGGGGGGAGGGTGCGCGACGCCACTGTCACCTTGTAGCGAGTAGAATTACTAAAATGCCAGCATTATTGACGTTAACATAAAAGTTCCGCTATACATTACTAGGTGGCAGCAGTGCTAGTACAGACTAAAATGCCAGCATTATTGACGTTAACATAAAAGTTCCGCTATACATTACTAGGTGGCAGTAAAAGATACATTCGTAGGAGAAAGAGAATTATGTTAAAAGATACATTCGTAGGAGAAAGATAATTTATTAGGTGCTGTGTCAATATAATCTAAAAATAAAAATCGTTAAAACATTTTGTATTTAGGTAATTTAAAACTAAAATAAAAAAAGAGCGTACGACGTACTAATCCGACAGATAAAAAGATCGACTGATGTCAGCGCCTCTGGCGTTAAGTAGCTAAAACTAAAAATGCGTGACGTCAGGACTCTGGTGATAGGAGCTGGACCTAGATGCTTATAACATCTCCTCTTTGTATTTGCTTCATGACTACAACACTGTCACATAAGTACAATTACCCGTCGTCGCTGTATGGTTAGAGGTACAATACTGGTAAGTTAAGAGGACTGTAAAGTGCCAATTCATGGCTCGAGTATGCACTTTCAAAAATGCTGTTTGTTGCACACCGCTTAGAGTTGAAAGTCCGAGGCAAGTGCCTACATTTCATATTAAAATATTGTTTCGGGCGATAACTGTTTTACCCCCCAAAACCTTTGCGAAATTAGACAATTTGGTCTCATTAAAATCAGTATATCTTGATCTATGTTTGTACGTTTTGCTGTTTTTGTAATTCAGTATAATTTAGTCAAAAAAGATAAAAATGATCGAGGTAGTTTTTAAGTCTAAAATATGGATATTTAGATGCAAATAAATTATATTCTGAGCAATATTACTTCAAAATCAAAACGTACCAACCTAGATCTTCATTATATGTATAACATTTCCGAAAATTATGAAAATTGGACTATGTATAGAGGGAGAAAAGCGTTATCGCTTTTTGTATGAAAATTTACAGCTTCACAATCCTCTAAAACACGCCCAGGGATCAATTATTATTTCGTTCCCGAGCGAGAGCGACCCTTGAATAAAGAGTAAACAACAAAAAAAACACTTAAATTAAACATAAAAAACAACGGTTTTTATGATGAGAGTCTACTGTTAATATCTTTCTTTCTTTCATTCTTTTTTTCTTTCTTTTACCGCTGCGGCACCGCACTGACAGGGTCCAACTTTCTGCTGAGGGCCGCGACGATGACTATGGCCCTGGATATGTCCCGCCTGCACTAAACCACCACAGAGCGGGATGTAGGACAGTACATCCAAAAGAAGGCCAACTTCTTTCTGAGGGTGCAGGCGCTGGAGTGGCGCCACAATTCCAGTTTTAAGAAGCATTTGTGGTGCGAGTCCCGAACATCGCACTGAACACTTTCTTTTTTTTTTATGTATGACCCGGCAAATGACCTCCTCCCGCCTGATGTTAAGCGGTGAAAGAGGCCCAAATGAGTCGACAGGTAGAGTAGGGACGACATCCACTATCCTACCTGCCCGCCCCTTGCCGGCCCAAAATATGCTTTTTCACGCCTCTTTTGAAGGAACCCATGTTGTAGGATGGAGGAAACACGTGCGCAGGTAGAGAATTCCAAGTGTGGAATGAACGACAGAAGAAGGAATCTTGGAATTTCTTGATACGGTGTGAAAAGGAGGACGCAGTGTACGGATGACTCCGAAGGCCCTTACGCGTGTTTCTGTTAAGGAATGGAGAGAGAGGGATAAGATTAAAGAGCTCCTCAGAGCATTCCCCATGGAACATTCGGTAAAAGGCGCTAAGAGAGGCGATGTCACGACGAAGTTGTAGAGGCTCGAGGGTGTTAGTTACCTCTACATCGCCAATAACGCGAATAGCGCGACGCTGCAATCTGTCCAGAGCATCGAGCAGGTACTGAGCGGAGCCGTCCCAAAGGTGCGAGCAATATTCCACGCAAGACCTAACCTGAGTTTTATACAACAAGCATAGTTGGTCCGGTGCAAAACACCTACGCACCTTGTTCAGGACACCGAGTTTCCGTGAGGCAGTAGTTATGACGGATTCGATGTAGTCTCTGGGGTTCAGATCGCAGCGAATGTTCATTCCGAGCAAGGTGATGTTGCTCTGTGTGTGAAGGGTTGTGCCCTGAAGAGAAGGAAGGGGGAGGAAAGGTGACCTTTTCGCCGAAAACGCGCACACCTGTGTTTTCTTAGCATTGAACACAACAAGATTGTTGGAGCCCCATTCGGAGACGAGGTCCAGCGTCCTGTTGAGCTTAATGATAAGATTCTGCCTCTCCCTACCAATATCACCACGAGCAGCCCCTGAGCTTCCGTGATATTCCCCATGCACTGTACTGTCGTCTGCATAGCAATGTATAGCTCCCAAGGAAAGCATGTCATTGATATGCAGAAGAAACAATGTTGGGGATAGAACGGAGCCTTGCGGAACTCCAGCGTTCACTGCCACGAACCGCGAAGCGCAGCCGTCAACGACAACGCGAATTCTACGCTCGTGTAGGAAGCTGGCAACCCACGTACAAAACTGCGCGGGTAATCCGTATGCCGGAAGCTTGGAAAGAAGAGCCTTGTGCCAGACTCTATCAAAAGCTTTGGCGATGTCGAGACTAATAGCCACCGATTCGCCGCGCTTATCGATAGATTCCCCCATCTGTGCAAAAGGAACGCTAGAAGGTCACCTGTTGACCGTTTAGGATGAAATCCATACTGTCGGTCATTAAGTAACGAGTGACCTTCCAGGTAACGGATCAGCTGGGTATTTAGGATCCTCTCCATGATTTTGCACAAAATGGAAGTGACGGCTATAGGACGATAGTTAGCCGGATCAGAACGATCTCCCTTTTTGGGAACCGGCTGGATATTGGCCTCTTTCCAAGATTTCGGCACACAACCAGCAGAGAACGACAGACGGTATAGACGCGTCAGGACCGGAGTCAACTCCGCTGCACACTTCTTAAGAACAATCGCAGGAATGCCGTCTGGTCCACTTGCTTTTCGAGTATCGATCGACTGGTGCTCCGCCCACACATCACGCTGTCTGAAACGGATATCGGGCATAGTGCTGCCACAATGGGACAGTTTCGGAGGTTGTGCACCACAGTCATCGACACGGGAATGAGCCGCGAAGAGTTTTGCCAGGAGGTCGGCTTTCTCCTGCGGCTGATGAGCAAGTGAGCCATCGGCATGTCTCAGCGGTGGCAGGGAGGGTTGGCAGAAGTTTGATTGCACAGCTTTGGCCAGGCGCCAGAAAGAACGGCTACCCGTAGGGTGCGCAAGCAGTTCCTGGCCCACTTGTGCAATGCGCTGAGCATCCGCTCTAATGTAAGCCCTCTTACACAACTTGGTG
This sequence comes from Schoenobius gigantellus, assembly GCA_963935595.1. Lineage (NCBI taxonomy): Eukaryota > Metazoa > Arthropoda > Insecta > Lepidoptera > Crambidae > Schoenobius > Schoenobius gigantellus. The sequence continues at coordinate 25,848,597 of OZ012542.1, forward strand.
GCATTATTGTAGGCTGTTTTTAGTAGGCTAGTATTGGGATCCCTAGAAGCTCGGCCTCTGATCCAAGCGCGGTAAGCCAGCTGTTTGTTTTCAACAGCAAAGGCGCACTCGCGATTGAACCAGGTTACGTCTGCCTCTACTGACGAGATTGGAATGCGGAATATAATATTCCATTCCTAGTATGATCTCGTCGGCAACAGAGGTAGCGCAGGAGTCCGGATCCATCCTATTGAAACAGCGCTGCCACCAAGGGACAGATCTTGAAGGAGGACTTCTGGCCAAAGGACGTGGTGGTCAGGCGATTCCGGCGACGGTTACCCAAACCCATCGGAGTGCCGCACGTCTAATATTTAACTTACTCTACACTAACCGAACGTCGGTGGCGCTGTGGACTCGGCACTTGCCTTCCAATCGGGAGGTCCGGGGTTCGAGACCGCCATGTATCAATGTGTTTTTCGTTTTGCGAATTTCATATATACATCTGTCCTACGCTTCTACGGTGAAGGAAAACATCGTGAGGAAACCTGCAACATATGCGAAGAAATTCAATCAATTGTGAATGTAAAGTCGACCAATCCGCATTGGGTCAGCGTGGTTGACTAAATATTACATTAAGCAAATTGTTATATTATTATATATATGTATGTTGGTTTGTAAGGTCTATCTATGGGCCTAAGTTGCCTGATAATAAATAAATGACAAAGTAAAATACAAAAATATCTCAACATAGGTAGGTATCTGATTATGTTAAAAATCCAGTATAACGTATAGGGGTGAATCTTGAAATCGGGCGTATTTAGTTGATTCCCCTGGCAGTTTTATTTTAACATTAATTATTACTTTTACATACAAAACTCTAAATATTACATAATTATAAACACATTTATCAAATAGGCATCACTGTAACTAGTCTCGTTCCGAAGATATATTAATTTAAAAAAAAAATAGTGACAGGGGAGTCAATAATAGGTGGCAAGGGAGTCATAATTGAAACTATTGTATAATACAATGTTTTATTTAAAAGTCATGACCAACCAGTCCTTTGGTTTCAATATTGGCACTTTTCCCTAATAATTAACCATAATATATAAATTTTTTCAAAATTCTATTGGTATTGATTCCCCTGGCGTTTGACCAGGGTAATAATTTTTATCTAATTTATTTTATATTTATTTCTCATAAATTAGAAAAAATTGATTACCCTGGTCAAACGCCAGGGGAATCAATATCAATGGAATTTTATGAATCAAGAAAAGTATACTTTTTGTTAATTTTATTATGGTTTGTTTGTCTGTTTGTCCGGAAAGATCTCCGAAACTACTGGACAGAATTTGACATGGCTTACACCACAATGCTTAGAATTTTCCGGAAGAACATTTAGGCATAATTTCATTTGTTTAAATTCACTTTTTATTTTTCGTGAAAAATACCATATAATATTTTTGCACAATGCTTAAGTAGAAAATCAACATGGCGCACGTGAAATTATTTTGATAAGTCTGTCACATAGTGCAAAGAAAAACTTAATCTTTTCTGTTAATGGCTGCGCCTATCTGGATTTCGCCAACCAAGAAGTTTAGGAAGTTTAAATTGTTTTTTTCTTGTGTATTACCCTGGTGGTAAGGCAAAAGGATCAAGCCATACAACCAATGTATAAAGCATTTTTTATGACAATATCACGTCACAAATATAAAATTTGTAGGTTGGTTCTTGACCAATTTTCACAAAATCGGTACAATTTTTTAAATGTTGAAAAGTATTTTGAAAGGTGTTATATGTTTTTACATTATGACTAAGGATTCAAACTCTTTTATCCATTTATAACTATTAAAAGTAATTGATTGATATTGATAGTTAAAAAAAATATTTGACTGCAATGATTCTGGGTTACGCGTACGGGACTCTTATCCTAATATCTAAAATGACGGATCACTTTTTTTTTGGATACACCAAAGGAACATGGATATCGAACGAAGGACCTAAAGAGTAGAACACATTGAACCTAGCCACGTTGACCTAATTCGACATGACTGCCAATAAAAGTTCGTTTCCAAACTCAGCAATATGGATATCAGATGAAAGGCCTTAATGAGTCTTAATGGGCCATAGTGCTCTATGAACCTAGCAACATTGACATAAATTCAACATGGCCGCAGCTCAAAAAAATGGATAAGTTCGTTTCCAAACCCAGCAATATGGGTATCAAATCAAAGGCCTTAATGAATAAAGCACTAAGAACCTAGCAACATTGACATAAATTTAACATGGCCGCCGCTCAAAAAAGGTGGATAAAAGTTCGCTTCCAAACCTAGCAATATGGGTATCAAATGAAAGGCCTTGAAGAGTAGAGCATTAGGTACCTAGGAAAATCGACCTAATTTCAACATGGCCGCCGCTCAAAAAAAATGATAAAAGTTCGTTTTCAAACCCAGCAATATGGGTATCAAATGGGCCTCAAAGAGTAGAGCATTACGAACTTAGGAAAATTGCCCTAAATTAAACATGACCGCCGCTCAAAAAATGGATAAAAGTTCGTTTTCAAACCCAGCAATATGGGTATTAAATGAAAGGCCTTGATTAGTAGAGCACTATGAACGTAGCAACATTGACGTAAATTCAACATGGCCGCCGCTCAATAAGGGCGGATAACAGTTGCTTTTCAAACCCAGCAATATGGGTATTAAATGAAAGGCCCTGAAGAGTACCTAGAGTATTGCGATCCTACGAAAATTGTTCTAATTTCGAAATGGCCGCTGCTCAAGAAATGCAGAATAAAGTTGAATCCTTATGGAATAAAATGGAGGAAAAAACTAAACACTGTGTTAAGCATTTTGATGGCGAAACGTAGTTCGCGGGCACAGCTAGTTTCAAATAAAACTATATTAACGACTTCTGCCAAGATCATAAAGGAATAGGGATTATGCCTCTGTAAATGTTATCAGCAACAAAGATTATATCTGTAACGGGCAGAACAAAGCGCAGAGCTGTTTGACCTGACTCAGGTCGGCGATGGAGGGCGATCGAAGCTCGCCGGCGGATTTCATTTCACGTGAGAGCTCGACGTATTGTTTCAAAAGCGCATCGACAATATATCTGAAAAGAATATTTTTCAGTTTACTCTCGTTTGAGTTTGAAACTGAAATTTACTGAAACGGGATCACGCTTTCAAATTCGTGCTATTTTTTATGTTGCAGTAGTTCACTAGGATAAAGCTTGCAAAAACAAATCTATTCCCTATAGATTTCGATCTGTCTGCTTGTTGATTTTTTACAAAATAGTTTTAGGTTGGTTTTTTACAAAATAGTTTTAGGTTGGTTTTTTACAAAATAGTTTGTCTGGAAAGAAAATAGGAAAGTATTATATTTTTTTAATAGAATAAATCTTTTTAAATAGCTAAGGTATCCATAACAAAATCTGAAATTCTCATAATTTTTTATGATTTTACGTTAAATAGTTTTATACATTTATGTGCCAAGCAATTTCGCTCTTCAACAACCGCAACCGTGTGGATAAACTCCATTAATACACCACACATACTAAGTGCATCGATACCCGGTAGCCCTTCATCAAATTAATATTTAATGGAGTTAGGAATACCCCTCGAACGAGTCTTAATACTTGCCGTGAGAACGCTCACCTGCTGCGGACAACATGCATTATTACAGCTAAAATAGCCTTCCTTGCAATTTTTGTCAGTCACCATGATTAAAATGTAATTAACTGGGCTACCGTACTCACTTCGAAGAAGAAAATGGAAAAACGAGTTATTTCTCATCTAGTATTGTAAATTATAGGCAATGAGAGAAGCTCCAAAATATTGATTCCATGAAGATAATATTTTTTAATTACGACGAGGAAATGTTTTACCGAAGTTCAAGTTTCACTAATACGCTGCTGCTCCCGCTCCGCTCTTCTGGCAATTAATAAATCCACTGATAATGTTATACCAGTCTAATAATCTCAGTGCTTTAAAATTAGTGTCCCGCTCCTGAAAAAGCGATAATCGAAGAAGCACTGGTGAGTCGTTACTGGCATTGACCTATTAACATTTTGTGTTGAGATTGTATCAATTCTCCCGCTATTATTATTTTATACCTACCTCATACGGTGTACTCTTAACATGCATCACCATTATTTGTTTTAAAGGTGTATGAAATGTTTTACTATATCAGGCCAATAAATGTATTTTTAATAAGAATTATGAAGCCACTTTCTCGTATAATATTGATGGTACTATTTTCTCAAAATATTAAATATTGTCATGCTGAGCTACAACATGGGCATATTCTGTTTATGAGCCGCCAGGCATTTTGATATCCAAAATTGAGCCAGTCTTTATTATCTTTCTTCACTCAGGGCAAAAAATCAATATGTGGTTAGGTACTATAATAATAATTTGACGAGTGGTCGCGTTAACTTGTGCAGTAACAGTATGCCTGTCTACGTCATATTATTATTTTTTTGTTAGTGTGGAAATAAACGACTATGCCTCGCCGACCATCTGTCTCTTCTCGTGAGATTATGCGCTAGACGTTTTTATATCCATTGTGCTTTGTCTTTAGATGACATTTTGGTTTATTTTAAGCTGTATGTAATACTATAGATACACTAAAATCTTTTGAATACACTGTCTTATACTATACTATTTATAACAATATAAAAATATAAAATAACAGATTTAAACAATAATCGTTGCGCAACTCACCGCGACTGATGTTATTGCCGGTGCCTGTCCGCGTTGTTAGTGCTGTGGCATCGATGAGGAGTAAGTCGGCTTCGCGCGCGTTGCGGATTGATCTGCGTCCGCTGTCTGGTGTGAATGGCTCTATTGAAGTGCTGTGAAGAGACGGCAACAAGGCTGGAACAATGCGACGTCGAACTCTTTCGGATACTTCGTAGAATCTTCTTGATGAGCGGCTGATGTGAGAGTTTTTTAGACTGTGTCCAAGCCGTTCGTAGTTGAGGAGTTATCTTTACCACTTTCAATGATGTCTATAGTTTTTCTCTAGGCAGTCTTTAGGTGTTCTCGGGTCGTCTTCGGAGTCGCCAGTTCTGAGTTGACGTGTTGTACGTGACGTTTGGGTTATCGCAACTGTTATCGTTATCTGTTAGATTGAACATCGTAAAAGCTTTTGATCGGACCTGGCATATGGCAACTTTATTGAACTCTATGCCCATAAATGTTTGCGCTCCTCAAGGATCTGTTTTATTGCCTATACTGCTTGACTTGCATATCAATAATATGTTGCTAAATAGCAATATTCATTGCTATGAGGATGACAGCACCTCATCGGTGACGCGCGATACACAAGGCGTGCTATTATGCCTTCTGCATTAGTACAAATGAGCAAAGAACGACTTGTACTATACATTGACGCGTCCTTGGAGCAAGTTTCGGAATGGGGCCGATAGAATCTTGTTTAGTAAAACCCCACTAAAACGCACCAAAATAAAAACGCCTATCACACGACACCATATAATACAATACTTGTTCGCACTTATGGTCCGGTTCTCCAAAATACCCACTTTTTCCGTTTGACTCCATTCAACGCAGGGCTGTTCGTGCCGTCTGCGATCCGGCACTCGCAGACGGATAAGAGTCTCATAGTCACCGAAGAACTGATGGGTCTCTGTGCGCATTCTACCGTCTGTACAATGAGGACTATTCTGAGAAACTCTTCAAACTCATTCTTCTATCGCCCTTTCGCCACTCCTCCACGCGCTAGGGAAGCGATCTTACTCCAACCACTCACCTCCAACCCCACATACTGGATGCCTGCATACCATGCGCGGGCGTCTCCTTTATTTCTCCCGCAAACTTGCAAAATGTGTCGCAGATGTCCATGGGCGACGATGACCATTTACCATCAGGTGATTCGTCTGCTTGTTCACCGCCTTTGATGACATAAAAAATGTGTACTAAACACGTATATAAATAAGATACGTGCATTTAATCTAATCCCATTAAAATGCGCTGGAATATAAACGTGATCTAATAATGATTTAATTGACATAAATTATGGAATAAAACAAAAAAAGCAGTAGGAAAGTAAAATAATTTAATTTATTAAATTTTCAAAATGACCACCATTCTCATCCATACAAACAGTTGCACGTAATGCTACACTACGTACTATTTTTTTAATACAGTACGATTTTCTTGTATTTGACTAGCCGCGGCCATTATTTTTTGTAACAACTTTTCTTTGTACTAATTGGAGTGCTGTATACAATCTGATTCATATGACCCCACAAATAAAAATCTAGGGGGTCAGATCAGGGCTTCGTGTCAGCCACATTACTGGTCCGCCTCGTCCAATCCATCTATCTCCGCTTAAATAATCACGCACGATTGTGCTGAAGTGAGTTGGAGCGCCGTCATGTTGAAACCACATCCTCCTCCTTGTTTGTAAGTCCACATCACTCATCAGATCAGGCAGCTCTTCTTGTAAAAATGATAGGTAAGCTGGACCTGTAAACCTTGACGGAAGGATAAAGGGTCCGATTAAATAATCTCCTATCATTCCAGCCCAAATGTTTATCGAAAATTCGACTTGAACGGTTGCTGGCCGAACTGCTAAGTGATTTTCTTCTTACGGCATCCACAAGTATAGGTTGCAAAAATTTGTAACTCCAGTCCGGTTAAAGTTTGCCTCGTCGGTCCACAAAATACGATCACAGAAGTTGCGGACTAAACGTCTTTGCCGCAATAGCCACGAACAGAAAACACTTCTTCCGTTGTAACCTGGCTCGTGCAAATTCTGCACTCTTCGAAAATGGAAAGGGGTACAAACATTCTTTTTTCTAAATTTTCCACACTTGGAAGTGATTAATCTCCAATTGGAGAGCTATTCGTCGAGTACTAATTGTGGGGTCTTGGTACACCAAACCCAACACTTGTTAATCCACATCCACAGGTATAACGGGAGCATGTTCACGACGTGGGCGACGAAGTCCAATTTAACTAAATTCACGATGTACTGCTATGAAAATTGAAAACCCTGTAGTCAACGGCAGGTCTTGTCAGGAATCGCTGATGATATTCTCGAGCGACGGCGCAAGCATTGCCATCGCAAAACCCGTAAATAAAATAAATGACAGCTCAGACAATGAGTATCGTAGAAGGCATGTCGACAAAAAAACATTTATGAGTGGATTCAACGTGCATGTTAGACTGTTAGGTAACGTTACAAAGTGAACTGTTTGTTTTAAAAAAGCTAAAGCTACGAGTACATCTCTCTCGTTCTGCGGTCTCGTTCTGGTGAACGAGACCCAAAATGTCATTCAAAAGACAACTCACCCTCTCACTCGCTCGTTTCGGCTTCAATTCATCTATCTTTTTCTATTTTTACCTGCTATTGTTCGAATATGGGTAGGTGCAGCGCTTAGCGCAAATCAGCGCATATCAATAAACAGATTCTTTGATGATGATTATTCAAAAAACGAAAAGAGATAGAACCCATGTTATTTTGGAACTTGTAGAGTAAATCATGTAGTTTAATAAAACATGCTAAGAAAGTTACGTTTTTACAAAAAAAAAATTAAAGTGCCTTAATTTTTTTTCTATTTTTTGTCGATACTTTTTTATCTAGTATCCGCACATTTCATTTGATCAAGTGTAAAATTAACACATTGTATAGTAAATTGCTGGTTCTAAGTTTGTGAAGCCATAAAATTAAACATAAAAATGTGATGTCAAATATTTCAACAACCATAATGATAACATATTTGTCACAAAAGCGTGAACTCTCAATTACTAACAGTCGCTATGCAGCCACTATAATATCATACAAAGTTGTATTACTTGTACCATCAATGGTACTACTGACACAAAGGCTTATTTTTGCATCCCTCTGCTCGATTCCTACAGGTTTGTGCTGATGCAAAGTTTTTATCGAGTCTGGCTTTTAAATTGCCGGCCTTAACCGATTGGCTTTGTAGAATCAAACAACTTTTCCGCTGAAACTCCTTCACAAATCAGAAGTTTGCAAGTTCGGATCAGAATTTTGTCCAAAAAATATTGCAGCGATATTTAGAATTTTATCCTTTCTCGTTTAAAAAGTTAGTACCTAGTTTGTTTGACTTTCTAAAAAGGACCTAAGTGCTTGATTGTTCAAGACAAACTCATACTGAAAAAGGTATTTTGTATCGTTTTATAATTTTGTGGAGATTATTCCGACAACTAGGACACTGCTTGCCAACATTCAATACTTATTAAAAGAGATTTTAATCTTTGTATAATAAAATAAACAAAGAAATAAAAAATCATGCATTATCATATTATTATGAATCAAAAGAAAAAGTGAAGGAATGATTTTATGATGCAACAGAAACGATCACTAATAGCTACTCGTACACTGTTGGATTGTTTATTGTACAGGAACCATTATAAGTAGGTTTACCTGTAAATTATCTTACCTAAAAAATTCCAAAATGGGCTACTTACACATCTATGAACAAACTATCATCTTGTGGAAATCTAGTCTCTAGGTGGCCCAGGGGCCGATATCTCTATGGTACGAACAGACAGATGGACGGACAGACGATGGAAACATGAACATAATAAGCGTTACCAAACAAAGTCACGAGTCACGCTTGAAATACTACTAATACCTACATTACATAGTGAAAGAGTTTTAAGTCCGACCCTAGGGTAGAAATCCTTAATTTCCATAATATACATAAATTCAATATTTCAATATTCTGGTTGAACTGCATTTTTATGCTGAGTATAGAAATGCTGATGTACTAACATCCTAAGATGCACACCTATAGAGTCATGCCATTGGGGTATTTGGGCCAGGGACTACTGACCCTAATTTCGCCCAAATATGATATAATGTGGCTTATTTATAGTATCTCGTTGAGTTGAATATGGAAACACTAATTCCAGCATCCAGTGCCTCACATCTGATTACAAATAACAATAAAAGACTGATAACCTCTTTGTTTTCAACCCCAGTCATATGAGTATCATATGAAAGGTCTTTAAGAGTAAAGCGCTTCGACCGCTTTTTCTATTGAGGGTTGAATTATGAATTTCATAAAATCTCAATTCTGCCAAAATCCATGTTCAGAGATCAAGAAGTTTTCGAGATTTCGTGATTAATGTGTACTGCAAATTTTGTTGTTAGTTTTCGATAAGGGTGGAATCGAAAGCGGATAGATTTTATTGAGCTTATTGCAGGAACCGTGCGTTCGCTAGAGTCAAGGAACTTTAGGTTGAGCATACGGATCAAGCAGGTACTCGGGCGTTGTGCCGATTAAGCAACATTATTTTCCAAATAATTGACATTCATCAACTGAAAACTTTTTCAAAAAAGGCTTAAACGAAAGGTTTAAAATAAAACATTTTAGAAGTCTATTTATTGGGTGTTCAATCTCAAAATAAAAAAGTTCAGAAGTATAAGCTATACACCACGGTGTTTCATAATAACCAATAAATGATCATTTCTTTATCGAAAACTAATTATTAAAATGTGTTTACCCGTAATGTCATTCAACCCAAAATTTTTAACCGACTTCAAAAAAGGAGGAGGTTATCAATTCGGTTGTTTTTTTTTATGTTTGTTACCTCATAACTCCGTCATTTTTAAACCGATTTCCAAAATTCTTTTTATATTCGATAGAGTATACTGCAAGGGTGGTCCCATGGTCACCAAAGTCAGGATCTGATGATGGGATCCCATAGAAAATAGAGGAAAACACTATTCGGTGAGCTGGTATTAAATTAGGATTTCTTTAACTGAAAAAATTTCATTCACTAAAAAGTTAAAAATAAAAAAAAAATTACAAAAATAAAACCGACTTCAAAAACACTAAAAACTTAAAAATAATATAAGAATAGGTACAGACAACATCACACTTCTATATTGAAGTCGGTGACTACGAGATCATCGTTTGGCGCCGACTTCAATATAGATGTGTGATGTTGTCTGTACCTATTCTTATATTATTTTTAAGTTTTTAGTGTTTTTGAAGTCGGTTTTATTTTTTGTAAAAAAAATTTCATGTAAATCATAGACATGATGATGATACTATGATATATCTAAATTTTGGGTTGAATGACATTACGTGTAAACACATTTTAATAATTAGTTTTCAATAAGGAATTGATTATTTATTGGTTATTATGAAACACTGTGTATATAGACAAGTAATTGGTGACTTTTCCGTTGATTTTATAAAACTAATTTATGAACTTATATGTATAGATACATATAAAGATAAGAGTATTGTATTGTAATATAGGATTATTTGTAATTAAGAAATAGATAAGGAACGAGTAGTTATGTAATGCAAATGAGTTTTTTACATTCTTAACAGTTTGAGGACTTTCAGGTACAGATGTAAATACGCGGGCTGAAATCAATTCTGTTCAAATATATAGGTATCTCCGAAGAAGCGGCTGAATTCGTCGATAGGTCACGTTCCAATTAGAGTTTCACCCAAGATGCATCTGTTCAATTTAATTTATTTTTCTAATCTGGAGACCCAATGTTTAATATTGTTTCCGTTAAAGCTACTAAATTTCTTATAGTCCAGCAAAGAGATTAAAATAAAAATTTCGTATCAATATTGTTCAGTTCTTCAATATCTATTTTAGGATTTTTAGTTCATGATAAAAAGATGTTTATATTCAAATTTCGTCTTTCATTTTCCGTTATATTAAGAGGACCAAAAAATTAACAAAATATGTCCTTAACAAAAAAAATTGTCAGATCATAAATTAGGGCTAATATAGTTCCATTACACATTTTTAGGGTTCCGTACCTACAGAAAGCGATTACGAAATAAGATTTTAATGGAACCTCCCAGTTTTTTTAGTAGGTAGGCCTCAATTGGGGAAGAGTCTCACATAACCGCATTCGGGACCAACTCGCTCTGCAGTAGATGTAACATCATTTTAACTGGGTTAAAAAGGGTTCCGTACCTAAGAAGGAAAAAAACGGAACCGTCTATCCGTCTGTCTATCAAGACCCCTTTTTTTGGGGGCACATAGAGATATAAAACTGAAAATATCAAAATACTCGGGTCTAAGGTTTCTTTTAGCTGAAAAAAAAATTATACCTACTTGTAAGTCAACATGATCAAAAGACATGACCGTTTATGTCACATTGTCACATATTTTCTCAAATTTTGCGATTTCACAAGGTAATCAAAATTTATAGGTTAGGTACTTCCCGTTTACCTATAGTTCCCGTTAACATCAAGTACTTATATGTTTAGAATAGGCAACCTATGCTATATGTGACTCGTATATATTACACGTTTTATTTAAAGTTCATACTTTTTAATGATATAAACTTAATTTCAATCTGTATTGGCATATTATTCGTAATGGAGAATCTAAATTATGTTGATAATTTTTAGTGATTTGTAAGAGCCTAGCGGATTGCCGATCTCATGGCAAGCAGTAACCTCCGCCCATGTAATAGCACAAGACAATATCAGTAGTACCTTAGCCTCTACCTACCGTGAGTTTACTTTTGTTTACTACCACAGGAAGATATCTGATCCCATTACAAAAAAAAAGAGATAATAATACCACGTTTCCTAGAAGTGAAACTTAGTAGCAAAACTGTACACACAAAAAATCTCGTTGATTTTAACACATTGACGCAAAAGGTGTTCAAAACGACAACAAAAACACGCCTAAGCTTAGCCGTAAATACGATCTCAAATTAACAAGGCGGCTGCCATAGATTTCCATTACAGCCATTAGCAACGATGATTACGAAATGAACAATTACGCGCTGAGCAGCCACTAAAAGCTAATTTTGTTGCGCTGGGATAAAGTAGAAAATATTTATTTTATAGGTACGTACTTACGAGTATAGGAATAAGTCACTAGATTTCAGATATAACCATCATATACTAAAACTTTATATAATGGTATGAATAATATTAAAGGCGTTTATATGTTTTTATTTAAATTGTTACTTAATTACGCAAAAACTATCAAGAATTGAATGTAATAAAAAAATGCGATTGTTTCCGGTAATGGTTCAATAATCGAAATGTAAGCTAAGCTGCTGCCTTGTGTGTATTCTGAAAATATATAATAATAATAAAATTAAATGTAAAATCAGCTCATACAAAGCTGGTAAACTTTGAAACAAAGCCACTAGTTGCAATCAAAACAACAGATTCAGTGATAAGAGCAAGATAGTGTTTACAAATATTTAAGTTACAATTAAAACAACTAAAATGCATAATGTTATTATTGGAAAAGAAACTAAAATCAAAATAATAATAAATCAGTTAAAACATCGACTAAACTCAATACTCGAAACTCATTTTACCTCTCGAAGTATTATAAGGGCAATTAATACATATGCAAACATACTCTTTTGGGATTATCAACTGGCCAAACCCAGGAGTCCCAGAACGGTCATGGAAGGTGGGCTGCAAAAGCCCGCATTTTACCGCCAGAAAGCAAGGCCGAGAGTGCCCCTTACGTCAATAAATGGTATAAATATGACAAAAATAAATGTTGGTTAAAGAAAACAAAAGTTGTTCCTTAGACTATTACAACATTCAACTTTATTCTTTTATATACATATAGTTTACTTATGCATATTGTTATCAATATAAACAAAATCCCTTAATGCATATAGCAATAATAAATTATCAAATCAATGATAACCCTCAGCGGTAACCTATAAATCTATACAAACCAAGGGCAGGATGGTTCCGGTTAAAATGTAGGTAGCGTAGGTACGCCCATACACACTAATGGCTTACTGTATCATTGAATCCACTAATAATGCAAAATACACCATACGAAGCGTTTGTTTATTTATCACATATTTTAATTCAAAAAATTTAGCCAAATGGGTTCTCCATTTTATACATAATTGGTTTATATGCAATTTCCAATGAAAGTTTGTATCTATTACTAGCCCTAATTACTTATAATTCTGGACTTATTCTATTACATCGCAGCTACACGAGACTTTATTTTTGTGGAGGCATTCATAAGTATGACCTAAAAAAGTTCTTATAATTAATATTTTTTGCCTTTTTATTATATGGGCAAAACAAGTGCATACATTAAGTTTTTTGTAAATTTATAATTTTTTTTCGTTCGAATGCAAGTACTTTTTAACCGACTTCAAAATAGGAGGTTCTCAATTCGCGATAGAATATACTCCAAGTGTGGTCCCATAGTCACCAAAGTTAGGATTTATAGATCCTAGCTCCAAAGCTAGGAGTCATTTTTTTATTAAAATAATAATTCAATTTATATTGTCGTTTGTAATTACATTACCTAATTAACTTGATTAGACATTGAATGGCATTTTACTACCTTTAGGCCCCTATATTTCCTAACACGGGCATCCGAATGCATCAAATCGGTACAAAATATTGACTGCCACACAAGTTTTTTTATTCCGAACGGAACACAGTAGAATGGTAAAAATCCCGAATGAGAAAAAACGATCGCCTGCGCCAGGTTCACGGAATTCGGAAATCGAATACGGAAAACGTATTTGTGCGGCCAGTCTAAAAGAGCACTTGTTTATGTAATAATAGTGTGTTTAAACAAATCACAATATTCCCTATGTTAATTTGTGCCGGCAGTAAGTAGTTGGTTAGCGTTTAAAAACAAATTTTCTTAAACCTTTCGTTTATTTTAAAAAAAGTTATAGTTAAATTCGTTTTAGGCTTTACATGTTTAAACTTCATACAGCCTCTCAATCTTTGTGTATTAATTTTACTTATAACATATTCGGTCTAAAATCATCCGGTCTTCAAATTATCATGCATGTATAATTTGAATGAATTCGTATACGACTACATTATATGCATCCGTTAGAGCTTTAACGGGAAGGGAAATAAAATTTGCCCCTAGTGCAAACGAACAACCAGGCTGCCTTTCATCATCAAACACTGAAAGCTGTTCGCCGCCAGTGCGGCAATGCAAACATTCTCTTAATTACAATTTAGACTGGCAGATTCCAATCTAAAGTAACTCAATCAAAACCTCTTGATGATATGAAGCTTTCAGTTAGAATTAATTGATTTCATTTTCGAAACTTTACGTATTATCCAAATATCTAAATAAGTTGTAAGTTTTTTATGTTTAAAGTTAAAATATATGAAGGCATTTGTTATTTGGACAATTTTCTTTCAATAAAAAAACACATGATTTATTATTTTTTATACTTGTTCATCAAAGAATGTAGATTACTGGAAAATTTTACGAAACCTTATAAATTTTACCTCGTACAGAGTAGATAAATGATGTGTCTAATGACCATAAAACCTAAATACATACTTAATTCCTACTAAGCGCAACATATTTAGGTTTTATGGTCGTAATTGCGTAGAATTTACTTTCGTTAACATAAAAAAAAAAATATTTATGTATCTACCTATGTTAACTCAACTAGTCGCAACAAAAAGGATAAAAATATCAAGGAATATTATCCTAGAGCACACCGTTTTATGCCGTGCGGATCGCTGTATCATTGTTATGAATGTTACGGACTTAAAACAATTAACATTAACATCTACGATAAGGCTACATTAAACATAAGTTGGCACAATAATTACGGTGAAACGGTAGAAACGGTGCACTTCTTTTGACGATATGTGGAAATATTTCTTTTTGTACATTTTTTGGATTAATAACACGATGAATACGTCATATTCTCATGGTTTGTGAATTCGGTCCTATCATAAGTTCAGCTTTCACGTTAATTTATAAGGAACGTTGACATAGTTAATCCTACAAATGTATTATTTCAAATGCTTTTATTTGTTGATCCCTAATTTAAGTATAATCGATTTCCAGAGCAACGCAACATTTTTGGTGCTTTGAAGAAAGTAAGTAAATATGAATATTAAACATTATTGAATAAAGAAAATAATTATATATAATACCAGAAAATTAATTTAATGGACATTGATCCTACATCGATCATTAACAATTTTATGGCAAATTGCACCAACCTTGCCTTAGCCGTGCCATAGCTTAATGACAATTTTAAGTACGAGTAGCATGCTCTCACATTCTTTTCATTTAAGACAAGAAGATTATTTAGCTTGTCCTAAGCAAGACAGGTTCCGCAGAAAAAATGTATGGAGATGACATTAGCTGCGGAAAAAATAGCGTGAGGTTGCTAACGTCATATCTATACATTTTTTCCGCGGAACAACTACTGTGGAAAAGTTTGTCTAAGGGGGAAGATCAGTTCAATTGGCCGTTAGTCATTTTCATTTTCGGTGTACGTATCGGTTACGGAATATTGCCTATTATGGGGACTTTGTCTTACTTCATATACACATTTTATTTCCAGGTTTGCGATAAAACAATAAGGCCTGACGTTGAACTGTTTTACGAAACCAAGTGTCCGGACTGTATACATTTTTACTTATCGTATTTCGTTGACATGATCAAACTTCTTTTTCCTTATCTTAACATTTTCAGTTACCCATATGGACGTGCAAAGGTATTGACATTTTAATAATATTATATTTTAAGCACATGAAATCAGATAACCCAGAAATCTTTGTTCAACATAGACCTTTACAGGCACTTGTAGATGTTAGCATCTACAAGTGCCTGTAAAGGTCTAAGTATAATATATTTCGAACACTTGTGCATTCTTATCCCTCCCGTGAATCTTTATATTATTCATAGTAAATTGCGACAGTAGTTGTTGCCTTCCCGATGTCGGATGAGCACAAACTGACCACGGTACCTCCGCACCTACCTAGCCGTGGAGTGTAATGTCTAAAATAGTGCCAGAATCCTATGGTTGACCTAGCTAATAGTGAAATCTAGGAAATAACGGCAAAACACCAGAGTTGACTACTTCACTGACTTTCGACTAACTGACTTACCTACAGTACAGCATATTTAAATATGTTAATTGTTGTTTCCCCCTAACATAATATAAAAATTCTAATTAATCTTTAACAACAAATATTATCTTCAAAATGATGTCCAAGGTTTTTCACAATAAATAAATCATTGAATGTGCAATTGTACATACATTCGAAACATATAAAAAATTCAAGTAAAAGAAATAATTTAAAAAATTTACTCTTTCCCTGTTCAGGAATTGAGAGAAACTACACCAGAAGAACAGCAGGGTCTAATTTAGTGTCTCCTCATTTAAATTCGACTTGTGTTAACATACAAAATTCATGAAAATATGAAATTAGATTAATTTTAAGAATTTATTCTCCTAAAGTTGTTTGTTTCTATTTTCTGTCAAAATCAACAATGATTTATGAAGACAAATATTTTATAACTCTGTCCACTTATTCCATAATTTAAAAGGTACCAAACCTACGAATATGGTGCCATAAAACCTTAAAATACTGGCTAAAATTTACATGTCAGTACACCTTGTTGATATTGTTTGAAATTAAATCAATTGGTAGGTAGTTAATTATATTTCATCCTTATTTTAGACGGTGTTTTGTCAAAACGGGACCTTGGAATTCGAGTGCCAGCACGGGGCTGAGGAATGTTATGGTAACAAGCTGCATGGGTGTGCATTGAACCTTATCAGAAGATATGACTTGGCTCTGCTCTTCAACGACTGCTTGATGGACCCCCGTAGGCCTAACGGGGGCTCAAATGACTTGTCAGTTGATCAGGTAATACTGATTTATGAATTTTGGAAGTGTTCAAGTTGTAAAAAAAACCTGAAACATAAGTTGTCAAGCAGCGGTGCATGCAGAATTCTGGTTTGAAGAGTAAGACATACAGTGAAATTATTGGGTACAGGGCTAGAGAGAACGACGCTCTTTGTCGGACGTTTAAGAACGACACCGTAAACTATGGCTGTCAAATGTCGGGTCGGGAGGCTTTTGGGACCAGGACCGCGGTCCCAAAAGCCCCCTTGGAATTAATTATTAAAATTGAGGCGTCACGAATATGGAGACAGTTTCTATCGTTATTTTTCATGTCGGGGAAGATAAAAGCCTCCCAACCCTAAATGTCATTTTGATGTCAAAATAACCTAAAATTGATCAATTTTGCTTCAGTTTTTTAACTTATTTTGATCTATTCGCACTTCACTCCTAGAAATTATTAACCATCCATATCCATCTTATAAATAAACTATGACATCGTCATCCATAAAAATGTGTTCATTTTTTGTTACTATTTCCATTGTCTCCATATTTAATAAATTACAAAACACAGATGGGTGATTACATATTTACGATAATACAAAATTAACTTGCTTGCAAATTAATACAAAAACGAGGCACAAGCATGGCAAAAGCCGAATTGACGGACATGTCATCTATGAAATAAACGTCAGGGCGATATTCACCCACCTATTTCACGGGGTGACCTGACATCTAATGTTACAAGTTGGCAACGTACATTGGGATGCTTAAAGTAGTTGTAGATTTGCAAATCCTACAGGAACCCATATACCATAGAATTTAGACGATCTTTGATCCGATGGAAAGAAATAAAGAATTAATATGGAAAAATGTTTACTTTCGGAAATAGTTATTTGTTATACATGACATGAGTGCAAAGTTTTTTTTAGCCGCGTACTCAACTTTGATGATCGAGCAGGCGAAGGATTCTAAAATTAAAATTTAGAATCCTGAGCGTTAGCGAGGGAATCAAAAGAGCACAAGGTGAAAAATCTTTGCACTCGAGTGCAACACGTAACTTTTCATCCCCCCTCAGCGAGGAAATGACTAAATGCAAAATAAAACATTTACAATCACAAGATACTTTTATTTCAGTTTAGGTACATATTTACTACAACATTATGATAGGTAAGTATTACAGAAAAAAATATATATATTATATAACAAATAATACGTTTTTTTTACTTATTTTCAAAGCAAATCAAAAACAAAATTACACCAAGGAGGTACAGAGTCTGAGTTTTTAACAAATTTAAAAAAAGTTGTATGATAAATTCGGCACCATGGAGATGGAAGTAAATAGGTTTAATGATGTTTTGAAATCACATATAGTTAGCGGCACGTAAGTTGGCAAGAACGGGGGATATTATGACTAATATTGGCTCGAATGGAAGACACTATTAATAATAATAATACTGAAATATTATTGGTCAGAATGAAAATTAAATGATAAGCTGTAACAATTTTTGTTACACACACGCGAGGGTACACGCGCAAAATCAAAAAATCGTCGTCAAAATCTTGCTAAGTTAGGTGCCGGAAAATATACCTAGTTGCACGCGATGTTCTCAATTCAAATTTACTTTAACCTCAAGCGGATAAAAACGGCTTTGGCGGTCAGATATCGAATAGCAAAAATACCCTTTCCGAGATGGGGGGATGAAAATATATTATGAAGTAGGTAACTGACAAGACAATTTATCATAGACTTTGTCTAACTATTACACTGACAAAACAGTTTCTATACCAACAAAAAACTACGATAAAGCAACTGACAAACAGTTTCGTATAAATGTATAAAAGCATCGTTATAGAGAAAACAAGGGCCATACGTGAGCTGGGGAGTAAGGTTAAAAAGGTGCAAACAAACTGGGCATATGTGATGGCCAGGCCACGTATGTGATGTTACGTCCATCAGAAGACATCGGTCTTAATAGAAAATGTATGAAAAAATATTATTTAGAACTACACCTAGCTTATGTGACGTCGTTAACATAACGTGGCGTGGCATCACATAAGCCCAGTTTGTTTGCACCTTTAATGTCATATTACAAACAGATATTACATCAAAAGCAGCAAAAGCGCATACAGTCGTGATACAGTAGCTGCCAGTCTAGCTGCAGCTATACGTTTGTAGCGCGATTTCAGTCTCATTTTCAATATCAGGTTCCAGAATTTTTCAATATCAGAGCATTACAGAATTGTAGATCCAATTTACCGTGACCTGATCTGAACCGTTTTTGTTGCAGTGTGCCGCCATGATGCAAATCAACGCAGATCCAATAAAGGCCTGCGCGAAGTCAAATAGAGGATCGGAGCTACTGAAATTGTACGGGGAGGAAACTCGCGCACAACAGTTAAATTACGTCCCCCACGTGCTTATAAATGGGAACAAGTGGAACGGGACCCATGAACATTTTATAACCGATGTGTGTTCCGCCTTCATAACCCGACCTGCGCCGTGCAAATTAATACGTTAATTAAAAATTAAATGCCAATCTCAATAAGGTTTTCACCGTCGTTATTCATCATGTATGTATAATCTACTCAGTTTTTCAATGAAGACAAATTTTATTAACAGGCGCGATTCAGTATCAATATTACTATAACCTGCCACGTAAATAAAAAATTGACTTCAATAAAAAAAATAACATTAAAACACAAACAATCCTCCTATTATTAATGTAACAAAAAGATCTTAAGTAGATTTTCCTCAGTACCGTTAATATCACCTACCTACTTCAATATAGAAAATCTGATGATTTGTTTTAATATTATGTTTCCTTTTTTAGAAGTTGGTTTTTATTTTTTAAATGCTTGTTTGATTTCGAACATAAATCCGTCCTACCAGTAGGACCACTGTACGAGTATACCACCAGTCAAAAGGTGCAATTCACTGAACGAAGGCTGACCTCCTGAAACCGGCCCAGCAATATTAACAAGCTGGGTCTTCACTTAGCTAGAGGTCACCAGGTAAGAACTCGTCTGTAATCACCGGACGAGAGACCAGGGGCCTTATCATGATCGCTTATAGCAAAGTTAAATAAAGAAAGTATATGTGACTTTTTTTCCTTGTATTTGATTTATTTCGTACATTTTTTCAAATTATTTAGCATTTTGAAATAAAATGCAGTCACAAATATAAAATATTTTGAAAAAAGTTTTAAATACAAGCTTTTAGTATTCGTCAATACGAATCAAACGAACCCAAACTCGATAGGGCTGTGTCGTTTTATTGCGGAGTTCCTATGGCCACCTTTATTTCAGATTTAGATTAGCTCCATGTCGTCATAATATTGCATTGTCACACGATATATTTACATACCTGCCCAATCGGAAAATTTAGCTCAATCGGAAACTGGGAAGTGGGTCAAATTTAACTTGCAAGATTTCAATACAGACACCGGGACAGGTGAAAGTAAATAAAAGCTAGTAAAAACAATATTGAAACAGAGACCGCTCTTGCTGGGTATTGCGCCATCTCGGACAGTGTGGTTTTAATATTGTTTCAAGCGATCGTGATTAGGGGTCAGGTCAGTCGGTTCGACTGGGCTAACCCAGCTGTTTACGATAGTTGAAACCTACGAAGGATAGATGTCTCACCAGCGCCTGCGGCGGAGTAGGGCGGCTAGAAGATACTTTTTCCTGCGCTCGCTCCGCAGCCCTAAGTAAATTATAAATGCCCAACAAACTGTACCTATGTGTCTGTTTTGTTACGTTTTCATGCCCCTAAAATTTCATTCTAGAGGGATATAATAGAGGTAGAACTAACTAAATTTTGAAACCTTATTTAAGGTGTTTCGCGGGCACAGCTATTTAAAATATAATCACATGTTGTAGAAATATCTTTATATTATTAAACGTAATCACTACGTAAAAGGTTACACGGTATGTACGAGTATGCCACCTGTGCAAATTAAGAACATGACAACGAGACTTTACGCTTCCAACTGCAAAACGGCTATTTCTAAGCAATTGCGCAAATGGAATGAGTTTCTTTTATTATGTACTTTAAATAACTCTAATTCTAGCTTATCATAAACTAAGCCATACAATACGCCCTCTGCTAGACAACGTCTTTCTCAGAAAGGGGGTCTTTGGACAGTCCCCCCGCCGCTCCATCCCAGTGCGGCTATGAGAGGAAGACCGAACACCGGGGGCTTAGACAAGTGGCAATCGTTTCACAGCGAAACGATAACTAAATTCGTCATCGTCTCTGAGATGAGGAAAACAAATTCCTAGCCAAACGTAAGGATTAGCGATCGCTGTGTCAAATTGTTTCTTCTGAGAAAACAACATAATTGGTTATCTAAGTACTCAAAACTCAGAAATGGAAAAGAAATGGTTAAATAAATGATAAACATAATTATTTTTATTTCATTTTACTGAAAAGTGAGTTGATTTGAGTAGTGTATGAAAGTTAGGAAAAAACAATTCGCCGCCATGGACCTACGCCTACCTTCGCTACTTCATCGATTCGTTGCGAATCAATTTATCTACAGACTTGATATCGATGACTTTGACAGATTCGCCACTTTATTTTGCGATGATATTAATCCCATATACGTTATATACGACAATTCAAAATCGAACTTCGTTTTCCCCCTAGGCCCCCTGAGCCTTGTCTGTTGATCGTCAGTGGTACCGTGAGCAGGTGCGGTTGGCATGGGCCCAGTAAGGTATTATTCGGAGCCCCTAACACCCCAGTTGATGGAGAGTCACCACAGTGGGTATTTTTGCATAAAATACAAATATTTTATTTTCTTAATAGATCACGTTACAAACACTGTCTGTAACATTAATTAAAATATTAATAACGGCTAATATAACACTATTTTCATTTAATTCCAAACTGAAAAAAAGGTAACTCTCGGCTCACTTAAATTAAACAACTCTAGTCCATCTCTTAAAACTGTCTCTGCTTTAGTGTAAGTAATCTATTACTGAATAGATTTTACCAACTGTTCAAGCAAGTGTTTATTAATGTATATGTTTACATTTTCCTTGATCTGTTCTTGTAATTAAATGAGTCAAAAAAATTGTCCACCTCTTTATAATTTTTATTTACATGCCATCTACGTGTGCCATTTACGTATTCTTGGTATGCCGTATCACAGGGGCACTAGTAACCAGAGAGACGCGTGGATATCAACACACTTTATGTCAATTTAATGTTGTACATCACGAATCGCGTAAAAATAAAATTGCGAATATGTTCCGGTTTTTAGTTTTGTGTAGCATAGCTGTAATTGTTACTAACTGCCAGGTAATCATGAGTTTCAATAATAAGTCTCTTCAAATTGGGTTTATTTTTTAGTTTATTTTATTTGTAATTCAGTAATAATAAGTAATAAGAATTTAAACATATCTTTTTTATTTTTTCAGACGGATTCACAAGAAAGCCATGTTACAATACAAATTTACTACGAAAGCCTGTGTGGAGGCTGTAGGGAGTTTTTCACAACCTCATTACGAGATACTAATAGGCAGTTGCATGAATATTTTGATATTCAAACATATCCATACGGATTCGCAGAGGTATGTACTCGTAGTTCAATATGTTAAGAAAAATATTATATTTGTTTCACTCTGTCGCATATTGATGTAAGGTGATTCTGTTAAATCGACAATTATTCTGTAACAATTCGTAATTCGACATCATTCTTTTTTAATGATTGCTTCAATTTAGATTAGTATGGGTTTGAAATTTGCCTATTTAAGATTTGACCTCTGTGTCTTCTAAAACGACAACTAGTAGTGGAAATACAAACCCAGACATACAAAAAAAAATCCCCTCATTAAAAAATCATCTTACGCAATATCTGTAAATGAAAGTTTTTATTAACTTTTTATCTGTGAGAAAATTAAGCTATGTAATGTTTATTTTCAAAGACAAAAATAATCAGCGACGGTACTGTGGAATTCAAGTGCCACCATGGACCAAAAGAATGCTATGGCAATATGTTGCACGCGTGCGCAATTGATATTCTTGGCAACTTCACCAAGGCACTCGAATTCAACGCTTGCATCATGGAAGAGGGAAACCTTAAAAAGGGTTCCAATGACCCAAGTGCAGAAAAGGTAAGCTCATGCCTACGAAAATGAATTTGTTTAGATATAAGTTTATGTCGCCATTCAAGGGCCTTTACACCATTTAGATATTTATTTTACTTAAGTCAAAACTCAATTGGTATAAAAGCAGCAATGTATCTTTTTTGCGTAATATGTAGGTACGCCCTGTGAATTTTCTCTTCTTTAGACCATTTTCCTCATTTGCTGTAGTAGCGATAATAGCACCTTCTAGTACTATACTCGTAGTGATTTTCTACAGACTTAGTGCTATTTTTTACAAGCTTTTATTTAACTTGCAATGTAAGTAAGTATGTAAGTATGTATGTTCGGGTGGAATCTTGCAACTCAATTTTGAAGCAGATATCTTTAACCGATTGAACTAAAATTTTGTATACACGTTCAGTTTGGATGACAATGCATGGTTGACTGTGTGACGTCATTCTAAATCCAAGATGGCGGTATACACAAGATGGCGGACCAATTATTTTTAATGCACCCCTACAATATGGGTATCAAATAAAAGGTCTTGCTAAGAGTAACTCTAAAAATAATGTGACGTCACTATTAATCCAATATGGCGGACTTCTAAAGCTTGAAAATCAATTTTGAAGTAGATATCTTTAACCGATTGAGCTGAAATTTTGTATACACACACAGTTTGGATGACAATGCATGGTTATTACATTTAAAGTGTAGAATGCTCAATATTTGATTCTTTCAAAACACCGTTTTTATTCTCAGTGTGGCAACTTACTGAACATTAACTCTCAAGCCATTAAAGAATGTGCCAAGTGCAAGAAAGGCTCAGATTTGGTGAAAGGTTACGGTGAAGTAAGTCACAAGATCACATACGAGTACGTCCCATACGTCATTATAAATGGAGAGGTGTGGAACCAAGAATCAAATCCAGATTTCATGCATACCGTCTGTGAGGCATACGTCGTGCCACCACCGCCTTGTGTGAAATATTTAGCTGAAAATAATTGGAGATAAATTAAATTGTTATTAAATATTTTTATTATTATTTGTAATGCTCATATAACTAAAAGTGTTGTTTCACCACCATGTACTAGTATTATGTTATCTGTGACATGGTCTTACCACACACATGATTTTTATTTTAAGTGTGATCGGTTTTTCCACCTTCTTAGTCTAGTAGAGGAGACCACCTCGATGTTATCTGAAGATCCGAAATTCAATTAACCAATAGGGCGATTAATAACAACGATCATAGCAGTTTGTGGCCATAGTAACATTGTTAGACACATTGTTATGTTCCGACGGTTAAACGTAAGATTGACAGCTTCGCAGTTGTTGAGGATTTCAGGTGAATTGACCTTCCCCATCCCGAATGTATCTTTATCGGGGGCGGAGAGTTTTCGGAGAGTGGTTTAGCCGGGTATATGGACACCAGCGGAAAAGTCGCTGGTGAATCCGAGTCCTATGGCTTACCCAAGTGGGCGGTCTAGTCAACTTAGCCCCTCGGCATTTTGACAAATTCCCGCGCCTCAAAAAAAATATTGTTGCCTCAAGACTTGTGCGTATTAGGTTCTGTCACATTTCAATGTGATCATAAGAGCACCCGCTAGCATCAGACCAGCAACATGTTCAAATAAGACTAAACCAGGGAACAGAAAAAAGTTACCTATTCATCAAAAACTATCTAACTATATTTCTTCATCATTACCTTCCCTTATTCTCAAAGATTTCAATGATATACCTAATATGAAATTGCCGATTAGGGTACAAAACGTTAAAGTAATATTTTAAAGTATATTTCTTTTAATTTCTGTTAATCTAAGTATGCACACATAATGTATCTCAATTGATGTATAATTTTTAACCGACTTCAAAAAAGGAGGAGGTTATCAATTCGGTTGTATTTTTTTTATGTTTGTTACCTCATAACTCCGTCATTTTTAAACCGATTTCCAAAATTATTTTTGTATTCGATAGAGTATACTGCAAGGGTGGTCCCATGGTCACCAAAGTCAGGATCTGATGATGGGATCCCATAGAAAATAGAGGAAAACACTAATTTAGGGTTAATAAGGGTTTCTTTCACTGAAAAGATTTCATTCACTAAAAAGATAAAAATAATTTTTTTTTACAAAAAATAAAACAGACTTCAAAAACACTGAAAACTTAAAAAAAATAGAACCGACTTCAAAAAAACTGAAAACTTAAAAATAATCTTCTTCTATATTGAAGTCGGCGCCAAACGATGATGATCTAGAAAGTGTTAAAATTTGTCACCGACTTCAATATAGAAGAAGATTATTTTTAAGTTTTCAGTTTTTTTGAAGTTGTTCTATTTTTTGTAAAAAAAATTATTTTTAACTTTTTAGTGAATTAAATCTTTTTAGTGAAAGAAACTGTTTTCCTGGGTTTTCTATGGGATCCCATCATCCGATCCTGACTTTGGTGACCATGGGACCACCCTTGCAGTATACTCTATCAAATATAAAAAGAATTTTGGAAATCGGTTTAAAAATGACGGAGTTACGAGGTAACAAACATAAAAAAAAATTCAACCGAATTGATAACCTCCTCCTTTTTTGAAGTCGGTTAATAATATAAGAATTAGTACAGACAACATCACACTTCTATATTGAAGTCGGTGACAAATTTTAACACTTTCTAGGAGATCATCGTTTGGCGCAGAAGTGTGATGTTGTATTCTTATATTATTTTTAAGTTTTCAGTGTTTTTGAAGTCGGTTTTATTTTTTGTAAAAAAAATATTTTCAATGCCCTTTTTGAAGAAGTCAGGTATCCGGAAGGTCAAAAACTCTTCAAGGGCATTTTCTATTCTCTCGGGTAAGTATTGAACTTTCTTCCTGCCAAGAAGTTGAAAAATTGGAAAAGTACAAGTTTGTAGCAATGTCTGATGAGTACATCAGCGGATGACGGAAAACTTTCAACACTAGTTCTTGTAGCTTACAGAATGTCGATTGCGCCGTATACCTAAGGGCAAGCGTTGTCATTCAGGACCAGCAAAGACGAGCGATGAACCTATATTCTGTCGGGAGATTCTTTTTTATATTTCAGCTTATGCGAGAGTAAACAATTTAAACTCATTTTCCCCCACTCATGTGAGTGACAATTGATTTTCCGCCTTAAATAATTTTGAGTTAGTTTCATTAAAAATTTGCAGGACTTGTGCAAATCAGTTTAAAAGATTGGTTGTTAATCGTAATAAGAGTGACAAACAAATGCCGGATAACCAGACATGACTGTGTGCTAGATTATTTCACTTCGAGTAGAAATTACAGATAACATTATTGTCAATACACAATTTGTATATTAAGGGGCGTGTCATTAATTCCATTAGTTCTGTTGGTTCAGTGTCGAGGAACGGTCGAAGCAGTTTCGTTTATTTAACATTTTTCAATTAAAATGTTGCTTTACTGGTTTGTTATATTTTCAAGTACCATTTTGAAAGATATCCAGTGTCAGAATGTCGGTAAGTGAAATTTTCATTAAATACTTCTTCTGTGCCTTTCAAAACAAATAATTTATGATTAATACTTGTATATTAACGATATATACCAACCATATTTTTGTTTTGTTTCTAAAAAAGTTATAGTTAAAGAAATCAAAACACTACTTCAGGTAGATATTGGTTTTAGATTTTTTGAGTCTGTTTTATGTTTTTAAATTACTGGAATTTAATATTGCTTTTTTGCAGATCTTTTGTCCAACATACTGGAAAGTGCACAAAGCGCAATCAAAGTTAAAGAAGCCGACTTAAACTTAATGGAAGGAATAGTGAGTTTTATTTTTGCCGCAATATATCTATAACCATTCACGTATACACACCTCTATGTCAACACTTATTTTTTATACTAAACTTGTGTTCGTTTATTTACTTCATCGCGGAGCAATGATACGGTGCATTTATTGACATATTTTTTGCTGCGGTATCGTTAGAAGGAATTAAATTATAATTAAAACGAACATTAAATTTCCAGGTTGAAAACCGGCAGGGTGACATCGTGAAAATACAAATTTACTACGAGTGCTTGTGTCCGGACTGCAGACTCTTCGATAGTACATCATTTCTAGATGTGTATGAGAAGTTACACAACTATCTCGAAGTCCACACATATCCATATGGAAATGCAAGGGTGAATAAACGGTTTTATTTCGGTAAATAGCAAAAATGCAGAATCGATCTTCAATTAGAAAATTATATTATTTCCTGATTAAATTGATATATCATTGACAAATATAAATTAACTAAGTATGTAAAAAATATTAAAGAGCATATATTAAATAAAAATCCCTTTTAAAAATACTAAATAAATAAAAATAATATGAAAACACAAACTATACGACAGCTAGTTGTGCAACAGTTGGTCCAAGGATCCAATGGATCATAAGATGTTGGACAGACACCGCGACTTGGTGATTAATTTTTAATGAGGACAGCCTTAAATATACAAATCAGAAGTCTGAACTGAAGAGTGTTTTGACATTATATGTTTTTATATTTACTGCTTTGATTTTGAAGGTTTTTATAAAAAAAATTCAATGTCCTTTATGATTAAAAAGTGGTTTAATTTATAATATAAATTAAACCAGGGGCTTTATTTTGGAATCGTTCGTCAGGCGTCGAGTGCTCGTCGAACGTCGTTTGCGTTCGATTTCTGCTGATTTTCGTTTTGTTTTCCGTGAAAATTAAAATAATATTGATTTTCGACATAATACTCTATTAGTTTTCATCGCATACGAAACGAAAATCAAAAGAAATCGCGGTCCGAGCTGACAAATGATTCAAAAACAGGGCCCCGGGTGGGTTATTCTAAGAAAAAATCTATCATGATCGCCTACAATTTGACAACCATTGCGCCGTGAACACAAGAGCCTGCGCCGATATCCTTTTTATAAAGGAGCGATGGATGGACGGCGACTGTCAAATTGTAAGCGATCGCTATAGATTTTTTCTTAGACAATAACCCCCCTGATCTTACTTCTTCGCTAACTCCCAAAAATAATTCATATCACCATATTCTGACTTGGTGATATTGGGAACATTTCAAAAGTACACTCTTTCGGTATACCTCAACACATATTTATGTTTATATAATAAAGAAGAGAATAAGTTGAATTTAGATATTTGAATTACCATTATTTTACACAATGCTGTACCGTAGCATAGCATCTATTAACTTTCATTTGTGTCTATTGATTTTAGCTCAGTAAAAAGATTCATTGTCAATATCACAGGCACATCTACATAATGCATACATGAAACATTTCGTGAATCGCTTGAGTTTACTCATGCGATGCCCTCTAAATTGTAAAACTGATATAGCATAGCATAAATTCTTTGGCTTATAATATAGGTAGTTTAATATAAATATTTTTTATTTTTCTGAATACTTACATGAAACGTTAACTATACCAAAAGAACCATTAAGTGCAGTGTGTTCGCCATAAATGTTTATGTTCGTAAATATTTCATTCACGCTTCGTCATTCTTTACTCTAGCTGTTACCGTAAAACATTGTGTATGGCAGTAGGTTATTAGGCGGCTGATTAATTAACATATCCATAAAACAAAGCCCTGCATTCCATCTGTTTGTATTAATGTGTGTATATACCTAGAAAGTGTAACATTTGGTTTAATTAAATATTGACTAAGCACATGAGTATCAGAAAAATTCTTGGCCTATAAAAAATTTGTCTCACTTTCAGATGAATGTACACGATGATGGGACAGTAGACTTCCAGTGCCAACACGGGCCACTAGAGTGCTATGGAAATAAGCTCCATGCCTGCGCCATTAGTATCCTGAACAACAACATGAAATCTATCCCTTTCAATTCATGCATGATGGACTATAAGAATGAGGGGAAAGGTTCAGATGATCCGACTGCTGATAAGGTAAGTAGCCTATACACAGAGCTATTTTCAGGGTCAGAATGAAAAAAATTATTAATTGCAGTTGAAAAATAATGAAAAATATTAAAGTAGCTTCACTACAAAATATCTAGAGCATTGCTGTAGTTATGGGCATCCTACTTTCGCTTGCGCACCCTACCCCAGCAATTCTTACATAGTGTAAATGACTTATTACAAATTTTACGCTAGATTGAATTAAAAAAATGCATGTTTTGTGACATACGTTCTGTTAACGAAACGGACTGCATGGAAGAAAAATGCAGACTCCAAAACAATCCTGTAGATATTGAACTCCTGAAGACTTCTTTGATACGATCCCGCCTAATGTTAATTTGCACATAATTGTAAGTCCATACTCCAAAGGAGCTTTGACCAAAGTTAGCGACCCAGAGTCTCACGCTCCAAACATGTACTGATAGCGACAACTTTCATGAGCTCAGGTGGCCTCATTGGGGCACATAGCCATATCATGACGTTTTGGCTTTACATAGTCTTATGTAAGCTCCCCAGCTACATAGATCGATTAATACCCTACTTCACCGACTGACTAACTTTGATATTAAACATTCTTTCAGCAACAAAATAGCTCTGAAAAAGTACGAATCGTGACATAATAAAAGCTAATCTCGTGAACTTAACTTTTAGTGCGGCAGATTGCTCAAGATCGACGCAGAACCTATAAAAGAGTGCGCAAAAGGTAAAAAAGGCGAGGAACTTTTAAGGTACTTTGGCGATGAAAGTCACAAGGTCAATTACGATTATGTGCCTTTCATTCTTATCAACGGCGTGGAATGGGATCAAGAAAAGAAACCTGATTTTATGAAAACAGTCTGCGCAGCGTTCAAAGTACTGCCACCTCCGTGTACTAAAAATATAAATCTTGCTGTAATACAGACATAAGTATCGCTAATTTGGATTTGAAATGTAATATCTGGTAGTATAAGTAGTATATTATACAGTATTGCAGTCTTGTATTGCATGCCCAGAATAGGTTCAAAGAGTGTTTTACACGTTTTGATGTTACTTAAGTATATCGAAAAGTTTTCTTTGAGCTTTATAACTTTTTGCATTTTTCTTTGCCCTGAATAATTCCGAGTACGATCCTACATAATAATGTTATTTTGATTCTCTATTTATTTGCATAAAATTATATGTCATAATTTTCCATTGCGTACTTTTACTTATCCTAATGATAATTACCTCCGCATAAGTAACTATTTAGTTATAATATTTTTGAGTATAACTACTTTTTTTTCCACAACATGGAAACTCTTCGGCTTCATGGTGCAAGCGAGCTTCATCTGGACTTCTCAACATATGAGGAACTGGCTATCCAAAATACTATTCACATAATACAATGTTAAAAAAGCATAATATTACAAACAACATTTCGAAAGCATATTGACATAAAATCATATTTTTATACGTGTCATATGCTTAGAGCAGAATATGTTCTTGTAAAATGATTTTTCGAAATCCCCCATACAAAAGGTTGGGTCTTAAATTTTTAGGTGTGTCCAACGTGTATTGTGTGTATGTTACGCGATTACTCCGCCAATTGTGAACTGATTTTCAAAATTCTTTTTGTATTCGTTCGATAGAGTATAGTCCTGGGGTGGTCCCAAGGTCACCAAAGTCAGTATCTAATGATAAGATCCCATGATAATCGAGGGAATCCTATCCTATCCTGACAAATTTTAAGACTTTAGAAGATCATCGTTTAGCACCGACTTTAACATAGAAGTGCGATGTTGTCTGTACCTCATCATCACAGCTCATACACGTCCCCACCGAGGGGCTCGAGCCTACCCTATGTTAGGGTGATTAGGCCTTAGTCAACCACGCTGGCCCAGTGCGGATTGGTCGACTTCACATACATCATTGAATTTCTTCGCAGATGTATGCAGGTTGCCTCACGATGTTTTCCTTCACCGTAGGAGCGTCAGACAAATGTACATATGAAATTCGAAACGAAAAACACATTGGTACATGGCGGGTCTCGAACCCCGACCCCCCGATTGGAAGGCAAGTGCCGAAACCACAGCGCCACCGACGCGGACGCTCCGTCTGTACCTATTCTTATGGAAGCAGACGAATCATGTAAACCTTTATTCGCACAAATAAACTTACTACCACTACCGTGCCTTTATATATTGGAAGTGGCAAAATTTGTAAGACAAAATCCCAATTATTTTAAAACAGCAAAGGATGTATACTATAGAAACACGGGAAACAGCAAGAGACTGGTTCTTGATACAGTCCCAAAAAGTGCGCGTTTTAAAAAACTGTTTTTATATGAGTATGATCATATATAATAAAATTCCACAACAAATAAAAGACATGTCATTCAATCAGTTTAAAAAAACACTACGAAGTTGGCTAGTTAAACGGACATTTTACACAATAAAAGAATTTCTTGATTATAGGGGTTGACTAATGTTATATCTACCTTATCTTATTACTTTAAAATGACATTGTTTTTACTAGAAAATAAATAAATAACATTATTTAATTGTATATAAACTATGAATCTTAAGAACAATTATTGTAAATCAAATTCACTTTAACTTTATGACTAACATATTTGTGTGCTATTGAAAATGGCGAATGGGATTGAGCGAATTGACTGTAAACATCTATTTCTGTTGTACCCTATTCAAATGCAAATAAAGTATTCTATTCTATTCTATTCTTTTTAACTTTTCAGTGTTTTAGAAGTCGGTTTTTATTTTTTGTAAAATATTTTTTTCGACACAACACTTGATTGTCCAGGTTATGTAACCATCCAGTAAACGACTCGTGTTTCGATTTAAAAACATACGCATCGAGATGAGAACCTCCTCCTTTTTCAAGTCAGTTAAAAAATACAAGTGCATTCTGCCTCGCACACTGAGAGTTCCGTAAAACAATGAGGTCATTATAATTTTGGGATTTTACTATAAATCAAAGATTATCAGCTCGCCGATTCTACTAATAAGTTACAGCCGAACCAAAACTGAACCGTAGCGATCGACCAATCGGAACGCATAGATTGAGCAATGTTCGATGGCGTGATAGTGTAGCGTTCTAATTGGTCGAAAGCAACGGTTCGGCTTCGTTTCGGCTGTGGTTTATTAGTAGAATTAGCCCTCTGTTCTTTCTTATTATTTTTGTTTAAGGTAAGACATTGATTTTTTCCAAATCACATGAATCTGGGTCAAAATAAGTACCATATATACTTAGATTTTTATTTCTGTGATTCGTTTTATAAACTGACAAAGAAGTAAACTTAAAATGATTTACATTTCAGTTTAAAGTACGGGTCCCCAAGAAAGAACAGCATATCATAAATAGGAAGATACCCAATTCCGACATCAAGCTATTTATTAATATTGATAACTGTATCTAAGTTCCACAGTTTTATCAATTAGCTTGCGAATGAAATAATCGCAACAGAAAAGAGGGTTTACTTAATTAAAACAGATAATTGGTATTCAGTTTAAATTTGGCACTATAGCAAGATGAATCACATGCACACAGTGCTACTGTTCATAGCAATTTTTGTGTGGGTAAAACCAGCTTTAACCACTCCTAAAAATGGTGAGCACTTTTACTATTTAACATATTGATCACGACTTGAGGATCTGCCATTTACCGAATAAAGGGAAATGATTAATCAAAGTTGGCTGTAAAGTAGAATAATTTGTTTATTACAAAATTATAAAATGTTGAAAAAGAAAAAATCAAGTAGAAATTTCAAGTATGATTCCCAAAATATTAATAACGAAATTAATAATAAACATTCACAAATGTGTTTCGTTGTTAACGGTATTTCAGTCAGCGAAGCTGCTTTATTATTTTTTCATGTAATTTTTCTTGAATACACTTAATTTTGTTTAGTTTACGATTTATGGAAAAACTTTTCGTTTCCGATGTTCGGAAAGTAAGTCATATCTGACCTGAGAAACGGGAGAAAAACATTTCATTTTTCTGAGAGAAAGCTTTAGGGATCTAGCCCTTACATGTGTTCATATCATATACGTAATTACCAATCATCAATACAATATTAAAACATTTTTGTTCATTGTGTAACATTCCATGTCTTTTATTTCATATAAGTCTGAAGTTTGTCCCCCAAAGCACTACCGTATGGCAAATTCCTAGGAGAATCTTTTTTCTCCTGTGACACAACCACTAACAGAACAATATTTTAATGAGTAAAATAACTGTTTAAACTACTAAAATCTCAGTAGCGGTACAGGAAACTTCGTTCTTGTTCGATGTAGGAGAATAGTGCCACTTGCTCAGAGGGCCGTGTGAGAAACAAACAATAATATCTCCTTTAACACTAGCTAATGATAACAAAGATAATATAGTGTCATAGGAGAGAAAATTTATTAAAGGCATATCTAAGTTGTGCCATAATGTCAAGGGGGACAAACGGTTACATCCATATTTTAATAAGTAAACCATGAAATTATTTCCTCTGAAGTCTATCTGATCGTTTTCTTTCTAAAAACTAAGAAAATAAAAATATTACACTAGATAAAGACGCTGCCTCATAATGCAGCGTGCTTAGATAAAAAAAAAGTGGATAGAATTTTGCAAAATTTAACAAATATTGTAACGTTGATCATTTGAACATTTTATTTGATATAGGAAATAAAAGGAATACTACTCAACACGGGTAAAAGTAAACATTATGCTTAGAATTACACCACCACACATAATACTGTGAACTTTATGCCCTTGCCGAACAATGTATCTGCTATTATTTAACTCGAAAACGAAATTAATGTGTGTATTTTTATTATAGAGCGAATCGGAGTAACATATAATAATTACACAAAGGTATGTCTTATTCTTGTCATGTCTTGTAACTTCATACCTAGCATAAATAATTATTTTCAATAAATATACTTACTTTTAAAAACTTGATATACATTATAAAGTAAGCATAAAAAAATTTAAAATTATGAGCTGGTGTCATTTACTTGTAAAATTTTTTCACAAATGCTGCTTAGTAAATTATAATTTATTCAACGGATAAATTAGGGACAAATAAATGCGATACGGCGCGGCGAAACGATTCAGCGCTAGCATTAAAATTTGTAGACGGTCGTTGAACTGAGTTTATGTTTATACTGATAATACATACAATCAGAGCAGTATCGAAATTCATCACATATATACCTACGGTTAAGTAAAATAGATTACCTTAAAATATTACATTAAAATCTAAAATCATTTCTATGAGATATAATTTTATTTTGTTATTATTTTATTTATGTTTTAATTTTTTTTCAGGACGTCCGAGTTAATAAAATAAAAATTAAAGTATTCTATGAGACTCTTTGTCCTGGCAGTATTAATTTCTTCAAAACGGAACTGCAAGCAGTGGTGCAAACGCTGTCAGACTATTTGGTCTTGAAATTAGTCCCTTATGGATTTGCTAAGGTAAAAGTTGATTGTTTATGTTGGTATTTTAATTGGAACAGTTAAGTTGCAAACACAAACAAGAACGATTAGTTATTAATGAATTGTATTTGTTCTTTGTATGAAGAGCAGCAGTGGACAAAATCGGCTAAATCATAGATAGCATGCAGTGGAGCCCAAATGAAACATGCATACTTACTCCCAATTATAATATGCAAGATTCCGTAAGAGGAAAGCCTAAAAACTCAAACTTATTTAAATTTGAAACATAAAATAAAGAATAAAAGTAATTATTTCGACCGCTTTTACCTCTGGGCTTCTGTCTGCATTTGTCTAGACGGGATGGCGAACCTATGGCACGCGACACAATATTTTAGGATGCCACCGATCACAAAATTCACTAAAAGTTTTATGTTGGTAGTATTTAATATTATTATTTTAACCATAATCACGAAGTTAAAATTATACGTCTATAGCGTCATTAAACATTTTAAAAAAATGGCACGTTAATACATAAAGGTTCGCCACCTCTGGTCTAGACTGTCAAGCTAAACGAATACTTATAAAACTTATTTGGAAGCATTTCACATAGTTTTACGTGTAGGTATTATAAAATATATATATGAAAAAAAAAACAAATTATTTATTATTTCATCGCAGACTACATTCTTCGCTGGAAAATATTCATTCCTGTGCCAGCATGGCCCACTTGAGTGCTTTGGTAACAAAATACATGCATGTGTTATTGACGAACTGAGGAACGATACAGAATCTGCCTTGGTCAACTCTTGTCTGATGAAGTATATTCAAATTATTGGTGCTCGCGGACAGAATTATAAAAAGGTCATGAATTGGGTAAGTTGTAAACGTAATACACAACAAACAGCGTTGATTTAGTCAGTTTTTAAAGCATAGAGTGTTACTGCTGATATGTAATGATTTCGCCAAAGTTGCCTTTGTTGGCTGTTAATAACTACGTATCATCATTTAATGTAGAAATCTATAATAAATATCTTGAAAACTGGGTAAGAATAAAGCAAACTTACAAATATGTGACAACTTTATAATGTGACTTTGCATTTTCTTTGAAAATGCTAAATTACTAGTTGGATATAGTCCAGACCTCTTAAAGGCCAGACCACTTTACATTCTGGCGAATAAATTAACTCCAGTGTGAAGATATGATGAGTGATTCTACTACACAACAATTTCTGTGAACTGAAAAAGAAACACAATAACCGATTAGAATAATGAAAATATGCTTGTAATTTTTTTAAAAAGTCCTAAATATCACCACATATATTATGTAAATGCTATACACTTCTCTATGTTAGCTATTTAATGATATGATTTTTTTTGCAAAATGGATATTATAGCTTTTATAGCGTTCTTACATAATAACCAATTAGATTTTTATTAAGTGATTCATTGTCCCAAAAATCAATCAAAATATAATTAATTTATATTAACGTTTTCATTCACGAGCTAGTCAAAGCGACAGATGGAGCTGTGCAATAATTAATCATATTGCAATGCAATGTTACTCGCGCAAAGTAATTCATTAACTGGCCTAGCATTAATGTGGTAAAGGGAGGATAATTTTAAAGTAAACAGTTTATCACCAGATTATCCCCCAGTAACCTTATACGAATATATAGAGAGACACATTAATGAATCTCAAGTACA
This sequence comes from Schoenobius gigantellus, assembly GCA_963935595.1. Classification (NCBI taxonomy): domain Eukaryota; kingdom Metazoa; phylum Arthropoda; class Insecta; order Lepidoptera; family Crambidae; genus Schoenobius; species Schoenobius gigantellus. Next base: position 25,884,317 of record OZ012542.1, read on the forward strand.
TTTGAATAACAATCAGTTTCATACTGACCACAATAGATCTTGTTGAATAATTAAGCAACCAAAAACTCGTCCATTTTCAGAGTAGGTATTTGCATTTAAAGACGTCTTTCAAGAAATGTCCATCAAATAACGTGGCGGCCTCAGTATTATGTCGCTAAGTCAATGAAACTGCCATCGCTTGGCTTTAAATTTTACCGACGATAACGCTATTTAATTGTAACTGAAAATTGTGGTCAGCTGTATTCAACTCTACATTTTGAAATAAAATATTTGATTTCTTTGTAAACAGTAATTCCAAATGACTACAGGATGTCGATTCTGTAAAATTCGAACAATAGCTCGCATCTCACTTCGATATTCACGCTCACTTCGCATAAGATACAAGATACCCTTACGTAGTCATTATGACGAGTTAGTAGCGATAAAATTCTAATAAATACCTCAGAAGTAGTTTTTATCACCTTCAGAAATAATTTTAAATGTATTTTTAAACTATGATAATAAATTTTGCCTGTTTTCACTCACAAAATAGCAACGTTTTATTTGACACTTTGTTTCGAGTTCGTGTGCGAAGTGAGCTTCGAAGTGATAAAGGAATTCCCTTTACGGAATGCCACTTCATACGTCATCCCATACATATAATGTCAAAATCTCACGGTCACTCTAGTTCCAGTCGCTGCCACGCTCGCAAGTGTAGCGCTGTAGCACAGATTACTTAATAGTTTCTAGTAACTTCGAATCTACATTCGAATTTTGAGAATGTCAATCTAAGAACTCACTGCGGAATCAGATTCGAAGTTTAAAGTGAGGTTTTACAGAATCACTACACAGTATTATATTGTGTATAACATCTTGCAAAATGCACCAAAGTAGATGGTCATATTAAAAAAACAAAATAAAGACTAACGAATAGACCTACTAGACAAAGAGATAACTAAAATCAACACTTTCGTGCTGTAAGCTTACGAGTCTCTACATCTACCGAATTCCTTTGTTTTGCCTCAACCTGCACTTTTGCTTCTATTTTAATAGTCTAGACTCTAGACGGAATTACATTTTCATTTTCTCATTGCTTGGAATATTTTTTCTGAGCGTTAACTTTAGGAATCGTTGTTTCAAATGCAAAAATTTGCTTGTTTTGAATTTTCCTTTCACTGAACGACGTAATAATAATCACAGTTTCATGTGATTTTTTTACATGCTTTAAATAAAAGGGTTGCACTGGAGGTCACTGCCTTCGGCTTGGTCTATCTGAATCTCAGAATTATGTAGTTTCCGTAATGAAATATCGGAACAATAGCAATAATACTCTTTATTTCTTACAAACGGTACAAAATAATTAAGACAAAGAATAGTGAATTAGTGAGCAACGGTGGGCCTATCTCCTAGAGAGAGATCTCTTCCAGCCAACCATAAATAATAAACCATAAGTACAAACATAAATACGTAATAGACAGAAATATAATATATATTATATATAGCATACTTAAAATATATACACAAATATTATACTAGCTGTAGCTACCCGCCAACTACGTTTACGTCAACTACTTCGTTTCATATATACATGGTGTTTCATAATCTTCTTCTCTTATATATAAAAATGAAACGCTGTGTGTTTGTCTCGCAAAAACTCTGAAACGGATGGACAGATTCTTACAAAATTTTCTGTGTGTATTTACATAGGTCCAAGAAAGGTTTAAAAGTATAGTTGGACCCGGTAGGTGGCGCTGTAATCGGGCAGGACAACGTCTGCCGGGCCACCTAGTAACCAATAAATAATCACATGATGAAACACTGTGTATATATAAATCAATGAAGATGATGATGACTTTTAAATCACGAGAAATTGTAAATAGGAAGGAAGGATTATGGTGATTTTTGCTTTTTTTTCGACCAGCATCATATTTTCGTTCTGTTTGTTTAAATCTTAATTTTTTGATAGCGTGGCTATGTTGTATGCAGTCATGAATTATAGTGAATCATTTAATCCTAATTGGGATGATGACTGAATTCTAATTTTTACGTCTCGTCATTAAATATTAAAATACCGTGGAAAAAGATGCAGTCCTGTGAAATTAGAATTAAAATCGGCTTAGAAATACATTAGATACAAGCATTTTAAGTTGTTAATTTGAAGGCGATTAGACAGAGAGATCCGACATCAACCGTGACGTCATTGTTGAGTACGGCCATATAAACTCCTTGTAAATTGTCGTTTTGCTAGAAAGAGATGGAGAAAAATCTTTAATACCTTATATCTTGGTTGTTTATATAGTTATTCGAAAACCTTCTGTCTTATATGAATGAGCTTCTATTAAAGCAAAAAAAAAATGTTTAGTCATCTAGCCTATTGTCCCAAAGGACCCAAGTAAATTTTATTTTAATTTATTTTAAACTGACTAAACTAACTAAACACGAACAGAGGGTACCAGCCCTCGACGTTTCGATTTGACAACGAATCCACCGGGAAATTATCTTCAGCTTTGGACAGCACATTTAGCTGTGAGTTCCGCGTCTAGTATTTATCCGACATGAGTCGGATTACTGCCCTATTCAGTTATCAAAGCGAGGGGAAATAGAGTGCACCTGTGTTTGCCTTTGGACGTGACCAAATTTTGGTCGGAGGATTTATATTATTTATAGTAATGGACATAATTTCTGTGGATGTAATGGCAATAATATCCCATAAATAGTTAGAAAAGTATTTTTTTAACTTGACTGATTTTAACAGAGCGACATTATTTAAAATTAAATAGTTATTAGTTACAGATTTTTTTTAATAGTTATTAGTTACGGATTAGTTGGTGGAACACTGTTATCCCGACCCAGTACCTCCATGAGGTGTTTTTTTACAATCTTAGGCAAAGAATTGACTTCATATCGTCGTTATATGATTTTTAATAAGTTTGACAAACAATTTCCACAAGAAATAACGTCTGACGTGAGCACGTAAATTGTCTGTATTTTTCCGATGGACGACATGTGCATTTGGGCATTTGTATGATATTTATAAAGGCTTTTTTGAAAAGTTTAAACGCTAGCTAAAATCATCGGATCATCTAGCTAGATGCCATTATTGGACATATGCCTCCCCCAAGTATCTCCAAACCCGTTGGTCCTACGCTTCTCGCATCCAGCAGCTTCCCGCGACCTTCACCAGATGATCGGTCCAACTTAGAGGGGGCCTACAAACGCTGCGTCTGCCCCAACGGCTTTCAGCATAAATTTATACGCTGGATAAAATACTCATTGGGTTTACCTATCACTTGAGACACACTTCAATTAGAAGGTCCGCTGGTGCTCTTCGGAGAAATGTTTGTCTTCAGAATCCTACCAAAGTCCCACTGGAGAACTTGATCAATACTAATTAAAATGTACACATTGACACCTGTTAAGAAGCTACCGGAGACGTGGGGAAATTCAGAAATCGACAAGTAGTTTTTGTTTAAACGAGAAAGTTCTTTGACCCCATGCGATTAATTAAAGTAACAGAGGGCCTAGACAAAGTGACAATTCGAAAATGATAACGAAGTTCCATAAGAACAAAATGTATGGGATTGACATATGCCATCGCTAAATAATGTGGCGAATCGATCAAAGTCATTGAAATGTACATAACTTGATAAACAAATTGATTCGCAACGAATCGATGAAGTAGCGAATTGTAATTCGTAACTTTCATATACTATACTTAAAACAACAAATTTTTCATTAAAATGTAATGGCTAGGAATTTGTTTTTGTTATCTCAGAGACGATGACGGATTATTGCCACTTGTCTAACCGCCCTGCAGGCCTATTCGCTAACTACGGTTGGTAACTAGAACTGTCATTTTTGAAAGACACTTTATATATCCATTACTGGTTTTGTAATCGTATGTGTTACGGCAGCGTTCATGATAGCAGTAATGGATGTTAAGTTCCTTTCAAAAATGACAGTTCTATTTAGCAACCGAAACAACAGAATAGACCTGCAAGACTAGAATTCGTGATTGATGATGATGATGCATTACATAACTTAGATGAAAACGACATCTGCCGCATCAACATTCTAGTTTTGAAGTTGAACAAAAGCATTGTTTTTATTGTAATTTATCCTCTAAAAAATATGTCTATTAGTTAATTTTTATATTATGAGGGATACGATTGAGAACTATTTGCTTTCCGTTTCAGTGCACATACCAAGTGAACGTGAGCACAGAAGCGATCTGGAAATGTGTACATAGTGTGAAAGGAGCTCACCTTCTGAGGATTAATGGAGACAAAACGTACGCCAAGCGACCCCCGTACGTACCGTATGTGGAGATTTATAGCGCAGCGGGCAGACCTTCGGAAGTCACTGGACACTTGATGGTCGCAGTGTGCGCCATGATGGACCCTGCGCCGCCACCATGCCTTAACTATTTTTAATACATATTTTGTTTCAGGATAACTTTATTCCTTATTTTATGGTTATGGTTGCCGTTTTTAGTGCCGATGCAGCTGAAATTTAAAATTAACATCACCCGTCTTCTGCGACCTATATAGTGATGATACTAACCAATCAGACTAAGATTTAGTCAGGCATCGTAGGATTTGTACAAAATTAATATCAAAATTATTTATAAGATTACATACTTACATTTGAATTTTCGACATCTATTTCACCATTTCAAAGCCATACGTTTCAAAAAATATTAACACTATTTTTATTTGAAAGCCTGTTGGGTATATATACCTTTAAAAATATAAAATTGCAATAATATGAGTAAGTTACATATTTAACACGGTTGACTAGTAAAAGTATGATTTTAGTTCGTGGGAGCTCATCAGCTGCGAACCGGTAATAACTCACAATGTATTTTGAAAATGTGAATAAATTTAAGTAGGTATTACGATTTGAAGTAGTTTTTGAATATATTTATCAACCGTTAAATTTAACAATAATAAAAAATAACACATATATTCGATAAATATTTTCAAGTATTTTGAATAAAAATATTCATTCAATTCAAGTTGATTTTAACGCGAGAGTGATATTATTTCGTATAGATAAATGTAACCAACTGATAAAATTATCGTAATGAATAATTTCAATCACAGATTGAACTAATAAAAATATTGACCGCCACGGTGCTAATAAAAATATCAATATGTATATTGTGTTTGATTAAAAATATTAACTGATATTTTCAACCATTAAAATTATCTTATAATTTTTTTCAACCATTAACCCTTTTAACCATTAACCTCTACTTTGAAGTGTTGTTGGCCTTTTTAGAGTTCCGTAGCCAAATGGCAAAAAACGGAACCCTTATAGATTCGTCATGTCTGTCTGTCTGTCCGTCCGTATGTCACAGCCACTTTTCTCCGAAACTATAAGAACTACACTGTTGAAACTTAATAAATAGATGTATTCTGTGAACCGCATTAAGATTTTCACACAAAAATAGAAAAAACCAATAAATTTTGGGGGCTCCCCATACATAGAACTGAAACTCAAAAATTTTTTTTCATCAAACCCATACGTGTGGGGTATCTATGGATAGGTCTTCAAAAATCATATTGAGGTTTCTAATATCATCTTTTCTAAACTGAATAGTTTACGCGAGAGACACGTCCAAAGTGGTAAAATGTGTGTTCTCCCCTGTAACTTCTAAAATAAGAGAATGATAAAACTAAAAAAAATATTTAATGTAGGTACATTACCATGCAAACTTCCACCGAAAATTGGTTTGAACGAGATCTAGTAAGTAGTTTTTTTAATACGTCATATATCCTACGGAATCCATCATGGGCGAGTCCGACTCGCGTTTGCCCGGTTTTTTTTGTTGAAGTCGAAACGCAATCTTACTCACTTGCGTGCCGATAGTGACTTTGGACAGGTGTGTATGACACTCTTCACTGTTTAACCTCAACACTTTTTAAAGCTGATCACACATATCCACACGTGCCTAACGCGCCGCATTATATGACGTCATCAGCATGTCTTTCATTTCAATTCAATACGCGGATACGTACCGCATTTTTGAAATTCGGCGAGTTCGGCGCGGGCAAATGTGCGAGGTCTCATATAATTTCATACAACGAATTCCATAATGCGGCGCGTACGGCGCGTGCGGCGCGTACGGCATATTGTTACTACACCAAGCTCACCAGACTGAGCATTTGAGTATGCCGCTTCATTAAGGCATTTCAGCAAACGAGCTCGAGACAGATCCAGCTGTATACGAGCTGGGACTTCACCTATGGATGCGATATAAGGTTATCGGCCTAAACACTAACGGCTGATTGCAATAATTCTATCTATCCGTGGCTTTGGTTACAACGATAGTTATTTGACATTAGTCCCATACAAAATACGTCAAATTTCTATCTCCAGTAAACACGTACCAAACGTACATTCAAACGCGTACCAAGAAATTCGGTAACTCATTTCTATGTCACACGATTAAGAAATGGAACTCTCTGCCAGCGTGTGTTTCCTCCCTCCTATAATCCCGGGTCCTTTAAAAGAGGCGTGAAGAAGCACCTTGCGGGTCGGCAAGGTGAGGGTGGCTAGTGCGGCGTTTAACCTCTCTCCCGCACTAGCTATCTTCGCATTTGGACTCTACTTCCACTTACCACCAAGTGGAATGGGGTCAGTTGCTTGGCCTTCTAAAAAAAAACAAATCCAGGGATGGATAGGATATTGAACCCATTGTTGATCGGTAGAATCCAATTTGCCGGATCGGCGAAAATGTCTTTTTTTACCCATCTAAGTGGCTATAAGCCGATGGCCACATAGGTTAACCGCCTTTTTTGTTCCTTCTTAGACGATACCTCTTTCTGTGTTCTGTGGACAATAGCTACGGACCTTTTATGTTGTAGCTAAAAATAATCGAAATATCCATCTAGCAGAAAACGACTCATACGAGGTTTCATGTTTCGTGTCATTCACACAAATATTTCAACAGCTGATACTCGTAGGAGCTCAGCTGAGTAACTGAGTACAATAATTATGAAGTTGGTGTGTTACCAACGATATTTCGAATGATATCTATAAGTACAGACATCATTCATAACTTACCATTATGAACTTGGTGTCGCTTTGAAAAGAGTATAATAAAACTAACATCATTCATCAAAAATCAAAATATGTTTATTTCTTTAAATTATACAATCACTCATCATCTTATGTTTAATGTAAAATTTATACTCTTATCAAAAATATTAAATCTTTATATTATAAATCAGTATCTTATCGTTGTCATTCATCACTGTGATTAACAGTTCTCATTTTTTCATACTGGCGCAGAGATTAAAGTACTATGTTCAATGCTGAATCTTTAGTTTATTCAAAATTCAAACTAAGTAGTAGTAGTATACTTTGTAGTTATTACCAAAAAACCTAAAAAACGGTAAAATGCAAATAAATTCATGAAATACAATTTTACAGTTATACCAATTGTAGGTCAAGAATTAAACAAGAACCTCTTAGAAGGAAGCACCACTCACTGATAATTCACTCAATAAGTTTTACGTCCACAAGCAAGGTAAAGTTTTATGATATTTTATGTTGATTAAAGATTTTTTCATCCCCCCATCTCGGAAAGAGTATTTTTGTTATTCGATATCTGACCGCCAAAGCCGTTTTATCCGCTTGAGGTTAAAGTAAATTTGAATTTAGAACATCGCGTGCACTAGGTATGTGATTTCAAAACATCATAAACCTATTTACTTCCATCTCCATGGTGCCGAATTTATCATACAACTTTTTTTAAATTTGTAAAAAATCAGACTCTGAACCTCCTTGGTGTACTTTTGTTTTTAATTTGCTTTGTTTCATTTCCTCGCTAAGGGGGGATGAAAAGTTACGTGTTGCACTCGAGTGCAAAGATTTTTCACCTTGTGCTCTTTTGATTCCCTCGCTAGCACTCAGGATTCTAATTTTTAAATCAATAATTATAGAATCCTTCGCTTGCTCGGTCATCAAAATTGAGCACGCGGTTAAAAAGCAACTTTGCACTCATGTATAAAAAATAACTATTGAGTTTAACTTCAGTCTCAAGTATGGCCATTGAATACCAAGACCAGTGAACTCACTCATCGCTTCATTCAACCCATACACTATTAGACTATACAGCGTGTGACACTACTGACCACTATGCGTATCTACTACACTTCGCTGGCCAGACGAGTGAGTGTAGGGTGATTTCGAGTTTTTCATTTGTTTGCATAGTTATAATTGGGATGATGACTGAATTCTAATTTTCACATCTCGACATAAAATATTAAAATAGCTTAGAAAAAGATGCAATCATGTGAAATTAGAATTAAAATCGGCTTAGACTTAGACATAAGATACAGGCATTTTAAGCTGTTAATTTTGAAGCGATTAGACAGAGAGATCGGACATCAACCGTGACGTCATCGTTGAGTACGGCCATATAAACTCCATGTAAAATTCCGTTTTGCTAGAAAGAGATGGAGAAAAATGTTTAATACCTTATATCTTGGTTGTTTTTACAGTTATTCGAAAACCGATTTTTTCTTTCTGTTTATTATATGAATGAGCTTCTATTAAAGCAAAAAAAAAATTTTTGTCATCTAGCCAATTGCGGTGAACTGTCTAAGTTGACTTTTACGAAAAAAACAGCGGCAACGACACATGTATTCTTAATCCACATAGGCAAGTGAACTCACTAATTCTTTCTAACAAATCATAATAGTTTCTTGAAAAGAAATCTTTTTACAATATAACTTTCATAATTACCACTAGGTGTGATAATCTCGTAATGAAACTATGTGTAATAGAGGGAATCCCAGCAAGCTAGGAACAAATTGTGATAGAGAAAATTACAAACAGTCGAGACATAGAAACGTATTCATACATATATGTGTGTTCGTAGTTGGCAATAATACTGAAATGTGTAGAAGTTGTGAGCACAATATTCAGTAGTTTCAGTACGCCCCCGAGGCCCGGGTGTCGACAGGTGAAACAGAATCGATTAGGAACACGAAAACCACATCAGTATGTGATACAGCCTGTCTTGGGGGTGTTGCCTTACTTCGGACGGAAAGTTCTAGTGTGGAGTTAGTGGGTGTTTGGCATTCTTTCATGTCTTGCTTTCATATTCTGTTACTTACAGCAAAAGTATTTTAGTAACTAGTAACTAAAAATATTGGATGCTTCTGCTTTCCGTATTATATAGAAAGTGGTGTACTTACTTACATTCTAAGGCAGGAATATTCAATACGTAATCTTTCAACGGCGCCTACACATATATATGTATTTAAATGTATATTTTTATTGCACACGTTCAATTCAAATAAATAATAATATATTCACTGTGCTCACGAACTACGTTTCGCTTTAATAAAGCTCCACACTCAACAATTTTTGGAGAGGGCCACCCTTATTGCCTAGGGGTATAAAAAATTACCCACGACCTATTCTTGGACCAACCAAATATACCCTAAAAATTACATAAAAATCGGTTAAGCCGTTTCGAAGGAGTTCGATAACAAACACTGTGACACGAGATTTTTATATATCAGAATTACATACCTACCTAAAGCGTTAAGAAAATAGTGTGGTGTATCGCCAGCGGTTAACATTCTCCGTAGATAACGTAGCCACTGGAACGCTCGCCACGCGAAGCGTGGTGGGTTCAAAAGCAAAAAGTAGTATATCTCAAATATCAAAGGTGCCGCCATTGCGGAATGACTCAACCCGGCGCGTACGGAGTGTTCAAAAAATTGCGGAGAGTGACATATACTGTCTACAAGAGAACAAAAAATACGTATGGAAAGGTAATTTAATATAGAAGGAACTTATAACAGTTAATTAGATAAGGATTAATAATTAAATGAATGAAGCGCGAAAATGTTCGGAAGGTCGCGGAAGACCCGATTTTTTTTTTTAAATTTTTGCACAAAAACTATTTTATAAAACTTTAAATAACCATATATATTATTATAGCCCTATTCTTGAAGATTATTTTGATATATAATAGTTTTGGGTAATATTTTTAATGAAAAAAGAAAAAAATAATAAAATCGATTAATTACGTAATTATATACGCGAGATGCGCACGCGCGACCTCAAATTTAAAAAAAATGCAAAAAATAAATTATTGTGTCTAAAATTAAATAAAAAATACGTATGGAAAGCTAATTTAATAAGGAATGAACTTATAATAGTTAATTAGATAAGGATTCATAATTGAATGAATAATGACGAGAATAGTAACTAAAGTGCTTAAAATTTCAAAAATACTCACTTTTTGAAAAAAACGTTTAGTGTGGCAATATAACACTATAAACTATCATAAACCATACATAATAATGTAGCCCAATTCTTCTAGTTTATTTTGATATAGAACACTCTACGAAAATACTAATACAGACTAAGTAAGTACGCAATAAATCTCATCGGTCATGGAGTAAGAAACGTATGGATACGGCCAAGTAAGTTAAACCGCAGACTATGACAAATTTATTTCAATCTAAGACTAAAAATAAATTGGACATGACCTGTCAACTTATGAAAGAGACTATTGACAAAGGAATAAAGCCATAGAGAAAATATTTTATTTTTCGCGATTTTTTTATCACACCGCGCGGTTTTACGCAAAGGGAACTGGGTACCATAGTACCCAGGTCGATCGAGAAGATCGAGATTTTGGGGACTATAGTCCCCACGGACGTTCCAGTGGGTAGAGAAAGTAAGAACCAACTGTAAGAACTGCTACTACCTCAGTAGTCTAGTAAATATTGAAGGCATTTTAACCTTTGTCTGTTATCATAACAGCAAAGTTAACAGAATTGCTGTAATACGATATCTGACAATACGGTAACCAAATAGCAAGCAGCTCAGAAATATCCAAGTGAAGTGTTCCTTCCACCATATCGTTAACTATAAACTGTTGAGTTCAATGCCAAGGGAGCTGTCTCTTATATAAAAAATAATAATCATTTAGGTACGTCACGTTTGCTTTTACAATTAAGCAAGGATGCACTATTTAAATGTTTAGTTGTGAAAACAACTTATAAATATAATTAACAATTACCATTTGTTATTGTCGCCATAAAAGTTTTTAATGTTACTTATTTTCCACGGAACAGTGCTGTTTACAGATTACGTCGCTATTATTGTTCTGGGCTGTTCGGGGACAGCTACCGCAGTTGCCCGCTGAGATTCACGTGGGCTCTTCCCACCGGTGTCTGACAAACTGCGCTGTTGTACTTCGCTATACATCAAACACGTGGTAGAACTTTAGCACAATGATCAAGAAAACTAATGAACTACTCCAGCTTACACGAGCTCTTCATTGATTTTGTTCACTGCTTCTAACTTTCCTCTATACCTTTCGCTACAGAGGCCCTAGACAAATGCCACACCGCTAACCTTTCCGCAGTCGTTCCTCAGAAAAAATGTATGGAGATGACATTCGCTGCGGAAAAAATAGCGTGAGGATGTCGTAAGCTAATGTCATTTCCATACAATTTTTCTGCGGAACGACTGCGGAAAAGTAAGCGTGTGGCACGTTGAGCAATAGTTTCGGCGCCTAACTAAACATCTTGTACTTGTACAAACACTTTATCGAGATTTTTTAAGTACCTAAGCAGTTACTCAGTGTGATCGAATCAGAAATGTAGGATTCATAGAAGAACTAAGTCAATGATATGGGTAGTCCAAAGAATTGCGATATTTAAGTGACAGCGGACAGGATACATTGTTCGCAGTATTGACGGCCGTTGGGGCCGCAAGGTCTTTGGTTGACCCCCCCACCCCCCACAATGTGGATTAACGATCTGGTGAAGGTCGCAAGAAACTGCTAGATGTGAGAAGCGGAGCAATGAGCGTCTCATGGCTGAAATGATGATGATGATTTCAAGTCTGTAAAAACCTATCCTAATGAAATTCAACTCCATCGTCAAGCTTCCTCACCTAAAGCGAAATAATTTTTCTACAATTACTTCTGCCAACTAGGAAAAAGGTTGAAAACATAATTTTCATACCACCTGCTCGACAATGTTCAATTAGATCCCCCATAACTTCAACGTAAAGCAAGACATTATATCCCAAGGGATATAATTTTGTATGAAACTCCCAAGGGATTAAAGTGTTTTAAATATGGAACATAAAATTTGTATGAAAATTTAGCATAGATGCTAGCTTAGGAAGGCAAAGGTTCTACGCCCATACAGCAGTAGCGTGCATCCACTAGAGACAAAGACATTCTACCTGTGTAAATAATGATTTTATAAACTCTAAATACATAATTTCTTTACCAAAATTATAAAATATTTATCTACATAACACTGCAAGCTAAAATAAACAATTACATTTCACTTTATTTTTTATTGATAAAATACGTTTTATGCAAAAAGCGCCATCTTTTGATGGCCACCATTAACTATCGATAAAAACGAATAAAAGCAGAGTAATGCAAGAACACTCGCTGCCAGCGGATAAACAGCATTTGGAAAAATTACGCGGCATATTTAAAAATAAAGAATGTTTCTACAATTGGGATGATGACTGAATTCTAATTTTTACGTCTCGTCATTAAATATTAAAATATCGTGGAAAAAGATGCACTCCTGTGAAATCAGAATTGAAATCGGCTTAGAAACACATTAGATACAAGCATTTCAAGTTGTTAATTTGAAGGCGATTAGACAGAGAGATCCGACATCAGCCGTGACGTCATAGTTGAGTACGGCCATATTGACTCCTTGTAAATTGCCGTTTTGCTAGAAAGAGATGGAGAAAAATCTTTAATACCTTATATCTTGGTTGTTTTTATAGTTATTCGAAAACCGATTTTTCTTTCTGTTTATTATATGAATGAGCTTCTATTAAAGCAAAAAAATGTTTTTAGTCATCTAGCCTATTTGTTCCATAATTTGTACCAACAGTATTCCGTTGTATTGTTTTCATAGCTAAAACTTTGCCGCCAACGCCATTACGTATTTCAAAATTGTAATCTTGTTGCTAGTGCTTAGTGGAATGTGTTTTGTGGCATCAGTAATACAGTCTTTTTAGAAGTTTATTCAGTGTTTTATTGATAAAGTTAAAAAACGTAAGTTGGTAAATGTCCAGGTGCATCAGCTTTTTTATATTTGGGGTCAATAGGTTGTCGACTATTTGAGATTTATTTCGACAGTTGTGTGTAGTAATAAATTGCTGTTTCAAAAGTAAGTATACAACAAAGTTGAAAAATAAAAGAATTTTATTTGATACCATTTTATTGTTAACAAATTAATATTCGTCCTGCGTGCTACTAAAGGTCATTGACAGGGTCCAGCAGCTGATCGTATCGTATTATAAATCGATATGTAGACTAAGTTCATACTTGTTATATTATTATTAAATATGTTTTAAGTTTTTGTAATGTTTTAAGCTTTATTTAAGATATATAATTATTGCGTGACGTGTTCGTGCTTGAGAAAAATAAATCTTTTTTTTTGTATTTTATGGTTTTCATGACAATATCATAATTTTAACCATAGTTATAGTGATAGTGATAATGATAATGTGACAGTGTTTAACCACCTAAGTAATTGTTTATAGAGCCCTGAGTTTTTATTGTCTCGCAGATGGTATGAAAAGTAGAGTATTCACCTCTGGAATAAAGCAGTGTCTTCGTCTGGCGACTTGAACCCCTCGCTTCACTTAGGACTCTACATAACTCCCTCGCTTCGCTCAGGAGTTAAATTTTAACTACCTCGCTACGCTCGGGAGTTAACTCTAGAGTCCCTCGTTACTCTCGGGGATCAATATGGCGCCCGTAACGTTAGACACTGCTTTAATCACTTGGTGCATAATCTACTATTATCGTTTTGTTCGAAAGACGATAAAATCTCAATTTAGTGCCACAATGTCCTAATATCGGTCGTTTTCGTAAAGTAATGTAACTTTCTGACTTTATTACTAAGTTTTGAACAATTTTAGCGAGTCAGGACACGATTTCCGATTTCGTAATTTGACGATATTAACAATAAGACTATAATTTTAATTTGCATAATGAACCAAATCAGAATTATGATGTGACTAAATATACCTATTCGAAATCAAGTTTTAAGGAAAGTGATTTTGACTTTTCAAAGAGATCTAGATAGGGTGAGGTCTCCTAGTATCGGCCCACTCCTAATATCGGCCTTTTAGAGAAAATGTAATATAACTATATAAATAGTCCTAAAATCATAATTGTTTTTATGCAAAAAGCAACTTTATATCCTTGTGCATAACCTCCCATATTTTGGTGCGGGTGCCTCAACCTTTGAACATTCAGTTGGCAATAGAGCGCGGGCAGGTACGGATGTGCGTCGTTTGGTAGCATTGCCGAGTCAAATACCCGAGTCGACGCATTACGTTGGTAAGTATTTAAATTGAATTAAACATACCTAAGCTATTTTATTTTATTTGTTATCAAAGTAAAAGAGTCAAAATACCGTTTAGATAGTATACTTTTATATTTATTTGTCTTTTTTATGAAATAATCGCGCGGCCGAGATTAGGGATCTGTATTATTGATAAATCTCAATATTGGCCGAGCGGCCGATATTGGGGAAATGCATAAACACGTCAAACAACAAGTTTAGCTATTTTTACAATTAGCAGTAACATTAATAAGGTTAAAAATGAAACAACAGCTCAATAGGACCACTCGATCCAAATGTCGGCCGCCTAAAAACGATTTTTATCAGCTACGGCCGATATAAAGGGAATCGATGCGTAATAACGGCCACCTAAGTATTGGGTACCGACTTTCCTACTAAGCTCGAACTTTACAATAAATAATTTAATTAATTTTTGTCAACAGGTATGCCGAAACTATGCCGGATCAATCAAAACTCGCAAAGAATCAAGAAAAAGAAAAATGTTTGCAATACGACCGGAAAGAGATGCAGTAAAAACATTTATATGCTCCGGAAACACTTGATTTTGGCACCAAAACCAAGCCTAAAAAAGGAAAAAATGCCGTTAGCTATTTTATCTAAAACCTGGAGGCAATACATGAAGGACAAAGATGATGAAAAGTGTTATGTAACAATAAATATTCATGATATCATTTTAGTAATAATTTTATTTTGATTGACAAGCAAAAATCATCAACAACCGTTGCGTTGTTTGAGTTTGTAAGCTTTGTAATCCTTGGTACGTATTTTGTAATGTAGTCAATCTTGTTTGTATTTCTTCAAACGAGTGTAAGTTTTGTTCGTCTTCTTGGAATATATTGCTTGTTTTTGTTAGCACACCGCGTAGGGTGGCTCGCGCTCGTTTTCCTTTTCGTCGCCAATTTGTTATGTAACAATAAATATTCATGATATCATTTTAGTAATAATTTTATTTTGATTGACAAGCAAAAATCATCAACAACCGTTGCTAAGTCACGGTTTGGTCTATGACAAAAAGGAAAATATTGTCAAGCAACGCGAGGAGAGAAAAAGAAGAATTGAACAGAATAAAGCGGAAGGAGAAATAAAAATACTGGAAAAGGGAATAAAAAAAATAAACCAGCCAAAGAAAACAAAAGTAGTAAAGAAGAAATTTATTAAAGGACAGCATTCGCGAAACTGACCTCGCAGATTTACTTTTGCAAGAAATAAGTTTGGAAAAGGAGAAAATTCTTTGTGCAGGCTGTGAAGAAGAAGAGTTGATTAGTGATGTCGTAGAAGATGAAGACAAAAATATTGGCTGTGACATATGCCCTAAATGGTTCCACTTAAAGTGTACAGTTCATCGTGGGCGAAAATATATTGATGTGGGTAAAGAAGATTTTGCTTGCCATCACTGTTTTACTGTTTAGTGTTTAGTGCATTTAAATTAGAGATCCTATAATACTTATAGGATCTCTAATTTAAATGCACTAAATGTTTTCGGTTGATTTTATTCGTTAATTATTTAAAATAATATGTTTTTGAAGTTCATTTCTTTATTTGTATTAAGAATGTTGAATGTTTAAGAATGAATGAACCTTTGATTAATAAAAACAAAAATTATTTTGATTCCTAAGACTGAGACGTAAAGGAAAGACTAATAATAATTATGATAGATAAGTGTTAAAAAAACAATTTGTACCTGATTTAAAAATATAAAACGTAATCATTGTTTACTTTCGTAGTTTTATTGAGCTTACTTCCCTTTTGAAAAGGTATGGCGATATTAGGGTCATAGGCGGCGGATGCTAGGGTGTTAGAGGCCGATATTAAGGGAAATCAGCATACTCGGAAAAAAAACATCAATATTATCAAAACTAAGAATGAATTCGTAATTTTGCAAATGTTATAATGGAGTTTTATTATCCCTCTATCCAAAAAAAACATTGCAAGAAAACCAAAGCGATTAGTGTCAAAATTACAAGCAGTCAAAGATCAAAAAAAGTTGACGCGGCCGATAATTGGTGCCTCCACCCTATAACGTAAATGAAAAAAGCTCCACAGACAAGGGCATTTAACTATTGCATATGCATGTGCAAAACCAAGTGCATGTGGTATTACAAGTTTATTATTATTGAAAATTCGAACACGAATCGTCCCGTGTGTTAAGTAATGATGAAAAGCTTTAAGGTACCAAACCATTACTTAACCAGGGGCGGATAGCAAAATTTTGTCCAATAAGTAAGTTTTTTTCTCATTGGGAGTTAAAGGTAAGGTTTAAAAATATAGTAGAAAAAATGTATACATAGGTCTTATTTGTTTTATTTATTATGTCACGTGCTTTGGTTTAATAAATAAACCATTTGGTTTATTTATTATGTCACGTGCTGCACGAGCTCGTATTGACCGTGTTTATCGATTTCGATATAACTAACATAGTTAATTGTGGTTTGTATGCATCATCATCATCTTGATAAATTGTTATGTTGGCAAACGGACTGTAATTATATTGCTTTTTCAAATTAATTCAACATAGATGTTGACAAGCAAGTTCTCTAGCATCTGTTTGGAAATTGAGGGAACCTTCTCGAAAAGGAGCAAGAAATTCGGTAGGTCAAATGTCTCCTCTTTCAAATCACCAACATACACATTTTATGATGGCACAACTAGTTATGAATACATAGTTGGTCTATGTGGAAAACCTCTCACAATAATGATATTTCACAAACAACTTTGATTTTATAAAGTTATCTATGTATCAAGTATGTGTCTATTAATGCCTACCGAAGTGAATTGAACATTTACTTATTATTATTATTACTTATTATTGGGGGTATAATGTATGTATCGCTCATTCCTTATGAAGTATGCATGATAAGTTGTCACTTTTTTTGTTAAACCGAAACAATTAATACACGTAGAATCGAGTTAGTTTTGGCTCTTATAATCATGCAGGCAAGTTAGTATCAACCAGATATAAATTGACGTAAGGCGTCGTAGAAGTCAGAAAATTAAATAGCAAAAGGTTGTTGTTTGTTATTGATCATATTTAAAATTCAGGCGCTTTTACATAGCTTTATTCTACAATTTCTACACCTAATGTATCTGAAAGATTTCAAATTTTATTGAACTGAAATAATTATTTCCATAATAATTATATATTAATGCGAAGGTATATCAAATGCAAGTGAAATTTGTACATATAAAGAAAAGAAATACTACGGAACGGAACTGAAAATGTAAAATTTGTGATAATTAAAATAATAACATTACAGGCAATGCAGTTGAGACTTATACAAAACACTTCTACAATTATATATTTTGATGATAATAAATACATAGCAATGCACTATTTGAGTATTTTTGCATTCGAATGTATTGTCGAGTATAATACACACACGCGCACAGCACTACAGATCCAAGAGCCTTTGAAACTTTAAACCACGATCAAATTACTCCATAATTTAAAAATAATCAAAAATTGAAACTGAAAAACAAACTGAGTTATCCAGCAAACCTTCATTCAAATGATATGATAAAGGAACTAATGAATTGAATGACAAAAGAGCAAATAGAATATCTACTTTTAATTAATAATATACTGTATGGAAATATCTTATATTGACTACCCAAATGGCTAAGCATTTAAACATGAAAACTATTTTTAATAGTATTCGTTTGTCGAATGTGTCGCTTTTTCCTGAATCGAAAATTCAGGCCACACTGCGTCTGGATTATTTTTCTGGGACCCGGGTCTATCAAGACAGAAAATCTTAAGCAAGGTATATTTCGACGACGACTACCAGCGTGCTTTCTTTCCTTTTCCTGCCTCCCTACATTTGTGTCTCACCGCTATGTTGCAACTCGTGGTTGGAACTGCAACCAGGGCAACCGTGATGGTTACAACCAGCTGTGACCTGCGCCTCTCTCTGCAGCTGTAACAGTTGCAACCGTTTCAATTCTTCACTCGGGTCAGTTTCATTTGTGTTTTCGTATCTGTGCCTGTAATGTTCTATACCGTTCATCAACCAAAATGTTGCAACACACGGTTGCAGCACGCAGTAATACATAGGTGACGAAAAACCAAGTAACAAAATTTTTTTTACAAAAAAATAAAACCGACATCAAAAACACCAAAAAGTCATAAATAATATAAGAATACTCGTACATACAACATCACAGTTTTATATAGTAACTATATTAATAGTTCATTCATTTTTTAAGACTTTCCAGGTGATCATTGCTTGGCACTGACTTCAATATAAAACTGTGATGTTGTATGTACGAGTATTCTTATATTATTTATGACTTTTTGGTGTTTTTGATGTCGGTTTTATTTTCTTGTAAAAAATTTTTTTTCAATTTTTTTACTTTGTAACACATGTGTTTTAGAATTTGATGCAAGGCAATCACCAGAATAACTTAAATTATAACGTCTTTTGCTCTAAACAGTACTGAAATAATTATTCCCGAACTCCTAACCTACCATCAGGCGCGGATTCAGCCCTCAAAAAAGGTTGTGGTCACGTCACATAGATCACATCCAACCAAAAAACACGGTTAGCGCAGAGGTCGAGTGATCGCCTACTGCGCAACGGGTCGCGGGTTCGATTCCCGCACGGGACAGATGTTTTGTATGGCCTACAGAAATTTGTTCCGGTCTGGGCGTATGTGCATGTGATATTCTATGTGTGTAACTGCACCCACGACACAGGAGAAAATCCTAGTGTGGGGCGACGTTTTTTAAAAAAAAGAAAAAAAACTCGGTCAAGTGCGAGACAGAGTATAAACTCGCTCATGATCGATATAGTGCATTCCTACAAAGAAGATGTTTCCAAAACATGACGCCCCGACCAAGATTTATCTTTTTTTTATTAAGACATTGGATTTATCCTCAGTCTATTGATCTCAAATAAGCCCAATTGTAAGGCCGTTGTAAAAATTGTGACGTCAAAGTCTATTAGGGTTGTGGGCATGCCCATCTTGCCCACAACGGTGGATCCGCGCTTGCCTACCATAAACCTTCCATCATCAGCTCAGTAACATGATATGATGACTACCAGATGCATATCCGGTGGTCATGGGTCAGGTGCCACTGGGTCACCGATGACCTGTCCGATGACATGGACATTGAGAGGGAGCGGAGGGCGCTGTCTGTCCGCTGTAACATGCTCGCTCGTAGATTTGCAAGGTGTACGGTGGATGTCAAAGTGACGCTATTTAAGTCTTATTGCCAGTCACTGTACACCTGTAGTTTGTGGGTGAGATACACACGGCGGGCATACAGCGCGCTCCGTGTACAGTACAACAACGCGTTCAGGGCGATGTTGGGGCTGCCACGGTGGTGTAGTGCGTCTGCTATGTTTGCAGAGGCGGGTGTACCAGATTTTTACGCAGTGATGCGCTCGCGTTGCGCGTCATTATTAACCAGGGTGCGTGGCAGCCCCAATCTCCTCCTGGCGACGTTAGTTAAAAGGTGGGACTCCCCCATGCTGCAGGTATGGATGGGATATCATTCTCTCGCTAACAACGAGAGGCTGACATCCTAATCTTTAATTTATATATTTTTCTTTAAAATTATGTAACTTACTAACATTACTTATAAGATTTATTGTAATTACTAACCAATGGAACATGTTTTCTGAAAAATAAAATTATTATTATATTATTATTATTATATACCTGAATATCTTCAGCAAAAACATTAAACACGTTGGACGTGCCTATGAAATTCAAGGGTTTCCCTCGATTGTCATGGGATCCCATCATCAGTTCATGACATGGTGACAATAGGACCATCTCGAGAGTATACACTTTCGATTATAGAAAGAATTTTGAAAATCGGTCCACAAATGGCGGAGTAATCGGTGAACATACGGTGACGTGCCTATGAAATTCAAGGGTTTCCCTCGATTTTCATGAGATCCCATCATCAGATCATAACATAGTGACAATGGGACCACCTTGGGAGTATACTCTTTCGATTACAAAAATAATTTTGAAAATCGGTCTACAAATGGCGGAGTAATCGGTGAACATACATAAAAAAAATAGATACAGCCGAACATAGAACCTCCTCCTTTTTCGAAGTCGGTTAAAAAATAGAAACTGACTCCAAAAAACAAAAAGTTAGAAAAAAATGTAAGAACTCGGTGCGGATGATCAATGATCATGAGTTCAAATTTGGCACCGACTTCAAAATAAAAAATGTAATGTTATTCTCATTATGCTTATTGTTGTCTTCATTATGCTTTTAAAGTCGGTATTAATTTGTGTTATTTTTTATATATGTATTTAATTTTTTTAGTTAATTTAATACCAGCTCACCGAAGTACCTTGAAAGAATACAACTGAGAGACAATAATGCCTATTTAAATCCAATCCAAAATTTAAGGCTTTCCTTTCCTTCGATTTTCCTGGGATCCTATCACCAGATCCAGACTTTTTCAGGTGACAATGCATTTTTGTTTGAGATACTTCCTGATTGGTCCCATTGCAATGACCAATCCAAGTTTGCTATTATATTGTATTGCAAAGTCCAAGTATGTTCTCTAAATCACAAAAAAAATCCAAAAGGGTTATTAAATGACAGAGCTTTAAGGTAACAAACACAAATACAATACAAACATACAGTCAAATTGATAACCTCCTCCTTTTTAACCGACTTCAAAAAAGGAGGAGGTTCTCAATTCGATGCGTGTTTTTTTCTTTTTTGTGTATGTTACGTGATTACGCCGCCAGTTGTGGACCGATTTTCAAAATTCTTTTTGTGTTTGATAGAGTATCCAAGGGTGGTCCCATGGTCACCAAAGTCAGGATCTGATGATGGGATCTCATGAAAATCGAGGGAAACGCTAATACGCGGGAAAGGCTAATAATTTAATACCTAAGGTAGGTATTAAATTAGGGTTTCTTTCACTAAAAAGACTTCATTCGTTAAAAAGTTAAAAATAAAAAATATTTTACAAAAAATAAAAACCGACTTCAAAAACACTGAAAAGTTAAAAATAATATAAGAATAGGTAGAGACATCAAACTTCTATATTGAAGTCGGTGCCAAATTTTAAGACTTTCTAGGAGATCATCGTTTGGCACCGACTTCAATATAGAAGTGTGATGTCTGTACCTATTCTTATATTATTTTTAACTTTTCAGTGTTTTTGAAGTCGGTTTTTATTTTTTGTAAAATATTTTTTTGTAAAGTCGGTTAAAAATGAAACTAATCACAAGCGATGAAAACCTAATCACTAATCATAACCAAATAATGATTTTATTTACCAACGTAACATATCATTTTACCAATTTAGTCCGAACCAAGTAAGAGGTCCGGTATGCAGCTTCAATGCGCCGGTGAATCACGGAGTAAATATTTTGATTATTCTTTTCCATGACTAAGCTCCGTAGACGTTGATCATAAAATTTTATATGTAAAACGAATGCCGGCCCTCAAAAGTGTATTGCACCTACAAACTGGGATTTGGCTTCACGTGAATAATGATAAATCAGGTGGGTATTAATTATCAATTATTAAAATCATACAATAAAAACTCTCATTAAAAATATTTTAAAACTACGTATCAATATCCAATTATTATTGACAAAATAATTTTATTCTAAAAGTGCTTTTACTTTATTTTTTTATATTTAACAAGGATACTCTTGAGCTTCATCTCTCCTGATGATAATAGTGACAATAAGGCTAAAAATGGAAGCGAACTTTATCTGAATTCCTCGACAACTGAGAAACTACCCATCTTATCTCTAATTGTCGGAACAGCACAATGTTATTCACAACGATATAATGAAGAGAAACTTAGGTAAGATGGTGCTAGCTAACCAGGCGGGCTCAGAAACCCTAGGTACCCTTCCACTAACCAAACCTAGCAGAAAAATTTCTGGCCCTGTAGGGAATCGAGCCCCGGACCTCCAGATCAATACCGGGTGATGTCAACCACTATACCACGAAAGTGGTTAAATGTTTTTTTTATAGAAGGCCAAGCAAATGACTCCATTTCACCTGGTGGTAAGTGGAAGTGGAGTCCAAATGCGAAGATAGCTAGTGCGGAAGAGAGGTTAAACGCCGCACTAGCCACCCTCACCTTGCCGACCTGCAAGGTGCTTCTTCACGCCTCTTTAAAAGGACCCGGGATTATAGGAAGGAGGAAACACATGCGCTGGCAGAGAGTTCCATTTCTTTATCGTGCAACATAGAAATGAGTTACCGAATTTCTTGGTACGCGTTTGAATGGTAGTCACAGTTAGACGGTGACAACGCAGGCCAGCACGTGTTGTTCTTAAATGGAAAGGAGAAGGTGGGATTAGTGAAAAAAGCTCTTCAGAGCACTCACCGTGGTAAAGACGATAGAATGCGCTAAGTGACGCTATATCGCGACGCAGCTGCAGAGGTTCAAGGTTGTTAGTCACCTCTACATCGTCAATGATGCGTGTTGCGTGCCGCTGCAACCTATCATAGTAAGTACTTGGCGGAACAATCCCAGAGGTGTGAACAATATTCTACACAGGACCGTACTTGCGTTTTGTATAGTAAGCACAGTTGATCAGCTGTAAAGAATCGCCGCACCTTGTTCAAGATACTGAGTTTTCGTGAAGCTGTTTTTAGAAGGCTTTCGATGTAATCCTTTGGGTTTAAGTCGCAGCGTACGTCCATACCGAGCATGGTAATACTACTCTGCAGGTTCAGTCTAGTGCCCTGAAGAGAGGGAAGAGGGAGGAACGGTGACGTTTTTGCCGAGAATGCACACACCTGCGTTTTCTTGGCATTGAAATCAACCAGGTTCTTTGTGCCCCATTTGGATATGCGGTCCAAGACCTGGTCAAGTTTAATGACAAGGTTATCCCGTCTCTCCGCGATGTCTGCCCGTCCAGCCGCCTCGTGTCCGAAATATCCCGCATGCACTGTACTATCATGTGCATAGCAATGAATGTTCCCAAGAGGAATCATATGATTGATATGTAGAAGAAAGAGTTTCGGGGATAGAACGGAACCCTGGGGTACTCCGGCATTCACCGGCATAAGCCGCGATCTACATCCATCTAATCGGACACGTATTCTTCGCTCATGCAGGAAGTCAGCCACCCAGGTACAGAGCTGAACGGGAAGACCGTAGGACGGAAGTTTGGAGAGAAGACCCTTGTGCCAGACCCTATCAAAAGCTTTGGCGATGTCAAGGCTGATAGCCAATGACTCGCCTTGCTTGTCAATAGCTTCACCCCAGACATGCGTCACATACGCTAGAAGATCACCCGTCGATCGCTTCGGTCTGAAACCGTATTGACGGTCGTTAATCAGGGAGTGATCCTCTAGGTAAGGGATCAGTTGGTAATTTAGGATCCTTTCCATGATCTTACACAGTACTGAGGTGACAGCTATTGGCCGATAATTGGCCGGGTCCAAGCGGTCCCCATTCTTGGGCACTGGCTGCACATAGGCTTCCCTCCAAGGCTCCGGAACGCGTCCCGAAGAGTAGGATAGTTTATACAGGCGTGTGAGTACGGGAGACAACTGCGCTGCACATTTTTTGAGTACAACCCCCAGAATGCCATCAGGTCTAGTAGCTTTCCTGACATCGAGTGACTGCAAAATAGCACGAACATCCCGCTGCCTGATTTTGATATCAGGCATCGTGGAGCCACAATGAGGTAGTGAGGGTGGCAGTGCATTGCGGTCATCGAGTTGGGAGTTGGCCGCGAAGAGTTTCACCAAAAGGTCGGCCTTCTCCTGCAGCTTGTGGGCTAGAGATCCATCTGGACACCTCAGGGGTGGCAGCGATGGCTGGCAGAAGTTACTTTGCACGGCCTTGGCCAAACGCCAGTAGCCACGAGAGCCCGTGGGATGCGTTACTAATTCGTGGCCAATGCGTGCAACGCGTTGAGTGCTCGACCCCTGATCCAAGCGCGATACGCCGCCTGTTTGTGTGAAACAGCATCGGCACATTCGCGATTGGACCAACGGTTACGTCTGCCCTTACTGATGAGATCGGAGTGTGGAATGTAGTATTCCATACCCATGACGATCTTCTCAGTAATAGCAGCGGCACTGGATGAAAGATAGTCCCGCATACCATCCCAATCTGCCGAATTATAGTGTCAGACCCGACGTTTGGCAACCACAGGTTTCGGAGGCTTTGCCTGTAATATTTTTATCGAATATTTAAAACTAGACAAAATTATCCTATATGTATAAAAACTAGACATGAAGACTAAAGACGCCATATTTGTAATTTTTTATAACTCTTGACTTTAAATATTTGAATTTATATTTTCAGAACAGCCATACTAAAACGACGTGCAGCCTAGTATTTTTTTAGGCTAAATCCATTGACTCTACAGAAATGAAATCTCTACAAAAATGGATCGTGGAGCGGAGACATTCATGTTAAAAATCCAGTTTGGATTTTTAACATCAGCCATTATTTTTCATTTTCATAAATGGTGAATTGTAAATGGTAATGAAAAAAACTTTTCATTACTCATACTCTGAAAGTAGGTCTGAAGTTGCCTGAGGAGCGGGTTGATAGTACTTTCAACTGACAGCTGCTGTCAAATTTAAAAAAAAAACTAGTTCATTTTTCACATTTTTATTGAACCATGTACAGTTACAATTAAAGCGCGGTGTAAAATTGAAATAACAAAGTATTTTAAGAATTTTTTTTTTCTAAATTACTTTATTATAATTTATTTTCAACTATTTCATTAAAATAACATAGATTTGGCCAAAATATTTACCATTATTTTAAATTATGAAAATGAAAAAATAATGGCTGAATAGCTGGCCGGCCACAGAAAAAAAAACAAAATAAGCGGGAAAGCGGCAATGCGATCTTCATTTGTTTTTTCAATTTTTTGTAGAGTTTTGTTAATACTTCCGTATAGCAGAGATTTGTTTTAACTGTTAATTATAGGTATTTATATAACATTGTGTTAATAATTAATAAATACAATGAGTTCATCTGATTCAGGCATGGAGTTAACGCCTGATTTTATAAGAGAAAGCAGGCTAAAGCAGAACGGGGTTCCCCCGTACCTGTGCCGAATCCTGGGAGATTATCTAAACGGGCGAGAAATCCTCTGCCCCAAAAGGGGCAGGCGCATTGAGCGCCATCCTATGTGCCGCGGCGTTCCACAGGGGTCTGTTCTTGGGCCCTTGCTCTGGAACGTTGGGTACGACTGGCTCCTCAGAGGCGCCCTTCCGACGGGGGTGCGTCTCTTTTGTTATGCTGATGACACTCTCGTCACAGCAAGAGGGGCTAGTCTGGCCGATGCGGTACGCCTAGCCTCGGTGGCGAGCACGCTGGTCGTTGACCGAATTTCCATGTTGGGCTTGAGGGTCGCCCTTAGTAAAACCGAGGCTATAGCTTTCTATGGCCCCCGCAGGAGGCCCCTCGCCGGAACATCCATTACGGTGGGCGGCGAGGTTGTTCAATTGAGGCCACACCTCAAATACCTGGGGCTCACCATTGATGGCAAGTGGGGCTTCGACGAACACTTTCGTTCATTGGAGCCCAAACTCCTAGGTGCGGCCGACGCACTAGGGCGCCTCCTCCCAAACGTTGGAGGCCCGAGCGCCACCTGTCGACGCCTTTACGCCGGAATTGTGAGCAGCATGGCACTGTACGGGGCCCCCGTCTGGGCCGACGCTCTCAGCGCCCGCGCAATATCTTCACTGCGACGAGCGCAACGCGCCATGGCGCTGAGAGCCATCAGAGGATACCGTACGGTGTCACATGCGGCGGCCTGCGCTATCGCCGGCACTCCCCCGTGGGAGCTAGTGGCGCACGTACTGGCGGCGGCCTATCGTGTGCGGGTTGACGTGAGGGAGGGGAACCGCAGGATAGCTCCAAGAGAGCAGGTCGCGGCCCTGGAAGGGGCACGAGAAGAAATGTTCCGCCTATGGCAAGAGAGCCTGGGTGAGCCGGTCTCCGGAACTCTTAGGAGAACCGTTGAGGCGTTGCTCCCCGTGCTGAAACCATGGGCGGAAAGGAAGCATGGGTCGCTCACGTACCATCTGGTGCAGATCATCAGTGGTCACGGCTGCTTTGGCCGTTATCTGCACCGGATTGGGCGTGAGCCGACCGCTGAGTGCCACCACTGTGGCGCTGCGGAGGACTCAGCACAGCATACTCTCGAGGAGTGCGCTGCCTTTTCCTCGCAGCGCGGCAGTCTGGTTTTAAGTGTTGGCCCTGACCTTTCTCTCCTATCTCTGATGTCCAAGATGGTCGAGAGCGAGGAGGCCTGGAATGCAGCAAACTCCTTTTGTGTGGAGGTCATCACACAGAAGGAGGTGGCAGAACGGGCCAGAGAAGATGACCCAGCGGCAGATCCCTGCCGCCGCAGAAGAACGGGGCGGAGGAGGCGGCAGTTCGCCCGCCTTCTTCCTCATGACGGTGACCAGCGGGGCGCGGGCCCGGGAAGCCCAAGTCCTGCATTGCACAGGCCACCGCCAATCATCGATACTCCTAATGCCCAGGAGCATCGCCGGCCTTCCCATTTTAGGGAGGTGAGAGGGGCTCGCCGTAGGCGAGCAGACGCTGACGAGGTCATGGAAGTGTCCGAAAGGGTTCCTATGGCCTTGTCCGGCGACGGGGCGTCCCTCCCCGACGTATCCTCTTCGTCAGATGACGGGGAGGATGCGGCGGTGATGGACGTTCTCGTGCCAAGGCGTTTGTGAGGGGGCATCGTTGGGTTTTAGTCGGTAGGCCGCGGTTTCTGGCTGGCGCTCTGCCCCCAGTGACCGCGGAGAGTCCGACATAACCTCGCGCCTACCCAAGCGCGAGGTATGCGTAACGCATTTCCCAACGTTAATAAAAAAAAAAAAAAAAAAAAAAGGCTAAAGCAGAACTTGTTGATTTCTTCTTCTTCTTCCTGCCCATGTTCCCAGTTCATCCGGGGTCGGGCCTCCTCGTACAGCGGCGCCAGGCCAAACGGTCCTGGGTTGTCACAGGTTCGGTGATACTTTTAAGGTCTTTCAGGACATTGGACCACCACGTAGCTGGGGGTCTCCCTCTGCCTCTGGGTTTCTCAGGGATGTTCAGAGCTTTTTTCACGGCATAGTCATCATCCCTCCTCATTACATGCCCATACCACCGTAATCTTGACTCTTTTAATTTGTCAACTATTGGCGCGACCTTGAACGAACCCCGGATGTACTCATTGCGGACTCTATCTAAGCGCGTCACACCACCGGCCCATCTCAACATTCTCATCTCCGCGGCATGGACACTTTGCTCGTGGGTTTTCTTAGTGGTCCAGCACTCCGACCCATACATGAGGGCAGGTCTTACGACTGTCTTGTATACCTTTCCCTTAGTTCTTACAGGCATTCACGGGTCGCAGAGCACACCAGATAGCGATCTCCACTTGAGCCAGGCTGTATTCACTCGGTGGGTGACATCTTCCTCAATATGCGCATCAGCAGTAAGTACAGAACCCAGATATTTGAAACGTGATACTTTAGGCAGGGGATTGTCGTCTATCAATATTTTGCATCCTACTTCTGTTTCGCCGCCGTAATCACATTCCATGAATTCCGTTTTCGATCTACTTATCCGTAGCCCATGCGACTCGAGCTTTTCCAGCCATAGGTCTAGACATTCCTGCAGTTCGTGTGCGCTTTGTGAGATAAGTGCTATGTCATCGGCGTATAGTATACACCAAGGAGTTGGTTTTTGTATATCCCGAGTAATATAGTCCATAGATAGATTGAAGAGCAGTGGACTCAGAGCCGATCCCTGGTGCACTCCCACTTTTACCTGGAAGGATTCACTAAGGCCGGCTGGGCTCTTGATTTTTGTAGTTATATCACTGTACATATCTTGG
This sequence comes from Schoenobius gigantellus, assembly GCA_963935595.1. Classification (NCBI taxonomy): domain Eukaryota; kingdom Metazoa; phylum Arthropoda; class Insecta; order Lepidoptera; family Crambidae; genus Schoenobius; species Schoenobius gigantellus. The sequence continues at coordinate 25,912,507 of OZ012542.1, forward strand.
ACTATTCTGATGTATGTTTCTGGGACTCCCTGGGCTCTAAGAGACTGCCATACTAATTTTCTGGGCACTCTATCGAACGCCTTTTCTAAGTCTATGAAGGCAAAGTATAAATTATCTCTATTTAGGCGGTACTTTTCCATCAGTATACGGATTGTTTGGATGGCATCAGTGGTGGATTTACCAGAAGTAAAACCAAACTGATTTTCAGTTATTCTAACTTTTTTTGCGATTCGAGCTCCTATCACTCGCTCCCAGAGCTTTAGGGTGTGCGATGTTAATTTAATGCCCCTGTAGTTATTGCATTGCGATATGTCACCTTTGCCCTTATAAATCGGGGATAAGAAACTTGAGCGCCATGATTCTGGGATCCTGCCTTCTTTGAGAATAATATTGAAAAGTTTCATAAGCCACGGTAGACCTTTATGACCTAGTTTCTTCCATAGGTCTGCTGGTATGCTGTCCGGTCCTATAGCTTTATGGTTGTTCATTTTTGCCAGGGCTTTCTTGATTTCATCTGGGTATATACAGTTTATAGGCCCTAGGACTGGCAGGACTTCTGGAAGTTCATTGCTTGGGAACTCTTCGTTCAGCAGACCCTCATAATACTCTTTCCACCGGCTACTTATGTGGTTGTTTGAAGTGAGCAGGACGCCTTGCGCGTTTTTGATATATTTGTTAAACTTCGTATCCTGCGATGCTCTATGCCTCTGTTTCGCTATTTTAAATATTGTGTTTTCATTATCTGCACTTTCTAGTTCGTCGTAAAATTTTTGTCTCGACGCGGCTCTAGCTTGTGCAACAGCAGCTTTAGCTAACAATTTAAACTTCTTATAATCCTTGAAATCTTCTTCCAATTTAAATTTCTGCCAAATCTTAAATTTTTCCCTCTTAGCTTTTATTGTGTTCAGAACTTGTTGATTTATGTAAAATAAAATTTACACGTTTTTTCTTTAGCTAATTCATTGTTTTATTTTTACTTTCCTTGTATTCGTAATGAAAAGCACAGTGTTTACCTCGGGTCAAAGACTTATTTAGTCCCTCGAACTATTGGTGCCCTCGCTACGCTCGGGCGCCAAACACCGTCTCGGGACTAAATAAGTTACTTTCACCCCTGGGGTAACAATGTACTATTTTAGTACTCATACTAGGAAAGAAGATCTGAAGTTGTCTATGGAGCAGATTGAAAATAATACTTTTAAGCCCTAGGGAGAATATTTTTCGACTGACAGTGTGTAAATATAAATCTGAAGTATCTATATTGAGTTCCTAACTGTGCTATTTTTTGTAGAAACATCTTTAATTCATCATAATTAATAAAAAACAAATGACGGCGCTAGTGGACTGTGCCCCCTTAACGCCTGATTTCCTATGAGAAGAGGCTAAAGTAGGAGTTTTTGATTTATGTAACATAAAATTCACTAGTTTTTTCTTTAACTAATTCATGTTTTTTTTACTTGTATTCGTAATAACAGCACAGTGTTTACTTCGAGTTAAAGTCTTATTTAGTCTTTCGAACTTTTAGACAAACCCCGTCTCGGGACTAAATAAATTACTTTCATCCCTACGGTAACAATGTATTATTAATCATTATTCAATGCAATGGTAACACGATTACGAAAGTTAGCAAATTGTTAACTTACCTGTCAAATCGTTTAAAATTTGACATAGTTTTAAACAATTTGGCGGATAAACTTACCATGCTACCATTACATTCACTATTTTTTAAATTTGACCATGTATCAAAAAACTGTAACATCTCAAGAAATGCATAACTTATTTCATAGATTACTAGGTTACTGACTAGTGAATTTGGCTAATTTCGTAGGAATGAGCAGTATTTGGAGTACCTACTCTGCTGACGAGTACACTGTAAAATTTTGATTTTTAATGATAAGCTCATGGGCTTATGGGCAGGTGTTTTAAATTACAATGCATTAAAATTTTCAGATTATCATAATCATCTGAATTAGTATTACGACCATAACAACTGAACAAAGAAACTGGATCACTAATGGGTATTTAAATATACAATCATATAATAAAGATGACAATTAGATCTTTATTGTGTTTGATCTGGTCAAAACCATTATTAACAATAGCAACACACATCAGATGCAGCTCAGGGGTCATGGTAGGTATTATTTGATGTTCGCCCGCAGCATGCACGCGTTGCTTCAAAATTAAATTCCCACATCCAATTCGCATCGATTAATGTGTAATGATGTAATACATTTTATAACTTCTACACTTAAAGTTAAGCATATCTATGCAGAAAAAAGACTAATTTATTTGTGATTTTATTGTTTATACTTTATTTAAGTACAATCGGTGCATGCTTAAATTAAATATGAAGCAGCGCTCAATATTAATATAAATCGCATATCTACGACTGACGCAAACAGCTGATGCGTAAAAAGAATGTATGACAATGCCAATCTTCAGGTGCTTCATGTGAGACGGATACCTTAGAAGCGGCGCCATACATTTTCATACCACGAACACAGATTGTCGCGGTCGCAAACGATCAAATCCACGAGCAGCTGCAGACGGTAGAGGAACTTGCAGTTTAAATAATGTTGTTCGTCCCTTGTGGCCAATCGCAGCCGCATATGATAGGCTGCACGCGTCTCACACATCAAGCCGCAGCCGCATTTGGCTGCGACCTGCGACCGGCCGCGAAGCATAGGCATGCACCTTAACCGTACTATAATTTCCGCCTGTGGCGCGGTTTCCTATCTATTTCCTGCACGCCGAGTGCTTCGAAACTCGACAAGCAACAAAACTTGGAGACTTCGCTTAGTTTCCACCAAAATGCTCGGGAGAGCATTCATCGAATTTAAAGGAAAGTTAACAAACATACGAAATCTATTTATACACATAGTACTCGTTGCAATTGCAACTAAGAATTAATATGAGTGAGTATTGGTGACCTTATTACAAAATACACACGTCCACTGAAAATTTATTTTCACACGACAGGGAAGCCTTCACTTGAATTTCTCAATAACTGAGGAACACCATATTTTTACCAATGATTGTCAATAATTTTATTAACATAATGATGCAGTAGACTATGGTGACCAACTTAGATAAGTCGGTTGTAACTAGCCTTCTAGGTAGCTAGTCAGTAGTTATTATGCCCTCATGAGGAATCAACATCCAGATCAATACGGGTTAAACTATTTATTTATTACCCCTGGACTTTGGTCATTAGCACTGCACTGGCTCTATTTAAATATACACGTGATAGTTTAAATTGATTTTTATATTGATTTGAATTTTGTGGTGCGCACCACGTGATGAAACTTTAGAGAACTGAGGCGCGTTCAGAGCCTTCGCGCGAAGTACAACTTTTCGCTCTAACCCCGTTCAATGCCTTTGAGCGTGACCACCGGGTGAAACAACCGCCCGTTCAAGACCTTTGAGTGTTGGCGTGAGTTACAACCGAACATCCATCGAATTTGATGGTTGTAAAACGCTCTGACGTTTCTTACTGAAATACTCTTACGTGATTGGATGATATTGGCGGCCATATTCTAAAATGTCATCTGATAGAAAGAAAGAGAAATAAAAGTTCATGTGAAAGAGGGAGATAAAAGATTTGGTTGCTGCAATCCGTTCAACGCCTCTGAGCGAGTTAAAAAACAACCGGACAACTACACCAAGAGGCTCTGAACGCGCCTCTGATTTTGACGAACATGTTTGCGTTTTTAGGCGATTTATTTTTTGTATTTTTTTTCTGTATATTTTGTGCGATATTTGCAGCCATGATTATGTCATCAGCGTGTACAGCATGGTATATGGTAATGGTGCTGTTATTTCTCTGGTGAGATAATCCATTACCAGATTGAAGAGCATGAGACTAAGTGCCGAACCCTGATGGACACCCACTTTGCCCTCGAATGCTTTGTTTAATCCTATAGACTTCGCACATACGTACTGGCGCAGATATCCATGTCCCGGATAATTTGGATGTTAGAAGTCTGACACACGAAACATGAACCTGACATTTTTTCAAGTAGCAACTCTGATACAATGTCCCCATGTAGTTTAGTTCAACGTGGTGATTTTGATACTTTGTAATAAACAATTTCATAATATTTTTTTCTTAATTTCTGTCGAAATATTACAGATATTAGGTAATTTTAACATTCATGAAATCCAAATACAGCGATTTCTTATAAAAGGTTCATTGTTGGAAGTTCATTGAAACTAAACATTACCTAATATTTAATTTAAAAAAAGTATAAACTCCTTTTTTCCTACTATATTCAAGGAAAATAAGACAATCCTTTCACAAATTTAACATTCTAAATTACTACATAAATAAAAAAATATTAGAATATTTCAAGTATCAAAATGTATTTCACCTTCTGTAGACAGTATTACCAGAGCTAGAATTTTTGAATTTGCCGCTTTTTTCCAAGCTCATGTTTCGTGTGTCAGACTCTATATTGCGGTACTCTCTGTGATCGAAGAGCTTGCCACACAAGTGTCCGAGGCACACGATCAAAAGCTTTTCCGGGGTCAATAAAAGATGAAGGTGTTTTTTGCTGGTATTGTATTTTTCCACCAAGATTCTTACCACTTGTATAGCGTCAGTGGTTGATTTGGCTGATGTGAACCCGAAATGATTTGTCCTCTGTGTGAGCAGTGATGCGTTGGTTGATTATTCGTTCTAATACTTTCAGAGTGTGTGAGGTCACTTTTTCTTCTATGGTTTTCACATTCTGCCCCAAATAAATAATAATAAAAAAATCATAGGAAACACCAACTCATGGCAGGATGTGATGTAGGATCCCAGGTAAATTAAGAGGAAAGCCTCAATTTTTTATAGTCACGTACAAATATTCGCATACAAGTATCAAATACACGTTGATATATTACATATAACTAAACAGTCGTAAGTTTCAATTAACATTTAAATGTAAACTTTTTTACTAGTTATACTACCTAATTAATTATACTTACTATCAATGAAATAACGCCGAGCATTATTAACCAACCAGTAACTTGGTACCAAAGTACAATTGTCAACAATTATAAAAGTAGCTACAATTAAGTTTATTCTTTATGCATGTTAGAGTTCCCATATTGGCGGGACATTTTTGTGGCAAAAATAAAAGTTTACCTTTTATATTGGTTGTCTGCGTATTTTCGTGTAGGTGACTACTACGAGAGATTTTTTTTGCTTCTAGTTAGTAGAACGAGAAAGTAATAATGAATATATTCCTGGATAAAACTTCATAGGTTTGTTTTCAAGCTACGCAGCAAAGCACTCGTAGAAATTAGTAACTGCTCGACGGCGCCTTTGACAACTCTTGCGTATAAATCAGAAAAAATATAATTGGAGAACATGATATAAAGCACTTCACACAAGAGGCTATGTTCACGAAAATGCTCACCGAACTACTGCAATTAGTAAAAACTTTGACGTACTTAAACTTAGGTACTTAAAGTATTTTTACTCTATGTATTATACTCGTGTATGTAGTGTAGAAACTAATATATGAAGGTACAGACGCAATCGGTCTTATTACAAAACCTGGTTTAAACCTGGTCTAAAGTTAGTCTTGGTTTAAATGTAGTGCGCTTTCACTTGTGTCAATATACATAGATAGAGACAGCATCAACTTAATCCTAGTTTAAACCAGAACTAACTTTAGTCCATGTTTTGTAATAAGACAGAATGTGTTCACAATTTAACCCCAGTTATATTTCACATAACTTTCAAGCCCTAATTCATCCCCTTTCTATTGCCAAAAATCATTTTCTAATGGATGTTGGCTAATGGAACCTGCTGGACAAACATTTGCCTAGCCTTAATAATTTAGGCACGGTTATGAGGAATCAGTGTGTCAATCAGTCAGGACGAGACTCCACGGATAACATATGTCCATGTCCAAAAACTAGCAGTGCCCGCAACTTCGTTCGCCTGGATGTCGGAAAATAACAACATCATCATGATGTTATAAAGCCTTCCTCGATAAATGGACTATCCAACACAAAAACAATTTTTCAATTTGAATCGGTAGTTCCTTTAACCACGCAAACTCTTCGCAAGCATTATACGCAAACGCAAGCTTTATAATATTAAATATAGATCATGCAAAACATTATTCATTATTCAAAATGTACCCGTAACAAAAAACAGAGAGAGTTTGAGGAGGCAACGAATCATTATAACCTCGAGGAGAGCAAAGAGTTACGGGCTGGTTACCCTGCCCATAGGCTAACTGGATGAAAAATACTAGGATGTAGCGACGAATAGGGGTCCATAAATGGTCTTTTTTTTTTCTCGGGGGGAAATGCGTAACCGCACCGTACCCGCCGTTGGCTAGACAGCGAGCGTGTGTGGGGTTCTCCCGGCAGGGTGCCAGGCCTACCCACTAAAACCCCCCGGTGTTCTCCCTGCCCTTATGGGCGCGCTAGGTAAGGTCCACACTGCGACTCCACTACCCACGCGCCCGGGCAAGCCCGACCTACCGGTCGGGCTATCGCCAAGGGAAGATTGCCCGAGAACACCAGGGCAATCTCCAGACGGAGGGCCTTACGGCGGCGTGCACGGGGCCAACCGTGCACGCAGGCCTCTACGGCAGGGTCATTAGATGGGCATCGCTTGTGCGAATGCCCGCCTTTGCCTGCCTATGCGTCTGCGGCGGATGGGAGCGGCTTGAGGATCTGCCTCCCGCTCCCTCTCCGCGGCCTCCTTCTGCGAGATTACGTCCTCGCAGAAGGAGGCGACAGCCCCCCATTCCGCTTCGCCGCGGAGCGTGGCCACGACCATGCTCGGCAGCGAGAGGTCTCCGCCTCCCAGCGCAGCGTTAAGCTCGCTACGCTGGAGTCGCCAGGCCGGGCACATCAATAGGGTGTGCTCGGCAGTGTCGTCGGGAGCGTCGCAGTGGTGACACCGCGGCGTTTCCTCCCGACGCGCGACTCGATGCAGGTAATGACCGAAGCAGCCATGCCCGGTCAGTACCTGCACCATGCGGAACGTGAGGCTGCCCTGCCGGCGCCCAACCCACTCCTCCAAAACCGGACGAATCGCGTCGATCGTCCGGTGGCCGGCAGCTGGGAAGCGAGTGCCTCGCCCCATCGACGCAGAGCCTCCCTCTGCGCCTGGGTACGAATCCGCTCCACTTCCTCAGGAGCGGATCGTCCCCCCCGTTCACTAACGGCAACCCGATGTCGATACGCGTATGGTCCTAGCCAACCCTCGGTTACGCCTTGTCAGTTTCAACAGAGATTTGATTTGATTTTTTTTAATGACCTATGCTGTTAACCGCAGATGTTTGCTACAGCTTCACCTTAATTATTTAAAAGAAGGCGAGAACTTTGGTGGGTCCTCAAGCCTCGTTTGGCTTACCTAACCTGATGGATTTCTAGCTCAGAGAGGCATCACCACGGAGGTGTCCCGCTCTCTGAATAGAGTCACCAGGCTGTAATAGCCGGTGCAGGGAGCGGCTGCAACGAGAGCGCGCTTCTAAGGCTCGGACGCTCGAGTTCGCCGTGTAGTGGAGAGTGGGGAGAAGCGACCGGGCACATATCTGTACTTGGCATATCGCAAACTGTGTAGACCGGGCCTTCACACTCTTGTTCTACGAGTGCGGTGAGTGGGACTAGTGCGTGAGTGTGCAGTGTTTGATAGTGAGTTGGAAGGCGGAGGGAGAGAGATTTGCCATCTACGCGGGAGATATTATAGTGCATAAGTTTCTGCGCAAATACAAGTGCACTCTCCATTCCATCACCTCTCTCTCTCTCTCTCTCTCTCTCTCTCTCTGTACCAGGGTAGTGTATATGGGTACCTCCGTCTTACCTATTTCTGCCGCAAAGCAGCAGTGCTTGCATTGCTGTGTTCCGATTTGAAGGGTAAGATATGGCACTGAAATTACCGGGTACCGTGACTTTACATCTTAAGTCACAAGTTGGCAACGTACACTGGTTCTTGTGGGGGTTGCAGTTTTGCTGCGAATCTCACCACTACCATCAGGTTACTTGTTTGCCAACTTAATTGCAATAAAAAAATACATAGTCCACTGAGACGGTTCACCGACACAACCAGGTTGAGATCAGCTTAACTTGTTGTTATTTTTTTTTCTTCTAAGTTGGCAAACAAGCAAACTGCCCACCTTATGGTTAATGGTAACAGTCACCCATAATACATGTGGCTCTTGTGAGAGTCGCAGCAAATCTGCAACCCTCAAAGAACCACATTGTACGTTGCCAGCTTGTGACATCAGATGTAAAATCACGGTACTCAGTAATATCACTGCCCGGTGGGCCCGGAGGACACCGGCAGAGCGGACGAGACAGACTTACAAGCGCCTTCTTCCTCCTGACGGCAACCAGCAGGATCCAAGTCCAGAAACCTCGGGCCCTGCAGTGCACAAGCTGCTTGGGGATTTTCAGCGTTCCCATTTTAGGAGGGTGAGAGGAGCTTGCCATAGGCGGCCATACGCCAACGAGATCATGGAAGTGTTCGATAGAGTTCTCATGACCTCCCAGACGTCCTTATTTCATCAGCGTGACTTCCTCATCCGATGATGCGGAAGATGTGGTAGTGATGGACGAGCTCGGGCCAAGGCGTATATGGAAGGACTCTTGGCTGTCACTGGAGGCAGAGTGCAAAGGCAGGCTTCGACACGACATACCCTCGCGTTTTACATTGTCTAACAGAAGAAAGAGGTGGGAAGTTCGTTTTCAAGGTTTCGTACCTCAAAAGGAAAAACGAAACCCGTGTAGGATCGCTTTGTTGTCCGCCTTTCCGTCAGTCAATCTGTCCGTCTGTCCGTGTCTACGATTGTCTGTCAAGACCTTTTTCTCGGGAACGCCTAGAGATATCAAACTGAAATTTATATGAAATACTCGGGTCTACCAAGAACAAGCAAGAACCAAGGCGCTTGTTGATGAAAAATTCTGAAATCGTAAATATGTGCAGTTAGGAACTTATATACTTAGATAAGTTTGTACGACACCCTCGGTGCGCGAGTCTAACTCGCACTTGGCCGGTTTTTTATTTAAGTATCACAGTAAAACTTATTTTTCTCAAACATACTCGGAAATGTAGACATTATTGTAGTAAAAAGAAGACACGAAAGTAATTCTTGGCTCATGCATTACTTTACCGGCCTAAGCCAGGAAAATAAGTATAAAAATTAATTTCTGGCCGCTGTTCAAATGTTTTTAATTCATCTATTACTTGAATTATAGAGCTTGTCATACAGCCAATTGCTACCACATTATAAAAAATGCACTCTTCGAGCATATATATGAATTATAGATGACAACAATTTTATAAAAATGTTGGTATAAAATCACACGAAAATATGCTTAATTTTCGTCGCGTGAGAAAAAAGACATAATCTACAGTATTACATTTTTGCGTAAAATATGACTGGGCTGTATAGGCTTTGTTTCCTTTGCACTAATTGAAAATTAAAAAAGTATTAGTATTACTAAATTATTTTAATTAATTGTTTTATTCGTTCATTTATTTTTTTATTCACAATTATTGAGAAAAGCACTATACATACCTCTGCGGGAATGGGATTGCCGGACTCGTAATTATTGAAAGCTCTACTCGTCCGGCAATCACTAACTTCCCGGCCTCTATAGTAATGTACTATTTCAATGCAGTTGCTCGTAAAGTAATCAAAAGTCAGCCTATACAGGACTGCAGAATCACTATGGAAATCCTTTAATTCACACGTGCAGTAAAGTTTTTTTTTATTATCACTGTCCAGGCAGCATGGAGCAGAAAGAAAGTGGAAAAAAAATTAATTCACAAATAAACCCGCTTGAATTAACCCGTAATTATAAAGCTAATAAAACCATACGATATATGTAATATCAAAAATTAATTTGTGCATATATATTATTATATATCATGAAGTAAGTATACAATACACATTAATTACCTGCAGAAAAGTTTGCTGTATGCACTGTACACTCATGCCTTAGAAAAATAGTTGAAAAGCGCGCGTTCGTAAAAGCAGTAAAACTATTTTTCTCAAACATGCTCGGAAATGTAGGCTTTATTGTAGTAAAAAGAAGACACAAAGTTTGTAGTTCTTGGCTCATGCATTACTTTACCTCATGCATATACTCTTGGCTCATGCATATACAACGTGTCTTATAATCTCCCCATAAAAATTATAATACTTATTTAATTTTATTTAAACTATCAAAATTGCCAACCTAAAACTGTTCTAAAAGTGAATTTTCAAAAATTTGACAATTAAATTCGATTGATATGACAAGTTATTAAAGTTGACACATTCTTTTCGGTTAAATTAATATTATAATTTTTATGGGGAGTTATTATGAGACACGTTGTAAGTATTATGAATATGACAACTTTATTAAAATGTTGGTATGAAATCGCACGAAAATATGCTTAATTTTCGTTGCGAGAGAAAAAAGTCATAATCTGCAGTATTACATTTTTTGCGTAAAATATGATTGGGCTGTATGGGCTTTGTTTCCTTTGCACTAATTGAAAATTAAAAAGTATAACTAAGTGCTAGTTTGCTCTTTAATTTATTGTTTGATTTGTTTTTTATTCATATTATACTCATTTGTTTCTAATTCAATTTAATTCAAAATCTTTTATGCATACCATAATGTGTAAAATAGGTGGTTCACAAAAAATAAGATCACTAAGGACCCGTTGGGCACGCAATCGTTGAACAAGAGAGGAAGCTTATTATTATTATTAGGTACCTACTATTGTTCCGCTGTATGGGCATGGGCCACCCCATACAGCGATGCCCCTCCGGTAAGGACCGCAGCGGATTATGTTTCCGCTGCGGGTCCGAGGGCCACAAGGCGGTGGACTGCGCGGCGGCGCTTAACTGCGCCGTCTGTGCAGACGCTAAGCGACCGGCAGACCACCGCATGGGGGGCATGAATTGTAACCCCCCGCCGGTTAGGGGCCGTTTGGCCCCGGTGAAACTGATCATGGCCCCGAAGAGTCCAACAGCGCCGTCAGTACCGACCGCAGCGGCGGCCCAGGAGGAGCCTATGGAAACCACCAATGCCTAGTGGTCCCATAAAGCTCCTCCAAGCAAACGTAAACCACTGCGCCGCGGCCCAGGACCTCCTGTGTCAGACAGCGGCGGAGTGGGGTGTGTGTTTGGCGATTGTTGCGGAGCCGTATTACGTTCCGCCGCAGTCGAACAACTGCTTGGTGGCGGCAGATGGTTCTGCTGCCATAATGCGGGCGGCGCGTGGCACAGCCCCCTCTCTTATTTTAAGAGAGAGAGGTTCTGGCTACGTGGCCGCCATATGGGGGGAATGTTGGTCGTGTCATCCTACTTCTCCCCCAATCGCAGCCGGGCGGAGTTTACAGTCTTCCTGGCTGCGTTAGAAGGGGTCGTCCGAAGAACGGCCCCGGTGCCGGTGCTGATCGCGGGGGACCTCAACGCGTGGTCCACTGCGTGGGTCCTCCAGAACCAATCCGAGGGGTGGGGATTTGGAGTCCTGGGTTCTGTCCCTGGGGCTCCAGATTTTGAATAGAGGCTCCACCCCTACCTGTGTCCGGGTGCAAGGTACGTCAATAGTAGATGTGTCCTTCGCCACTCCCTCACTCGCCCGTCGAATCAATAACTGGCGAGTGGAGGAAGAAGTGGAGACTCTGTCGGACCATCTTTACGTGCGATTTGAGGTCTCCACGGCATCCCAAGGAGCCCCGAACCGCAGGGGCTCCGCGGTGAGCGCATTCCCAAGGTGGGCGCTCACCAAACTCCGTCCGGATATGGCGGAGGAAGCGGCGATGGTGCGGGCGTGGTCGGAAGTGCCACCCCATCTTGCTGGGGATGCCGATGGCATGGCGGATTTCTTCGCAGACGACATGAGGGTCGTCTGCCAAGCTGCCATGCCAAGGGCGCAGGCCTGTCCCGAAAAGGGACAGGTGTACGCAGGAGATAGCGGCCCTGCGTACCACCAGTATGAGGGCCAGGCGCGCTTACGTGCGATGTCGTAGGCGCGCCAGGACAACACCTGACGAAGAGGCTGAACTTCGTCAGGTGTATGCGGCAGCCAAGAAGGCCCTGCGGAATGAAATCTGTAGGGCCAAGGCGGAGTCCTGGGAGCGCTTCATTCAGCTCCTGGACGATGATCCGTGGGGACGCCCATACCGGGTGGTGAGGGGAAAGTTTAAAGCTTCCGCTCCCCCCACCTCCGCTATGGACAGGGGGCTGCTAGATCGGGTGCTGGGAACTCTCTTCCCTAACCCTGGTCCGTTTCAGCCCCCCAGAATGGACCCCCCGGACACTCCACCGGAGGAAATGGTTGTCGCCGTCCCTTCCGTGTCGAACGTGGAATTCGACACGGTGAGGGAACGGTTCCGGAGCAAGAAGAAGGCGCCGGGACCGGACGGTGTCCCGTCAAGGGTCTTGGCCCTCGCGCTGGGACATCTCGGGGAGCGGTTTCGGGCTTTGCTTGATTTATGCATTGCCTCGGGCCGCTTCCCCAGGCGGTGGAAAGTGGGCAGGCTCTGCCTATTGAGAAAGGAGAGCCGCCCCGCGGATTCCCCGTCTGGGTACCGGCCGGTGGTGCTGCTCGACGAGTCTGGGAAGTTTCTAGAAAAAATACTGGCTTCCCGCATCGTCGAGCACCTGGAGGACCGGGGGCCGGACATGACCAACAACCAGTTCGGTTTCCGCACCGGCCGGTCCACGATGGACGCGGTGGCTCTCCTCAAGAGGTGGACTGAGGAGGCCAAGGCTCGTGGGGAGGCTGTAGTTGCGGTGTCGTTGGATATCCGCAACGCCTTTAACAGTCTGCCCCACGAGTGTATAAAGGAGGCACTCCGTTTCCACCGGGTGCCTCCGTACCTCCGCGCCCTTGTGGAGGACTACCTTGATGGCAGGTCAATTCTCTACGAGGGGCCGGATGGTCGCGTTCATTCGTGGCGGCGGGTGTGCCCCAGGGTTCCGTACTAGGTCCTCTATTATGGAACCTGGGGTATAACTGGGTCCTGCGAGGCAGCCTCCTCCCACGAATGGAGGTAGTCTGCTTCGCCGACGACACAATTGTCGCGGCGAGAGCAAAAACGGGGGAGGAGGCGGCCCACCTTGCGTCGGTCGGCACCTCATTGGTCGTAAGACGTATCCGCCTCCTGGGCCTGGAGGTGGCTCTCGATAAAACGAGGGCCATGATCTTCCACGCCCCTCGTTGCAGGATCCCACCGGGGCTCCGTGTCCGAGTGGAGGGGGTCCGCATACCGGTGGAGGCACATCTCAAGTACCTCGGCCTGGTTTTGGATTCCCGATGGAGCTTCGAGGAGCACTTCAAGCTCCTCACTCCACGGCTGTGTGCCGCAGCAGCCGCACTCGGACGGGTCCTCCCTAACGTAGGAGGGCCAGGATCGGCGTGCCGTCGACTGTATCACGGGGTGATACGGTCGATGGCACTTTACGGAGCCCCGGTATGGGCGGAGTGCCTCTCCCCTCGAACGGTGGCTCTCTTGCGACGTCCGCAGAGGGTCATAGCAACCCGGGCCGTGCGAGCTTATCGCACGGTCAGCCACGGCGCGGCCTGCGTTCTTGCGGGCCAAACGCCGTGGGATGTCGATGCACGCGTCCATGCGGAGGTGTATCGGCATCGGGTTGCTGTAAGAGAACAGGGGGGACGATCCGCTCCTGAGGAAATGGAGCGGGTTCGTACCCAGGCGCAGAGGGAGGCTCTGCGCCGATGGGGTGAGGCACTCGTCTTCCCAGCTGCCGGCCACCGGACAATCGAAGCGATACGTCCGGTGTTGGAGGAGTGGGTAGGGCGCCGGCAGGGCAGCCTCTCGTTCCGCATGGTGCAGGTACTGACCGGACATGGTTGTTTTGGTCACTACCTGCACCGGGTCGCCCGTCGGGAGGAAACGCCGCAGTGTCATCACTGTGACGCTCCCGATGATACTGCCGAACACACCCTGTTGGTGTGCCCGGCCTGGCGACGCCAGCGCAGTGAACTCAACGCTGCGCTGGGAGGCGGAGACCTCTCGCTACCGAGCATGGTCGTGGCCATGCTCCGCGGCGAGGCGGAATGGGGGGCTGTCGCCTCTTTCTGCGAGGACGTAATCTCGCAGAAGGAGGCCGCGGAGAGGGAGCGGGAGGATGATCCTCAAGCCGCTCCCCTTCGCCGCAGACGGTTAGGCAGGAGAAGGTGGGCGTTCGCGCAAACGATGCCCGTCTAATGACCCTGCCGTGGAGGCCTGCGTGCACGGTTGGCCCCGTGCACGTCGCTGTAAGGCTCCTCCGTCTGGGGGATTGTCCTAGTGTTCTCGGACAATCCCCCCCTTGGCGATAGCTCGACCACTGGTCGAGCTTGCCCGGGCGCGTGGGTAGTGGTGTCGCATTGTGGACCCTACCACGCGCGCCCACAAGGGCAGGGAGAACACCGGGGGGTTTTAGTGGGTAGGCCTGGCACTCTGCCGGGAGAGCCCCACACACGCTCGCCGTCTAGCCAACGGCGGGTACGGTGCGGTCACGCATTTCCCCCCGAAAAAAAAAAAAAAAGGTACCTACTATTGTTTTATTTACAGATCATAAAGCAAAATTATACGAAGATCACGGCAATTATAAATATTTGAATAAATAAGTAGATAACATTGAACAATATTTTAATGTGAAAGGTTTTTATTTATATGGTATTATTATTACACTGAATTTCATAATTAATTCCAGTATTACGTATTTCATTATTTCCTCGCAATTATTGAGAAAAGCACTATACTTACTTACATACTTACCTCGGCGGGAATGGGATTGCCGGACTCATAATAATTGTCAAGCATTACTCGTCCGGAAATCCCTAACTTCCCGGCCTCTGCAGTAATGTACTATTCTTATCAGAGTCTATATTATAGTCTTTGAATTTTACTCATTTTTTTGGTTCATGAAATATTTTTTTTGCCAATAGTTTTGTTTTATTTATTCGCAAAAGCATTGAAAAATGTTGTATAATACGTGAGCATAAAAGGTTTTTCCGAATGCGTGCCTCTGAAAACACGAGCGCAGCGAGTGTGGCACTTATTCGGTAAAAAGATCTACTTTCTGCACGTGTATCATAAATAACTATAAACGGAATCTTTCTTTGAAAGCTTCTGTTTTATACTCTGGGTTCTTTTTACTGTGGTAAAATATTGAATTTCCAGGGGGAAAAACGCGCTCTTAGCTGCGGGCTGAAAGCTAGTCTATTTTAACCTATTTTACTTTTATATTTACTTACTTTCACACTTTACTTTGCCCTAAGGTTGCCTGGCAGAAATTACTATCTTACAGTAAGGCCGCCTTAGTATGTGTTACTATTATTTGATGTCACGTTGTTCTTCAAACAATAAAGAATATATTCATTCATTCATAATTTTTCATACGTGTCCTTATTCTCGATAGACGAGACGATCCTGGGATAACCACGAAAAAGTATCATATCAACTCATCGATCTCATGTTTCTAACCCAATGCGACAGTGATAACATAAAATGATTGTGTTGCGGCGTAAAACACAAAAAATACACAGTTACAAAGTTTTGGTTTTTATTCAGATACTGTGTATCAATGGAAATGTGAACATAGTAAATATATACGAGTAATTGTTATAAAGCTATCAGTAGTAGTAGTAATTGTTGTAAAATGGTTAAAACTACTGTTTCGTTTCTTTGGTTTAAACGCCTTATAGTATTGTAAGCTACATTTCACAATAACGCCAATTTGCGGATCAAAGTTATAGATAATGGAATTAGTACAGCAACAAACCGTAAGGCGCCAGGATACTAGGATTTCAGTAATTTTTAAAAAATAATAATAATATAATTTTTAGGCTATGAAAATGTGTAACCGTTCATATAAATTTCAATATGCGGCGCTTGAGAATGTGGCAACACACACATGCAGATCGCCTTATGATGATGATAGGCTAACCGCAGCGCAGCCTATGAAGATCGAAGTGAGAAGTTTTATGTTAACTTTTAAATTTAAAATGTTATAACTACGGTTAATGAAAGTAAAACCTATTGATCAAGTCAAGTTAGCTTCTGTATGTTACTAAATAGATTTATCTGGTTAATACAAGATAATTATTACTCTAACTTGGAGGCAATACTGTACTATACGATGCTGCTAGCCTTGCTAGCATTAAAACTAATGAATCGCGATGATGCAAAAAATTTGAAAATGCAAAACTGTGCTTAAATGGAACGCGCCTAACGTGATCCTATAAGGGTTCTGTTTTTTCCTTTTGAGGTACGCAACCCTAAAAAGTAGTCCCATATGTATCCGGTATTATACCAGTGCGACGAGGACAATGTGCTAATTTATTATGTAACGTTTTATTACATTAACAATGGTAGGACGGACGTCACACTGCGGCATTCAGTGTGCCTACGATGGCCTCCACAGTTCAGTATTTTACGCTATAATAGTTCATTAAAGAGGTAACCTTGGTTCAGTCGTTGAAATTTAACAGTGTATTAGTACAGATTTTAGGCAATGTTATATAAAAGAATACTATTTTAATGTTTTTAAACACGGACGATTATCTATCTTATAATAATATACTTATATACAATTTAAAGTTATCTCATAATATAAAGCTTTGCAATAATAATTGTCTATACAATGTAGGTGTGGACTCGGCACTTGCCTTCCAATCGAGAGGTCCGGGGTTCGAGACCGCCAGGTACCAATGTGTTTTTCGTTTTGAAATTTCATTATGTACCTACATTTGTCTGACGCTCCTACGGTGAAGGTAAACATTGTGAGGCAACCTGCATATATGTATTTGCGAAGAAATTCAAAGGTATGTGAAGTCGACCAATCTACACTGGGTCAGCGTGGTTTACTAAGCCCTAAACACCCTAACTTAGGGTAGGCTCGAGCCTCTCGGTGGGGACGTATATGAGCTGTTATGATGATGATACAATGTAGGTACAATAAGATGAACTTAAGCAATATGTTTAAATCATATTGTCCAACAAATTTCAATGAATTATTTTACTAGCTAAGTATCATCATCATCATCACAGCTCATATAGCTAAGTATATTTTATTTTAATTAATTTTAGAAAGCTAGGGAAAAAGTTAGTAATGTAAGAAAACATTAAAAGTTTTTTTTCATCCTAATGTTTGCTAGGTAAGTTTTTTAATTCGTGAATACTGTTGAGTATTTCGATTACGGAAAATGAAGTTGAGTAAAGAAAGACAGTAGTTTTTCTTGACATTGAATCAGTTGCACACGCACAAGGCGAAGGCCATTGTGGTGAAAACAATGACGTTTTAAGGGCAACTATTAATTACGACTGTAGTAATATTTCTGAGAAATCCAAGAGAAAACTTTTAGATATTGCTACCTATTACGTATGCTAATTAATTAAAAGATATATTGAAAGACCCATATTGACCGAAAAAATAAAAACACCGCAATTTATTCTCGTCACCACCATCTCAGCCATAGAGAATCCAATGCTAATTATGGGCATCCTCAAGAATGCGAGATTTGGGTCCGACACTCTGATCATCTTCGAGATGGTGGGTTCGAGGTCAAAACCTCGTCTGTTGAAATATTTGCCCTCTGATATTTTGCTTTAATTACGAAATACTGCAATCCATCGTTTCATTATCTGAAATGTGGTTAAAACAGCAGAACTGACCCCGAGCGACTGACAAAGGATGGCATGTAAGGTAATACATGTTTCATTAACGTGCTAAGTTAATTATCAAACACTGCATAAGTCTATGTTATTTAAACAAGTACGTGATAAAACGTCTCATCGCTGTGCCTACACTATTGTAATCACGTTTGTTAAACGGTCACACGTAGAGACAGTAGAATAAGGAATAAAGGTCAAGATCACATTTAAACCCTACATACTTATAACTAGCTAGGTCGTTCGTGTTAAATGGAGAGAGTCATGTCCGAAGAATTTCACCAAAACAAGCTCCGATCCACCATCCAAAAATCAAGAATTAACAATTTCTAACGATAGTACCTACTCTATCGTTATATTGTCGACTGATCAGCCAAAGGTGTGATTTCAATCTCAACAGTCGCTATACTCAGGTGCTGTTCAGGTCCCTGCAATGGTGGGGGGGTAAAGAGCAATAGCTGATCCCATCCCTCCGATAGCGAGGGATGCCTGTGGTAATGTGTTATGTTGAGGCGACACGGGTCTGGCCTAACAGCACACATGTTTGTGGCCGCTCATTAACGACCAGCGAGGTGTTCCCAAAGGGGTATAGTGGGTGGGTAGTCGCAGCACTTTGCTACAGAGTCCCACACACCCTTGCCCTTACCCAGGGGCTTGGACTGCGTAAACGCATTCCCCTCTTAAAAAAGGTGCTGTGCTTGCGGTGGCTAAACACAGCAAATACTTGCAATTTTCATGACTTCCTCATGTCTCAGCTGTCAGCTGAGGTCAGACAACATTGCAATTGGTAATATTCTTTTGAATATAACACTCATCTAAATAGGTGTTGTGAATGATGCTATCCAATATTAAGCTCGAAACACCCGAAACAAGAAAATATAATAATACAATCGAAAAAGAAAGCGAAATTTCTCTGTTCTCTAAGTCTATGATATTTTGTAAGCTGGTCAACAAACAAGTTGCCGAATTGCCGATGGGTAGGACTATTGCTGTCCTTCTCTTCACGTGGAAATTTCACCGGCGTAACAAAGACAAGAGATTTCGCCAGAAACCCGCAGGCAGGCAAGGGTGTGCACGGTACGAGTACATACCCTTGTCTGGCATAGATTTGGCGCTTTGCCCGTCTGCTGTGCCAGCCGCCACGTGTCGTGGGAGTTTGTTTAGGGCTGCCATTCATCAGGATGTCGCCAGGAGCATTCACCGCTTTGTCACCGGACTTTAGTATAAATCGCCATAGAGTATTTTTTGTTGTAAGTCTTTTAACTTATACCTGGTTCCCCTTTATTATAATTGAAATACCTTATAGTCGTAAATGTTAGAATAAACTTTTTTCTGTGCGGAATGCGAACTTAGTGTGAAAAATCGAAATTTAATTATTCTGTCTGTTAGATAATCAAAAAATATCAGACACACATTTTTTCTTTGTCTTATTAACGAAAATCTACAAAAATAAAGCTAGTATTCCAAGTAAAGAAGTGGGGCCTTACTACTTAAAAAAGTTATTTACGTATTAAATCAATACATCGTCGAAAGTTTTTTAATTGTTAAAAAATCCGTGTTCAATTTTTTAAAACCTTTTCAGACATTTAAAAACTAGTCTTCATCCCTATTAAAGCTATAAATATACAATACCCTGGTTATTTCTTTTTATAATACATGTTTGTTGTTTTATATTCGTTTCTGTATACACGCGTGAGATATTATTCAATTGTGTAAAGATTTTAAATAAGTTGTCGTGCGCATTCTGCAGTTTTATTAATTTTAAATACTAAAACTTGTACTTAATGTAAATTAAAGAATAGACTAGCTGTGCACGCGAACTACGTTTCGCCTTAATTTATTTTTTTCCGACATCTTCAACAAATATCGTTAATGTACACAGAAATAAATACAAAAACTTAACAAATGATATACTAAAACCTTCCTCGAGAATCACGCTATCGAGTGGTGAAAACCGCTTGAAAATCGGTGCAGTAATTTTTGAGTTTATCGTGAACAGACAGACAGACGCGGCGGGGGACTTTGTTTTATAATATGTAAGGAGGATATGTACAATTGTACATACATAAACCTGCCTGGGGAGGCCGAGAAGGTGGGCTGACAGCTGATCGGTACATCAGTTATAGAACCCAAAAAAAATGTTCTTTAATCTTATAGAATCAAAACGCTATGTTAAAAAACTCCATAAAACAAATGAAGATCGGATTGCCACTCTCCCGTTAGTTTTCATTTTCATCATTAGAAAAATGGTAAATATTTTGCTTAAATCTGTTATTTCAAAGAAATAGTTGAAAGTAAATTATAATAAAGTCACTTAAAAATGTTTTTTATATTGATACTTACCTTTATGTTATTTTAATTTTACATCGCGCTGTAATTGAGTGGCAGTATAGAAAGTTGGAACATGTTTCAAATTCAATAGAAATAATGTAAAAATAAAACTAGTTTCTTTTTCATAATTGGCTTTTGTAAGGCTGTTATAGTACACGCAGTCACAATGATTACTATTATAGGCCTATTATATCACTGTTCGGTGATAAAACGCCTTGGTTATAGAAGCTTCTGCTACTTGGCAAGACATCGTCAAAAAATTAATAAGGTCGATAAAGAACCGACCGAACCAACTGCAAGTTGTAATTAAAGCTAAGGGAGGAAATATTGGTATTGAATTAATTAAATTTATAATGTTTAATTACAGTTTTTGATTATTTTGCGAAATTCCTCACCACAGTACCTTTTTTCCAAATTTCTTATTTTTCCAACATTTGTATTCAGACACGATTTATATAAAAATAAAATATGAATGGATATTGATTTACTGATTATATCTTAATAAAGCTGAAATTTCCATCTTTGAAATAATATATTGTTTTAATGAATATCTTGTTTTATTCAAAACAATGTATTGTATGTAGATGTGGAGTTAGGGGTTGAGTCGATTTGGTTGCTTGCGATGCGAGTGTATTTATTTTCACAAGATCTACTTTCTTTCATCAGTTCGGGTTTCCCATATTTATCATGTATTTTTCATAATTATGATATTTTATCATCATTCATAATCGTTTTCTAAACCTTGCAGAATAACCTCTATTCTTCTGAGAGAATAACACAAGTTATATATTGGACAACACATTGAAATTTCCGTCAAAATGCCGTTTGATTTTTTTTCGGGTCATGTTCACATGAATTCCCTCTTTCATTTTTAGATATGTTTATTATCCAATAAAAACGCAGTCTCGTGATAAGTAAGTGATTTCATTTAACACATTAGATCGCAGATTGGCGCTTTGGTCTATCAATCAAATTGGCCTCATTAACGTGAAAGCACTTTCACATAACAAGTCAAACAGTTCTACACAATGCAATGTTTATAAAAATATTATAGAGATCACTTGAAAACATTTTGATCATACTTGACTAACACCCAGTTTCTGAAAGGCTGTTCAGCGATAAAATTAGCTAACAAGCTGTCAATCTAATGTTAACTATGAATTGAGTTGCTGAAAGCTAAATCAACTTATCACTGTGTTAGTTGACACAGCTGTCAAATTTATTTCAAAATTATTAAGGAAAGACCCATTTTGGGTTTTCAAAATACATATGAATAAAACAAAATATATGATTTCAGCAATGTGACCGTGTCTAAAAATATTTCTCACGAGAAATCAAATTATTAAAGATAAGTAAATTTTGTCTAACCAACGTTTCGGAAACTTAGATTGATTTGACACTGCTGTTAAGATGACATGGATGTTAGTTGAACAATATTTTGATCAGCCTTTCAGAAACTGGGGGTTAAGGTTTTAAATTGAAAGAGAAGCTAATGCAATTATAAAAATAAAACGCAGGGACTAGAAACATCAACATATTTTAAATGAAACTTTATTCAAATAAATAACAGTATTGTATAATAATAATAATAATTTTTATTTATTTTTCTCCAACAATCTTCCATAATATGTACATCTTAAAATAACAAAGTTGCGAAAGACTGGTGCTGGAACTAGGCTATAGGCCTGTGTCTCACTCAGTGCATCAGTACTCTCCCCTCCGCATATGGGTTGAGACAAGTGGTGACAAAACTTTACACACAACATGAACATTTAGTTAGGAGAATTACAAACATACTTATTAGGAATTAATTGTTAACTATTACATAATGCTATAATTAATTATACCTACCTATCGACAAATAAAATACAAAATTAATTATTAGGTACACAGCATAAATTTTGAAATATATTAAATAAGTCATCCAAAAGATCTGTAGTCTTACCTTACATACTCTTACCCGACAGTGGTTATTAGATATTCGGTATCGTTATAATTAAGGTTTTGCAAGTAAGATGCTACAGGGGGCTTAGACAAGTGGCAATCGTTTCATAGCGAAACGATAACTAAATTCGTCATCGTCTCTGAGATAACGACAACAAATTCCTAGCCAAAGTAAGGATTAGCGATCGTGGTGTCGGATTATTATTTTTGTAATAAAATAACACATTGGTTATCTAAGTACTCAAAACTGAGAAATGGAAAATTCATTCTAATGAAAAATATGTTGTATTGAGTAGTATCTATACGAAGGTTACGAAAAAAAAATTCGCTACTTCATCGATTCGTTGCGAATCAATTTGTCTGCAAACTACCTATCGATGACTTTGATCGATTCGCCACGTTATTTAGCGATGGCATATGTCAATCCCATACATTTTGTTGTTATCGAACTTCGTTATCGTTTTAGAATTGTCACTTTGTCTAGGCCCCCTGACCGCTTGCGGTGATATCTAGTGAGCTTGACAATATTAAGCTTTCTATGAAGTCTATTGTAGAGAAAAGGGCAAAAAAAAAACAGAAAAAGTGCTTAGCGTAATAAGTTTGCAACGGCATTGTGGTGGCAACAAGGTGATTACGGCGGGAGTATGGATGTGGATGGTGAAAAGTAAGGTGGTGCTGCTTAAGGATAGTAATGAGGTATGAACAGTTGCCGAACGGTAAGTACTTTACAGTACTGGTACAGATCATACGATCATACTTTGAGGATGCTGCGCTCTTTTCTCTCTTTTCATGCTGCGCTCTCTTCACGCACTTCTATCAGAGATAGCTTATATAATGTGAAAAGTTGTTCTTGTAATGGAAGTTGAGCTCAAACTTTTGCTTTGAGGTGAGCTTCCAATTGACGACTCTGTAACAAAACCAAAATTGTAAACGGCGATTTAAAAGAGGAGATAAAAAATGTTGACCTTTCGAGGTTCTTGCCTGTTCTTCTCGAGAAGGCTCTCCCAATTTCCGAACAGGTATAGAGTCAACTTTTTTTTTCATTCCTACTTGTTTTGCAGACATCTTGAGTATATTCAGGATGTATGCACATACAAGGTTAATATGATTTCTTTAAATTAGATTGTTTTGCTTTGTTTTGGCGTCAATAAGTGTCTGTAAAGGCCTATGTTGAATGAAGATTTCTGAATTTTTGAATTTCCAGTCGAAGCATATGAGTTTTCGCAGTGCCTCCCTACGAGGTGATGCAGTATTTAATGAGAGACTGACAAAGAGCGACATATACTGATTTAACTATATCTAGAACAACGACATTACGTAGGCTTATCAAAACACATCAATCAATTATTGGATCTACATGTTTTAAACTGAATCAGATAATGTTTCCCTTTCCCTCCCAATGAGAGAGGCTATGTCATACTCATACCATTTCAAAACATTTTCATTTTTCTATTAAGATAAACTTACCTAATATCTACATATTGCACGTTGGTTGGGTAAATACGGCTTAACCATCTATGTCCTTTTTAACCAACTTCAAAAAAGGAGGAGGTTATCAATTCGATGCGTATGTTTTTTTTTGTGTGTATGTTACGCGATTACGCCGCCAATTGTGGACTGATTTTCAAAATTCTTTTTGTATTCGATAGAGTATACTCCTAGGGTGGTCCCAAGGTCACCAAAGTCAGGATCTGATGATGGGATCCCATGAAAATCAAGGAAAAGGCTAATTAATAGTATTCAATTTGGTATTAAAGTGAGCTGGTTTCTTTCACTAAAAAGATTTCAGTCACTAAAAAGTTAAAAATAATAAATATTTTACAAAAAATAACAACTGACTGCAAAAACACTGAAAAGTTAAAAATAATATAAGAATAGGTACAGACAACATCACACTTCTATATTGAAGTTGGTGACAAATTTTAAGACGTTCTAGGAGATCAAGATCATCGTTTTCAGTGTTTTGGAAGTCGGTTATTATTTTTTATAAAATATTTTTTCATAAAAAATGTTCTATTGTAACTTGTGAAATGACTATATGACCGATCGAGGGACTTTAAATAATACTACTTACACAATAATTGATTAATAAACAGTCTACAAATAACGCGTTTTTTATAATATAAAACTAATCAAGCCGGAACTAACATACAATTATTATGTAACATTGGGATCCTTGGTGTTAACATTTCTAGTGGCGTCCAATCTCGGGGTCACCTGGAACGCAAGGCCCAACTGGCTTCCAAAAAAGCTTAGTGTGCCCGACAAATCAAACCTCGTACTTTATGCTCATCGGCCTAAAGGCTTAATAATCTATAACTCCCAAGTTCGGCCTCATATGAAGTCCTGTTGTCACCAGTGGGTGGGAGCAGCAAAGTGCCAATTTGGACCTTTTAGGCTCGATATTGGAATGGAGTACATGCCACACCTTGCAACCGAAATGGTCACGTATTGTACGGTTTTGAGGACTTTTCCCTCGGGTAAGCTCAGCAGGCCTATTCTCTTACTTCGGTTGCTAAGAACAGTCTTTTTTAAAGAAGCTTAACATCCATTATTGCTATCACGAACGCCGCCGTCACACATAAGATCACTAAACTTGTAATGGATATAAAGTTTACATCAAAAATTATTGTTTCAAGTTACAAACTGCAGTTAGAGAATAGGCCTGCAAGTTATAAAATAAGTCCATACTACAACCTCAGCTTATGCGAGAAAAAACGTAAAAAGGAAGCTTGTTCAATGGATTACAATTCTTCATTAGTTAGAAGGCACAAAAATGTTGCACATGGCTATTTATTACTGACTCATAACTCACTCCGATAATTAGAATTTTATTTCAAAGTTCGGAATTACTCTTCTACATATAATACACTTAAATATTAACAATGGATTTTGATAAGATTACGTGATTGTCATTGAAAAGGTCATTTCGAAAAGACGAGGTAGACGCGCCTACGCGATGACGTCACATGTCGTCTGAATCACGCGGTGCCACGCTGCTCCCGCGTTTCCTATCTGGCCACAGGACGCTTTGTATCGCTATGTAATTTATTACTTAAATTAATATAAAAAGTGCGATTTCCTATAAACATTAATGTGACAATCATGTAATTCTTAAATGTAAGAAAAGTTCTTCAATTCCAATACAATTAGTCCCTGCTATTACCAGCCTTGCCTGTGGATATTGTAAGTCCAATGTACTATACCCATAGAAATCATAATAATAAAAGCATTAATTAAAAAATAAATTAAATACAACGTCTTAAAAAATAAATTAATAAGTCAACGTCAAATATTGACGTTGACTCATTAATTTGGATAGCATTCGTCATGCAATTTCTAGAACAAAAATCAAATCATATCCTATATTAATTATCAAATTCAATACACACATTCACCAATACAAATAGGCTCGTGACAAGAATAAACTTTATGTATTAGTAACCGTTAATATACAATATTTTTACTTTTATTATAGGTACGTCTTTTCCTCGCTGTGTGCCATGAAAAACTTATATCAATCACAATAAAAAAGTGACATTTTTGCAACGAAATTTTAAAAAAAAGAACACATTTTCCTACTAAGTGTAATATCCAAGTAAAGGTCTTCATCACTATTACATTGTCACATTAGCGACAACCCTAATTAAATCATAATCATTGTTTTTGATAGATAGATATCAAGCCTTGTTTTATTTTATAATTTCCCTTTTTAATACCTAACGTAACAAATTTTCATATTTTTGTCTACTTTATAGAAATGTGACATGAAATATCAACTTCTACTGTTTCGTATTTCGTATAAGTATCGTAGGGCTTTAACATTGCTTACCTATTACGCATAAGCGATTTGACATTATGCTACATAGACGTAGAAACAAGATAATTTTATTAGTAGCCTTTGAAATAACACAACAGTATTGAAACAGAGTTCTACTACTATTAATTTTAATATGACATCACTGGCGCTTACGCATTCTGTACCAATCGCCTGCATCCTTCGTACACCATAACTGTTCACTCCACACGAATGAATAAAGTAGCTGCCTGTTGCGTACCCGAGCTCAAGACGATTTTAATTGCATACGATAAATTGGGAACAAGTGTTATTACGTTTCATCCATCTGTACATATTGTTAGCTCAAAAGTATTCGAGTGTAGTCACACGTGTCTGAGAAACACGTCCATGACTCAACAAACGCCTCAGAGCATTCATTTCGGGAAACACTTGAAAGATTGTCAACATAATAATCATAGTGAAATCCGCATCTTTATCCGTATTAGTTTTTCAAACTTGTAATTTACAATAAGAAATTTTTTTGACATTAAGTTTATAAAAGACAACAAAATATCGCATAAGTAACTTTTGGTGATATTACCAACAACCAAAGATACGTAGAATAAAACCTCATGTAAAAATGACATCCTTTTCAAATTTGTTCTCAAAATCTAATAAAAAAAAAACAAATGAACGCGCCAACGAACAGGTGGCAACATGCGGCAAGCATAACTTGAACAATACAATACAATCGCTTCAACAATAGCACAGTGCACATACAGACAGAATTATGGCGACGTATTCCTTTTTCACAGACAATAGGATAACGTCAGGCAGAGTTTGGCAGTCGAAATGTATCCCTCAATATTGCATAAAATGAAACTCGTTCGATTTGCCTGCTCCTGCTATTAATTTTATACCTATTTATACCTATCATATGTTCGATAATTTTTTGACCAAATTTCATTTAACGAAAAACTTTTCGACTATTTTCGTTTCATCTTTTTTTCTTCATCGAAATCACGTTTACAACTGTATGAGTTGACCGTTATTCGATTTTTTCATTACTCTGACATAAATTACATAATACTAATAGCTCTAGCGTTTCATTTGGTCGAAAACCTTTTTAGAGAGCTCAGCCCAAATAACATTTGTTCAAAGTGTTATTTTTTTTAATATTAGTATTATTTGCCATATTTTCATTTCACCAAATGTTTCGAAAAATTTGAGCACACTATTTTTGATCCTTAATCTTTGCTGTTATTGTAAGCATGCAAACACGCAAGCAAGCATGCGACATGCAGTTTAATGTGTGTGGTCATAATGTTTAACCTTACCTAACCTACAGTTTTTGTCCTATTAGCTTTTTCCTTTTGATTCCTCGAGCAAGGGGACTACGCCCCTTTGCACCCACCGGTCTTGCAAGGAAACCAGCATGCAATATACAAGTAAGCATTCAACATGCAAGCAACATATATGGGATGTGTGATAACAAATCTAACTTACAACCTCTGTGACCGAACCAACCAACTGTTCACCAAATAATCTTCGGTAAAATGTTGTTTTGATAAAGTGAAAGGATTCCAAATAAACCATCTGGCAAATGAAAAAAGGTCAAAAGATACCTTGATGAATAGTAAAATAAATATTAAAAATCTGTGAAACGGAGTTCGGTAAAATGATACTTATGTCAAATGATATTTCGATGGTCTAAAAATATTTTACAAAAAATAAAAACCGACTTCAAAAACACTGAAAGTTAAAAATAATATAAGAATAGGTACAGACAACATCACACTTCTATATTGAAGTCGGTGCCAAACGATGATCTCCTAGAAAGTCTTAAAATTTGTCACCGACTTTAATATAGAAATGTTGTCTATACCTATTCTTATATTATTTTTAACTTTTCTGTATTTTTGAAGTCGGTTTTTATTTTTCGAATTCGGTTTTGTAATATTGTATGTATAACCAGAAGTATAGGTACTCTATCAAATACAAAAAGAATTTTGAAAATCGGTCCACAATTGAAGGCGTAATCGCGTAATATACACACAAAAAACATACACATAGAATTGAGAACCTCTTCCTTTTATATTTTTAATTAACAGTTAATACCAATCGCTGCTATACGGAAGTATTAACAAAACTCTACAAATGGAAAAAACAAATGAAGATCGCATTGCCACTTTCCCGCTTATTTTGTTTTTTTTCTGTGGCCGGCCAGCTATTCAGCTATTATTTTTCATTTTCATAATTTAAAAAATGGTAAATATTTTGTCCAAATCTGCTATTTTAAAGAAATAGTTAAAAATAAATTATAATAAAGTCATTTAAAAAATATATTCTTTAAATACATAACATTGTTATTTCAATTTTACACCGCGCTGTTAATTGAGTGGCTGTATAGAAAGTCGAAACATGGATTTTCACAATAAAAATGTGAAAAAAGAACTAGTTTCTTTTTAAAAATTTGACAGCAGCTGTCAGTTGAAAGTGATTCTTCCTAGGGCTGAAAAGTATTACTTTCAACCCGCTCCTCAGGCAACTTCAGACCTACTTTCAGAGTATGAGTAATGAAAACACACTTTCGCATTTATATTATAATATGGATTAAATATTACTTTTGACGCATCTGTTAGGTAAGACCCTACAATCTTTGCCACAGTATCGCTATTTAAATTCTGGAACATAATACACAGTTAATAAAAATATAAAGTGTCAGAATTAAAGTATTTACCATAACCCTTTCAGAGCACCTGCAAATTTTAAATGATTTCAACACGCAATTGACATTAACATTTAATTTTTGCTTACTTTTATACCAATAATATGCAGCTTCATTCTTATTTGTTAAGAATATCTAATAAAAACAATGTTTAAGAGTGTAATATTTTGCAAATATGTGTAGGGTGTTCTGTTTCTATATACACTGTGATGCAATAATTTATCGGCGAATCTAAGCACGTCCTTAGAGGTGCGCGACGGCCATCCGCCTTAGGGGGCCCCTGGATCAACTGTTAGGTACTGTCATCTACGAACAAAAATGTCTAATTATAAGTAGCTATTTTGCTCGATAGCGTTAACAGTTCTATTTGCATTAGGAAATTATTTTCCAATCGATGAAAATAGCAAAAATAGCAAAATTTTCCAAAATGTAAAAACTTTATGTCGGTTCATTTGTCCCAGTGTAAGAACCACGTCGTTACGTTTCTTTTCATTACTCATACTCTGAAAGTAGGTCTGAAGTAGCCTGAGCCGGGTTGAAAGGAATACTTTTCAGCCCTAGGGAGAATCCCTTTCAACTGACATCTCAAATTATGAAAAAGAAACTAGTTTTATTTTTACATTATTTCTATTGAATTTGAAACATGTTCCAACTTTCTATACTGCCACTCAATTACAGCGCGATGTAAAATTAAAATAACATAAAGGTAAGTATCAATATAAAAAACATTTTTAAGTGACTTTATTATAATTTACTTTCAACTATTTCTTTGAAATAACAGATTTAAGCAAAATATTTACAATTTTTCTAATGATGAAAATGAAAACTAACGGGAGAGTGGCAATCCGATCTTCATTTGTTTTATGGAGTTGTAGAGTTTTGTTTATACTTTCCGTATAGCAGAGATTTGTATTAACTATGCTTTAATTTCATCTTAAATCACACTGAAAACGGAGCACAAAGCCAGTCTTTAGTGCTCTAGTCTAGAGCAATAAAAATGTATGAAATTTCATTATTGCACAGTTTTGTTTTTTTTTAATCGCACAAAGAAGTTACCAATCTCAATGGAATAGTTATCTATTCAGCCAGCGGATATCGATACTATCTTAGTTTATATACGTATTATTCGTTTCTATCCTACTTGTTCCAAATTTTTTAAAAATGATTGCTGCTAACTCTGATTTAAAAATGTAAATTAGCGGGAACTTTAATTTTGCGTGACAATATTTTTGGAATCGTTAAAGTGTGATACTGTCTTATTTTGAGTGCTTCGTAATAAGAATTAAAATGGAATCATCTAGCGACTTATTAACTCCGGAAAACAGTTTAAATGAAGCCGACAGTGTTATAGAAAACCTTTTACCCTTAAAATCACGAGTACAATACGTAAAATCTTAAACTTCTATTTTCATTTTTTGACGTGAGATTTTTTTATCTACTATTCCTATAGGTAATAGTTGAAAGAAAAGCAGATTATGCACCTCGCCTTAAGTAATTCGTGCCTGTTAGAAAAAATCAGGCACTCAGTGCAATGAAAAATTACTTTGTGCTCGGTGCAATAATCTACTATTATGACATGTCTTTGAGAAAATATTATCCATATATATTGTTGGTTATATAATTAGCTAGGTACTTATCAATGCAGAAAAAGGGTTCATTGACTCTAGATTATTAACGACAACCATTGGTGACAGCAGACTCGTGTGACTGTTCAATTAATTCAAATGACGTTTAACATAAGTAACAACTTAAGGAAACAACAATGGTTTATAGTATATTATGATACGAGCGCGCTCGAGGCGATATTGTGCGCGAGCCGCAGGCGAGCGCGACAAGAAAACAGAGTACGTAATTACCAATGCGCGCGTGTATCATACGACTTTTTTCAACACACTTGTGAGGAAAATAAAAGATCTTGTGGTATTAATATTTTTCTGAAAATGACTGCGCTTTTTTATCAATCTTCCACTGCATGAAAGTATCGAATGCCGCCAAGTATTTATCCTTTGACTTTGGCGGCAACAAACTATTACTCGCGCTTTGCGCCTCCATAATTATTAGTTAATGATATGGATTCTTCTTCACTTGGACTCGACATATTTCTAGATAATCAATTATCAATTACAACAAAAAGGCAAAAAATTTCAATAGCGGGAAAATGCCGCGCGCCTTTTTTTTACGTGCGCTGCCCGGGCATGGCTAAACTCTTCATACAGCCAACAAAAAAGGGCCAAACAACCAAAATTCAAAACTAAATAAACCGAATATTTTAGTTTTTAAAAAACAAGTTTGTGTGAATGTCTAATAATTTATTTTAGTTATAGTTATTAATTATTGTTTTTTTTAAATGTCATTGTTAATTTAATATTTAAGTAACCAGTAGTAGGCTGTTCATTTGTTTCCAATTGGCAGCCGCTTAAAAAAGTCGTGTTAAAAAAAGTGTATTAAGAGACAGATTTAAGAATGCGTACTGGACATACATTTACTTTGCAATCTTGAACAAATTAGAATTTGTCGTGTTAAGATTACCGCACTTGTGCGATTATGTAAAGTAAAAAGCACTCGTGTTTAATATACTGAATAACGGGTCTAAATGCAATGTAATAAGATCCACTTTACGAGCAAGTGTGTTGAAAAACAAATTACAATCATATTATTATTTAAGATTATTATAACTTTTCGATGGGGGATGTCCAGATCAAAGACTTCCCTCTCTACTCAGAGAAAAGTAAATTTTTTTCTGAATATAATAGTAAAATTTACAATAATTACACAAATTTTTCGTGAAATATTTTCTACGTTATTAATGGTACTAATGCATGGAAGAAAAATGTGCACTATCTCCTAATTTCCCCATTTCTTAATTATCGATTAACTCGTCATATCGTTATTAACTAACTATTTGGAGGGATTAATAACAAAGCTGTGTAAAAACTGTGATATTTATCACCGATAAATTGGTGAATTCGATTCGTCATCTATTTATCACGCAGAAAGATAAGCGAGTGCAAGATATGCCAAACACGTCAGTATTTTTATACGGAGCAAGATCGTGGGCAGGCCCCCGTCACTCGCGCAATGCAGCGTTATATTTACCTACCGCTAAGTAGCGCGCCGGCGCGCCGACCGGCAGAGGGCTGCTTCGCGCCGCACGCAAGGAATTTTATTATTATTATCGAATCTGTAACTTGTTTTTTTTTTTATAAATTTGTTTTTTTTTGTTTATTTTATTGCTTTATTGTTCTTTTTATTAATTTGGTTTTAATTTATTTTTTTTATCAATTCTTTTTTATTTATAATTTTCTTTTCAGAACTAAAAACAGGAATTTTATACCTACCTATATCGAATAATTTTCGGTTTAGGTATAAAATTAGACGACACGGTTAGCGCAGAGATCGAGTGATCGCCTAATGCGCAACGGGTCGCGGGTTCGATTCCCGTACGGGACAAATATTTTGTATGGCCTACAGAAATTTGTTCCGGTCTGGGCGTATGTGCATGTGATATTGTATGTTTGTAACTGCACCCACGACACAGGAGAAAATCCTAGTGGGGCGACGTTTTTTTAAAAAAAAAATTTTTTTACTAGCCGAAATTCGAAGTAATTCGAACTAATTAAAAAATAACCGTGAGTTCAAATATAAAAAAAAAACATTTAAGTATTTCGTATTTTTCATCAATTCGTAATTTTTTTGAATCTTTTGTAATTTGACAAATGAATAAAATCAATGAAGAAAAAATTACGTCTCGGGCCGGATTAGTAATTTTTTAATAATTTGTATTTTTTTATAAGTTTTAAATGTATTAATGACAATAAAATAATAGTCTATTCTTTTATTTTTTGACATGTACTATTTTAAAATTTTAAATATTTGCGCACTGCCAATTTAGAAGTAGATTATGAAGAATAATTTATATTTAATTTAACACCAATCATATATTTTATCATATTCTTGCAAATAAAGAACTATTATTATTATTATCATATTATAAATTAAAGCACATTTGAGTCAGGGTCTCTCCTCGCAATTACTTTATTTCATAATCCTATATCAATAATAACATTTAAGTTTTACTTTGACCATTTTGTTAATGTTTTTTGTACAACCCTTAAGTTTTCGCTCGATGACGCAATCACACGGTGTACGTGGAAATCTCGATTCTCGGCGCGCGTTCGTAAAGACCTTTTCTTCTTGCAGCGACTTTTGTCTGTCGGTTTTGGCTATTATTATTACTGCGATTCGAGCGTTTCTATGGGAGTGATGTATCTGTTACGTAGTAACTATTATCTAATCTGTGTCGTGGGTTTCGACGAAACATGAGACGACGCTGATTTTCCGCTTAGCCGGATAATCCAGCCGCTTATATTTTAGGCGAAATAAATAATCTCATGGTCTTTGCCAGTGACGGGCAAGTTTTTATCTACGAGGAGCCAGAAAAGGTAAACAAAGAGACAAAGAAAGAAACGTAGAAGTAAATTTTAAATAGAGCTATGGTGGGGACTGAAAAGGGGGGTCATGGATGTCGTGAGCAATTGCCATGGTGCCAAGTATGCTGGCTGCATTTCCTCGATGGATGGCTATCCCGATCTTTTGAGTGGGGAAGGAACCAGGTCTCTTGTCAGCTGCGGAAGCGTTGATTTTTCTTTGTCATGTCATGACTTTGAGGAATTTTTTTGTACTCGGGTCCCACGGTGCCAATGTATAAAACCCAAACGACGCAAATATGTAAATCGAGCACAGAGCTTCATATTTATTTATCATATTGCGAAAGTAACTCAGATGGGTTCTATAGGAAGAAAAGCAGCTACTGTCATAGTGGCATATATGTGAAACACGGAGCTGCTTGCAAAAGATCGTGATCTCCTTGTGGCCTGTTGTTGACGGCTCGGATTACCTACAGCTCCTCACGCACGGGCCGGAGTTGACCCGCAGGCCGTCCTTTGCCCACCCCTATGCGGTGTTTCTTACGCCTATCTATTGCGCAATCTTGCAATCCAATTTTTGTATTTCATATTAAGAAGATTAAAAGATGAAGCCTGACATTTTTTACTTTTCTTCCTAAAAATAGCTATTCTATATTGTAGAAGTATGTCAGTTATAGGCTTTATGAGTGTGATTTGTGTCATAAATAGCTTTGTCTTTGTCTCATAAAAAACTTATTTTCATTTTCCCTTATTAAAATATTTACAAAGTCTACATTGCACTCGTAGGCGAGGTATTCTTACTTCTACGACAATTGGTAAAAAATATATCACTCGTTATTAGTTAATTAAATACATAAGAAATAAACAACCGTAGTTTTGGATTGCTTCGTACTCGTACTCGGACGTCAACAATAGGAAACAATAGGAATCAAATTCCTGGGTTTGTTCGAATTTCCTTAAGCTACTTCTAGAAGGGGATAATAATAATACATAAAATCTATATTTATAGCAACATATTTCTATTAATCCCATTTTAACCGAGTTGGCTCGAAGAGATCTCTTTTAGAAATAAAGATTTAATTTTCATTTGTGGATGGTTAATAAATAAATTTATTATTTTTATTTGTAAATAATGACTATGCTTAATACTTTTTATAATTCATGAATAAAATAATGAATAAGACTTCATTGTTAACAATAAACGTTTATTCATAATTTTGTACATGTGGAAAGAAATAATTAACAAAGGCGGCCTTATTCCCCAAGCGGCAATATCTACCAGGCATTTTTTTATAATTTAAGCATGTAGAATAAAGAATTATAGATATTTGCAATACATAAAATCGCTGGCTTAAATTCAAGAAACAAGTCATAAAAATCTTCGTACACGCGTAACAAAGTAATTGATCACTCTATCAATAACTTTGTTACTGATAGTTATTGATAGAGTGATTGAGCGTAGTGTATGTATATGTGCAACGATACTGATGAAGGGAGCGTTAGCCCCTGGGCTCCGCTGATAAGCCGTGTTTACTGATCGCTATAAATCATAGATGAACGTCCCGTCCTCTGACCCTCGTTAGTATTTGATGCTGGCAGATGTTCTAAATTGATGATGACTAATGTTACTCTCCCACTGCACTCAGTTATTTCCGGGCAATCAAAAAATATATATTTATTCATAAACTAAGCTAAAGGATTTTAAAAATATCCTTTTTATCCGTGAATAAATATTTTTTAAATTCTTCAGTTAGAGAATGTGACCAGAGACCATTTTAACATTCGAAATAATACGAGTATAAATTAAGAAACTAACAAGCAACGGGACTTATGCTACTCCAATTTAATTATTGTCCTATTCGGGCGTGACCTAAGTAAGTTATGTGCAAGTATATGACCTTCAGAATCAAATCTGGATTTACCTGTGAATATATTTGCTAAGAAACTCCAAATTAGATAATTAGATTTTATAACGATTCGTGTGTATAGTGTATTGATTTCTCTAACATACTTCTTACAAAAACTTATCATTTATACACAACACAAAAGTTGCATTCGATTCCTAGGTTTAATACATCTTATTAATTTACTTCCATAATCAACTAGAAGTCCCATTGTACTCATATTATCATTTACGAATATATTGTTTCACTAAGTAATATTATATACGCCAGAGCTCGCCTAGGAATTAGTACGAAATAGCTACCTAAGTGTGAACCTAACAGCGTCGTAAATAATTCTGTGTTTAATATTCAACGTGAAAATTCACGCTATATCTGTGCAGACATAGACTTTTACTGCAAATTGATTATAAATCTTAAACGGGCGGCCGAGCGAGCCGTCCAATCCTGACGTTGCACAACCCACTGCCCAATGAGGTCACAGCTCATGGACCTGTAAAAACATCCAAAGTTATTATGTTATCTAATTTTATTAGAGCTCTTTACATTTTAATATTATCTCAGCAATTACGGATATTTTACGGTTGTTAAGTAATGATACTAATTTAATGCTTAGTTGCTTTATTGTATTTCTTTATTTTGTGATAAACAATAGAAGCTGTACCTTTATAACATCCTTAAATATGTCGCCCCATTACAAAAATTTTTGACCGTTTAATAAAAACGTGACATTACACAATCTTGATTATTTCTGATAAACACCTATTGGAATTAAGCATAAAGATAAGACGAAAGTAATAGCAGATTTCATAATTAAGCAATTTCATAGGTAAAAGAATTGCAAGTAGTTTTTTATACAACTAAGTTGCTAGCATCGAGTATTTCACCATCTCTGACTTGAATTATCAAAATATATGACATATTTTATAGATTTTTTTGACAATTGTCGCACCTGTCTGTCAGAGATGGTGAGACCAATAGAGGATCTCGCACCCACTCATAACCATAAACTAATAACTGGAATATAATGTGGCGACTCATAACTGACTTGAGTACCCACTCATAACCATGGTAATGAAATATATTTTTCATCCCCCCATCTCGGAAAGAGTTTTTTTGCTATTCGATATCTGACCGCCAAAGCCGTTTTTATCCCCTTGAGGTTAAAGTAAATTTGAATTTAGAACATCGCGTGCACTAGGTATGTGATTTCAAAACATCATTAAACCTATTCACTTCCATCTCCATGGTGCCGAATTTATCATACAACTTTTTTAAATTTGTTAATAACTCAGATTCTGAACCTCCTTGGTGTACTTTTGTTTATTTCCTCGCTGAGGGGGGATAAAAAGTTAGGGGAACTAGGGGCATGACGGGGACGCTAAGGGAAAGCTACAAAAAAACACAGTTTTAATCAAAATTATGTTTTCATTTATTTATGGCACTTCAGTCTCTTATTCAACTACAAATTGGCATAATCTTTGGATGGACATGTTATCACCCAATTTTTATATTCATTATTTTTTAAGAACACATAAGTAAACCATCTTGCCCCGTATGTGGGGTAAGATGGGAAACTATAAATGGGGCAAGATGGGGTCTAAGGGCAAGATGGAATCTTTATTCCTCTTTACAGAATACACAGATGAACGCTTCTTCTAAGTCATCGTCATTCACCCCAGCATGCAGTATGAGCCCATTGCCTTCAGAGCTGACATTGTACCCAGTTTTCAGTAGATTTAAGATAAGTGTATCTTTCTCATTATTAAAATTGTGCTTTCTATCATTTCTTTCAGCCAGCGGGTATGCTAGCTTCCCTTTATCAAGAGTAGTTAGCCCAAAAAGCGGTCTTCCATGTGCTTCACATATTCCGCAAGCTCTTGTTCTTCTTTTTGAGGAAAACAGGCTTTATAGGTCCCAGTGGCAAGCCAACGGTAAACTCTTCACGTCGTTTAATTTTCTGCACTTGTTTCTGCAATTTCTATGTTTAATCTGAAAAACAAAATATCTCTGTAAAAACCAACAAAGAAAGCACATTTCAGGTAGGTATCTCAAATATAATAGCTCATTTGACGATCTGATGGGCATGATGGGGTAGTACCCCATTATGCCCCGAACGACCTACACCATCTTACCCCAGTCACTGTGTTCGAGGAAAAAAATTTACTAAAATATACGCTTGGGACTTAAGTGATTTTGAATTTGCCTATCGACAATAAATAAAATGGTAAATGAAAGCATGCAAAACAATCAACTCCACTCTTTTACTTACCTGTTTCTGAAGTCGCTAAAGAACACAAAATATTATATCAGCTATGCACTTTAACGGAAACTTGTTAATAAATAAAAAACGCACGCATTCACGTCGACTGTCAAGGCTGCACTGAGCAATGTCCGACAGCGACCTCTGATTGGGTAATGCACCACTTCGAAGAAACGTTTGGTTTCTTGTATATGTGGGTGACCCCATCTTACCTCAGTACCCC
This sequence comes from Schoenobius gigantellus, assembly GCA_963935595.1. Taxonomy (NCBI): domain Eukaryota; kingdom Metazoa; phylum Arthropoda; class Insecta; order Lepidoptera; family Crambidae; genus Schoenobius; species Schoenobius gigantellus. The sequence goes on from OZ012542.1 coordinate 25,949,740, forward strand.
ATCATGCCCCTAGTTCCCCTACGTGTTGCACTCGAGTGCAAAGATTTTTCACCTTGTGCTCTTTTGATTCCGTCGCTAACGCTCGGGATTCTAATTTTAGAATCCTTCGCTTGCTCGGTCATCAAAGTTGAGCACGCGGTTAAAAAGCAACTTTGCAGTCATGTATAACAAATAACTATTTCATTACTCATACTCTGAAAGTAGGTCTAAAGTTACCTGAGGAGCGGGTTGAAAGTAATACTGTTCAGCCCTAGGGAGAGAACTTTCAACTGACAGCTGCTGTCAAATTTTAAAAAAGAAACTACCTAGATATTTTTTCACATTTTTATTGAATCATGTTCCCACTTTCTATACAGCCACTCAATTACAGCGCGGTGTAAAATTGAAATAACATAATGTTAAGTATTTAAAGAACATATTTTTTAAATGACTTTATTATAACTTATTTTCAACTATTTCTTTAAAATAACATAGATTTGGGCAAAATATTTACCATTGTTTAAATTATGAAAATGAAAAATAATGGCTGAATAGCTGGCCGGCCACAGAAAAAAAATTAAAGGGGGAAAAAGGCAATGCGATCTTTACGTGTTTTTTTTCCATTTGTAGAGTTTTATTAATACTTCCGTATAGCAGAGATTTGTATTAACTGATATATGTTTACCTCGGGTTAAAGGCTTATTTAGTCCCTCGAACTATTGGTGCCCTCCCTACGCTCGGGCGCCAAACACCGTCTCGGGACTAAATAAGTTACTTTCACCCCTGGGGTAACAATGTACTATTAAAATTGAGGCCTGCAGGCGTAGCACGGACCGTGGATAAAGCGGGACAATAGACAAATAACATGTTTCTTCTCGCTCTCTCATATAACAATGACGCGAGACGGGACGAGGGTTACTCGCTTTCTCTTGTATAGTCCACGCGCCGTGCTAGGCCTACTGGTGGGAAGTCCGCTTGCCCACCCGATGCTAAGTCACATTTATATGAGCTCCTGTAGGATTTGTTAATCTACAACCCCCTTCAAGGACCTCAATGTTGGCAGCTTGTGACATAAAATATCAAACCACTGTACATAGTAAATTCACAACTTGTCTTACCCTTTAAACCAAAACAGAGCGATGTTAGCACGGCTTTAGTACTGAGTCTCCCTCTGGTAAATTAATATGATTTTAGGAACTTTAGTAATATCACTTAATATCAGTAATCCTAGATAGTGAGTTAACTTCACTCACGCGAATAATGAGCCAATATTAATCTAACACGTATAAAAAAATATCATGTCACAGTTTTTGTTATCGCGCTCCTCCGAAACGGCTTAACCGATTTTTATGACTTTTTTGTGTATATGCTAATTTTTATATTCCTAGGTGATATAGGTGATAAGGGTGGCCCCTCTCCAGAATTTGTTGGACAATTTATTATGGCGAAACGTAGTTCGCGGGCACAGCTAGTGTGAAATAAAATGTATTAGCGTTCAAAATTCATAAGTTTATTTTGTGTGGAAAAATCCAATCTCTGCCTATCACCATGGGAAAGTGACATGAATATAAATAAACACATATGTATAGACATATGTAGGTATCGAATAGAATTGATCTATTAATAAGACATAGCCGATCCGAAACTGGGGGCCAAGAAGCTAAAGGTAGATCGAAACTTAACCGTTGCTTTGATTACGACAGGAGCTTATAGATTTTCTTTGAAATGTTCGATTACGTAATAATGTGGCATTCTAATTAATCGATCGCAACAGTTTTGATTCAGATGTGGTTTCTCTGAATTGGTCTGAATGTTCTCTACAGTTCTCTAAACTGTTCGTTCGACCAATCTGAGCTCATAGATTGTCTTTCGAACATCCAATGAAGGGATAAATTGGCGTTTTGATTGGTTAAACGCAACGGTTAACCAGGAAACCAGTGTTTATTAGTGAATCGATGATTTCAAAAATTTAAATAATCTTATGAAGTTCAAGCGTCGACACATGATGTGCTTTGACACTGTAATTGGGATTGGCCCTCTATTGGTGTAGCTGTAATAGAAACTCATTGTTTACATGCGGGCCGAGGAATCATCGGTGCGTGGTGAGGGGCGGAAGCTGCATGCACGTTTATCAGGCGCGGCGCGGGCGCTGCTATCGGGCGGAAGGGCGGTCACCGGCCGGCCGGGACGGCCGCAAATCATAGCGACTGCGGCTTGCTAACGAGAAATTGCAACGATAACATTCTCAGTATACAGTTTCGATACGAATAATGAAACAAAGCGGTGCAATACTGAATTAAGCTCGACAAATTAAAACGTTATCATGTTATCAAATATTGCCACCACCATTCATTGTCATCATGTCATGTCAGCCCTCTGCCCTAGTACTGCTCGTAAATTGCCCGTAGTACTACCAGTAGGACTACGCAGTAGGACCACGGGCAACGAATGCTCGGTATTGCCTTTCCATCTTTTACCACACTGGCCCAGTGTGGTTTGGTTGGTAAGGAACGCCAGAATATCTCAATTTAATTAGCAACGTGCACCCCAGTACTTACAGTATTTATAGGTCTGATTCCACCAAATCATAAAGCAAACCTTAAACGTGGCGTTACTTATATTCAACTAATCGAAATGCGAAAATTTCTTTTAAAATGTTCGATAAGACGATAATTGGGCGGTCTGATTAGTTGAAAGCAATATTTCAGTTTCGGTTTGGCTTTGCTTTTCGTAAAGTTGGCTCTCAGGACTGGACCACTAGTAAACAATGGACATATAACTCGCACCTTTCATGTGGAAGGTGGTGCAATACTTTCAATCTATAGTAACTTAGAGCAATTTATAGCTATCTCCGTACTTTATTGCCATTTGATAACCGCTGCTGCCTTTAGTTTCGTTTTCAGGATTCCATACTCAAAAACTGCCTATATCATATTTATTTATATTTTGTCCGATATTGTCCGACCTTCTGTCACAAATCTCTATTTATATTATAAATAAGAAAGTAAGTATTAAAGAGCGTCGGTGGTGCTATAAACTCGGCACTGGCCCTCTAATCGGGAGGTCCGGGGTTCGATCCTGCCATGTAAGTACGGGTGTGTTTTTCCTTTTTCGAATTTCATATTTACATTTGTCTTACGCTCCTACAGTGAAGGAAAACATCGTGAGGCAATTTGCATACACCTGCGAAGAAGTTTAGAGGTGTGTATGAAGTCGACCAATCCGCACTGGACCAGCGTGGTTGACTAAGACCTTAGCACCAAAACTTACAAAAGTAAAAAGTATAACTCTGTCATTCTATTTGTCTGTCTATGTATCTATATGTCTGTTACACTTTCATGCCTAAACCGCTGAATCAATTTTATTACTTATATTATAGAGATAACTAAAGCCCTGAGGAAGTACATAGGTCAGCCTCTATTTAATTTATGAGAGTTCCCTGGGTAACACGTGATATAACCACACACGCTATACAATGTGTTGTCTATTCCTATCCAGCCATAATTTTTCATTTTCATCATTGAAAAAATGGTAAATATTTTGCCCAAATCTATGTTATTTTAAAGAAATAGTTGAATGTAAATTATATAAAATCATTAACAAATATATATTCTTTAATTAATATTTAACATTATGTTATTTCAATTTTACACCGCGCTGTAATTGAATGGCTGTATAGAAAGTTGGAACATGGTACAATAGAAATGTCAAAATAGAAGTCATTCTTATAATTTGACAGCTGTCTATTAAAAACAATTCTCCCTAGGGCTGAAAATTACTTTCAACTTTCTTTTCGTATTACTTTCAACCCGCTCTGGCAACTTCAGACCTACTTTCAGAGTATGAGTAATGATAAATTCTTTTTGTGTTGCATAGTCCATTTAACGAGGAAAGCTTTAGTCTATAATATAGACTAAAGCTTTCCACGATAAATAGACTATATAATATCACGCTATGACTAATAAAAGCTGATCATCAATGAAAAATGTTGCTAAAACGGGAAAAAAATATATGGCGAAACGTAGTTCGCGGCTAGTTTCTATATAAAAAACAATAACCAAAAGCATTATCTCCCACGGCCAGGTTAACCGCGTTTACACCGATTGGTTTGCAAAAGTAATTAAACTTTAAAGGCATAACTGCTGACGAGACGGTCTTTGATTTGTCAAACTTGTTCTTCAGTTGATCGTTTTCTCAAAACGCTTGCAAAACATTTAAATATTCTGGTCATTAAATACTTATTTCTACAATAATAAATAAATAATAATAAAGAAAAACATACTATTTATCTTTTTAAAATGAAAATCATTTCAGTTTCTCTAATGTATTTAAAACTGAAAATTTAATTTGCCAAATAAGAACTACTGATTACTGACTAAAAAACTATAGTTTAAAAACAGATTTAAAGGCAAATAAAAGCAGATCCTTTTGATTTTTATTTATTTAGAAATAATATTCTATCTATCTATCTGGAGTTCGAGGGGATACTGGGGGCGACGGAGGGGCGTCCCCCAGCGGGCCACTGCGACCTGTACAGATCTATTGTGGCCGACCCCTCTATTTTAAAGGTCTCCAAATAGGCCCGCGGCGTTGAAAAAGCCAATAACCTTCTTTGGAGACAGAGCCTTCGCATCATGTGGTGGCAGACTAGGTCCACCCAGAGCTCGGCTCCTTGTGTGGATGAGAGCATGACATTCACAAAGAATGTGAAATGGTGTCTCTTCATCCTCACCACAAAATCTGCACGTGGGAACATTAGTCAGGCCCATTCTATGCAGATGTTTGTTGAGTTTGCAGTGACCAGTTAGGGCTCTAGTGAGCGCCCTTAATTGGCTCCTGCTTAGTTGGAGGTTTTGTATTGCAACTCCGGGTGAAAATTCCCTAATGAGCAATTTCGAGTGCAGTAGTCCAGGGGAATGGGCCCACTGGAGTCGGGCTTGTGTTTGTACCCAATCTCTGAGGACTCTCTTTTTAATCCCCCTCGAAATGCCACAAGCTGGTTCTGGTCCTATGAGAGCGCTCTCGGAACCAGCCCTCGCCAGTTCGTCGGCAATTTCATTGCCTCGGATATTGGAGTGGCCTGGAACCCAGCCAATCATTACCGAGTTCCTGGTCCCCAATTCATTCAAGGCTTTCTTGCACTCTAAGGTGATTTTGGACTTGAATTCTACAGCATCAAGCGCTTTTAGAGCAGCTTGGCTGTCTGACAGGATGAGGATGTTCTTACCCTCATTCGACATGTTTGCGTGAACGCAGTCGATAATGGCATACATTTCTGCCTGGAATACGGTGGCATATGCGCCCAGGCACGTGGTTCTCCTGGATTTCGCACTACCTCCGAAGACACCTGCACCTGACTGGCCCTCTTTCCTAGAGCCATCAGTGTACCATGTCTGGTTAGCTTTCCTAAAGGGCTCAGGGACTTGCTCGTCCCATTCATCCCTATTAGGAATCATGACCTTGTAGTTCTTCTTGAACTCCAAAGTTTCAATCATGGCATCGGCTGGCATTGCCATGACAGGATTAACCATTAGGCTGCCCTGTAGCTTCCTCATGGTTTGGGATTTCCATCTCGATCTGCCCCCCTCCACAGCTCGGAGCATTGCCATCCTAGCCTCCCGCTGTATGAACAGGTGGAGTGGTGGGAGGTTCAGGATAGCCTCCATTGCAAGGATGGGAGAAGATGAGATAGCCCCCGTAATCATCAAGCAGGCACATCTTTGCAGGCTTTCCAGGGCCTTTATGGTGGTCCCTACTGCAGTCTGCTTAAACCAAGCTATACACCCGTAGCTAACCATAGGTCTTACCACAGCGGTGTAAAGCCAGAGAAGGTGACTGGGTTTCAGTCCCCACCTGGAGCTGGTTAGCCTACGGCAGATACCTAGCGCTGCTTTGGCCTTCTTGATAATGTTGCCTATATGTATACCCCAGTTGAGTCTTTGATCCAGGTGGATCCCAAGGTATTTGGCATTCTGAGAGAATTCAATAGTTCTTCCAAACAGTTTAGGAGGCTTGAGGCCGTCTAAATTCCTCCTCCTAGTGAAAGGAACTATTATGGTTTTGCTGGCGTTCACAGACAGCCCCACCTGGCAGCACCATTGTTCGATCTTATTAAGAGCGAGTTGCATGAGACCTGATATAGTTGAAGGACATTTTCCAACTATGTGGACCACCAGGTCATCTGCGTATCCTTGAGTGGGAAGGTACGCATTGTTCAACTCCTGGATAAGGCAGTCAACGACCAGACACCACAACAGTGGAGAGAGCACCCCACCCTGGGGACACCCTCTAGTCACCCTGGCGGTTAATGTGCAGTCCAACAGCGTGGTTTTCACTGTTCGCGTTGTGAGCATTGCCTCTATCCAAGAGATTATTAATTGATCGATGCCGCGGTTTTGCAGACATCGTACAATAACTCTTGTTGGGGTGTTATCGAAGGCACCCTCAACATCCAGAAAGGCACACAAGGCTATTTCTTTATCTTCGAGCGCTTGTTCAAGTCTATCGGTCAGATCGATTAAGGCAGTTTCCGTTGACTTTCCTTTCTGGTAGGCATGTTGCCTTAAATGTAGGGGGTCGCCTGCCAGATGCGTTTCCCTTACATATAGGTTGATTACCTTTTCCATGGTTTTCAAGAGAAAAGAGGATAGGCTGATCGGTCTGTAGGACTTCGGTTGGGCCCTATCTTTATCCCCTCCTTTGGGAATAAATATAACCCTGACCTTAGTCCATAGACTTGGGAGGTACCCCCATGCTAAACTAGCTCTGAGGATCCTCACTAGGACTGGGAGGAGGATATTCTTACCCTGTTGTAGTAGGGCCGGGAAAATGCCATCCTCACCTGCAGTCTTATATGGCTTGAAGCTGTTAATAGCCCAAGCCACCCGTTGAGGGCCGATAATCAAGGAGGCTTTTCTCCAATCATCCACTTTCGGCCTAGGCCTGGAGAATGACCGCAGCTCCTCGGATGATTCAACTACCCTCGAGTCCGGGAAGTGCACTTGGGCTAGGAGTTCTAAGGTCTCCTTTGCGTCGCACGTGAAAGTCCCATTTGGCTTCCTGAGCAAGCCAATATGGGAAGGAGGCGCCTTGGATATCAATTTGTGAATCCTTGCGGCATGGGCTGTGCTGTTGATCATGTCACAGAACCTACCCCAAGATCTCCTTTTCGCCCTCCTTAACTCTTTATTGAACCCCGTTAGGGTCCGAGAATAGGCTTCCCAATTCCCATCCCTTTTTGCTTTATTGAAGCGAGAGCGGGCTTTTTGCCTAAGGGATTGCAATTTGCTGTTCCACCAGGGCACTTTACGATTACTTTCCCTGGTGGTGTAGGGGCAGTTATTCTCATAGGCTGTTAAGATGCCTGTGGATACTGCCCCTGCCGCATATTCTAGTTGTTCTACAGTTTTCACGGCTGGTATCGTCCCCAGGCTCTGTTTCAGGCTCTCCCGATAGCCCTCCCAGTTTGTATGCCTAGGATTACGATAGGATTCGATTTGTTTGTCAAGCTTAGCTGCTATGTCGAATCTAATGTACCTGTGGTCGGATAGTGAAGCCTCCTCTGAGACGTGCCATCCCTGAATGCGGTTCACTAAGCGCGACGTACAGAGGGTAATGTCTAGGACTTCACTTCGGGCTGCCGTGATGAATGTGGGACTGTGTCCCTCATTAAGCACCGTCAAATTCCTAGAAAGCATGAAATCATGCAAAAACTCACCTCTTGGGTTCGTATTGCTACTACCCCATGATGTGTGATGCGAGTTGCAGTCGCAGCCAAGGAGCAGGTCCACATTTTGCTCCTCGCAGTAATCCACCAGGCCGGCCAGTTGCAACGACGGGTCCGTCTCCTCTCCGGGCATGTAGGCAGAGCAGGCCACTAATTTCCTGTCCTGCGACCCAGGGAGTACAACATAGGCAGCAACCAAGTCATCTGTACACAGATAGGGTATAGGTAAAAATTTTATATTATTATTAAACGCTATACATGCTCTAGGCCTCACCCCACCGGCATTGTAGAGAAGATTGCCTAGAGGGTTCAGCCCAAGAACCGCGCTTCCACTTATCCACGGCTCTTGTATGAATGCTATACAATACCTTTCATCGCTCCACTTCTTAGCCAAGGCAGCTGTTGCCGCCTTCGAGTGGTGGAGGTTGATTTGTATAGCCTTCTGCATTATAGGATGGGGAAAGGGAAAGGTTATAAGGTTAATGGGGAGTGGAGTTTTGGTTGTGTAGGAAGGGGTACTGATAGGCGGGAGTTGGGTTTAGGTTAGGTCTACTTGGGCGGGAGGAAACGGAAGGAGTTGAGGGGATTACTGGCGGCTTTTTTAGAGGAGTGCTCGCGGGCCAAGGACGGCAGTTGAACTGGCCGTCCTCGGCAGCGTGCTCCACCTCTATTGCTACCTCTCCCATTTGGGTTTGTCGACCTTGGGGCACCACCACGTCCACCCCTTGATCGCCCATTGGGAGACCCACCACGTCCTGGTAAGCAGGTTTGGGCTACGGGTGCCCACTTTCCTTTGCCCTTGGACGTGGAAGGTAGCGGGCCAGCCGTCCCGCTAGTTGTAGAGGGGGCCGTGGTAGGAGGGCTCCGAGACCCTCCCGCCGATTGGGGTTGAGGTTTGGCGGTGGTTCTGGGCCCGGTTGACGGCCTGGAAACCGATGGGCTCGCAACTGCGTTCCCCTCGGCAACCCGACCGGCTTCCCCACCCTGATTCTCGCCTCCTCTCGCCCCCGATCTGTCCCCCTTGACCCTAACTTGGATAATTTCAAAATCCAGGCATAGTCTGTGGTTTGTTTTGCGGAGGGCATCCTGCGCCTCTGCATCCAAGGAGAAGCACAAAGTCTGCCCCTCCTTTTCCGCTTTGGAGCTCAGCACCCTCCAGGAACCACATCCTATATCTGGATTTTGCTTATCCAGCCTTCTTAGTAGGGACTTCGTGCTTCCCGCAGTATCCCTGACGTAAGCCGTGGCAATAATTGGTTTGGGAAGGTCCTTTTCATCCACCACTTTTAAACAGGCACCTTCCCATGGCTTGAAACCCCTTATGTTGGTCTCTAGCCATTTGGCGGTTGCATCATTCAAGCACGTGAACACAAGGCCACCCGCTCGAAGGACGCAACCGCTGAACCTCGGCCCCACACCGCTTGCAGACTCGATGCAGCGGCGAAGGTGAGCCTTCACCCGCTCCGCATCTGCAGCGGTGAGTGGCCGGTGCTCATCTACAATCCCCACCTTCTTTGAGCACGCTGCCTCCGCAAAAGAGGGCCCTGGTTGTGGCTCCAAAGGCTCCACGGCGACCCTCTTTTTGCGCGGCTGCTCCTGTGGGGAGGTGAGGTCAGACCTGCGCCTCTTATTTGGCCCCTGACTGGGGTTCTGGCACCTGTTGCCGGCCTCCTTTCGATCCGGTGGCTCAATAGGCATCTCCGACAATGGGCGCTGGTTTTGGCTCCCGTTATCGGCCTCCTGTCGATCCGTTGGATCGTAAGGCACCTCCGACAATGGGCGCTGGCACAGTTCTAACGCCTCCCTCCTGGTGAAGCCTCGCTTCATCCAGGTGGTGAGGCGCCTACGGGCAGCACCGCAAAGGTGTGGCCTATTCGACCTGCCTTTGTGGCCGTCACCCATCTCCACTGTGGTGCTGGAAGATCCCACACCACTCGTTTGCGCAGGTTCCGGAGGCGATGAACGACCTCCAGTTCCTGTCTGCAAGGGGGTAGTCTCTACTACCTCCATAGGAGTACTAGAGGGCGCTGAGTCCCTGCTAGTCTCCGCCTCGACGACAGGCGTCTCGGCCAAGAGCTGCGACAACTCCGATAACTGGCTTTGGAAATCCATAAGAGTCCCACGAGCAGCTAGGGAAATAAGGTGTCCATCCCCGCAGAGCCCCGCATGCGGAGATAAGGCTCATTAGTCCTTGAGGTCGCCCGGTATCAAGGACCCTCCGTTTGGGCTGGGCACCCCCCAGCCAAAGTATCCGGGGCACGGGTCGGATAACACCCCGGATTTGGGACGTTTTTGGTGTCGAGGTGTCGTCTCCTCCAGGACGTAGGGTAGGATAAGAGGATGAGGGCTTGGAATGGGTAGATAGCGGATGAGAGTGAGGAGGGAACAAGGGTAAAAAGGATGCGGCGTTTTGCTAACTGTCAGGGAGAGGGGATAGTACCCTTTCCGTAACAGCCATTGCCCAGGGTGCACCGGCGCGGGTTAATACCCGCGCACACGTGGAGGTAGCCGTGGAAACCGCACCCCTAGAAATAATATTAGTATTGTTTCATCATTTATAGTATCAAAATACCTCTGTAAAAATATTATTTATTATTGCACTGCCTAGCTAATAACAATAATTGGTGAACGTTGGACGATTCAGAAGCAATTAGGTCATTCTGTAAACTAGTAGCGATAATTCGGTGTCGGATATTAAGGTCAATTGCCTTGTTCTGTATGTTGGGCTAGTCTTCGATAACTCTATTTATATAGCGCCAAGAATGTCGGCATAAAATTCGAGTTATATAATTAAGAAAATAATAATTTATGATGCGATACAATAATATAGCTTTAAGACATATTAACAGCTTTCGAAAATTTGTTATTATGTACACACAATGAAAAAAAAATTCTTCGTTATTATTTTGTAAAATTAGAGAATAAATTCGCAAAATAATAAATGTTATGTGCATAATAAATATAATGTTTGCGTGTTAGCTCTTTATGGGTTTCTATTCCATTGAGAAATTTCTATATAACTTTGGTAGGATCTCCTGGTTAAAATAAAACTGAGCAATCAGTTAAAAATAAAAAACTTTATTAGCATTACTAGACAGTAAGGGCGTCTTATCAATATTAGGTCGTTATTATTTTAATAATAAAAATAGATACGTAATATAATTCTATAGGAGAAAAAAAAACATGTTTCTATTTGTTAATTGATCACAGGTATTATGGGCAGTGGATACGACACGTAGACCCTGAACCTTTTTTGTTTTCGCTTCCTGCTTCGCCAGTGGATCACTGACTTGATTTAAAATATATAATAAAAACCGGTCCCTACCTGCATCCGAATACAAGTGTGATGAGATGATATGTAGGTACGACTTTAGCTTATTGTTTTGATACAAAATCATGGTACAAATCTACTTTACTATGAGCGGTACTCGAATATGGTTGTAATTACAAATTCCTAAGTGTGTATAGTCGGCAATTTATCAAATTCCTTTTCGATATATTCTGATATACTTCCTTCACTATATTAGAGTCTGATACGATCAAGATTGATGTAGATTTTACGGCAGAATCCATTAGTTCGTCTTAGAGACTGAGCTTCTAAAAATCAACAAGTTTCAGCACTTTTGTCACTAATAATAAACAACAAGTTTACTCACTGATTCGTTTCATTCATTTTGATTGCTATATTTGGAACTAGATAGATAGAAAAAATATCAATGCCGTTACGTTAATTGTAATGTCATTATTAGTAATATTACCTTTTTAGCAGATACAAGGATAATTCCATTTTTATTATTACGAGTATCTCTATTATTATTTGATAATTTTTCTTATAAATGGTCATCATCCAATTCCGTGATCGTGAATCATTATATACGTAAAGTAAATGGAGATACGATACGATGCGTCACATAACTTGATTGTGTATACATACATAAGTAAAGCTTGCAAAATATTAACATCATTTTGTGTTTAACCGAAAATCTTGGAACAGAAGGTCAAAAATCTTAGAAATTACAAGCACATATTTCAGCAAAACATAAAAACCGACTTCAAAAACACTCAAATGAAAATAATACAATAGACACACTACATCATATTTTTATATTGAAGTTGTTACTAATAAGCGATGATTGCCTGGAGTCTTAAAAAAATTAAGAACTAATGTTGTAAGTTAAAATTTATCACTGATCTCAAAATAAAAATGTGTTTTTCATTACTCATACTCGGAAAGTAGGTCTGAAGTTGCCTGAGGAACCGGTTGAAAGTAATACTTTTCAGCCCTAGGGAGAATCGTTTTCGAATGAAAGCTGTCAAATTATAAAAAGAACTAGTTCTATTTTCACATTTTCTATTGAACCATATTCCACCTTTCTATACAGCCACTCAAATACAGCGCGATGTAAAAATGAAATAATATAACGTAAAGTATTAATTATATTAAATAATATTTTTTTAAATAATTTATTATAATTTACTTTCAACTATTTCTTTAAAATGACATATATTTTGGAAATATATTTACCATTTCTTCAATGATGAAAATGAAAAATAAGGGCTGAATAGCAGGCCGGCCACAGAAAAAAAATAGGCAGGAAAGCGGCAATCCGGTCTTCATTTGTTTTTCAAGTTGTAGAGTTTTGTTTATACTTCCGTATATAACAGAGATTATTGTACACAATGAGTACATCTGATTTAGATATGGATTTAACACCTGATTTTAAAGAAAAGAGGCAAAAGCAGAAGTTAAAAGCAGAAGCAGAATATACAACATTCTATGTGTCTGTACTGTAATATAAAAAATATATATATAGAAAAGTCTTAAAAACAAAAGTGCTTAAAACCAAACTCCTCCGAAATGGCTTGACCGATTATTATAAAATTTGTGTGTGTAATCGGTAGGTCTGAGAATAGGTCGTAAACTATTTTTCATACCCATAAGAGATAAGGGTGTTTTTTTCTGAAAATTATTATGGCGAAACGTAGTTCGCGGGCACAGGTTGTGTAAAATGAAATTCACTTATTTTTCTTTAGAAAATTAATGTTTTTATTTTTACTTTTCTTGTATTCGTAATGAAAAGCACAGTGTTTAGTTTACCTCAGGTTAAAGACTTATTTAGTCCCGAGAGCGCCAATATTTCGAGGGACTTTCACCCCTAGAGTAACAATGTACTATTTGTGTGTATTCTAATTTTTTTTAATTATTAGTTTTTTAAGTAGGTCTGAGAATAGGTCGTAAACTATTTTTCATACCCATAAGAGATAAGGGTGTTTTTTTCTGAAAATTATTATGGCGAAACGTAGTTCGCGGGCACAGGTTGGGTAAAATGAAATTCACTTATTTTTCTTTAGAAAATTAATGTTTTTATTTTTACTTTTCTTGTATTCGTAATGAAAAGCACAGTGTTTAGTTTACCTCAGGTTAAAGACTTATTTAGTCCCGAGAGCGCCAATATTTCGAGGGACTTTCACCCCTAGAGTAACAATGTACTATTTGTGTATATTCTAATTTTTTTTTAAATTATTAGTTTTTTAAGTAGGTCTGAGAATAGGTCGTAAACTATTTTTCATACCCATAAGAGATAAGGGTGTTTTTTTCTGAAAATTATTATGGCGAAACGTAGTTCGCGGGCACAGGTTGTGTAAAATGAAATTCACTTATTTTTCTTTAGAAAATTAATGTTTTTATTTTTACTTTTCTTGTATTCGTAATGAAAAGCACAGTGTTTAGTTTACCTCAGGTTAAAGACTTATTTAGTCCCGAGAGCGCCAATATTTCGAGGGACTTTCACCCCTAGAGTAACAATGTACTATTTGTGTGTATTCTAATTTTTTTTAATTATTAGTTTTTTAAGTAGGTCTGAGAATAGGTCGTAAACTATTTTTCATACCCATAAGAGATAAGGGTGTTTTTTTCTGAAAATTATTATGGCGAAACGTAGTTCGCGGGCACAGGTTGGGTAAAATGAAATTCACTTATTTTTCTTTAGAAAATTAATGTTTTTATTTTTACTTTTCTTGTATTCGTAATGAAAAGCACAGTGTTTAGTTTACCTCAGGTTAAAGACTTATTTAGTCCCGAGAGCGCCAATATTTCGAGGGACTTTCACCCCTAGAGTAACAATGTACTATTTGTGTATATTCTAATTTTTTTTTAAATTATTAGTTTTTTAAGTAGGTCTGAGAATAGGTCGTAAACTATTTTTCATACCCATAAGAGATAAGGGTGTTTTTTTCTGAAAATTATTATGGCGAAACGTAGTTCGCGGGCACAGGTTGTGTAAAATGAAATTCACTTATTTTTCTTTAGAAAATTAATGTTTTTATTTTTACTTTTCTTGTATTCGTAATGAAAAGCACAGTGTTTAGTTTACCTCAGGTTAAAGACTTATTTAGTCCCGAGAGCGCCAATATTTCGAGGGACTTTCACCCCTAGAGTAACAATGTACTATTTGTGTGTATTCTAATTTTTTTTAATTATTAGTTTTTTAAGTAGGTTTTTGTTTTTGCAAAATATTATTATTTTAATATTTTTTGTGAATACTGGTTCAATGAAGTAACTCGAAAAAATACAACTAAGAATCAATGCGTTCCTATTATAAGGAAACTAGCCTCTAATTCCTTAAAGTCAAGAAGCCTTCCATCATCAGTTCTTGTAGAGGAATCCTTGAGATGATGACTCTCAGGCGCAAATAATACCTGAATAGCTTAAAAAAAACTTCTAACACGTTCGACGTGCCTATGAAATTTAAGGGTTTCCCTCTATTTACCTGGGATCTCATCACCAAATCCTAACTTGGTGACAATAGGACCAATCGACAGGTAGGATACCTTCTGAAACAAGATAGAATTTTTAACACACCTGCTCGTTAAGTGAGCTTTATTACATCGCTTTTAGGGCAATAAACTGAGGTATAGCACAAACGTAGGTACGTAATAACATTACACTAGTGCATAATAGAATTATCCCTACAAATCTCAAAGGTATATAAAAAATTGGTTTTTATGTATGTTTGAGATTTGTAGGGAGGGAAGAGCATAAAAATATTTGCTAAAAATGTTCCGTACAGCGGTGTTTTGTAACTACAGGACGCCAAATTAAAGTGGAATTGATGGGAATACGAGGGGCGTTCAGTAAATAGTAAGAATGAGATGCAAACTCTTTGGAACCAAAAAAGTAAATACTGGCTGGTAAAGCTGAAATATTAATAAGATAAAAAAATAAAGAATATGTTTTGTTTATTAGAAATAGAAGTCTTTTGGTTACAATTCGTCGGAGAGTGTCATCGAAAATAGATTAAATTGAATTGAATGCGGTTAGTAAATATCTGTGCTTAAAAAAATTCAGTGCGGAACAAGTGAATCAAGATTTACAGGATAATTTAGATGCAAATGCTCCACCGTATTCTAAAATTGCACGTTGGTGCGCCGAAATTAAACGTAGAAGAACATCCACCAAAAATGACCGTCGCTCAGGTCGCCCAAATGGTTAAAAAAAAAAATATTTGCAGATCGTCGTGTACGCCACAAGACGTTTTTTTAAGGTAGTGTGCATAGCATTTTACACGAACGCTTAGGGATGAAAAAAGTAACCGCGCGCTAGGTTCCCAGTCCCCGTAGAACGACCATCAAAACACGATATGATATAGCGATGTATCGCGGTGAACTGTCAAAATACGATGAAAAGCTTTTATGTTTTAACAGTTCATCACGATAAACCGCTTTATCATATCGTGTTTTGGTGGTCGTGCTAGGGGGACAGAATGCTTATCGATGTACAAAAACAAATAAGACTGAATATTTTCGAGCTTCTTTGGAACTGTTACAACAAGATCCTGAGCATTTCTTAGCTCAATTTATAACCCTGGATGAAAGGTGACTTCACCATTATGATCCAGAATCAAAATTCAGTCTATTACCTAGAAAAGACTAATCTCGATCATAGAGTTACTGTTATTGACACTTTGTATGCAGAACAAATAAAAAAAATTGTAACGAAATTCGGTAGAAATGGCGAGGCAAACAAGCAAAACTTATTTTGTTCCAATCAAGATAATGCCCCGGCTCACAGGTCTGCCGTTGCTATGGCTGCAATTCGAAATGCTAGCTTCGAAATACTTGAGCATCCTCCATATTCATCCGACCTTCCCCCAGTGAATTCTATCTATTTCCAAGGTTAAATGATTATTTGAAAGGACAGAGATTCGAAGATGATGAAGCCGTCCGTAATCACTGCAGTACCTCACAGGAATTTTTAGGAGTACAGGCTGAAAAGATTTTTTTAAAAAAGGCATTGTAAATTTAGAGAAAATATATTCCAAGTGCTAAATGGCGACTATATCGAAAAATTAAATAACATTTAATAAAAGTTACTGGCAACATACGCATTCTCACTTTTTATTGAACGCCCTACCACAGATAATATAATACTACGTAGTATACCTGTCTCTTAGTCAGTGATTGAATTATAACTATTTCTTGTCCGCTCCATTGGCTGAGCAGTATATAATCGTGTGATAACTTGGACTGATTATAATATTTCTGTACAATTTTCTGTTCTGTTCTATTTTCCAGTATGAAAATGAAAACGTCAGCGTTCGTCACGAGCATCGCGACAGTGGCGCCGCGCCGCCTGTGTCACGGTCACGTGCGATTGCGTCACTTTATGGCCGACGCAGGCTCAGCCGCGAGCCTGTTCCACTGGCCTGCCTGATCACTGACCACCAAATCTAGGTTAGGAGGTGCAAATTACACAGACTATTCGATTTAAACGTGCTGTATACATATTGTAAGTAGGTATTAAGGGAAATTACATTACATTTTGCCTCTACTAATTTGAACAGAATATTCAAATGTAAAATGAAAAATATAATTAAATATTGGCAAATGTTTGTATAATGCCTGATTAATAGATAGATATTAATAAATGTATAAATCTATACATACTTGTATATCATGACTTCAGTGAATCATCATAGCCTAATGTAAACTATAACACAACTATTACACATATTACAATAAAATTTGTCCATCACTGTCCTTTTTTACTGTCAACATTGACCATAAGGAATCGAAATTCTATCCCATCCCTGTGTGACTAAAATAAGGGTTGAACTTTGTATGAATCTCCATTTTTGGATAAATCATTAAGCTTTAATAAGAAATAAACGAGTTTTAACGTTTATACAATTTCAAAGAAAGAAAATTGTTTGTGTATAATTTAAAAAGTATTGAAAATAATATGTAATTCATCGGTTTGTTTTGTTTCTGTAAAGTATAAAATGGTATTAAACGATAAGTATGATACGTTGTACTTAAAGGTAAACAACTTCATTGATCATTCAAAGAATGTTACAAGGGCCTTACCCAGAGACACCGCTCTTGCTGCATATAACAGTATCTTACCGGAGGGAGACTCTATACCAGGGTCGTGTGCATGGGTACCTCCGACACCTCCGTCTTACCTATTTCTGCCGCAAAGCAGCAGTGCTTGCATTGCTTTGTTCCGGTTTGAAGGGTAAAATATGGCATTGAAATTACTGGGTACCGTGACTTTACATCTTAAGTCACAAGTTGGCAACGTACACTGTGGTTCTTGTGGGGGTTGCAGTTTTGCTGCGAATCTCACAAGAGCCACATGTATTATAGGTGACTGTTACCACTTACCATCAGGTGGGCAGTTTGCTTGTTTGCCAACTTTCTGCAATAAAAAAAATAAAAAAATTCGCTCTCAGTGCTGTTTTAATGCTTAATACTGTTTTGAATGATAGTTAAGTGGCAGGTGCTTCAAGGCAAATAGTGGTGATAGTTTTTATATACATACTCGTACTTCATTTATTTTGCCATCATTACCAAATTCGAAACTTATATCTTCTCATATGTCAAAAATATACGAATTTTATGACACATTATGCAACCTTAGTAATAAAAACGATACTTTATGTCTATTTTTCATTATATGGAAAATTATTGAATATTTATGAGTATTATTTATTAATTAGATTGATAGAGTTTTGCTAAATGTGAGATTTTCTTAGACAAAAAGTCTTAAAAAGGTATACAAAATCCAAAAAAGGTCTTTTTATTTCCGTTACCACTAAATTTTCTTCCTAATAAGACAGTAATCATTATCCAGTATATATTCACGGAATATGTTGTGAATGAAGCCAGACGGATCAGCCGATGCTTTAATGCCATTCCGTACAAACGTATTTTCCAATAATTGATTCTGAAACTACCGTATGTGGAGACGCATTGGAAAATACGTTTCCACAAGCTAGAATGTGAAATGACATTGCGTCACTCCGAATAACCAGCAATCCGTTCTGCGTATTACTTTTCAAACGGAAATATAAGCGTATTTCGTAATTTTTTTTCAAAGAGATCGGTATTGGTTGTTTGTTGTAATGAAGTTGACGCCAATTCTAATGACGCGATTTATATATTTGCGAACCAGGGGCCTTACCATAGAACACAATGAAAGAGGTTTGAAGGCCTTGCGGCGCAGTGTACGTACGCCACAAGGTTATGCTCGAATGCGCTTTGACTTTACCATAATAAAATTATGATGACGCCGATCAGTGCTTCACAAACGCCGAACTTCGCTCGTAAATTGCTTCAGAAAAATATAAAAAATTGCCTTCTCGTGTAACTATCGCTCGCAGAGTAAGAAGTAAGCAGTTTAGTTTAAGAAAAGATGGCGGATCTATATACAATGTGTTAATTAAATAACGCAAAACCTCAGACACCCTAACTTAATTTATTATTAAATTAAAGAATTATATAAATTAATAAATTAAATTCTCAAGATATGTCCGTCTATCTGTTTTGTTGCATATCTTGCAAATATGAAACTCTATAGTCGCGCGCCTAAGACAGAGTTAAGTAAATTTTAGAAGCGGCGTAGTTGAAATTTTAATTTTTAATTACATCTGACCCATATTTTTATTAGTGGAATAGATTCTACTCTCGATTCTGAACTATATTCAGATTTAGCGCAATTTAATTAACTCGTTGAATATAGTGGTGACGGGCCGGCGACAGCAATTCTCGTACAAATCGCGTTTTATCACCATTCCCACTTTCACTGTGTTTTGTGGGTCTTACCATGATCTCTGAGAGCAAGTTTAAAACACAATTTAAACAGAGACACCGTAGTGTAGCGTATAGCGCCGCGCCGTCTCGCTCTTACTGCGGTTCCAGTACTGTTTTAACTTTTTAATTGATCACAGACAATGTCAACAGACTTTTTATAACTAAAATAAAACATGGTAAGCTATAGACACATTCAAGAAACAGAAATTATCTTGGATGAAAAAAAAACTGTGTAGCTGATACTACAAATACCTTTGGCATGCAATAAACACTGCTAATGATCTCGGATCGAACTATGTATGACTGAATGAAAGTTTGTAAGAAAATATTCCCGCGTAAGCTGTAAATAAGTAAAAAAAGGAATAAAAGCGACTATGTGAAACTTATAACAGCAACCACAAAAAAAAACGAAAAACTGCTTAACTCTAAATTCAAGACGCGTTTGGATCAGAGATTTAGATTTAAATCTCTGGTTTGGATAACGTTCTAATGAAAAACATTACAACATTAGGTATAACCTTTCACAGCACTTGAATCATTTCTTTTCGCAGTAAAAAACATTTCTTCTCAAGTCTTTATTCAACATAGTCTTTATAATATATTTACATGTAACATTGTAACAACTATAGGATTAAACTAATTTCTTTAATCAAATGTTTAATCTCGAAGGACCTATGGTGCTCGGAGCGGAAAGAGGTTAAGTTCTCAAGTTACTACTTATAAGCTTTACTTAAATGTAGTACATATTTTCAATCCGATGAATTGAATCTTCGTTGGATTGTATACAGTTCGTTTTATTTCACACATGCCTAATAACACGTAGGTAAGGTACTCTTATACAGCTTATTCTACAGTTTGCCTATCTAGCTCTTTTTAGAAAATGATGTTACTACCAAAATATCTAAACTAAACAAAAACAAATTAATAAAAGCGATTTCTAATTTATTTAGAAGTAATCCTATACATGGCGCATCATCCTCTGCATAACCCTACATCAATTCATCCCGCGGTTAACCACTTACCTAACCTGGCGTCGGATGTCGGACCATCGCGCCGTAGTAGTGTTGTATTGAAACTCTAATCCCGCAGAAACAACTTAGATCGCAGCGATAAAACAATCATTTTGTAGGTAGCATTTTGTTCAATTCGCAGAGTAGCGGAGGGCTACAGTCCAGGAAAAGGAGGAGCTAAATAAAAGAGAGAGCCAAAGATAGAATCCATACTAATATTATAAATGCAAAAATGTACCTATCTGATCTTCACGCTTAAACCGCTGAACTGATTTAGATTAAATTTGGTATGGACATAATTTAGTTCCAGGGAAGTACATTGTGTAGTTTTTATCGCAGAAATCATTATTTAAGGAGGTGAAAAAGGGGGGGTGGAAGTTTGTATGGAGAATCCATAAAGGCTAAACCGATTTAGATGAAATTTGTATGGAGATAGTTTGAGTTGTGTGTGAGGAAGGATATAAGCACTTTAAGTAAAAAATAAGCTACCAAAATTAGTAGGTAATTCCACACGAACGAAGTGGCGGGCAGAAGCTAGTGAAATATATTTTGTGGAGTAAAAGGAGCACAGGATTAAGCGGGCTCTACTAGGATGCACTTAAAGCTAACATAAAATCGAAATTAATATTTAATGTGATAAAAAAGTATAGCCTGGCCAGGGAAGAGAGTCCGGATGTGGTAGGTCCAGGGGCCTTACCATGATCGCTTACAGCAAGGTTAAAACAATATTGAAAAAGAGACACCGCTCTTGCTGCGTATCGCGCCATCCCGCTCTCAGTGCGGTTTTAATATTGTTTTGGGCGATCTTGGTTTGGGGGCAGGTAGTAGGTAGGCAGGCAGTTGGCGTCGACCACGAAGGCATACGGCAGAGACATGTACGGCATTAGTAGTATTTTTGTATTTGCAGGACACTTTTAATGGTTTCTAAGGAGGATTCGGGATGGCAGCCGGTAGCAAACTGGTTCAAGGAGCTTACTAATCCTGAAGTTTTACTCGTCTTCTACGAGTTGTCCGCAGAAGGGCTCGTCGTACTTGTAGAAGAGCTGATGATAAAGTGTCCTGTCTAGTGACCCTGGCCATTATTGATTGACTTAAACAATAGACAATCTTTTTATCCCAGAACCTTCTAAAACAGAATAAAATACAAAATTTTTATAGAATTTAGGTGACAAACTTCTTTTGTTGCGAAATATTTGCGTGTCGATTACACAGTCAATTACTTTGTTAAAAAGGTAAACATTAAACATTGCCAAGAAATATCCAGAAAAATACCGAAAAGGGTACTTGAAATAATAAATTATAACTAAAATTAGAAAAAATATGCAGAAAGGCCAAAAATGAGTGGACAGTGCTCTATACATTTGCGAGAAAGTAGAATTTATAGATGGAAAACTTAAATGAAAAGGTGCTACAAAGACCTCTAAATATTAGTGAATTTATAAGAATTACAAGAATTTGTACATATTTACATAGTAAATAAACGTGTTTATAAGGTAAGACTATCCCATCAAAAATATTATATTATGTAAAAAAAAAGGGTGGGAAGCCACATCAATACCTTTTCATTGTCCGTCAACAAACAACCTAATAGCATAATTCACTTTGTTCAACAAAATACTTTATAAAAGTAAAACTTAATTATAAACAATTTTAATAAAATATATATAAAATAAAATCAGATAAGTTTGTTTCTAAATTTATACAATTAATTATATAAATCTTTATTTACAAAAACTTTAATAATTAAACAATTTTATGTGACTGAAATTTTCAAACAAGAGAACGTTGTTTAGAAATTTGTGTATAGCACAGTAATACGAGTTTCACGTAATTCGTTCATGAATTGCGATAATAAAATTAATAGTAACTAAAAATATTTAGGTATATTTTTTTTCAACACACTTCCTCATAAAGTGGCTCTAATCCTATGGCAATTAGGCACATAATGACACCTATAATCAAACTATGACTTTTTCATTACTATTATTCACGAGTGAGTAATAGTTTTTTTTTAATATTATTGGTTGAGTTACGCTTACACTTGCGCTAAAATGCTATCCGCGAAAAGTCCAAAAAAAAGAAACCTCATTTTTTAGTCTATGGCCGATGCGCGCGCATAGGAAAACTGATTAATTTTTCCCGCCATTACGAAACATTTTTCACAACTCGTCTCGTTTTCTCTTTTGAAGTTATTGAGTTAGTTATTAATTAAGATGTCTGCAAATACAATTTATGAAGAAAATGATTTATGTTGTACACCGCCCGATATAAGATGTGAAGCCTAGAACGTTATAGAAAGTTTACTGCCAGAAAACTCAAAGGAAAAATATCTATTAGCGTACCAAAATTTCATACAATGGCAGAACAACAAGAATACGCAGTCTTTTTCAGAAAATGTGTTCATGGCGTACTTTAAAGAATTATCTTCTAAGTACAAACCTAGCTCTTTGTGGTGTATTTACTCAATGTTAAAAAGTACAGTCCGAACAAAGAATGGAGTGGACTTAAAAACATACTCGAATTTGTCAGCTTATCTAAAGAGACTATCTGATGGATTTAGAAGCAAAAAATCAAAGGTTTTATCATCTGATGATATTGAAAAATTTATTAAAGATGCTCCAGATAACCAATATTTGGCTACAAAGGTTAGTTAAATTAATTTTAATTTAATATTTAATAGCAGCTTGTGTTGTGTGTTGACCTTAATTATTGTTTCTTTTGTTTCAGGTTGCTTTAATATTTGGTGTAACTGGTGCCTGTAGGATACAAGAATTAACAAATATAACTGTAAAAGATATAGAGAACTATGGCCAGATGCTTTTAGTGAAGATACCTATCACGAAAAATAAAATACCTAGGTCATTCACCATACACGGTCCATTCTATGATATTGTTAAGAAGTATGAAAGTTTGCGTTCGCCAAAAACAAAAAATGACCGTTTCTTTCTAAATTACCAGAATGGTAAATGTACCTGTCAGCCTATAGGTATAAACAAATTTGGTTCTATGCCTAAAGAAATCGCAAAGTTTTTGGGTTTAGTAGATGCTGAGAGCTACACTGGACATAGTTTCAGAAGAACTTCAGCTACATTGCTGGCAAATTCAGGAGCTGATATAATGACTTTGAAGCGACATGGCGGCTGGCGATCTAGCAATGTAGCAGAATCATACGTAGAAGATTCCATACAAAACAAGAAGGAAATTTGTGCAAAAATCACAAAAAGAATTAAACTTGATTCTGAGACGCATCCTACTGGCGAAATACCAAGTACGTCCAATGATTGGATTTCACCTACCTACACGAATAATGAACCATCACAAATAACAATAGAACATGAAAGTATTTCAATAAATAATCTATCTGATGAGACCGCTATGTCATCAAAAATAGTTAATTATAATTTTACTAACTGCACATTTACTAATTGTTTCTCTAAGTAAACTTTTTATCTACTATGTAAAATGGTTTTTTATTTAAGTATTGTTTTATTCAGAAGTGTGTTGAAAAACGTTGTATGATACACGTGTGTATTGATGGTTACCGTCCTCGGCTTCTTAAGACCCTCGCCTGACGGCTCGGGCCTCAATGCGCCTCAGCGGTAATCACCAACATTACACACTTGTACCATAATGTACTATTACTCGCAAGTGATACGATAAAATCGTATATTGCAAAAATTGCAAGAATATTACAAAATCTTAATAACTCTTTGAATAAACGTAAAATAAAACTAACAAGAATCTCCTATGACGTATATTTTATCTGTAGGTACTTGCTTAGCTAGAAACTAATAAAACTTGCAAAGTAAACATAAGCCTGCAATGATAATGTAGGTAATTTATCTATACTTATCACTCATAAATATTGTGGGTACGCACATAATAATATTTCCTACAGCTTAATAAAGCTACACATGTAACGTCATTATCCTCGGTATAACACACAACTGTTAGAATCGGGGATCCCTTTCAGGCAGTTGTTTCTGTCCCATTATCCGTCGCCAGATCAGAGGCCCAATTGGGATGATGACTGAATTCTAATTTTTACGTCTCGTCATTAAATATTAAAATACCGTGGAAAAACATGCAGTCCTGTGAAATTAGAATTAAAATTGGCTTAGAAATAAATTAGATACAAGCATTTTAAGTTGTTAATTTGAAGGCGATTAGACAGAGAGATCCGACATCAACCGTGACGTCATTGTTGAGTACGGCCATATAAACTCCTTGTAAATTGCCTTTTTGCTAGAAAGAGATGGAGAAAAATCTTTAATACTTTATATCTTGGTTGTTTTTATAGTTATTTGAAAACCGATTTTTTCTTTCTGTTTATTATATGAATGAGCTTCTATTACAGCAAAAAAATTTTTTTGTCATCTAGCCTATTCTGCTAAGAGGACGTAGTAACTATTATCTAATCTGTGTAAAAGGTAACAGCCGAATCGAAACTAAACCGTTGCGATCGACCAATCGGAATAAGTATATTGCCATTCAACTGTTCGATGACGTGATAATGTGGCGTTCTGATTGGTCGATCGCAACGGTTCAGTTTCGATTCGGCTGTAACTTATTAGCAGAATTGAGCCTCAGTATGAGTTGGACGCGAGAGAGCAAATATAACATCGCCCAACACAGGAACAGAAGGTCAATTCCTGTACAATACGTGTGGACGGTTTGTTGCCCGCTACACCATAGACTTGAAATTACATAGAGTTGTTATGTTTTAATATACCTTTTGTTACATATTTGTTAATTTGTTTCAAATTCGTTTTATTCCTAGCTCATCATAATCCAGACCCCTGATTAATCCACCAACTCTACAAAACAGTAGAAACTTTCACAAATAATGAAATCTCGTAGGATACGTATAGAACCAGAGCCTTTATATATTGGTAGTGGTAAATAATTAGTGGCAAATATAGCGCCTCAAAATTTTAAAATACGATGAAACGAACTGAAAATAAACAGATGACCTGAAAATAAACAGACTATACGACATAAAATAGTCGAAGTGTAGACCCTTAATGTGTCTGCATTATGAAACGCATAATACTAAAGTGCCGATGTCAGCAATCTATTACTTAATTGCTTTCGATTAATTAATTACAGAACCGGAACCAAATGCATGAACAATCTTCGATTGCTGAATGGAATCATGCCAATTGAGTATTTCATCGAAGACTACTCTCTAAGTCCGATGTCAAAGTTTCGACAGTTAAATTTGCCGTACATTGCTGTGTGCTTCTCCATAGCCTCTAGCCAAACTTACGTAGTAACTATTATCTTATCTGTAGCCAAACTAACAATACGACTTCGATAGAAGAAAATCATTTAAGATGGCACAGTACGAGAATAAAATATTTGACGTGGTTTAGTAACGTTACATAATTACCGTTTCATGAATGAATATTATTAGGTAGGTACTAAAACTACGCCCTCTAGGGCCTAAGCATTAACGTATACGTATGTCAATGAGACAATAGTACATTTTACTATATAAGTGCGGTATGTTGGTTATAGCTCACGAGGCGGAATTTCAGCCTGAGCCGAAGGCGAGGGCGTAATAGAGCCGAGTGTGTATAACAAATATACGCACGTATATCGTACGACCTTTTTCAACACACTTGTGAGGAAAAATACTTAATAAACTAAATTTTTTGGAATAAATAACACAAATCATTGTCAATTTGTAGACAAAACTAAATAATCGTATGAAAATAAACTTTTGAAATTAAATGTAAAAAAAACCTTTTTAAAAACAAGCTTTTATTTAAATGCGCTAAAAAGAAAAAATAAACTTATACACTAAAACTTTTACTTACTTATAACGTATTTCACATTTGACACAATTTATATGACATAAAAGCTTATCGCGAGATTAACTTGTTTGTAGTAACTTAAAAGTACTTAAAAGAGTACTTTTAAGTACTTACCTACTTGTATTTACTTACTTTGAAAATTGTAATGTATAAAATTATTTACATCAAATTATTTAATTTACTTGTTTATCTACAAAAGTAAATCTCGCGACAAGCTTTTATGTTATATAAATTGTGTCAAATGTGAAATACGTTATAAGTAAGTAAAAGTTTTAGTGTATAAGTTTATTTTTTCTTTTTAGCGCATTTAAATAAAAGCTTGTTTTTAAAAAGGTTTTTTTACATTTAATTTATTTTTTACTTTTTAGTTATCACTGGAGACGTTTCTCACTCTGTTCATCTCATTCAACGCATCATTGTTGCAAGGTCGTTTGCCGGAACGTCTATACAGAATTTCAGCTCAATCGGTTAAAGATATCTAATTCTAAACTTTAGAAGTACGCCATATTGGATTAATAATGATATCACTTTATTTTTCAAGTTATTCTTAGCCAGACATTTTATTTGATACCCATATTGTAGGAGTGCATTAAAAATAATTGGCCATCTTAGATTTAGAATGACGTCACACATGCATTGTCATCCAAACTGTGTGTGTATACAAAATTTCAGCTCAATCGGTTAAAGATATCTACTTCAAAAATGATTTTCAAGCTTTAGAAGTCCGCCATATTGGATTAATAGTGACGTCACATTATTTTTAGAGTTACTCTTAGCAAGACCTTTTATTTGATACCCATATTGTAGGGGTGCATTAAAAATAATTGGTCCGCCATCTTGGGCATGCCGCCATCTTGGATTTAGAGTGACGTCACACAGTCAACCATGCATTGTCATCCAAACTGAACGTGTATACAAAATTTCAGCTCAATCGGTTAAAGATATCTGCTTCAAAATTGAGTTGCAAGATTCCACCCGAACATACATATTTACATACTTACATACATTGCAAGTTAAATAAAAGCTTTTAAAAAAATCATGTAGTTCGTTGATGTCTTTTATATTACCTCTAGCTTTTTAAAAATATAGTACATTACTGCCACGGCCGGCAAGTGCAGCATTGCCGGCCTCTGTAGTGCGTGCCTCGGCACAATACATAAAGCAGCTCATAACACACGTGTTTTATGAACTGCTTTATGTATCTAAAGCCGGTTTAATTAGATTCACTTTATGAGCAAGTGTGTTCAAAAGTAATTATTTAAAAACAATAACGAAGTTCGAAAAGATCAAAATGTTTGGGAATGATTACATCACGAAGCGTAGACGAAACTTACTTTGTCTTAGCCCCCTGTTCACTAAATAGCATGCGCTCCCGGATCATTGTATAACGAATTATGTATTCGAACATTTTTTATTCACGGACTTAGAGAGTAACCCCCCCGCATCGAAACGGTCGACAATAAATTGGGCGGGTGTGTCGCCCAATTCGTGAGCATTTTGTTTGATGGAGCAATAATAATTAATCAATTCACGGAAGGGCAACTGTGGCACGACCGATTCTATTTACAACTTCCTCCCGAAATCCTCAGAAATCTGACAGACAAGGGAGAGCAGTGAGCGTCATAAGTTAACGCATTAATTTACTTGCTTGCATTAAGTCGAGTAAATGACTTAATTCTGATATTGTCGCATTTAATTGCATCACAATAAACTGTTCTAATTATGTTTTGTTCTTCTTAATGTTTAGACTTAATGAAAGAAGTTTAGAAAACAATGGCATAAAAACACCACAGTCAAACAAGTTTCTTTGTCCGCACCTATGACTTTCTGTTCCATTAATTGTGAATTTTATGAACACTGCCGTAGCTACGCTTGTCTGCGTAATCGAAACAAAAATTGTGAAATCCACAGGACATCTAAAGTCACTGACATATGACAAAGACACACAAAGATTTGGCACTCTCTTCGGGTGGCGATGGGTAGAGCACATAGTGCCCCCACAAGGTGGCCGACGATCTGCGGCCGTACCGCCTAACTCAAAGCGATCAGTCGCTATCGTTATCGTGACATTAGAACAATAGTTTTAATGTCACAGGTGATATTCGAATTATTGTTCTAATGTCACGAAAGCGAAAGCGAGCGATCGCTATGAGTTAGTCGGTAGCCCCCCCGGTGAATGTCGCGGGGAGCCGCTGAATACAAGCAGCCCAGAACTGCAGGCCAATTATAGATCTTTCATCGTATAACATGGTATAATTTTGAGAAAAATAAGCTATATATGAAATGCTGCATTTCGTATTCCAATCTCCAATGATATCATCACTATGGCATAATTCACGATACGATAATGTTTGACGACACGTTTAGCGCAGAGGTCGAGTGATCACCTGCTGCGTAACGGGTCGCGGGTTCGATTCCCGTACGGGACAAATGTTTTATGGCCTACAGAAATTTGTTCCAGTCTGGGCGTATGTGCACTATGTTTGTAACTGCACCCACGACACAGGAGAAAATCCTAGTGCGGGGCGACGTTTTTTTTAAAAACAAACAAAAACGAAGAATTTCAATGATGTCATCATTAAATAATGAACAAATGATCAAAAATCTGACCAGAAATCGCATTTTTCGTTTTGCACTATGATATCATATGATATCATTTGCAAAACCATTAGATCGGTAATAGGCCCTCTGATCCGCTTCACCACCACCATTAGGATCACTAGGTATTCTCGGCAGGTCCAACAGTCAGTGAACGTCTCTTAGTTGAAGTGATAATAATGCAATTTTATATTATTTGGCAGTCGTATTCCTAATAATGCAATTAAAATGAGTAGTTTAAAATGCAGTCAGATATAAAGCAATATATGTCAAAGTAATGAATCAAAAGGAATAAGTTAAGTGGTCAAATGTATTGGTGTCAGACCAAATTCTGAGTAGCAATGAATGACAGACACTGAACGCCGAGCCCAATCATACCGCACGGGGGTGACGCGGTTATCGTAGCCGTTTTCAGTGACTAATGGATGTAACAATTATGTTTTTGCTATCTCAACTAAAGACTTTGCCATTGAAAATGTTTTATGATGGTCGTTTACAATTTACCAATGATTTTCTACAGTTTTCCTCTTCCTTGAATTAATAGACTTACAATGCAATTTCATTGTGTTGCTGTAGGCAATGTCCTGGAAAAGTTTACACATTTTGATGCTAGTGAATCTTTCATGCCTCTTTGACTATAATAATTACAATACAATGACCATCACTAGTACAAAATTATCGTAATCTGGTCTATATTATGTTACCTAGTGGTAAGTAGTCTTGAAAACTGACTTCAAAACATTATTCCCCGTCAGACTATCATTATTTGGGCTTACTAAAATGCAAGGGGGATTACTCTCTGTCGCACCATTCTGTCACACCAGTGTGACACAGAAGAATTTCATAGAACATATTCCAAGTTCTTTATTATGTCTCGATTTTATTGAAACATCAATTCATCTTTGAGTCACCACCACTAGACCGCAGTGTGTTTCCTTCGCAGAAAAAAATGGTGAAGATTTGGACGCACTAGTGCGATACAGCAAGGTAATTAGTTATGTTACATATCTTGAGGCTGAAAATTCAAGACTTTTCTGTTGTATTGTACCATCCGCTAGTTATATAGAACATTGAAAAATGAACAAAAATGCACGCTATTGTCCCGACATATCATATAAACACGCTATTATTGAATGTTTAAATAATTTTGCAATCAAGAATATCAATATTACGCTTCGGTGTTTTTATGTTACAAACGGCGGACATCATTAAGATCACTGTGTCTGTGTGGGATATTTATAATTAACTGTGATCGTGAAGTACTGCGTGAATGTAGACGAGTTTCTTCAGTCGGTTTTTATCGAATCAACATATTATTTCAGGCAGTTAGTAATTCATAACAAAATGCTACCTTTTGGAGTAACTTTTTGTAATTTGACTATTTCCGTTTCGGCCATTGTACGAGTAGCAGTGACAAAAATGCCGTAGTAAAGCAGCGTGTAGAGACAAAGGCCATGCACTTACGAGTATCTGTATTCGTTTGCGTTTCGAACGGTTTTTTTTCGCAGCTAATGTTATTTCATAACTGAATTTACACTAACTCTGTGAACTTGCATCACCTTGACAGATCTAAACAAACAATCGCGAAATATTCCATTATTTTCCATTCAAAATTACCATTATTATTACTTTGTTATTCTCAATCTTTTCCTTAGGATTTTCTCTAATATATTATTATATATAACTTTTTTTCATGTTATTATGCTACAGTATTGGAATCCAGGCTATTATAAGCTGTAAGTGCTATTAGTCATTCGAATCTGCATTTGCGTAAAGAAACTATCCAAATATAAAAACATTCTCATTTATAATATTATTGGGATATATCCCAGTCATGTACCAGGCATTATTGAATAGTTATTACATTATCTTCAGATGTTTGATCTATCTTTGTAAAGGCCACGCACGTGCTTATTTATGGCGGCAGGGGTATATTTAATGTACCCACAGGTGGATATCGCCGCTGTTATTTTATGCCCCTCTTTGCCTCGGGAGTAATGTATTTTAGGCGTACGTGCTAAAGGGCAGTTCTGTTTGACGAAATAGATTGTTACCAATATACAGTTACACTACAGTTTTATATCTTACTCACAGTTTATATATATACTTTATATATGGGGCTTTATAGTTTATATATTTATAATTAAGTGCTATAGCAAGAGATCTGTCACTTTTGGTCAGAACCTGTTATTGAAACTTAAGACAGAAGAAAACAGAGTTGAAGCATTACAGACCTATGACGCTCCTGAATCATGTATACAAGCTGTCTCAAAAGTCGAAAGTTGCCAATAATAAAGCACAAAATTGAGACCTGGCCGCTTACAATGGGCCTCATATGAAGACTCAAGATCATTCAAAGGGCAATGGGAGGACTGTGCTTGGGGTTTCTCAACGGGATCAAATCAGAAATAAAGCCGACAGGCGAAGGTGGGCATTCGCACAAGCGATGCCCGTCTAATCACCCTGCCGTGGAGGCCTACGTGCACGGTTGGCCCCGTGCACGCCTCCGCGCCGTAAGACCCTATATCTGGGAATTGCCCTTGTGGTCTCGGGCAATCCCCGCTTGGCGAAAACCCCGACCAGTTGGTCGGGCTTGCCCGGGCGCCTTGGTAATGGTGTCGCAGTGTTGACCTTACCTACCCTGCGCGCCCATAAGGGCAGGAAGAACACCGGGGGGTTTTAGTGGGTAGGCCTGGCACTCTGCAGGGAGAGCCCTACACACGCTTGCCGTCTAGCCAGCAGTGGGTACAGTGCGATTACACATTTCCCCCCGAAAAAAGAAGTACTGATATCATGACTAATAATTGAAAAACAATTAAAAATATCTAAGACATAAAAGAGATGGCCAGAAAGCTTTAATTTCCTATTAGTTCCTATTAGTGTTGTTAATTAATACCAACGTCACAAGTTCAAACGAAATCAGTGGTAATTCTGTATCATCTTTTTTCTTCGATTTAGCTGGATGATAACTCTTCTTGAGAACTAAGACATGAATCTTGTTTAGATTGAATTAGTCTTTGTAAATTAGTGGTGCTGCAGTATAAAAATATTCGGTATAACAATATTCATTACATAATACGTCATTTACCTGAAACTGAGCTAGAAAACTACTTTCACCTTTATTGAAACAGTCAAAGCGGTGTTTGCAGCAGGGTAAGACAAGGATTGCGTGAGACACGTATTACCGCACGCAGTTATGATAATACAACGCTTACAGGGATTGCATTTCAAACGATTTGGAAGTAATATTTTTATGTTAGCATAGTAATTCGTTGATTGGCAGTTAATTGGTATTGATTAATACACGAGACTTCCGTTTTGAAAGGAATCAAGCAAGGATTCTAAATCCTTAACCATCATTCAGATATTTTTTAAAAATGGCTCTAGGCCGGGTGCTTGAAAAATGTTGTGTCAGCGTGTACAAAATTTTATAACAATTTTCTAGCTGGAAACAATTCCAGCTAGAAAAGTATTATAAAAGTTTGTGCCCATTTAAAATTTTCAAGGACACCACATTCATCAATTCAGCAATGAAAAAAACCTACCAAGGAGGACTTTACAGGACCGTTCATAAAATAAATGCTATGATATTAAAATATGTTATAGATTGTTACAGGTCAAAATCAATCAAGCAAGAGTACCTATCATAATCTTTACATTGTAGGAAGAATGTGTCTCTGTATAAAGAAAATTAAAATTTTCACTCAAAAACGATAAACTAATTTGAATTGTAAGTGGCTATTGAAAATTGACAATTTTGAACTAACACTAGCAGTTAATAGTACATTATGGTACAAGTGTGTAATGTTGGTGATTACCGCTGAGGCGCATTGAGGCCCGAGCCGTCAGGCGAGGGTCTTAAGAAGCCGAGGACGGTAACCATCAATACACACGTGTATCATACAACGTTTTTCAACACACTTCTGAATAAACAATACTTAAATAAAAAACCATTTTACATAGTAGATAAAAAGTTTACTTAGAGAAACAATTAGTAAATGTGCAGTTAGTAAAATTATAATTAACTATTTTGGATGACATAGCGGTCTCATCAGATAGATTATTTATTGAAATACTTTCATGTTCTATTGTTATTTGTGATGGTTCATTATTCGTGTAGGTAGGTGAAATCCAATCATTGGACGTACTTGGTATTTCGCCAGTAGGATGCGTCTCAGAATCAAGTTTAATTCTTTTTGTGATTTTTGCACAAATTTCCTTCTTGTTTTGTATGGAATCTTCTTCTACGTATGATTCTGCTACATTGCTAGATCGCCACCCGCCATGTCGCTTCAAAGTCATTATATCAGCTCCTGAATTTGCCAGCAATGTAGCTAAAGTTCTTCTGAAACTATGTCCAGTGTAGCTCTCAGCATCTACTAAACCCAAAAACTTAGCGATTTCTTTAGGCATAGAACCAAATTTCTTTATACCTATAGGCTGACAGGTACATTTACCATTCTGGTAATTTAGAAAGAAACGGTCATTTTTTGTTTTTGGCGAACGCAAACTTTCATACTTCTTAACAATATCATAGAATGGACCGTGTATGGTGAATGACCTAGGTATTTTATTTTTCGTGATAGGTATCTTCACTAAAAGCATCTGGCCATGGTTCTCTATATCTTTTACAGTTATATTTGTTAATTCTTGTATCCTACAGGCACCAGTTACACCAAATATTAAAGCAACCTGAAACAAAAGAAACAATAATTAAGGTCAACACACAACACAAGCTGCTATTAAATATTTAATTAAAATTAATTTAACTAACCTTTGTAGCCAAATATTGGTTATCTGGAGCATCTTTAATAAATTTTTCAATATCATCAGATGATAAAACCTTTGATTTTTTGCTTCTAAATCCATCAGATAGTCTCTTTAGATAAGCTGACAAATTCGAGTATGTTTTTAAGTCCACTCCATTCTTTGTTCGGACTGTACTTTTTAACATTGAGTAAATACACCACAAAGAGCTAGGTTTGTACTTAGAAGATAATTCTTTAATGTACGCCATGAACACATTTTCTGAAAAAGACTGCGTATTCTTGTTGTTCTGCCATTGTATGAAATTTTGGTACGCTAATAGATATTTTTCCTTTGAGTTTTCTGGTAGTAAACTTTCCATAACGTTCTGGGCTTCACATCTTATATCGGGCGGTGTACAACATAAATCATTTTCTTCATAAATTGTATTTGCAGACATCTTAATTAATAACTAACTAAATAACTTCAAAAGAGAAAACGAGACGAGTTGTGAAAAATGTTTCGTAATGGCGGGAAAAGTTTATCAGTTTTCCTATGCGCGCGCATCGGCCATAGACTAATAAATTTCGTAATGGCGGGAAAAATTAATCAGTTTTCCTATGCGCGCGCATCGGCCATAGACTAAAAAATGAGGTTTCTTTTTTTTGGGCTTTTCGCGGATAGCATTTTAGCGCAAGTGTAAGCGTAACTCAACCAATAATATTAAAAAAAAACTATTACTCACTCGTGAATAATAGTAATGAAAAAGTCACAGTTTGATTATAGGTGTCATTATGTGCCTAATTGCCATGGGATTAGAGCCACTTTATGAGGAAGTGTGTTGAAAAATTATTTAAACAACTTTCATGAAGCTTTAAACGATATCTCCATCGTAAGTTCAGAAGGTATAATTTTTTCGGCTTTTATATTTGTAGTTTTACACTGTAAATGAAAAACTAAACATTGCGCTCTAAATAATGATCATTATTTAAATAAATAATAAACTGTTCATAGCTGTGCTCTGCAATCGGGGGCCACCAGTTAATAGCATCCAAAATGTTTTATTCGAACTTCCAGTGAAATATAAATTAGTTGCTCGTTCGAGCGTTCGCAGCTGATGTAAAATCTGGTCTCAGACAAATTAGCAACTACGAATGATATGACTAAGGGATCAGTCTCGAAGTTGAGTCCCCGCTCCCTGGGGTGAACGGTCGGGGAGTCGACGACACCAGATAATTACTGTCGCGGGCGCTGGGACTCCGTTCGCCCGCGTGCCCTGCGACCGCCTGCTAATAGACCCTCTAGACAAGGGCCATGCAGTCTAACAAAAGATGCCATGTGACTATTGGAATATGACAACTGAGGATGAATCATTATTACCCAAAAAAATAAATAGGTGCTAACACTAACAAAAGTAGTGAATTTTTAAAGTGAAACGGTTTTATTGAAAAGAAAAATAATGATGATATCACGTGATGATATAGATCAAGGGTTTCCAAACTTTGAAGCCTTAGGTCGAATTTCACCGACATTTAAACAGACGGTTAGAGTTAACTAACAACCGTTTTTGACACTTATCGTATAAGCGAAATGTCAAAAACTTGTTTGTTAGTTAATTAATCGCCTGTTTAATTATTGGTGAAATTGGACCTTAGGGTCATAATGTTTACTTCAGTATGTTCCAAGGGCCAAAACATTTTTCATTTTTCTGACCTTCACTATATTTCTAGACTTGTCGCAGAGTGCGCGACCTTAGGAGCATACGCTTTTCAATTACTTAAACTGTCGCGGGTCGGATTGATGGCACTGGCGGGCCGGATTTTGGCCTACGGGGCGCAATTTGGAGACCCCTGATATAGATAATTAATATAAATAAAAAGTAAAAAAAAATAGGTAGGTTATACGCACCAGTCATCACATCAATCTAGTTGAACAGACGTCACAATAAAATAGCTACCATCTTCAATACCAAAAATATGTTGGCAATGCGTATGCGTGATGAGGTGAAGTAGCGATGAAGAAATTAGAAGCGTAGACTTTGAAGTTTTACAATTTAATGCGATAACAAAATAAAAGGTTAATTTAATATTTTTATTGTCATAAAAATTTAAAGTGTGTCCCAACAGATCATTCAGTCAGCAGGATAGGGA
Organism: Schoenobius gigantellus; assembly: GCA_963935595.1. Lineage (NCBI taxonomy): Eukaryota > Metazoa > Arthropoda > Insecta > Lepidoptera > Crambidae > Schoenobius > Schoenobius gigantellus. The sequence goes on from OZ012542.1 coordinate 25,984,862, forward strand.
CAACATATGTATAAATAAACCGTTTAAAAAGGAAAGATTTAAACTGATAAACATAACCAACCCATTCTAAATACATAAATTTTGAAACAGTGATAATTAGTTTGTATTCACCAATAGGGATTAGGTAGATCTGATCTGATGAAAGAATAATTGAAAAGTCCTTCTCATTTTCGATTCAACAATGAAATTGTATGTTGCGGCTTAACAGTGTTAAGTACGAGTATACAACTAAGCTACTAGTAATTTTGATTTGTTTTACTCTATTTTTCCGTGTAGGAAATAATGTTCCGAAAATAGATTTCTCATCCACAACAATAAATAGGAAAAACATAGAATATAGGTAACAATATAAATAGCAATTACGATAACAACAATTATGTATTATGCCTATTTTCATGCCAATATGTATGTAAAATATTAAGTACTAGCTGGTGCCCGCGACTTCGTCTGCGTCTTAGGGAACTCCAGTCAAATTTTATAGATGAACTGGCTTTTGACTGCGACTTTGTATGCGTGTAGTTTGTGTGAGTACTACCACAAGAGATTATTGCAAATCACCCCAGAGGGGCAATCGTACTATTTACGAACTATTTAACCAAAACCGAATCGTTACAATCCCATATAATTTGATATCTGACAGCTGTCAAGGTGCTGTGAAAATGGAAGGGAAACGTTTCTGATTTGGATGAAATATTGTAAATAGTGCGATTGCCTCACAGATTTGCTAGAAAAACGTGAGAAAAACAGACGGTCTATCTAAATTTAAAAATAAAAAACAACCACTGACATATACATTGAAAAGTAGCAAGAAGTTCTTAGTTTTAGTTTTATCATTTGCGTCAAAGAACCACTATGTAAACAAACCCACGACAACTTTTCCTGGACGCAATGCGCTCTATTGACCAAGAAATACTGCTAGTCAACAGTTTTGAACTTTTGAACAGCTGAACAGATTTCTATCAAATAAAGCTAAGAATCATCTTCTTATATTTACTGTCGATCAAATGAAACTGCATGAAAATCTGTCGACCCATTAAGACGCCATAACACTACAAACGGAAAAAAGAAAATAAAGAAACCTCCGAACAGCCGAGCAGACCTTCATCAAACCTAGTTATTAATAATGCTAATAGTTGAAAGGGTGATGAAAAAAAAGCAATAAAATACCATTCAACCTATATTGTTGACGTCATGACTATTAAGGCCGCCGAGAAGTGTAACCCGAACGAAATTTACTAGCTATTAATAATAAAATTGCGAGCGTCGGTGGCGCTGTGGACTCGGCATTTGCCTTCCAATCGGGAGGTCGGAGTTCGAGACCGCCATGTACCAATGTGTTTTATTTAGAATTTCATATGTACATTTGTCTGACGCTCCTACGGTGAAGGAAAACATCGTAAGGCAACCTGCATACATCTGCGAAGAAATTCAATGGTGTATGTGAAGTCGACCAATCCGCACGGGCCAGCGTGGTTGACTAAGGCCTTAATCACCCTTACATAGGGTAGGTTCGAGCCCCTAGGTGGGGTGGGGACGTATATGAGCTGTGATGATGAATAAGAAAATTAAGAAAATTTACAGATTTTGTGAAAATTGATCAGGAATTAGAAAAGTTATACATATCTTACAGTATTATGTTGTGGATTGTGGAATAAAATGAGAAATTTTAAAAAAAATTACATGATCAAACAAATTCGTGGCATGGACTTAATTTTTTTGCCTTACTATAGCAAAGATAAAAAAAATGGATTTTTTCGAGAATTTTCCATTGATGTGACATGTGACACCATGAACTTATCAATCAAACAGGAATGAGTTCTATGGTCAGAAAAACGAACCGATCAGGATAGCGTGAACAGGGACCGTTTGTCCCTTTTTTATAGGGTGTCCATAATTTACTTGTATTGAAAAAACAATATACTTAAAGATAACATTGATAAATCCATGTATGACACTTAAATATGTAACAGATTTGACAGGAGAATTTTATGCCCGCCATGTTGATGTACGCCATTAGCTTCTTCGGCTTTCTTTATTTTTTGGATGGGAATTTCTCAGCTTCCTGTGAGAATTTTGAAAAATCCTTCCTCAATGGGCATCTCGATAAACCAACGAACCCCTGCACCGAAGTTAATGCTTCTAGCTCCAGTAGTTTTGACTCTACGTTGAAATTCCAGTCAGTTAGTTTCTAACCGACTTCAAAAAAGGTGAAGGTTCTCAATTCGATGCGTTTTTTTAATTCTTTTTGTTTTCGATATACTTCTACGGTCCCAAGGTCACTAAAGTTAAGAGCGGATGATGGGATCCCATGAAAATCGAGGGAAACCCTTAAATTTTATAGGTACGTCCAATGTGTTTCATGTTTTTTCCGAAGCTTTTACGTATTTGTGTCTGGTAGTGGTGAACCGAGCTGGTGATGGAAGGATCCTTAACTTTTAGGAGTTAGAGGTAAGTTTATTAAATTACAATAGGTACGTATTATCAAGTGAATTTAATACTAAAATTCACTAAAAAGGCTTCATTCACAAAAAAGCTAAAAAAATACTAAAATTAAAAACCGACTTCAAGAGCACAGAAAAGTTAAAAATAATATAAGAATAGGTACAGACAACATCACATTTGTATGTTTAAGTCAGTGCCAAATACTCTCCCCTATTAGAAAGTCTTAAACTTTGGCACCGACTTCAATACAGAAATTTGATATTGTCTATGCCTATATTCTTATTTTATTTTTTTTCTTTTCAGTGTTTTTCAAGTCGGTTTTTAATTTTTGTAATTTTTATTTCTTATTTATAGAATACTTACTAGATTTTGTCCGCAACTTCGTACGCATGTAGTTTCTACGAGTGTGTTTCACTAAAGGAGAGTATTACAAATCACTCCTTAGAAAAACTAATGGGCTAGCTTAATTTAGGAACTAAAGACAACCCCCGATATACACATGCTGCCCTTTAAAATATATAAAATAATTCGTAGTTCTAGTGAAATCCCCACTGGTGGAGATTTGATGGTGGGGATTAATGGCTACTCCAATCTTGAATTTTATTCAAGATTCGTCAAGAAGTCGGGAAACCGCTATAACAAACCAACGGCAAATTTTCCTGAACGCAGAGCGCCCTGCTGACCAAGAAATACTGCTGCTAAGTGACTATTGAACAGCTGAACAGATTTCCATCAAATAAAGCTAATAAAGCTCCCGCCGAGGACTTATGCTAACCAAACAACATGTCAACTTTATTGATATCTCTTTACTTTATTAAACCAAAGTAGACTCTACTTGTTGTTAATAATAATAATAGCTTCATATCAAGAACAACATCCAGTTTGGAAATTTTACAGATAACGTGTAAATTGAAAATATGACTAGACATAATGATAAAAGTTTTATATAAATCAACATTTTTTTCAAATAATGAACCATATATGTGACACTGGTATATTAACATTATAAAGTGAGTATATATTACAACAAAACGTTAATGTTAGACGTCATGATTTGAATACGATGCTACCTCTATCTAGCCTTATCAACACAAATGAAACAGAATCGTTTTTTTAAACCATGACTAACATTGAACAATGCATAGGCGTTTTGTGATAAGGCCCTAACGGGTATCACAACGAAACAATTGTTTAACAATTTTCTAAAAGCTGGTTAGTCATGCTGGTTTAAACTTGATGCTGTCTCTACCTTACTTATTAACGAAAATGTAACAACATGTTTAAGTCATGATTAATTTTGGGCAACGTTATTTATTTATTTATTTATTCTTCAGTATATTTGTGTACAAGGCGGACTTAATGCCAAAGGCATTTTATCCTTTGACATTAAAGAGGTGGAAATTCCACCTCCTTCCACCGTGGAATGCTGTTTCGCACGATACCTGCCAATGGCTAGTCGACAGGCGAGTGTAGGACTCTCCCTGCTGAATGCGGAGCATACCCACGCCAGCCTCGATATCCATCTTGTCCATAGGCACGGTGATCCGTGGTCCGGGTAACTCCAATTCCTCGGACCACCCTGGGACAGCCCGGCCAGCTGCGAGGCCGGGCTTAAACGCCTTTGGGGTTATTACCTTGAACATGGGGGTAATAACCAGACGGCGACTGAGCTATAATCGCGCGCATCAGGAGCCACCGTAGCGCACAGGCCACACCTAAGGCGGTATGGAAGGTTGGCTGCAAAAGCTCGCCTTCTACAGCTCAATCGTCTGCGTCAGAGAGGAGCATTTGAGTCATTTTCACGCTCCTTCACAAGTTCTCACGGCTAAATGAATTTTAAGTGGAATCAGTATACAGTACAGTTACAGTATTTGAGATAATAGTTGTTTTACATTTTTCCTAAACACTTTTATATATATTTCAATTAAATATATCAGACTACACGTTATATATTATATTATTAACCTCTGATGAGCTCTCACTCAAATTAAAAGGATTATATACCGTGCGAGACAATCGATCCAAAGTCGTCGGCATTAGGTACTAAGCCCCTTAACGTTTAACAAGAAAAAAAACTGTATTCAGATAAGTGACGCGAAGAGTCAACTATTAAATTATTGCAACCACGAACAATATCATTGAAGTAGACATGTGCTACACGATAATTATATGCAATATTTAAATCATAACAGTAATAATTTAGGTAGGACTAATGTCGCAACTTGCCGGCTCACCTAATCGTGCAAGAGACTGCTCAAGTGCTCACGGCCAACCGCCGCCCACTTGCCTGACTCAATTTAAACCCATATATAGAATTTCTACTATATGTATATTACAAATATTATTCATATTTTTAACATCCAAACGAAGCAATATGCTAATTGTGAAACAATTATACTCATGCCTATTATTGTTTTGTGTGTAACGGCTACGGTAATCAGCGAGCTCGAACTGCTTTGATAATCGTTAGAAGCTTTGTAATTACATTTTTTTTTTTTTTTTTTTTTAAAAAAAACGTCGCCCCACACTAGGATTTTCTCCTGTGTCGTGGGTGCAGTTACAAACATAGAATATCACATGCACATACGCCCAGACCGGAACAAATTTCTGTAGGCCATACAAAATATCTGTCCCGAGCGGGAATCGAACCCGCGACCCGTTGCGCAGTAGGCGATCTCTCGACCTCTGCACTAACCGTGTCGTCAAATTATTGAACAAACATTGCAGTTTGCACAATAATACAATGAATAGCAAAATGGTATATCATATATTAATCATCCATCTATACTATACTTACTAATATTATAAAGCTGAAGAGTTTGTTTGTTTGGTTGAGCGCGCTAATCTCCAGAGCTACTGATACAAATTGAAAATGTCTTTTTGTGTTGGATAGTCCATTTATCGAGTAAAGCTATAGGCTATATCCATTACGATGTTGTTATTTTCCGATATCCATGCGAACGAAGTCACGGGCACAGCTAGTGAATTTATAACAACCATCTAACCTTCTGACGGGCAATAAACCAATGTCAGTTGCCATTGATTGAACCGCAATTAACATAGATCCTCATCTCGGGGATGCACGGAAGTCTTGACGACTTATTAGAGATTATTGTTTTAGCCTTAATTTGAAAACGATTGTCTAATTTAATGTCTCTCGCATCTAACTTTTTACACGGCACACATAAAGTTACAAGCCCAAGCTTTGATGTGGACATTATCCATAATTTTAAAGTGGATAATAATAATTCTCAATTTCGTACGCTATTAGCGTCTACAGCTTTCACTGCAAGTGTCATGGTTAGTAAATTGTAATTACCAGGCGTGTGAGGCTGCGAGATTTGCCCTATGGAGACCAGCAATTTATTTTCCACTCGCAATAAGATTTGACTTCAGAGATACGTCCTATTTCGCCTATCATTAATTACATTGTTTCCCCATCACAAGTGGCTCAAGTAGAATGAAGCCAGGTTGTCAGACATTCAGCGAGGAATGTTGATAAACTAGTCCTGGCTAGAACAATGTCTGTTTCTGTTGCAGTTGGCTTTGCGAATAAGCCATCTTGCCTGGTAGGTGTCAATTTCATAATTATTAAAACAGCCTAAGAGTAGAATGTTATGATTTAAATCAAACGAACACGACATTAGAGGTGGCAGCATACATAATAGGTAAAAGACCGATTATATGTGAGTCACATATAAATTTTCTATGAAAATAATAAGCTAATTAATTACTATTTTCACTTTTTATACAGGCATATCCAGAAAATCTAACACACAAATACAATCCTCCTAATCGATTCTCGTCCACATCAATTTGAACAAAGACTTATATTCTCGATTCCTTATTCGCATGGTCGAATGGAACGCTTCAGTTAATCGATTCGGACGGCGGCGAAAAGAAGACTTTCTTACATACCTACTACAGGATAGCTTTTTCCCTTCATCTCACCTGATGGTAAGTGACGATAAGGCCACAGGTGGAAGCTTCACCTGGACTCCTCAACAACTGAGGAACTGGCTATCTTATCTCTAATTGTCGGAATACAATAATGTTATAAACATTGTTATAATGACAACAAACTTACGTAAGATGATGGTAGCTAGTCAGATAGGCTCAGAAACCCTATCACCAACCAAACCGACCAGAGAAATTTCTCCCCATGGGGAATTGAACCCCGGACCTCCCGATCAACACCCAGTGGTCTCAACCACAAGACCACGGAGGCGGCGCATCCAGACGATCCACTGTTAACCCACCTTTCGAAAAGGCCTGAGATATTTTACATTGCTGGCCTCCCATCAGGGAGCTGACCACAGCGATAGTTGCTTATGCTTAGTTAATTGTAATGCTTTCTCCGATTATAGTGCGTACAGAGTGCAGCAAAACAAGATGAGCCAACCAACCTGTCTAAGTTAACATACTACACGTAAATATTTGATTTTTATATTCGTGGCATATAGGAGTGAATAAAATTAACAATCAACAAAAAATATTCATTCCAATGTTTGCTATGAGTAAGTTACTTTTTCCGAGATAGCATCATAATTATCGTAATTTTATCTGTGCCAACTGATAATGCTTTGTTTATACGACTTTTGGTCTTTTTGTCTGTTATCATAATTGAAAATGTTATCTAGTGTGAGATATCATAAAATTTATTATAATTATATACAAAGAATGTTGTATATAATTAGCTTTTACATAGACATAATGAGTTATCGCGTCCATCATCACAATAGCGGTGAATAGCGTTTCATTTAGTTTCCTTTTTTGTAATAAAGAGTAGTGATTATGGCAGTAACAAAATTTTTCTTATCCTTAAAATTGGGCAAACTACCGAATCAGAGTGCATGTGTACCTATCTACGTGAATATCATTTATAATTGGATTGTGCTTTTATAAATAAGTCATCATCATCGTCATCAGGAACCAAAACACCTTCTGCCAAGACAGAGGGATTCGGCCCAACTTCCACCAAGGTGGAGTACGGGTTGATGAGCAAATATATGCTAGTAACATTACATCTAAAAACAATTCAAATTTATACCTACAATCAAGATATGTAAGTCTGTAGTGTAAAGTCAAATCCTGACGCATGACTGATTGATTAATCTTTGAAAATATATGCAAATACTATAATAATTATGAACATAATGTTAAAATTTTGTGTTCAAAATACTCAAATATGACTCGCGCTAGATTTATTAAAGTAATTTATGAAAGCAACGATTACCATATATGAAAAAGAAGAAATGTTGAGCTTCTGGGATAGTAACTGATGATAGCAATCTCGAATCTCTGTAGGTAATCAAATCAAGGGAGACTTCTACTTGAATCCAAGATTACGGTATACTACGAGTAATACATACGATCTTTAGTATTGCTGTTACAATCAAAGGTACCGGGTGATAATAACTTTTTGTTAATGAAACGTCCAGTTGGATCTCACTCCCGCCTTTTACTTTATTGTCATTAAGAAAAAAAATCATCTGATTGCTCTTTGAGATAAATAAATGAATAATATTTATTTTTAGAGAACATAAGCTAACTAGAAGAAAGGTACCTACGTCCAATACAGAAGCTAGTTATTTTACGGACACTATAGTAAAAAAAAAAAACCGTTTCCTGTTTCCCCAAAGACCCCAATCGATAGGGTCAATAAAATGAGGACTTAATTTCTCTAGCATACTTTCATGCTAGATTATAGAGAGAAAAGCAATTGTGGATCACATAAATTCAATAGTATTCAATCTTTGTACATCCGATCAGTGATTCGATTTGAATTAAGGAAATCTAATTCAATGAGACATGACTGTATAAAAGAAATATTTAAGTTTATCGTATTTAAACCGACAGACGCGACGATCTGCTGATTTTGTCGAAGACCTGCTGGAGTCAGGCAATGCACGACAGGTCTGGAGATGCTTTGATGGCGCTTACATCCAGCAGTTAGCGTCTCCTTCTGATGGTGACGTAATTATCTAATATTATTACAATGCTTCCAATCCCTTAAATTATACAAAACACATATATGCAAAATACTGATTGTGTATACCCTGCAATTTTTATGGTGATTTGTAACCTCAGACTATTTTTTAAAGATGTCATCAAAACAAGTGGCGCTCGCTTTATCAGCCATCGACAAAGCGACCTGTGCGTCTGTGCGTCCTTTCTAAATTACTTATTGGGCGCGTATCGCCGCATCACCGTCTACCTGATATTTTAAAGAAGTCTTTGTTCGGCGGGCCACTGACCCTCTTATCTAGGAGTGTCGCCCTTCTTGAGTTGTCTGCGCGTCCCATTTTCGAATAATCTGTTATAGACCTCGATATTTTGTTTATCGATGTCAGTAACGATAAATTATAAACATTTCTCACATATACATAAAACATCATTATGTCTTATTTGTAGAATCGAAATTCGTTATCGAAATAGTTACTTAATGAATTGAACGTGACTTGAGCACATCATTTACTGGGTGCGGAAATTATCAAAAGTACAAATCACAAGGAAAACTTTGTTGTAACATATACGAAGAACCATATCTATGTATGCATTTTTGACAAATAAATACCTAAACATTCATTATATTATCAGCTTACACAAATAATGTTCGTCAGACACATTACGGGATGACAGTGGAGCCAACATTTAGATGACGTACAAAACACCAATTCGAGTTAATATTTGAAGAGTTTTAAAGTAATGATTATTTTTTAAGAGTTGTAGTAAGTAAGTAGAATAATTAATAATTAGTTACAGTCACATCAACTCTGAAGTCCGTCATAGTAACCTGCTGCTAAATAATTTATGCTCACAGAGTACGTGACCGCAATGCCAGCAGCTTGTTTTAATAGCATGCTGCATGCTACGTCCAATGCGGTGTATTCCCATCGGGCACGCATGATCAACCGTGCTATGAGGCCATCGGGAATTTGACATTTAATATACTTAGGTACCAAAGTGACACTCAGTACTAAAGTCGCCTACGCGGGTACCTCTATATTACTATTACCTACTAGCTTTCCGTTCGCAACTTCGCCCGCGTTATTTTTATTTTCTCGTGGTAATTTTATATGTTCCCATAAAAAAAATAATTTTGTAGCCCATGTTCATCAGGGATAATATAGAGTTCTTAATGTGAAAGAATTTTTCTAAACGGTCCAGTAGTTCCGGAGTTTATTGAATACAAACAAACGAACAATCAAATCTTTCCTCTCTATTCTATTAGTATTTCTTCCGCCACATCGCAGCGGTGCTTGCATTGCTTTGTTCCGATTTGAATGGTAAAAGACGAGTGATGAAATTAATGTGTACTGTGACTAGACATCTTATGTCAAAGGTTGGCAACATGCATTGTGATCCTTGGTGGGGATTGTAGATTTGTGTATCTCAAAGACATAGGCGTAGTACTTATAACTTTTCGATGGGGGGGCTCCAAGCTAAAAATTCAATTTGCCTAGTATATACTGATACTTGGAAGGAAAAGTTCATTCTATCTAGTGTATCGTGTGAGTTGATTTTCAATAGGGGGTGTCCGGACCCCAAGCCCCCCCCCCCCTCCCCCTTACCTACGCCAATGCTCACAGGAACCGCGAACTTTGTGTTTGTATCAGAGAAAGTGCAGTTTTCCGATTGCGTTTTCTAAGAATAGAATAAATATTTCTTCGTACTTGCGGAATAACAGATTCTTCCCATATTTTATGGCAATCAAGAAAAGGTAACCCCACCCCGGTTATGTGTTTATTTGGGCGGATATCAAATTGTGGAGGGCGGACGTGGGGAAATCGGGTTATCAAATAAACAGAGCTTCATTAATGACTTAATTAATTATAGTTGAACTCTACCTCCCTAAACGTACTCGTAATGGATTGGAGTTGGTTGGCTTACCGTACACTATACTAGAATAATATTAGAACGTTAAAATGATCACGTAGGTAGTTTTCATGTGAAATATGAACTGAAAAAATATTATATTAATGATAAAAATAATTATTATTTGTCCAAAATAGTATAAAATAGAATAAAACCGTTTGATACGTGGAGCCTACAGAAAGTTTCTGGATCTAGCCACTTCCAATAATAGAAAGAAAAACTAATTATGGAATTCGAAAATGGTGCTCATTGGAAACATGTTACTTTTTAATTTGCGAGACTATCATGTTTTTCATTGTAGCGTCCTTTCGAAAATTGTATGTCGCTATCAAAATGAATTTAACTAGTGAACATTTTCGTTCAATGATTTTTCATGATCTTCCCTGTGCCTTAAGTCAACAACAAAGTTGCCAGAGACTTCAATTGGCATTTGGTGATGAAGCACCATGTCGCAGCTCTGTGTATTCGTGGTTTGAAAAATTTTAACGTGGATGTGATCATCTCCGTGACGAGGTACGTGAAGGTCAGCCGTTGATTGCGGTTACAGGAAGGCTCCAATATTGACACCGTACGACAACTTATTGAAACTGACAAAAAAAATACTTGTGAGCAAATTCGTGCTTTGTTAGGCATTGGAATGAGTCACGTATAATTTTTTTATCACTCATCCTCGGAAAGTAGGTCTGAAGTTACCTGAGGAGCGGGTTGAAATTTTCAGCCCTAGTGAGAATCGTTTTCAACTGGCTGCTGTCAAATTACAAAAAAAGAACCAGTTCTATTTTCACATTTCTATTGAACTATGTTCCAACTTTCTATAACAGACATACTTATGAGCGTCGGTGGCGCTGTGGCCTCGGCACTGGACTGTGCTCCGAGTAGAATCGGGAGGCCCGCGATCGATTCTGCCATGTGTTTTTCGTTTCACGAATTTCATATGTACATTTATTTGACGCTCTTACGTTGAAGGAAAATATTGCGAGGAAACCTGCATTCACCTGCTAAGTAATTCAAAGGTGTATGTGAAGTCAACCAATCCGCACTGGGCCAGTGTGGTTTGACTAAGGCCTAAATCGCCCTAACTGTTAGGTTAGGCTCGTGCCCCTCGGTAGGGACGTATATGAGACCTGTGATAATGATAATTTACTTTCAACAATCTCTTTAAAATATCATAGATTTGGGCAAAATATTAAAAATTTTTTCAATGATGAAAATAAAAAATAATGCCTAATTAATTGGCGGGCCACAGAAAAAAAATCAAAATGGGCGGGAAAGCGGCAATCCGATCTTCATTTGTGTTTTCGAGTTGTAGAGCTTTGTTTATACTTCCGTATAGCATATATTTGTATTAACATAAAGAGTTCATCCGATTCAGATATGGTTTTAACGCCTGATTTCATAAGAGAAGAGCCTAAAGCAGTAGAGGACAATAAAATTCACTCATTTTTTAGCTAATTTATGTTTTTTTTTTACTTTCCTTGTATTCGTAATGAAAAGCGCAGTGTTTACCCCGGGATAAAGACCTTTTTAGTCTCGAAATAGTTCGAGGGACTACTTTCACCCCTAGAGTAACAATATACTATACATGTGCATCTGAAGGTTCGGAAGCTTTGCACTCGATGGATACCATCTGACTCGGAGGACCAAAAACGACCAATTTGCAGTGGCGCCCCTAAAATGATAATAAAGCTTAACGGAAGATAGTCATTGGTTGTCTATAATATCGTGACAGTTAAGTTAAAAGTCGACACATCGGTAGAAAAATGGTTGCTTCTTTTTCGGCAAATCAGGACATTACACGTCGGTATCACTTGAAGATCAAAGGACAGTGACTGCAGATTGGTACGTTAACCCATAGAGTCTCATAAAAAAATTCGCGAAAAGTGTCCTCGAAGCAATATATCCTCCTTCACCACGATAACGCATCCTCACATTCCGCTAACGTAATAGAATCTTATTTGAAGGCTTTAAATGTGGAACTGATAACGCATCCGTCTTACAGCCCTGACCTCGCACCCTGCGACTTCTTTTGGTTTCCAAAAATTGAAGACAAACCTAGAGAGGTACACGTTTTACGAGCCCTAAATCGGCGGTAAATGCGTTCCATGAAGCCATTGAGGCGGTCCCTAGAAGACTGGTCTAGCTGTTTTAATTAATGCAAAAATGCATAAATTTTTCGTTTTTCGTTTCGCGAATTTCATACGTACATTTATCTGACGCTCCTACGGTGAAGGAAAACATCGTAAGGAAACCTGCATACGCCTGCGAAGTAATTCAAAGGTGTATGTGAAGTCAACTAATCCGCACTGGGCCAGCGTAGTTTGACTAAGGCCTAATCGCCCTAATGTGTTAGGGTAGGCTCGTGCCCCTCGGTGGGGACGTGTGGTGTGAAGTGTGAATACTTTGAAAAACAATAAATGTATCCTAAATCTTGTTTATCAGAATCCAGAAACTTTCAGTATACCCTAAGTACTAATATATATTTTTAAAATTCATTATTTTTCAACACGTATAAAATTTTTGGCAATATATATTTTTGCGAAGACAAAAGCAAAGATTCAAAACTTTAGGCTGTTTGTTTATGAATCAATCTGTCGCAGTTTCTTGTTTTGTACAATACAAATAAGAGTAGTAACGTAGATAGATACTGATTAGGTAACACTCATTACACAGCTTACCCATCAAACAACGAGCTCGATTGTATTTCATAATTTACTAGGGCTTATTGACTCTCATTATCGACAAATCAACAAGAGTTGTTATTCAATACTGAAGATAACATTGAATAATCAACAGGAAAAATTTTAAACTTATTCCTTGTTAGTCCAAAAAATAATACAAGGGTTCTTCGGTACAGTGTTCCCTAGAAGCAATGTCAACAGATTTGTAACCAAAATTAGCCCGGGTTGGGTCGTTTAAGTTTAACTCCAACTAAACAAGGGGCGGAAGGCGCGGGACGAAGCGGGAGAGGGACACAAATAGCCCGGTGACCCGGCCATTGACTCCCTTTATCCTAAACCGTCCCACTACTCCACTTTGCTGAGAGACACAGAAGCCAAACAATTAGCTTTATTTGTATCTATCAACCACGGGTAGCTGACGATAGCTTCACACATGATGCCCAACTCTTTTGACCCAGATTCAGCAGCTGCGTGAGAGATGTTACTTAAGACTGAGACCTAAGAGTTATATAACACGAGGCAATGGTTAATAGAATGTAGCAGTCGTCCTAACTTTGTAATGACCGAATGTCAAGCTTCTTCCAGTATAGACAACAACAGAACTATCCATCCACACTTCCTGTCATGACTTAGCGAAATGTTAATAATTGGCCTTCCAACAACACTGTTTTTATTTGTTGGAAAGAAAAGATACCTATCAATGTACATTAGTTCAAGTTTGGTCACAATTGAATCGGAGACAGAAACTATAATTTATAAGTATAATTCCAGTCCGTGACCGTCCGGACTAATTTTGATGATTTAACTTTCGAGTTTGTCATATATTGGATTATTATATATTTATGTGCTTATGTGTATATATATGTATATCCAATTAACTCATACTTCATGGTATGTTTAATTGTAAAAATATACCTTCTCCCGCTTACACTATATTTTCTTACTTCCTCTATGGTTATTGACTGAAAGAGATGTCTTCGCTTAGCTTACTCTTGGTCACGTTAGTTTAAATAATGTATATGTGTGTAAATTGTGTACTGTAAAGAATATGGTAATTTAGTGTACGACCTAGCTAGTGAACTAAAATGTAGATAAGCTATCAATGAAGAACAAATTTTCACACAACAATTTACAAATAAATGTTATTAATTTTACAAAAAGACGTGTAAAACCTACATAAACTGGCACAATACATTTATAAAACTTCCTTCCTTAGAAACACGGAAAATCAAAACATTCATTTGTTCAAATATAAACAAGGATGAAATTCTGTTAATATTGCTGAGTATGACATCCTGGTTCAGCTATTTTATCGATATAGAAAACACGAGTGTAAAATACCAAAAAGCTGCCTGAATTTGGTTTGAAGTCTGAAGCATACAAAGGACAGTAAAGATCTTAAATTCGAGTTAGAAAATTACCATACCAATACAAAATGGTTACTCGGCTACGACCGCCTGCCAAATGAAAATAAATAATCGAGGGCGGACTGCAACAACAAACTCACATCAACCTACTTTTATATTTAGAACCTAAACACTTAGAACTTTTCCGATTCTAATCGAATCATATTTATATCAGCCGCGTATTATATATTTTACACGAGCATATGGTGTACACTCCCTTATTAGTCGTACAGGCATTTTTCATGGCATCTTACAGGCATGTCGCCGCGCAACGCGTTATGATATGAAACATCCTCGTTTAATAGGTTTCATCATCATCATCAGCCCGTGTTCATCCACTGCTGGACATAGGTCTCTCCCATGGCACGCCACTTATCCCTATCTCCGGTCATCCTCATCCAGTTTAATAGGTTTCCGCTAGAGAAATATTATCGCGAGTAAACCAACACACTGAATAGGAAACCGGTCATGCGGACAGACGGTCGATGGAGCAGACGACGTATACAACAGCGAAATTCAAGTTAGCGTTGCATAAAAGTGGACTGCCTTGCGGCACGATGATCTGGCGATCTGCCCCCCTATTCTGTAACTTCGGTTGCTAACTAGAACTGTTATTTTTGAAAGGAACTTAACATCCATTACTGCTATCATGAACGCTGCCGTAACACATAAGATCACTAAACCCGTAATGGATATAAAGTGGCTTTCAAAAATGTCAGTTCTAGTTACCAACCGTCGTTAGCGAATAGGCCTTCTGATGCAGGCCAAAAGTTTGAAACGGTGACCCAACACCGAAATGATTAGCGGTCTTCGGCGATCAGACAAACCAACATAATGGTCATTAGTTGATTAAAAGTTTAATAGTGGACTTCATTATTACAATACTCAATTTCTTGGCGAGCAAAATCATAGTTAAATACTACGTTAAAGCTACACATTTCTCAGTGAATTTACTTATTGGACAAAGAAAATTGCAAAAAGTCATTAGCTATCCATTGACTACATATACAGTATACAGAATATTTTGGGAAGTGCTTATCTCCTTTTACTTCACCGAAACATTCAATATTAAGATTATACAGTAGGTAGGTACTTCCATGGATACTTCATACATCGACTGCAAGCTAAAAATAATTATTGAAATGCCGTACTGCGTATTCAAAAGGATAATACATAATTTATGTGACCCCGAAAAACCCTATACATTTTCATGAACCTTAAAAGCATTGTCATCCCGATTCCTAACTGTTTTAATGCTAATCCGCTTTTATGATATTTCCGTCCGGATATTTCGTGATTCGCAAGTAAATGTACCTCGTTGTTACGAGTACATCGATCAACACGTGAGTAGGTTTTATTTATAAGACACCTAATAATTCTGTATGTGTCAATTAGCACACCAGTAGCAGATCATTGATCACGTCACATGGAGCCTGAGCGATGACAGACTGCAACAGCTCAGACAATAAGCAATAGGCTTCACGTCCACATTCATTTATTACATCATTTCCTGCACTTGCTTCTCGACCTGTCTACTAAAGTAGGACGGCGACTACTGCCGGCCTATCGATAACTACAGCAGGCAAATCGAATGTTGTGCAATGTGACAGCGTATATCAAGAAGTATATCCATTCATTTGCAGATCCCTGCTCATTGCCCGCTGTCGCACTGAGCTTAACTGGCTGTCAGACGCACGCTTTCAACTTGGATTTCACACGCTTTGTACGAAACAATGAATGTCGAAGTTCTTTTTGTTTGCATTCGGACGACCTTTGTTGATAATAAACAATATCAGTACTTTAATCAAAGAAATCATGTAGCGTGAGATTTTTTATCGCTTATTTTGCAACATAGCGCACTATTCCTGTTCGTTTGTTCATAGTTCAAATATCGTTTTAACTAATTACCATTTAAGTAACTTTATAACCTTTTAAGAGTAGAATAGAGTAAATTACAAGACATTGTTATTCAGAGAATAATATGTGCGCCCTATAAAACTATCTGAGTAGAACAAGGATTTCGGCTCGCTCCCACGTCTATGTCCGTCGTAATGGTTTACGTCAATGCGCCCATTACTCCGAAAATATCCGCTCCGTGGGCTCCAGGCGCTTAAAAAGCATGTCAATCAAATTAAATTAAGCTCACCATAACGGCAGTGGCAGTCGCAGTATAAATAAATAATATACAAACTCTCAGTAATTAAATCGTAAATTGCTGGCTTTCTGTTATCTACGGAGATCAAATGATCTCTGGTTAGCAACCTGTCATACAAAAAAGTTTTGCCGCATCCAAGAGATTTATGAGGCGCTTTTAATAATAGACGAACAATAGTCTCTCTATGACTTCGCCATATTTATAAGATTCAAGCACCAATAGTCTAAGATGATTGCTTTTCATATATTTTATCAAGATAAGACCCAGCAATTTTATATTTTTCATCGTCTTATCAATATACGATTTATTTGCATAACTTAATGAGCTTTTTTGGGCCACGCTGGAAAATTCAAATATTTACTGTATATAACCATAATTCCTTATATACCTGAATTCGTGCCTTAATTCTTGTATTTCGTGTTGGAGATTATTATGTGATACGATTGCTTGGGGACAACGCGTGACATTTACGGCCGGGGAGAGTATCGCGCGCAACCGCCGCAACTCAGGCGCAGACCCTAAATGACTTCTGTCCTTCGCTATACTAAAGTAGGACACAACTGCAATTTTCTTCGTTATATATAATCAAATGCGGATATAAACAATAACAAAACGACATCCACTTTATTAAAAAAGTGTTATCACTTGATGTTACAAATCACAGATTAGATAACCCAACAAAACAAGTTTGTTAAACTGCAACACTTGAATCCAGTTGTAATTTGCTTCAGATTCGAAATGAAATGGTGATTCGAAACTCATATGGAACATGTTATGAAAACGCAAACAGGTTTTGTAAATATATCAATTGAAAGCACTCGCCCAGAGCTCATGTTTAATTTTATAATGCGTCTTGCGACATCAGGCGACGAACCTGCTACATGACGGATTATCTGTCTTCAGCGACGGGCCCGTCTGACGACCTCACCATATAGGTCATGCGATTAACTGAGGTCTAAACGCTGTCGAAGATATCTTCTGAGGTCTCAGATTACTGTATTGGCACTTCAAAGGCCAACTTAAGATACAGAAAAAGTTTATTGATACGAAATGTTAGTATGTATATATCTTATCTGTATTTACAACCACCATTACCCCGGGGAAGTTTGTTATAATTTAATTAACAATAGAAGCAAAACTTACTTATTTCATATAATAGTGCTGGGGTTAGATGTTGCCTATTCGATTTGAAATATGAATTTTCATTACCTACAAATTTTGATATAGGATTTTGCATTAAGCTAGGAAGATTTTATTTAGGTCAGAAGCTAGTGTCAATACAACTTGCGGTTTTCCTTTCGTATCGATACCTACGATATGCGCATTGCGCACGCGTAATGTTAGTGTAAAAATCGAATTACCGTTAGACATGTGTCATCGTGTCCTCGTTCACTAGCACCACGACCCACCAAACCTGTTCTTGCGCATACCCTTATTCAGCCGTGGTACATTTTGAGCAAATCCGCATTATTTTCAATGCCTTCTGATGACATAAGATTGGAAACTAAAAATGTAATGTGAAATTGTTATCGCTTTTATCCCAAAAAATAGTATTATATTTATTACGAACAAATTCATAAACACTAGCACATAATATAGTGACATAACCATTGCGCAATATTTAGTAAATAACCAAAATAATGTTTGGCGATTTTTGCATTTTTTAAAAGCTACCTTTTCAAATCATTTTATTCTACGGTACATTACTTATGTTAACACAATAATCACCTTATTCGTTAAACATAGTCCACGAGGCCCGAAGTTCAAAACTGAACAGCTATTTTACTTTAATACTAGGATTATGTACAACTTAAGTAGCTGCATCCGTTATTAGGCCAATTAATGGCCTCAAGATAAAATTTATAAACGTTGTCGTCTTTTACATGAAATTATATTGATCTGAATCATCTGCTTCTGCAGATGCTTCAAAATTAATGTAAAGGTACTTCTATCTTAAATAATGGACTAAGTGAGCAAGTAAAGGTAATGCTTTATCGTCAGAATGGAAATATCTTTATATAAGCCATATGCTTATAACGAGTTTGTATATAATAGGATACCATAGAAATAAGTTTCTCAAAAATATTGTGAGCTAGATGAATAATTCTTCTTACTCTAAAATCTACACTATATTATAAAGAGGAAAGATTTCTATGTATGTTTGTATGTAACGAATAAATTCAAAAACTACTGGACCGATTTTTAAAATTCTTTCACCATAAGAATGCTACATTATCCCTGATTAACACAGGCTACAAAATTATGTTTCCTACGGGAAAATATATAATTCCCACGGGAAAACATCAACTCGGAAAGCTAGTGATTTATAAAATTCCGTAACCACAATATGCCATATGCTAGATGTATATGAGACATGAATGTTCATAATTTGTGTGTACCAATACTCATGTTAAGGAATTGAACTTGAACCCTATTCTCATTTTGATTCCGCAGACACTAATGACTTAATACTAATCTCAGAGATGGGTTGTATAGTTAAAAGTGATTTTTCTCGACACAATAAAGGTTGGCGTTCTCTCTCTCTCTGTCTTTCCAACTGTTAATCCCACAATGTCCCACATGTTGGTTCGGTCAGCCGTGCTTCCGCATTTTGCTTCTTCACTTCGCTCTATCAGCTATATCCGATTTGAATGCGTGGCATGTAGGTATGCACCACATCTAGCCATCTAGTTTTAAGTCTCCCACTGGATCTTTTATCGAGGACGTAGAGATGTAGCGCCAGGTTGCCAATTATTAATTAAGATTTTCGATCAGATATTTGATCATTCGTTCATTACATCATTGAAATTATGCGAGTGTGATGATATCATTGGAAATCGGTAATATACCAAATGAAGCATTTCATGACTTCTTTATCTCAAAATGTATACATACCATGTCATACGATGAAAGATCCATAATAGGCCTGCTGATTATAACGCGACCCTTTAGTCAGACCGGTATATTGGCGTCGCATATCACACAAGTCACGACCGTGGGTCGTGACTTGTGTGATATGCGATTTCTGCCAGGCAGCTGCTATTCGGTGCTTAATGTTGTGCTTAATTTTTTTGAGCTGTGCTCCATGCTACCCAGTTACTAATAACGGTCAAACTTTATGATTAGCTGACCCTTGATTTGCGTCTATGGCCTTCAATCTTGAACTGGGTTTTTGCAGAACTCAGCACAAGACTGCCAGCCAGCTAGTTGATGACCGGACCTCTCTGCAGATGGCAACGCCGTCAGCATAGATGAAGAACCACAATGCTTTGGATTGCGCATCTTCAATGTGTGCATGAATCTGAATCATAGAACCGCTTATTAAGACCAAAAAACATTAAAACGCAGTTTTTAGGGTTCCGTAGTAAACAAGGAACCCTTATAGTTTCGCCATGTCTGTCTGTCTGTCCGCAGTCCCTGCTATACGGTTTTATATGTACACGTGAAAAAAAATACAACAGTAGTATATACAACGAAGTTTAAAGGAAAACTATCAGAGTTGAGTACTAAGTACAAACTAAAAAGTTATACACGACCAACTTATTAAATTAGTACTGAATATAAATTTACGAACCACGTGAAGTTAAGGAAATATAAAATCATTGCAGCTTTAATAATAATGCCTAATTTAATAGCAACGTGTTGTGAATTGTGTGAGTGTGAATTCAAAGTTGGCATTTGCAACTACGGAACCCTACACTGCCCGTGGCCCGACACGCACTTGGCCGGTTTTTATTATTGTTAAACGATTTATTTAGCTTGCCCTGCTTGCTATTGTTGTTGGGCCTTTATTATTTATCATTTTATCCCCTGCCTGCTGCCCGATTGATTTAAAATTTGGTACACACCTTTAATTCTGATAGCGGTATGTATGTTCAGTATCATTGTAAATCCAAGATGGCCACCTTCACAAAATGGCGAATTAATTTTTTTTATCCCCTCAATATAGGTATTAAATGAAATGGCTTGATTTTTAAAAAAATATTGAAATTTTATGAAATTATAGAAAATATCTTCCACCAGGCATTATTATGTAATGAATATAAATGCTGTATTTGTTTCTATTTTCTCGCAAATGGTGCGAAAAGTAGAGTATTTTCCTCGGGGAGAAAGCAGGTTATCTGCTATTATTATAACAGTAACATTTGTTTTATATGTGCTGTGTATTAGGTACCATTCTGTCTCACGAAAAAAAATGTTAAAATATTGAATTTCCAGCAAAAGTAATGACACATTCATTAGAACAGAAATCACGTTCATGCGATGAACAACTCAAGGGCATTATTGCAGATACAGTTGATTAGTGATTTGTATTCTGTTATTGAAACATTTAAAATACTTATTTTAACGGGCGACGATATAATACTTTTGATAATTTAAAATACACGTACTTGTTCTACCATTAATTAATAACATTAAATAGCGTAATGAAGCCGTTGAATTAAATTACTCAAACGATACAAACCAATCAGTTTTATTTTCGTTTCTGTGTAAACTGGAGTAAGTAATGCTTAATTAACTCAACCAGATAACTCCAGCTGATAAATTTTGGTTGTATTGCGGTTAAAGGCAAATGTACTTTAGCTTTCACAAAATTAAAAAGGGAAATATTGTCATTATTTCCTGCCTGACGCCACCTTTTATCTAGTATTATTAGCCCTTTAATTATATACTTGTATATAATAGAAGATTTAGCCATAAGCTTGATATGTGAACTTTTCTAAATTTGGTAAATTCATGTTTCAAAACTGTTCATAATATAACAAAATAAGTTCGATTGATTTTTCGTTAAACTTACTGTCGATTCTTTTTGTTTATTAACAGCACAGATTAAAACATTACACATAACACAAAACCTTTTTCTGTATTCTGTGAAACATTACTTACTTTAATATTCCCAGTCTGATTTTTGACGATGCAGCCGGCTTCTTCTAGAAAGTTGGTTAAGGTCCAATTACCTCCTTAAAACTATGGCACAAAATATTGCTGATGTCAGGAAGGGCTTTTCCGGTAAATTCGTAGCTAGGGAAAATTGTAGCCACAAGGCGAAAGCAATTTAACCTGCAGTTGTCTTCCTAGGGCAGAATAATAATTAAGATGGCTTCCGTGTTAGTATTGCAGTAAATATACCGATCCGCTGCTCAGTGACACTTCTAAGAAATATGTTTCTTATTATTCACTTAAGTGCATAAGCGAGCAGGCAATGACTCAACTCTTAATGACGTTAGACGTTACGACTTCCAAGGTAAGTAGACAAAGTGACCACAAGCTATAGGCTATCGCCGCTGTTGTTTAGTGACGACTTAACTGTTCCTAGACGAGCTGTAATCACACACCAATTCATAAAAATGATGTCAAATCGCTCGAAATACCGCGCGGCGCGCACGTAATCATGTTTCCCTACTGAACTGACTCATGTTTTGTTGTAGTTGTAGTTATCTAATCTGCTCGTTTCCTCTGAGCGGCATTTTTGCTATTGATTTGATATCCATTTGATATTTAAATATCGTGTTGTGATTCAGATGAGTATGAATAATATGCAAGTTGGCAAAAAATTTGTAAGAATCCATTTTTTGCTCTCTGCATACTTTACTTACTTTTATAGTGGCAAAGAGTTAATTAATGCGATCTTATAGCCTACAAATAATAACGATTAAATAACAATACAAAACAAAAGTTTTAAATAGTCTTTCAACATAACTAATGTGATATCCTTAACAGCACATTCTTATTGCTGTGTCCAAAGTATACGGTCAGGGTAATTCGTATTCGTGTGTGTGAGAGCTATGTGAATGTGACGGAAAGATAATGTGTGTTTGACGCTTATCGGCGGGCAGGAAGTGGCTTCGTTTATATTCGTGTCGTGGTTCAAGCGGCTGCTTGCGCGGGCGCATAACCGTCGGCACAGGATAACAACTCAGCCTGTCAGATATCCACAGCTCTAACGGGGAGTATAGATAATAATCTCTAATTAACAGAGAAACTCATAGCTGTCAACATCTGTCGACACAGCTTCTGATACAAGCTACATGCAAGCGAGCGCACTTACAATTGGTATTTGAAAACAGGTATAAAAGTACCTAGTTACTCGTTGCGCGTAACAGCTACGTAGTATGTATTTATGTAAATGCGTGAACAATAACCAGTTTATATGCAATTTCTTTTTATGTAGTCTTGATTAGATATAATTCAATAATCGGAGGCATGCATTACAAAAGAAGTACATTTGAATTGCGCAAATTTGTGTATGGTAATTAAAATACTGATGTAAACACGTATTCATTATGAAGGGCTCTAAGCTAAGGAAAATTGCTAAATCGACACCTGCTACGGGTTAATTTTGTACTTTAAAATAGCTAACTACTACTTACTTATTTTGTGCTACACAATGATTTTAGAATAAAAGTCAGACAAGTAATTACAATGAAACTCTAATTACAATGAAAAATGTATATATATTATGGCCGCACTCAACAATCAAGAAAAAATCTATTGAAAATCGCATGTAATTTTTTTCTTGATTTTGAAAACAGAGTTAATTTATGACGAGCATAAACACACGGCCGTAAGTGTAATATAACGTCAAAGTCTATGTCGGATCTCTCCGCCTAACCAGCAACTTAAAGCGTCATTACTTTCGTTTATAGTAAATTAAAAATAAAAAAGTTATCGGTAATATAATTATAACAAAGTGTGCATATTTCCTATTGATATTAAAACTAAATGCGTTCTAGAAACGCATCTTTTGAATGGATAATAGATATAATTATCCAGCGTGAACAAAGAAAAATGTAAATAAAACAGTATCATGATATCAACTAAGGCAAGAGCTAGTCCAGTTGATGCGGTTGAAATTGGAGACAAGTAGAATAACTGGAACTATTGTTTTATTGGGAGCGAGTGTGCTAGACAGACGTCCACGGCATTGAACACCATTTTCACAGGCACGAACTAAGTGTGAGATGAAATGGTATTTAAGTCTCTGAACATAATTATATGTATTACTAGCTTCTACCCGCGACTTCGTCTGCGTGGACTTCAGAATTCGCTGCCCGCGGCTTAGCTCGTAAAAAAATTTCAATTTTCCCTCGGGAATTCCTCAAGGAATCGGGATATAAGGTAGCCTATGTTCTTTTCCATGTCAAAGGCTACATGCATGCCAAATTTCATCCAAATCCGTTCAGACGTTTTGCGTGATAGAGTAACAAACATCCAAACATTCACACTTTCACATTTATAATATTAGTAGGATTGGGTCATATTGATTTTTTATACAAATACTGGCTGTCTTCGCGAACTACGCTTCACCATAATAAAAAATAGTTTACAACCTATTCTCAGACCTACCGAACATACACAAAAAAAATCATAAAGATCGGTCAAGCCGTTTCGGAGGAGTTTGGTAACAAACACTGTGACACGAGAATTTTTTCTTTTTTTGAAGGACCTATGCTGTTAGCCGCAGATGGCTGTTACAGCTTCACCTTGATTATTTGTAAGAAGGCGAGAACTTTGGTGGGTCCTCAAGCCTCGTTTGGCTTACCTAACCTGGTGGATTTCTAGCTCAGAGAGGCATCACCACGGGAGGTGTCCCGCTCTCTGAGTAGAGTCACCAGGCGGTTATAGCCGGTGCGGGGAGCGGCTGCAACGGGAGCGCGCCTCTGAGGCTCGGACGCTCGAGTTCGCCGTGTAGTGGAGGGTGGGGAGAAGCGACCAGGCACATGTCTGTACCTGGTATATCGCAAACTGTGTAGACCGGGCCTTCGCACTCTTGTTCTACGAGTGCGGTGTGTGGGACTAGTGCGTGAGTGTGCAGTGTTTGATAGTGAGTTGGAAGGCGGAGGGAGAAGATCGTTCGCTAGTGTGATCGGGTCGGGGGGATCGAGGAGGATGTTCCTCGGTCGACGATTTTTGGCCGCTACACTACGTAAGGGGGTGTAGTCGGCCGCCTGTCTAACAAGGGAGTTTGGGTGGACGGTGGCGCTAGCGAAGTAGCGTTGGGATAGATCGTGAATGTGGGCCTCAACCGATGGGAGGTCGACGTCGTAGTGAAGGTCGACATTGCGCATGTAGGCGGGAGCGCCAGTGGCGCGGCGCAGGAATTTTATATATTAGAAGAAGACTAGCTGTGCCGGCGAACTACGTTTCGACATAATAAAAAATAGTTTACGACCTATTCTCAGACCTACCGAACATAGACAAAAAAATTCATAAAGATCGGTCAAGCCGTTTCGGAGGAGCTCCGTAACAAACACTGTGACACGAGAATTTTATATATTAGAGATTTATTTTAAATACGAGATAGTTGATAAGATTTCTAATTAATCATACATAAAGCCACGATACATAGACGCATAACAATAATTAAATAACATAAAAAGCTATTGGTGATTATACATATTATTATATTAATAGTAAATTATTCCTTGTAGAAATGGCGAAAACAAAGATATTCCTTGTACATCAAACCAAACGTAATTAGTAGGTACTGATAAGATCTCATAAGTTACATTATTTTAACGCTTACATCTCGTTTGCTATTAGTTAAAATTCGTTTAAGCAGCAGATATTAATTAGATTACTTTTTCATTTTCATCCAACTATAAGTCACACACTCAACTAACCCTTTAACCCTTCGAAGACTTAATCAGCTTGAAGCAAGACAGTTTAAGAGTTGCTGTGCTTATTAAATACGATTAACACAATGTTAACACAATCCACTGTTTATTCGAAAAATAGTCATTCAAAACTTAAAGGCGTCTATTTTTGTGAAAATTCTCTAGTTGTCTATTATAATATAATTTTTCGAACCAATTGAACAATCGAACGAATTTTCTTCATCACAGTCCTGGCTACACTCCTGGCGCGCTCGAACTGGTTTGACTGGAGGGTGCAGTGCAGGTCAACAACTCACCTTACTGATCCAAACACGTAGGCCGATCCGCGAAACCTACACCCACGTGCATCACCACCCGATTAGCATTTGGGAAACTGGCAGAAAGCCCTGCAACTAGACATTTAACGATGTTCACAGCGCAAGTCAAAATAACTACGTCATCATGTATATGCTTCTTCTGGCGATTTCTTTTGATACATTAGAGAGCCTGATACGATTGTTTGTCCCTTTTTACAATGGAGAAAATTTCAAAAACCTTACGCATATATTTATTTATAATACCTAATCCCAGTCAACCCTCTTACTAGCATTTTTTTATTTACAACAGAAAACCTCGATCTTTTGACTTTTGCCGCATCTTATGGTGAAGTTTTACTGGTGCATAATTGCACAATATCTCCACCCACTGGGATTATGGAAAGATAGATAAATTCTTTATTGTTGATTACATTATTGAATTATTTTTAGTAGTTGTGGCGATCTTCTCGCATTGAGGCAACCTTAGGTTGCACTACATCTGCAGAAACAAAATTTTGCGAAGTTGGAATTGTACATCCCTAAACATGCAAATATCTAAGGACTTTATCGAAGTATACAAGTTCTTAACTAAAAACGAGTATTAACGTTTCACATAATATGTGTTACAAGACCTTGCTTATTGCCAAATTTCATGGCTCTAGGTCAACGGGTTTTGATTCCCTTGTGAAATCACAAAATTTGCGAAAATAACATGCGACATAAACGGTCATATGCTTTAATCGCGTTGACTATATCTAGATTTTTTCACAGCTGAAACTGTCCGTAGACCTGAGTATTTGGTAATTTCAGTTTAATATCTCTACGCGTTCCTGAAAAAAGGGTCTTGACAGACAGACAGACAGTGACAGTAACAAAGTGATCCTTTAAGGTTTCCGTTTTTCCCTTTTTTTACGTTTTCAAGTATTAAATTATGTCCCTCGATTTCTATGGTAAATTGTTTTCAATAATATGTTTTGGTGCAATAATATCTCTAGAATTTCCTGCAGTATTAAAATATCTTCATCACTCGATGAACTAATTTTATACAATTCAATGTAAATATATTAACAGCAATAGTAATAAAAAAAACCGCGCGCAAAAACGATTTCTTTTTTAGGTTTCCGTGCCCAAAGGGTAAAAACGGAACCCTATTACTAAGACTCCGCTGACCGTCTGTCTGTCCGTCCGTCTGTCCGTGCGTCTGTCTGTCACTACGCTGTATCTCAGGAACCGTGATGACCAGACAGTTGAAATTTTCACAGATGATGTATTTCTGTTGCCGTTATAACAACAATTATACTAAAAACAGAATAAAATAAATATTTAAGGAGGACTCCCATACAACCAACGTGATTTTTTCCCGTTTTCTGCTACAGCAGGCAGAACACGGGCTGCCAAGACGGGACTTGAGTCACGCATTATCTCACAATTTCAGTGACATAATCTCTATATCTCAAAGAGTAGCACGGCGGCGCGTATTTAGGCTGCGGTCCGAAACAGACAACAGCGCTCACAGTGCTCATGATTATAATCGCCCGGTCCGTAAAGCACACTTAAAATGCTAACAGCGCTAAGAGCATGCTTACAATTTCGGTCCGGGGTTTTTGCGTATCAATTTGTCAAATACGGTATGCGTCGAAATTTGGATAGAGTAGGTTATTTTGCTTTCGATTGCTTCTCACTCAGTACTTTTGTTTTGTGGATTTTTAGTTACAAGTCATTTTAAATCTAAAACACAATTATCAAACGCTAATAGCGCTGATAGTAACTTTTATTGATTTTCGGACTGCAACCTAAGTGTGACTGACGTGATAAAAATTTCTTGACGTTCGTCAAGGGATATGTGTGACTGAGTTTTATCACAAATTTCTTGGCAGCTCATGCTCCACCTCCAGGTAGACGCTTGAAATATTGACAGAATATTTAGTTGCATATTCACTTTGAAAATGAATAATTAAAACAAAATAAAATATATAAAATCCCATACAACAAACGTGATATTTTTGACGTTTTTTCCAGATATTAATAACGGCTAGATAGGTAGACGTTTGAAATATTTACAGAATATTTAGATTTAATATTCACTTTAAAAATAAATACCTACATTATGGATAATAGGATAATAATAGGAGGGAGACTCTCTACCAGGGTCGTCTGCATGGGCCTTACCTATTTCTGTCGCAAAGCAGCAGTGCTTGCATTAGTGTGTTCCGGTTTGAAGGGTAAGATATGGCAGTGACATTACTGGGTACCGTGACTTTACATCTGATGTCACAAGTTGGTAACGTACACTGTGGTTCTTGTGGGAGTTGCAGTTTTGCTGCGAATCTCACAGGAGCCACATGTATTATAGGTGACTGTTACCACTTACCGTTAGGTGGGCAGTTTGCTTGTTTGCCAACTTATCGCAATAAAAAAAGTACGGAACTGTTACTTTACCTTTTAATTCTTTCTTTCTTCCTTAAAAATTCTTCTTTGCTTTTTAATTCATATAACAGAACATCCCACCAAAAACATTCTGTAAAAAACTAGCCAAGTCTCGATGGAGCTGCTTGTTTATCTCTAAAAAGTAATGAAATCTAGACAAAGTCGTGCCAAGTCTAAGGTTCCTTACTGCGATTTCTTTATTATTATAGTTAATGTTGTGTGACTTGGCCGTTGAGTTGTACCCACTAACGTATAAAGAATGTTCAACGTCCAAGTCACACAACATTAACTATAATAATAAAGAAATCGTAGTAAGGAACCTTAGATTTGGCACGACTTTGTCTAGATTTCATTACTTTTTAGAGATAAACAAGCAGCTCCATCAAGACTTGGCTAGTTTTTTACAGAATGTTTTTGGTGGGATTTCACTTCTTTTTGTAGAAACGTGAGCTTATTGATTTATTTTATTAGATTTTCTGGATTTTTGCAATGACAGTAGATTTTTTTATGTACCAATAGTAGAAGGGGGCATTACCATATCTCTAATACAGCTGAGACCAGCTGAGGGTTCTTCATCGGATACTTCAGACCTTCGATTTTTGACATCAAATGAAGCGGCCCACCAAGTTGAATATTTTTTTGTAAAAGCGGTATGTCGATATCTCTAATAGTTTGGTTAGGCTCTTGTGTTTTCTAATCAGGGTCACCAGGTACTCCAGATCTTCGATTATCCTAGTTTTTATAGTTTTCCCTTTATGTGGCCATTAAACCCTAACTCTGTACCAAATTTCAGCTCTCTGAGTTTATGGGAAGTACCTACTAGTTCTATTTTGATGATCATGAGTGAGTGTCATAAATGCGAAACTTTGCTTTCGCTTAACTTCGGAACTAAATGACCTACAGACTTGAAATTTTGGATTTTAAGTATGTGATTATAGCTTACTGGATGACGAAAATTTCTGCGTTCTGGTCTTATCCAGAGGTTCTCAAATAGAGGCCTGAAAATCCGGCGAAATGGTTCCAGTAAAGGATGGTGCAGTGTTTGCTTCGCGCTCGACTGCCGTGCCCCCAGATTCATTTTGTCGTGCCACTTCGAAAATTAAGGCGCTACTTTCCCGTTTTCCAACAATTTCTATTTACTGTACCGCCACAAATATAAATCATGCAAGCAAATTCATAAATGATAATGTTGAACATTTCATCTAAACATTCTCAAAGACAGAAATATGATTAATAATATTTCACTCGATAGAAAAAAATCCAAAGATCACACTGCTCAATATCTAAAAACAGCTGTGAATCAGAAAATACAATAATAAATGTCATAAAATTTTTACCAATAGACGTACATTTTTTATGTCTAGTAAATTTCAAAAATAGTTTTTTTATTAAAATGTGTAAAAAGTAACGTTTTCGTTTGGTCACAGCGCGTAAGCGACATTAGAAGCTATGCAATTATCAACGATATTACCTTGCTATAAAGGAGTAGCCGTGCACGAGTAGATTTCCTGAGATACCTCGTCTTAAATAAAACTTAGCATGTTACCTCTTTTGTAATCATATACAAGTCATATATACAGACTTTAGAGTTCGTTCCATTTTCAAATTACATTGCCGGCGCTCGAACACGGCAGAGAAAAATTGCTGGCCGCTGCATGACCCAGTAAGTACCTACTTCAATTACGATTTATCCCAAAGAAGGTTGTGTAAGATATGGTCGTATATCCTAGCATGTTTGAGAAAAGATACTTATAATACCGCGATCATACTTCCAAGTTTACAAAATCGATGCCGTTCAATCATAACACCTTTTCGGAGTGTCCATCAGATGAGTACTTATGTACAAATCATACACGAGAAATAATCAGACCAATAAAATATCTCCAGCTTTTTTAAATCGGCTAAAAGAGAAAGTTAT
Organism: Schoenobius gigantellus; assembly: GCA_963935595.1. Taxonomy (NCBI): domain Eukaryota; kingdom Metazoa; phylum Arthropoda; class Insecta; order Lepidoptera; family Crambidae; genus Schoenobius; species Schoenobius gigantellus. The sequence continues at coordinate 26,014,680 of OZ012542.1, forward strand.
CAATGCAAAGCACAGCAATAAACGAGGACCACGTTAAACTTGTAAGAGATCGCTATAGAACATTTATTTTCTGAGAACTGCATAATACTGACAGACACTTCAATAAATAGCTCGTGGAGAGTATAAAAACATCTTTGTAAACGAGATGAGCGCCATTTGCATTTTCACTTAGCGAGGATGTGAGGGCAAAAGCGTACAAATAAAGAAATAAAGCAGTTAGTCCAGTGTAGAGCAGATGACTCGTCACATACATTGGCCGCGTAACGTGCTAGGCGTATTACATTTGTCAAAAGAAATACGCTGATTTAAACAGACGCAAAACAAAGAGGATAAGATTTCTTACTAATGAATTTTACCTCAGGAAAAAAGACATGTTCGGTACTAAACGGGAACTCGGTCTCTGCATATCTAATCTATAGATGTAATCTGTGGATGTGCAGAGATAGAGCTGAGTGAGAAGGAAAACGATGTTTATGCAGAGGAGGAGTCCTCTGCATAAACATCGTTTTTTTGGTCATTCTTCTTTGTATATTTCTGCAAACATTCAAATGAAATTGTTATTGGTTAAATTACAGTACTACACGGGAACTCGGTCTCTGCATATCTAATCTATAGATGTGTAGAGACAGAACTTAGTGAGAAGAATCTCCTCCTCCACATAAACATAGATTCGTGGTCATACTTCTTTGTATATTTCCGTGTACATACAAATAAAATTGTTGTTGGTTACAGTTGCAAATAGTCCTTCGACGTCACTAGCGATTTTATAAGAATCGCTTTGTATCATCAGCCTCACTAGCATCTACTTTTAGTGGGATTCTAACTCACATGTATCGCTCCGGCTGCAGCTCATCGTCCAGTTTAATTCATCAGGGCGTTTTAATAAGAAAAGGATAACTATAATTAGTCTTTCCTCATCATTTAAGAGCGCGCACTCTCAGGGCACGAACGATTTGGTAAAGCATAACTTACATATAGGCTTCGGCCACCCTGTGATGTAGGTATACCAGAACTGTATTTGTAGGAGCAATTATGTATTTTAACAGCAATACAAATATGTTCTGATATTATTATATAAAAACGTAAAGCAGTTAGTCTCAACGTCACAGGAGTTTTATATTATTATTATTTAAGAAAGCGACAACTTTAGTTGGGTCCTCAAGCCTTGCAGGCGGGTGGCTTTTAGTGAGGTTCTATAGCGGACAGGCTTTCCCACCTTCCCAATAGAGTCACTAGGCCGTTCAAACCAAATGGTAAAAGATTTAAAACCTAGACAGATCATGCTATCAACATAAATTTCAGATTTAATGTATCTTGCCAAATTTAAATAAAGTTGCTTGAAATTTATCTTGGCAATGTTTAGCCTGCGCTAAACAAACACCAACGATCATTAAAATACTTCAAAGAAAATAAAACAAAGCGTAACAATATTAAAATGCAATACAAAATCTTTAGCAATCAAAATTTCCGGTAAAATTTAATGGTCTTTGTAAATTATTTGTCTGGTCCACTAACAATTTGTCATGTTTTAATTTAGTTTAACTAGAATGAGGATAGATCTTGCATGATGTTTGAATTTGAAATGCGTATATTGCAACGATGGGTGTGATGTGGTGATAAATGCCTATGAGCAAAAGTCAATCAAAATAGTTTTTGTCATACCAATTAAACATTACATCAGCTGCGTTACATTTAATCTGTATTGAGCGTACGACCACCAAATACTTGCTACTAAGAACATTAGTAGCATAAAAAACAACATAAAAATCAAGTTAAAGAGTAGAGATCTGCGCAGGGCCGGATGAGCCAATAAGTAACATGACATGAGTCACACGCAACCGGTCGCTACTCTCACGCGTTCGACAAAATTATGTTGCAGAAACGAATGAAATACGTATGAAACACACACAAATGTTAAAGATAATGTTAAGGACAATTGTGTGTAATTTGTTCTTAAAAAATTAAAAACAAAAATTTACATAACCAATCGAAAATTGATATTTTCTTACGACACGGCACACCTCGGTGCTGATTCTGAAAGTTTTCGGGCTGATAAGACTCAATAAAGAACTTCACTCAATTTGGATGTAATCGCACTGTTGTTATGAATTTCGCTGATACTACTTAATGGAGGTGTCAATGCGTTACAGTTTTGTTAGAGTTGCCCCCCTGAGGCCCAATTCTGCTAATAAGTTACAGCCGAATCGAAACTGAACCGTTGCGATCGACCAATCAGAGGGCCTATTACCGATCTCATGGTTTTGCAAATGATATCATATGATATCATAGTGTAAAACGAAAAATACGATTTCCGGTCAGATTTTTCATCTTTGTTCATTATTTAATGATGACATCATTGAAATTATGCCATAGTGATCATTGGAGATCGGTAATACAAAATGCAGCATTTCATGACTTCTTTTTCTCAAATTTATACCATGTCATACGATGAAAGATCCATAATTGGCCTGCTGAACGTTACATTATCACGTCATCGAACAGTTGAATAGCGATACAAGCGCTCCTATTGGTCGACCGCAACGGTTCAGGTTCGATTCGGCTGTAACTTATTAGCTGAATCGGGCCCCTGTTCTCGGATTTCGAACTCGCGACTTACTCTGTTCATACTACATAATATATTTGTACTACGTGCACAACGATGCATACAAGTTGTGATTTATGGGTCAATTACAAATATTTTATACACAAAATCACGAGCGTCCTTATGCGAACGTACTTTATACACTAACGCCACAAAAATCGCAGAGTTATTTTACCCTCCTTGAAAATAGCTTCAGTTATAATCGTGTTATTTACTTGCTTATTATGATTATTATATCTTTGGTATAAAACCTGTATTTTTCTTTTAACCTCACTTTACTCATAAATATGTTATGCTAAAAACATATAGAAAGACGTTTACCTAGGTGTACCAGAATCTAACGGCAAATGTAGAGCTGAAATCTTTTTTATAAAAATTATTAGGATGGTTTTTAATAAAAATCTTTATTGTTAATTTATAAATTATTCGTGATCTGAAGTCATTTAAAGAACGTAACTTTACTATTATAACAGTAAATTCAGCTCTACATTTACCTAGCCTTCTGGCCTAGAAGCAATTCAACGAATTTATTGACATACCTACACAAACTTGACACGTTATTTTTTCTAATTTTGAATTAAATATGACTTTCTATTACAATGCTATTACATAAGGTTCTGACATTTGGTAACTATTGAAAGTACATTTTCTTGGTACTTGCATTGGTACGAGTAAGTGGTAGTGCTTCCAAGTCCGCTTGGCTAGCCACTGTGTTATCCACGTTTAGATTTCTGGCTTATCATAACTGAGTAGAGGAAATAGTTGTTGTTGAGGAGTCCAGGTGAAGCTCGCTTCTATCTTCGACCTTATCATCACTTCCGTGCCAAAGCTTCCGTCTGTCAAAAAAAATATTGTTCTAGATAAAAAAAAAATGTTATTGACTTTTTGATTCGTCTTTACGGAAGCGCTACTAAGACGCTAATCGAAAACGATTCATCATCATATCAGCCAAGAGTTCATCCACTGTTGAAAATGCTAACCCAAAGGTCTTCAACCCATTCGGTCCTGCACGTGCACAATTCCGCATCCAACGGTTTCCTACGATATTCACCTGATTGTTGGCCCACCGTGTAGGAGGCCAACCAACACTGCATCCATTGGTGTATGTAGAGTTTTTTTCAGAGGGACCTGGCTCATGACTTTTGTGTGAAATTATTAGTATATAGATGTCCATCATGGAATTTTGAAACGGTAACCTTACATCCTGGCGTGGGCACTAGATCATACTGAAGTGGGCACGGCCTACCCGGCCCCTCCCTTCATATACGCCTATGACATCTTCTTTAAAAACGAATCTATATAAACGAAAATCTGTGAAAACGGTTACTTCACTGCAAAGCTTAAAAAAGTTTTTCGTTACCCTTTTTTATTAATAATCTACTCCCCCCCCCCCTTACATCCTTAAGGAATTATTTCCGGGATAAAAACTATGTTTAATCCTTTTCCACAACTAAAACTATCTCCATACCATATCTAAATCGGTTCAGCGGTTATTGATTCCCCATACCAACTTCCACCCCCTTCTCTCCCCCTTAAGGAGTGATTTCTGCAATAAAAGCTATCCTATGTCCTTTCTGAAGCTCTAGGCTATCTGTGTACCAAATTTCATTTAAATCGGTTCAGTAGTTTTGGCGTGAAAACGCGACAGACAGACAGACAGAGTTACTTTCGAATTTATAATATTCGTATGGATTATTGCCAAAACAGTTTAAAAGTGTAGAAAAATAGAGACGCCAGTTGGCATTTTTACAACTAAATAGGAAAAAGTACAATGAAATGCATTGCCGTCTTTACCATAAGGGCACACGGGGATCGTGTCCAGGGCCCCCATCCTCAGGGGGCCCCGAAGAACCGACAATTTGTCTCACACGTTTATTCACACGTTGGTTGCTAAGTATATTTTCGAAATTGCTATATTTGTAAGAAATAACCAACATCTATCAAAAGACTAGTGATGATAGTCGGTATCCTAAAAGAGATCCTACCAAACTAAAAGTTGAAATCTGTAGAAGTGCTCTTCATCATAGAAATAGTTATGCTATGGCCATTAAAATTGTACAACCAACCACATTCCTAAGAATTTGAGAAAATTACCGCACCGTTTATTTACTTTCTTTACTTTCCAAAAGGGCCCCAAATTCATGTGTGCCCAAGGGCCCCAGCATAGCGCTTAAGACGGTCGTGATGAAATGCAAAAACTAAAAACCGATATTAATTGACAGTAGTCACGACACGCAACGCTATCAATCTACTTGTAACTATATGGCTGAAAAATTGCTTATTAGTTGTCACTCGTCAACTATTTTCGCCTAGATGTACAAATGTTTTAATCTTATCCATAAATCTTAAGTTTGAACGCACGAGCCGCGGGACCGTTTATTGTTAATTAAACGGAATCAACTTCTCACAATGATGTTGCAAATCGTTCTTGAAATCGCTTTCTATGCCTCGCGCTGCGTCGTTGGTTGTGATAAGCCCACCTTACGTAAATCGCTGGTCGTAATACATAAAACTACCTTGCCTCCTACGTACACGTCACTGTTGACATTTTATTGCAGTAGGTATTGCCTGTACGCACCTTGCAAGTTTACAGGTTTTCTCGCTCCGCTGAGAATGCCTAAGGAAAACGTTTATAATTTGCGAACAATTATCTTGATCTGCTACCATATAAGTTCAATGTAACCATCAACTCTAAACGGTTAATATCTCAAAAAAGGGTGTAAAGATCATTTTTAGGGTTCCGTACGTCAAAAGGAAAACAGATCCCTTATAGGATCACTTTTTGTCCATCTGTCCGTCTGTCAGTCAGCCCGTCTGACAATCTGTCTATCAAAACCCATTTTCCCAAAATGAAATGGTATTCGAATCTTCAGTTTCTTTCAGCTGAAAAAAAGAAGATAAATCATATCATACTTACAAGCTTTTAGCACTCGTCAATACGAATTAAACGAGCCCAAACTCGATGGGGTTGTGTCATTTTATTGCGGAGTTCCTATGGCCACCTTCCAGCTCCAGCTTTAGGTCAGCTCCATGTCATCATAGTATTGCAATATCACGCGATATACATATGCATGCAAAATTTCAGCTCAGTCGGAAACCTGTAAATGGGTCAGAATTTCATGACAGACGCTGGGATAGGTGAAAGTAAATAAAAGCTTGTAATAATACTTGCAAGTCAACATTATCAAAAGATATTACCGTTTATGTCGCATATTTCCGCAAATTTTGTGATTTCACAAGGCATTCTAAACCTATAGAGCTCTTCTCGTTGACCTAGAATCTTAAAATTTGGCAAGAAGCAAGGTCTAATCATACATGCTTAGGAAATACTTAGATAAGTTTGTACGGAACCCTTGTGCGGGAGTCCAACTCACACTTGGCCGGTTTTTTTTACCAATTAGGACAAATAATATTATCATATAACAAAAATTGGTAAAGCTGGTAAAACTTTAGAATAAATATACCTACTACATACTGCTATAGTTTGTGCAGTCCGTGTTAGGATATCGTTGATGAGGTCCGAGCATGATTAAGAAGAAGCAGCAGCCAGTGGCAATATTTGGTAGTAAATGTTGTTTAGCAAGTAAAGGTAAAGTGTTATTATTACACAGACACAGACAGCTTCCAGACATTGTAACTAAAATCTTGATTTTGATGTTTTTGTGGGCTTATCAAATCTTGTGATTATTGGGCCAACTACGGGGGTCTCAATCAAAACACTGTAAATAGATGTAGGAAATATAATTGTATCTACCTATGGAAATTAGACTTAGAAAGTAACTCGTTCATCAATCACAATATCATTTAAATTTGCATTTGATCATCCAAGCTTCAATATTTGTGTTTCGATCACTATCATGACACCAATCGCTTTGTTTCACATTCAAATAAACCTACGTTCATTCGCATGGTGTTACGTTTTGATATAAATCGAGCGACGCCATATCAAACAATACAAATAAGTACCACAAAGCAAAAACAGATCCCTACTCAGTATATTATTCTGTGTATTATTGAGTTGTGGTTAACTGTAGACCTTATGTTAATGAGGTTATTTTAGTGTTATTGTCAACTTTCAGACGTATGTACATACGTGATAGCCCTTAATTAGGCGCGCATAAAAAGTCACGTACAGGTCACACGAGATGTGTTGCACCCTCAAGTAAGTTATTAAATAAGAAAAAAATATATATTTTATTGGCGAGCACATTTGTACTTGCATATAATTAACTTTTAAACATGTTTTTAAAATAGTTATTATATTTTAAAAAGAAATGAAACAAAATAAATGAAAATACTAACTAGTTATCTACGCTACAATTTTGACAGACAGACACTTGTTTATGAAGCTACAGAGCAGCGCCTTATTATAATTTTAAAAAATTACTAGACTAAAACTTTGGATGTGTATGATACCCCACGCACCTAATTAAGCTGTCAATACTAATCATTCTGTGACTTAAAACATTATATACGCACAATAGCAGGCTGAAATTGTTTGATCATGGAATCATTCGAATAATTCATAAATAAAAAAGCAATGGATTTGATCTACTTATACCTAAATGAGAAAAGAAACAAAAATAATAAAGATCATTGGTCCCACCGATTTGTACTACTGTTAAGCCCATAACACACAATGAAGATATTATAAAATATATCTTATCTGCGACGTATCGCTAACCCTACATTTCCATGGATCACCACACACAGTTAATATAATATATATTTTACATTGCATATGTGAAAGATATCTTAACCTAGCAACGATATCTTAAGATATTGAAATATATATTAATATACTCGGCGATATTTATCTTAAGATAAACTACAGTATGTTCTATCTAGCGCTGTTTTTTGGTTCTTAAGTGGTCCTCTTCCCAGATTTTACGCTTTTTTCTTCTCGACGCAATACATATATGACCAAATTCACTATCCCATTCGTCATCAGACGACCTGTCAAGTACTTATACATCTAGCAACATAGCAGGCTGAAATTGTTTGATCATTCAATCATTCGAATAATTCATAAATAAAAAAGCAATGGATTTTATCTACTTATACCTAAATGAGAAAAGTAACAAAAATAATAAAGATCATTGGTCCCACCGATTTGTACTACTGTTAAGCCCATAACACACAATGAAGATACTATAAAATATATCTTATCTGCGACGTATCGCTAACCCTACATTTCCATCGATCACCACACACAGTTAATATAATTTATGTTTTACATTGCAGTATCTTAAGATACTGAGCGATATGTGAAAGATATCTTAACCTAGCAACGATATCTTAAGATATTGAAATATATATTAATATACTCGGCGATATTTATCTTAAGATAAACTACAGTATGTTTTATCTAGAGCTGTTTTTTGGTTCTTAAGTGGTCCTCTTCCCAGATTTTACGCTTTTTTCTTCTCGACCATTCGTTATCAGACGACCTGTCAAGTACTTATACATCTAGCAACAACAGTCAGATTTGTATGCGGTTCATGGCAAAAAAAACATTCCTTATAAGGAACGAAACCGGCGACTCGCAAGACTGCCTCTAATACAATGATGCAGTTGCGATATATTATCGTATCTTAGCTGTGTGTGGTCCTTTAAGATAATATATTTTTATATTAGATGCTATAATATATATTATCTTCACTGTGTGTGATGGGCTTTAGGGCCATGGTATATCACTATGTACCTGTGATCCTAACGCCAAGAGGCTATTAATAGTATTTAATTACAAATCAAAAATATTCCTTTTGTAAAAATTTTGTGTAAATTACAATCTTAATTAAAAAATATTGATTGCACAGCGATTTTCCAAAAAAATAACTGGGATTTTACAAAATAAGGTTAGATAAATTGTTAAGCTTTTTTTTAACATAACCTAGCTATTTTCATCAATTCACTTAAGTTTTACTTCTTTATTATAAGACATACATACCTGAACCTATTTTCTACCTAAGAAAGATTTCTATAATTTGACTTTTTTTCTCTATTTGACAAAATTAATGTTTTATTGTTATTTTACATAAATAACTCTCATTTTCAAGCTATAGGTACGTATAAATAAAAGTAAATGGATGAAAATTTACTAGGGTAGCTGAAGTTAGTGGACGGTTGCGATTTTGAAAAAATAACTTTTGTTTTCACAGTACTTAGTACGTAGTTATAACAATTAACGACGGCCAATTTATTTAATGGTGGTTAACATCAATTTAAAATTTGCCTTCCACTTGCTATACTTAAATCAACCATCAGGAAACAATATTCAAATTAAAATTACCGAAAGAAACGTTTCAATTAAATGTTTGTTGCATGAAGTACCTATACTCGTACATTTGCATGTAAACTTCCAATTTTTTGTACATTTCAATGCAGCCCAAGGCTAACAACCCTGTTGTCGTTTAATTTTTCGCGTTCTTCCAATTTCGAGAATGACATGCTTATTTTATCTTGTCAACGTAAATCAGTCTTAAATAAAATTCGGAAATGATCTCAAACCAATAAACACACATAAGATAGGCCTCCCTTGTCTATTTGATTTTTATACCGATTTGAAGATCTTAATTAATGATAAACAAAATATAATTTTCCGTCGCAGGCGCCTCAAAATCAATCTTCCGTGATGAGTATACAAAAAGTGGTGACGATAACATGAATCATCTATCTAGGTTACATCATAGCATCTTGACAAGTGGAGGATGAGTGGGGCGCGGAGGCCGCGAAGGGCGCCAGGGTTGACGTCACCCAACTCACTGCTGCGCGGTGAACCCACGTTCACTTTCTCTTAAACTCTTCAGCGTATGGCTAAGTACTAAGTTCTTAACACTACACAGTACCTACTTTTAGCGGCCCGGAATTACGTAAACGTCCATCGCCTGCGCACGGGTGCAGGGGTTGCATTTGGATTTTGTTTATTATAAAAGCGAACCAGTTAATGAAACTATTTTCTATATATAAACTATATTGAAACAGAGACAGCGGTCTTGCTGCGTATAGCGCCATCCCGCTCTCAGTGCGGTTTTTGTTTTGAGCGATCATGGTTAGGGGGCTGATCCGAATAGATGTGGCAATCCTCGCCTAGTCGTATATGGTATTCTTATAAAGTGGTAGATTGTTGACAAAGGCTATTTCCATTGATAGCGTGTGTTGGTCAGGATCGGAAACGTTGGCCAGGTGCCATCGGCGTGGTGAGTCAGTAGCACGCGCGCCCAGTGCCAGCCAGCCACGCTTGAGCGTAGCGCAATAGACTTGAACGTATTTTTAGCGCTTGATTTCATTTTCATTTCGTATTTTAAGGCGCATAGTAGGGTCAATTATAAAAAAATCACCGCAGAAAAAACCGGTTCTCTTCATAAATATTGAATAAAAAAATCTTTAAAAAAGATATGTTATTATTCAACGCATTCTTTAGAGGATGGTGTTTTTAATTTTATGATAAAATAATTAAAACTTGGTTAAAATGTGACCCAAACAATATGCCTCGATTTTAAAACTTTAAACCTAATCGCGTCGTAAATATTAGGTTAAATCATATACTTTCGATTTCAATAAATAAAGTGAACTACGAGTATATTCTAGCGGATGGTCTTTTTAGAATTTTCTTATTCGCCTGTATTAATTTTTCATTCAAATAATTCATCTTACGCGTAACGGTTTGCTGAAATATTCCCCTCACTCTCACTTACTCACTCCTATATAATCAGTGCGGGACGATCGAGCAAGATCATTAGGACCACTATGCGTTGCACTCGGGGAATGGCTAACGCCGATCCCGATTGTGTCTCTACGTAGGTAGAAGTTGCTGGAGGGTGGTTTAGCCAGGTATGGGGTTTATACCCGAATCCAATGGCATATCCTTGGTGCGGCCTTGTCAGCTTTCAGCCCCTTGTTGAATCGTAAAGAGATTCCCCCACCTTAAAAAAAAGACCACTATGCGCCTTAAATAGGCAGGAAACGAATTTGGTCCTTAGCTTTAGAACTCAGCTCATTTCCCTGGATTTGGAGATCATTTTGGATAATTGCTGACAGACAACAACAGAACTTGGACAGTACAAATGTGCCAATTTATACTAATTAATTCACTTATTACTATGATGTATTGTTCAAAAATCTTCCTCAATACACGTCCCACTTATTTACACGTGTATCACGGAAAATGCCAGTAGGTAGGTTGGTCAGATTCTGCTAGCCGGTTATTCCCAGTTTTTTTCATAGACTAAGACTATGTTTATAAATATTAGGTTGGTATTATGCAGTCGGATCAGAAAATTCATGTAAGGAGTTGTATTAGGGAACAGTATATAACACAATTTTTCTCAAAAGACGTGATGCTTAAAAATCAAAATAAGAACATCTTTGTTCCTTTACACCTTAGGCGCTTACTGACATCCAAAAAAATATCTAACCTTATTTTGTATGTGCATGCATCCCAGATGTCTGTAAATACAAGTAGAAGAAATTAAAAGTTGACCTAGTAAGAAAAACCTCATTAGTAGAATAAGAGAAGGAAGATGTAGAGTGAACTTAAAATGTTATTTTCAAACTCTGTCTTTCCACAAAGTGTTTTTATTATAAGTTGAAATAGTTTCCACTTTTGAATATTGTTTTTTCATTAAGATCTTTTAAGAAATTTAGTACTCATATAGTTTTTAGATTGGTGCCATCTACTGGAAAAAAAATTTGTTTCGTTTTAATTTTTTGTAACTTTTATTTTATAGGACTTTTTTATGAATTCATTAAATGCGTATAAAAATTTGATCATGATTTAAAAAAAAACACTCGACATCAACTGCGTAACTGGAAATAGTACAACTAACGTTCTAACTAAACGGTAGCTAACTCTTAACTTGAAAAATGAATGAACTCAGTAAAGAAAAGTCATAAAGAGAAACAATAATAATATATTATGTTAAAGATTTCGTCAGGGCTGTTAAGAGCTCGGTGGCCGAAACTATTTTCAACGAAATTTTTTCTTTATATATTTTAGTCATTTTTCAATTTTAAATAAAATTTAAAATTCTATATAAAAAAATAACACTTTACCGTTAATACTTTAACGGTAAAGTGTTATTTTATGTTATTTTAAGTGGTTTTTTTTATACTTTATGTTGTCCTGTCCATTATCAGCTAGCCTGAATCACTGAATCACATAAATACCTGAATAGCATTAACAAAAGTGTAAAAGTACTTGTAGGTGCCCAAAAATTTTTTTTCTCTATCTTTTGGGGCCCCGTCCAATGGAATCCCATCAGATCCAGACTTAGTAATAGTGGTAACACTTCAGGACTATATGTTAGTACTCCTTTGAAAAATTCGGTCCACAATTGGCGAAGAAATCGGTGAACATACATAAAAGAGATTCAGTCAAGTATAGTCTTTTCCTTATTTGAATTCGATAAAAAAAAATTTTTCGCCTGTACAAGTAAAGCGCCAGATTCCAGTACATCAGTAGATCACTATCGTGAAGTAGTATCACCGCATACTTCAATACAATTAGATGCTTACTCGTCTACCGTCAGTTTTTTGCCGGGCGCGTGTGACTGTGAACACGCGATTTCACCGAGAAACGCAGAGTTACGATGATACCTTTCGCTTGATTCAACGAAAGATAATGAACAGTAAAAACAGTTGTGCCACTTCCCAATGACCTTTGTTACGATTAGAAAACACGTGTCTATTAGAATTTTAGTGTTCATAGACCATTTTCTGTATCTTATGTACCTATAGATATAGCCCATCTGCAGCACACTTATTGTTAAATTAATTCGCCTTTAATCCATTACCACTACGACAAACTGTATTTAAGTAATCGTGAATGTAATAAGGCAATTGGATTACGATTTATGAAAATTTGGCTTAATTCTATATTTAGAATTATTTTTAGTTTACTGGACCAAACTTTTTGGGTAAAAAAATTGCACCAGTACGACGACGTAAAGTGGGTATGTATCAGAGATTAGAATTTCTTAATTTCCTGGTATATTCTGTCACAAAAATTAAGATAAACTTAATTTAGACATTCTCGCTCTTATTGAAGTCCATTAATACCGTAAAAACTTTTAACCCTAAAATACGACAATAATTTTGTGAGAATGAAAATCATCGTAATTTGATACTTGCTTGAATGCCTATTACGAAATTTTGCAAAGATCATAATGACATCATTGGTAGGTACACGATACAAAACACGTCAAGAATATTCTTATACAGTTTTCGTATGAACAACAACAAAAACAACTCGCAACAACGCTCGTTTCGACATTGAACTTTGCGTTTCTAGGTACGCGAAGAATTGGCAGAGAACCAAGCACAAACCAGCTGCCGTCAGACTGGCTGAGGTTTTTCTTTAACAAACCTATTTACGAGTATTGTACGATTTCTAAAGGCATATTGTAAATGTTTCGTACGGCTATATCTTTAATAAGCACGGTAACTTTAGGAGTATCAATATTCTCCCCTACGCTAGTGCCACGTGCCGCCCTCAGCATGTTTTATGAATGAGCTCGCCAATATCTCGCTGCATCCCCTCATTATAACGAAAAAAAAGACTTATTATAAAATTACTACCCAGGAATATCCATAAAGTTTGTCCCTTATTTGTTCTACTTTTGCATTTGCAGTATATTACGAGTATATCCCGTATAGTGTTCGTGCAACAGACTTAATTGGATAAATTTTGATGATCAAAATAAACTCTATGTTGACAATTTCATAATTTTCAACGACAGTAATATTATTGTTTTTTATATGTATAATAAGGACTTTTTTACCGAATTGCGGATAAGGGATAAAAACCCTACCTTTTATGTCGTATAATTGAATGCAAATTGTTTGAAATTAATTTAAGATAAATTAAATGTTTTAAAACTATTTGCAGTCAATATGTACTAGATATTTTTGTTCCATTGTGGCACTCTAAAGACTTGTATTAAGAGCTTGTATACTTAAATTAATTTATAGAGAACCCTCGGTGTGCGATTCCAACTCAAAATGGCCGGTTTTATTTGATAAAACTTAAAAAAAATATTTTCTTCTCAATATCAAAGCACTTTCGTGTTTCAACTCGAAACCAAAATATAGGTGAATGTGCCGTCATTATTTTGTAACTATATTGTCAGTCATTTGTCAGTGAATCGCTGCAATAAAGTATTACACGCTAGTTGTTTTTAGCTTACATAGATTTATGCAAAGCCAGTCTTGTTTCTTTTGCTTTATATGAAATAACAAAACGCTAACCAATTTTTTTTTAACATTACATAGTGGTACAAATTACCTTTTTTTAGTATATGACTTTATACTTTTCAATAAGGAATATCACAAATGCAATGAATGACGTAGACATTCAATTGTTTTTCTCACAACTAAGGTTACTACAAAACTTTCAGCTACAAACGAACAATTGTAGTGTTTATTAATATACGTAGTTACAGAGCCAAGTAGGTTGCAAAAGTCCGAAAACCAACCAAGCAGGCTTTGAAATGTGTTAATTACTTACCGTTTAATACCCAACACTTGAGTAGGTAAGTTGAGTCACAAAGATACAGGACAGGAAACAGCAAGACGCTATGCGATATAAATAATAAATCAGTTATAGTTGATAGCTCTTATAGAGCAAAATTGCATTGATTTATTGCAAAATAAATAAGCACTCAGGCAATAAATCATTACACATGATAAGATTGCGTTGTATTCTTAACCACACAATGGTAAAATTGTAACACTCATAGATGCACAAAACATTTTTATAAACGAAGGAAATCAATCACAGTTCCTCTTTGAATAAGTGGGCACCTTATATCCTCATTTTAAACTGAATAAATACATACAAAACTTACATGGCCATCGCATGTTACAGATAGCAACACTCACTGGCAAAAACTGTAATAAATAACAAGACACGTACAAAGCCGATCGTTCGTGATAAACAATTCGATGTGGTTTCACTTCTGATGAACAGACTGTTCTGTTGTGCGTATGTTTGGTAATACTTTTACCTGCCGTTACTGATCTTAAAGAACGCAGAAAACTTGTTTCCTTGTCTTCCTTTTGATATATCAATGAAGTCCGTTAAAAAAGGACCGCCTTTGCACTTTTTCACGTCAGATAACTATTTTCACCTGATGGTTAGCGATGCTACGGCGAACACCTATTTTTTACCTCAAATTTCGGACCACAACAATATATGCTACTGTTACTAATGCGAAATTAATATTGTTTTTATAGCGACAAATTAAACACAGTGGTAGCCAGCTAATTATGCAGGCTGAGAAGGTCACAAGCCTTAACACCAAGCAAAGGCACTTCTTTCCCTAAGGAGAAACCAACCTCCAAATCCGAACTAGTTAAGTCTCGGCCATGCACTAGGTCACTGATGCAGTTAGTAACATACGTTTCAGTCATACAAGAAAATATTCATTGTTTTACTTTTATATTCATTTATTTATTACATTTTTGTCACACAAATATAACTTTCAAATAAATAATTAATAATATAATACATACCTTCTTATTCATAAAATCACAAGAATATTACTTTTAGGCTAAGTATAAATAAAATCATGACAAACACTTTAATCTCAAATGATTGAAGATGCTACTTACTTAATGCTAGTTATAAAGAGTATCGTAATATTCTAATTGTATAAATCAAGAAGAGTTTATATTGACATATTTTATAATCACAATTCAAAATTTTTTTTTAAATAAAAACCGGCTTCAAAAACACTGAAAAGTTGAAAATAATATAAGAATGGTTAGTACAACAAACAACTTCACATTTTTTCTTTCTAGGAGATTATCGTTTAGCACCAACTTCAGTATAACTCGTAAATATGATATTGTCTTTATCTATTCTTATATTATTTTTAACTTTTCAGTGTTTCTGAAGTAGTTTTTTTTTTTTTTTTTTTCTTTTAAGTGAATGAAATCTTTTTAGAGAATTTAATACCAGCTCCTATTGTATTTAAAAAACTAACCTCTGACTCCAAAAAGTTAAGGATCCTTCCATCATTAGCTCGGTTCATAGCTACCAGACGCAAATAGCTACCAGTGAATAGCTTCGGAACATGAACCCGTTAAACGTACCTATAAAATTTAAGGGTTTCCCTCGATTTTCATAGGATCCCATCATCAGACCCTGGCTTTGGTGACAATGGGACCGCCCCAGGAGTGGTCCCATAGTCTTACTCTATCGAATACAAAAAGAATTTTGGAAACCGCAACTGGCGGAGTAACGGGTAACACACACACAAAAAAAAACATACGCATCGAATTAAGAACCTCCTCCCTTTTGAAGTCGGTTAAAATAGAATCACATTTTTAAAACAAAATAATGTTGTAATGACCTTTACGATACAGGTCAAATCCAAAAAGTTAATGTCACCAAGGAGATTCCATCAACTTTCTGAACCGACTTAAAATAAAGGAGGTTCTCACTTACTCGGAATCTTTTTTTATGTATGTTTCCCGATTTCTCGAACACGCCTTAACCGACTTAGAAAATTCTTTTTTTTGTTTGGTCCCATGGTCATCAGGTCAGGATCTGATGATGGAATCCTGGAGAAATCGAGGGAACTCTTCAAATTTTATAGACATGTTTTTTCCGAAACTACACTTACCTGCAATGAAATCGACCCACCTCATAGGTGTCGATTTGGAAATATCGATATATTAAAAATAAGATTAGACAAACAAAAACTGTAAATACAATTTGAAAGTATACTTAAGCTTTATTTTAACATACTGTAAACATCGATAATAGAAGTATTGCTGACAATAGACTTATTTCTTCGAAAAACCCGGTTTCTCATTTTTCCGTTATACGCAATCTCTGTGACTGTGCAGTGTTAATAGTACATTGTTACTCTAGGGGTGAAAGTTACTTATTTAGTTCTGAGACGGGATTTGGCGTCCGAGCGTAGCGAGAGCGCCAGTAGTTCGAGGGACTAAATAAATCTTTAACCTTTCTTCTTTCTTTAAATTTTTCATTACAAATACAAGGAAAGTAAAATCAAAAACATGTATTAGCTAAAGAAAAATGTTGTGAATTTATCAGGCGTTAAATCCATATCTGAATCAGATGAACTCATTATGTTAATACAATATGCTATACGGAAGTAGGTATGAACAAAACTACAACTCGCTTAGACAACTCGAGAAAAACAAATGCCGCTTTCCCGTCTCTTTTGTTTTTTTTTCTATGACAAAGGACTTCGCTGCGCTCGGACGACAACATCCTGAGGATGCCACGTGGAGTGGCGAAACGCGGCGAATCTAAGTATTTGCATGTTGGTGTGGTACTATTATTGATATTCCGTTTTTGTCGCATGCGATTGAGGGAGGGCGGGCGGTGCACCTTAGTTAGTACCAACTACCGACAGTTTTTGTCGGAAGTTTTGCTATATACCTACTCCTTAACAATTAGTAATGGACTTCCGAAAAATAACATCTGACGCCATTAATTATATATCATTTATTGATGGTAGATTTTGATTTGTCGAACTCTGAACTAAAGCGCAAAGGTGGGTCGATTTCATTGCACATACGTGTATTTGCGTGTGGTAGTCATTAGCCGAGCTGATGATAGAAGATACCTTGACTTTTAGGAGTTGGAGGTTAGTTTTTTAAAAAACAACACGTCTTCCATTCAACTCTAGCATACGTCATCTCAGCACTGACATTCTTCTCATGCATATTTATGTTCTTCACGTAATCCATTTATACTTTCTTAGGTCTGTCCCTACATTTATTTCCGTCAACATTCATGTACAAAATTCTTCTGGTAAATTACTTTCATCCCTCCACATCACATATCCATACAACTACTCTTTAATACTGTATTCACGCAAGACTTAATAATCTAAGTGTAATCCCTCTAAAAGCAAATGCTAAGCTCTTGCCGTAATAACCTTGGTCGCCACTTGCCTGATTTCCCATGGAAATTAAATTTCAGTTAGTTGATGCGCTGAGTTTGTGAAGTAACTGTCAGCCTGTTATAAAATCGGGCGCGGTCGGAGCGCGTCGACCTTCTGTAACGGAAGCAGCCGCCGATGGATGTGACGCTCTCCATAAACATAAACACTAATTTATGCGCTCCTAGTCCACGATTAATAAGGAAAAATGTCTTTCCAGCTTCTTGTTTTGAGTATTGTAGAGTCTGTACTTAGAAGTAATTAGATATTGGAATTGCAAGAGGCAGAAAATAAGGTGGAACACATACTGCATCTCAGTATCACAGAGTAGGTAACGAAGATATGACTGCGCCCTAGACAAGGTGTCTTTCGATAATCACTACCGCAATCGCTAAATGTACAATGTATGAGATTTGACAATAATTGCACTCGAAAGCTAAGCGAGTATGAGAGTGAGAGTGAGAGCTAATGTCAAATCCCATACATCTTTCTTCTAGTGATTGCGATAACAATTAACAAAAGACATCTTGTCTATGGGGGCTGGTACTGTGCGTGATGTATGCAGCATTAAAGAATGATGAGATGATTTCCTTGAAATTTCCATCTAAGTTTCTCATCCAAAATTACACCCAAATACTTAACAGATGGAGATCTAACAATAAGAGAGGCAGCTGCAGGAGCTAGCTGTTTCCAGGGGCCCTACCATGATCACTTATAGCAAGGTTAAAACAATATTGAAACAGAGACACCGCTCTTGTTGCGTATAGCGCTATCCCGCTCTCAGTGCGGTTTTAATACTGTTTTAGGCGATCATGGTTAGGGGGCAGGTTACATACATGTGCTCTTATCTCAATCTCTGGTGTCCGTGTATTTGAAGTTGTAAATTGCAGATATGTGGTTTTTGCTAAATTTAATATCAAGAGATTATGTTGGAGCCAACAACTTATTTTGTGTAACCCTTCTTCAGCCCTGCGACGCGCCTCCTGCCAGGTCGTACCGTGAAATACAAGTGCTGTATCATCAGCATAGGTAAAAAAAAATCCCGAATTTAAGGTCAGTTGACATAAATCATTTATGTAAATCAGGAATAGAGTAGGGCAAGAATACTTACTGCCTTGTGGGACTCCGAAAGTGACTAATTCTAAGTCGCTAATGTACTTCCCCACCCTGACATGCTGAACACGATCATAAAGAAAACTCGAGTAAATAGATAGAGCGGTACCTCTTATCCCAATCCTTTCCATCTTGTCCACAAGAACAGGAATCGAGACAGACATATAAATATAGAAAAATAAAAATGCAGGAAGAGCCCCGGGTGGGTAACTGGGAGCCACAAACTTCACAAACATGTTTCCTTGTAGAAATATCTTGACTCGTTTCTTAACGTTCTGAAGCAAGGAAAATAATTATGAACGGTACACAGTTTGTAACTTAAAATTGCAACATTCACAACTATTGCGCCGTAAATCGAGGCTATCATACAGCGATATCTGCAAAGTGGGAAGGAAACTAGCAATGTGTTACATCCTATTTATTACATACGTTCCAAAATCGTGAGATCTAATTGAGTTTCATTGTTTTGATTTTTTTGTCAATTTCGTTCGATAAACAATTTTCATATACCTTTTATTATAGATTTTTTATCATACATAAGTTTACGCTTGACCTAGAATCATCCAATATAATAGGTGAGACTAGGATGGAACGCGCGTAAGTAGTAAATGGCCATTTACAATTTTTTAACAGACTTCAAAAAAGGAGGAGGTTCTCAATTCGATGCGTATGTTTTTTTTTTGTGTATGTTACGCGATTACGCCGCCAATTGTGGACCGATTTTCAAAATTCTTTTTGTTTTCGATAGAGTATACTCCTGGGGTGGTCCCAAGGTCACCAAAGTCAGGATCTAATGATGGAAACCTATAAAAATTAACGGAAACCCTTAAACTTTATAGGTATGTCCAAGTGTTTTGTATGTTACGCGATTACTCCGCCAATTGTGGACCGATTTTCAAAATTATTTTTGTATTCGATAGAGTATACTCTTGTGGTGGTCCCAAGGTTACCAAAGTCAGGATCTAATGATGAAATCTCATGAAAATTGAGGGAAACCCTTAAATTTTATAGGTACGTTCAACGTGTTTCATGTTTTTTCCGAAGCTATTCACGTTTTGCTCCTGGTAATCATGAACCAAGCTCATGATAGAAAGATCCTTAACTTTTGAACTTGATCTGACACACTCATCACACTTCTATATTGAAGTCGGTGCCAAATTTGGAGACTTTCTAGGAGATCATCGTTTGGCACCGACTTCAATATAAAAGTGGGATGTTGTCTGTAGGTACCTATTCTTATATTATTTTTAAGTTTTCAGTGAAGATCCCAGGAAAATCGACGGAAGCCCTTAAATCTCACCACGTCCAACATGTTTCATGTTTTTCTAGTCAGGTATTTGCATCTGGTAGCCATCATCTCTAGTTCTCAATGATTCCACCTGATGATGGAAGGCTGAGTTTTAGGAGTTAGTGGTCAGTTTTCTATATAATAGGAACGTATTAACCCTTGATTATATTCTTTCAAGTAACTTCAGTCTACTATATTAACTACTCTATTTAGTCTGAGATAGATTATTAAAATTTATAAAACATGAATATGTAAGTATATAAATTAAAATCAACCGTTTCTCGTTCAACTCGCTAAACGGAAGTAAAGAAACCTGTTCAACACGTGGCCAACCCGGGGGCCGACAAACAATGCGTCTCTCATTTTGTTATTGTGTCGGCCGCTCGGATATGGAGCACGTGTTGCATACCCCACTCGCCCTTTCAGAAGCATCCACAGAAAATTTAAACTTACCCCCTAATTATAAAACTCATTATTGCAGTATCAAAAAGTGCAACAAACTTGCCGAGCGCTGCAAAACGCAAGCTTAACGTCAAAGGCAGAAAGCTTATTACGCTTAGCCCTAAAAATAAAAAATTAGTCATTGTGCAGAAGACGCTACCGGGAACTTCCTTAAAGGGCAAAATATTGTGCTCAAAAGCTACATCGATAAAATACTGGATAATATTTAATTATATTGTGAAGACTCTTGCCCTTTCGTTCTTTGTATAACTACCTACAATCTTTTACGCATTAATGTATTTTAGTGTAGATTAGGTACATCGTAATACTCCAAGAAGATCCCACTCAGACCATTTAGATCGGTCCGATTTTCCGTCAAACATCAAATTTTTTCTAACCTAAATCACAGATCATCTAAGTTCAAGTACAGCATCTAAGCGGTTATAAGGCCACCACAGTTGGAAAGGAGCTTCAATCAGATTTATAGACTAGAAAAAATACTTATAGATATCAACAGTAGTACAATAGTACCTACAACAACGCGTTCAATCAAATCATCGGACTGATTTAAGTACAAGAATGCAAGTCAAGGTGTGCTTGCGCAAGATGACGAGAAACGCCGCCATCCAACCAACGACCGTAACAAAACTATATTACCTTCAATCTGTGAGAGCGACAATTGCATTATTACTATTATTAAAACATACAAAAATAAAAGATCGCCAGTTTCTTTTTCAAAAACAGCATTAAAATATGCGAGTAAGTACACAAAAGTTTTTTCTATTTGCATATGTGTATAATTATAATAACATAATACCAACACTAGTATCAGTAAAAGGATGTTTCCGCATTTTGAGAAATGATGTTTTAACAATAATAATAACGTTACATTTATAACTACGGAACCCTACACAACGCGTGGCCCGGCAAGCTCATAATTTTTTTATTGTTATTGATGTTAAAACAATATATAATATTTTGATTACATTCCGTAGTTTTTAAGCACATCCTTAGATACGCCTTGAAGCAGTTATTTAATGTGAATACAGAATCGTTTGATTTAATAACTTGCTGCACCCGCATTGATTGTTTCCATGAGAACGCTCGAGCTATGCTATGGGAAGGGAACGGGCCAAGCACCAACCATTCATGTCGGAGTCGAGAGCGTACCTACGTACAAACTCTTGAAACAACTACATCAAACAATTGTTAGGGCAGCCAACCGTTACATAATTTGCAACTGAATGACCCAGAGCAGAACTTTTGTAAATGTTAAATAATAAACTCTGATTCAAAGCCATCTAGGTTTTGTTGTACGACAGTTTCTTTCTATTCATCACATTTTTAGGTTGATGGTTTCTATTGAAGTGTTTCTCAATATTTTATATAGAACGGACGTGCAGTGTACGATATAAATTATTTTTAGCTGCCCCACACGCAGTAGCGCTCGCGGTGCGCGGGAGACGCTCAAATCTCACCACAATCTATTCCAAGCGAGACCTTGCATTAGTAAAACATATCCGCACTAATTTGATATTTATTAAAGTATATCCCAGATCAAGTAAATTATACGGGATGACACCAATAAAAATAAGGTCTAATATGACTGCACCATTCGCAACCAGGCCTTGTGATGACGATAACCTATCCTTGACCTCATGATTATTTTGGTAAAAAACAATGGTGCATTAAATCAGAGTGTACAAATAAGTAAATACTTTTGAAAAACTGCGAACTATTTTTTTTATAATTATAATAATTCAGTAAGTCCTATAGGTACCAATCATCACACTCATTAATCTAAGCCCCAGATTCTAGGGCATTCATCACACCACTCTTCTCATCAATCTAGGGCATTGATCAGACAAAAAAAAGTGAGGCGTAGTTTAACCTGCGTTAATATGTAAATCATCATCATCATCATCACAGCCCATACATCCCCACCGAGGGGCTCAAGCCTACTAAGTTAGGATGTTTGAGCCTTAGTCAACCACACTGGCCCAGTGCGGATTGGTCGACTTCACATACACCTTTGAATTTCTACGCAGATGTATGCAGGTTACTCACGATGTTTTCCTTCACCGTAGGAGCTTCAGACAAATGTACATATGAAATTCGAGAAACGAAAACACATTGGTACATGGCAAGATCGAACCCCGGACCTCCCGATTAGAAGACCAGTGCCGAGTACACAAAGCCACCGACGACGCTCCGGAATAGACATTCCCGATCCAGAATGAAGTAGAGAGCAGGGAGAAGATGGCCCCCGATGCCCCCGAACCTCACCCCACCATTCCGGACCTCCCTATATAAGTTCCGGGTAGTCGACTCCAGTGGATTAACCGCAAAACTAGGAGGCTCTCGTCAACTGACTCTCGACATGTAAAAAAAATATACTTGTTAAAAATTATATAAGTTAGGGTATCTCAAGGTTTTACGTTGTTTAATTTACATATTGTATACCATTTCTAATACAATATCACTCGGACACGGTGTAAACTTCCTCCACTGGAGACAAAATGGTTAGACGTTTTTTTTATTCGGAACCATCAAGTCATATTCTATCAGGTAGAGTAATATGATAATGCAAATCATAATAAAGTAAGTAGACCACCAGTCCACCACACTCATTAAAGTATCTTTTTTATATTTCAAACAACATTAATAATTTTTAAAAGTTCCTTTATATCAATATAAATTAATATATTGGGTATTACGTTAGGTTGTCAATAATACCATATTGTCAACTATATGTGCTATAAAAAGATATTTTTACAAAAAATAAAAATCGACTTCAAAAACACTGAAAAGTTAAAAATAATATAAGAATAGGTACAGACAACATCACACTTCTATATTGAAGTCGGTGCCAAACGATGACCTTCTAGAAAGTCTTAAAATTTGTCACCAACTTCTATATAGAGAAGTGTGATGTTGTCTGTACCTATTCTTATATTATTTTTAACTTTTCAGTGTTTTTGAAGTCGGTATTCATTTTTTGTAAAATATTTTTCATTTCAAACTGTTTAGTGAAAGAAATCTTTTTAGTGTAAGAAACCCTAATTTAATACCAGCTCACCGAATTAGGGTTTCCCTCGATTTTCATGGGATCCCATCTTCAGATCCTGACTTTGGTGACCATGGGACCACCCTTGGAGTATACTCTATCGAATAAAAAAGAATTTTGAAAATCGGTTCACAATTGGCGGCGTAATCGCGTAACATACACACAAAAAAAACATACGCATCGAATTGAGAACCTCCTCCTTTTTTGAAGTCGGTGAAATCAACTTGATTGATCATAACTTAAAGATGAAATCCTTTAATAAAGTAGATCCGAAGAAGGGAGGTTGAGCTACACCCCATCTTCTTTCCGGATAAAACATATTTTTAATAAATCTAGAAAATGTATTTGTCTATAAAAACATTTAGAAACACTTGCCTATTAAAATATTATAGTCCTTTTAGATTAAAATTACTTTACTATTCATGAGAATTTTTTCGCATTATTTTATTAGAATACAAATTTTTACGTCATAAAAATGTTAAATATTATTTTTCATTTTTTTGTGTCTTTTTACTTTCTATTCAATGTCCTATTTTTTATAAATCGGATGATCAACTTTCTCCCTCACGCATGTTTGCTTACTACGATTTTCAAACTTTTAAACCTGGCAATACCGGCCGGTTTATTGCAGGTAATGCTATATTGTCGTGTTTATAATTAAAATATATTTATTTGATTAGTTTTTCGTTAGGTTAACAAATTAATGCAATCACCTTAGATATTAATTTGCTTGTTTATATCTGCTGAAACTAGCAGGTAATAAGTAAGTACTACCTAGGCATATTTTTTATGCTTCCAGCTCTCAATTCAAAAATATACAAGTGGGTGAAGCGTCAGAAAAAGGTAATGAAAATAATATTAATAATGAATACAAACTGGCTTGGCTCTTCGTTATTATTATACCTACTAGTTAACGAGACCAAAATATTGTTTTGTAAAACAATTACGGGAAGAATTTATTTCCAATTCAGCAAATTAATTCAGACACCATTGACACATCCACATTTCAAAAACACTTTGAGCTGTCAACCTAAATTCACTTTTTTTTTCTTTGTAGTGAAAACCAATTTCCCTTTGTGGGGATAGATTGCCACATTTCGAAGATTTGTGGCCACTGCCTCTAAATCTAAAACATCCGCTCAGTCATTCAATTGAAAGGGCTGCCCACATAATGGGCACGATATGTCTTGATTACACCTCAAAGAATAAGCTGAAATGCTAATATATTGTATTATTATGTATATTAGCACTTCTAGATACTGTCTTGTCAAGTACAAGTGGTAGCCACAGGTGTGATTCATACGATGTAGACATCTTAAAATTTCATATAGGGGCAGTAAAATGAGAATACGAAGCAAAATACTGTATAAACATGTCTCGTGAATAATAACATTGTGTAATATTATTGCCCATAACGGCATTAACTCATTGGGTAATTAAGATTCGTTCACGCGAATGTGTTGTAACTACGAGTATGTTCTTTAAGCCAACCGTTGGTGTTTAGGCCACGTGTACCATAACAAACAATCAATTGTGAAATGTCTTCAATCGGAGTTTATTTATTACGATCTACAAAAATTAAAGTGCAAAATAACTTACCGCACTGCTAGATACTTCTCTTGGCAAGAAGGTAGTAATAACCATTAGGTACATCGAAGGCAGCGTAGCGGGAGCGGCGGTAGAAGGAAGGAGGGTCCTTGCTGCTTCACTTCGACAAAGATGACTTTGTAGCTGCTCTCTCCAGGTTACTCTAGTTGCATTCTAACGTATTTAACCATGATTTCGATATGTATTCATGTGCGCTGTTAGTTGTCATCATCGTTAACAAGTATCATTTATGGTGTGCCCTAGATAGTCCTGCAATGGCATTCAGACCTGACCCTTATTGATACTTACCTGACCCTTATTCATATTTGAATCGTTCGCCTGACGACGAGCGCTCATCGAGCCTCGTCTGTGCTGGATTTCTATTGATTTTAGTTTCATTTTCGATAGAAATCAAAATCATATTTATTTTCGTCGTAATATTCTATTAATTTTTATCGAAAACGAATCGAAATTCAAACTAAATCGAGCGCTCGACGCCAGACGAATAACTCCAAAATAGAGGCCCTGCAAAAGCCACACGCTTAGTTCCGCTGAAAAAATGTATGGAGATGACATTAGCTGCGGAAAAAATAGCGTGAGTTTGTTGTAAGCTAATGTCTTTTCCATACATTTTTTTCTGCGGAAAAGTTAGCGTGTGGCATTTGTTTAGGGCCTCAGGTCAGGACGCTTCATTCAACAACTGAAGAACTAGCTATCTATCTGTAATTGTGAGAACACAACAATGTTATTATAATATTTTGCATATGCAACTGTGTTTCTTGGCACTACTGAGATGATACTTATTGTAGTACCTAACAGTTCTCTTGTTTAGTTTTAGTTTATGCAATAAACTAAATAAGAAAACCAATAATCCAGTGTTTCTTAAATTAAGGACCACGGACGCCTTAAGGGGTCCGTAACACATTCCTCCCTTGTCGAAGATATAATTTAACATGCTCAATTGCTCATTGACGCTAACATTAATTTATCCTTTTATCCTATTATCCTTCTCTTTAAATTAATTTTGATAACGTTTTAAATTAATTTTGATAGCGTTTTATATTAGGTTGTTAGTAGCTAGGTAAGTGTTTTTTTTTAAACAATCGTAACACACAATAAAAGTGAAAAGTGATTACTCGATACAATGTTTTCCCTAAAATATTATTGTAACGGGTCCATTCTTTAGAGTTCTGAGGAAACTTCCGTGTTCTGAAAATGTTTACAAAACTGCATTTATCAAATCAATAAATTGAAATTATAGCTTATATCATATCGATGATGATGAAAGATATGGACACCAAATGTGTTTTTTTAAATAAAATAACATATTAATAGATTTATCTAATACATACCTTAGAACTACTCCCAGGCACGAACTGAGAGCACGCAAAGAATCATTCAAGGGTAATAAACCTACACTCTATGGTACCATGTTTTCTCGTAGAAGGTATTTATTACTTTAAATATGGGTAATAATGCTTATAAGATAGTAATCTTTTGAACAGATACTATTTAAGCCTGCGAGTGTCAGGAGGTATTTGGACAGAAGAAATTAAGTCTATCCTGATAAAAATCAATACATTATAACATAAATGTGCCATCGTTGTTTTTTTTATACCCGTGTTTATTCAATGCCCTATCAAGCAGAAACCTACCCATGTTAAGATAGTCATATAAAAGTTATGGCGTGATTAAAAATTCCAAATTGGAAAATAATCTCGAAATCCCCAATACAAAGTTGGGTCTGTGAAAAAAATGCACAGCACCGCTGGAGCGAATCTGTACTATTGCAGCCGGGACAAGTCTTTATTTTATTTATTTAAAATTAATTAAAATATGAAAATTATGAGGGCGCATTGTCAAAATTGAAATCAGCGTAATGATTTTATCGATACAATTATTTTCGCAAGTTACGACAGAGCAAGAAACAGTCAATGAATGGTTTGCAGTAAGTGTCTTTTTAAGAAACAAGGGCGAATAACATAAAGCTTCATAATTAAAGTTACCGATATTTGTTTTCTTGGGGAACATTAAATGGGGTGATAAAAAAGATCACTGGAATTGTTTACGGTGCAAAATAGCACTATAAGTAGGTATGTGTTGGTTACTTTTATATTTTAACTTTGGGACATAAAAGTTGCAGAGAGCACTATTGTAGTACTAAAAAGCGTTTCTTGACACTAACATTTCAACTATAGAGCTGATTTATTACCATGAGAGCCTCTATTTAATGTTTATAGATTAAATCAATGACTAAATCATTAACTAGGGTTTTCTGGGGTTCTGTAAACGTTTACAAGACCATTATAGTGCTAATCATGAACACTAATTAGAGGCTCCAAAACGTTCGCAGAGCCTTGTATAGTACCAAATTTACTTAATTGGGATACTCCGTTTACTTATGTCCGGGCACAGACAATATAATATCCGGGCAACAACCACTTCCACTTATGTCCGGGCAAATTAGGTGAATATGGGCCAGTAACGGCACCTAAACAGTAGGAGATAGTGAACAAAACGGGCCAGCAATCGAAGCATAGCTTCTGCACAACAAAATGCTAGGTGACCGCAAACTGTTTTCTCTACATGCCTAGGCATATTCTTTCATTGGGTACTCGCCTTTACGCATTTGCAATGGAGTAATCTCATTTTGTCGCACCTAGCATAGCTTCTTCATATCTCGCGAGAGCGATAAAACGCCACTAACAACAGCTATTACGATGTTTGTGGCTAACATGTTACGGTATCGTAAGTAGGCAAGTTCATTATTGTTCAGAGGTCACGCAACGCGGCCACGCTGCCGTGTGTATGACGTTTTAAGGCACTGCGCGGTTTTTGTTTGACATAACAACTATCGTTTATTCTTTTAATAAACATAAATGAAATCATTGACAACATCCAAGAGCTGCTAAGAATCAGAAGCAATGTAGATTAGTGTTGACCGATTGACTTGAAAGCTAAATTTTTTGCCAAAATACCTATATGACATCCCATTAGAATAATAGGCATTTTCTTCCCAAGATCAAGAGCTAGCCGCCTTAAGAAAAAAATAGCAAATACACAAATTGCCGTAACTCATTAGGTCCCTGAATATGATGGGCGTGAGTCAGAGAAATCCAGTTATGCATGAGATGACTATCGCAATAAAGAACGGGAACCGAGGATAGTTGCGCACACCTCGTCACGCTCCAACAGCTGCTACCGTTGCCAGCACGCGCCCACTCATTACTCCATGATTGCTTCAAGGAGACAATCCCGTTACTACAGACGTGTAGGTAAACCTGATGCTTAGATAACATGACGCTTATCTTGTAATCTCTTGCACCATAAATGACTTATCAGACTCTTTTGTGTGGCTGACCCCAGCTGGGCCACAAAAAAAAGGTCTCGTACCCACTCATAACCAAAAATCTCATAACTAATACGTAAAGGTCCCACTCATAACTGCTGATGTGAGAAGACGAAACTCATAACCAACACAACTACATAATTATGTACAGTCGCTTTAATAATGTGAAGAGAAAATAAAGCTTTTTTTATTATTATTATTATCTTTATTTACCTTCTTTCTTAAATATACATTTTTTTACAATATATTATTTTTTATTATTATAATAATTATTAACAACATTAACAAAAATTGAAAACCGGCCAAGTGCGAGTTGAACTCGCGTGAAGAGAGTTCCGTACGATGCTACCTATATTGAGTGATTTACCGTGTTAATTTAATATCATGGACTTCTCAAGGTGCGTCCCCACTACGAGCCGCGCGGCCGCGGGAGCCGCGAGGCTCGGCCTCACCAGCTTTTTGTGTATATTTTTATCGCATTCTCACTATAGAGCTGCGCGGCCCAGTGTGGTCAGATTTTGAAGAATTATTTCCATTTTAGTAGAAATGTAGTTTTATTTCAGTTAGGTTGTTGTGCTAGAAATGTTTTGAAATTCTACTATTCATAAATAAAGCGGTAACTACTGCATCTGTTTTGTGTAAAAAACGAAACTAACAGATAATATTAGAAAATTCCCATACACACTTTGTGAAAATTATCTGTTGTTTTGTGGAAAGTTTCGATGTTTTTCTATACAGAACAAGAGACACGGCTAAATATACAGTGCGAAAAATTGTTTAATGAATGTAGTTTTTCAATTTTTGTTTCCATTAAAATTTTTTATTTAAAAATATTTCTTTATTTTTTTAAATTTATCGTTCATCGTCATCTGGTAGACGATTGTTTGAGTAATAAAATACGTGTTCATTGTGAAGAATAGGAATGATTTTATTTACAAATTGGAGCTATAATATCATGTTTTAATAGAATGGCTGCCGTAGGTGTCTGTCATGTGATTTTCTGTCGTTGTCAATGTCTAAAATTTTGCAGGGGGGAGGTGAAAAAGATGTGCAGAAAGAGGAGGACTACCCCCCGATACCCCTTTCCCCTCTCGGCGATGCATAGTTTTTGTAATATTATTTTTTTTTAATTCATTCATACCTAACCACAAAATGTATGGACTAGTAAAATGTTAGTAAAACTGTACATTGTAGTTTTTTCTTTATTGCAATGCAACTAAGTTGGCAAACAAGCAAACTGTCCACCTGATGGTAAGTCTTACATCTTTTAATAAAAGCGTAAAGCAACATTTCTTCAGCTCTGACACCCCCTTCCATACACACCCCCTGTCATAACGGCCCTTTAGAATTTATGTAGGTACTTACAGTATGGAGTTATTATTATAATTTTGTTCGTTGTACTTTTTTTATTAATTTTCTTTAATTTGTTTCTATTTTATTTTATTTAAAATATTTGTATTTCATTAATGATTTTTTTTTCTTTTATTAACCACCAACCTAGTATGGATATCATATATAAAGGCTGCCTGGCAGAAATCTGATAAGCCCGCCTTTTGTTATTTTTGTATTTATTGTCCAATTATTTGTTATTTGTTCTATCGCGAGGAGATGACAGTAGTCGTATAATAGTGGCGGTAGCAATAATGTTCACATTTATTTGTAACTAGCTGTGCCCGCGACTTCGTCCGCACGGAATAGTAACTTTTGTTGAAGTTAATAAAAAATGTATAATGTAATAAAAAGAGCCTATGTTATACCTAATATAATTAGCTATCTATTAGTGAAAGTCCCGTCAAAATCGGTCCAGCCGTTCCGGAGATTAGCGGGAACAAACAGACAGACAGATAGACAGACAAACAATTTTAAAATGGTGTTTGTTATTGGTACCCGATATACATTCATACCCATTTAGTAAAAACTTGTTATTTTGATATTACAAACAGACACTTCAATTTTATTTATTTGTATAGATGTATAGATAATAATGAATCATAACATAAATTTTATACAAGTTTATTTTTTAGTTATGACAAAAATTTTGTGTGCTTGTTCAGACAAGCAAACTGAACAACTTTCACTATGGGACCAACTTCGAAATCGCAAAAAAAAACAGCTGTTCCATACAAATGTTCAACATTCACTGAACCTAAATGTATGGAAACCTGATTTTTTTGCGATTTCGAAGTTGGTCCCCTAGTGAAAGTTATTCGATTTGCTTGTCTGAACAAGCACACAAAATTATTATTATAACTAAAAAATAACCTTGTATAATAGCAGAATATTGGCGAACAGCTGGCAGAATGGTAAGTTCAATTTAAAGTTGACTTACGGAATACAGTACCTACCTACTTTTGGTTACCTTTATGTAGCCGACTTTTAAAGCGTTAAATGTCGAATATTATAACTTGTCAAGTCGTCTTGGTACGCATTTTGGTTCCGTAATACTTCAGTCAATGCTTGTTACAAGTTACAGCCTTTTACAGAAGTCATAATTTTGTCTATTTCTTTAAAATATCACAAAGTGTATACGTTTAAACTTCTTTCGTCTTATTAGAAAACAAACATGGTCTGAACTTAGTCCTGGTTGAAACTAGGACCAAGTTGACGTTGTCTCAATCTACGAGTATCAACACAAGTGAAAGCGCACTAGGTTTAAACCAAGACTAACTTTAGACCAGCGGCCCTACCACCTAACTAATAGTGATTAACGATGGCGATAGCGAGTTACTCGCTATCGTTTCAATTTCAAAAGCTATGATAGGCTGTACGAAATCACAATATTAGAGAGCTAAAATTATAACGTGGGAATTAGGCGGTAGGGCCGCCGCTTATCATAGCAAACTCGTAAAATTAAAACGATAGCGAGTCACTCGCTATCGCCATCGTTAATCGCTATGAGTTAAGCGGTTGGACCGCAGGTTTAGACCAGAGGTTTTGTAACAAGAACGTTTAAAAGTTAGCGTATACTGTGAGGGGGCGCAACGGGTCGGGTCGCAGCGCAAAAATCAGTTCGAATCGCTCGTATGTATTTTATATGAGCTATCGAGTACTATGCCGGGGCGCAGCGGGCCGCATATTCCGCCGCTAATAGTGGTTGCGTGCTATGCGGCTCGATCCGCCCCGCTGCGGCCCGTCACAGTGTGCGTGATCCTCGAGTTTACTTCACAAATTATATTTTTACGCTTTAGTTATTGTTCTGA
Organism: Schoenobius gigantellus; assembly: GCA_963935595.1. Taxonomy (NCBI): domain Eukaryota; kingdom Metazoa; phylum Arthropoda; class Insecta; order Lepidoptera; family Crambidae; genus Schoenobius; species Schoenobius gigantellus. The sequence continues at coordinate 26,046,248 of OZ012542.1, forward strand.
GAGAAGATAGCATATTTTTCGCATTATCGTGAGTCGCGTTTGGTAGATTTTAAACAAGTCGGGTAGGTTTGCCGTTTTTGAGATAGTCACACTGACCGGCCGCGCGGCTGTGCTGGGCCGCGCGACTTGGGCCTCGCTTTACATCCACACTCACGAGGCTCAGCCTCGCGGCTAGGCCTCGTAAGCCGCGCGGCCCTAGTGGGGACGCACCTTTATAGGTTTTCCTATAACCTACTCGTATAAGTAGGAAACATTTTTTTGTATTTTTTCAAAATTTTAGGTTCTGTAGTTTCGGAGATAGGGGGGGGGGGGGGGGGGGTGATGGTCAATTATCGTCTATTTTCTTGAATAACTTGGAAAGTATTTATTTTTAAATTACAAAAAAATATATTTAAGATCTTCACAACAAGACCTTTCATTTGATATGTTACACGATTAGTTTTCAATTTTAACTTAATCGGTCTAGTAGATTCGGAGTTAATTGACCGTGACCGACAGACGATGGACACAAGTGATCCTATAATGGTTCCGTTTTTTTATTTGGACGTACGGAACCCTAAAAAAGGATGAATAATATTTTAAATCAAAGTTTTTACTTTGTATAAAAGAGGTGTAAAGAGGCATCTTGCAGGTCGGCAAGGTGAGGCTGGCTATTGCGGTGTGTAATCTCTCTCCCGCATTAAAATTAGACAGCACAAGCAATACAGAAGACAAAATGTATTTTTTTTTACAAAATATTAAACCGACTTCAAAAACACCAAAAAGTTATAAATAATATAAGAATACAAACAACATCACAGTTTTATATTGAAGTTCGTGCCAAATTTTAACTAGTACTTATATTTTTTAAGATTTTCCAGGTGATTATTACTTGGCAACGACTTTAATATAAAACTGTGATGTTGTTTGTATTCTTATATTATTTATGACTTTTTGGTGTTTTTGAAGTCGGTTTTATTTTTTAGAAAAGTATTGCGGTGTGTAATCTCTCTCCCGCATTAAAATTAGACAGCACTACGTACTACGGGTATTTTTTGTTGCCTGATCCCGCATTTGGTGACAATGTGACTAATCGAGAACTATACACGTGAGTAGTACCTACCACGGGTAAGCACTGGATTTTTTGTGGATAGCGTCTTGAAATGACAGTTAAGACTGTGTTGCCGTTTGTACTGTAACTAAATATTTCTTTTTAATATGAAATAATAAAACAAAAAGTACCTACTTTAAAATTAGTATGCAAGTATATAATAGTAAGCAAGCACTATTGGTCTCAAATGTAGTTCAAAGTAGTTCATAGTTTAGGTATTTGCTTTTTTTATGTTCGGTTATGAGTTACTCCTCTAAATTAAATATTTTATAAGTTTAAAATATATTTCATAACCATGGTTATGAGTGGGTCCTCAAGTCAGTTATGAGTCGCCACATTTTATTCCAGTTATGAGTTTCTGGTTATGAGTGGGCGCGAGACCAAAAAAAAACTGTGAAAAATAGATTGTTTGAGTATGCCGCTATAATGTCTAGTTTGTAGTTGTCGGGACAACGTTTTCGACAAACTTCGACAAGGTGGACGACTAGATAGGTATATTAATATGGACATCCCAAATGTTTTCCAAAACTACAATAAGTGAGTGGGAGACTTTGACCAAGCAGATCTAATGCACTGGATACAGATATGCGATCAAAGGCAAAAAGTGGTGGTTGGTGTTGTTCACCTATGTGCTCGATTTAACTATGACCCATGAAGATAAAAGGGAGTAGCTTGCAATTCCGTCGAGTCATCTCTCGCACTTATTTCACGTCTGATCGACATTAAGATCGAAGGTGAATTAGCATCTGCAGTACCAGTAGGCTTACTCCTCAACCAATTCTGATAGATCGACATTAATATTGTGATTTTTCGTACGATTAACACACACTTGACTCTTAACTAAATTAATATTTTAAAACTTAATATTTCGCAAAGATTCGCTAAATCGAAAAATGGTATTCACACACCCACAATATTTTTGGAAGACCTATCCAACGACACCCCACACGATAGATAAAAAACAAGAATCTTCCCCACTTTATGTATTATACAGGTTTATTTTTTAATTACCAAAAAAAATTGTGTGCTTGTTTAGACAAGCAAACTGAACAACTTTCACTATGGGACCGAATTTGAAATCGCAAAAAAATATCAGCTGTTCCACACAAATGTTCAACATTCACTGAACCTAGATGTATGGAACAGCAGATTTTTTTGCGATTTCGAAGTTGGTCCCATAGGTAGTGAAAGTTGTTCAGTTTGCACTTTGCACGTCTGAACAAGCACACAAAATTTTTTTGGTAATTAAAAAATAACCTTGTATAGAGGAGGTAGATATGTACGGTATGTATGATGTATGTACCACCAAAAAACTTCTATAGGTTTTATTTACTACTTTGTCGGCCTGATTAATATTTATACATACACCCAAGCTGAATAACAAGTTTCTAGTACTAAGTCTCTGAGCTAAACCATGGACAGAAGGGCATGGCGAAACTACCTATAAGGGTTCCTTATTGATTCTGGAACCCTAAAAAGAAGACTTTGCTATACGTAAATAATACACAGAGTTAGGTTTATACTGAAACACACCTGTAAATTAAAAGTAATCATCATTTCCTGCACATCTCTACAAGTATTAGACTTATAGTAAAGAATGTGATGTAAACCTCAAAGCAAAAAGTAACTTTGCCCTCTTGTTGGACAAATTCTTTACATTACTTCATAAATAGTTGTTAGTGACTACTGTCCTCTTTTTTAAAATGTTAGTGAATGAAACATCTACAGAATTTAGTCCCTGACAGAGTGACAGTAATATTGTTCCAAACAAAAACATAGCCTAGCAAATAGTCCTTAAAGAAAACATAAGTTCAAAAAAGTAGATCAACAATAACACAGCTTCATTATGATAACAAAGCATAACATCAACATAAAAAACTTTACACTAAGAAAGAACAACTGTCCTTAGTGTCCAATCACACAAGATGAAATTTAAACTGCCTTCAGTGCTGTATGAAACTACAAATAAAGGATTCATTTGAACTCACAACAAAAACAAAGACCAGGCAAATCTAAGAAAGTAAGAATGGAATAAGCCATAATTGATTAAGGCATCAATTGGCATTGTAATTCAAACAACATCTAGGTATTACATAAATTGAAATATCATCATGAAATTGAAACAACACAAAAATTCCTATTTTTATCTACACTTCATATTTTGCATTTCTGGAATATATAATTATTTTCTATTCTAATTGGTACCGAAAAAGTGATGTCAAACAAGACAAAATTCCTGATATCCAAAGAGTATTATTACAATCATATAATACTGTATATTGCTGTTCAAGTAATTCTGACATATATGTATACTGGTTGTTCGCAAGTGATTTCTTAAAAATTAGACCATTTCTAGATTCAACCAAATCAGTGAATGCATATAAAACAGAAGCATTCCTATTATACTAATCCCCGTCCAATGTCCAAGTCCAAATAATTATTATGTAAGTATACTCACAAATAAATAGTATTAACTAATATATGCATAATTAAAATAAATATATATACATGCATAAATTTGTGTTTAGTCTCAAATATCTCGCTAATAGACTGTGCTTTGGTAGGTATGATATGATAAATAAAGAATGCCTGAAGCAATAGTGATGGTGACAGTTAAAGAGAGAGAATTTTTTTTACCATTTATAAACCGTAAAACCGTGTTTTCGCTACTCGACATTGGCAAATTGCCAAACCCGACAGCAGCCATCTAGCCTAAAAATTAAATTGAATTGAACAGAAAACGAGGATTGTTTTACAAGCAAAACTTTCAAGTAGTCTTAATACATATACAACTATTAATTATATTGTGTATATTTCTATAAAATATAAAGTAACATTTTTATGTAACTGTTTAATTAAAATATTGAAATGCACTCGCATTTGATGATACTAAAAACATAGGTTTTAACTAGGTATGTTACACTCTTGTGCAAAATGTCCCTTATAGCTGATGCATGTGTGTGAGTCACAGGCACTTATTGATGTCAAAGTAAATCTATACTAATATTGTAAAGAGGAAAGATTTGTATTTTTGTATGTTTGTATTGAACAGGCTCCGAAACTAACTACTGGACTGATTTGAAAAATACTTCACCATTAGAATGCTACATTATCCCTGAGTAACATAAGCTACAAAATTATTTTTCATATGGGAAAATATAAAAATCCCACGGGAAAACAAAAATAAAGCGGGCAAAGCTGCAAGCAGAAAGCTAGTGCAGATAAATCAGAAAGTAATAACTTGGTTCGCTGGTACCTTCTAACCAGCATACTGAAGATGTATGCAAATGCTCACAAGAAAAGCTGATAAGAAACTCGGAAGCTACTCTTTTACTTCAAGATTGGTATTTGACTTTGACAATAAACACATTGTTTTACTGGTGCTGCCAGATGTCTAGGTACATAAATTAAAAAATATTTAAAATTTCAACACCATTGTGTCAACATGTCTTATCTGAAATGAAAAATTTAGTTTTAAAAAACTTCATTCTCTTTTATATCATACCTTTATTGCACACATAAATATATATTTATAGAGCAAATTGATATTGAAATAAAAGTATTCCTAATAAAAGTATTAGGAATCCATTGTTTGATAAATAAGTAATTATCTCTTAAATTAACATATTCTGGATTTCCTGTTAGGTCAACGCTCCTATACTAAGTGTATATGAACTTTGTTTAACAACTCAGAAATGTCATTTTAAAAGACACCATCTGAATTGGCAACTTATGTCAGTGAATAGGAGGACAACTGCCCTGTACTTAACCAAGGCTACGTAAACAAGGCTAATGATTTTGCACACATGTTGATGTAGGTGCGTTTTGAAGTTTCCTCTTGCATAACCATTAAAAAGCAAACTGAAAAACCAATTTTAATTTCTAATTAAATTAAGCTTAATTTGTCTACTACAAATGAAGTTTGGCATAAAGAAATTATACAGTAATTACAATTATAGTTACAAATAAAAATTTTATTGGACTTGGCATGGTGATCGATGAGGCTACTATCCCACAACACAATACATGAAGGCATTTTAGTGCTATTTAATAATATATTTATCAGAAAGACATTCACTGTTATTGTGAAAATCAAATTAGGTAGACAATTTTATAAGACCTGCCTAGCAAGGAGCACTTTGGAGTACTATAGAGGCTTACTTATACCAGCCCCCTAACCATGATCGCTCAAAACAATATTAAAACCGCACTGAGAGCAGGATCGTGCTATATGCAGCAAGAGCGGTGTCTCTGTTTCAATATTGTTTTAACTTTGCTATAGGCGATCATGGTAAGGCCCCAGTGATGTGCGTTAAGAATACCCGTGTGTACATAAAACCTTTATTTCGAAAGGTTTGTTTATGAGGGATGAGCCTTAAATGCTTCCATACCTTAATTTTTATAGTTTTTTTTATAACCTTATATGCATTCACTGAACTTATTGAGACTAAAAGAAATTAAAATAATCTACTCCACTATAATAATAAACAAAGAAACGAAAATGAAATTTTAAATACTAAGAAAGCGATGCATATAGTATTTTATCTCTTACATAGTATTAAAGTTAAAGACACAAGTGCCATGAACTTGAACTTAGGGTCCTGCACTGAAGCAAGAACAAACCATGCTAACAATAGCATTGTACTTCATAAAGAGAATGGAATATTTTTGTGATTTTATCGATAAACATGAATAACTTTTCTTGAAAATCCAACAAACTACCTCAAACTGTATAAATTTGATTAATGTAATGTTACTTGCAAATGCAATAATATTCACAAATTTTCTTAGGTATAGAATTAATTCTTATTAAATAAACCCACAATAACCCACTCTCACAGTGAATATCACAAAGACACCCTCACCCACCACAAATCAAAAATTCCTCTGACATTAAGACCTCACACTTCACAAACACTCCTAGAGCAAACCTCTATTGCCTATGTAACCCAATAGTAATGTATGTTGCCAATGTAGGAGCTAAATATCTTGGTAGACATTTCATTTAGTCTGCCAGTATAATATTTTCTCACTTTCTTATAAAATGTTCACTAGAAAATCATGAAGTTTCTGCTACAGTTGTTTAAGCAATATTACAACATGAGTCTTATCAAATTGCACTCTTAGTAGGATAACGACTGAATTTAGATTTTTTTCAAAACGAGATACAGAAAAATATTAACCTTAAAAAAACAAACTCGAATATAGTGAAAATTTCGTTCTTTCTTTCGCTATATTGTAGAACTTGCTTTTAAGGTTGATATCACTGTAACTCATTTTCACAAAATGTTATATTCGGTTGTTATCTTACTAAGAGTGCGAAATGAGCAGTGTTTCCAAATTTTTAATTAACCTATACATGAGTCAGTCATGCATTTTACAATAAGCTGAAGCTGAGGTTGAATATTATTCAGCTATATTATATAAAACTCACATAATAGAATTATAGTGTCTGTACTCTAACAAAACAGAATTCTTCAATAAAAATAAATAAAATTTTACCTTGATTCCAGGAATAAAACTTCACTTGTTCATCTCCCACTTAAAAACTTTTATTTATAGATACTTTGTTATATGTATTATCACAAATCCTGGTAGACTTTTAAAACACAATCACGCAACTGATAAAACTTAATGTATTTCCTTGATTACTGATTTCTCATATAAACATAATTTACACAACAAAACACAATCTGCGACATGACTTATTAAACTCTTACTCATCGCACTTCACTCTACACAAACATCATTATTGCATATTTGGATGGCGTTTCAACTCTCCTCCATGTCCTTTGACATTTGTAATCTCATGAAATTATATACAAAGTTGACTAATAGTAATTTACAATACATTTTTTCTTATTTTGATGCTTATTTCCCTGTTGAACATATTATTATAAAACAAAATTAATAGTTATTTCCTTTGCATATTCACATGCCTCAAAAAGGATATTTCTGTCAATTCATGGATAATAATAACTGCGGGAGTATCTACCAGTACTAAAGTATGAAAATATAAGATAAAGCACCTCGATTGGACAATGGTATGTATCAAAGATATTAACAACGTGATATGACGCGCACCACGACCGCCGAGGATCCAGCGGCCGGGGGCGGCACGCTGCCGCGCACCCTGCATGAGGCCGGCCGTCGGGCCAGGCGGGAACGCTCCCTCCTCGCCCTTGCAGTCTTACGAGAAATAAATGCCACATTACACTCTAAATATTAAAGCACTGTACAACAACAATAAGTTTTCTTTTCCTTTTCAGGACTAACGTTCATTTCACGCACAATTTCTGCAAACATTTCGTTGACGTTGGTGCGGCTTTTGGCCGAGGCCTCCACAAAAGGGCAGCCCCACATTTGAGCCAGCGTAGCACCCTCTCCTTGTGACACCTCGCGTTGATGCTCCAAGTCCGCTTTGTTGCCCACCAAAAGAATAGGTACTCTTTCTGAACCTTTGACGCGTGTAATCAATTCCTTCATTGGCTTGATGTCTTGAAACGTCTGATGATTTGTTAATGAATAAACTACGACGAAACCTTGACCATTTTTTATGTACAGATCCCTCATCGAAGCAAATTGCTCCGTGCCGGCAGTGTCCAATATTTCTAAAACACATGGTGAATTATCTACTTCTATTTCTTTTCTATAGAAGTCCTCTATTGTGGGGTCATATTTTTCCATGAAACATCCAGACACAAACTGAACAGTCAAAGCACTTTTTCCGACCCCACCCGAGCCCAGCACGACGACTTTGAATTCGCGCATTATTGAATTGTTTTAAATCACAATTGAGATTTCCACACGTTTTATAAACGTACTCACACTCTATGCTATAAAAATGTCATTGCTACATTGGTTTACGCGTCACTCCGTTGTGTGTGATCACTATGTTGAGATAGTTCACATGGAAGAAATCTAATTGATAAACAGCGACGCCATTTTAGTTGAATGAATAGCAAAACAACTTTGGTAGCATCGCGAAGCTACCCTCGACACGAAACGGCCACGGCACAAACGCGGAAGCTAACATCTACTATTCAACTGAGCTTCTGCTGAAAGTGAGACGACAGCAACAGCAGGTTGGTCAATGCACTTTATTGCAATGCCCTGATTGGTGAATGGGTATATTATGACCGGATGTTGGAGCTGCCAGTACTCAAAATATATTTTCCCACAAAATATGATAAAGATAAAAAAGAGATACAATTTTTAAACTGTCAGTACTTATAACAATAGGCGCGTTCCAGATAAGAACAGACTTACAACATTTTTAACATTTTTAGCATCAACCCGTTTCATTGGTTTTTGGTATTAATTTTTCGTGCTGGTTACGTGTCTTCCATTTCAACATCTTTTCCACGAAAAGTTAACATCAAATACCCAGGTTATAAGATGGGTTCTCTTATAACATTTTTTGACGCTTTGACATTTGAAACCCTTTTTCATGAATTAAAACATTTATCAGAGGATTTAAAAAATAAATAGAAAGTTTATAGTTTTAGCCGATCCTGAATTGAATTATTTGAATTTTTTTTGTTACTGGATTAATTGGGTGAGGCGTCAAAATTCAACATGAAAAATCAAGTCCTACCGTTTCATTTGTAACAATTAGCGTGGCTAAAAAAAATTTAACATTTCTTAAAAGAAACGCAAAACGAAGTCATCAGATGTTAGCACCATCAAATATCTTAATATTTTATTTAGTTTCTTAAATACTTGAATAATAAAAAAAATGTATCATAGAAGTGGATTATATCTTAAACACTCTGTAATTTGCGTAAACACATGTTTGTTTAAGACACTTGTCTGGCAGAATTGTTGTTGGCAACGATGACACATTGCCATAATTAAAAGAAAAAAAAAGAAAAAATGGACTATACCTGTTCTGAGAGACGTCATTCTGTCAAAAGCTATTGAACTGTGTCTATAATGTGAAAATAATCGATGACACATTGCCATAATTAAAAAAAGAAGAAGAAGAATCGATTTGATGTGAAACGTCAAATACTTATGACCGACTGTTGGTGTGCTGAAGTAATTAATTAATAACATTCTTATTAAAAATAATGCAATATAAAAAGCGCTTTAAAAATTAATGTAATAAAGAGTGACAAAGTTGTACCTATTTGAAATAAAGTAATAGTACTTAAGTAGCGCAAATATGTTATTCCTACTTGTTGTGAATATGAATATGGAAAAATTTAATTTTAATCATGCTGAAATTTATATTCAATTTTTATCATTCAGAGTGATTTTCTTTAGAAATATGTAGGAACTTATGTCATGGCTTTTTAGGATTCAATAACACATATTCTTTTTCGAGTAGGTAAATAATAAAAATGATAGTCAACAACGATACAGGCTGCAGATATCGCGACTTCTACCACCATTTACTATTACCAGCGGTTATTGATAAAATTCAATACAAAAATCCGTTTGTCTATAGATAAAATATTATGTCATTACACAACTTCATTCCTGAACTGCTAATTTGGCTCAACGATCGTACTGAAAGTAATATAGACATGTTAATAAAGGACATGTTTAAATATTCCCTTTAAAACAAAAAGCTTTTTTATATAGCAACACAACCGGATGCTTATAGTTTCTTAAAAAACTTATGACAAAAGCGGTTTGTCCACGGTTCCTTTTGCAACGTTTATTGTGTCATATGGTGTGCACATATCAACGCCGCTCTGAATCTTATTAGAGCATTTCTGAATGCGAATTTCTATGACTTCCTATGAGACGAATGATACAGGCAGCGGCAGCGCCGCTCTTTTGTGTCATACGAACGAATTCGCATCAGAGCGGCGCTGCCGCGCGGCCAGGCTGCTCTATAATACCGGCCTAAGTTCGTGCGAGTCGTGTATGAATTCCTATGACTTCCTATGAGACGAATGATACAGGCAGCGGCAGCGCCGCTCTTTTGTGTCATACGAACGAATTCGCATCAGAGCGGCGCTGCCGCGCGGCCAGGCTGCTCTATAATACCGGCCTAAGTTCGTGCGAGTCGTGTATGATTGACTCCTAAGTCAAATGCAAGAAGCTAAATGCAGTCATACGTAGTATCACTATGTAGTCTGTGATGCAGTCGCTCTACAGGGCTGCGTTCGTAAACGTCGCCCGACGACGCTCGATGACGTACTGGCCGTTCGAAAACCCCTCAGACTAAGGAAAAAAGAATAGACATGAAATACCTACGAAAAAAACGTGCATACCTAAATGTGAATCTGGCACAAAGATGGCGGCTTGCTTGCTCATGCGGCAGCCTAACACACTGCACTTACCCATAATAAATGCAGTATTATGCAAGTTCAACACTTTAAATAAGCACAATTTTCGCCTAATAACAAAATTTTCTTCAAAACACTGAAACAAACAAGTCGCGATGACAACTGATGTACTTCAACTTCTTTATATATGGCAAACTGATGTACTTCTTGTTCATTGTGAGTACTGTGACAAAACATGGCGACCGGCCGCAGTGAGGTATTCTGTGACGTCGCCAAGATAATGTTGCCATTTTTGGTAATGATAAAACTACTGTTGTCCTTTTTTACTTATGATTATCCTCATAAGTTAAAAAGAGATGCCAATATGTCAGAAACTATGCCGTCGAAATACATCACATTCCTATAACTACGTTCGTTATGCCGAGTCCTCTTTTTTCTATAGTCTGAGGAAAACCCCCGGTGTGACCCTTAGACTATAGATACCAATAGACATGAAGTATGTACCTACGAAAAAAGCGTGCCAGCATTTGGGTTGGTGCTCTTATTGTGAGTGCAGAGTCTTGCCTGTGCAGTGTTGCACAGGCAAGACTCTTCTGTTTTATTTCTTACGACACAATTATGTAATTTGTAGGTTACATTAGTATGATGCAAATAGATTTTACTTTTACACAGAACAATATGGTGGCTAGCTCAAGCGAAAGATGATAACGAAAAAGGAAGGTTATTGAATGACAGCTCAAAACGTCAAACTTACAAAATTAGGGATACCAATTACAAAAATTGAACCTAATTTTGGGTACTTTTAACACTCCCCCTCATGCGTAACATGAGAAAACAACTAGGAATGTAGAGACTTATAAAATAATGAGAATTAACCCAATGTTAAAGGAGATGTTTCATTTTTGGACATGACATTGTACAGTTGATTAATAAATGCGAAAAAATCATATAAACTGAATAAAAATATCAAATTCGAATTTTCTAGCTGTTAGATAATGTACAACTTAATAAATATACTTACATGGATTAACATTTACTATGGCAATATTTTCGAGGTCTGAAATCGTAGGTTTTAATCTAAAAGACTTGGTTCCGTTTCTATAGCATACCATAAAAAAATAAGTTGAATGGACATTTCGTCGTTGAAGTTCTAACACCGCGTAAGTAAAAATAGCAACGTTTACGAAGAGTGAAAACACTGCACAATTATACATAAATATACTATTATAATGCCGTTCCATTACCTACATACATTTCATTGGATCCATTAGGAAAAATAAAACCGTTATAATGTTAGTAGGAATTTGTGATTAATGCGAAGTATTCGAAAAACGTCGTGTGGCCTTTTTTCCGCCAAAAATGACTTACGTGGTGTTAGAACTTCAATGACGATTTCTAGTCTTCGTCTGTGCCTTGCCTTTAGCAATTAGCAATAGCATTCGCATGTTTGTTTGTAGTTGGATGTTTGGATTTCGATGCGCTTGATTATTTTTTATTGATCCGGCTTGTTTTTGGATTTTTCTTCTGCTAACATACTTACCTCGGCTTTACACAACGGACTATGAATTTGACACTTTGCGGCGTTTTACTTGATTAGGATGATGTGGAAAATGAAGAATAAAAACCATTAAAGCAACAAGTTTTTTATTACACTCCTACTCTTATACATCATTTTTAAATTATTATACCATTTGGTTACTCTTTTTAACCTCCTACCAGGTAGGTAGGTAATTGAAATGTTTATGTTTATAATGTAGACTCAGATCACATTCATATACTTAAGTAGTATAGTTTAACTTCAGTTATACATTACTCTTTCACTAATGATTAAATTACGTCTTTTCCTACCACATGCAGGCACGACCACACTTACCAATGTTCCGGCTTCTCAGCAATCCAATGCGGTACCAACACAAGACGTCTTCTTCACAATCCCAAAATATTTTCAAGGGCGATGCGGAAACGAATTAACTGGAGCGGCGCGGGCGCGGGCGCGGGCGCGGGCGCGGGCGCGGGCGCGGGTGCATGCGATTGAAGTCATACAGCAACTGTTGCGGCTGGGACGCGGTGTTCTTAATTCTTATAAGTACTAGCTTTCCAAGTGGCGACGCTCGCGACGAGTTCAGATATACCGATAGACCAAAATCATCAGTAAGCGCAGCCCCACACAACAAATAATAAGAAAAGACATCTTAATAGGCTCAAACAAATAGCAGCCTGTTATAGTTTGCTGGAAAAAAAATCATTGCACTATCCTGTTCTTATTGCTTGTGTGTACATATTATTTAACTATTAACAGAGAAATAGACAACTCATCATTACAAAAAATACCAATATAGTTGTCGGTATTTAAGTAGTTACACATTAGAATCAGTGATATTTTGATAGCAATAACCTGTAGTATTCTTATCGTTTACGACCTCATGATGTTGGTTGGTATTGGTTACGTAGTTAATGTATATTCTTTGTACTGGTTAAGTTTTTCCTACGCAAAGACGTGAACACTATATTCAAAAATGTTATATTTATAATTTGAGTGACGAGATTTATAGAATTCTCTATCACGTTCTCTCAATTCATTAATGAGATACATCCAGTACTTTCTCTTTTTCTTTGAATGTGCAAGGCCACAATAATAATGGTTCATCTTTCAAAGATAAACTACTATCAAAATATAGTGACATTTTAAAGCGAAAGAGCGTGTGCCGTGTTACCAGTAGTAAAGATTACTGAACTTTAGATTTCGGGACCGCTGACTGCTCAGTGTGCGCAGATGTGAACGCGGAACGCAGAACTCGGAACTCTGACCGCTAGACCGCATGCAGTGGGTTCATTGAATTTGTGTTACATCGAAGTATTTATAATGTTTATATTTTCTTTCACAAATTATGTTTTCTTTGTGTCAAATGTCATTCAAGACATCCTGACTCAAAAGGGCCGCGGTCCAAAATGGACGCCATTTTTAAAGATATGTTGCTCGTTGATTGTTAGGAAAACGGTTTGTACATTAAAACTAATGAAGAGACAACAAAAATAAATAGTAGGTTTTGCTTTTATTCTTTCCAGAATAATTTTAAAGTACTGTACAGGGTCATGTCCAGAGCTCCATACAAAACTGAAACATCTCCAATAACTTAGACTAATTACAATAACAAACTCTACATTATCTTCGACTCATGTATAGCATGCCTTACACAAGTCATTCATCAAATATACAATGAACAACTATCTTATGAATGTATTAACAAGACATATCACTATGCCCCAACTCAGCAACAAATCCAGAATGCTTACAGCTAGATAAAGGCTTATTCAATACATCAGCCACCATACATTCAGTAGGCATATAACTGAAAACAAAATTCTTTTCTTTTACAATATCTTCTAGGTAATGAAACCTAAGGTCTATAATATGTTTGGTCTTTTTGTGGCAATATTCTTTTGATTCAAGCAACTTAAGTGACTTTGAGTGTCACTAAAAATTTTACAGTTAAAACTTTTACCAAAAATTTCATACAAGAAATTCCAAATAAGTAAAACAACAAAAATACGGTGCCTTCCTCCAAACCACATTCGCAAAGATAATGGTCTCGAATGCGAATTTTAGCCAAAAAAGACTGGCGAGCAGACATGTCCGAGACGTAGCCGTATTATTGTTGAAGTGGTTAATTTGTCTGCAGATCTGATATTTAAAAAACCATGGCCGGGGTATCAATAGGGATATATCCATCTGAATGCAACCATAGAATTTTTCTTTTAAGGCACGAGAGAGGTTCCACTCCTATTGCCATTGCCTAGTTAAGTTTGATTTTGAGGATATACGAATGTCTTGGGAGAAGCATTTATTATAGGTAAGGCAACCTAAGGTTGTGGTCTGTTTAGCACAGGCATCAGCATTTTCGTTTCCAGTGATACCGGATCCATACAATAACGTCTTTGTCTTGTAAATGAGATTGATACAGCAGTTCCCTGGTCTTCAGAGATAAGTAGGAGATATTCTTACAGCGAAGGGGGAATTTCAAAAGATCTTCTAATACACTACGAGAGTCAGTAAAAATCACACTTACTGTATCCATGTCACTTCATAAAAGTGACTGCTTCAAAACAAGTTAATAAAACTGAGACAAAATTTATCAATTTTAGGTTATTTTATCATCAAAATGACATTTGACAGCTTACGATGTCGTTCTAAAACGTCCCACGAAGAGCGTCGTCCTCATGAAGTTATATAACTTCATGGTCGTCCTCGATGGTTTACGAACGCAGCCCAGCCCTGCGAGCATGGACTTGTCAAAAGCATTGTCCTTTTCACTCCTTAGTCCCAATATCTGTCAAATTTATCGATTTTTGTCGAGTATGTCGATCTTAGCTGTCAAATTTCGTTTATCGAGAGTTCTATGCTAGCAGGGCAGGCGCTATAATCTGCTTGCCTTTATACGTCTGTGAGCTTGCTACACTTTCCCTGCGTTCCAGTTACAGCACTGCTACTTTCTGAGGCTAACATCTGATGTTAGCCTCGTTTTGCGTTTCTTATAAGAAATGTTGACATTTTTAGCCGCGCTAATTGTTACAAATGAAACGGAAGGTACTGATTTTTTATGCTGAATTTTGACACCTCACCTACTTAGTCCAGCCACTTAAAATTTCTAATAATATTAATCAGAATTGGCTAATACTATAAATATCTGTCAATGAATTTCTGAAATTCGCTGAAAATCGTCTTTGATTCATGAAAAACAGATCAAATGTCAAATTTGAAAGCTGTCAAAAAGTAGTATCGGAGGACCCATCTATTAGCATGGGTATTTGATGCTAGCATTTCGTATTAAAAATGCTTAAATGAAACGCATGACAACCAGCAAGAAAAACTAGCACCACCGCTAATGAAACGCAGAGATGCTAAAAATGTTGATATTTATGGCTAAAAATGCTTATCTGGAACGCACCCTATATTAATCTGTGAATTCGTGCCGAGGTGCTGTCACGTCTCTGAATCAATGGAACTGTTGAAATGTCATATAGAAACTTAGTTATGTAAAATTTTAGAAGACGAAAAAATAAATATAATGGCGTTTTTGTCTAACGTATGCAAATAAAACAGTCCAACTCTATACAAAACAGTTTCGATTTATTGGCAACATTTTTCGTGACGTCAGACGTCTGCCGCGTCCGCCATATTATGATGCTGCGTACACACCGGCCCAACGAACGTGTT
The DNA here is from genome assembly GCA_963935595.1 of Schoenobius gigantellus. Lineage (NCBI taxonomy): Eukaryota > Metazoa > Arthropoda > Insecta > Lepidoptera > Crambidae > Schoenobius > Schoenobius gigantellus. The sequence goes on from OZ012542.1 coordinate 26,061,795, forward strand.
AAAATGTTAGAAAAAGGGGAAGACTTAATTTTAATATATGTATAGTGAAGGTAATAAATAACGTTCAATATTTAACTAAGGTAAATAGGTAATGTAAGTATAAACGACAATATAAGTTAAATTATTATTTTTATTAGAAATGACTCGACCACTAGCTCGGAATGCAGACTTCCCCGAGAAGAGCTAGCGAGAAACTCGGGGGTTGCTCTTTCCAATAAAAGTAACAAAGGTACATTACATTTATCATAATATAAAACAAAGGAACAAATGATTAATAATTAAACATAGCAATTACACAGTTAGACATTTAAAGACAAAAGTCAAAGTTTCTAACAAGGCAGAGAAATAGAATATTCAAAAGATACTTCGCTTCGTACAGTAGCAACCTTGCAGCAAGACAAACTTGTTCCCGAAGACAGTGGCTACTGCCAACACCGTCGAATTGTTGAAAACTGAATGATCTATTGGCGGCGAAACCAAAGCCTTTTATAGCAACATTAAATGGCGGGAACAAGTTTGCTGCTACACATCTACCGGAAATAGGCTTGTAACTTTATAATAAATGAGTTTCATACTGTAATTTGTTTTCATATTCCCTTTATATATTAAACATCATTTATAAAATACAATAGTAATTTAAAATACAATATTGCGATACGAGAAATAACCACATGGCAAATATATAAAAGTACAAGTTTTACAGCAACATATATCTAAAAATATGATAAGTAATAACCAATTTATGATGTATTATAAGAGTAACTAAATTGTAGTAACTAAACTCATTAGTTTAGTTACTACAAGACGTATTTCAAGTAGATAAACAAAATCCACGTGGTTATAAGTGTCACTAGAAAGGGGTAAGCAGAACCCTATCATATCTTAAATAATTATACATAAATTATGGTAATAAAATATACCTGTGATAGTACATATTTGCAATTGCTATTTTAATAACCATAACCATATAAATTTGTTACTTTAGACACAACTAATATTATATTTTGTTTAAGCTATTAAAACCAATTAGGATAAATTATGAAATAGAAAATAGTAATATTATATAATTGATCAGTTGATACAGATGTAAACAATCAACAATCAAACAATGTAACAATCGATTAGTTTGGTTCTTTTGCAATTAATCTCATTCTGACACAGATCATCTTATAAATCTCTGTTTTTATATATTTATATCATCTTAAAATTCCTCGAATCTATCAAACGCCAACGAGCGATATTTAGCGTTGGCTACCGCACGCTCGTTAGCCTTCGAAGATACCTTCAAATACAGTGGTGGAACGAACGATCGTTGGTACACGATTCCGGCTGACAATCAAAATTTTAATCATGGACGACGATGAAATAATTATTATCGCTAGTTTTATATATCATAACGAGGTAGCAAGGACAAGAAAAATTAGACGAAAGCGAATTACTATCAAACAAATTACTATACCTTTGTAGGTAGTAACAAATAAATATTCTTAAAATTAAATAAATATTATTAGAAATTGTTAAGTACTGAAAAATAGACATTAAAACAAATCAAAATTATATTCATTTATTCCTTGAGATTCTTACGTAATAAATATTAAAGAAAAAATAAGAAGAGGCCGTTGGACTATTCTTATTTTTTCTTACGTAGGGGAGGGAGGGGGTGAAAACCTAGCAAAAATAGTCTTACGTAATAAATGAATGGCGCCTAAAGAGATTCTCTCGCCTTAAAAAAAGGTATGTGAAGGTTTGTGTTTGCAATTTCAAGTGTGGGTATTAATGTTAAAATCAGACTAACATAAAAGTAATTTATATCAAAATTTGAATGAATAGTCATGTTTAAACATAAAATAATATTGTATAAAATACATATTTCTAGCACAGATATTACCTAAAAAATATCCATACCTGATTTTTTGTTTCCTTACATCTTTGTCGTTCTCGTCGAAATGAAGTCAGCAATGACTTCATTTTCTTCCTGACGATGGTGACATCGCAATTAAAAATTTTGGCTATTTCTGTCCAGCAATCATTTCTCTTGGTTTTTAATTTTTATTCTTAGTTAGTAGGGTCCCAAAGACAAGGCTTTTCTTTGTACAAATCGATTAACGAAAACATGTCATCATTATTCCACTCTATGTTTTTCTCCATAATTGACGTGTACAGCGGGAAATATTTATTATTAGGTTAAGTAAGACGTCTGCGCGCTACGCTCTCTCGCTTCAACTAAGCGTTCGTTCGTTGGCCTTCGGCGGCCGTCCACACTGAATTCGATCAAATTGTTCGATTCCTTTGATGATACCGCCACGCTTCGGATCGCTGGCACACGCCAACGAACAATCGTTGGCGTTAGCTAAGCCGTCCACACAGGACCAACGAGTGTCAGCGAAACCCATTCGTTGGCGTTGGTTGGGCCGGTGTGTACCCAGCATGACGCCGTTTACTTTGAGGCGCGTTCCACTTACGCGCAGATTTGCAGCTTTTTCAACATTTTTAGCATCATCGCGTTTCATTAGCCTTTGACGTAATTCATCGTATGTAAATGTTCCTTTAAACAATATTAATATTTTTAGATTAAGTTCCCTTTGTTACGATTTCTTCAAAAAGCGCTGTTAAAAATGTTACCATTTCTTAAAAGAAACGCAAAACACGGTTAACATTTGATGTTAGCGTGAAAAAATGGTGACGCTTAAATGGAAAACCGGGTTGGTGTAAACTGTTGAAAATATGCGGTACTAAGCCGCCATGTTTAGACGCGTAGGTATGCACGTTTTTTTCGTAGGTATGGCAGTTCCATTGATTTCCTTATTCAGAGCGTCACGTCAAACAATGTAGGGTGCGTTCCGTTGAATAATAATAGCGCTATGATTTTTCCTTAGACAAATAATACTATAGACTGCGGATGAGCGTGCCGCAGTAAGGGACAGCAAATACAAGTACATGGATGATTAGGGTTACCCTCTTTATAAAAATTATCCCGAATCGCAAGTTTTTAATACGTTCACCTAATGTCTACAAAAAAGGCAGAAAAAATTGTTAAATATCATTTTATTTATTTAGCGTGCTTATTTTATTATCTTCTTCTTATATTTAAAATCAACTTGTACCTTTTAACGCGGTACACAAACGGGCCATGAGACTCGTTAACGATCCCCTACTCACAAACGGTATTACACACCCAAGTTAAAAAAAAAATACCTCTGCCTGCTGAGGAGCTGTTAAACATTATGCCCACGGCCACTTTCTACCATGGCACAGCTCGCCATTGGCAAGAAATTAACCCTCACACCCTAGAACTAAAATGGTCTCGTACTGTATGCTTTAAAATGAATTACCTTCAGCGCACGCTCAGGATTTAGAATGAACGTCGAGATTTTTTCAAGAGACTACAGCATTGGGTTCTTAAAGAAGAGTATAAAAAGTTTTTTTTTCAACTACACTCATTAATTTAACGCTTAAATCAACAGAAAAGGCCACTAAGTAATACATTACTACCCTTTTTTTTCGGGGGGGAAATGCTCAACCGCTCCGTACCCACCGTTGGCTAGACGGCAGGCGTGCGTGTGTGTACCGTCTGGCCCGGGAAAGTTCTAGGCCGACTCACTAAAACCCCCGGTGTTCTCCGTGCCATTGTAGGCACGCATGGTAATTTCCACACTGCGACTACCGCTACCAGCGCGCCAATACATTACTACCCTGGAAAACTCGAGGGTAATAATGTTGTATGAAATGTTATTAATTACCTGTTCAAAACCGGTTTTTTTTTCTAATAGAACAGGAAGTCGCAATAAGATTCATATAAAAAGTAGGGATTTTTCCAAAGAGGTTTAAGTGGCTGTTGATGAAGCTAGCGACGGTTAGCTTTTACTTTTAATTCAAAAATTGTATTCAAGTGAACATTGTGCAGTGAAAGTGGTGTTATTTTGGTCCACAAACATTCATATTGACGGTAACACCACAAAACGTACCGTACCGGTTTGTGGTGTACTTACATGACGGCGAGTTTTTTTTACGGATTTTCCACCTCATCAGTCACCACCTTCAAGATAATCTTGAAAGTAGTTGACGAGTTAGAAAATCCACAAACTATTGTTTGTCACTATGACTCGCCGTCATTGTCATATCTACTTAGTGCAGTGGGTCTACGGGGAAAGAAATTATCTGAGGAATTACCCGTGGGTCCACTGTGGGTCATAGCAGTGGGAAAACGGTTAAAAGGTCTACGGGGGAAAAAATACCCGTGGACCTACCAGTGGGACATGTTGGTGGAACCACGGGTAATACGTAATGTTTGAGGAATTTAGTAAGAACAATTTCATTTTTTGTCATATAAGTAAATAAGTTTTTCTAAAGTCAACTTCAGCTTTTTATTTATTTTTAATATGTAGATATAGTTGAAAGAAAAGCAGATTACGCACCTCGTGAGCTATTAATGCCCTTGGGTTATAGTGCCCTCACGCAAGCGTTCGTGCATCAAACATCCGCGGGCATTAATAGCTCACATAGCGCTTGGTGCAACAATCTACTATTAGTGTCGGCAACGCGCAAGCGTTCCCGGTGTTGCAAGCGTCCATAGGCTGCAGTAACCACTTACTATCAGGTGTGTGCGCCTTTTTGCCACCTTAGTGGTGTAGTAAAAAACGAAGATGTGAATTTTCAACAAGCTAGACACTTTTCTAGAACCCCAACCAATATAATAAATGCGAAAGTGACTATCTGTTATCTCTTCAGGCCAAAACGGCTGAACCGATTTCGATGATTTTTGGTGTAGTCACAGATAGAACTATGAGAAAGGATATAGGCTAATTTTTATCCAACAAGAATCAATATTTTGAGAGAAATCTAATATTATGTGGGTAACACCCCGTGAGGTGTTCACTCTTACTTTCCGCGATGGGCGAAAGACTCAAAAATTCAAAATAATTTATTGATTCGTTTCAATCAAGGATTAAATCTATTAATTACAGAACGGTATAATTAATTCGTTAGTACCCCGCCACTAGCCACCCACCATCGAACTAGGAACTAACCTGTATCTCGAAGTGTAGAGGCGAGTGACTGGATACAAAAAGGTTCAGAATACTACAAACAGAACTCCGAAACAATTGAAAGAAACGATAATAGTAAGGAGACTTAATTCTCAAACGAGACATAGTCGGTTTTTTGAGAATTCGTGTGAGAGAAATAATGAGAATTTTAAATTATAACGTTTTGAAAATAATGACATAATATTCTATTACTATAGTTGTCCTCTCAACCGCAAGGTACTAAAAGTAAATGGTTATAATAACACATGTACATTAACGTATTTGTTAGTAGTGTCTATTGTAGATAACAATTCGCAATCTTCGAATTTAACAAATAATTTCGATTGTAAGTCCACCAAAATGTTTTCCAAATTTGCGACTTTTTTTAATAATCTTCTTGATTTTTCTCTAAGGGCTCTTAGCTTTTTCAAACGCTGCTCAGACAACTCATTTTTTTTTCATGCACTTCCTCTTTAGAGTTCATGGTGTGTAGTTCGGCGACACCACCTAAAATATAAACATAATTTAAATATTACAGAGGCTGAACTGTAGTAACAAAAATTTCAAGAACATGCCATCCACCTTTAGTTATTTATAGTCTATCTAGTCCCATAATAAACTAACTTTTTGTTGCTTGTTGTACAGTTTTTAGTCAATGGATAAACTTATTCTCACTCATAAATACTTAATTCAAGGTTATATGCTATCTGTGTACCAAATTTCATTAAATTGCGTTTTGAGGCTTTGGAGTGAAATAATAACAAACAAACATCCAACCATCCATACTCACAAACTTTCATGTGTATAATACCTACTAGTATACATATGAAAACACTTCCACGGCAATTTAAGACAGATCGTTCCATAAATCTCCATGATTAGGAATCGAACCCATGACCTCTGGGCGGTATGGTCTCCACTAGACCACTGACTATATATACTAATAAATATAATATTAATTATATTAAGTATACAAGTTTATTTTTTAGTTATGACAAAAATTTTGTGTGCTTGTTCAGACAAGCAAACTGAATAACTTTCACTATGGGACCAACTTTGAAATCGCAAAAAAAATCAGCTGTTCCATACAAATGTTCAACATTCACTGAACCTAAATGTATGGAACAGCTGATTTTTTTTAGGAACAGGAAACACAGGAAAATACTGTTCATTTATTTTCAAGAGAAGTAGTATAACATCAAATATACAGTTACTTTTTATCACCCCGGATAATTTAAGGGACGCTTCAGAACACATCCATTATTTTTTTATTGCACAACACCAGTGCAGTATTTTTGGATATTTTAGTAAATTAACATGCAATTTTTTTATTAATGTTTAAATCATTCTACTACCATGTGCTGAAGTGTCCCTTAAATTATCCGGGGTGATAAAAAGTATATATATATACACAAATGTTATGTTTCAAAATAACCAAACAATAATCAATTCTTTATCGAAAACTCGTTATTAAAATGTCCCATCGCTAGCTGTTTATATGTAATGTCATTCAACTCAAAATTGACATGTAAATCATAGTCAATTTTGGGTTTAATGACATGTAAATCATTGTGTTGGGAGCACTATGCACCGTATGCTAGTAAGTAATACTAAACGTGCCAAAGAAATATACATGTACACATAGATACATTCAAAAACCATCTGGCACAGTTGAGTAAAAAATTATTCAATTTACAATTTGATTTATATATCACAGCAGTTTTTTTTTCAAATTAAATTAAAAAATATTTTCTATTGGTGTTGCTGAAATACTTTTAATAAAAAATTCCCTAAAATGTTAATTTTACCTCAATTGGAACAGCCTCGGGGTGAAGGTATGTTTTATTGCCTTTTTCATTAAAAGTTTTCTGTCAAAGTGTTGACAACACATTCTGCATCTAGCGTTTGGCTCCCAATTAATTCTCCTTGTAGCCGCAATCCATAAATTGCGTAACTGTGGGCTTTCAGGGAACCTGTAAGTTATATTTAAGATCAACTTTAATAATAATAAATATTAATATAGACAGCTCCATCTAGTCCCAAGGTAAGTTTAACACACCAATATTATTATACTCTTTGACACATACCTACCTACTTGACAATAGAAAAACATATAATAATAATAATAAATTAAATATATTCAGTGTACCTACATAAATATTCTTTTATGCTATTACAATATTTTTCGTACAAATATTTTGATTATGTTATTTTAAAAGGATTCCCTTCAATTTAATTTATGTTTTCATGTAATAAATTATATAATAATATAGTCATGTTAACTGCATTTATTTCTACAGCGTACTATATACCCCTTATTAGGGGTAATATTTATAGAAAATGATGGCCAACCTGAGGTTTCAGGTTATGTAGACATTTTCCTATAAAATATGAAATAAACACTTATTTTATCTTAGGGACACGTCAGGGTATACTATGTGAATTGGTTAGACAATTTAGCAAGTGAAACCTCGGTATGATAACTCAAATAAAGTAAATATTTCAATTACTTACAAGTGAAAAGACAATCCCTCAATTTTCGTCCTACTGTTGCTTTTGCACCATAAACACTACACCACACTATTCTTCAGTCTGGTATCGTTAATTCACGTAGTTGTGCACAAAAATAAACACTGTATTTTAGGAAAAAATAGTAAATTCCGAGAGCACAAAATCGAACGCGTCACAAACGTCAAACTTTGTTTAGATCATGATGTGCTGACCTTGAAAAAAACCAGCACGCGATGAGGGACAAAAAATGCCGAAGTCTATTTCGTTTTTACGCATGTAATTCAATATTTTCGTCTCTTTTATGTGCGAGTGAATAGACAAACATCCAGCATTCTATTGTATACTCTTTCTACGGATTTTTCCGATGTTCAACGGAACAGCAAATAGACGCGCTCACGTCACTCAAATCAAAACATAACCTTTACGTGTTTTGGTGATTTTTTATTTTCGTTCTAACCTAGTTTCGTTCTAGTTTCGTAATATATCAGCAGCTATTGCCAACCCTTATATATACAATTGACTCAGATTCCGATGATGATTTCATGCCATATTTCATGTATTCGCAAAATGAAAGCAGCAGCGAAGGCGATCATGAAGCAATTTTATCTGTAATTACGTGTCGGACCAGAGTAGGACGTCGAAAAATTGACTTTAAAGATACGTCTTCTTCTTTTCTGTTAATGGCGGGAAATTCAAATTGATTTGAATTTCCCGTCATTTGTCAATTTTGACAGATCGTTCACAGCGACCCATGTTCGGTAGCGGGCTACGTTCCAAAACATCACCCGGAGTGAGTAGGTGGTGGGGGGAGAGTGGCCGGTTAGGGTGGTCGGAGTGTTGGTTGTTTTAGAACGGCAAGAGTGTTGTCTGCTTTGTTTACATAACCAAATATACAAAAATAAGAAAATATATAATTCATCGGCGCCTCCGTTCGCTTTAATGCATGGATTACATTCCTCTGTTTCATCTACGAAAATGCTAAAACCAACAGAATATGAATTCTGTTATATCGCGGCCTAACCTAGCTTTAGCGGAAATGAAGGACAATTTTACAATCGTGTCACTTACGATACCTATAGTCTTCGGAATTTAAAATTAACTTATTGTCGACGTTACGAAGCGCATCCTCGCTCTCCGAGATGCACAAATTGTGTGTGAATATGAAATCTTTGTAATCACAATCACACACAACTTTAAAATCCACAAAATTTCCCGCCAAATCCAATCGAGTGAAATTACACCTTGCTATATTATGCGGGTGAGATTCTACTCGATCGAGTGCACTCCGTAGCGTTTTAGGACACGCCACTCCAACACTCTCGAGTGCACCCGAAATGTTTTAGGACATACTTCGGGTGACCGAGTGCACTCGGGTGATGTTTTGGAACGTAGCCCATGGGCATTGTAAGCGCAAAGATGGCGGCGGTGGAAATGTCCACGATGACTATCATAGACGCGATAACGGTTCTACGGACCACATTTGTGAGCGCACTTGTTCACTTACAACCTGAGACCGACCCATTCGTTTGTGAACTTTTTCACTTATTAGTTTGTGTGTGAGCGCTAAAAGCGATTTCATTGTTCAACGGAACGCAGAGGTAATAACAAGTATAATTAATCTGTGATCAATGTATACGTCAAATGTGATTCGTCTGTGGTGTCTTCTGTCAGTCAGTGGGGATTGGGGCGCGAAAATTCGAACGGGTATCTTGTATTTACTATAAATATTTGATAAATCCTTAACTAGCGTCCCTTTTTTATTAGTTATTGTGTGTAAATATTTGTGCATAGAATTATTTTGTTGAGTTAAGTACATTTAGTTATTCAAAATGAATGAAGAGAGTGGCGGCGGAAAAAATTCTGCCGCCAAACGCAAGTTTCAAGACGATGTCGATTCTCCTCCACATAAAATGGCGGCAAATTATAATTCTTCGAAAAGAGGTTTATTTAAAGACTACACGCACATTTATACGGAAGATTCTAAGAAAGAATATCCAATTTTGCTTTCATCTTCAACTCCTAATACAAAACTTGATTTATTAAAAACTAATTCCATTCTTAAATCTTGCACTGGATTAAAATATGTGAAGCCCATTGGAAACTTCTTGCTTAAAGTTTTTTTCAATAACAAGAATAATGCAAATTCTTTTCTTCTCGGGAAATCATTATTGAAATCCCAGAATTGGCAAGCTAAAATTCCATATGATCATCTGGAAAGTTTAGGAATAATCAAAGCTCCAGTAGATATTTCAGAAGAAGATTTATTGACAAACTTAAAAGCAAATAATGAAATTATTGGTGTGAAAAGATTCTCCAGAAAAAATTCAGATGGCTCCTTCTCTCCGACTCCTACAGTTTTGCTCACATTCTTGAGTTCCACTCGACCAGACCATGTGACATATGAATTTATTTGGTTTGATGTGAAGGAATATATAAAGCCAGTTAGACAATGCTTTATTTGCTATAAGTTTGGACATGGTCGCGGGTCTTGTAAGAGTCAACAAATTTGCTCAATTTGCTCGGGTAACCATTTCTTCAAAGAATGCTGCAACAAAGAAAATGTAAATTGTGTTAATTGCAAAGGATCTCATCTAGCAGTCAGTAATTCATGCCCAATAAAACAAGCAAAAGTTCGTGAACTTAAGGACAAAATAAGTGGCAAGCAAACATATGCTACTGTAGCGGCTAAAATTAAGGATTCAAACCCACAACCAGAACCTCCTAGTTATAGTTCAAAAGAGAAATATGCTTATAGTTCGAAATTAGTTAATACTCCCCACAAAAGACTTTTGTATACAGATATCCTCAACTCCGATGATGTACTTAATGTCATAACAAAAACTATGGTAGATTTAATGAAGAAAGAAGATGCTATCTCTACCAAGCTCATAAAAGAATTGCTGATTTCCAATTTCTCATCCTAATTTTTTATGGATAGTGACATTGGAATTAAACATTTTAATATCATGCACTGGAACTGTCGTAGCATCACTCAAAAATTAGACGAACTCAAATTGTTTATTTCATCCCATAGTTTTAAAATTGATATTATTCTGTTAAATGAGACATGGTTAAACTTACCCAAAACTATTAAGATTCCAGGTTTCAAGATAATTCGCCGTGATTCTGACCATCCTCATGGTGGTATTGCGGTGGCTATCCGAGATAAGTTCTCTTACACTATGATTGATACTCCGTCTAGTTACCACTTTCAAAATTTATTAATTTCTGTTAAATGTGGTTCGATTGTAATTGATATTCTTTGTGTTTATATTCCACCTTCTCCTAACGGTAAATTTAATTTAAGCATGCTTAATAGATCTTTCTCCTGTATAAATAGCAGAAGATACTTAATAATTGGTGATTTTAATGCTCATAACATAGCTTGGGGTTCACGATTGAATGACAGAAGAGGTAATATTATTAATTCTTTTGCAGATGAACACAACCTTGTATGTCTGAACGACTTTTCTAACACAACATTGGCGCCGCACGGCCAAACTGGTAACGTTTTGGATTTAGCTTTTGCTTCCTCTGGGGTAAGTTCCAGCTGTTCTTTCTCTGTGCATGATGATCTTCTGAGTAGTAATCACTACCCGCTTTTCGTAAGCATTTTGTATAATAGTCCTAACAGTAATAATAACGCTTGCTCGTTTCATAACCTCAACTCTAATGTTATTTTGGATTCTTCATGTTTATCAAATATAAATTTCAACAAAATTGACTGGATACTGTTTTCACAAGTATGCGAAAGTAGGTTTTCTTCCTTTTCTTTAAATCAAGATCCTTTTGAAAGTTACAATTCATTCATTAAAATTCTGAGCGAAGTACTTTTGACATTTCCTCAGAAAAATAGTAATACTAATAATTGCCATAGTAAAAAACGTAAGGCCGTTATATGGTGGAACGATCTATGTTGTAGAGCAGTCAACGAAAGTAGGTTTGCTTTGATTTCTTACAAACGTTATCCAACTTTGGAAAATTATTTGCTGTACAAAAAACTTGACGCTAAAAAGAAAAGAACTTTGTTTGAGCAAAAACGCTTAAGCTGGTCCAAACTCTGTGATTCATTTAACAGAAAAACACCCTTAAAATTAATTTGGGATTATATTAAAAAATTTAAATTTGCCAAGTTAGGTACAAGCACCAGTTCTCATTATCTCAATAATCCATCTAACGCCACTGAGTTTTTAACTAAAATAGCTTCTCCTAGTCCTTTAATTTCTTTTAATAATCTTTTTTCGTTTTTTCATGATAAAGGTTCAAATTCAGCGACATGGATTCAGAAACCATTCGAGTTTCATGAATTTGAAGCTTCATTACATAACAAAAGGAACTCGTCCCCAGGTCCAGATTTCATCCCTTACTCAGTCATAAAAAAGCTACCTACGAAAGTAAAAAATATTCTTTTAAATATATTTAATCAATTATGGTTGCATAAAGTAGTTCCTTCGATTTGGAAAATTCAGTTTGTTGTTCCTATATTAAAACCTAACAAAGATTGTAATAATTTAGACTCATATAGACCAATTTCATTAACCTCTTGCTTTGCGAAACTATTTGAAACTATGTTAAAAAATCGACTGGAATGGTTTATTGAACACAACTCTTTAATACCAGATCTACAATTCGGTTTTCGTAAAGGAAAAAGTACAATGTACAATTTAAGTTGCCTCATTGGTGATGTACAAAATAATCTCAAAAACAATAAAATTACACTAGCAGTATTTTTGGACATCAAAGGTGCGTTTGACAACATTAATCACGATTATTTAATGGAATGTTTACATTCACTGGGTATTCCTGGTCATGTTTTACAATGGATGTATAACTTTCTGCATGGCCGCACATTATTACTTAAAGTTAAAAATAATTTATATGGTCCTAGAAAAACTTTTAAAGGTACTCCACAGGGTTCTGTAATCTCTCCATTCATTTTTATTCTATCATTAGTACATGTAATGAAATTAATACCAAGTTCTATAAATTATTCCTTTTATGCTGATGATCTTGTTTTATATCTGGCCTGTGAAGATGTTTCACAAGGAGAGCAAGCAATGAATAACTGTCTGCTAACTTTGGGTAGCTATTTCAAAAACCGTCTCGGTCTCGAAATAAATGTCGGGAAAAGTTCAGTGATGGCTTTTGCTCATTATGACTGTTTAGTAACTCCTCGCATATTATATAATAATAGTATTATTCCGTTCAAATCGTCTGATATGTATTTAGGTATTATGCTTGACTGTAATCTATCCTGGGACTTACATATCGCATATATTTGCAAAAAAGCAGAGCTTCGACTTAATATCTTAAGGTCCTTAGTTGGTGTGAATTGGGGTGCTGACCCTAAAATTCTTAAAAATGTGTACGTATCTCTGATTCGCAGCCAGTTTGACTATGGATGTGTATTTTACTCGCACGCTTCTAATTACTTGCTTCGTAAACTCGACATATTACAAAATAAAGCATTACGGATTATTACAGGCGCTATGATGTCTTCACCAATCAATTCTTTGGAAGTGGAAGCCGGGATTCCTCCATTACTTATTAGGAGAAGTTATTTAACAGATAAATTTTGTCTAAATTTAGTTAGTCGCGACAATGTTGTGGTCAGACGTTTTTTAGAAAATTACTATATTCCTAATTTTAATAGCATTCCTTTGATTTTGACTCCTACGATTAATGCATCTATTGCCTACTTAAATTTTGAATTCCAAGACATCGTTCATTGGGTAAGTTTAATTCCATGCTTCTTATACAATTTAGATTCCATGCTTTGCGACGTTCCAGTGACTATAACGCGCTTTGTATCAAAATATGAGTTTTATGAGTACTTGGAAGAGAAATGCAATTTTATAAAAATTTATACTGATGGTTCTAAAACTAAACATCGCACCAGCTTTGCTTTTTATGATGCTTGTAAAAAATTTGGTAAAGTTTTTGCATGTGATACTCATTTTTCAATTTTTTCTGCAGAACTGTTAGGTTTAATTTATGCTGTTAAATATATTTTAGATAACTATGTTGGATTACAATACCGTAATTTTATAGTACTTTGTGATTCTATGTCTGTACTTCAAGCGTTGCAGCAAAAGTGTATTAGTAGTAACCATAATTATTTGCTATACGAATTGAGGCATCTTATATATAATTTAAATGTAAATAGTATCTGCATCGAGTTCTGCTGGGTGCCTGGACATTCGGGCATTTTCGGTAATGAACTTGTAGACAAACTTGCGCGTTCGGCTTCAAATATCACTACTATTGATGACTACAAAGTACCACAAAGCGATTTAATAACATGTCTGAAGAGTGATATGATTAAGCGTTGGTCAACAACATTATATGAAAGTCGTCAAGTAAAAGGAAAATGGCACGCCGAAATTGTCCCAATGCCAAGTACCAAGGCATGGTTCGATGTAACTTCTTATTTGGATAGAAATTATATTACTTGTTTTTGTAGATTAAGGCTAGGTCACTGTAAATTTCCTTCACATCTTTTTCGTCTTAGGTTAAGTAACGACTCTAAATGTAAATACTGTTTTCAAGAAAATTGTGATCTTCAACATCTTTTCTTTAATTGTACATATTTTAACTTACAACGTCTGCTTTTTATTTCTTCTTGTATAGATATATTAAAATCAAATAATATGCCTCAAAATTTGCAAATTTTATTAAAAAATATTAAATTGTACGATGTAATATATAAATTTTATATTGATTGCTTTGGTCCATTATAATAGTTAGTTACTTTAGTTAAATGTTCTACTTATGTATCTGATAGTTTTAAAAGTTTCTTGTGTATAATGTTTGTTTTTCGATAATGTTTTATCTAACTAATTTGAAGTGTATGTTATAATAGTATTTTATGTATTGCGTGTATTGCTTAAGCTGATGGCCTGGCTGCCAATGCTTTAATAAAGAAAAAAAAAAAAAAATACGTCAAATGTCAAATCAAATTTTGTTTAGTGCTTCCAAGTTCCAAATCCAATTTGTCAATATAAAAAATAAACAATTGTTCAATCTAAGACTTCAAATATAAATCTTGGGCTTGGTTTCATTTATTTAGTAGAAGACAGTGCATGGTAAGTTTAATGAATAAACAATAATGTGAAAATTAAACTATTTATTTTGGCTCTCTCTAACAAGAACATTTTGGCAGAGATGCCGAAATCCGAATAAACTACTATAGCTATATACTATAATTGTTTGTCTAGTTTTTAATAACCTTCGTACGACGTCTCTTGGGCGGGGCTTTCTATTGTATAGTACCGTATATTATTTCAGAACTGTAGACCCAGAATAAGGTAATGGAATCTTTGGTCTTTATTTCTCAAAAGCAAATTAGAGTAAATCTTAGTTATTAAAACTAAGATTTACTCTAATTTGCTTTTTTTTTATATGAACATTATCACACTAATATTACGCTGTAATAGGGGAAGATTGAAGAGAAGATAAACATCTTCAATGCCATCTGAATGCTGTAGCTTTCCATAGACCATTTATTCCATATTTGGAGTATCTGAAATAATTGGTGTCCAGAAAGCTACAGTAAATATCTGAACTACAGACTGTAGGATTATCCTACTCGGTGATTATGATGTTGATGATTGTGTTATGATGGCCTTGTTACATCCTAAGCCAATTGTAGTGATTTTTCTTGCTAAATTGTAGAAATATGGAGAAATGTTAAAGTTGAAAAAAAAAACAAATTATTCCTTTAGTTCAATACAAAAAGAAAAGCTTTATTCTTGAACATATAGTTCACTTATGCATATGTTACTGAAATAAACAATATCCCTCAATGCAAAGCACTTAAATTAACTAAATGCTAAATCTATACAAGCCAAGGGCAGGATGGTTCAGGTTTGTTTGATCAATCTCAGTAAGTTCAAGTTAATTTAATTGGGTACAAAAGTTGTAGTTTAAACGAGGTAATAAAGTACACAAACAAATAGTTCTATTTCTTTTTCTAAAAATTAATAGCCTTAGATCATACCTTCGATGTGATCATGTGTCAGTAATTCCAGTTTCTTAGTTTTTTTTACAGGTATTATTTATTCCTATTGATATATTTAACTCCACAGAATTCTTCCTTGATATTAGGTTAGTTCATCTAGCTCAAAAGCCAAGCAGCGGAGCCCTACGGCCTCCGGGAACTGCCCTAGAGATTCATAGCACAGTGTTAGGTAAAAAAAATTAATTAAATATGCCTATGATCTTAGGGTCAGTGGGTCTAACATTCAGTTCTGAAGGAATCCCAGTCAATACATTTGAATTTCGTGTAAATATAATCAAATATGCCTATGATCTTAGGGTCAGTGGGTCTAACATTCAGTTCTGAAGGAATCCCAGTCAATACATTTGAATTTCGTGTAATAAACATAGCAAATGAATTCCAAACATAATTTTCAATAAATTGACAAATTTTCTTAGTAGTTGGTTTTTAAAAAGGACACATGGAGGGGAGAGCCCCTATTTTGTGTCTAATTATTGCTATTAATAAAAAGAAAACAGCTCAATTTGTGAGTTATTTGCCAAAGTATGATGTGAAACTTTATATGGTGAAAACTTAGAATTTAGCATGAAATGTGTAATTGCCATTCAATATTAATCCCACTAAGATGCCACTTACTATCAGGTTTTTTTTTAATGAAATAGGGGATGTAAAAGGCAAATTTTGGAAATATAATTCCCTTCCCCCGGACAACGAAAGCGTTTGGACGTGTTCACTGCGCCCGTCAAGAATTACTTAAAATAATAATTATCTTACTTAAAAGTGATTATTTAAATTCAATAATTTGCTGCAAGCACCAGGCGCGCATAAGCATCAAGAGTCACTATGACTGTTCAAGCGAGAGAGAAACAATGCTCGCACTCTCGCACGTTCGCGGCTAGACCAACGTAACAAGACCTCCCTGTGCGACCGATCAACGTACTTCGAGAGCTCAAGGTAAACTAGTCATTTAGCTAATAGTGATAGCGACTACGTAAACTTTGAACTCAAGAAAAATGCAACATATCCAAAGAAGCCCACCTTGTAGCAAAGGGTCGCTGCACACTCAATCGTCGCTGCACACTCGATCTGATTCTGATGTCTCTAAACTAGAAGAACAGGGATCTTCGGTATCCTTTGTGAGCCAGCGGCAGAAGAGACGTAGGGACTCTTCCGATGAACACATGATTTCATTTAAAGATGAGATCCGGCAAATGTTGTCGGACATGAAGGATAGTCAAAATGTGATCCTGAATAAACTTGTATCGGATATCGCAGAAATAAAAACACAAAATTCAAAAATCCAGCAAACCAATTTAGAAATCGAAAAGTCCATGGAATTCATCTCAGATCAACATGATAACATTAACAAAAGAATAGATACTCTGGAAAAAGAACGCATGCAGCATGTACTACAAATTTCGGACCTTGAAAAAAGACTAGAGGACATACAAAGAAGTCTAAAATCTACAACCATTGAAATTAGGAATTTACCTATCTTCTTATATATAAAAATGAAACGCTGTGTGTTAGTCTCGCAAAAACTCTGAAACGGCTCGACAGATTCTTACGAAATTTTCTGTGTGTGTTTGAATAGGTCCAGGGAAGGTTTAAAAGTACAGTTGGACCCAGTAGGTGGTGCTGTAATCGGGCAGGACAACGTCTGCCAGGCCCACTAGTACATAATAAAAATGATGTGAAGCCAAACTTGAGGAAGATAATAATGG
This sequence comes from Schoenobius gigantellus, assembly GCA_963935595.1. NCBI lineage: Eukaryota > Metazoa > Arthropoda > Insecta > Lepidoptera > Crambidae > Schoenobius > Schoenobius gigantellus. The sequence continues at coordinate 26,079,053 of OZ012542.1, forward strand.
ATACGTGTACGGCTCTGAATGTCAAAGTACAGGATAACTATATTAAGGCAGTCCTTGATATTAAAGGCAAAACAGGGAAATATAATATAGTAGTCGACTTCACAAGAACTACCACAAAGCTGGATCTAGTTAGAATGGCCAAAGAGTTCAACAAATTGAGTTTGAGTATATTATTTTTAACTTTTCAGTGTTTTTGAAGTCGGTTTTTATTTTTTGTAAAATATTTTTTATTTTTAACTTTTTAGTGAATGAAATCTTTTTAGTGAAAGAAACCCTAAGCCTTTCCCGCGTATTAGCGTTTCCCTCGATTTTCGTGGGATCCCATCATCAGATCCTGACTTTGGTGACCTTGGAGTATACTCTATCGAACACAAAAAGAATTTTGAAAATCGGTCCACAACTTTGTTGTGTGAATGTTACGCGTAATCGCGTAACAAACACACAAAAAAAACAGCTTATTAAATTACTCAAAAAGTGATCAAAACAAACGGTCTAAATGTTAAATTCCGAATTTTGAGAAAATCAACCCACCTAAAGGGGAGAACGGGATTTTGGGCAAAAAAAAAACTATCTTTGTAAATAACGCCAGAATAAACGCGAGATTTATTTTGTTTATGCAAAAATTTAATAATGACCAAAGATAATTGCAAATGTCACTGACGTGACGTGAAATGACGTTGACGTTGACAATTAACATTGACACTGCGAAATTAATTGACAGGGCTACGTTCCAAAACATCACCCGAGTGCACTCGGTCACCCGAAGTATGTCCTAAAACATTTCGGGTGCACTCGAGAGTGTTGGAGTGGCGTGTCCTAAAACGCTACGGAGTGCACTCGATCGAGTAGAATCTCACCCGCATAATATAGCAAGGTGTAATTTCACTCGATTGGATTTGGCGGGAAATTGTGTGGATTTTAAAGTTGTGTGTGATTGTGATTACAAAGATTTCATATTTACACACAATTTGTACATCTCGGAGAGCGAGGATGCGCTTCGTAACGTCGACAATAAGTTAATTTTAAATTCCAAAGACTATAGGTATCGTAAGTGACACGATTGTAAAATTGGCCTTCATTTCCGCTGAAGCTAGGTTAGGCCTCGATTTAACAGAATTCATATTCTGTTGGTTTTAGCATTTTCGTAGATGAAACAGAGGAATGTAATCCATGCATTAAAGCGAACGGACGCGCCGATGAATTATATATTTTCTTATTTTTGTATATTTGGTTATGTAAACAAAGCAGACAACACTCTTGCCGTTCTAAAACAACCAACACTCCGACCACCCTAACCGGCCACTCTCCCCCCACCACCTACTCACTCCGGGTGATGTTTTGGAACGTAGCCCTGAGTTGTTGTAATTATGACTTTACTTGTGAATTTTGTGTTAAAACAACAGTGAAATCAAAGTGTTTTTGCAAAATTAGTGTTTTATGAAATTTTAAGAAAAAACGGTGTTACACAATAGATGGTGATGACAGTAATTAGATGCACAAAAGAGCTCTGAAGGGCACTGAAGTGCATGGGCCCTTACAATGCAACTTAAGAGCCATTCCACAAAATTTCTCTGCTTAAGTTTAGGTAAATTTGAATGTAAGGTGACTGGGAGGTCTGTGTTCGAGCGAGAGACAATGTGACGCACCAATATAGCGTGACTAGTTGGCCAACGTGAATTGATACTTTAATTTATTATTTTAGTTTTATTATGTTGTTACTGAATAAGAGTGTGACAAACATGTACAACTACTATTTGTTATCAAGGTTTATTACCCTATAATTGTTTACAGAGGTAATTTGTAGCTGTTTCTTTGATTTTTTGATATTTAAAATTTGTATTTCTTCTACATACAAGTAAGGTCGCACCATATCCTATAAGGGATGTTAGTATAGATCAAATATTGGACATTTTAAGGTTTTTTAGGAAATGTTGAATTATGACTATGGTTTGACTTGTATTCAATTTTATTTGCAAATTTTGCGATCTAACATGTCTATTTTACTGTTTTTGATTTAAAGGTACTTAGTGTTGTAAAAGTAGTACCCAAGAATGGATCTTAGTATGTGAATGAACTTATGATGGTTTTGAAATTGAACATCCACCTTCTTTGTTTTAAGTTTTGTTGTGATTGTGGTAAACTGCTGGCGTCACCCTCGGAGAAATAGGACTTTTTTGGATGTATGAGTACGAATCATGATCTTTAGACATCAAATGTCTTTTTATTTTATTTTTTTACATTTTATGGGAGTTGGTGTCAAGATGAGGAAGGAAGTCGAATCCGCCATTTTGGATCGGCAACCAAATTGCTTTCAGAGTAATATACTTAACTTTGTAATGTTGTACTGCTCGAGCCCTTTCATTTGATACTCATATTAAGGGGATTTAGTAGGAAGTGGTATCCGTCATTTTGGATCGGCGACCACATTGGTTTCAGAGTAATGTACTTAACTTTGTATTGTTCTACTCCTCGAGCCCTTTCATTTGACACCCATATTAAGGGGGTTTAGTGGGAACTGGTATCCGCCATTTTGGATCGGCGTCCACATTGGATTCAGAGTATTGTATTTAACTTTGTATTGTTCAACTTCTGGGGCCCTTTCATTTGACACCCATATTAAGGGGACTTAGAAGGAAGTGGTATCCGCCATTTTGGATCGGCGACCACATTGGTTTCAGAGTAAAATATTAACTTTGTATGGTTCTACTCCTCGAGCCCTTTCATTTGATATCCATGTTAAGCGGGTTTAGTAGGAAATGGTATCTGCCATTATGAAGGGGCAGCCATATTGGTTTCAGAGTAATGTACTTCGTATTGTTTTACTCCTCGAGCCCTTTCATTTGACTCCCATATTAAGGGGGTTTAGTAGGAAGTGGTATCTGCTATTTTAGATCGGCGACCACATTGGTTTCAGAGTAATGTACTTAACTTTATATTGTTCTACTCCTCGAGTCCTTTCATTTGACACCCATATTAAGGGGATTTAGTGGGAAGTTGTATTTTATTTTAAAAATTAGGAAAAACCAGTTTAAACCTTGTAAGCAGATAATTTATTTATGTGAAGTGAAACGTCAGTTGGACATCAAATCAAAAATACAAAAATTCTGTTCGGAAAATAAACTAGGTATGTAGCCTCATAAGTAGTTTTAAACACCAACTACAGATTACTACAACACCCCCACCTTAATCTGTAGGTGCACATTAGTAGAACATCCCCACCTTAACATGTAGGTGCATATTCAACTGACTATATCAACAATAACAAAATCAAATCATCCTTTATAAAAAAACCTATTAAACTATAAACACCTTAGATACTACACTAGCAGCGTTATAAAGGCATAGAGACATTAAGTTATTCAGTTAAACCCATACCTTCAACACAACTATTTAACTTAGAACGAGGAAGCCCTTTTGTGAAAATATCGGCTACCATTTGCTCAGATCGTAAGTAAGATAATGTTATTATATTATTTTCAACTAATTCCCTAATAAAGTGATGTCGAACATCAATATGCTTAGTGCGACTATGATACGCAAGATTTATTGCGATCTTTTGCGAACTTTGATTATCATTATGTATTATAACTGGTAGACAATACCACAGATAATATAATACTACAGTACAGATGCCCCATCCCATACAACGAAATGGGACCTACTTAAATCGGGCTATTCTTCGAACTATTTTATTTCACCATTTCACCGCGAGATGACGCACCAGCAAGCTCGGGCCATCGAGCCTTTGCTACATTGGGCTCAGTAGTTCTCGCACGCACTCAACAGATGGCACTTTGTGAACTGCTATGCTTATTATGCTTTGTTTAGTTCATGACTGCGTAAGTAAATAGGTCTTGTAAAACATCATACGCTTACGGCCGGCTGCACCAAGCTAAATGTGTTACAATTTGGTAAAAAATTGACGTATAAATCAATGTTATACCTAAGGGGTTGTTCCGCCATGGTTATACGATTTATGTCATACATTTTATATACGTTTGACATTTAAGATGTAATTGTAAAATAAGTTTGATATCATTGGAGGTATAAGTCATTTTGGTAGTGGGTACTTTCTATTATATCTGTAACTTCAAATTCAAAAAACTGGTTAAGAATAAAGCAAACTTGCAAATGTTTTATATGTGACCTTTTTTTATCCCGCCCAAGACGATTTTTTTCACTGATAATTTTTTCAATTTATTTAGTATTTTTAAAGAAAATCAAAGTCACATAATATTGTATTTTGTTAAAATGTGATTTAAAATTTTTATTTGACAAGATTTTTCAGTTTATGATTTTTGTTTTTTATATAAAATAAGTGTTTATTTTTATATTTATACATCTGATAAAACTGAGCAATTTAATTTCTCAGTGATATTTTATATTATAAAATATCATTGAAAAATTTAATTCTTAATTACTTATATTTTTTATAATATAAAATATAATTGAGAAATTTATATTCTTATAGCCGGCTGAAATTAATTTATTCGACTGTTTTATCAAATATCGAAATTATATAATTTAGTACTATTTTTTAAACAAATTTTTATTTTTCCTTGTTCTTTCTTACCAGTTATCTAATTTTCTGTTTCATTTTAAGAATGTTGTTATTAATTCTGTGATAAAAAATCATTGAAACAAAAGATACTTAATGCGGGTTCGAACCACAGACCTCTAGCGGTATAGCTTAATAATTTCGCAGTATTTCCGCATGCGCCATCTGTTCACTTAGGTTTGATGTTGAAATTTCGAATCTATTATTTAAATTATGTGACGTCTATTGTAAGTCGCGCTTGCCACAATATTTGTAAATGGTAAAATCTAATAAAACACTGTACCTATAATATTTTATTTGGCAAAATTCAAAATATACCTAATCACCATTGAAATTAAAAAATAATTCAAGTAGTACCTACATTAATTTTATTTATTTTTTTATAGTCAGGAAACTTACAGAAATTGTGTATGTAAAGAAAAAATATTGCTGTGTTTGTAAACTACGTCTAAGTTTTTGTATTACTGATACTACTGTAGTATTATATTATCTGTGCTGATACTATGTTATGTAACCTGTCCCGGTAAAACCTTTGGAAAAAAAAATTAACCTGTCACAATTTATGACACGTCATGCTGTTGATACAATGTATATACGTGGAGCTTTATGTACCTATATGTATTTATTTGTATATTTCTATTATTCCATGTTGAGTGTATTACGTAGATATTAAGATTTTTATTGTTGTTTATAGCTTAGTGTGTGTGTGTGCCATAGTGGTGCCTCTTCAGGGTGTCTACGGAAGACCAGCGCCGGGGAGTCTCCGACGCCTCGGCATTATGCTGAGTAGATACCCTTTCCGTGGCACATCTATTAGTGTTTTCCCTTTTTTTATTTGTTATTCTGTGTTAGTGCCATTGAATAAACCATTTTCTTTCTTTCTTTCTTTTTTCTTTCATGAATACTCACGCTGGGCTTTAAATGTTGACCTTAAGACTGCCCTTATGTCGCTCGTAATAGCGGCGGCTTTCGTAATGCAAATGTAAAGCTTGACGTGTTGCTGACTGTACTTTACGTATTACTTACCTATATTATCTATGACTATGTATCTACCTAACATAGTTGAATAATACTTATGATATGATGTTATTAAAAATTCAGATTTGTAAAATTAGTTTTGAAATCCCCCATACAAAATAGTTAGGTCAGTGAAAAAATCACTGTGGTTTTATGAAACCAACAAGCAAGTGAAACTTTTTTTTCGGTTCGTAGGCATTTAACTGAAAATTTCCGAAAAAATATTAAATAGGGTAAGTTCTTACTTATTAAAATCGCGTTTCTAATCCTAACCTAAATCTTTTTGTTCTTAAAAGAATATTATAAATAAAAAACAAATTGAGATATAAATAAAAGGAATTGATATACTTAATAAACAAAAAGCAATAAAGAAAAACAAAATAATAAAACAAGCAATTTAAAAAAAAAATAACTACATCAGGACAGGATCGAACCACTGCCACACAGATTTAAAAACGAAGATCTAACGAGTAGACCAATCCTGATCTATTGGAAGTGGTGAAATTTAAGATGTCATGTTTTTGTGTAATTCGACCATAATTCGACATTACACTTTCAAATGTATGAATTAGAAATTTAATTTTGCAATTTCGAATTTTCAATGACGCCATTACTATTATGATTATGTCAAAATACCTACATACCAAACACCTTGTAGGTAATATAATAAAATAAAATAATTCAACTCAATCTGTGACCATACGAACAAGCATACATAAGTAGTGCCATCTATGAGTGAGCAGTATGTAATCAAATAGTTAAAGCAGACATTGCGTACTACTTTGAGCTATGCTTTTGAGAGATACATTGAAGTTTAGACAATTGTCGCTAGGAGTGCTATAAATTTGTAAAAAGAAATGTTAAACCGTTCTAGCATGACTTAAAAACGTATTTTGATACTTCCCACGTGCTAAGTGATTTTTTAAAATATAATCAATAGTTTTCTGAATCTCCTTGTTGACTTACTAAATTCACTAAAAAGTCATTACAAAAATCGATTAAAGTAGCGCCATCTATTGATGCTTTTATCGAATTATTTTACTTTTGTTCGTGATGGGTCCCCGTGACAATACCCAGAAACTTCACCGAGGAAACGACGCAAGAAAACTGCTTCTCTTCCCGCAGAAGACAAGGCCATATATTCTGCCTCTGTTGAAGACAACGCGACAGTCGATTGTTTCTTGCACTCCCAAGATATTGGTGCTTCTGAATATTTAAACACGAAACCAGTGTAAGAACGACGATCTTTACTGTTTGCCCAGTCGGCATCAACAATGCCATGTAACTCATCATTTGCCTTTTTGTAACACAGACAATAACCGTAAGTCTGTTTTAAATATTGTAAGACTCGCTTAGCAGCCGACCAATGTAACCTTGTTGCACGTTTGTTGAACTGACTCAAGAAGCTAACAGAGAAAGCGATGTCCGGACGAGTACTAACGGCAATATACATCAAACAGCCAATTAATTTTTGATACGGTGCATCAACTATAGGCTCATTCTCTTGATTTTCAAATATATCAATACCACACTCGATAGGAGTAGTAGCACCCTTACAATCCGCCATGTTGAACCGTTTCAAAACATCATGAATATACTGCTTTTGATTTATTTTTATTTCGCCGTTTTTCTCATCTTTTAAAATACTTAATCCAAGACAATGTTTTAACTCTCCTAGGTCTTTTACACCAAAATGTTTTTCTAAACCTTCTTTTAGAGCTTTGAATTAACCATTTTCCTTGTAAAATAATATAAAATCATCTACGTATACGGCCAATATACACAGGCTATTAGAGTCTTTATTAACATATACACAAGGTTCAGATTTTGTCCTAATAAAATTTAACTTTTGAAGAACCTGATGTAACTTTTTGTTCCAAGCTCTTGCTGCCTGTTTTAGACCATACAGTGATTTATTTAATTTACACACCATAGACTCCTGCCCTTCAACGATCAACCCTTCAGGTTGCACCATAAAAACGTTCTCAACTAAATCGCCATTAAGAAAAGCAGTATCTATATCCAAATGGTGCATTTTTAAGTCTTCTTAAGCAGCTAATGCCATTAATGTTCTAATAGAACAATTGCGTACAACTGGAGAAAATGTTTCTTCGTAGTCAATACCTTGACTTTGTCGAAAACCTTTTGCAACCAAGCGCTTTTGTAACGACTAATACGCCCCTCCGAGTCGCGCTTTAATTTAAATACCCATTTACACGGTATAATTTTTTGTCCATTATTCTCTACTAAAGTCCAAGTATTGTTTTTTATAAGAGCATCATATTCGGTTTGCATTGCTTTTAACCAGTGCAGCTTATTAGTACTTCGCAATACATCAGCATAGGTAAGTGGCTCATTATCGAAACATTCGCTTTCGCAATTAGTAACATGGCAATAACTTACCTCTTTCCTCTTTCTTAAATTGTACCTGGGTTCGGATACCATACTACTAGATGCCTGTACCTCAACGTTTGATATTTGCGGTTCATCTGTAGGTGATTGTGAAGTAGAGGGATTTGGTTCTGAATCGAAGAAAATTTCATCACCATCTGCTACATCCTCTCTCCCCTCCGTCATCGGAAGTATCCGACTTCCTTCCTGAAAATCGCCAGCGTTAATCTTTGCAGATTGCAACTTTTTATTAACATCGCTAGTCGAGAAACAATTTTCAAGAAAAACGACGTCTCTACCCTTGATATACTTTCCAATATTTACAGGATCTCTAAACCTATAGCTATTTACATCCTTACAGTAACCGACAAAAATATATTGTTTTGCCTTTGCGTCTAACTTCTTCCTTTCACAGGCAGGCACATGCACATAAGCACGACAACTGAAAACACGTAAATGTGTAATATTTGGTTTTTCACCATACCATCTCTCATAAGGAGTACAATTTTTAGTGCTCTGTGAGGGCATCTATTTTTAATATAAACAGAAGTACGATAAGCTTCTTCCCAAAAAGCTTTGCTAAGACCCGATTCGCTAAGCATACAGCGTGCTTTTTCGCTTATAGAACGATTAGTTCTTTCAGCAACACCGTTTGAAGGACTATGTGGTACGGTAGTTTCATGTTCAATCCCTTGAGATACTAAATAAGATTTGAACTCATTATTGACATACTCAGTACCGTTATCCGTACGTAAAATTTTTACTTTATATGATGTTTGTCTTTCGACTTCAGTGTGAAATTCGATAAATTTTTGTTTGACTTCAGTCTTAGATCGAATAAAGTATACAAATATCATCCTAGAATAATCATCGATGAAAGTTAGGATATACTTATTACCTTCTAAAGAAGCAACTTCAAAAGGTCCACACAGATCCGAGTGTATTAATTCCAGCATAGATCTGGCCCTTTTATATTGTACTGTGGTAAACGGCTTTCTAGTTTGTTTGCCTTCAACACATGAAATACTATCTAAAGAAGAATAATGACTACCTGAGGCTTTTCCGTTCTTCAATTGTTCGAGGCTAAATCGACACAAATGTCCCAATCGACGATGCCAAATGCCAGAGTTTTCGTCAACTGTCCCATCTTGATCAGCAGACGTCATAGCAAAGTCGTGTGATGGAGCCTTAAACTTATAAAGTCCGTTACAGAATGAAGCAAATCCAAATTTAGTACCTGAAACATTAATGTCAGTATGCCTGTACAACGTGCAGCCTTTTTGGTCAAAAACTACTGTCATACCCTTATCAACTGCTTTTTTAACCGAAATAAGGTTAGTACTTAAATTAGGTATATACAACACATCTTTAATAGTAGTAATCTTAGAGTCCCTACACTTAGGTAAGTAAACATCACCAACACCAGCGGAACATAACCGTTTATTGTCAGCGAGAGTGACTTCCTTGTCTCCAAGTGGTTTGTTATTAGACAGCCATTCACGATTACACGTCATGTGCATTGACGCTCCGGAATCGATGTACCAATCATTGGCATTTAAGGTTGTCCCAGTGCTCAAAGCAGACAAAAGAGAAGAATCAGCATTTTTGACAAGCTTTTTGCTTTTATTCTTTTTCTTTAAAGGACATTGAGGGCTCTTATGACCTGGTTCATTGCAGTTATAGCAAACGATCTTATGACCTTTACGAGATTTTTTATCATATATTCTATTATGGTTACTTGAGCTAGCTAAGGCAGATTCACGAGATTCTCGTTTTTCCATCTCATTCAATAATTTTGTTTTAACTAAATCTGACGTTATAACTACGTTTGAATTCTCATGGGCCATGATAAGAGGGTCAAAATTAGAAGTGAGTCCTCCTAGTAAAATAGCGCCAATAGACAAATCATCAATTTACTTACCGATGTCGGCCAAGTCTTGAACAGTTGTCATCACCGCGTTTTCGACTATTTTCGTTTCGTCTTTTTTTACTTAGACCCCCCAACCGACCGACCCCCCTGCAAAGCGGCTGCACCCCTTAGGCGCTGGCCACACAGAAAAGACGTATGACGCGGACACGTCGCGGACAGGGCGGCGTCCTTTCTAACGAGTAAGCGTCGTATCTGCGCCACGTCTTTTCTGTCTGTGTTGTGTCGCGACGCTTCTATACATTTTGTATGAAAGTAAACGAAACGGGCGCCGCGTCTTCGCCCTGTCCGCGACGCGTCCTTGCCCTACGTCTTTTCTGTGTGGCCAGCGCCTTACACCCACGCTCATGCAAGCAAGCAAACAATCAAGCACACATGTAAGATTGCTAGCATGCAAGCAACCATGCAGCATGCAGTTTGATGCTCCGCTGTGTGTGGTCACAATATCTAACTTAACCTAACCTACAGTGATATCCCATAAGCACAGAATAGATAATAGTATTACGTACAGAACGGCCACTCACCTCCCCGCACTCATTTCAAATACCTCATCCCACGCCGCACTTCGTTGTAGACATCACTGACACATAAACAAGGGCGCGCGCGATCGCTCGAACGAGTAGACGCGAGCGCCGGCCGATAACAGAGACAGCGCTATGCGGGTAAATGAGAAGGCAGTCGCTGCACTCCTCGCGTCATTTCGATTGATAACCGCGCACTCAGCCCTACTAGATTCCACGCACACATTTGCGCGTGTAGAAACGTCATTAGCTTATGTAGTAGTAATAGGTAATTGATTTGCGAACGTTGTATGGAGTGTCCGGGGTGTGCCATAAGTTTTTCTCCTTGCGGGGAAGCATGCAAGAAATATGTAGTTTGATGTGTGAATTGTGTGATTACAATGTAGGTACGCCCTTTACTTATAACCTCCGTAACCATACCAGCCAAGTATTAACCTAATAATTTACGGTAAAATTTATTTTGGTGAAATGAAAATATGACAAATAAATCATCTGGCAATTGAAAAAAGTTCACAAGAAACTTCGATCAATAGTAAAAAAATATTTTGAAAATTGGTGAAACGTAGTTCGGTAAAATGATACTTATGTCAAATGGTCTAAAAATATGGCAAACAATACATATGGTAAAAAAGTCGTCGGTCAAATGTTTTCGGTGAAATGTAAATCGGACAAGAAAATTTCCGACTAATAATAGGTCCCCCTTCCGAGCTCCCCCGTGAACACAGCCGAACGTGACCGGAACGCGATCGCGCGGACCGAACAGTTGAGGTATTTTCATCATTATTGAGAGTTAAAAAATATATCGACGGCGAAGTGCCAATAACACCTAACTGTTAAATCCAAAAGTTTACACAAACTGAAAAAAACGTTTAATTTTTTTATAAGTTTAAATTTTGATACTAAATTAATTTATTAGGAATAAGAATAATGTGTGCTATATATACGAGTATTATGCTATATCATATATTTTATGATAGTATAGTATGTATTCGGTTAGATAGGAGGTATTTACTTTGTACTTTTCCTTTTTATGTGATAATGTTATGATGTTTAGGAGGTAATGGAATTAACAAAAACCGGTATTTAGAATCAAAACCTTTAATTATTTTATTAAAAACATACAAACAATGTAACTGAGCATTAAGAACTTTGATTACAGAAAGAACAATTGCACAAAATAATCATCCTAGCCATTTTAAAGCTTTCCCATGGCTTGAACGAAACTATTCAAGAGAAAATAAAACGGTCATCAACAAACAATCTAATTAGATAGAAAAACATTAATCACCTTAAACAGAAGAAGTATTGTCAAGTGATTTAATTAATTAATCAAATAAACACAATGTAACTGAGCAATTTAAATTATTTACTAACAGAAAAAACAATTGAACAATAGTAATCATCCTAGTAATTTAAAGTTATTCCTATGGCTGAATATGAATATTGAACGAAACTATTCAGAGGAAAATAAAAACATCAAAAAGCAATCAAATCAGAAAAAAGAACATTATTTTGCCACATTTGCCTTCAACCAAACAAGTATTGTTAAGAGTCATGGATTTTTGTAGAACAATTTTGTTACTCATGAGGTATATTGTCATAAAATGCATGACAATCTCTTGGCAATACTTCTTTTAATTGTTGCAGGTGATTAAATTTTGTTGAAGCTATGGGCATTGGCGCAACATTTAAACTGGAGTAAGTTATAGAATTAATCTTTTTTGGTCTAATAGGTAATAGGTATTTTATAATAAATATTCGTTTGGCCTGTATTGGATAACTCTTAAATCAACCACATCAGGATCGCCAGCTTTACGACCTGTAGGGTTACTCTTGAACCGAATCCGATCGATCGGCTTTGAGATTGTGATTTTTCGCACGCTTATTTTTGCGCATTGGCTCTAAATTAACCCCGTATTGTGCGGATTTTGGGTAAACCAAACTCAGTATTATAAATTTTTCCCAAAATACGGATCCAATTTGGCACTAGTATTGTTACTCAAGCGTATGAAAAATCCCAATCCCAATGACGATCCATCGAAATTAGTTCAAGAGTAACCCTACTGGTCTTATTGTGTTGTATCTTCAATGTGCTTTATTATTAAAATCCTTAACAAAGTCATAATTTATTTCGACAGCTTCATAAGGAAAAGGATTTATCCATGCCTCCTTCGATACAGTAATATAGTCACTGGGAAGGTGTATCTCCCTGTTTTTCAGCTTTCTTTCGATTGCTGCATGGACTGCATCGCATTCCATTTGTGTATGCCCATGCTCTAAATATTTTTGTGTGATAGACACATTATGCTCAACACTAATATTCAACAAGGCATTTGTGTATCTCTTCGTTATTTGGTATTCATTACTGCATTTAAATGATCTGATTTTTTGTGTCGCTTGATCAAGGGTATCTGAAAAGATATCAAAACCTTTCAATTCTACATAGAATTTTCTTACAAACACTAATCAAAAAATATTTAGGAAGGTAGGATTTACCATATTTATTTGAAAATCTACCTGGATTAGAAGAAATGATAGCTTGAGGCTGTGTATTCTTCTCGTGGACTTTCAGCACGTTAAGCATCTGTCCAGCTTGCACTCCCTGATAACGCCTTGCCATTCGGGACATTTTGCTAAAACAATAGTAAGACAATACCTCCTAAATACATCAAACAATTAAAAACGTAGAAGAAATATATCCTATCTACAAAAAAAAAGTCTCGAAATGTTTAATTATCATCACAAAATAATCAAATTTTATCAATATCATGTAAAATAATTTGTGTTTATTACCTGTAATCCTTTAGAACTTGTCAGCCCGTAAATAACACCAAAAAATAATTTTCACTGCGTACTAAGACTAGTAACACGTTCAAACACGAATTCCCCGAAACTGACGATTCGATTATTAAATTCTCCGGCCTCTTCATTTCATACCCGTGCACATACGGACATCGCGCCACGCCGCGCCGCCACAGTCACTCGGAAGCAAACAACGAACACGTATAGGCGTGTTTCAATACAGTTAGGAGGTAATGCCATAAAAAAACACGTTGATTTAGTTGGGAGGTATTTCCACATTTTAATTTCATGCTGTTGTAAATAAAAATACACATAGGAGATTTTACTAAAACATGCGAATAACGCCTTTAAATTCAAAACTATAAAAAAGTGTATTTCTAGAAAAATGTCAGTTAGGAGGTATTGGTACTTCGCCGTCGATATTTGAAACCAACAATATAAATTAAAATAGTTCATGCAAGTCGTACAAATATGATTATTTTGACAAAACTTCTGTTTTCGGTAACTTAGTAATCTTGTCGGAGCTTCAGTATTTTATTCGGAAGTTTAGTTTTGTTATTCGAAGATTATTTTTTTTAGGAAAAATATAATTTGAGCATGCTCTTATTTGTTAGTTAAACTGGACATTTTTTTTCGGTATGTTTTGGCTTTTTTTGTCGGTAATTCATTATATCATTGGTCAATTAGAATAGTAGTCGGCCACAGATCGCTGGAGATTTATTTGTTTGTCGGAACCATTATTATTTCCCATAAAAAATAATAAATCAATATTAAATACAATTAAAAAAATCTCTTTTTTATCGATAAATTTTATTGTAGTCTAGTTTCACCCATTTTCGTTTGTGCACCTTATCCGGGGACATACTGTATATAAAAGGAGATCTTCCCATCTATAGACGCACGCACAGCCGTAACCGCAAATGGTAGAAACGCGAAATTTGGAGAGTTATTTTAAGAGGATTGTGAAGCTGTAAATTTTCATACAAAAAGCGATAACGCTTTTCTCCCTCTAAACATAGTCGATTTTTCGATATAATGAAAAACTAGGTTTGTACGTTTTGATTTTGAAGAAATATTGCTCAGAATATAAGTTATTAGCATCTAAATATCTATATTTTCGACTTCAAAACTACCTTGAGCATTTTTGTCTTTTTTTGACTAAATTATACTGAATTACAAAAAAAATCAAAACGTACAAACATAGATTAAGGTATACTGAATCGAATGAGACCAAAAGCGTCTAATTTCATAAAGGTTTAGGGGGGTAAAACAGTTATCGCCCGAAACAATATTTCAAACAGGAATTGTAGGCAATTTCGACCATTTCTTGCAACTCTCTTTATCGCACGATACGGGTCGGGGGCAGGGGTACAATGTAGTGATAGTGATGTGACATAATGTTATCGTAGTTATTGTCGCCTAGGGAGGAGAAAGTAATATCGATATATCGATCAATAGTGAAAGTTATTACTCAAGTCGGAACTATTAATCTTCACAAATACCTTATACATGAAAAAGTAAATATCTTTTTGAATACGTTTATTGATTTTAGTGTTTTATTTTAAAGATTTTATTTCAATACAAATTTCCTTATTTAAGGGTTAGCAACTTAGCAGCCTGTAGCCTGTTAACTTTACTGTAAATTCCCAAAACCAAAAAAGGAAATAAATGTAAGTATGTGAGTAGTTGTTTGTTATAATAAATATGTCCCATAAAGAAACCAACTCAAAATAAATTCGTATTTTGTTTCTTGTGATAGGTATTTGTTATGCAATGTATGAAGTTGGAGCAGCTAAAAACGTGTAATAGACTATGCAAGTAGCGTTATTTTTAATATTATTTTATTTGAATTTTATTCCTCTAAAGCTGGGCTCTAAGGTTTTACTCACGTTATGGAATCTACGATTGTATAAAAAATACAAACGACAAAGTACCTAAATAATATACGAGTATGTAGGGTAGGCAGGGTAGGCATATATGGGAAGAAGGCACCCTTCGTACGGTTTTGAAGTTTTTTTTTCATTTAAACTATAAAATTTAAAGCAGCTGATTACATATACTAATAGGTATTTTTAACCGACTTCAAAAAAGGAGTTTCTCAATTCGATGCGTATGTTTTTTTTGTGTATGTTACGCGATTACGCCGCCAATTGCGGACTGATTTTAAAAATTCTTTTTGTATTCTCAAGATTATACTCCAATGGTGGTCCCACGGTTACCAAAGTTAGGATCTGATGATGGGATCCCATAAAAATGGAGGGAAATCCTTAAATTTTTAGGTGCGTCCAACGTGTTTTTTTTTATAAAAATTTCGCCCCACACTAGGATTTTCTCCTGTGTCGTGGGTGCAGTTACAAACATAGAATATCACATGCACATACGCCCAGACCGGAACAAATTTCTGTAGGCCATACAAAACATCTGTCCCGTGCGGGAATTGAACCCGCGACCTGTTGCGCAGTATACTTGACCTCTGCGCTAACCGTGTCAACCGTTTTGTGTGTATGTTACGCGATTACTCCGCCAATTGTCACCAAAGTCAGGTTCTGATGATGGGATCCTATGAAAATAATTTAATTAGGGTTTCTTTCACTAAAAAATTAAACAAAAAAAATATTTTACAAAAAATAAAACTGACTTCAAAAACACTGAAAAGTTAAAAATAGTGTAAGAATAGGTACAGACAACATTACATTTCTATATTGAAGTCGGTGCCAAACGATGATCTCCTAGAAAGTCTTAAAATTTGGCACCGTCTTCAATAATGATGTGTGATGTTGTCTGTACCTATTCTTATATTATTTCTAACTTTTCAATGTTTTTGTAGTCCGGACGAACCCGACGAATCGAACCCCGCCGGACGGACCTCCCGATCAACATCCGGTGGCCTCAACCACTAGACCACGGAGGTGGTAAAAATTAGAATTCTAAGACTATTAGTATAGCTACCCAAGATTAGTGTATAAAAATGAGAGGTATTTTTTATTTGATGCATAATTATTACTTTATATTTTTAAATCCCTGCTCCTATTTAGTTTGTATGTAAAAGTATTAATTTATCTATCTAAAATCATAGTTTTTTTGTTATTTATTTTTAAGTTAACAAGAGGTCTGTTCTTGTTTAAACAATTGTAAATGTCATTTTATGTTTAGTGTTTATTTTTTTCATAAAAGGATCCATTATTGATTCACATCTCAAATGAAAATCATTTTAATTCAGTATAACACTCATCTTACAAAAAGTCATTTTCTTTAGACAGGTAAATGTACGATAGATAAGTACTTTCATAACAAATAACAGCTCAGTCCTATAAAGTAGGACTTGGTAGGGATACCAAGTAAGTGCCTACACTATAAATTTCAAAGGAATACTGGAATAATTTACGAAACTTATCTACTAAAATATTATAAAGAAAGAAGATTTGTATTTTTGTTTGTAATGAATAAACTCAAAAACTAGCTTACTGGGAAGTCTCGGCGTAATTATTGTTAAAATGATTTTTAGAAATAATTTTTTTTTATTTATTATATTTTTTATTTTTAAAAACTACTAGGCTGATTTAAAAAAAAAATTGACTAATAGAATGTTACATTATCACTGAGTAATATAAGGTCATAAAATAATTTTTCATACGGGAAAACAAAATTCCCTTGCGAAAAACGAAAATAACGAAGGCAAAGTTGCGAGCGGAAAGGCAGTCAGGAATACCTAAGCAACGCAAAACATTACAAACGGTAAAATAATGATCTCGAGTTCTCGCGCCGAGGAGTCGCGCGCTGCTGTCGTTGTCACAAATTATATTACTGTTACAGATAGGAATCAACCCCTCTAGCGGCCGTTTCGTAGTGAAATGACAGCTCCGTAATGATAGTGCTGCAAAACTATCGACTGCTTATTATCGACATACTGAAAATTATCGATATAAATTTACAGCCCTAATCTACTTTTTTAATTCTGATAATATTTTAGGTTATTAAAAATCAAAACAACGAAATGCGATTATCTTTTTATTGAATTTAACATACAATATGACAAAAACGTACACAATGGAACTTATTAGAACCCACAATTCTCCGCCATGCAACGCTGTGCTTACTCTGCGATTCTGAAAAGATAAATAAGCATTTGTATAAAGTGTGACGACTCTAAAATGAAAAACAGTGAAAAACCTAGTAAAAATAAATAACCTGCCTCTCCATCTGATCTTAGTCTCTCCACTTCTCAATATCTGTACACCTGTTGATACAAAAAAGATAATTATATAAGACATTACTTTGTTTTTGAAAATAATTTTGTTTTATTGATTATTTACAAAACTTCAGATTGAAGAATTGAACTCTGCAGACAATGGCAAATAGTTTAAAACGTTTGAATACATTTTGAAGAAGTTAACATTAAAAGCAATTAATTTTATAGTAGGTAATCTAACCAAACAAATCAATCTAGTTTTTAATTTTGATGAATATGTTAAGGTCAATAAGAAATGTTTTCCATAAATTAATGATATTCATTCATATAAATGATTTTAATTAGAGTTTGAAAAAGCATTTAAAAGGAATGGCATACCCATTCCTTTTGTAATGCTTTTAAAATTATGTTTATCAAACTTTCACATTCTCTTAAATAATTGTGTCAGAGTTAAATGTTCCAAATTGGTTCACTAAACTCAAATAAAACTAGATTTATTAAATTCTCATGGCCAAATGTAAGGAAAGTGGATACAATCGAATCGTTGAACTCATCAATTGTAGTTACAAAATTTTTGGGTATTACACTTGATGCACGTTTGTGGGATCAACATAGTCCTTCGCGAACAGACCTAGTTCTGTTGTATATGTAGTAAAACAATTCAAGCATGTTACTATGTTGATACGGCAAGATAAATTTACTTAGTTATTTTCAGTGTCATGTAATTGGCTATTACTGCTGGGTTTCGGCTGCTAGTATAGAAAGTATTTTTGGACTTCAGTTGGTGCTATTTATAATTCACAAGCAAAGGTTTCTCTAAGAAATATTTTTAACTAAATTAATATATTGATTTAAGCTGAACAGTCTAATTATGAAAATTTGATTTGTCTATAAAAATTATAAAACCTTTGGTACCAATTTTCGATTTCATAATCTAAACACAAGAAATAGAAAGCCACTGTGAACAAGTGTGTATTGATCTGCTCATCACGTTCTAGTCATTTTCTGATATAACCATAAAAAGTAGGTGTTATAATAGCAACGTAACATCCCATTTTTTTTTTCGTCGTGACTATTGTGATTTTCAAAGCTTATTTACTCGCAAACTATAAGACTTGAGAGAAAATTGACATGAATAAAAAGTGTTAATTTTAAAGCTATTCTATATGATACAACCATAAAAATTAGGTGTCCTAATATCAAGGCAACATCCCAAAATTTTTCTTGTCCTGCGGCCATTGTAATTTTCAAAGCTGATTTACTCGCAAACTATAAGACTTGAGAAAAAGTGAATAAGAGTAAAAAGTGTTTATTTTAGGCTATTCTATATTATACAACCATAAAAAGTAGGTGTCATAATAGCAATATGCAACATCTCAAAATTTTTCTAAGTCCTGCTGCCATTGTGATTTTCAAAGCTGATTTACTCGCACACTATAAGATTTGAGAAAAAATGGACAAGAATAAAAAGTGTTTATTTTTAGCTATTCTATACGATACAACCATAAAAAAGGACCTTGCGCACCCTTTCATTCACCCCAACCCAATTTTGAAATATTTTCTTTAATATAGGGGCATATAGTATAACACTGATCTTGACTTATAGATTTTGAAAGAAATTTGGCAGCTCTGTCAACTGACACAGTGAATCAATTGACAGTTAACTTAAGATTTATCAACATTAAACTTTAAACTGTATTTTATTAAATGTTTTATTTGTGCTGCTACATTGTTGTTGTCAGTGTCATTGTCATGTTTTGTCCATTTTTAGGTGACCCAAAACAAAACTATAGCACACTTTTGGCCGTTGTCAACAAAAGCAAACTCAGAAACAGTGTCTTATCCATAAACTCGAGTTTGGCAGTAATGGTTGTGTAAAACGACCGGTTGCCACTTAACCAAGAAGTGAAGTGAAGTTAAGCTTGTTATAGCATATTCAAGATAAGAAGGTTCCCGTGACAGGTCAAACTTTTCCGTTTCATGCATACCAGTTTCCGTGAATAAAAATATTATGTTTTAAAAATGTCTTTTTCAGTTATTTTTGTCAACAATGCAACAATTAATTCCACATTAAAATCAGTCCAGTTAAATATAATTATTTATAATTCTGATAAAATATTTGTTTAATTAAGTATTTATTTGAGTCATGAATCGGAACTTATACTTTACACAAACATTTTATTTTTAAACTTTAGAATTATAATTTTACTTAATTAGGCTGATATTCTTGTTTTTATTTAATGTGGAATTAATTATTACATTTTTGATAAAAATAACCTAAGGAGATAAATTATTTTTTTCATCACGGAAATTAGTATGCATGAAACGGAAAAAATCGATTTGTCAAGGGAACTTTCTTATCTTGAATGTACTATATTTAATTTTATCACTGATTAGCCTTTCAGAAACAAGGGGTTAATAAGCAAACATATTTATGTCAAAAACAAATTAATCACCTTTTGACAGCCCACTTTCTGTTATTCATGTCCTGTTCATTGCTTGTGCAGTGGCTTATGTTCTTAGCATATTAATAAAATTGATAAAATGAAATTCAGGTCCATGGTGAGTAACCAAAGCTTCTAACATATCGAGCTTCTCTATGCTTCCGAAGTCACCTTGCGCCCAGACATGTGCACCATCAGAAGATCAATTTTAGCAGAGCTTTGCTACTCTTTTTGAGAAGAAGTGTTTTTCATTTTCATTCAATCTAAAAAAAAATTACATGTAATTTTGAACAACAACATAGTGTAGGTTATTTAATGGAAAACATAATATTAAATTAATTTTAAACTATTGTTTATTTAATGAAAAAAATATTACACAACTTTGCTCACCTATCATTATTGGATTTTTAAGTATTCCTGAATTTATTTCACTTGGAGGAAGTTATTTATTGCATACTCAACTCAAGATATTCATCTTCAAGTATTTGTGTTTCAAAATAACACTAGTTTTTCTGTGTTCATAAGTTGTTTTTATCGATTTCAAAATTGATGTGCATCCAGAAATGTAACCTCTGTTGAAGCCGATGGTCTGTAAAATATTTTAGTGGATTCATAACAATATAAAGTTCGCTCGTTTTTTAGTATGGGAAAGTTCAACTTCATACATTTTGGTAAATAACTATTAGGCCAAAGATGAAAGCGTTCTTCACCTGGATTTGCCTACAAGAGAGTTGCTGGATGTCTGATTATCAGAGTAACAAGTTGTACTCTGCACAAGTTGTACTGTCACCATGGTGATCTGATAAACTTAAGTAAGATTATGGTAGCTAACCAGGTGGGCTCAGCTATATTAGCATGAAATAGTATGAAACAATGAAAGGTCAAAAAGTTATTAAGTTTAGAAAATCACAAGCAAACAAACCGATAAAACTGCCGAATCCCTTCGTACACACAGGTACTGTTATTGAATCAAGAACAGTGAGTGTCAAAAATCTTAAAAAACATGCTTAAAACACATAAAATCTGAAGATAAATTAGAGATTTAAACAAACCAACAATGTAATAATGAAAAATGAAATGCAAATGTGTGCGTTCTACTTCTATGATGAAATGACACGACACGACACACACACATGCACCCAAAAGCAAAATGGCGTCAAAAAAAATGGCGGAGACTGTCTCAGAGTCGCTCCACTAACGACCCGCTAGTTATAGGGGTGATTCCAACGCCTGGTCGTTGTGTGCGTGAGAAGTTGCGCGTGTTGTATTTGTGGTGTAAACGCCAGACGGGAGGCCGAGCGGTGTGAAACAGATAGCATTTTAGAAAATACCTACTCGCGCCGCGCACGATTACTTCACAATCCTCTTAATTCAAAATGCGGACGCACACAAAAAAAATGTACCCTAAAGGGATGAAATAAGGGTTGCAAGTTTGTATGGAAAAATCTTTAAATTTGCAACGATTTTGATAAAACTTGAGATTCATACTCTTAGAAATATTTCATTGAACACGTGTTTCATAGTTTATTGGAATTCACCCCCTTAGGGTGCAAAATAGGGGTTGAAAGTTTCTATGGAAAAATAATTAAAATCAGCTCCAATTTTTTTTAAAGTAATTTAAAATTTTTATGGGCTTAATAGACAAAAAAAATCCTACGGGAAAATATAAAATTCCCACGGGAAAACAATAATAATGCGGGCGAAGCCACGAGCGAAAAGCTAGTAATGCATACAGTTTGGAAACGCGTTTGATGTTGGACGACACCGCCAGCAGCTTGGAAACTTACGCGCTCTGTCGCATATGTGGAAGGGTTGTCAAAAAAGCAAAGTAATTTAATTGCGATTTTAATGTTATTTATTTACAAGATGTATCCATATACCTAATTTGAATTATATAAGTATGGTAAGTATGGTATGCGGCAATCGTTTAGATGTTTATGTTGTCAGGTTACTTCGCGCTGACGGAAAGTCGCGAGACTTACGAATTAAATGTTCACTTCATAAATGTTAATAAAAAGACAAAACTATCATACTCTACACTAACTACTTTTAAGTCTACTAATTCTTTATTGTAACTAGGTATGAAAGTATAATATTATTACCTTGTCTTTTCACATGTCGATCTTGTAAATATACACAAATTCTTGTAGCACTTATTGATTCACGAATATTTGTAAAGCACTAACTGATTATTTATTTGAACTTCACTTTGTATAACGCTATTATTCACAAGCGATAAATATTTGTAATATTTATTTGTCCTTTATCGTATTTTTCTATATTTTTTTATTATAATTGTTAGCGTCCGACATTTGATCTCAATATTGTAGCTCAATGCCTACGTGACTGACAAATGTCGTATAATTATTTTATTTTTCCAAAATCTTTCGCTTGACAGCTATGTAGTTGTCTATTGTTATGGCCAGTATAAAAGCGGACCAGGGTCATTAGGAAGCCAGTCTACTACCAGCTCTGGTATTGAACACAAACGGCTAAGGAGTAGCTAAGCTCCTTACACCGGCTTGGAACCGAACCACCACCGCACTATGTGGAGATCGAGTCGGTTTCGGGTCATAAATCTATAACTTCCATGTTTTTATAGATATACAGCTGATTTTTTTTTTAGGTAATCTGAGATAAACGTACTTTAAAATAATATACAGTCTATGCATATAAAAATATATTTAATAATTGTAAAAAAATACAAAACATGAAATATTGAAAAATTATCATAAAGGACATGTCCACTTTTGGGCTAAGAATATAATTATTTATTAACCAACATGTTTCAGCTATTATTGTAAAGAGTACTCAAAAATCTAGGGTTTAGAATAAAATTTAGGTTTTTTAGACCTGCAAATTCAAAAAAACAGCAATTTTATGATTGACTTTCATAGTATGTAAAACAAAGCGATTTTTGTATGGAAACCAATGACAAGTTACTGAAACGTGTCACAAACGAAGAAATAAGTAACAAAAGCGCACAAACGATGTGACAGTGAGTGACTTTCTGACTAAAATTCACATAAATTACATTTTTAATGTTTTATCAAGATTTACGAAAAACATGGCTGTATGAACTTAGCTCCCTTTGCCTTCTCTTGCAGAAGTGACAGCGTCAAAAAAAGCCTCGTTTAATTTTGTGATTTTATTGATCGTGATCGCATAAAATCTAAGCAATCACAATACATCACAATACTTTTTATTAAGAAGTGCACAATCTTGTGTTGTTGCCGCAATGACTGTCAAATTAAAGGCAGCGCAGACGTTATAGATTTTTCCTTCGACAATAAACCCCCAGGTGACCACATATTGAATTGGATTGCAAATTAGCAGCATTGCGGGTCACTGCTGGTAACAAACAAGCATCTCTGACTCTGACCAAAAAAATGATACATGTAATCAATAGGTCCATGCTATTAAAATGAAATCTAGCACAATAAATGCATTGGTTGGTGGCAGATGACTTCTATACTTTACTTTGTAGCAGTGTGTTTGTGCAGCATTTGTTAGGATGAGCCCCTGGCTGTAGTGTCTAGTGTGTGATACCTGTTTTACTCTGCCTACTCTTAGGATAAGCACCTACCTCACAGTAATGAAATATCAACATAAATAAAATATACTGGTCTGTTCTTAAGAATGCTACAGTTTTACTATTTCAATAACAAAAGATTTTTTACAAAACAAATGCTAATTAATAAAGTCATTATAATGAACTAAGTGCAAAATTCTCTAAGATTACTATAATGCTAATTCAAAGTGTAAATATTTACTTCTATATGACTACATACCCTCGATTTTATCATGGGTACTAAATATATAATATGAAGTGTTGAATAATTATAATGGTGGAAACTATGTGAAAGAGTTGTAATATAGAAACTGGTTGCAGGTATGAAATAAAACCCAGAAATTATGTTATTTTTATTTATTCAATTTCAACATCTTCCCTCATTAGTACATCATTTCAAAATTGAGCCAGTGGTGTTATATGAGTTTGGTGCGGAGCCCATCCTAAATTCATGGATTTCATTTGATTTTTCCTCTTATCAGCAGTCTCATGTGATAGATCATTTTCTTGAATATGTTCTCCAAAATATGACTTAGCTTGCTTAATTTAATATGTTCCAAGACTGATTAAAATTAAATTGAATATTTTCATTCTGGGGAACATTCAAGTGTGGAATTTAAGCATCAATATGTACAAAGATGGCTTCTAATGCCCTATTTAAAATAGATTGACCACCAGGTTGGTTGGTCGCTTACTGCAGCTAGCAGTGTAAGTTATAAGATTTCTTTTGAAATAGGTAATTAGAGGACTTTTGTAAGTACAATTTTAGTAACCTCTAATAAAACAATGGAATTGTTTGAATCAGACCCAAAGAGTATAACGTATAGTTAGATTTCTACTGGACAGGTTTTCCCTGCTTATATGGGCTATACCTAAATGTAAAGGTGCATATTGATTTTTGAAGCAATAACACTTTTTTATATAAGTAAACATGAGTTTTTAAAATGTATACCCGAGAAGCAATTCTGCAAAGGGATTCCTTAGCCCATAGTCTAACTTAATATAAACCTAAGGCCTTTTTAGGCTTTGAAAAAACCTCACCTAATTGAGTTAAGCAAGAGAACAATAAAACAAATTGTGTGACTGTTAAACCTGTCCAGTATTTACATACTATATCAGTGGAATTTTCTATATTTTCAAATTCAATTAGTTTCTGTTCTTTGATTTTATTGTTAGTAAGTCAAGCATGAATTATTTGGTGTAAATAATACAGTGAACTTATATTACCGTAAAAATGCAAAATCATATTGACTCATGTGATTTTCACAGACTCTGGCATTACTTTACGAATATTTTACAATCCCCAAAGATCTTCTTTCTTAAATATAATGGTACCATTCGACATTCCAAATTATAGCACTCTGGTACAAAAAAAAGGAGAAGTTGTATCAGGAGTGCGACTGTAACCTGGAAGTATAACATTTTGTTGTTCAATTCTTGGGTCTGGTTACTTCGTACGTTCAAATTACGAGAAAACTTAGTCCAGTTAGCAAGCCAATATTTAAATCACATGTAAAATCAAGAACCTGAGCATAGCTGTAGAAAATAAAAGATACTATTTTGTGAAAGGAAGGAAGGTTACATACACACAAACAATAAACAAAAGTCACTCACTTCACTTCACTTCTTTAGGCAATGGCAATCGGTCGCGATTACAACCATTACTGCCAAACTCAAGTTTAGGATAAAACACTGTTTTTAGAGTTTACTGTGTGTAATAAAGCCAAAAGTATTGATTAATTTGTTTTGGGTTACCTGCAAAAGGACAAAACAGAACGTCACAATAACATACAACATATAGCACAGTAAAACGACAGCTACAGTGGCATTGACATATTGACAATGACATCCGTTTAATTGCCAGTAAAAAAAAACTAAATGTGGCCCTGCTAAAGGAACAATAAAAAAAAACATTTTTAATTTTTTTCTCCTAAATGCAGGCCTTAATATTTTTAATATTCATGGATAAACATCCTTCTCATAAAGTTCTATTTCCGTCATAAATTTTTAAACTGGTTAAAAAAGGTTCAGAATAAAATTCCACGTTCCATACAAAAAGTGGACATGTCCTTTACGACTAATTTTAAACAATGTGACCTAAATGTTATAATTAATACAAAATAAACACATAAAATTACTCTTATTAATTAAATATAATAAGAAAAAGAAAATAACATAGAATTATATTATTCTACTAGCTCTACAGCTTCATCTATAAGTTCCATAGACTTTTTATTGGAAGGTTTTCTTAAACTTGTTATGTAAGGGTCTGAAGTGTACAAAAGTGTATGTAAAACGTCTTCATTTGTAGCTACTCTAGAGCATTTTCTAGCATGATGAAGTCTGAATCGTTTATAGTCTTTGTTCCTTGATTCCTGGGCATCTTCGGAGAGCTGTCCAAGAGGTAACACTGAATAATGCCGAATTACACTTTCCCCATGAATTAGGACTTTATGGACAGGTGATGGCATATAATACCACATATATTTACTAACATATCGTTGTGCTGTATCGAAAGCATACTGTCCAAATTTCGTAGCATTAATTACTTTTCCGCTAGACATAACTTGAAGTAAAACATAAAATCGTTTTATCAATTCCTCATCCACACCGGTAATTTCTGCAGTGCACTGATAATTTTGAAAAAATCGTCTAGCTGTATTACCGTCATTACTGTTACCAGAACCTTGCTTAGGTTTATCTATATTTAAACCAAGTTCTTCTCTGAACCTTCTTTGTACATATGTCTTCTTTTGTTTTTTCAAATCTTTATTTTCTGTCGTTGTAGCAGACCATTTTTCAAAGCCTACATTATAAGATATATGTAAAATTAGTTCCATAAATCTAATCCAGCAATGTAAAGTCGAAAGCCCATATTGATAAGAATTTTCGTCAACAGGTTTATTTTGTACTTTTTCTAAATTGTTCATCTCTGTAGGTCCTGCACCACAAATAGTACATACAGCACCTGATGAAGTTTCTGACAAAACTTGAGCCACTTTCCCGTCAACCATTGTCAAAAATAATGTGTGTTTGATTTCAATACTTTCACCATTTTTATTGATTAAGCTTGTTGTGAGAGCGTTTCTTTGAGCTATAATTTCATTAACTACACTTGTAGTTTTCTCTGGTGTCTCTTTTGAAAATTCTATTAAAATGGGCCTACAAAATCTTACTGATGATGGAACAGGGTTTTCCCACAAAGTTTCATTTGTATTAATATCAACAAGTTTCAGAGGTACTAATGAAGATATAAATAAATTTGTGTCAGAAATTAACTCATCCTCTTCAGTTAAGACTTGCTTGTATTCACTTTGTCCGCTTGAGCCATCACAGCCCCATTTCGAATACAGCATTAAATGTTTTTTGCCAGCTTTGTATACACCATTGATTTTCAAAATTCTTGCAATAGTGTGATCCAGCAGATCTTGCAGTTTTATTTTTGCTGTAATATTATTAATTTCTATGCTTGATCTTGGTGGGTAGCACATTCCTTTAGCTTCCTGAATTGATTTATATGACGGAAATAATACGCAGTTCTTCGCAATTAAGCAATTTCTCATGTTTTCATACTGTGCCATGTTAAGGTCCAACTCTATAAAAATACTGAGAGCTTCATCTTTAGAGTACGCTGTTAAATGTGCCGGTTCATTTAAAAGATTTTGACATATTTCACTTTTTTTATCTATGGGTAATACTCGTAAAATTTCGACAATGAACGCTTCTTCCGTTTCCCCCTGAGATCTCAATCCTTGAAGATATGAATTCAGTATAAAATCAAGGCCACATGTTTCAAGCAACTCCTTGTTTTTTCGTCTTTGTGTTCTATCGGAACTGTCTTCGTAGGTTTTAGAAGGGCGTCCTCGCTTCCCCGTCGATGTCGAAGGTTCAGATTCACAAGTAGGATCTTCCAGATTTACTGTGAATGTGACATTCAACCACAGGCTATTCTGATTTAAAAAAATTTTTTTATTTCTGCCAGATTTAGTGTAGAGTTGACGAAAGTTCGTAATAAGATTTTTTTGTACACTCGCGACAATTTTAGCGATATTTGCCTCAGAAAAGTTGATAAAATTATTCCGTATATAACTTGTTAAAGCAACAACATAATTCCCGTCACTTTCAATCAAAACAAGACATAGGTCGCGTCTGGTACATTGGAATTCACTCATTGCGAGAGAGTAGGTGGTTAGATACACTTTTAATAACGACAATAACGAACGAAAAACAGTATGTAATTATTCAGTATGCAGATGCTCTATTTTATATTAAATAACTGATTTGAAACGTGTGCAAAGTATGGGAATAAAAACTATTTATCATTATGTGGTTACTCGGTTTCCTATGTGTTTTATTGATAATTTATTTTGTAGGCGAACTAAAAATGGTGAGAAATACTCGATACATTATCAAAACATAAACCGCAATTAATAATATATCACAAGTGTAACCTATATCAACTAATAAAACAAATAGATTCGCCCACGTATTTTTAAGAAATTATTACTATTTCATGTTATGATAGATAGCATTATGTTGTGCAATGAAGTTGCAACTTTTTTTTTCTTTCTGTATAAAAATATTAAATTTCCTATCAAATAACATCATTTACAGACCTTCGGCAAATTTCGGCAACTGTCAAAACTCTAATTGAAAGTTTCAGATACGCAAAAATGATATGTCATGAGATAAATATTTCTAGTAAATATATTTATAAATGTATAGCATATTTGTGTATACCAAAAAAAAGTATATATTATAAGCTTTCTAAAATGGTATAATACTTGTATAATTTTCATTGCTAGCTTACTAGAAAATCATCCTGAAAAAAATACAAATTATGATGTTTTCGTGATAATTTTTCAATCATCGTATTTAGATGCTCTTTACTATAAAAAAGTACTAGTTACATACATAATTTATACATAATATAGTAGATCAACTTCTTAGCTATAGTTTGAGGTATAATACAAGTACCTGCGCCGATTTTTACAAAATGTATTTATGGCCAAGCTCTCTTAGGCACCTCCACATAGTGCACCGCCAGGCCTTCGTGATCATATCACTTCGTGCCGGTTCCTTCACGCGTCTCCACCGCGCCTGCTACGTGTGCCTGCTGCCTACCTGACCACTCCGTCGCGCCTTCTACTGGTCCCTGCTACCGCCTATCCTGAGGAGGGCACGATTGACTTACCTAGCTAACTTAGCCTAAATAATAAAACTATGTACAACAACATATAAAAAGGGTCTAGCCTGGCCAGGGTAGGACGCGAGACGAGTAGCAGCTCCGCCGGATAGCCGGAGCAGGAGTAGGCACGGCAATGCAGCAGGCAGGATAGGTTGCGCACGTCGAAAGTCGCTTGCACACTGCACGATGACAATCGCGTTAGACCACGCCCCGCTCCATTCATTCACCAATAGTAAAGCGTAAAGCAGACTGACACCAAGAGCGATTTCAATGAAACCAGATGTCTGTCTATGATTGGCCGTAGTAAATTGTAGTAAAAATACGTAGCCAATCAGGGATAGGTATGGGTCGTGTGGGCGTGTCCGATGCGATCCGCTTTCAAACAAATATTTTTACAAAGTGGTAAGGCACGAGAGACCTCAATAGTACCTACATAATTGCACTAAACTCCCTTAGTCGTCTCTTGCGACATCCACGGATCCACGGGAAGATAGATATATGTATTATAGAGTTTATTCATAGTTGAGAATGAACTATCAACTATATATATTATCATGATCACACTAAACCCTATAATTAGTTTATGATGACTGCTAAGACATCATCAATCAAATTGAAATCTTGTCAGTTATAATAAACTCACTATCGTACACAAAACAAGTGCACCATTATAAATAATGTAATCAACGATTCTCATAAAAACCAATGTTAACTAGCTCGCAAATCACACACAGGCATTCAACCCTCAACGTTCGAGTGCGCAAACTCAGCGAGTTTGGGGGCCACGGACCGCGCCGCCCGCCTCCCTGTGAGTTCCCGCCGTTGCTCTGCGCAAACGCGTTCGTTTCATAACTGACCCCCTAGGACAAATGCCACACGCTAACTTTTCCGCAGTCTTTCCTCAGAAAAAATGTATGGAGATGACATTAGCTGCGGAAAAAATAGCGTGAGGTTGTCGTAAACTGATGTCATTTCCATACATTTTTTCTGCGAAACGACTGCGGACAATTTAGCGTTTGACATTTGTCTAGGGCCTCTGTATACATTGTGAAACTGTGCCTTAAGTTTTCGCTCGTTGATGCAATCACGGGAATCTCGATTCTCGGCGCGCGTTCGCAGAGACCTTTTCTTCTTGCAGCTACTTTTGTCAGTTGGTTTTGGCTATTATTACAGCGATTTGAGTGTTTCTATGGGAGTGATGTATCTCTTACGTAGTAACTATTACCTAATCTGTGGTATAGGTACTTGCTATCCGGATTTTCTATTATGATTTTTTTTTATTTCAAGAATTACGACGATTACGTAAAATTAGCTTTGCGCGGCGCAAACTGACACAGGTCCTCCCTCGATGAGCGCTCGCGCCCGACCCGACTGACTGATTGGGTGGGGTGATTGCTGTAAGTTTTCACCATACAATTTATTGCAATTACGCCCAATGTTTGAGGTGTAATAAAAAAATAATTTTCATCACCCCATCTCGGAAAGAGTATTTTTGCTATTCGATATCTGACCGCCAAAGCCGTTTTTATCCGCTTGAGGTTAAAGTAAATTTGAATTTAGAACATCGCGTGCACTAGGTATGTGATTTCAAAACATCATTAAACCTATTTACTTCCATCTCCATGGTGCCGAATTTATCATACAACTTTTTTTCAATTTGTTAAAAACTCAGACTCTGAACCTCCTTGGTGTACTTTTGTTTTTAATTCGCTTTGCGCGCGCCATTTTGTTTTGACGTCGTATTGTTATAAATAAGAAACTTGAAAACAAGTAAAAAAAAAAGAAATTGAGTGATTCCAGGAACGAAGAAGTTTATTTTAATGTTGTAGTAAATATGTATGTACCTAAACTGAAATAAAAGTATCTTGTGATTGTTAATATTTTAATTTGCATTTAGTCATTTCCTCGCAAGTCAAGTTACGTGTTGCACTCGAGTGCAAAGATTTTTCACCTTGTGCTCTTTTGATTCCCTCGCTAACGTTCAGGATTCTAATTTTAGAATCCTTCGCTTGCTCGGTTATCAAAGCTGAGCACGCGGTTAAAAAACAACTTTGCACTCATGTATAACAAATAACTTTTATTGTGTTTTTATTTCAAAAATTATACCATTCGATTGGACGAAGAACGTAGATAATTTCGACATAGCTTTTTAATTGTAATTATACTTTAAGCAATTGTAAAATGATCGCTAAAGTAAACATATTAGTTTTAGATTATTAGGTTATTTTCTATTTTAGTTCATAATAAAATATTAAAAGAATCTTGTTATTTTTTTCTTTTATGCTTGCTTGTACAATGTCGGACGAATTGGGAAAGAGACGAAATACAGCATGAGACATGTAAGAGATGTTGTCTAGTTAAGCTAAGAGACGTCTTATTGAATGTGACGTACTAAGTATAGTGACGAAATACGTAAGTGACGAGCTGTCAACAGAACCAAATATTTGTATATATTTTTTTTAAATTAATGTAGCGGCACATTCGGACTAATAATTTACACAATGGATTTATTTCACTTAGGTTGTAATTCAAGTTCAGGATTTGAATTGGCTAGTTCACTACAATTTCTGAAATTTGGTTTATTGATAAACACTAGCCAATTCAAAGCCTAAACTTGAATTGCATCCCAAGTGAAATAAATGCATTGTGTAAATAATTGTCTGTAAATAATTAGTTTGAAATTGGCACCCATATCAATTCTTTTGTCGGCGAAGTCAACAACGACGCATATCGCTCTATTCCACTATAATCCACTAAACAAACCCATTAATGGATTTGTATCCACTTTTTATTCCACTCTAATCCATTGCCACAATGGATTATTTTCCACTTCTTTTTATATTCCACTCTGACCCATTGCTGCAATGGATTATTTTCCACTCCTTTATATATTCCACTCTGACCCATTGCCAAAATTAATTATTTTTTACCGCTTTTCATATTGTTAATGAAACGGGTATAAGGATTGGAAGGAAACGACTTGTCAATAGATACGGCGATATATTTTGATTTTTTAATTATTTCGCCTGTTCAAGAAAGTGGCCTACAGTAATGCTACCAGTTAAAACTTCCAACTGAGCTTCCTGAATCCAGTTGGCAATCATAATTTGTCCTGTATCTTCCTTTTTTACCAATGATGATCCGAAAGTTTGCTCCTCGAAGTTAGATAAAGCACTCGCTTGTTTATTTTTGACAGCGAAAAATGAAGCATCTTCTATAAGGTGTCTAATAAGATGTATTATATTTGGGCTTTTCTTCCCAACACTGCTATTCAGATTAAAGTTCCAACCTTCCAAATTATTTTGTTCTAAATTGTTCTCCAAATATACACCATTGTTTAGTAAAACTAACGTCTTTTATCCAAAATCGAGACATATAGTTAACAAACTTTTTTATTGCCGAATGATTGTGTGGATTTTTTTTTGTATATAATTCCAACCCTTTTTTTTTTCTCGGGGGGAAATGCGTAACCGCACCGTACCCGCCGTCGGCTAGACAGCGAGCGTGTGTGGGGCTCTCCCGGCAGAGTGCCAGGCCTACCCACTAAAACCCCCCGGTGTTCTCCCTGCCCTTATGGGCGCGCTGGGTAAGGTCCACACTGCGACTCCACTATCCACGCGCCCGGGCAAGCCCGACCCACCGGTCGGGCTATCGCCAAGGGGGGATTGCCCGAGAACACCAGGGCAATCCCCAGACGGAGGGCCTTACGGCGGCGTGCACGGGGCCAACCGTGCACGCAGACCTCTACGGCAGGGTCATTAGAATATAATTCCAACCCTCCATAATTAAGTTTTCCGGAAGTAAAGGTAGTGCGGCACATAATGATACAATTCTTGATGTGAATTTGTTCTTTAAAAGACCCAGTGCTCTTCCTTTCCTACGTAAACTATTTCTAGCGGAAGATTCAAAATCGGTCATAAACTTATCCGGAGACCATTCAGGTATCTGCGATTTGAGTTTTTGTAAGAGGATGGAATAAGCCCTTTCCGTTCTTTCGCTCATAAGAGCATACACTAAAGTACTAACATTAATATTACTATTAGAACCCATGTTCCCTTGGATAATATATAATTGAGCAAAAGGAGGAGGACAGGATTTAAAGGTTCCTCTGAATATAAACCAAATCTGAAGTAGACTCCATTAGATTTATATTATATGTATAATATATAAGTAATATTTACTGCACAAGAAGTTAAACGCGCATAAAAAATAATCACTAGTTTTAGATTTAGATAAACGAAAAAGCTATGACATACCTGACATTGCCGGGATGACATTATAATTATAACTGGTTATCACAAAGAGGTGAATTGGATAAACTATTTATTAATGGAGTGGAGAGAAATAAAAGGTCCAAAAATAATTCGTTAGTGAATTTTGAAGATTAGAGGAGAACTGAAATCCATCGATGGAGCAGAGTGGAAAAAAAGTGGAAACAAATTTATCGATGGATCAGAGTGGACAAAAAAATGGAAACAAATCCATCGATGGATCAGAGTGGAATAAAAAATGGAAACAAATCCATCGATGGATCAGAGTGGAAAAAAAGTGGAAACAAATCCATTAATGGATTTGTTATGTGGATTATAGTGGAATAGGGCCGCTTATCCTATAAATGAACTTGGCTTTATTTTCACATTTATGTTTTTGATGGGATTAACATTACCAAATGCTCATTTTTTTAAATAGAAAAGAGAGAATAAAATGTTGTACATTAATTTATCTTTTTGTTTCCAGTAAACGATGTCCCATAAGGCTACTCCATATTCCCCAAACTTTCCTGTCAATCAGGGCTATGCACCACCACCTGATAATAAGCAACAGGAGAGTTATCCTATGAGCCCTCAAGGTGGATACCCACATCCCCCAGTTCCTCAAGGCCCCCCAATACCCACTGGCCCACCACTCCCACCTGGGGCGCAACCTTTGCCGGGAATGCAGCAAGGTTTTCAACCTGGATTTCAACCAGGATTCCAGCCTGGGTACCAACCAGGTTTTGCACCAGGCTATCCCCACCCTCAGCCTGGATATCCACAACCAATTATTCAGCAGCCAATTCCTCAGCAACCACCAGGTATGTTACAGTATTAATTTAATCAATTATGATAATTAATAACAATAAGCGTAATCAAATGAGGGAGACTCTGTACCAGAGCCTATTTCTGCTTTATCTTACCTATTTCTGCCGCCGAGCAGCAGTGCTTGCATTGCTGTATTCCGGTTTGATAGGTAAGACAGGCAGTGAGTTACTGGGTACTGTGACATGACATCTTATGTCACAAGTTGGCAATGACAACATACATTGGCATCTATGTAGGAGTTGTAGATATGCAAGTCTTACAGGAACCACCTGTACTATGAGCGGCTGTAGCCACTTACCATCAGGTGGGCAGCCTACTTGTTAGCCAATTTAATTGTATAAAAAATACTACACTATTTTAAAACACATTTGACAAGGTTTGGTTAATCAATATACTCTTTATTGTGCAAAACCGGAGGGAGACTGTACCAGGCTCGTGTGCATGGGTACCTCCGTCTTACCTATTTCTGCCGCAAAGCAGCAGTGCTTGCATTGTTGTGTTTCGGTTTGAAGGGTATATAAGATATGGCATTGAAATTACTGGGTACCGTGACTTTACATCTTAAGTCACAAGTTGGCAACGTACACTGTGGTTCTTGTGGCGGTTGCAGTTTTGTTGCGAATCTCATAGGAACCACATGTAATATAGGTGACTTACCATCAGGTGGGCAGTTTGCTTGTTTGCCAACTTAATTGCAATAAAAAAAACAGTACAACCAAATAAAAACAGCAGCAGTGAGCAAGGGTGGACTTACATCGTTGAAAACCAGATATCAATAGTAATATTGTTACGAATGTGGGTTCAAGGATTGAAAAAACCAGCTCAAAGGTTAAAACAATATTGAAACAGAGACTCGGCTCTTGCTGCGTATAGCGCCATCCCGTTCTCAGTTTTAATTTTGCTTTTTGCGGTCACGGTTAGGGGGCTGTGGTGCTGGTGGCGCCTCCGGCGGTAGAGGATGCTCATTGCAAACAATTTATTAGTTTTTCTTTTGTTCTTTCTCTTCTCTGATTGTCACTAAATTAATGTTTACTTGCATGTGTATTCTTACTTAAATTTCGCCTATTTTCTCATAGAGAGTGATAAAAAATAATGTCTACCTCGGGAGCAAACCATTTAAACTCGAGTGACATACTTTGAATCCCTCGCTGCGCTCAGGATTCTACCTTAGCATCCTTCGCTACGATCTACTATTCTTCGCTTCGTTTGTAATTCAAAATAGCGCCCTCGCCGTAAAATATGTTGCTCCCTTATGATACAAACAACTATTTTTTTCTTTTTCCTTTTTATTTATAACGCCAATTTCATAATGTAAGAACCAAATATACTGATCATCTGATCCACAGAAACTTTCTGTTCTGTGATCTGATCTTATCTATCTCTGACAAAACTCGAATACACGTTATAGTGTTTTGTGTATCGACGAAATCTCAGATTTATAATTTACATTTAATGAATTCATCATTTGCGTAGTTGCAGCCTGTAACGCTTTTGACAACCTAACAAAATGAGAGGACAGCTATAAACTCAACTTAAAGCAAGACTTTAACACCACAAAACTCGTAAATAGCACCACCTTTACTGTACTTTATTCACTAAAACACAAATTTTTAAGCATTGAAATAATAAGCAGTTGCTATTAAAGCGCGCGAATAACCGCTTTTTTGTTGGTTTCTCCCACATTGTTTTCCATTTAATAAAGACTTCATTTTTCGAACCCTACTTAGTGTTATTGCTTCTTAAGTGATATGAATAGTAGAGTATTCACCTCTGGAATAAATCAGTGTCGTCGTCTTTGGTGACTTAAACCTCTCGCTTCACTCAGGACTTTACTTAACTTCCTCCCTTCTTCTGAGAAAGGGGATCTCTAGAACCCCTCGTTGCGTTCGGGGTCCAATATGACGCCCGTTCGCCCGTAACCTTAGACACTACTTTACTCCCTCGGTGCATAATCTACTATTATTCCACACACAGAAAGAGAAATGAAATAAACAATAGAACCAAGAACAATACCCCAAGATCAATCTCGTAAAATAATTCAAATTTTAGTTATTTAATATGTCCGGACCTCAAGCCCCCCCCCCCCCCCCCCATACCGACGTCAATGCCTGGGGCAAATAGTCCAGCTCGGTCCAACTTCCAGAAAGAGGTAAATCGACGAATCCAACTCGGCTCGGGTAGCTCGCAGCATATTCTCGGCCCATCTGCCGCAGTGTCTCAAGACGAAAGACTTCAATTCGTGCGTGTTGTCAATGATGAGTGGCGGCCGCGTACCGGGAGACGCAGTGTTGGTAGGCCCCCCACAAGGTGGACTGACGATCTCGTGAAGGTCGCGGGAAGCCGCTGGATGCGGGAGGCGCAGGACCGATCGGTATGGAGATCCTTGGGGGAGGCCTATGTCCAACAGCGGGCGTCTCTTGGCTGAAATGATGAATATTATTTCATATCTAATCAATGTAATACGTAATTTATTTTTCTTTCAACTAGCTATGCTTTAATTTCCTTATAATCACACTGAAAACTGAGCACAAAGCGAGTCTTTATTGCTCTAGCTAGAGCAATAAAAATGTATGAAATTTCATTATTGCAGTTTTGTTTTTTTTTAATCGCACAAAGAAGTCACCAATCTCAATGGAATATTTATCTATTCAGCCAGCGGATATCGATACTTTCTTAGTTTATATACGTATTATTCGTTTCTAGCCTACTTGTTCCAAATTTAAAAAATGATTGCTGCCAACTCTGATTTAAAAATGTAAATTAGCGGGAACTTTAATAATTTTGCGTTACAATATTTTTGGAATCGTTAAAGTGTGATACTGTCTTATTTTGAGTGCTTCGTATTAAGAATTAAAATGGAATCATCTAGCGACTCATTATTAAAGTAAACGACATAATTTTACTTAGTAAACTGTGAATTTATTCAGGTACACATGAATGACAACAATATAAACAAAGGTTGCTAGACAACGCTAACGGCGTTCTCTATACCTTGACATCCCCACTTGTTTTCAAACCAATCTTTGTGCAGAGTTTAACCATTCTTGGTTTGAATAACGGTTTGGTGAACATGTCAGCCAATTGCTCCTCTGAAGAAACATGTTCCAACTTTACCTCAGATTCTGTCACACATTGCCTCACATAAAAATGTTTAAGTTTAATGTGTTTTGTTTTACTATGATATTCATAGAGTGGATTCTGGCCAATCTTAATTGCAGATTCATTATTTATGAATAATACGGGAGGTTCTAATTCTTCACTTAAATTTTGAAATAATCTTTTAAGCCAAACAATCTCGCGGCACGCCTCACTGGCAGCTACTACTTCTGCCTCGGTGGACGACAGCGCAACTAATGTTTGTTTCACACTACGCCAAGAGATAGCTGATCCTGCAAACAGATATACAATTCCGCTTGTAGAACAACCATGATATTCATCGCCTCCGTGGTCTGCATCACTATAGCACATAAGACGCTTTTCGCTTCTCTTAAATACCAATCCAATATCTATAGTCCCTTTAAGATATCTAAATATTCTTTTTACTTGTATGATATTATGTCTGCTAGGGTTTTCAAGATGTCTTGAGACAATACCAACAGCATAGGCAATATCCGGTCTTGTGCCAACCATCAAGTATGTAAGTGCTCCAACTGCTTGCCTATAAGGGAACTTTGTAATATATTGTAATATTTCTATGTCCGAATTATCTTTAATTATTGGTGTTCCAACAGCTTTACAGTCACTCATTCCAAACCTTTCTAAAATCTTTTTAATGTAAGCGCTTTGATGTACTTTAATATTTTCATTATTAGTACGCTTCAACTCTAATCCAAGAAAGTACGATGGCACCTTAATTGTTATTTTGAATCGACTTTTTAATTCATTCTCAATGAAATCTGTAGCAATTTTATGAGGCTAGTAATCCGTCATCGACATAAAGCTAACAACAGTTTTGTTTTACCTCTAAATCTAACATACAAGCAAGGATCTGCGTCGCTTTGAATAAATCCAACAGTAATCAGGAAATCATGAATACACTCATTCCAGCACTTCGGTGCTTGCTTAAGTCCATAGAGACTTTTGCTTAGCTTACACACTCTTCCAGATTGATCGTTATAGCCTTCAGGTTGTTGCATATAGATTTTTTCTTTGATTGTACCATAAAGAAATGCAGTTGATACATCGAATTGTTGTAGTATCAAACCTTCGTTTGCTGCTATACTTAGAAGAACCCTGATTGTGCTTAGCTTAGCTACAGGACTGAATGTCTTGCTATAATCTATTCCTGGTTTTTGTGAATATCCTATTGCAACTAGTCTCGCCTTGTATTTATCTACTGAACCATCGGGGTTTGTTTTAATTTTAAATACCCAGTTACAGCGTAGAGCTTTTCTTTTTTTGGTAGTTTTGTTAAAGTCCAGGTTTTATTTTCATTCAAAGAATTAATTTCACTATTCATTGCCTCTACCCACTCTTTATTAAGACTTAACATGACTTCTCGATATGAGCATGGTTCTGATATTGTGATCGTTTCATTGATTAAATTATCATAGTTGTATCGAATAGGCGGTTTAATTAGATTTCGATCACGAAGATTTTCTATAACAGGTGTATCTATGTTTTGTGTTATATCAGTATCACCATTGTCTCTATCTTCTTCTAAAACATCTTGTTGTAAGTCATAACTTGTTTTCATATCGGTAGTAGGCTCAAATTGAATAGTTCTAGAAGTTGTTGGTATAGGTAGCTCATAGGTATTCTCTTTGGGTAAAGATGTTTCTAAAATAGGTAAATCGTTTTTTCTAAAAGATACTTCATCAAAAATTACATCTCTAGATCTATATAATTTTAAAGTTTCTTTATCAAAAATACAATATCCATCGTCACCATCATAACCGACGAGAATTCCTTTTTGTGCCTTTCTATCAAACTTACTCTTTATTTTTTGTTTAGGCACGTGCATGTAGCATTTGCATCCAATGATCCTGAAATGGCTTATTTTCTTCGGGTTCTTGTTATACCATAATTCATACGGCGATTTGCCTTCTTCTATTGTAGGACCTTTTCGATTCAGTATATATACTGAAGCGTTTGTCACCTCAGCCCACAAGCCTTGCGGAATTACATCATTAGCATGCATAAGTGCTCTGGCCATCTCAACTACGGTACGGTTTTCTCTTTCAGCGCATCCGTTTTGTTGAGGAGTGTAAGGCATTGTTAATATTTGCTTAATACCTTTCTCTCTCAGCATATTTCTTACTTGTTCGTTATCGAATTCTCCTCCATTGTCGCTTAATATTTCTTGAATGACATGTCCAGATGTCTTAGCTTCGGCAAGAAAATTTTTCAAGCGCGCAAAAACTTCCGACTTGTGTCGTAGAAAATATATGTAACGAAAACGAGTAATCATCAACAGCTCATACCTATACGTCCCCACCGAAGGGCTCGAGCCTACCCTAAACTAAGGGCGATTAGGCCTTAGTCAACCACGCTGGCCAAGTGCGGGTTGGTCGACTTCACACACAACCTTTAAGAAATTCTTTCTTCACAGGTGTGTGCAGGTTTCCTCACGTTTTCCTTCACCGTAAAAGCGTCGAATAAACGTACATATGTATTCAAAATTTGAAAACACATTGGTACGTGGTGGGGTTCGAACCGCTACCTCCCGATTGGAAGGCGACAGCCTTACGCACTACGCCATCGACGCTTTTTTAAAACGAGTAAAATCATCTTTAAATAAAACAAAGTATCGAAATTTAGACAAAGAATATTAAAATGGCCCACAAACATCTGTATGTACAAGCTCTTCAGGTTTGTTAGCTCTTGGTCTGGCCCCGAACTTTTGTCTATGTGCCTTGCCATATATACATCCTTCACATAATTCTGAGTTATGTTTTGAATCGACCGTTATTCCAAATTCCCCATGTAAAATTTGTTTCACATGTCTTTTATTTTGATGTCCTAGGCGTTCATGATAGAGTTGAAGTTGATTTTGAGTCGTCATATAGTTAATTTCGAATTTTGGTGGCAATACTTCCATATTTATTTATATATTTTGTATAAGCCTCCATTCTTATTTCTATTTCCGACTAGCATCATTTTTCCATCTATCTTTAAGCTGCATGACCGGGTTTTCGACTCTAGTGCTATTTTCACAGAAATCTTGAGCAGTAAGTACAGAAAATAAATTTCTAGATATGCAAGGTACGTACCATACGTTGGAAAGTTGAATCATGTTACTATGGCCACTGACAGCTTTGACTTCAATTGTACCTTTTCCAATTGCTTCAATTTGTTGTCCATTAGCTGTTGTCACCTTGTGAGAATCTGTAAAGTACTCAAAAGATTCAAATATATCACCTCTATTGGTAACATGACTTGTTGCACCGTTGTCTACGTACCATGAATCATCTTTACTTTCTCCAAAAGCTAAGGCCAAACTTGTCATTGTTACAGCATGAGTAGATTGCTTTGATGGTTTCGAAGGTCTTCCATCTGCCTTCCACTTTAGACACTGTTTGACTTTTCTCCACAGTACTTGCATTTATAAAATTTATTCTTATCTTTATGTTTACTTTGTATTATGAGCGTTTCTGCATTACTCTCTTCTGCTTTATTTTTATCCTCTAAAGCTCTCACGTAAGCGCATAACTGCGATGTCAGATTATCAATTGTACGATTTTCTTTTGATATAAGCATCCAACTAGATTTAAAACTGAAATATTTTTCTGGTAATGTATCCAATATCTTATAAATCAGTAATATTACCGGTAGTTGATCTAATGATAGTGCTTTATTCAAATCATGCCAAATATTCTTAATTGCAGAAATATGTGATCCTATTGTATGTGTAGAATCTTTTTGATATCTAAAGAATTTCATGCATAAGTCGTACGACTTGTCTTCTGACGTATGTTCATAGAGACGGCTTAATTCATCCCACATACTTTTAGCAGTTGTGAATCGCATTACTTTTGTTAACATTTCGTCGCTCATATTAGTAGTAAGCATTAACAGAGCCATACTTTCTACCTCATCATACTGATCAGTAAAAATTTGATGCCCTCGAGCGTTTTTTTGCAAATTTGGATTTCACCTATACGGCCACCTCCACCACGCCACCTCCACCATGCAAACCAGCAGATTAGTACCTATCTATACCCTACTCATCAGATGTGCATTGTGAATATATAATGGCAAAACCTAACACGCACGAGTAGTGCAGTGTCTATCTATCTATCTATACTTGTGGGGGTGGCTGTGGGCGACGAGTGGCGACCCTCAGCGAGCCACTGCGATCTGTACAGATCTATTGTGGCTGACCCCTCCTCAAAGGTCTCCAAATAGGCCTGTAGCGTTAAAATAGCCGATGACCTTTTTTGGAGACAGAGCCTTTGCTTCATGAGGTGGCAAACTAGGTCCGCCCAGAGCTCGGCTCCTTGTGTGGATGAGAGCATAGCATTCACAGAGGATGTGAGATGGCGTCTCGTCATCCTCACCACAGAATCTGCACGTGGGGGCATTTGCTAATCCCATTCTGTGCAGATGTTTGTTGAGTTTACAGTGGCCAGTTAAGGCTCTAGTGAGAACCTTTAGTTGGTCTCTGCTCAGTTGGAGGTTTCGCATTGCGACCCTGGGTGAAAATTCCCTAATGAGCATTTTTGAGTGCAAAAGCCCTGAACTCTGAGCCCACTGGAGACGGGCTTGTGTTTGTACCCAATCCCTAAGGGCTCTCTTTTTTGTCACCCTCGAAATGCCACATGCTGGTTCTGGTCCTATAAGAACGTTTTCGGAGCCAGCCCTCGCTAGTTTGTCGGCAATTGCATTGCCTCGGATGTTGGAGTGACCTGGAACCCAGCCAATCATAACCGAGTTCCTGGTCGCCAAATCATTCAAGGCCTTCGAACACTCTAAGGTGATTTTGGACTTGAACTCCACGGCAGCCAGGGCCTTTAAGGCAGCCTGGCTGTCCGACAGAATAAGAATGTTTTTACCTTCGCTCGAGCGGTTTGCGTGAACGCAGTCGATGATGGCATACATTTCTGCCTGAAAAACGGTGGCATGTGCACCCAGGCTCGTGGTCCTCCTGGATTTCGTGCTACCTCCGTAGACACCTGCACCTGAACGGCCTTCTTTTCTGGAGCCGTCAGTGTACCAAATCTGGTTGGCTTTCCTAAAGGGCTTTGCTTATCCCATTCTTCCCTGTTAGGAATCGTAACTTTGTAGTTCCTCCTGAACTCCAAAGTTTCATGCATGGCATCAGCTGGCATTGCCATTATAGGATTTACCAAGAGGCTGCTATGTAGTTTCCTCATGGTCTGGGATTTCCAGCTCGATTTGCCTCCCTCTACCGCTCTGAGCATGGCCATCCTTGCCTCCCCCTGAATGAACAGGTGGAGCGGTGGGAGGTTCAGGATAGCCTCCAGAGCAAGGGTGGGAGAAGACGAGAAGGCCCCTGTGATCATCAAGCAGGCGCATCTTTGCAGGCTTTCGAGGGCCTTATTTGTGGTCCCTATTGCCGTTTGCTTAAACCAAGCTATACACCCGTAGCTAACCATAGGTCTTACCACAGCGGTGTAAAGCCATAGTAGGTAGCTTGGTTTCAGTCCCCACCGGGAACAGGCCAGCTTACGGCAAATTCCGAGCGCTGCTTTGGCCTTCTTGATTATGTTTTGTATATGTGTACACCAATTCATCCTATGGTCCAAGAGGACCCCAAGGTATTTGGCACTTTGTGAAAATTCAATAGTCCTTCCAAAGAGCTTAGGAGGCTTAAGGCTGTCTAGATTCCTCCTCCTAGTGAAAGGGACTATAACGGTTTTGCCGGCGTTTACAGACAGCCCCACCTGGCAGCACCATTGTTCGATCTTCTTGAGAGCGAGTTGCATGAGACCTGATATAGTTGAAGGACATTTCCCCACTATGTGGACCACCAGGTCATCTGCATAGCCTTGGGTGGGAAGGTACGCCATGTTTAACTCCCGGATTAGGCAGTCAACAACCAGACACCACAGTAATGGTGACAGCACTCCTGTAGTGCAGTGTCACTGTTTCACTATTTTTTTACAATTTAAAATACCTGAAGACGGTCTCCCCACACTTGAATGAAAATACATCGTATGAAATTTTTTTCTTCATACGATCTAATCTTCGAAATGAGGAGGGTCGTGCGTGGAGCATCGTGGGCTCTGCTGCTATTATAGTTACAGACTTGCCCATACTGACCAATCTAAATGTGCCACCTGTATTCTAGAAGATTACGCAAAATGTTCCAGATACAATTAATTAAAAAAAATATATATATATTACACCGCGGCCCAAAATAACGTCGACAAAATTAAAAAGGAAAAATTCTAGAAATGGAACACGGCACGATGTTCTTTTGTTTTTTCTTATATTTTCATATATGTTAGTAACGTTTTGCAGTGGATCGTTCATTTAAAAATATTTCATTATTATTGTTATTTGCCATGTCTTCACAACGCAAGTCAATAATTTCCTTACACGAAGACGGTAAACGACAGTGTGAGATTGTTCGATTCGTTAGTGTTAGCTGTGAACTAGTGTCAAAGACTATTAAGCGATTTAATGAGCTCGGGCATGATGCAGACCGCCCAGGAAGAGTCAGAAAGAGGACTGTTAGGACTCCCAGGCTCCGCAACATTATCAAGAAACGGTTTAGTCGCAATCCACGGAACAAAGTGCGAAAACTGGCTCTGGAACTGGGTGTGAGTCGTTCGACGATGCAATGTGTTGTCGTTGATGACCTCAAATTAAAAGCGTACAAACTGCGTAAAGTACAACTTCTTGAAGATAAAAATAAAAAGATCGCCTTCAAAGATGTCGTTTGATTAGGAAGCGCGCCGCTACTGAAAAATGGGAAAACATCCTTTTTTCAGATGAAAAACATTTTTGTATCGAACAGGCTCTTAATCATCAAAATGACAGAATATATTCTTCTAGATATCCTGGTGAGGCCGCAGTTATTCGTCACCGCCAAAAACCGGATTCAGTGATGGTTTGGGGTGGTATTTGCTCTACTGGTAAAACTCCCCTTATATTTATAGAAAAAGGTGTCAAAATGAAT
Source organism: Schoenobius gigantellus (assembly GCA_963935595.1). Lineage (NCBI taxonomy): Eukaryota > Metazoa > Arthropoda > Insecta > Lepidoptera > Crambidae > Schoenobius > Schoenobius gigantellus. The sequence continues at coordinate 26,122,829 of OZ012542.1, forward strand.
CAGGAAATCTAAAAAATAGACATTCTTTAAGCTATTGTTCTTCCCTGGAGTCAGTAATATTTTGGTAACCAACACTGGATATTCCAGCAGGACTCTGCTCCATCTCACAGGGCCCTTAGTGTGCAGCAGTGGTGCAAAGACAATTTTCCTGGATTCATAAGCTCAAAAGAGTGGCCACCCTATTCGCCTGATTTAAATCCAATGGATTATAGTTTGTGGTCAATTTTAGAGATGTGCAACTAAACATACAAGTGTTGACGCTCTAAAAGCAACCCGAAAGAGTGGGCAACGTTGGAGGAGCTGCGGCATATTGTGGATAATTTTAGCAAACGTTTGCATCTATGAATCAAAGCCAAAGGAGGATATTTTGAAGAAACTTAGTTTTTTTATAGTTTAATAACTGACGTTCTTATTTTAAATTTAATTCTGTAATAAACTTGAAAGTATTAAAAATTATTCCAAAAAATCTTTGTCAACGTTTTTTGGGCCATCCTGTATGTTATTGTAAGACCTTCGTAGCCTTAATAAAAAATTTTACTTCTTTAATATTTACATATTACCTGTATGTACCTACCGACAATTCAAAAAACACAATAGCCATGTTATAATATAACACAGCCTCACAAATGCAACAAAATTTTCTTTTAAAAACGTTTAAGTAGGTATTATACTCGTACTTCTATAAATACCGCCAAATATTCTATTACTCCCAACAATAGTTTTTTGTTCAAAATTCTACTCACTCAGTCACTTATTTATTTCTAGTTACATTTACGAATATTATCTCTTACGATCACCAGCGTATAAATGCTAGCTCTTGGCCTAATCTCTACTATCCGCCAGTTTAATTCAATGTAGGTATAATATTTGTTTACCCTTGCCTGGCTCATTAAGTTGAATAACTTATTTATCTTTATAAAGTGATAACACTGTATTCTTCAGACAATTGATTATTGTGCAGTGTAAATCAAGAGAGAGTGGTTTATTCCATACGCAGATAAAAAATATGAATTTATGAAAATATAAATTAGTATACTTTGTTTATCATGTGCTCTGTTAATGGAAGTGACACGACTAACTCTGTGGACTGTGAATTTGAGGAAGTTTATCACCAACACCAAAGAGCACACATTGTAAAATGGAGAAAATTTAAAAAATATGTTGCAACAAAGTGCCTTCTGTTAACCGATGTTCAGAACAATAGTCAAGTTTACCTTAATAGTTACAGCACGGCCAGTGTCAAGAGTAAATTGAACAGATTTTTGAAGCGTTTTTTCAAATCTCATCATAGTGGTTACGAAAAATTACTGACAGAGGAGGAAAGAAGGTTTTTGTCTAACGTCCCAATCCTAGATCGTCATCGCTTGGTGGAGGGTATTATATAATGTGTGTTGTGCTTTAAGTGTATGTTACTCTTATTTAAATTGCGTTACATTATCTAGAATAAATGTTGTTTAATAGTGTTTGCAAACCGCAACTACAGTGTAAACGCTTTCTGTAACTATATTTTATCAACTCTCATCGTACGTACCTAATATTCCAATAAAGACGAGTTTATACTGACACTCGTTTTTGATTTCGATTAGTAGAATATACGCAACGTATAAACGTTCCGTTTTACGTGCTGTTCATCGCCAGTTTTTAAGTTAATGAGTTATTTCGTACCACTTTTTAATGTTTTTGCGTCAAACTGAATCTTATATCATCATCACAGCTCATATACGTCCCCACCGAGGGGCACCAGCCTACCCTGACCAGTTATGGATGGTAGGGCAATTAGGCCTTAGTCAAACCACGCTTGCCCAGTGCGGATTGATTGACTTCACATACACCTTTGAATTACTTCGCAGGTATATGCAGGTTTCCTCACGATGTTTTTCTTCGCCGTAGGAGCGTCAGATAAATGTACATATGAAATTCGTGAAACGAAAAACACGTTGGTATATGGCAGGATCGATCGCGGCCCTCTCGATTCTACTCGGAGCACAATCCAGTGCCGAGACCACAGCACCGGTCAGCGCCACCGAAGCTCTTATAGAATTTGTTTTTATGACAACATTCAAAAATCTTTAAAATTGGGAACAGTAAAAAATATTTTCGCACATGATAATATTCGTGTAAGAATTCTAGATTCACTTCGATTCGAATGAGTCAAAATGCGTCTCCAGAGCAAAGGCGGCGGACAAAGCGAGCGCAACGTACGGGTTGAGGGGTGACGGGACACATCAATTCATCCACTCAAGTTTGATTTGTTATTGTTGCTCTTTTTGTATCTTGATAAGAATAGATTTGAAAATACATAAATATGTTTTGTGTTGCATTTTTACTTCGTACCGATTTTTTCGTCCCAGACCCGCTTTTTTTACTCATGTCCCGTCCCGATATTTCCAAAAACATCTAATGTAACACTATGTGGCGATGAATCTCGACCCAAAGTAAAGCTAGCACTCGAAGCAAAAAATTATCTTACTGTCTTATTGAACAAATTAACTATTTTATGGTCTCTTAATACTATCTATCTCTTCCAATAGCAACGAACACTAACAAGTAACAAAAAATATTATTAGATATCTACTGGAATATGAAGTTCTTACCTAATATTACTCAAACTTTACTCTGATATTACTTTGTACAAGTACAAGAGTCTTCTCATTATGTTTTAAATCAAAGAAAGATAAAACTGTTAAATAATTAAATTGTGGTATTAATTAACTCAACCCCGAACTCCGATAAAGTTTTTTTTATTATAATGTCCGTCCAATGACCTTTACTATCAAAATTATTATTAATACGTCAACTACTTACTTATATCTTTGCAACATGATAAGGGAAAGTGTACGTTTTACAACCAGGCTTTTCAATAAAATCTTTAGCTACTATTAGCATGTTCCTATGTTTTCTTTTTTTATTAAGTTAATTATTAAAAGAACTTCAAAAACCTAAAAAAATGGTGAGATTTTTCTACTGTATTCACACATCCAGCCTATAGAAGTAATTAAATCGGTCTAGTTTTAGAGGAGAAAAAACAGTTCGGGTATAGCAGTGACAGCAATACATCATTTTACAAATTCGTCTACCTAAAGGAATTTACCTATAAGTACAACGTGACCCACTTTTTCTTTACATTTTTTACTCCGTAAAATTAATAATTTTGGTATCGTAATAGGTTATCTCGCATCAAAAAAGTCACAGCGTACCTTGAGTTTTATGGTTGAATCCTCACCTTGAGTGAGGAAACACCTGTCAAAATGTAGCATCATGACCCAAGGTAAAAGATTTTTTTACAATTATAAATTCAGACTTACTCAAATGAGGTTGAACGGAGTGGAGGTAACTACTTCGCCGAGAGAATCTAGCATACATACAAACAAATGCATACGGAACGGTGCCCTGCGGACAGACAATCGCGGCTGCCAATCAGCGACTACCAGGATCATGAATAACACTGTACTTCATATGATGCGATACAATAATCAAGCGTTGTTTAAACCACAAATAACATCATAGTTCAAATTTGTGATCGCCTTAAATTGAATTCATAAATGTAAATTGTCGTGTTATATTTCAGGTGGTTGGATGAGTATTCCACAAGGTCTCAGCAACTGCCCGCCAGGTTTGGAATATTTATCCATGATTGACCATCTACTGGTCCATCAAAAAGTGGAGCTTTTGGAAGCGTTCGTTGGCTTTGAGACTAATAACAAATACACCGTCAAAAATAGCGTCGGGCAGAAGGTGTATTACGCCGTAGAGGACAATGATTGCTGCACCAGAAACTGCTGTGGGCCAATGCGTCCGTTCGACATGAAGATTTTGGATAACTTTCATAATGAGGTATTATTTAAAACTGTTTATTTGGGTATGAAGTTATTTAAAAGTTTTTATTAATAGTGTGATACAGGTTGCTTTGTGGTAAGGAGGTAATATAGAAAACGGAGTGGCTATTCGGACCTGGGTTCCTATAGAAGTCGATTGCTATTCGGACCCGATAGAAGCGTAATCCAAAATAACTTATAGGATAAATGAAAAACTGAAAACTGTAGGTTAGGTTAGACATTGTGACCGCACACAGCGGAGCGAGCGGAAAATGAAACGGCACGTTTCATATTCCACTTGCAAAAAAAAAAAATTCGTAAAATCCACCTCGTCGCCATTTTTTCACGTCTGGGTCTGAATAGCAATCGACTTCTAAAGGGAGGGTCCGTATAGAACAGAAATGCTATGCGGACCCAATAGTGAATTGTTATCGAAAAAAACTTATAGGATCAAACTGAAAACTGTAGGTTATAGGTTAGATATTGTGACCACGCACAGCGGAGTGAGCGAACCGAGCGGAGCATAAAACTGAAATGAAACTACATGTTTCATGCTCCGGGTCGGAATAGCAATCGACTGCTATAGGGACCCGCGGCCCTACCGCGTATATAGTTCTAATGTCACTTGTGACATTACGAGGGCGGCACTGAAAGTATCGGGAATCAAGGAAGTGATACAACATTATGAGTGGAAACATGTTTATTGTTTTTCGAAGTACTCTCCTCGAAAGCTGTCACATTTTTCCACTCGACGGAACCAATTATTCTTCTGAAGTTGGGGTACTCAAAATGGCCGTTTTGCAGGCGTTTACAGCTTCTTCAGGTGACGAAAATCGTTGGCCACGCAATTTATTCAAAATTTTGGGAAAAGTACAAAAATCATTAGCGCTTAGGTCAGGACTGTACGGCGGATGGTCTCAATGTTTTCTTGCTCCAAAAACTCTTGTTCGGTAGGCGGTATGGGAGCTCGAATTGTCGTGGTGTACGATGATTCGGCGGTTGCAGTTCTCTTTCCGGAGTTCAGAGACGACCTGTGGCAAGCAAATGCTAGCATACCATTCTGCATTGACTGTCCTTTGTCCTCCAAGAGGAATAGGTTGCAACGGGTCAAATGTACATTTTGCAGAATGTGCATTTCTCACAAGGGGCACTTGGCCAGTTTTGGAGACAAACGGGGCCGCCATTTTTTTTGCAATGCTTCGCGAACGAACAACTTTTGTTGGCTTCAATTCATTTTCGAACACCCAAACTCGTAACTGGTTTTTTGTTTCAGGTTCGTATGCATATATCCATGATACGATGTTGTATACAGCATTTGAAGATCCTCCGTGGAATCTATCGAGAGTTCTGACGCAACAAGCAACGCGATCCGCTTTTTGCTCCTCGGAGAGGGAATGCGAGATCCATCGGGAAAACAACTTTTTTATACCTAGTTCTTAATGCAAGATTATTTGAATCTGACTCATGCCAATGTCTAAAGATGCATGAATTCGCGATATGTCACATGTCGATCTTTCTCGATCAGCTTACGCACAGCATCAACGTTATCTTGGGTGACTGCAGTGTTTGGCCGAACTTGGCGCGGATCGTCACAGAGCTTGACATGTCCACGTTGAAATTCCGCAAACCGCAATAAATTGTGGTTTTAGACGGAGCTTCATCACCAAATGCAGAAAGCATTCGATCAACACACTGTTTTTGTGTCAACCACTTCGAAAGTCATAATAAATCATTGCTCTTGAATTTTCTCGAGTCAATTCCATTTTTACACCGACTTAACAAGTTCGACAAGACTTTGTGACAAGAGCGCGTTCTTTTATAAAAAATAAATAAATGAAAATCGATAAATAAAACCAAGGAGTTTTCGATTAAAAAGACATTATTATACCAGGAAGAGCAGATTCCATTCCCGCTACTTTCAGTGCAGCCCTCGTAAATCTATTGTTCTAATGTCATGAAAGCGATAACGAGTGATCGCTTTGAGATAGACGGTAAGGCCGCCGGATCCGAATAGACAGCATATAGAAAAATTAAAAAGGAAACTTTACGATTAATAATATTTGTAATCATGTAGGGATATTTTTTGAATAACACGCATATAAAAAACAACAGGACATCGAAATGTGCCTGGTGTAATAATTAGGAAAAAAGTTGTGAATGTAAAAAAAAATCAGTAGTGTAGAAATGTGCCTGTTGTATGTATAATTATTAAAAACAGTGGTGTATGTGAAAAGCAGTAGTATAGAAATGTGCCTGGTATATAATTATGAAAAACGGTTGGCTTCACCAGCCAACCTATTTCTGTTCGAATACCACCAGCAAGAAAAACTTTCCCAACTAAACTTATAGTACTATTTTTCCATAGGACGTTAGAATAAAAATAAAATACCAATCTTTTATAAATGACACACGATTAAAAAAAAGTAATTGAACGCCTCGCCGCACATATTGTCGCATTGTTCGTTTTACTGTCATATATTGTACAAACAAAATTAAAATAACTTGATTTGCATTATAATATGTACGGTACAGTAGGCGCTATGTTAACTTTTACATTTTCACTACTAATACCGCCCCTATTGTGAGCGAAATAGAGCGGTCCAAAGGTCAAACAGTGCTTGACGCGCCGCTTACTGTACATTCGACCACACGTCAAGCTTTACTTTTGCACTACGAAAACCGCCGCTATTACGAGTGACATGACCAGAGCGGTCTCAAGGTCAAAATGTAAAATCTGGCGTGTTGCGTGTGTACACAGTAATGTAATAAACAATGGTGAGGGTGATAGCGAAACGAATGAGCACCAAAAACAAGCTCCAAAAGCATTTTATTCAATTGAATTGAAAACTCTAAGCACTAATTAAATATTAATAAAAGTCAATTAAAAGAAATATTAAATAAAGTTTAATATTTACATTGCGTAATTTTTATCGATGTCTATAACAGGCCGTTATCGACTACGTCGTCTTCAATCAAAGAAAATGAATCGAGAAGAAACCATTTGGGAATCCTAAAAGTGAGAACGGAAAAGCAAGAACTTGAGCGCATTCACTACCTTGGAGTATTATATAGTTGTTCGGTTGTTTTTTAACTCACCCTGAGGTATTGAACGCGTTGCAGCAATAAGTATGCCGGTAGCACACCTCCGCCTCGGAACTACAGTAGCGAAACCGCTGAGCGATTCTACCGCGTTGTCGTTTATACGGCGCGCGAGCTGTGGAGAGTTTGCCTGTTCTAAAGCGGATATTTAACTATGGCGCTGTCTCAGTCAGTCAGAGTTTCATCCGCCATAGGCGGGTGCGGGCTTCGGGCATTTGTCGCCCCTTGCCCGGGCATCTTCTCGGCGAGCGGCAGCTCGCCGGTGCCCCTCTTCGACACCCCCCTGTGCTACCACTCCGGGATCGAGGCATGGCCCTCCGCGGTCAAGTACACCGAGTTAGTGGGGCTTGTCCCAAGCCCAGCGAGCGCCGGCGAGCAGGCCGCGGCTTACTCTGCGCCCGGAGGAGCGGTGGGGGGAGGAGGGGGCCATTGGTCTTGATAGGTGGTGGTTGTCATGTCCGGTGGTGGTGTCGCTTAGGCGAGTCACGCGCGCGAGCGGTGGGGTCCCGCGGCAGACTACAAGCCATAAGCGACACGAGGTCTAGTCAGGTGGTGGCGTCGTCAGCGAAGTAGCTGACGAAGCGAAGTCTTGGCCGGGGAGGGTCGCCTCGTCGTGGGGATGCAGCTGATGGTGGTGGTGGTGACGATGGAAGGTCACGGTCTTTCTCCGCCCTGGGCGACAACAGGTCGCGGGGCAGCGCTCGTCCGGAAGAGTCTGGAGGCCTGGGAACATAAGGAGCAATGTTGTGGAGGTGGGGCCTGTTGTCGGTGCTGTCGAACATTCGACGCGCCAGACGGGCGACGAACTCCTCCACCGTCGGCATCCGAACGTCCCGGGCAATGACGTCATTCCTGACGTAGCGCTCCGCGTTCGTCACGACCGCGTACGAACGTAGCACTTGTATACCATCAGTTTCGTACGCAGTGGTAGCCGGGATGCCAACACCGGGCGCAGGATGCCACGGGCCATCTTGGCCTGGTTGACGACATGGTCAACCTGGGGCACCATGCGCAGTTGGCGGCCGATGCGGCATCCCCGAGGTACGCAACTGTGGTCTGCCAAGCTACGTCCTGTCCGCGGAGTGTCAGCGGCGGTGGCATGCGGCGCTGCGACCCGACCAGGATGGCGGCCGTCTTACCCACGTTGACGGCCATCCTCCAGTTGTCCAGCCATGTCGGCAGGCGGTCCAGTAGTTGCTGCATCCGGGCGGAGGCGAATCTCACCTTACGCGACGAGGCGAAGAAGGCGCTGTCGTCGGCGAATAGTGCCAACACCACGTCCCGCTGCCCCTCCTGGAGCTGGTGTTGGAGGGTGGGGATGTCGTCGGTGTAGGCGGTGTAAAGGCACGGCGAGAGGCAGCTGCCCTGGGGCACTCCTGCGAGGATGGGGCGTGGCTGGGAGGTGGTGTCCTCGACCGAGACTCCACGGCACGCCAGCAGTCTCACGTGGGCGGGCGGCATGCTGGTGGCGGCCAGCTTGTAGAGAGGACCGGGATGCCACACATGGTCGAAGGTCTTCTCGATGGCCAAGAAGACCCCCACGGTGTGGTTGTCCCGGTTCATAGCGGCCGCGAGGTGGTGGAGCACGCGCGCCAGCTGGAGCGTGGTGGAGTGGCCGCTGCGGAATCCGAATTGCTCATCTCGTAGTGGGACGAACAGGCGAATCCTCCGCAGCAGCAGTCGCTCGAACAGCTTGGCCACGTGAGGGCGCTGTCTCTGTTGCGCGGGGATCGCCCGATCTGCTCAGACGCCGGCTACACACTTCCGCGTTCGATTCGCTGTTTTGTTTGTTCCTGACTACGCGTTGAGGTTTCGCCTTGATGGTTTCGCGGCGAGGGTACTGGCATTATGCCGGTAGCAAACTTGCGCCGCTAAACTATCGAACGCGCGGTGTAGACGGCGTCTTTGAAGATCTCAAGATCGGGAGGATCCGCGCGAGACAGACAGCGCTTTAGTTAAATATTAGCATTAAAGCAGGCAAGCTCACCAGAGCTCGCGTGCCCTACAAACGACAATGCAGGAGAATCGTTCAGCGGTTTCGCTACTACAGTTCCGAGGCGGAGGTGTGCTACCGGCATTAGAGCGAACAGTTGTACTTCGCGCGAAGGCTCTGAACGCGTCTCTGCATATACAATCCAAACGACGATTATAGGGGAGGCATATGCCCAACAGTGGATATATTGTTGCTGAGATGCTGATAATTACAATACATTTTGTTATATTTCTTTTTATTTTGTAACGACATATTTTTCACCGTCCATAGGTGATACACCTCCATCGGCCTCTAGCGTGCGACTCGTGCTGGTGCCCATGCTGGCTGCAAAGTATGGAGGTGACGGCGCCCCCGGGAACTGTCATCGGATCCATAGAGCAGCAGTGGTCGATATGCAAACCCTGCTACGACGTGAAGAACGCAGCGGGAGATGTGGTCTTGAAAATTAAAGGACCGCTATGCACCTATTCCATCTGCGGTGATGTTGAATTTCACGTAAGTGTATTCTTGACTTGTTGTACCTACATAGGTATACCCGGAAACTACATTTCGCTGTAATAAGGTTTAACACTGTTGTCAGTGTTAAACCTTTTTCGTTTCTCTCAGTTTTAATTTGTTAGGCAGCATTTGCTTTAAAATGTACAAATTAACAAACATAATATGTAATCTGGCATTTATAATTTTCTTTGGGTGATTAGAACAATTAAGCGTAAATTAAGAGCTTGTGAAAGTCGCCCTTAGTTTCCCACAAGTCGCAAAACATTATTGCCAAATTTTTAATTATTAATCTCAAAAGGAATCAATGTAATTAATCAATTACATACAGCATATCTACTTAGATTTTAAACATTCGTACCTCGGCAGGAAAAAAGGAACCCCTATAGAATGATTTTGTTATCCATCTGGGTGTCAAGACCTTTTTTCTCGGGGACGGGTAGAAACGCGTAATCAAACTGAATTTTGTATCCAATACTTGGTTCTGCAGTCTCTTGTCAGCTATGAAGGAAGTAAGTCAACACGATTAAGGGGGCACACTCAATCCACTAGCTCCGCCATTCGTTTTTAGGGTTCCGTAGCTAAATGGCAATAAACGGAACCCCTATGGATTCGTCATGTCGTTTTTCCATATTTTTTCCTAAACTATAAGAACTATACTGTTGAAACTTGGTAAGTAGATGTATTCTGTGAACCGCTTTAAGATTTTCACACAAAAATACAAAAAAAAACAACAAATTTTGGGGGTTCCCCATACTTAGAACTGAAGCTCAAAATTTTTTTTCATCAAACCCATACGTGTGTGGTTACTATCTATGGATATATGTCTTCAATAATGATATTGAGGATTCTAATATCATTTTTTTCTAAACTGAATAGTTTGCGGGAGAGACACTTCCAAAGTGATAAAATGTGTGTCTTCCCCCCCCCCCCCTCCCTGTAACAACTTCCACCGAAAATTGGTTTGAACGAGATCTAGTAACTATATTGTACACATTAACCGTATAGAATAGTCGAAATCTTCTTATTATACATTGGCGTATATAGAGGGGGGGCCGGGTGGGCCGTGCCCACCCCAGGATGTTAGGCTACCCTTTCAAAATTCAGGATGGACGCCAAATAGTGACAACTTCAAACAAAAATCAAGGGCCAGGCCCATCCCAAAAGAAGACTCTACATACGCCAATGTAATTATTGCTTAACTTAATGTGGCCACTTTTAGCAACAATTCTGATGATGATTATTCCTATACTTTTAATCTATGTCTGAATAGCTTACAAAAATGAAACTGAAATATGTATATTGAGTGCCTGACTGTGTAATTTTTCGTAGAAACGTTTTTAATTCACCATAATTAATAAAAAAAAAACTAATGGCGGCGTTAGTGTACTAACGGTGCCCCCTTAAAGATATCACCTATGTATGTATCTAATTTTGCGATTTCATAAAGGAATCTATAGCAATGGGGTACATCCCGTTGACCTAAAATTATGAAAGGCTACAAGATGCCATTGTCTTGCAGCACATGTAAAGGAAGAAATCTGAAAACCGTAAATATGTACTTACTAGCTGTGCCCGCGAACTACGTTTCGCCATATTTTTTTTTCGTTTTCGCAACATTTTTCATTGATACTCAGCTCCTGACGTAGCGTGATGTTAAGATATAGCCTATAGCCTTCCTCGATAAATGGACTATCCAACACAAAAAGAATTTTTCAATTTGAATCAGTAGTTCCTGAGATTAGCGCGTTCAATCAATCAAACCAACAAACATCCAAACAAACTCTTCAGCTCTATAATATAAATAAAAATATTAGTAAGTATAGTTATTCCATAAAAGTTTTAGATACCTATATTCACATATTGGGTAACTTGATTCATAAAAGTAATATGATTCTGTAGCCCCGTCTATAACATGTTTAACACATGTTATAGACGGGGCTTTGTTAGTTATACATATTGTTAGCACAATTAGGTATCTTTTTATTTTATTTCTTTCACCGCTGCAGTTTATATAAATAAAAACCGAACTCGTTTAGTGTCCTTGCGATAGGATAGACGAAACGGAGCACAGTATTCAAAATAGGATTGTTTATTTTTATTCAAATCGCGTCATGAATTCAAGGTCATGCGCCGCTTCACGCTGGCATTAAACACTAGGTAGGCTAGTAACATAAAATGTGGCTACTGTACGGAACTAAGTAAGCTTTATGATGGTTACCGAAATGTCATTAAACTTTGAAAATCACTGCTTTAAATTAACTAAAATAAAACAGGGTTCCCAGCAAAAAAAGGCATTTACGTGGCATTGCAACGCATGCCGGGTACAGCTAGTTAAATATAAAAACAACAACCGTTTTGTTACATCACTAGAATTAGTCAACTTTATTTTGTTGACATTTCTGTAAGACGCCTACAACATTATGTTTTAATATTTTTCATCCCCCCATTTCGGAAAGAGTATTTTTGCTATTCGATATCTGGCCGCCAAAGCCGTTTTTATCCGCTTGAGGTTATAGTAAATTTAAGTTTAGAACATCGCGTGCACTACGTACGAGGGGAGGCTGATAAGTAATCTATCTAAGTATGAAAGAAAAGACATAGGCGGATATTTATGTTTTTATTTTTCTATATAGTCCCCGGCAACTGAAATGCATTTTTGACATTTTTCAATTAGTGACATCAAACCCTTAAAAAAATAAGTTTTGTCTTGAGCATCAAAATAGTCGTTCACGGCACCCTTCATCTCTTCATCCGTTGAAAATCGCCGTCTCCTCAAATTTTTCTTCAAATCTTTGAATAGGAAGTAGTCACAAGGGGCTAAATCTGGACTATAAGGTGGATGGTTGATCTCGGTAAAGCCGTTTTTTTGTAGGGATGATCGCGCTGCAGGTGCCGTGTGCACAGGCGCGTTGTCCTGCAAAATCAAAACGCCCTTACGGAGTTTGCCTCTCCTCTTTTCTTTTATTTCTTCACGAAGCCGATCAAGTAAAGCTGTATAATATTCAGCATTCATCGTATTATTTTTTGGTAAATAGTCAATCATCAATATCCCTTCAGCGTCCCAAAATACAGTAGCCATTAGTTTGCCTGCCGACGGCCGCACCTTGAATTTCCTTGGAGGCTTTTCCCCTTTAAATATCCACTGCATTGATTCTTGCTTACTTTCAGGGTCCCATTGGCGAATCCAGGTTTCATCACAGGTCACTATTCGCGAGATAATTTCTTCCTCCTTATCTTTTACTAAATCTAAAAATGCTTGATAACTGTCAACACGCCTTTGCTTGTCAAACGCGGTCAACATTCTAGGCACCCAACGAGCGCTCACCTTGGACATCCCCAAATGTTCATGAATTATTTCATGAACTCGTTCCTTGCTAATGCCCACATCTCTAGCTATCTCCCACTGTTTGATTCGCCGATCTGCCAAAATAAGTTGCTTGACTTTTTCGACGTTTTCTACAGTAACTGCAGAAACCGGGCGTCCGCTACGGGGATCATCTTCCAGGCTCTCACGGCCATGTTTAAACTGCTTTGACCAAAATTTTATAATAAAATCAGAAGGGCAAGAACTGCCGAACACCTTAAGCATGCGCTCTCGTATCTGCGTCGGTGTATTCCCTTCCCGACTGAGGAACTTAATCACAGCACGATGCTCGATTTTAATAAATCTGTTTTTCTCTTCCGACATGTTGCAAACAACGACGCGCCAGAAAAAATGTAATAAAAAAACAAATGAACCTTAATATTTTCAAAAAAAGAATAAACATAGAATTTATAAATGATGCGGCCAGTTCCATTTTTAAAGTTTTCTTTAAAAAGTAGATTTTATATCAGCCTCCCCTCGTATGTGATTTCAAAACATCATTAAACCTATTTACTTCCATCTCCACGGTACCGAATTTGTCATACAACTTTTTGTTAATTTGTTAAAAACTCAGACTCCGAACCGCCTTGGTGTACTTTTGTTTTTAATTTGCTTTGCGCGTGCAATTTTGTTTTGACGTCGTATTGTTATAAATAAGAAACTTGTAAACAAGTAAAAAACATATTATTTGTTATACATAATACACTCGCGAGCAAAAGTTTGGAATCAGTTACTTGAAATTGGTTCCGCGTGATCTTGCTTACTAAATAAATTTTTAATAATCATAAAAATGACATCATGTTTAAGGTGCAACTGTCCACTTTAAATCGATATAAAATTAATTCATATCGAGCCCGTAATTGTGGAGTTATCCCGGATTAAGTGAAGGAGGTAGGAAAACAAGGAAATAGGGAAAAATAATGAATGAATAAAACAACAAAAATTATTAAATAAAAATTTTATTTATCTTTAAAAATAAGTGTCAATATTTGTCCCCTCGCCCTAATAACTGCTCCAAGACGATTCTTCATAGACCTGATCAGCTTCTGAATTGATTCTTGTGGAATACCTTCCCACTCCTCAATCATCGCTGATTTCAGCTCATTCAGACATGAAGGAGCAGGAGTTCTGGAGCGAACCTTCCTCTTCAGTTCATCCCACACGTGCTCAATGGGATTCAAGTCAGGGCTGAGCGCTGGCCAGTCCAATGTGGCAATACCGACTTCTTCGAGGTATTCCGTTGTTACACGGGCAGTGTGACAACGAGCGTTATCGTGCATAAGGAGGAAGTCATCACCGATGTATCCCGCATAGGGAACGACATGTTCCAGGAGAATATCGGAAATGGTCCGGTCCGAAGTAAGACCGCCTCCTCGTCCCCCGCCAGGCACGAAAACAAGCTCGGTTTTACCATCGAAGGAAATGCCGGCCCACATCATACAAGAGCCGCCCCCATAAGCCACTGTTTCAGCGACACAGCACTGTGCAAATCGCTCCCCAGGCCGCCTGTAGACCCGTCCTCTTCTGTCGCTACCGTGCAAACACATCCTGCTTTCGTCGGAGAACAGGACTTGCCTCCATTGCTCAACCTCCCAATCAAGATGGGTGCGAGCAAACTGAAGGCGTGCTTGTCGGTGAGCTGCCGTGAGTTTCGGGCCTGTGGCAGGCCTTTTTGGAGTCAGATTCGCTTGCTTGAGTCGTCGACGAACTGTCCACTCGCTGGCTGCTACCCCACGAACATCTCGGAGCTCCTGTTGGACGTCGACACCAGTCCAAATGCCGATTTCGGAGAGAGGTTGACACGATAAAACGGTCATCCCTCTCCGATGTGCACCGGCGCCGTCCAGATCTTGGTCTCGGGATAAAGCCACCAGTCTCCCGAAAGCGCTTATAAACTTTCGAAACACAGGATTGGCTTATGTGGAGCCGACGAGCGACATCCGATCCATAAGTTGGAGCGTTTTGTCGGAGAGTTTCTTTGTTCTGGGACGGCGGATTTTGAAGAACTTAGACCCCACCGTACGGACAGTATCCACCACCATGTTGTTTAGATCGTCCACATTTAAGCTGTTCTCAAGGGCTTCGAAGCGGTTCTGGAGCTCGAACCCTTTCGGGGTTTTGGATTTGCGCAGGTATTGGTCGGAGCGTAGACTGTATCAGTCAAGATCTTTCCAGCTTAATATTGATATTCAATGTGCCTCGTACCAGTCTGGGATCCCTCCCCGTTTTGACGGCATTGATCACAGAGACATCATTGAATATGTGCCTTTTCGTCGACATGATAAAATCTATCTCATTTTTGACATTACCGTCCGGACTCATCCAGGTCCATTTTCGGCTTTCGGACTTCCTGAAGAAGAAGTTCATCATATAGAGGTTCTCATTCTCCATGAAGTCCGCTAGCATCTGGCCTCTGGTGTTCCGGTGCCCAAATCCAAATTGCCCCATTCTCAACTCATCACCGCAACGTTTCCCCAACCTAGCATTAAAGTCCCCCATCACAACCGTGTAGTGGGTATTGTGGCTACGTATGGCTTCAGAGATCTCATACATAGCCTCCACTTCGTCATCTGGGTGTGTCGAGGTCGGAGCGTAAACCTGTACGACATTCAACGAATATCGTTTCGATATTCTGAGTATCAGGTATGCTACCCTGGTCGACTCCCGATGGTTATTACGTTGTTGACGAGGGACTTGTGGACGATGAACCCGACACCACCTTGGGACTGTTGGTCGCCCTCCCGGTAGTACAGCAAGTTGCCGGAATTAAGGATTATCGAGTCCTCCCCCTCTCTTCGGACTTCAGATAGACCAATGATATCCCAGCGTAGCTTACTGATAGCTTCTTCCAACTCCGTTAACTTCGCGTCCGTCCTCAGTGTACGCGTGTTGTAAGTTGCCAGGTCGAGTCGTCGTCGTAGATGGTAGCCGGATCTTACCCGGGGATTCTTCGCACCCCCTGCCCTACCGTTACCATAGCCGCTACCGTAGCTAGGCATAGCAGGGCTGCCGGGGACTAGGGGCCAATTTCTTTGTGTGTGATTCATATGGGGGGGGGGGGGGTTTTGCCATAATCGCCACGCTTGGCAGGCGGGTTGGCGATCGGAGTAGGGCCGAGATCTAAGGAGACGCTGCTGCCCGTTTCCTAAAGGCCATATCTCCCTTAGTCGCCTCGTACGACACCCACGGGAAGAGATGGGTTGGTGCTATTCTAGGCCGGCACACACACGGCAATTATTTAGTACGGCCATATAAACTCCATGTAAATTGCCGTTTTGCTAGAAAGAGATGGAGAAAAATCTTAAATACCTTACATCTTGGTTGTTTTTTTAGTTATTCGAAAACCGATTTTTTCTTTCAGTTTATTATATGAAAAATTTTTTAGTCATCTAGCCTATACTTACCTATCATAATGTTGTAGTAAATATATTTACTACAACATTATGATAGGTAAGTATAGGCTAGATGACTAAAAAAATTTTTTGCCCTAATAAATGCTGATTTTTTTTGCTTTTTTTATACCTAAACTGAAATAAAAGTATCTTGTGATTGTTAATGTTTTATTTTGCATTTAGTCATTTCCTCGCTGAGGGGGGATGAAAAGTTACGTGTTGCACTCGAGTGCAAAGATTTTTCACCTTGTGCTCTTTTGATTCCCTCGCTAACGCTCAGGATTCTAATTTTTGAATCACTTGCTGCGCTCGTGATTTAATTTTAGAATCCTTCGCTTGCTCGGTCATCAAAGTTGAGCACGCGGTTAAAAAGCAACTTTGCACTCATGTATAACAAATAACTATTATGTAAAATTACCTCATATTGATTATAAAAATAAACCGATTTTATAACTATTTAACCGTAAAGACTATTTGTGTATTTTACATAAAGAAGAATTGGAAAATTTCACGTAACACAGTACCCAGCATAACAACAGATTTAATTTTAAGCTCTGAACCATAGAATTAATTTTATGATGTGAATGTGAAGTTATATAATGAGTATGCGTTTGTGAATAAAATCAATAATCAAACCTTATTGAAAATAACATGCATATGTACTAATAGCCCATCTATACTTACCTATTCACTTTACTAACCTAGATGACGAACACAGACGTAATCAACTAAACAATGTCAACCTCTCCATCTGCATGAAAATCCTCTAATAGCGCCTAGTTGAATACATGTGTATGAGAAAAACAAAGCTTTATTAAGTACCCAATTTAATTTTTTTAGGTGTACTCCAAAGACGGTGAAACTAAAGTCGGTAAAATCACGAAACAGTGGTCCGGGTTCGCGCGTGAAGTGTTCACAGATTCAGATTATTTTGGTATTAATTTCCCGATGGATTTGGATGTGAAAATAAAGGCGGTGTTGTTGGGGGCTTGCTTTTTGATTGTAAGTAGTAGCTGCCATATTTATAACTTGCATTTGATTATGTGTCTCAAAATGTTATATGGGTTTGTAACTGCATTTTCAATAAATTGAAAAATGAATAAATCAGAAAAAAATTACCTCGGGCAATACGGCAGTGCATAACATGGCGTCAACATGGCATGTATGTAGATAACGCAGATCCGAATCCTGTCTGATTTACTCATTTTTATGTTAAACTACTATTAAATCTTGATAATAATATATGCATCGTAGTTAGAATTTATTTAATTTTTATCAATAACGAGAAAGCTTTATCTCACCTGCTGCTTGGATTCCGAACCATAAAATAATCTTCTCTAATTATTGTTGCAACACAACATTACTTTTTTTATAAAATTGTAGCGACAGCTTAAGGTTAAGATGATAACTAGCCAGGCCGACTAGAAGTCCAATCACATCATACAGAAAACTTTCTATCTCTATCGGAAATCAAGCTCCAGATCTGAATGATCTGATCTCTGTAGTTGATGGACTACAAGGTAATGTTTCAAACATTACAAAATAAGACAATAGCAATTTATAGCTTTGCTATTGTTTTTGGTCTTAACCATTACTATGACTAAGCCCATATTCTTGGTTGTGATAATATTTGTACAAGTAGCTCTAGATTATTGAATTGGAATTCATTTAAAAGGCTATACTTTACTAGGGTCGGTATTATAGGAGGCGGTGCTGCCATTGCCTGTATAGCAATGGCGGCGCCGCCTCATATAATACCGCCAAAAAGTAATTAATGGTCAAAAACATTGTCACAAGAGGACAAAAAACGTAGCCCTTGATCATATCTTGTGTACATCTTCTTAGTATGATAACTTTGATAAAATATTAGATAGGCACACATAATATTGAGTTCAATGCCAAGATTCTTAGCTCACACGCGGTTAGCTAAGGGCTATATTATTATGTAATGTAATTTATTATTAGTTTTATATTTAATGTAATTGTTATCTGTATTTTTATGTAATGTTATATATTTTTCTCTGGTAACACCTTTCTCGTTTCTAGCAACCAAATCCACAGATAGAATATTGAAACTCGCCGTTAGTGTGTAAAGTCAGCACTTGCAGCAAAAACACTTTACCCAAGCTTGTCGTCATAATAACAATGTTAATAATATTGTGTTCCAACAATTGTGGTAAGGTGGTCAGCCCCCCTAGACAAATGCCACACGCTAACTTTTCTGCAGTCGTTCCGAAGACAATGTATGGAGATGAAAAAATAGCGTGAGATTCTCACAGGCTAATGTCATTTCCATACATTTTTTCTGCGGAACGACTACGGAAAAGTTAGCGTGTGGCATTTGTCTAGGGCCTCTGTTGTGTGTAAAAAACACTTTCTTACTCGCCGAACAGATAATTTTTAACTGAGGATACAGTTCTGTCTTTCTATTTTCAGGACTTCATGTTCTTTGAAAAATCTGGAAACAAGGAAAGTGATGGGCCTGGCATGTTGTAAGCAAATGTATATGTAAGGAAATTTCTTATTAAATTTCCAATTTAATGATTATAGAATACTGTATGTATTGTTAATTATTGTTAGATGCACAAGTCTCGTGTTTTTTATATCTGTTGCGTTTAAGTTTGTTATGACCTTGATTTTTAAAATTTGATAATTGAATTTGTTATAAAACAGAAAAATATACCAAATCAACGCTCAAAAGTTAAAACAACCCTTTTATTTGGGGTTTTACCGTTCCAATCGATCGATTGTTGATTGACATCGATAGACATTGCTTGGTTGATCTGGTAGCTTTGGCTGATTGACAAATACAAATCTATACACATTTGATTGACTACCAAATAACACTATACATAGTTCGAAGTCAATCAATTCGTATCATAGCTTTCGATCGATAGTATAGTAGCTTTGGATAAACGACGGATACCGATCGATAAAATTTTGAATATTCTTAGGCGACTTATGTATTAAATAAAACATGTTGTCGGTCAGTACGACTTCTTACTCGTATGTAGTATAATCACGGAGACGGGAACGCAGATGACTGGGGACGCAGATGACTGGCAGAGGCTGGACGCGAACGTTTCTTAAGGTTCTTAATAACGGTTTTTTTATTATTTTTTAATGAGAAACATTGGTATATTGTGAGCTTTATTTTATTTTGGTAATTCAGTCATCGACGACGCCGCCACCATTTTGCGCGTCCTGTCTCCTGACACAAAAGCAAGTGTCTTAATGAATTCTACCGTCGATCGATACCCGAGTCGATCAATTGACGTCATACAACGACCGATTTATGACGTAAGTCGATACTCGATCGGTTGGTATGTTGTGGTAAAATAATCGATCGACGTCGACCAATCCACTCTACCATTGATCGATAGCATATCGATGCGCCGATTGATCGATGTGTGGTAAGGTAACACCCTAAATCTTGCTGTTTGCCAATTGGTTGTTAAATACACGCGATTCTAAGATTATTTAAAAGATTGTCAGTTTCGAAAATTATACTTAGTAGATAGATAGACTCAAGTCAAACCTACTTAGACGACTTTGTAGATTAAAGCTTTGATTTTTAACTGGAACAAATTATTCGAATTCACATTCATTTTTTGCAAAGATTTCGTTTTTTTTTCATATTATAATGAGTAGTTAGCAAATACTACAAACGTGTAGTATGCCAGTAATTCAAATTGTGTCAATGTGAAAGATAATTTTACGTGTCTGAATAGGTTGCATACACTGCCTTTACGTGGTAAAAAATACGAGCTTTATTTAATATAAATATAATGTGTTCATGAGTTAGTATTTTGATTCCTGTAAATCATTTGGAGCTAGGCAATCTAGGCATTCAGACAAAAAGTTGAAAAGGTTTTCTAATCCTTTGTAGAAAGTTTTTACAGAAAGAATAATTAAGAAAATTGCGCAGAAAATCGAAAAATTGCAGAAAACGAATATTTAAAGTTCGCTCGTTTGACAGTTCGATTGGGGGTTAAAACTAAAATTAGAGTGCTGAACTTTATTAATGCGAACGTAGTTCGCGGGTACAGCTAGTTAATGATATAATAATAAAGTGTGCATATTTCTCATTAGATTAACAATCGACAGCCGAAACGAATCACGATAGTTATAAAATCGGCCCCCTGCATTGAATTAACGGTACTATATCCGATATCAAACGTTCTATATAATTGTTTCTCGATGATTCTCAGAAACGCTCAGTCCTTCTGAGTCCCCTCGGGAGACAAAACGCCTATTGAGGTTCTGTCAGTCGTATTTATAAGCTTCCGTATTTTAAAAAATGGAAAAATAGAAGACCTTCATCTTCTTCAGGCTTATTGCCGATCTTAAGAGAGTCGCAATTGCTGCGATTGTACAATTTTATATACCAAAATGCGATTGTACAATTTTATATACCAAAAATGTTATAAAGAGGAAAGATTTGATTGTTTGTTTGTTTGTATTGAATAGACCTCGAAACTACTGAACCGATTTTGATTATAGGGATAGTTCGAGACCAGGGGAAGGACATAGGTTAATTATTCTACGGGAAAAATCTGACAGGAAAAGTTTTCCTATGGGAAAAGTTAGTTATAATGCAAACAAAGTTGCATACGGTCAGCTAGTTGCTTATAAATCGCAAATTCGTATTATGGAACGTTGGATTGCGCTACGACAGCGCAACATGCGAGCGATTGACAAAAAAATGCATGTCAACGCTCCGACAATGAGCGATTGTTTTTGGTTATTGCACAGACCACAAGAGATACTTTGTTAATCGCGTTGCTATTGTATAATTAGCAACGGTTGCTTTTTTTTAATTTTTGTCTAATAAGCCTGCTTGTCTCAACGTTTGATAGCGGATAAGAAATTTAGTTACGTATTCGAATATTAAGTATATGCTATGTTATTTAGTTTGAATAGAATCTCTTTAAAGATTGAACCCTGTCTAATGCGGAATGCGTTTGCTATATTAACCCGAAAGCCAATATTCGAAGTAAATTAATTACTTAAAATCTTAGGATAATTGAAAATTTAGAAATAAGTATGCTTTTTTAATTGTATACCTCGAAATATAAAACTTGCTTTCATGTTAAGGATAGTATGTTATCTATACTTACCTATTTATTGTAATTATAAGTCACGTAGGTACTCTACACCTTTCTATATCCATTGTGAACTTTGACTGGGGAGTGTTAATAACTACAAATATTATGCTCGATTATATAAATAAGTACTTTGAAAACAGAATGTCGCATTTCATATAACAGGATCTCAAAAGGTGAAGAGGAACGTTTTATGTAATCTAAAGTGTATCTGTCTGTTCGAGCTATTGAACCAAAAGGTAAATTTGGTGCAAAGACCCTCTCCTATTTAGAGTTCGTGTTAAAAACATAAAAAAGTTTTTAGATTTATTTAACAAATAGAGTCATGTAGATATTATCTTTGTGTTCGTTTTATACTTTGGTAGTCAACTTTACCTCAACAGTTATTTTTTATAGTAAACAAAAAAAAATGATCCTATTCTATAGATGTGACATCGCATCATTTAAATATAAACTTACGCACTTACTCAAGCCTATCGCGCTTTCCTGTAACGTTGCGCCAATTTTATTGATCCATTTTCTGCATAATATGTTCAGTACCATTTAATTAATTTTTACATCAGCTGGGGTTGGCTGGAAGAAATCTCTTCCAGAGAAAAGTCCGCCTTTGGACAGACTATTGTCTTTCGTGTACTGTGTTTCTTTTTCTTTTAAACGATTGTCAATTGTCGAAATCAATGGCCACCTTGTCGCGATAGGAATGCATTACCATACGATAAGAGAATGGTTTATGTAAATTAAAATAGTTGTAACATCGTTGACGTTTGGTTCGATCGGAGTCCTATCTTAAATACTCATTATAGGGTGTACAGATGTTGCTCAATTGCACTTCAATAGAACTGCTACTTTATACATATATATTACATTCGAAGGGGATAACTTGTGAATCGAAAACTAAAAGAGCACCAAGATACAAGCTGTCGTGACATCAAATCAAAAGTTTTAATGTCACAGGTGAATTTCGAGCTATTGTTCTAATGGCACGAAAGCGATAGCGAGTGATCGTTACGAGTTAGGCGGTAGCCCCCCTGTACAATGCGATATCGTATCGCAGTTTTGTATTTGGACTCTTAGGGCCCTAAGAGACCTTTTTTGTGCTTTCCAGCGTAAGATACCTTCCATATAGTGTACCTACACATTTTGTTGATTGGTAGCGTGATCAGTTTTGCGCCACCGCTGGTGCTCTAGTGAAGGCCTTAGTGTGGCAGAAGACAGCCTGTCGACTATACAATTGACTTTAGGTGATGACATATTCACGCCAATTGCGTCGCTGCAAATTCTGGTGCGAATAAAATTCAGTTTAGATGATACTGTTTATGTACTTGTACTTATGTAGCATTTTTGATAGTAATCTTTTAAACAGCTCTTTCTGCCGTTTTAACAGGGTATCACTACTAATTGGTACCGAAATTTCGAGGCTATACATGTTTCCAAATAATTTTTGATAGTTTTACGAAAACATTTTTAATAAGGATATTGTAATCGTTACTAAACTATGGTATGTAATTCTAAAAGCGTCGCTTTTCGGCAAAATGTAATTAGTGCTAAGTGACCTATACCTTTTTACCTCGGTAAATTACCTATACTATATACCTATTAGATTTGTAAGTGCTTCTAGAGTTAAATACCTACAAGCGTCATTTATATAAAACAAACAGCATTTAAAACTATTGTTATTTTTTTTGTGATACCACTCTGGTCCTACGTTTATTTATAGCTTATCTTAGTGCGTAAGAATAACTTGTCAATGTGTCCACACAAATTTTACAGAATAGAATATAAGTTTTATATTAATATATATTTTTATAATTATTATTCTAACCAAATTTATTATTTCAATTTTGTTCTTATAAACGACATGATTATTCTTAATGATGAGTGTTATATGTGAAAACGTGTAGATAGTTTACAAGCGTTTTGAGTGTGAGCAGAAAAATTAAGCCAATTGCTTCATCCTGCTGCCGTACCGCCTAACTCATAGCGATCACTCGCTATCGCTTTCGTGACATTAGAACGATAGTTTTAATGTCATTGGTGACATTTGAGCTATTATTGTAATGTCACGAAAGCGATAGCGAGTGATCGCTATGAGTCGGGCGGTAGCCTCCCTGGCTACAATCTCGCGTCGAGTCGGTTGGTGTTGCCTCTTTCTCTCGCTTAGACCTTATGCGATTTTGTCTCGAATCTCTAATGTCATAGATATAACCTGTGTACCTATTCTTTTTAATTAATACTTAATATCATCTGTAAAATGATGTACCGAACCATATCGCGTGCTTATTTAGACAAAGAATTATAAAAGCTATAATCGGTAGCGTCTGCCCGTCACGACTGCCGGGTTCAGTATACTACTTTAACGGCCAATAATTTAAAAAACACTCACACTCAACTAACGGTTCAGGTGACTTGAAAATGAATGACGTGACTCGACGTCATCGCACAAATTAATTAATCAAAAATCTTTCTCATTTGGTTATCTTTTGTCACTTTACAGATAACGTAAAAGGTTTTTAATAACATCGATTTTTATTTAAAGTACATATTCACTGACCGTTGTCTGAATTTATACGTTAAGTAGGTAACCAATATTGTGATTAATTTTTAAAATATGTATTGCAGTTGCTAAAAAGATATCATGATAGAACCTTCTCTTTAGCTGTTCTGTCATGATGTTTTGTTAATTACACACATGGAAATTGTGGAAACTGAAACTTATTGTATTCTAACGATTGTATAAATTTTCGGTCTTATGTTAATGGTGCTAGGTATTAAGTTTCATTATTTTTATAATCTATATTTTATTATGCACTGAATTTTTATACAAATATTGTTGCAATTCTTGGTTGTTTGCATTTTTGTAGTAACCATTTTTATTTAACTAACATAGGTTACCAGAAAGTGGAAAGATAATATTATTTTATAATTATTAACATAGTACGAAGTAAAAATAACATTTTTGTTTGTTTTTATTAAGATTTTTCTAAGAATAATAGGAGGACCGGACAAAATACCTATAAGAACGGCATATATGGCATCATAGTGCTACTTCGGTATACTTTAAGTTACTATGGCAGCTCAGTTCAAATAGCTCTGAAAAAAATGTTATGACCGCTTGGTTATCTTTAAGCAATAAATGCATCGTAGTCGCCACTTTTGCCTGTAAAAAGTCTTTATACTTACATCTTGGCTTAAAAAAACGGAAGTAATTTATGCTTGCTATAGATGCAATAGAACAATATAAAACTATACGATTCATTTAGGTAGAAAGATGCACTCATGCATTGCATCTCGATTTCAGTAGAACAGTTATCAACAAAACCTACAAGAAGCGACAATATTTTTTTTTGTTTCGCAGCCTTATACTTTCCGGCCTTTTTTTGTACGTCAGTAGGAATAGGGAATATGCAAGATAACGTATAAACAAAATGGTTAATTTGTAAACAGTGCAAAAACTATTATTGTAGCACTGAGATGAATAGCGGGTTAATATTTTTTTCAACTGTATTTTCGAATGTTCAGATAAATGAAACTGAAAAAAGAATAAGCTGTAAGCTAGCGACTTCCATGATCGCTCTACGTGCGAAATGACTCTATACACTACAATAGGTGTCCGTTTTTAACCTTGTTCTAAGTCAGCGATACTCGACCTTTTTTATAGTGGCCACAAAAAGGTTTCAGTCATGGTATCGCGGGCCGCAAACAAAAGTGATCCGACCACGGAGACGCGACGAAATTATTTGGGTGTTATTAAGAAATTTAATTTAAAATTAACATTTTCTTTTCTTATTATTAATAAGAAAAGGCAACGTATAATGCAACGGACATTGGTAGAGTTATCCAGATACCCATTACATTTTCTCGGTGCGCTCAGTTTTTCTGATGATTTAACGGAGTTCTTTTTTCGGTTTCTCTTATTAAAATCAAAATAATCTTTATTCAAATGTCTTGATAGAAAGCTCTTTTATAATCTTACTATCGATTTCATGCGTCATCGTAATAAGCTCGATTATAATTTTACAATCGATTTTGTGCGTCATCGTAAATCGTCCCGCATATATAAGTAGGTAGGTAGGTACCTACATCAAGCAGCCATCACCATCGAGCGCTCAACACGGACAACGACGCCACTAAAGTTCGCTGTGTGTTGCTGTGCCCATACTTTTGTCTAGTCCGCCCTGCGAGCATGGACTTGTCGATCGACAAAAGCATCTGTCCTTTTCACTCCTTAGGAATATCTGTGAAATTTATCGATTTTTGTCGAGTATGTCTATCTTAGCTGTCAAATTTTGTTTATCGAGAGTTCCATGCTTGCAGGGCCGGTCTAATTGATATTCTTGATTGTTCAGGGGACTTTTTGATTGTATTCAGCTAGGTGAATCCATGAAACAGTTATAAAATCGTGCCTTAACTACGTGCCTATGTGACGTCCAGCGTTTATTCAAAGCTAAATATTTATTACTAAATGTTTTACATTGCAATTTGATTGCTTGACATGATGATTCAAAAAATTCGTGCATATTTCCTATTCAGTGTCGTTATTTTTTATGTTGACTCAAGACTTTAATAAATTACAGGCATCTAATTTTAAGAATGTTTATAAAATTATAATGTATAAATAAATACTAATATGATCAATATTTGTCTTATTACGCTCTATATATTATCGGATGTAGGGTGTATCGGAAGAAAGACGTTTTGTACTCATACTCTAACAAATTTATTAACATTTGACACCGCACATCTTATGGAATAGTGAAATAGTCAGGCCATCTACCAAATATGATTACCAAATGATAATCATACACAATATGATTCAATCTTGACAAAAATTGAGGAGGATTTAGTAAAAAACGTTAGTGAATTTAAAAATTTGTTAAACCCGAGATAAAAAAGATATGGCCAATGAAGTGGATCCCTCACACGGCGCACTTTACGAAAACGCTATAATGTACTTATATCTCAAAATATAGCCTGCACTTCTCATGAAAATTTGAGAATTCACTAGCATGTCCCATTCCAAATTTATTACGAATAATTTGGATCACTCATTCCTCACATTGGCCGTATCGTATAAGTGCTCTTGAAAATTATTATATATTGAATAAAAACGTATTATTTTTGCTGTGTTATTTAGTTAAATTTAACGACCGGTTGCACCAAATTTACGTTTTACGATTTCGTGAAAGTAACAATATAAATACGTAAGAATTGCACCATAATCTAGTTTCAATTGCAGTTTTATTTTATCCTTTACGTTTAAAAAGGTTAAATGTACGGCGCGAATCATCTATTTAATAGTGAAACGATACATTTTTTAGGTATTAAGTTGTTACTTTTTGCGGAATCGTATAACGTAAAACTTGGTGCAACCGGTTATAGAGTGAATTTGTAAAAGAACGATTGTGACAAAAGTTCCAAGTTGAAGGAATAAATCTACCTTCTTTTACACCAATATGCCGTCTCAAATTTTTGTCAAAATTGAAGAGAGTATCACTCAATCCACATATCCAAATTAAGCAGAAAAAAATATACCACGAGAATCGAAACTGGCGGTCCACATGTTTATGATTCGACTCTACCACTGATCAGGGTTTAACTGCTGGAGACGCATTTTGAATCATTAGAAATGAATCTGTAACTCGAACACGAATAGAAATCATGTGCAAAACTATTTTCTACTGTTCCCAGTTTAATAGTACATTACTGCCGCGGTCTATAATGACTACTTTGCTGGTCGCGCTGATGATGGCCGACAGCGCAGCGTAGCGCAGCTCCAGGCCGACACAGCGCGGTCAGCGTGCAGCACTTGATGGACGAGCTGAGATAAAGGCAGAGACCGTAGGTCGAGGCCTTTACAGTGAGGACCGCAAGGGCTGCAATGATGGCCAAGCTGGAAGGCCTAGAGCGTAGCTAGGCCAACTCGAGGCAATCAGCGTGATCAGCGAAGCAGTCATTGTGGGCCAAGGCTTGTATAGTGCTTTACTCAAAAATGCAAGTACCTAATCCAAAGAAAACAAGCAAGTAACTTAAATAAAAACTTTGCCGGCCGCTCCTTGAAACAGAACGGCAAGGTCGACTTTGCTCAAACAAGGTTGTCAAAATAATGACCACATTACATGCATTTTTGAGTCCTTACAATTCAGCAATGATCTCGATTTTCCATAGTGCGACGTAGTGAAAATCTGTTCAAGAAATTTTTGAGATCCAGGTGGCTCAGCTGGAGTAACGTTGCTAAAGCTGGGCCACACATCTCCACAACGCGCAAACGATACTGAAACTTAGCCGACAAACTCTGGACATTATAGGTAGCGGCATACTCAAACAATCTATTCTTGACAATTTTTTTGTGGCTCGGCTGGTGTCAGCCATACGGATACATACTCTCCCCGGTATTATTTGAGTTTAGGAACACAAATATCATCCGTAGACTACTGGCAGTCTATAGCAGAAAGATCGGCGAACATCGTATCAATAACCGACGCCACAAATAATATAATACTACGCTTTGCTCATGACACCACGGAGTCAATGAAACAAAAACTGGGGAATGCCACTATAATTTCTAGAGTTTGTCGGCAAGTTTCAGAGTTTATCGCTTGCGCGTGTCAGAGATATGTGTGGCTCAGTTGGGGTAACGTTTCCCCAGCTGAGCCACACGGATCTCGACATCGAAACGATATAGTAAAAATCTGTTTGCTGATATAGATAGGTGGCAGTTTGTCGAACAAGTTTCAGTGCTCATCGGGCTCGCGTTTAAGGGGGCTGTGTGGCTGGGGCAACTTTGCCCCAGCTGAGTCACACGGATCTCGAAAACGGAACGACATAGCTAAAATCTGTTTACTTCAGAGTTTGTCGATCTACCGTTTCAGAGCTCACCTGCAGCAAAGTTGTTGCAACTGAGCCAGCTGGATCTCCAAAACAAAGCGACGCAGGGAAAATCTGTTTACTGGAATAGTAAAGTCTGGGGTGGGCACTAGACAATTCTAGGGTGGGCACGGCCTACCCGGCCCCCTTCTCTACAGGGTGTAACTGAACACCCCAATAACATTTAAGGGTATGTATCCATCAGAAGTAGAGATTCTGTAGGAAAAATATTAGGGCTAACAAACCTTTTTGAAGTGAAACTTCTTTAGGCACGCTTGACTTGGGGAGTAAGCTGGCGAACGCGTTACGAAAAGTGTGATCGGGCAAGGCGAACGGAAGTTAAGTGGGGGATATAAGCAAGAGACAGCAGTGCGCGCGCACATTTTCTTTCTCTCTTCCTCTCATAGAAGTTTCACTTCAGTCGTGTGGTCATAAGCACACTCGTTTTTTTTTCCCCATACAAACTAAATAAAATATTTTTTGGTATTAAGTGCCGACAGCCCTACGTAAGCGTACGAGGAATACTACGCTCACGTCATACAAACTAAATAAATTATTTTTTGGTATTAAGTGCCGAAAGCCCTACGTAAGCGTACGAGGAATACTACGCTCACGTCTGTCACGTGTCATTTTGTGTTTAAATTTCTTTTGTATTAAGAGCTGATTATGGTTGTCACTTTAAAGTGTTTGCTTTCAGTTTGAAATCAAATAACTCTGAAAGTATTGGGTTTCTAGGTCTCAGACAAGCACCGAAGGTCCATTAGTATCTAACTTATATGCCCCTTAAATGTTATTGGGGTGTTCAGTTACACCCGGTATACGCCAATGAAATTGCAGTCAGCGGTAAAGAGATTGAAGATTTGTAAGAATCACCGTATTCTACTGGAAATTAAAGTGAAGATGATGCGAACATTAATATCTTCAATCTTTTTATACGCTTCGGAATGGAATTCTCGATTAACAAAATTTGACAGCTAAGATCGACATATTTGACAAAAATTGATTGAAATTGCAGAGTCAGAGGTAAAGAGATTGAAGATTTGTAAGAATCACCGTATTCTACTGAAAGTCAAAGATAAGGAATAGAATCGACGCATTTGAGATTTGGTGCCGGCGAACGCTTAGCATCGAATGGACAGCGAAACGCACAAATACTTCGATTTTGGACCAATTGAACATCCATACCCGACTTTTCACCATTTCTACTCAGCGCGTTCACGCAATTCTTAGGACACGTAGCCAGACTGACAAGTTGGAATATATTATAATGGTCGGTCACGTAGAAGAGGGGTAAAGGCAGGGCACCATCCCGATGGATTGACAGCATCAAGGCCTCGAACCTTCAGAATCGCCTACTCGTGGCGCAAGATAGGCGTGCCTGGAGAATTTTGGAGTCCCTGGCGGTCACGACCCTCAGTAATGAAGAACCGACATAGAAGAGATCCTGCTCAATTATTCCTCCAGTTCCCGCAGCTTCCCCTTGGTCCGCAGTTTACATTCGTTATACATCACTGGAGCTAAGGTCGTTTGACGGGGGATCTTCGCTGCCCGGGCATTTTCCGCACACCGAACCCCTTAGACAAAAGCCACACGCTAATTTTTCCGCAGTCGTTCCGCAGAAAAATGGTAATGACATTACCTGCGGAAAAAATAGCGTAGGTTGTCTCAGGCTAATGTCACGCCGGCCGCCAACACGGCCTCCGGGGGGACCGCCGGACACTTAGGGCCTTTGGTTCACCACGGCTCATATACTATATCCCGATCGAGGGACTCGAGCCTACCCTCAGTTAGGGTATTTAGGCCTTAGTCAACCTCAGTGCGGCTTGGTCGCCTTCACAGACACCTTTGAATTTCTTCACAGATATATGCAGGCTGCCTCACGATGTTTTCCTTTACCGTAGGAGTGGCGGACAAATGTACATATGAAATTCGAAAAAACACATTGGTTTGGTACACGACAGGATCGAACCCCGGACCTCCCGATTAGAAGGCCAGTGCCGAGTCCGAAGCGCCATCGACGCTCGACGCGCCGACGGCCTTTCCTTTCCGCCACCTACCATGCTGACAGGTTAATTAAAATAATCAATTTCTTCAAAAAACATAGTCTTATTATCTTATTTAAAAGTGAATGTATATTTTAATAATAAAAGAAACTGTTTTAAACGAATATTTTATCATTCTATACTATCTGGCATCAAAGTAAATCCGAAGCCTTAACACTTTGTAGATGTACCTATCTATAATTGCTGTTACCCATAAACACAATTGCCATCAACTATTAGTGCTCTGGTGCTGTCAAGTAATAAAAGAGACTGCAATTAATATGAAATAGTACCTACCGTAACTATAAAAAAGTCGGTAGATTTCTTATATATATTCATTTCACATCACAGCTTAGTCATATAAATATTTACTTGTCATTTTATTTTATTTTGGTTTGTTAAAAGCACTTCTTTTTGTGCATACTGACACATCAGCTTGACAAAGTGGAAGGTCTGCGTAACTATGTTCCTGTCTAATTCCAAATGGTCCTTTTACCAAATTGACTTGCCTAGTGTCATGTTTTATAATAACTGGTTTAGGCAAGGTTGACATAAGTTTCTTGATCCATGGGCTTTTAGGCAACTTCTCTTCATCAGGTTCATTTATCTAAAAAAAAGAAAAATTTATCACGCTGATTATGAAATATGGTCTTAAGTTAGTCATAGTTTAAACATAACATAATGCTGTTTCATTTTTAGAATTATCAGTCTAGTCACAAAATATTGTATTAGGTTAGTCATAGTTTAATTAAACATAATGCTGTTTCATTTTCAAGAGTTTTCAATCTTTTCTTTGAAGTAAAATTGCGGTAAATATCCTTAGTCGCCACTTTCGTCATCCATCGTGAGAAGCAAGGGAGCTTCATTCATGCTAGATTTTTCATGTATTCTAAATCTGTTCAAGCATAAACAAAATCATGACTAATGTTGGACAATATTTTGTAGTACCACTGACCACTGTATTCACGGCGTCAAAAAAATAGCACCTTTTAAAAATCTTGATCAAAAATTCCTAAACCTTATTTAGAGGATAGTGTTGGGTATCCTTAACAAAAAGGAGTATCAAAAAACAAATTTTAACTTTTGTTTAATTATAATGATACAAAAAACATTAAAATGAAAAAAATAATAAAAATCCTTAATTAAGTCCTAAATAACAATCGATGATTTACAAAAAAAAATGTACAAAAAGTGTCTCAAAATTAACTTAAAATCTAGTGTTACCCCCCCTTGCCCTGATGACGGCTTCCATGCGGTACCTTATGGACCTCACCAACTTCAGGAGCTCTTCTTGAGGGACAAGATCCCATTCCTCAATTACCGCGTCTTGGAGTTCCTGTAGAGTCGAAGGAGCTGGATTCCGAGATCGAACCTTTCGTTTAAGATGGTCCCAGAGGTGCTCTATCGGATTCAGATCCGGGCTTCTCGCTGGCCACTGCATCACAGAAATTTGGGACCTTCGCAGAAAGTCGCTCACGATGGCTGCAGTGTGAGCGCGAGCGTTGTCGTGCATTAATGTGAACCCCTCGCCAAAAAATTCGGCAAAGGGGACCACATGCACTTCCAGGATCTCTGTGACATAGCGGCGAGCAGTCAGCGACCCTTGTCCCGCGAGCACCTCCCGTCCGGGAGATGCAGACAAGGTCGGTTTTGCTGGCAGCCGACATACCACCCCAGAACATGCAGGATCCGCCTCCATATTCCACCGTCTCCTGGATGCAGGCTTGGGTGAAACGTTCACCCTGCCTCCGCTATATCCTTCTCCGTTGGTCGTTGCAGAAAAGACACACTCGTCTAAGAGAACAGCTCCCCACTGCTCAAGGGCCCAATCGACGTGGTCACGAGCAAACTGTAAGCGGGCTCGCCGGTGCGCTGCAGTCAATTTTGGACCTGTAGCAGCTCTGTGGGCTGCTATCTTCTTCTCCTTCAGTCTTCTTCTAATCGTAGAGACGCTCACGGTGCGTCTGCGAGCTGCCTGGAGCTGCTGTTGCAACTGAACAGCGTTTGAGAAGCGATTTCTCAAAGAGTACGACACAACGAACCGATCGTCTCTTTCCGAAGTGCAGCGACGTCTACCGGACCCATGTCTTCGGATATAGCCACCGGTCGCTAAAAAGCGCTGGTATACTCTTCGAACCGAAAAACGGCTCAAATTCAGTTGCCGGACGACATCACACTGCCGCATCCCTGATTGCAGTAGTGCAACCACTTGAGCGGCCTCATCAGCTTCTTCCAGGTGTTTTTTCTTTAGTAAAATGTACAGATGTGTCCTCTCCAACGGTTGAATAGCGAATGACCCACATTGACCCCGTGTTGACCCACAAAGAAAGCGCAACTAACGACTCTCCCGGGTAGCAAAATTTGCAAGAAATTTTTGTGACACTATATTAGTTGCTTTAGGTTTTATTTGATAATGAAAAGTAATGTTTTTTATTAAGTTCATTAAGTAACCTTTTAAATAAAATCATAATAAATGTGACTGCATCTGTTGACTCTGTGTATATCAAAAGTTAATGACATTTGAAAGTGATTTTCTTAGAGGTGCGATTTTTTTGACGCCGAGTGTATATATACTTTTATATGAAAGTTCATACTTCTAAATTATTATTAAGGCATCTAAATGATTATTTCATTAAAATCTACAAACTTACCACTTGTGTACTTTTGGCAGTTTTGTATGCAACTGATGGCAATACAATATTTTCCTTATTTGATATCTTTTGCGATGGGCTGGCAATATGTTTATTAATCAAAAGAGTCGCTGGTAATGGTTTGGTAGGGCGTATATCTTTTACTAATGGGGTTACTGGACAATTCTTGATATATTTTGCAACAGGACTAACTATATGCTGGTAAGCATTGTTTTTACTAGGAGTCTTTTTCTGTAACCTATCTATGTGCTTCTTTGATGAAATAGGAGTAGAAGGGGTTTTGAACACTTTTTGCTCTGGTGTGGTAATAGATTGTGGTACAACTTTCTTTATTAGATTGTGAGGACATTCCTCACATTTAATATTCACAGGTGTAACATATGGCGATTCATTAATATTCTCAGTACTCCCCAAACAATAATTTATAGGTGTAAGTGACATATGTTTTAAATCTGATTCTATTTCCGATTTTACTGTGACTAGTGGATTTTCCTGCTCTAAAAATCCCACATTATTATTACTGGATGATGATTTAGTTAATTCTGGACCATTACTAAGTATGTAATTAATAATATCTAATGTATTATCAAGGGAATTTAAATCATTGTCTTCCGACTTTTCACATATGTCATTCACATTCTTCTCTATTCTCAAGAAACTGTCATCAGGTTTTACAATATCCCATTCTAGATAAGAGTCTGAAATGTTGGAAGATTTAGACAAAGCTTTTTTTGGCTCCATTGTACCAAACTCTTTTTTTATTAGCTCCGGCGCTGACTGCGTTTTAATGATCTTAAAATCATATACATTCCTGTCAACAAAAGTAAAGTGTATTAAAATAATTATCAGGATATTATCAAGTAATGCACCTTTTCGTAAGAAAATTTGATTTATATTCAAATTTTCAAAATCAAATTCAAAAATCTTTAATCAACTTAGGTCTTTACAGGCACTTATTGACGTCAAAACAAAGGAAAACATTCTAATTTAAAAGAAACATATTTAACCTTGTATGTGCATACATCCTGAATATACCTTCTCAAGAAGTAGCAATGAAAAAAAAGTTGAATCTACCCCTGTTCGGAAATTGGGAGAGCCTTCTCGAGAAGAACAGGCAAGAAACTCGAAAGGTAAAATTTTTTATCTCCTCTTTTAAATCGCCATTTACAATTTTTGTTAAGTTACATAGTTATTGAAAGTTAAAATTACTTAATTAAGAATTAGATTAAGATTAGATTAGATTAAGAATTTCTTTCTTTATTTAGGAGCCATATAACGAAAATATATTGTATTATTATTAAAGTGAAGGAAATTGTGTCACATAAATAAATATTTGATAGTTGATATTTAACGGAATCTGTAAATTAAAGCTCCCAGATTAGGTCCACGTATTTGCCTAAACATGCTTCGGGGAAATAACTATTATTAAATTTGTGAAATTTTTGCATTCATAATGCTTAATTTTTAACCGACTGCAGAAAAGGAAGAGGTTATCAATTCGATGCGTATGTTTTTTTCTGTAAGTATGTTATGCCATTACGCCGGCAATTGTGGACCGAATTTCAAAATTCTTTTTGTATTAAATAGAGTATAGGTACTCCTGCAGTGGTCTCATTGTCACCAAAATCAGGATCTGATGATAGAATCCCAGGAAAATCAAGGGAAATCCTTAAACTTTATTGGAATGTTCAACGTGTTTCATGTTTCTTCTGAAGCTATTCAGATATTCACGTCCAAGGGCGTAGCCAGATACGGGCAATGCTGGTATGCCCACAAGCACACCTATCAAGCAAAAGCAATGCTGCATCTACAAACTATTCTGCTTATTATTTGTTTTTTTTTAACGACGCAGTAACCCATAAAAGTTTGAAACCATGATAAAAACAATTAACATTAAAACAATTAAAATAAATAAACAATTAAAATAAATATATTCTAGGTTTCTTAAAGAATGGTATCCTGGGCACGACTACGAGCCCCCACTCCCTCGTCCCCCCAAAGAATCTTGGTTACGACTATAAGCCTCTGGTTACACCATCAGTATTTCATCAGTTTGATCCATCAGTCTGGTATCAGTATTTCATCAGTCTCCGCTGGACTAGCGAAAATTCATCAGTATTTCGTCAGTCACTGGGTAACACGATCAGTCTGGCGTCAATCATACCAGACTGATGGATCAAACTGATGAAATACTGATAGTGTAACCTTAATGTAATATAGGTATCCTAGGTTTTTTGGCCTGCCCCGCCCCCCTGCCCCCCTCTAGATATAATCCTGGCTACGCCCTTGTTTACGTCGGGTAGTCATGAACCGAACTGTTAATGGAAACATCCTTAACTTTTAGCAATTAGAGGTTTTTTAAATACACAAAGCACCTATTGACCCATTTTTAAAAACAATAAGTACGTGTTGACACTTTTTGTCGTATATTTCAATCATCTTTATCGTGCAATTAATATATTATATAGGAGAGTATTAAATCACTAAAAACATAAATAAAAAAAAAGAAAAATAAAAACCGCCTTCAAAAACACTGAAAAGTAAATCAGTGTTTTTTTTAATAGGTGATCCGTTTTAAGTTGTGTGGATGAGGATAAATTTGAATTAACAAAATATTCCTATCAGACCAACTAAAAAGTTGTATCGTTGAGAAAAAAAAATAGTTGATCCGTTTCAGTTGGTTAGTTTAGTTGGTCAGAGTGGAAGGACAGCTCATAAAGCGACACTTATGGCCGATTTCACCAATCATAACTTAGCTTAGGAAGCCTCTAACTAAGACGTATGCTGTCACTTTTTGTTTTTTTATGAAAATAATGTGATAGCATGCCACCTAAGAGTACCCTTTTTCTTTTGTCGGGGGGAAATGCGCAACTTCACTGTACCCGCCGCTGGCTAGACGGCGGGCGTGTGTGGGGTTGGCCCGGCAAAGTGCCAAGCCGACCCACTAAAACCCCCCGGTGTTCTCCCTGCCCTTGTGCGCATGGTAAGATCCACACTGCGACTACCACTACAAGCGCGCCCGGGCAAGCCCGACCAAGTTGGTCGGGCTATCGCCAAGGGGGGATTGCCCGAGAACACCAGGGCAATCCCCAGACGGAGGGACTTGCGGCGGCGTGCACAGGGCCAACCTTGCAGCATGCAGGCCTTCACGGCAGGGTCGTTAGACGGGCATCGCTTGCGCGAATGCCCGCCTTCTTCTGCCTATCCGTCTGCGGCGGATGGGAGCGGCTTGAGGATCTGCCTCCCGCTCCCTCTCCGGGTCCTTCTGCGAGATGACGTCCTCGCAGAAGGAGGCCGCGGAGCATGGCCACGTCCATGCTCGGTAGCGAGAGGTCTCCGCCTCCCAGCGCAGCGTTAAGTTCGCTACGCTGGGGTCGCCAGGCCGGGCACACCAACAAGGTGTGCTCGGCAGTGTCGTCGGGAGCGTCGCAGTGGTGACACCGCGGCGTTACCTCCCGACGCGCGACCCGGTGCAAGTAGTGACCGAAGCAGCCATGACCGGTCAGTACCTGCACCATGCGGAACGATAGGCTGCCCTGCCGGCGCCCACCCACTCCTCCAACACCGGGCGGATCGCGTCGATCGTCCGGTGGCCGGCAGCTGGGACCTAAGAGTACCCTAAGCTAAGAAGAGGTTGGTGAAAAGGGCCATTAGAGTAATGGATGTGTTTGCTTTCTAATCAAAAGTTAAATTTAGCTTTTCCAATATGCAACATAGTAGCAGAGTTTTGTTGTTTTTAAAAGGAGTCTGATAATGCTTAGGAGACTAGAATTCTGGAATTTTGTTTATAGACAAATATAGGATTAATACAAGCGTTAAAAAAACATTGCGTTAAAAAGCGTGTGAACAATATACATGGGCATGCATTTGTTCAATTTAAGTGCGTTTTTAACGGATGTGACAAAACGCTCGTGTGAACAAGCTTTAAGTGCCATATCTATTTTAAAAAGTAATGTTTTGCAAAAAGGCCAAATACAGCATGGTACCATGAACAAATTGATAATTTAATTGTTAAGTTTATATTACAGCTTGTTTTTTGTTGCACTTTTATTATACTAATGGTGCAAACAAATTGTTACATCACAGATTAGATAATGTTATACACGTGTCCCAAAAAGTAGTGTAAAGCTGAAGCCCAGAGATAGAGCACCCATAGTGGACAGACCCGAATAACCCTTATTGTATGTTCTACGATTTTTTGTAGTTTTCGAGTAGTGATTTTTTAAGGTTTTTTTAATAGTCGCTGACTTTCACGATATTTTTATGTATAATGACGTCAGAAACACAGATACAGCCTTGATTTTGTTTTCTCAAGTAGCTAGTAGGATAACTTTGATTATACATTGTCTAGATGGAGCGTTGCGCTGCAATCAGAACAAAAACAACAGGCCACTGGGTTTGAAATCTTCGTGTGCGTGTCACGCACGCAAGTACGCGTAGCAACAATTATTTTATTTGCGCGCTACGTCACTTCAGTGATACCAGCTCCCTGAATATTTCCCATAAAAGTATTAAAAAATGTGTTTCGACTTTAAAGAATAAAGTTTTTTTCTACACATAATGAAATAAATGAAAACAAAATCATTGTTTATAGTTATTTATTTTATACTTAAAATTCTCATTTATAGTGTAGTCGCACAATTTGAATATTTTCTGCGTTGTGGGTGCATTTACAAATAAACTATTACACATAAACCCAGACCCGAAACAAGTACTAGTGGATTACACAAATATTTGCTCCGCGTAGGAAACGAACCCGTGACCCGCAGCATATCAGTGGGATGGCCCAATCACAGCACCAAACGTACCATACTTTTTAGATTACTTATTTTGAACAAAACCTCCAAAATCCAATTAACTAAGATATTTAACAATTAATAATTAGGTTTTACACGATTTTTAAGTGGAACTTTATGTTTTCGACAAATCTATACTTACTAATATTATAAAGAGGAAAGATTTGATTGTTTGTTTGTATTGAATAGGCTTCGAACGAAACTAACTACTGAACCGATTTTGTTGAAAGTTGGTATAGGGATAGTTCGAGACCAGGGGAAGGATATAGGGTAATTTTCCTACAGGAAAAAATCCCACGGGAAGCAAAATAACGCGGGCGAAGTCGCGAGCGGAAAGCTAGTATTTTATAAAATTTATTAAATGTATATATAACAAATTTAATAAAATATTTAGTCATGTTATGTTGAGGCACACCCCAGACACCATACAACGTTCGCAAATCAATTACCTATTACTACTACTTAGGCAAATGACGTTTGTACACGCGCATATGTGTGCGTGGAATCTGGTAGGGCTGAGTGCGCGGTTATCAATCGAAATGACGCGGGAAGTGCAGCGACTGCCTCCTCTTTTACCCGCATAGCGCTGTCTCTGTTATCGGCCGGTGTTCGCGTCTACTCGCCCGAGCGATCGCGCGCGCCCTTGTTTATGTGTCAGTGATGTCTACAACGAAGTGCCGGGTGGGATGAGGTATTTGAAATGAGTGCGGGGAGGTGAGTGGCCGTTCTGTACGTAGTACTATTATATATTCTGTGGTTGAGGGGAAGCGCCCTCCCGTCCCGCTTTGCTACATAAAGTGAAAATTGGACTAAGTTCCTTAAAGAAATCAAAATATAGTATGAAAAAAGTCAAACTCACACTTGACCATTTTTTGATAAGTCCACCATGCATGTCCTTATTAGTTGAAGGATATTAGAGGGTCAAAAATAAGATGTTAACATTTTTGTAAATATTTTTTTTAAAATTATGTTAAGTTGAAATACTACTGAAATGCTATGTTAAGTTGAAATGCTAAAAACAATTAAATTATTTAAACAAACCGAAATATTTCGTCCCTGGTTCTATCTATGCTAGATACAGTGAAATTTTTTAAGTGCCGCAACCTCTTTGCTACACAAGGTAAAAAAAATAGGTATCTTTCGATAAACACACATGGAAAAGTCAACTTTTTGAGTAAATGTATTTAAAAAATTGTTCTAAGACATCATTGACTATGGTTATAAATATAATATGTTATAATTAAAATCTATCCAACAAGACTCTATTATCATTTTTAGAATGTCTATCTTCATGTTGATCTTGATCATTTGTTTTGGTATAATGAATTTGATTTTTTGCTGGTGTACTGCAACAGGTATATTATACTTACAGAGCGTCTGATTTTTCAGTTCTCTTATTTTTACTGCATGACTTTTCTCTATGTGTTTCTTTCCGACTAACACTATCTTGTGTGCTATTATAGGGATCTAATATAACATCAGCATATGATCATGTATCCTCCACTGATTTGGTTTTCTCAACAGTTTTGTGTGAGAATCTCGACTTGATAATGTATACAATTCTATCATATTTTGTAATGCAACCTTATATCTACAGTTGTGACATCAAATCTCTTATTCCTTTTCCTCTTTGAAATGCTGAACAGATGCTCTTGACAATAGACATATGATTACCTTTACAATTTGCATATTTGAATTGAGTAGTTTCACAGTTTTCATGTTCCCCGCAACATTTAGTACATACCTGTCGTTTTAGTGTACAAAAGTTTTTAACATGTTCATATTTCCAACAATTCGAACATTAAGTTACTGGAAATGTATAGGGCTCCACTTCAATCCGCAGCCCATACGCATATACATATACGAGGGAAGAGTGGTACCCTTAAAGCACAACTGCACTCTTTCACTCTTTATACATTTACCATCTCTATCTCTCTTTTTTAGTCTCTTGGCTTTGCTGCTAATAATATATACCAATCAAATTCCTCTTTCATTTTTTCTTCTTCCACATCTAAATCTATATTTTTCACCATCCCAGATGTAAAAATCACTCACTTGTCTTTCTGCATATCCAGCTTCGTTTTATAAAATTTTGTGACATAATTATGTTCTGGACTGTTTGTTCATTTTTAAATTGTATTAAAACTTTATATGGTGTCTTATAATTGACTATCACAACATCTGTAATATTCTCCTCTTTCAACAACTTGGTCATTCCAAATTGCTTTGGTAATGGTTTAGTACTGAGAGCTATTTCAAATTTCGTTGTTGAAGAGTTTACAGGTGATTTACTTTTTTTTTCGACACCAATATAAACTCATCAGAAGCCTCTTCAGACATAGATGTATGTCTCATTCTCTTTGAACTATTATTCACAAACTTTTCTCCACTCCCATTTAAATCCCCATCGTCCCACTCCAAATCTGAACAAGGAACCGGACCCGGTTACCGTTTTAGCCGGTAACCTTAGGGTTTTGATCGGGTATTTTATAACGCTGGGATTTCAAACCCTTTGCCTTACAGTAAGCTTTCAAATGGCTTACAGGTTTACACATTAACCTTCGATTGAATTAATTCGGGTTACCGATATCACAAACTCCCAAATGGGTTACTGTTCTAAGCGTTGATTAATTTGTGCAAGTTATTTTAGACCTTACGTATATCGCGTGTAGATTGCTTTTGCACCGCATATATGCCGAAGGTCGCGACCGAACTCCGGCGTTATTGCGCCCGCAGTGCTATTTCAATCGCTCAGTGTGCGTGAGAGAAAGGGTTACCCTAACCCGCACGGTAAGCGGTTAAGTGCATAAACCCTGAAAACCTTTAAGATTAGTAAGCGGTAAATTATTGTTGTGGGTGGTAATCCATATTTTACGGGTTATCGTTATTGTTAGGAAACCTGTTGAACAGCTTACCAAGCCCACTGGGTTACCATACGAATGGGTTACCCTTTCGAACGGCTTAAGCAAATGAATGGGTTTTCCGGTCCCTGATCTGATCCGATTACTATTCTCTGCACATCTTCCAGTGTATAATTAATATTTTGTAATATACACTCTGCATCAAGGTCCTCTTCTTGAGACGCACTTCCCAGACTGCAGCCTCTTAAAGGACGACATAAGAATGGAACCAACCAGAAACGACTGGACTGTAGCCCACGACATAGTGACAAGGGACCGAATAAGGTGGGCATACAAATCCGCAGGCCTGGATGGCATTTGCCAGCGCTTCTGCAGTGGGGCATCGACCCCTTAACCCCATGGCTGGAGAAAGTCTACCGAGCCTGTATCGCACATAAATATATTCCTCTCGCGTGGCGGGAAGTGAAAGTTATCTTCATTCCAAAACCCGGAAAAACCGATTACACACAGCCCAAGGCCTGTAGATCTATAAGCCTAACATCATTCCTACTAAAGACCCTCGAAAGACTATGCGATAGACACATCAGAGATGGACCTCTACGCATGGTACCGCTACACAAACAACAGCATGCGTACTCCATAGGAAAATCAACAGAATCCGCTTTACACAGCGTGACTTCCAGAATTGAATGCGCCATAGAACACAAAGGCTCTGCACTGGCTGCCTTCATCGATATCGAGGGCGCCTTCGATAAAACAATGTTTAACATCATCGACATAGCCCTTAAAAGACATGGTGTGGCCCCAACCTTGTGCGAACCTTGTGCGGTTGGATCACCAATATGCTCAGACAAAGGGCCATACAAGTCACGGTGAATGACACCACGAGAGCCATCGTGGCGAAAGGATGCCCACAAGGAGGCGTCCTCTCACCTCTACTGTGGAATCTCGTTGTGAACAGTCTTCTAACTAAACCGTCTCACAGTGTGCTAGAAAGCCCGATTTTGTTGCATGCCCTTTTTATTACAGAAATCGATAGTATTTATCATTTTAAGCACTACAGTCAAAGTCCGGCATCGATACGACTTGTAGATGTTTTTTTAGAAAAATTTCAAAGTTGCTGTATAACCGGGCCATGAAAATAATTAAAAAAAAATATAAAAAAACCAGCCCACATATTTATATTTCCATTATAATTACTAATCGAACTTATAATACCTAACTATCTGACAAGTTTTCGTGTCTGTATTGTAAATAAATCGCGAAATATTAACATTTTTATGTTTTTTACTTTTTATTTCATTTCTTGGCAATAATGCGGTATTAGATGGAGATATTTGACCAGCCGATTGTCTACATGTATGTCTATCGACAATATTAATACCACAATCTAATTCAGCGTTATTTAGAAGTTATGAGAATTTTGAGTTATATCCGGATTTTTTTGTAGTAGGGTTGTTACTTTATCCAGAAATT
Organism: Schoenobius gigantellus; assembly: GCA_963935595.1. Taxonomy (NCBI): domain Eukaryota; kingdom Metazoa; phylum Arthropoda; class Insecta; order Lepidoptera; family Crambidae; genus Schoenobius; species Schoenobius gigantellus. Next base: position 26,164,785 of record OZ012542.1, read on the forward strand.
TAAATTGAATATTTTTTATAATTTTATGTTGTAGCTGAAAGAAGTCGTATATATTATCGATTAATTATCTTTATATGTGCATTTACCAATAACTGAAACTATACCCATGGGCACTCTTATTCTTTGATTCTTTCACTAAGTCCGCTAAGTCTAGAGGGACGATAGGTGGTATAGGCGACGATGACCGCTTACCACCAGGTGGCTCGTCTACTTGTTTGAGGGCCATCAAATTAAGATCAAATGTGAACTATATTGCGCTGCTATAGAGGGAAAAGTATTAAATACTCATTTAAATACTAAATCTCAGTTACGTTGCCCGCGTAGTGCCAGTTGACCTCGTCACTGCTTCATAATTTAGGTGCAGTATTTTCCAGCTCTGTTGACGTTACGGTATTAGCCCATTGCACTTTTGGATCCGAGCCTTAGAATTCGTTTTAAAACTTGCATACAAAGTTAAGGTGAAACAATGGCGAATTACGCAAAAATCTGCAGAACACAAGTAGTTGAAGATCGCAAAGCCAAAATCCAAGATAAAATCAGAGATGATTTGGGCCTCTTGGTAGATGTGGTACGCCCAACTTCGGGTACCACAAACGACGGAAATACTACCAGAACTGCGTTTTCTGATTGACATCGTGCAACGTTTGCGGAAATTTTAGATATTGAGGAAAGGCTTTTGGGTGATTTATACATGATTTCAATCAATCTGACCATCGATTTTTGTTAACGATATACCCAGAATATAGGTCACTAGATAAATACGACAGTGTTTTTATTTTTTTGATATCTTGAAAAGTGACCGAGTTATAAGCGTTCAAAGTTGCCGTGCCGTCCGGATTTAGAAAGCGAGTCGCGGAATGTTGATGACGTCACAAATCGACAGCGGGGAGAGGCACGCGCGGCCTGACGTACTTCGTTAGCTCTGTGCTACTGATGCGCGCGATTTTACGTGGCTCTAAGATGTGAATCAACATTATGTCATCTAATAAATACTATGTAGTACCTATGTGTACAAATTCAACTATTAAAACGCCTACAAAATTATTTTTTGAAGTGCCATTGAATGCCAAAAGGCGTAAAAAGTGGATGAACGTTATGAAACGGGCCCTAAGACCGTTGGATTTTGTTGTGATGACCATTTTGATGTAAGTAAAATAATAATAATAATAATATTCTTTATTTTTATCTTCACAATGGCTTATATTAAAGGTACTACGTCTTATTCTCTAACAAGTATATTTTATTTAAATGACAAGCCTGTGTGACAAAATTCCGGCCCTCCACCCTCTAGGATTAAATCAAACTAAATAAACATATTAAATACTTAGATAATAAACATAATAAAAACATTTTCATAATAAATTTATACATATTACATTATTATTTTTCTTTTTATTATAATATGTAATTAGATATTCTAAGCTTCGGGGTACCTATTACCTACTAGAAAATAACCTATAACTAAGTTGTATTACGAGGTATTTTGGTGTAATGTCTTCTTTTTGTCACTTTTTAAACCACATAGGTATGTATCATTAAAATAAGTTGACTTTTGTTGACGGTAAAATGAAGGTCACAAAAGGTTTTACCGTCAACAAAAGTCAACATAGGCACCCAATTTTATAGAAAAACTAGCGGCCGCCCGCGGCTTCGCCCGCTTGGTGTTTGGTTTCTTTATCGCGCCACAGCAGCGCCTTCTGGCGACGCGATGAATAGTAGCTGAGCTGCTGAGTGTTTTACGTGAATCCTGATGGAACTATAATTTTTTGCTGGATGAAATCTCTTTTTCTGTAGGTACCTCTGACAACGTGTATATGCAAGCTTTCAGGATGATCGGTTAAGCATTTTAGGTGTGAAAAAGTAACAAAAATAAATCAACAAACTAATTCACTTTCGCATTTATAGTATAGATGGGATTAGGATACGATTCATGTTACCTAAACATGTACACCTACCTATAGACACTCACCCGTTAGTAGGCACCTACTAACTTTTGAATGAGTATCTTAGACCTGTGGGTATTTGATTTGCTTGTTGGTCCTATATAGGTACGTCTATAGTATTTACCATTTCCCAGCTGTTTTTCTTACCAAGCTGAACGCTTTTTAATAACTCTCCCGCCGTTGGGTGCACGACGAGATCTCCTGGGGTTCTCCACCCAAAAGCACTCGTCCTAGAGTAAGGCCTACCCGGGTAGAAACCCCTTGGATGTACTCTCTGTCTCCGGAGGTCCAGAGGTAGGTAAACGGTACCGATGGTCCATGGCGGTGATTGCGCCGTGGACACCGTTTGCCTACCTACCTAATCCTAAATAGGTGACACCTACGTATCTATTCTGTTGATTAGTTTTTATTGTAACTTCATAAACTTGTTAACTTTCAAACCATTGGCCATTTTTTGCCGAAAGCATCGGTAAATATTTGGCCTTGACATTTTTTGTATGAAAGTTGCTAAGCGCAACCTAGGCAATACCACAGAACACAACTGGCAATCTGGTGCCTCCCCTTGGCGTAACCTGGCGGCTAGTCCGCCAGGATCGTCCCCGGTCTGATGGCTCGGAGAAGTGACCTTCCCAATCCCGAGTTATTTTACCATATGGGGCGTAAATATTCCGGCGGAAACTTTGAATTAGTGAATTAGCCACCGGCGAACCGGAGACCGGCATACGGGTACACGGGGCTCGTCACTCTTTGTGCCAGTATCGATAATCGCATTATTCCGCCTCAAAAAAAGGCAATACCACAGAAAATAAACTTGATTGTAGGTATGTATACTAAACTGTTTGACTTCATGAGTCGTAGAACATACATTTGTAGGAGCTACAAAAAAAAATAACTATGCATGTAACTATTATTTCAGATTGAAAATGACATGGAAAATTAGGTAAATATAAATTGGTTGGAGGAAGACTAGTACTAAAAAAAAGATGCTTGCCCTCTTAAGTTTTCTTGTTAGCAAAAGACAGTTAAAAAAATTAACGATCTGTAGTGCAAAAATGTAGGCAAAAAGAACTGATTCACAAGATACCTACTCCATGAAGATATACCGAATCCGATCACTTCCCAACATATTGAGGAAATTCGGTTTGAGTCCTCGCATTTCCGCTGCTATATAATCACTATTTTTGGAAAAATATTGAGTCACCATAAAACTGTCTACTTTTGGTAAATTATCTGATTGACCATGTGGAAATCCTTTCTCCATTGTTGTAATTAAAAGACTAATAAACAATAAAAGTCAAGTTACACGGAGCGCAGTAGGTATGTACGACACAAAACTCAGAGCAACTGCGACTAGCGAGCGAGCGGCTGCCGGCTGTCGATTTGTGACGTCACCTACCTAGAGCGCGCGTACTTGAAAATTTAAATAGCGACCGTAACTTTCGGCGTTAATAACTTTGGAAATACTGCATCGATTTCAATGAAACAAACTATTGACATGTACATAACCATACCTCTTATTTAATGTGTGTTTTATTGTAATTTTCAAACCTATCGGTCACATCAATTGTTTTATCCAGCAATTTACCAATTGATGTTGAAAAATTCGCTACATTTTGTAATCAACTGGCACATAGAATATGTCCAGAACTATAACTGGCATCCAATGTCAGTCACAATTCATAAAGTTTTAGCTCACGGTGCACAAATAATAGCAGCATCGCCATTGCCAGTTGGAATGATGTCTGAACAAGCGGCTGAATCAAGAAACAGGAGGATTTGGAGGCTTGATAGGGAGTAACATTCTCGAAAAGTTAGTCGTGAAGCTACAATGTTTGACCTGTTCCACAGGGTGCTTATTTCCTCTGACCCAGTCATTTTGGACTTTCATTTAAAGGAAAGAAATAAAAGTGCAAAGACGATCCCATTACCAGCAGAAGCTTTAAGTTTTCTGAAACCAGTTGTTGTGAAAAATGTTCTAGTGGATGATAATTCGTCATTCACTGAACATGATGAAGAGACTTTAATCATTCAAAATGAAAACCCAGATTTATATTTTTTTTATTTTTTGTAAATATTGTTAGTTTTTGCAACCCGAATAACACTTGATATTTTCGAATGTGACAACCCTGGCCGAAATAGAAAAATTCTCATAACTTCTAAATAACGCTGAATTAGATTGTGGTTTTAATATTGTCGATAGACATACATATAGACAATCGGCTGGTCAAATATCTCCTAATACCGCATTATTGCTTAGAAATTAAATAAAAAGTAAAAACGTAAAAATGTTAATATTTCGCGATATATTTACAATACAGACACGAAAACTTGTCAGATAGTTAGGTTAATAATTATAATGGAAATATAAGTATGTAGGCTGGTTTTTTTATATTATTTTTTTTATTATTTTCATGACCCGGTTATACAGCAACTTTGAGATTTTTTTAAAAAAACATCTACAAGTCGTATCGATGCCGGACTTTGACTGTAGTGCTTAAAATGATAAATACTATCGATTTCTGTAATAAAAAGGGCATGCAACAAAATCGGGCTTTCTAGCACACTGTGCGTCTAAACGACAAAGGCTACTTCACCGTAGGCTACGCCGACGACATAGCTATGGCCGTGTTCCGTTTCGCGATTATAGTGACCATCAGCACTGTGAGCGAGCTAACAGGCGGGCGGCCCGTTTCGCGACAACAGCGTTCACGTTGGATGTGATGACGTCACTGATTGCGTCACAAACAACGTTTACAGTGCTCAGGCCGAATTCTTCAGCACCGTAAGTCAAATGTCATTGTCACGTTGACATTTTGTTTTGGTTCGCTAGTTCGATGGTTGAAAATTACTCTGTCTTTGAATTAAAGGCAAAAATTAACCAAATATCCTAAAATTGAATTGAATATAAGAAGAAAAGGACGACAATTTTTGTTTAAGAAGAAAACAAAGTAGTACCTCAAACTGTCTCCTGAAGACGTTAAAAGAGCAGAAAATGGTAAAAGGTACAAGGTAAAGAAAAACTGCTGAAGCTTGGATATCACAGAATACAATTGAAATTACGAGTTAAATTCTTTTTGAGGTTATGTTTGTTTTGATATTATTGACATAACCGCGTTCACGATCGGTCCGAAACGATAGCATGCCATTGGCGTCATTATCGCGTCTATTGATTCGGCCCGGGCGTGAGCAGTCTGAGTATTGTGAGTAGTGTAATCTCGAAACGGAACGGGGCCTATTATAATAAATGTCACTCACGAAAACACACTGTGCAACCTCATGCGCCAAGCCTTGAAAATAGTAGAGGACTGGTACAAGGAGTACAAACTAACAGTCAACCCCACAAAAACAGAGCTAGTCACCAAAAAGAGGAAGCTAGCAAATCTGCAATTACCAAAATTCTACGGATCCACCCTAACATCGGAGAAGAAATACCTAGTAGTATGAGAACCGCACCCACAGCCGCATTGCAAGCTATGTTGGGGCTGCCACCCTTGCACCTAGTTGTCAAAGAGAAAGCAGCACTAGCGGCGTTCAGACTCTACAATGCTGGCACACTGGGAAAGGATTCCAGAATCAAACACATACGCATAAGAGAACAAGCCACCAAACATCACCCGATGATGACAGCACCCAATGATAGGATTCTGAAGAGATTCAACTTCCAGAACCACTATAATGTACAGCTCGAAGAGGAATCACATAATTACTCAGGCCCAAAAGAGCTCAGAATATACACCGATGGCTCCAAGACCAACTCAGGAACCGGGGCAGGCGTATACTCAAATGAGCTTAACATCAAGATATCCAAACCGCTAGGAAGATTCAGCACCGTATTCTAAGCGGAATATGCTAGCAGCCCTCGCCATAGAATCTAAAATAATTACGGATTCTCACATCCGCATAGTCTCTAATAGTGCTTTCACTGGGTAACGACGCGGCCGACGAGCTGGCTAGGAGGGGATCTGACATAATGGTTTTCGGACCCGAGCCCATCGTACCAATTCCCTTCAGCCAGATTCGCGGCTGGCTGCAAGAGCTTACCCGCACACAAGCACAAGACCACTGGCACTCGACTCCAGGCTGCAGACAGTCAAAGGAAGCCATGCCAATCCTAAATAACAAACTGACTGATGCATATTGCGATATTGCGTTTGGACAGGAACAGTCTGCGGCTGGTGACGGGAACCATCACTGGACACTGCTCACTAAACAAACACTTCCACACCATAGGCATAACAGATAGCCCCCTATGCAGAGCATGCTTAGGGGCCGAGGAAACGGTATCACATGTACTCCTTGAGTACACAGGTGTCACCGAAATACGAAAAAAAACCCTTGGATCTCCCAATTCTGTTACAGAATCTCTGGACAGACTCGGAGACCTCATACGCTTCTGGAGGGAGGTGGGCTGGCTGGAGTGACGGCCGCCCTCACGTACAATGGTCCACCTTAAGGATTAAGTGCGGAAACCTTTACTTATATTACTTTTTATACAAAAAAGCACTTCAGAACAAATTTATTAGGTATTGTATTTTATAAAAATAATCTTTATATAACAAATCTTTTAGGTTATAGTCATTGATTTACTACCAAACAAATCAATGGTTATAGTTCTCACTTTACAAGCCACTAAATAAAATTTTATCCACATTATATAACAGAGTAATTACGAACAATGTTGTAAGCTGTGAGTGTTACAGAATCTCTGGACAGACTCGGAGACCTCATACGCTTCTGGAGGGAGGTGGGCTGGCTGGAGTGACGGCCGCCCTCACGTACAATGGTCCACCTTAAGGATTAAGTGCGGAAACCGACCCCGATAACATAGAACATAGATACACTCTGCATCATCTTCTTCACTCATAGAATCCATTTCAGATATGAAGTTCTACTTCAATATTACAATATAGCACTTGTTATTGTAGGTAGAAATTTCACTATGATATGATAATATTACTTTTTATACAAAAAAGCACATCAGAACAAATTTATTAGTATTGTATTTTATAAAAATAATGTTTATATAACAAATCTTTTAGGTTATAGTTCTCACTTTACAAGCCACTAAATAAAATTTTATCCACATTATATAACAGAGTAATTACGAACAATGTTGTAAGCTGTGAGTAGGTACCCCTGTTGAAAAAAAGTTCCTCAGATCTAAATTTGACAAATATTTATCTCTGTTCTCCTTTGTCAGAGCACATTCCATTAAAAAGTGAAGAAGGTCTTCATTCCTACCACATTTGGTACAATGTGGTGATGGGTTAATGTACGTTATTATGTAAATATTTATTTAATGGAATGTAACCAGACTGGACCCTAAAAACAGAAATAAGCAGTTCCCTGGAGAGGCTGGCATGAATAAACCAGGACTCATTGATTTTGTTATTGAATTGTAGGTTTTGATTTTCCCTATGAGGTTGGCATAGTCACCCGGGTGCACTAAAGCCTCTTCGAAAATAATACTTAAAAAAGCTTTTCCAAACACCAATGTTATGATTACGATCCTGGCAGCCGCTTGTGCTCATGCAACAAAGCTGCAATGATCGGCAAGCCCTATAAAAATACGACCGCTGCCAGCTCAGGCAGACACGAGCATACCTACCGAGACTGGAATATCATAACAGCTCATATACATCCCCACCCAGGGGTCAACCCTATCCTATAGTTTAGGGTGTATAGGCTTTAAAGTGCTAACAGACGATCCGATTTGGTTGGATCCAACGTGATCCAACCAAATGAGGAGCCGACGCGCCTACAGACGGTCCGACGCGGTTGGCAATCCAACATTAGGGATGCCCTAAAAAGTATTATGTACCTATATCGATATCGATACAAAACACTATTTTGGCCAATACAAAAACATAATTTGTCTTTGCGAAACTCAAATAAATTAACACCTTTTGTTTATATTTTATAATGTTTATAAAATTTGTTTATAAAGAATAAATAAATAGGTACAGATAGATTTCATGGTTGTCCTTAATTTTTTGAGGTAATGTTTGTTAGAAATATTTATTTCCTGTGATCCGACTCTATCGATCGGTATCATATCAGCGGTTGGATTTGTTTTTGAATTTAAAATTATGAATTCTTTCCGCAAAGTTATATCTACGATATTTAATGTACTTTTCCTCCATGTGGCATCGCCGTCGGATGCCTTGTATTGTATCACTGAATAGGACCATTCGTTCCATTCGTTTGGGAACTATGAAGCCACAGCCAGACATCCAGCCAGATACACAGACACACAGATACCTAAAATAAGACCTATACCTATAGATTAAAAAATTATCGTACTCGTAAAAATATTGAAAGAAAAGTATCAATAGGTACTTCAAATTCAAAGTGTCTTCAACGTCAGTCAGTGACTTGAAAACAGCAACAAATTAAGTAGGTTTGTATAAACAATAATAAAAAAGCATCTGTAAATTCACGAATTAAAGTTTATTATATTAGGTAGTCATAAATAGGGTAATGTCTGTTATTGATTATATAAATAATCAACTAGCAGGATGTACAGTAAGCTCCTATTCAAGCTTTACATTGACACGACGAATACCGCCTCTATTACAAGGGACATAAGAACGATCCAAAGGTCAAATAGCTTGACAAAGAGCTTACTGTACAATGCGTAACTAAACGTGCGAAAATAAATAAATAATGAAACACGGTTTCCCTGTTAAAACACAAACAAAAAGTAAAACAACATTTTTGCAACATATTTTTTTCTCTACTTTGTGGTTTGGCAGGACAGCAGTCGAGTCATTTTAGTTTACTAAATTATTAATTTATTACTTAAGCACACATAATTAAATTAAACCACAAAGTATCGATACTTTTGTCTTTTGTCGTGTCCCTACTTGTCGGATGAGCGATCGGGCCGTCGAGCATCCAACAAGCTAATAATAATTATGTCGGGCCGACAGCCGTACACACGTTCCAATTTGGTTGGGGTCGGGCGGTTGGCTCCAACCAAATCGGATCGTCTGTTACGGCTATTAGTCAACCATGCTGGCCCAGTGCGGATTGGTTGACTTCACATACTTACATCTTTGAATTTTTTTGCAGATGTACCTATGCATGTTGCCTCACGATGTTTTCCTTCACCGTAGGATAGGGCTGCCATAAGTTCTGAACCATCGACCGGGATATTTTGAATACTTACTTAATTTTTTTTACAAAATATAGAACCCACTTCAATAACACCAAAAAGTCAAATAATAAAAGACTACATACAACATCACGCTTTTATATTGAATTCGGTGCTAAATTTTAAGTAACTACATTAATTTTTTATATATTTTTTTTAAAAGACTTTCAAGGTGAACATTGCTCGGCACCGACTTCAATATAAAACTGTGATGTTGTATGTATTCTGTTACTATTTTTTTTTTGTTTATATATATATATACATATAGGAATTTGAGCCAAGGCAAACACCAGAATAACTTAAAATAAAACGTCTTTTGCTCAAAACAGTACCAAAGGAATTATTCTCGAGCTCCTAAACCTTCCATCATCAGTTCAGTAATAAGACATGACGACTACTAGATGCAAATACCTGAATATCTTAAGAAGAAACATAAAACATGTTGCAAGTGCCTTGAAATTCAAGGGTTTCCCTCGTTTTTCATGGGATTCCATCATCAGATCCTGGTTTCCTTATCATGGGACCACCCTTGGAATATCTCCTTTCCAGAATCATCAAAATCGGTTTATAAACGACGCAGTTACCCGCGAACACACAAAAAACCGGCCAAGTGCGAGTCGGACTCGTGCACCGAGGGGCTCGTTGGTCGTTTCCGCCTACGACGTTCGGCCCGCGGGCCGAATCGCCCCAATGCATGTTTTAAACCGGTCGATTCGTCCCACTGAGATGATTTTGCAATTTGTACAGTCGCCGTGAAAAGTGTTTTTGAAATTTAAGTCAATATTCACTCGTCATATGGTATACAGTAGCAATGCGGTCGAGGAAGCTTTAGAAAACTTACTTGAATAAAATATGATCATTAGGTCGAATTTCACCAACATTTAACAGGCGGTTATAGTTAACAAACAACCGTTCTTGACACTTAGGTCCAATTTCACCAATACTTTAACAGGTGGTTAGTTAACTAACAAACAAGTTTTTGACATTTCACTCATACAATAAGTGTCAAAAAACGGTTGTTTGTTAACTATAACCGCCTGTTAAATGTTGGTGAATTCGACCTTATTGTATGAGTGAAATGTCAAAAACTTGTTTGTTAGTTAACTAACCACCTGTTAAAATATTGGTGAAATTGGACCTTAGTGTTTTACTATTAATTATTTATTTATTTGCTTGCTTACATGTATGTATTTATAGGTGTTAACAGTTTTATTTACATTGTATCAGTACATGCACCCTAGAAGGGCACTGCATAGCTAATAAACAAAAATATATTATGTCGAGATAATTCTATAACAGTTTACAATATAACATACACAATAATGAAAATTTCACAGCAATTTAGAATGGAGGATGGCATTATTAATTAATTAATTGATATTGCAGTATTTTTTATATTACATATTTTTATGATTTTTTTTATTTCTATTATAACTATTGCTTGAAGCTTTCCAAGCGAGCGAGCTAAAGAGGCAACTAATAGGCCGTGAAGGTTTAGTAAATCGACAAACGAATATCCTTTGTATGATAGCACTTAAAATAATGATAAAATGGTTTCCTGAATCATCCAACTCTTTTTTACGTTTTACTTTCAGGGTGTGTTTGTGTTTGTTGATATATGTCTAATTAAATTAAATTATCGGTTTTAAGCAATATATTTTATAGCTTTATTAGCCTAATAAGTTCGTATAATTTAGTTTATACATTCTAGCATTTTCTTAAAATTTGGTGACATTATTAGAAATTAACATTTTGTGATTTAGGGTACAGTTAAAATGTGTCGGCGCCCAAATGTATTGTATTTGAATGCCGTTTATTCCAAGGTCAAGGTCAAGCCAATATACGAATATTTGATGTTAGCCAATGACGGTTAAGTGATCCTTACCTATCATTAGATCCTTACGTATCATTGGCTAATTTTTACGAATTTTTAAGAAATTCTTAACTGTCATTGGCTGATAATTTCAAATATTCGTAATCGCACAAAGAACTAGTTGTCCTTGGACTGATAAGAACCCGTGCCGTCAAAGGAAGGGCTGGATGCATTCCTTTGTTTCTTTATTACCTAGTTATTTGTTTACCTCCGTGACAAAAACATCAAATAAATTGTGAATTGTAATCTACTTTGCGGTAAATTATTTAAAAAAAGTGGTTGTGTGTGGCTGAAAAGTGCATCGGGTAAGTTTCTATAAATGTAAATTAATCCAATAATATCTAATCAATTTATTTTCATCATAATTTATAGCAGTTTTTTTAAAATTATATAACGTTATGTTTTATACCTGAATTATAATTTTCAATAAAACTAATTTAACTTTAAAAAGGTAATGTAATTGAAAAACAGTCACTTTAATTTGAAGTTCTATGCATGCTATTTAAACACAAGAAATAAAAATAAACTTGCCGTTCCAACATACAGGCTCCAAAAAACTAGAGGCTCATTTATGGGGAAATATATAATGTTTTAAAACAAAGTCCCACAAAGTGTAACTGACTTGCCTTTTGATAAGTTTAAAGCGCATGTAAAAAGACTCTGATGAGTAAAGGATATTATAAAGTCAACGATTATTTACAAGATGCCAATGCCTGGTGTTAATTTGAAGAAATTATTAATTATAATAATGTAAATAATCGTGTTGTTGTGTATAGCTATTCATTAAGTAGTATTGGCAACGATGTACTAAGAAGAGAACTGACAAATCTAAATTTGTTATGGAAGTTGAGCTCAAATTTTTGCCTTGAGGTCAGCTTCCAATTGACGACTCTGTAACAATACGGGGAGAAAAAAATAGCCCTTGCTGGTTTTCTTGCTGGTTCTTTTCAGTACAAGGTCTCCCGCCGTAGACTTGTGAACCATTGGCGTAGCTTCCTTGACTTTCAAAAGAGATTGTAAAATCCAAGTTAAATAAAATATTTTGATTTTTGCCATTTAAAATTTAAAACGTTTATTTTTGAGCTCTCTATTTTTCAAAGGTTGTTTGGAAGAAATTGCTTGTCAGCATTAAATCCACTTTTTGTACTCTAGTATTTGTTTCATAATTGTCTCCTCAGTAATGTATTTTATGTACAATAACGAGTTTTATTACTTATTAATTTTTGGCACATCCTGACCATCCCTTGAAGTTTCGCCAATAAATTAAGTTTATCAAACACAAAATTTATATGACAATAATGTTATAAAAAAAGTTGAAAATTGTAGCATTTTTTTGCACAAATTAAGTAAATTCCGTATTTTTTATTGTCTTACAAGAGTTCCCATAATAAGCTTTCTAATTAAATATTTTTTATATTTGTCTCCCTTAAAATCGTCAAAATGAATGAAGTTCAGCTTTCAACGTCACGGGGTAGTCAAAAGATAATAAGGCATGGTTACGAGTACGATTTAAAAAGAAAAATTATAGATGGATCAATGTTGTGGCGTTATTCGAACAGAATATCATGCTTTGCGACGTTAAAGACCTCTACAGACCTAAAAGCTATAATACGCGAAACAAACCACTCCCATGCACCAATATCACCTGAAGATACTGATGTAAAAATACAGATACATAAGTGCATAAAGGCTGTTGAAAAAAAATTGTCTGATCCAATTCATTAAGTGATTAAACTTATGAGTGTCATTTTATAATGGTGTATCATTTTTTAGTTCTATTACTTTTTTACTCGATTGTACTTAAGAGGCCTCTTACACTTTTTACACGAAAATGACATTTTCTTGCGCTAAATTTACTATTTTAAAAACGATTTTCATACAAATCGATACTAGAGGAAAATAGGTTTATTCTTATTGTTGCCAGTTGTAAGAACAGATTTTCTTTTACTGCTTTAGTTTTTTTGGAATAATTGTTCTTCTTTACCTTGTTTGGCAGAATGTCATGAAATGGACAAACTGCAAAAACTCCAAGAAAACTCCAATAAATTTACCAAAATAAAATCACAAGATATCAGAAATATATTTATGTTGTCAGTTGGAAAGACGCTTTTTTTTATTAAGCGTCCCATTTATAAAAAAAAAATAATTAAAGTTTACAAGTTTTTATGAAATATGATGACATTTTTACGTTCATTTTAGAATTGTTAAAACTATATTTATAATTAAAAAGCTATGTTAAAATAATCTATGTTCTTTAACCAATCGAATGATATAATTTTTAAAATAAAAAGATAATTAATTAATTTTTTATCACCCCTCAAACGTCGGCCGTAAATGCAATAAATTGTATGGTAAAAACTCGCGTCAATCAGTCGAGCGCGAGCGCTCATCGAGGTAGGACCTGTGTCAGTTTGCGCCGCACAAGGCTGTTTTACGTAATCGTCGTAATTCTTGAAATATGTATAAATAAAAAATTTGGACAAGGACCTATACTAGGATCCGCACGAGTTGATCGTTTTCAAGCAGAAATTTTTTTTCGCTATCTTACAAGAAAAATATAACGTCTTGAAAATCTGACTGGGATGAAATTTTGCAAAAATGTTTGTAACACTACTATACAATATGAAAGTGTTTTTTGAGTAGGTACTTGAGACTTTTAAGTAGTGTCACAACTATTAATTAAAATGGCCACCATTAAAAAAAAATGTTGGATCATCTTTATTTTGCCACCCCATCAATATGGGTATCAAATGAAAGGGCTTTGAGAGTAAAATACGACACAGTATGTGACATTACTGACATTGCTCTAAATTCAATATGGCCGCCGTTCCAAAATTGTGGATCACTTTCCTTTTGCAACCTATACAATATGGGTATCAATTGAAAGGGCTTCGAGGGTGAAACACGATACAGCTAGTGAGATTGCTCCAAATTCAATATGGCCGCCGTTCCAAAATGGCGGATCGTTTTTCTTTTGCCACTCGCGTAATATGGGTATCAAATAAAGGGGATTTGGGAGTGAAATACGATACAGTCACTAATATTGCTCTAAATTCAATATGGCCGCCGTTCAAAATGATGGATCACTTTCCTTTTGCAACCTATGCAATATGGGTATCAAATGAAAGGGCTTCGAGGATGAAACACGATAGAGTGAGTGACATTGTTCCAAATTCAATATGGCCGCCGATTCCAAAATGGCGGATCGCTTTTCTTTTGCCCTCCACCCAATATGGGTATCAAATGAAAGGGATTTGGGAGTGAAACACGATACAGTGAGTAATATTGCTCTAAATTCAATATGGCCGCCGTTCCGAAATGGTGGATCACTTTCCTTTTGCAATCACAACGCACACTCGCACAGAAACTCACTGCCGTGAAGTATGCAACGTGTACAAATTACATTAGTTTAGTGATTGACATCGATGAATAGTTATCGATATTAAAAATTGACAGCAATTTTAATATTTGAAATTTGTTGAACACCTATAAATAATAATTGCTTTCATTATACCTATTAGTACGGTACAATTAATAGTACCGCACTAATAGGTACGAATATTGATTGAATCAGTCTGCTTATTAATATGGCAAAATAAATATAACTAGGAGATTGAAATTTCGGAGCAATATAGATAACAGACTAAACACGCAATTGTTTTTTTTTCTTAAATTGGTGAAAATCATAGTTATCAAAAAATGGTAGACAAATTTTCCGAAAAAGTAAAAAATAACCTAACTGATTTTTGTATTGAGCCAACAGTTAAAAAATTTCCCTCCGAAGCAAGTGGACAGATTCGCAACTGGACAGATTCTCAGGTGGACGGATTAGCAACTGGACAGGACATGTACAGTCCATGACATAACAACAACCACTTGAACGTTTATCGTTTGTCCAGTATTGATTTGATTCTATTTAGTATGGAGCCGGGACTTGGAATATTTTCGACTGTTTTCGTGAGGAATAATTTGAAGAAAAATATTTATAGCTCGAAAACGGTGCATCGGAGCTAAAAAATAACGAAATTTTTGACCCCCCATAAACCCCCACAACTAATGAGGACACACATAATGGACTTATCAAAAAATGGCCAAGTGTGAGTTTGACTTTTTATTCATACTAAATTTTTATATGAAGTTTAGTTCAGATAGCACCTTGTGTAGCAAAGGGGGTGCGAATTTTAATTGAACTCATCCATACTAAATACGTAAATTTTTTTTAAGTCCATACAAAAATCAGTTGAATTTTTTTTGTTTTTTTTTACTTTTTCGCAAAATTTATGGTAGTGTATATTTTTTTAGAAAAATATTATGTGACTTATCGTTATGATCAAGTTTTGGCGGATTATGACTGAAAACAGTTATTATAAACAAGTTTACTACTTACTGATGTTGGAGGTACCTATAAAATTTAAGGGTTTTCTTCGATTTTCATGGGATCTATAATCAGATCTTGACTTTGGTCACAATGGGACCAGCCCAAAAAAATATACTCTATGGAATACGAAAAGAATTTCGAATACACAAAAAAAGACAAAAAACATAGGTACGCATCGAATTGAGAACCTCCTCCTTTTTTGAAGTTGGTTTAAAAGAAAAATAAATAATCAAATTACCTTTTATAAAGAAATATCTTCTAATAAACCTTTCTCGTAACTTACTAATATTCAGTAAAAACATTAACTATATAATATATACATACATAAACTAAATA
Organism: Schoenobius gigantellus; assembly: GCA_963935595.1. Lineage (NCBI taxonomy): Eukaryota > Metazoa > Arthropoda > Insecta > Lepidoptera > Crambidae > Schoenobius > Schoenobius gigantellus. The sequence continues at coordinate 26,180,471 of OZ012542.1, forward strand.
ATAAATTCAAGTATCAATTTATACTGGCTGACTAGTCACACTATATTGGCGCGTCGCGTTGTCTCTGGCTCGAACACAGACCTCGCCGTCGGCACCTTACGTCCGCATTTACCTAAACTTGAGCAGCTAAATTTTGTGAAATGGCTCTTAAACACGCAAATTTCTATTTATTTGTTAAACGGGCCGAAACGACCAATAGAAAATAAAAAAAATAATCGAACTGTCGTTTTGTCCTGCGGGCCGAACATCGCGTGGGACGAAATGACCAACGAGCCCACCGAGGGTTCAGAACAAACCTGTAGGTATATAAGTTTTATTGCGTTGACATAGAAGTTTGATTTTGTTACAGCTTAAAGGACTTGAGTATTTGATATGAATTTCAATACCTCTACGCGTTCACAGGGAAAGGGGTAGTAAGTTTAAAATTAATAAACATATTTTTATTATATGATTTAACAAAAAATTTACGGTTTTTGCAATTTTTCCTTTATCTGTGCTATAAGACGTTACTTTGTACCAAATTTCAAGATTCTGAGTTCATGGAAAGTATGCTGTAGGTTTTGATTCCCTTGCGAGTGTCGAAAATTTGCGGCATAAACGGTTGTATCTTTTGATTGCGTTGGCTTAGAAGTTTGATTGTTTCACAGCTCCAAGAGACAGTAGACCTGAGTATTTGATATAAATTTCAGCTTGATACCTCCAAGCATTCCTGAGAAATGGGTTTTGACATACGGACAGACGGACGGACGGACAACAAAGTGATCCTATAAGGGTTCCGTTTTTTCCTTTCGAGGTTCAGGACCCTAAGAAATATACAGTCGAAGTGAGAAACCTCCTTTTTTGAAGTCTGTTAAAAAGGTTATATAATGGAATGGATTTCAAAAGCTCAATGAATGATAATATAACAAAAAACTATATTAAAAAATAGGACTTGTACTTCGATACGAACTTTCAAGTTTCATTTTTAGTAGGATAATTAAATAAAATGTTCAATTAAACCAACAATAAAACAAAAAATATGAGTACATGCTTATTCTCAGCGTTATCTCTCTTATTCAATGTTTGTGTTCTCAATATATTACTTTTCTTTGTCCATTCATATTTTTCCGAGGTTCTGACTTTTTGAAGCGCTAATAGTGATCAACTCGTGTAGGTATATCTACCCACCTAGCTCCCAGACCGGGACAAATGAGTTATTGACGGGGACACCGGGACATAACACTACAAACCGGGACATGTCCCGGTGTACTGGGACGTATGGCAGCCCTACCGTAGGAGCGTCAGACAAATGTACATATGAAATTCCAAAAACGAAAAACACATTAGTACATGGCGGTCTTGAATTCTGGACCTCCTGATTGGAAGGTAAGTGCCGAGTCCACAGCGACACCAAAGCTCCTACCGGAATACAATTATACTATAAAATGAAGTTAGGCTTCAGTGAATTCTAATAATTAAATGTGAATTAATTAAAATCGAGACCCAAAACATAATCATGAGGGATATGTATTATTGTTTGAATTTTGATACACTTTACAAGAACGAACAATTACAATACCAGTGTTTTTTGTACTACTTACTTGTGATCATCAGTACTTTGTGTAACACGTGAGCTCTTCCTATACAATATTTCACCAGTTTCATTCCTTTTATCGTCTGCAGAATAATTCATTTAAGACCTATTAGTGCAAATGTGCAAAACAATTGCGAAAAAATTCAAAAAGCTGTGACAGTAAAGTAACTGCAATATTATTCTTCGTCTATGGTAACTGACAGGACAGAGGCGCGTTCAGGGCCTTCGCGCGAAGTACAACTTTTCGCTCTAACCCCCGCTCTATAGAATATGGCCGCCAATATCATCCATTCACGTACGAGTATTTCAGTAATAAACGTCAGAGCGTTTTACAACCATCAAATTCGATGGTTGTTCGGTTGTAACTCGCGCCGACACTCAACGGTCTTGAACGGGCCGGTTGTTTCACCCGGTTGTCACGCTCGAAGGCATTGAACGGGGTTAGAGCGAAAAGTTGTACTTCGCGCGAAGGCCCTGGGCTACGTTCCAAAACACCCGAGTGCACTCGGTCACCCGAAGTATGTCCGAAAACATTTCGGGTGCACTCGAGTGTTGGAGTGGCGTGTCCTAAAACGCTACGGAGTGCACTCGATCGAGTAGAATCTCACCCGCATAATATAGCAAGGTGTAATTTCACTCGATTGGATTTGGCGGGAAATTGTGTGGATTTTAAAGTTGTGTGTGATTGTGATTACAAAGATTTCATATTCACACACAATTTGTGCATCTCGGAGAGCGAGGATGCGCTTCGTAACGTTGACAATAAGTTAATTTTAAATTCCAAAGACTATAGGTATCGTAAGTGACACGATTGTGAAATTGGCCTTCATTTCCGCTGAAGCTAGGTTAGGCCGCGATTTAACAGAATTCATATTCTGTTGGTTTTAGCATTTTCGTAGATGAAACAGAGGAATGTAATCTATGCATTAAAGCGAACGGACGCGCCGATGAATTATATATTTTCTTATTTTTGTACATTTGGTTATGTAAACAAAGCAGACAACACTCTTGCCGTTCTAAAACAACCAACACTCCGACCACCCTAACCGGCCACTCTCCCCCCACCACCTACTCACTCCGGGTGATGTTTTGGAACGTAGCCCTGAACGCGCCTCTGCAGAGGCGCTGAACGCGCCTCAGTACGTCTAGTACACAGACTTAATAGAGATACTCTCTAGTATGAGTTTTGATAGTTTCTGTGGGGCTAGCACGCAGGAGAATCGAAAATCGAATCGAAATCCGAATCGAGGAGTTTGTATGGCAATTTTATTAGCGCTACGGCGGTGAGTAGCAGAACTAATAAAATTGCCATACAAACTCCTCGATTCGGATTTCGATTCGATTTTCGATTCTCCTGCGTGCTAGCCCCACTGATTCGAACGATCGAATAGTTTTGTTTCCATACCTCAGAGGAATAACTAAAGCATAGAAACCTAGCAAAAATAGCTACTGTGGGGCTAGCACGCAGGAGAATCGAAAATCGAATCGAAATCCGAATCGAGGAGTTTGTATAGCAATTTTATTAGTTCTGCTACTCACCGCCGTGGCGCTAATAAAATTGCCATACAAACTCCTCGATTCGGATTTCGATTCGATTTTCGATTCTCCTGCGTGCTAGCCCCACTGAACTTAATATATTTGACTCACTTTGACATTAGGCGCTGCTAATAGAAGTTAGACAGAGACACGTATATGCAAGATGTTTCGAAATTTTGTAGGTCGTCACTAATTTTCGCTTGTCAGTTCTTCTCCCAGTGATGTCGCGCTCATCACTCACCTAGTTTCAACGTTGATAATTATATTATGTAGGTATTTAATAGATCCCTAATACTAAAATGTCTTTATTACGAAAAATATAACATAAATAATTAAGGGTAGATTTTCTTATGTAACTTATCCAGCTAATAGCTGCTGTGTCTCTTTGGTATGGTCAGGCTGGCCGTTCATGAGACTAAAAGCGGGAAGTGCGAGTCAGACTAGCCCACCGAGGGCCCCGTATAAAATTGTAGGTTATACTTTAAATAGAGACTAAATTTTTTATGATTTAATTACAAATGTGGAGTTTGAGATTTTCCCTGACTTGTAGTGTAAGACTATATGTATAACTTCACAAATTTCATAGTTTTAGCTAGATCAACGAAAAGTACCCTATACATTTTGATGCCCGTGAGAATGTCGAAATATACGTTTTTGGCGACATAAACGGCCGTACCTTTTTTTGTTAACTTCGAAGTTTGATTTTTTCACATCTTCAAGGGTAGGCTAGTTCTACACTAACAAGTTCTAGTTTGTTAGTGTAGAACTGAGTAACTATATGGTTTAATTTCAACTCGATACCTTCACGCGTTTCCAAGATAGTCTTGACAGACAAACGGAAAATAAAGTGATCCTATAATGGTTCAGTGTTTCTTTTGAGGTACGGAACCCTAAAATTTGGACTATTTAAGTGACGGGTATTTCCCGTTATCTAAAATGTTGGAATTTTTCTATTGCAGAGATTCACAAATTCTATGGGAAGGAAATCAAAGACACACTGCTTTTATTTCATCGCTTAGATTTAATTCATTTTTTATCGCATCGCTTAGAGGTACTTGAGGTTAATCTCATATTTAATTTACTTACCCGAAAATTTAACCGTCATGGATTTTGAACCTTGGATAAATTCGTGAATGCTAAAACTACTATTTGTACATATGCTTGGAAATTAAACTAAAAACATTAACATTTGACCATAATTTATTGTTAAGACATTTTTCGATAGATTTATTACGCTTGGTGTGTGGCCGGGCTTAGAATGTAAATTTTCCGAAGGCGGCGTTTTGATATTTTACCTTTTTGACTCTTTCAAGTTCTTTTCTTGATCTAATATTTTAATTCTTAGAAAAAAATCATCTGAACTGGTTGTTCTTGGCATCCGTGTCAAGGATTCCTTACAGAAATAGTTAAGAAATTAAATACGTTTTGATTTTCATAAATAATATTTTAGTTTAAAGATTTCTTTTCAATTAATAACATGACTTACGTCATGACGTCTCCATTTCATAGTTTTAGTACTAAGTACATACACAATTAATCTGATGGAAAATATCTGGAGCAAAGGCTATGCTTTCTTGGGCTACAATTTCGTCTGACAATACACTTTATCCATATGTTTTTTATACATTGTCTTTAGGAAATCTGTAAAATAAAAATATCGACAAAATTTGACAACACTACGCATGATCAAGAAAACCTCAAAGTAATTTTCTAAAAATCGCTAAAACATAAAAGTGAAATTAATATTACGTATTGTTTTTCTACAAAATGATTCAGCGATATTTCATATGTATATAAGTGTACTTATTAGCTCACATTCAAGTAACAATATGAGAAAACTTGCCAATTTAAGGTCAATAAATTTTGATTATTTTCCTTTCGCGACGAATGAGACTTGCAGCCCCAAACTACACAAGACATTGTGTTACGGAGTGCACAAACACACACTATTTGTAAATACCTAAAGAATTCTTGCTTTCTAATCACTTAAATATTAATAAAATATCATCAAAGTATTACTAGCCACGGGACGCACAAACAAATATTATACGAACAATTCAAATAGTTCAAACTCGGATGGTCTATCTTCGATACAAGGTACTATAGAATTTAGCCGTGTTATATATTTTTAACCAATTTCAATTTTTAACCAAAATGACAATTCAATCAATTCATCTAGTGACCACCTTGTGATATGCCAAAAGACAAATATTACTCATCTCTTACACTTACACAGTTTTGTGCCGTATGATAGAAAGAGACAAATAACACATAATGAATTCTTATTTTAATGTTCCTTCTATGCTTTAGTTATTCTTCTGAGTTCCATACATTTCACACCAGCGCCTCTATCGGAAACTATAAAGAACTTGTAGCGAATACGCGCCGGCGTCTTCCTCCGCGCACTACAAGAGGTATAAAACCGGCGCGCTTGGTAGAGTTTTCCTCTTGGGCGCTCAACTAAGCCCGCCGTTTTTAGTCTCGCGCCCTTTTCATGTTTCGCGCCTAGTCTGTGTTTGCGCGCGATAGTTCGCGCGGAAATGTAAAAACATTGGGTGTTGTGTGAACCCCAAAATACTTTACTTGTCTTTTACCTACTTGTGGAGATGATATCTGTTGGACTAAAATATAGAAAATTATTGTAAAAAGGAAGTGAATAGTAATTGAATTGTGTTGTGCATTTTGTTGTTCAATAAACTATTGAACTAGCCGTCTGTGTATTCATTAAACTGGCGCCCAACGTGGGGCCTATGTAGCGAATACGCGCCGGCGTCTTCCTCCGCGCACTACAAGAGGTATAAAACCGGCGCGCTTGGTAGAGTTTTCCTCTTGGGCGCTCAACTAAGCCCGCCGTTTTTAGTCTCGCGCCCTTTTCATGTTTCGCGCCTAGTCTGTGTTTGCGCGCGATAGTTCGCGCGGAAATGTAAAAACATTGGGTGTTGTGTGAACCCCAAAATACTTTACTTGTCTTTTACCTACTTGTGGAGATGATGTCTGTTGGACTAAAATATAGAAAATTATTGTAAAAAGGAAGTGAATAGTAATTGAATTGTGTTGTGCATTTTGTTGTTCAATAAACTATTGAACTAGCCGTCTGTGTATTCATTAAAAACTAGAATTGACAGTATGAGTTACAAAGTAATAAACTACTCGATCAATAAGTACCAATGACTTAACAAATACATGGACCGGCCCTACCTACAGAATCAGCGTGACTACCTACAAAACTTTGGCACATAAAATGGCTACCTTTACTAGTGATGTACTCAGTATTAGTTGTGCAATATCGATAAATTTAAGTTTAAACAAATTCATCAATCCACTTATCTACGACATATCTAGGGAAATAGATCTTAGCTGAACAGCCCTCCTAGACAAGATGCATTTCGATAATCGCTACCACAATCGATCGTAGGAAAATATATGGGATTTGAAATAAGCCCTCGCTTAGCTTTCGAGCGCAATTGTCAAATCTCATACATTGTCCATTTAGTGATTTCGTTGGCGATTATCGAAAGACATCTTGTCTAAGGGGGCTGCACATTACGGACCTACATTGTAATAATTTGATTGAAAAGTCGTGTTTCAGAAATATTTAGGCAGTTTCAAATTGTGGAACTACGCAAATTCTAAGAAAAACTTATTAAAGATCACTATTTAACTAAAGCGGTACAAAGTTCGCCGAGTCAGCTAGTATGACTATAAAGTTACACCAATAGACGTGTATTTTCTTTGTATAAATAAGTGCGAGAAAATGTTATTGTAAAAAAATAGGAATAGTTTTTTTTGTAAAAAAATATTTAAAGGAGGCGATAAGTACTTACTTTCAAGTAGGTAGGATAATTTGGGTGTAATTTAAATATTTTTTTTAGTTTTGTACGGTAAGTTACTAATCAAAGTTTATGACAAACTTTGTCGTAGGAACCTTATATGTTCAATTATTATGAAAAATTGAGGTTTTAAAAAACTAAAATTAATTGACAATGATAATAATTCATCAATTATTAAGCTTTCAAATGATATTACTTTAGTCACTGCATGTGAGCTAGGCTTAGGCACGTAAGTCTGTCTGTTTAATAATATTATATATCGATAGACTAATTAAATTTTCTCTTTAGGTATCTTCACTATCGCCCATTAATAATGTATGTAAATTATCAAAAATATAAAAATTCTTACACAATTAAAGAAAAATATTACTGCTGAACGCTTCTTCAAGTAAATTGGCAAATGAATTCAGAATATGAAACCTTAAGTACATATTCCTAATTATATTTTTCACAATTTTGTTTACTTATTTGTGAAGAGTTAATTGCGGTGTATTTTTGTTTTTTCTCGCACTGCATTGTATAATATTGCAAGAAGGCATTCTGTAGTCTTTTATTGTGGCGCACTGTTAAAATATAACTGTAAATTACTTCGAGATTATGGAAAATAGTCGAAATCCGAAGCAAAATTCACACGTTAGTTCGGCACTTAATATGGCGGACTGGTCACGGTAGGCAATTTTTGTGACGTCACAGAAAATACATGCCACAGACGAAACAGTATGCATCTCTTTCTACAAATGTATTTTCACTTTTGTAACAAAGAAACAAAACGATATTTGATAGATTCGTGTCAAGATATCAAAGAACAGTTTAACAGGGCATCTCCATATGTCTATCTCAATGATAAGTACGTATTCGAATAGTGTGGCAGTATGAGTTACATGTTTGACATTTGTTTGATAGTTTACTCGAAAACTATTGTAGTTTAGGTTCTCACCTTACATTTTTATGTGAGTTTGGTACATAAATACGTTTTTTTGTGTTTCTAAACACTAAAATTATGTCTGCACGGTGGTACTTTGCATGGAGGACCATGTGAGATGAAATAGCGCATGAAGAGAGCTGTGACAATCATTTTTAAGCCGTATCTCCGATACACACTTTACTCAGCGCTACACACTTAAATCACCATTCCTCAAAAAGTGTTAATAAATACACATAATTTAACCGAGATTTTTAGTTCTATTTTCATTCCTAAAGTGTTTAACACAATTTAATATCATTAAGATAAATTGCGACTGACTTGTCCGCGACATTATAAAATAATATAATTTACAACAAACATTCATTCATTCAACAAACAACATTCAACTCGCTTTAAAAATAATAAAAACGGCTAAGAAAACGTCACAGTGACTGAATCGCGTGTCTCTTTCCATTCACATGTGTGTAAGAGAGATATAAATATATAATGTGAAGTTCGTCTAATCGAGTAAAACTAACTCGCTATCGTTTAAACGTGAATTCGAAACGAGCAACTCATACTACCGTTTACATCGTAAACTTAAGACCGACATTTTTTACACTTGAGGAGTAAGCTATAGGTTGGTTTTGGTAAATAATTTTTGAAACACTACTTAAGTCAAGTTTTGCTAATTGCCGAGAGCTCCCCAAAATAATGACTTGACATTTAGCAGGGTTTACCTTTACACCAAACCGTTCAGACCAGTCACTTATATTACGAAGGTACCACCTTATTGCAGATGGTGAGACTCGCAGGTAACATACCAAGTCGAGCCGTATCCAGAAGAAATTACATCATATTTCACGCTGATACTTGCACCACAAATTATAGGCAAAACTCCTATTTCAATAGAGATTTTAGGATCTTTAATAAAAAAAAATTCCTACCATTGATCTTTTTAATATAGGGCTTAACTATTTAAAAAAAAATCTTGGATTTTTCGAGTAACGGATTTTTTATACTTACATTGTTTGCTGTTTCTCAGACGAATTGACATGGTTTCGAGTTTTATTTACATAATGTTTGTTATAGCTTATGGTTGGTTATATTTGTATAGGTACAGTATTGTTACTATTTTGTTATGTTTATTATGCATGCAAACATCAAAACATTATTAACCTAACATTTTCTATTAGCGAAAACTGTTTATGGCATTTGTGTTCTATATCTTTAATATTCTATTTGTTGTTATTTATATGCTGTTTGTTTTCCAAATAAATAAATAAACATAAGACAGCAAGAAGGATGTCATGGTCAACTGTATTAAATGCGTTAGAGAAATCAATCAATACTAGAATGGTGAGTTGACCTTCCTCCATGCCTGTCCTGATATCATCAGTTACTTTCAAGAGAGCAGTAGTGGTACTATGCCCCGGCCGAAAACCAGACTGGTAGGGGCTTAAGAGACTATTTTTGAAAATGTGTTGAGAGAATTGTTGATGAACTACTGCTTCTAAAACTTTAGATAGAAAGGGTAAAATTGAGATGGGCCTGTAGTGGTAATGGCCTGTATGAAAATAAATCAAATTTAACTGTGTCGGGTAAACTACTAGACAAGAAAGTAATGCTTACAGTCTGAAGGTATTGGAGGTGGAATTTTGAAATCTTTGGACATTGTCTATGTAGAATTTTACCTCTGTCAAATTCAAATTTTGTCTTGTTTACATTTTGAAAGAAGGGACGCAAATAATATAGGTTTTGGTGGTTCGATGATTATGTAGCTGAAATTATGTGCTAAAATAATGTAAAAAGTATTTTGTAAAGAATTTGTTAATAGGGTTTTAGTATTATTTAGTTTAGTGAGAATGCACTGTGGATTGAACAGAAATATAAGAAATATATGGAAACTTGAACAACAGACGTAAGTTTTATTTGAAGCTACTCTTAGGTGGAAAATATCCCCTTAACAGGTTATGGGCCCAGCGACGTAAAATTAAACTATTAAGTGCTATTAAAAATAATTACGATTTAAAAATTCAACTTACAAAATGTCAGACGAGATTCCGAAATTGAATAGCGAAACTGAATATACCATATGGAAAAAGAAATTGAATATATTCCTTTGCTCAAAAGACCTAAGTTCGATTCTAATGGAAAAAGATAAACAGGCCATAAAGTCAGAAGAGTTCATATGCAAAGATGGAAAAGTAAAACACATAATAATAAGTGCAATAAATCCAAAATATGTGAGCAGAATAATCGACTGTGAAACAGCGAGAGAGATCATAATGGTACTAGATCAAATATTTTTGGGTAATCTAGAAACACAGAGATGTCATCTACTACAAGAATTTTACAATTACAAGTTTGAAAAGAAAGACATATTAGAAGATATAGGTGATCTGCAAAACATTGTGACGACAATAAACAATATCGGCACAAAAATAGACGACAAAGAAGTAATTGCCAAAATTTTAGGCAGCCTTCCGGTAACTTTTTCATATTTTAGAACAGCATGGGAGTCTACATCAAGTGGAGAGAAAACCATAATGAATTTAATCTCGAGAATACAAAAGGAAATAAATATGAATCACAAGGAAAATGAAGGCAGTATGGAAGCCAGAGAGGACAAAGGAAATATGTTTCTAGCAGTGAAGAACTGTCACAACTGTGGCCTCAAAGGACACATAGCGAGATTCTGCAGAAAGAGAAATATATCATTTGCATTAAATCAGAACATCATCTGCTTTAAATGTCTTAAGCCAGGGCACAAGAACCCCGAGTGCACTGAAAGATTTAATTGCATCTATTGCAAGAATGATACACACTTCTCAAAATTCTGCCTAAATAAACCAAATTTCTCGGTAGGTGATATAAAAGAAAATACGTACAGTGAGGAAAAAATTGAATTTATATTAGATTCAGGGGCATCAAGTCATACTATTAACTCTGATGCATTTTTAATAAATAAAGAAAAATGTTCATTCAGAATAACAACAGCAGATGGCAATATACACCTTATTGATACATTGGGAAAGGTAGTCTGCAAATCCAACTCCAGTACACATATGATTACCTTCAACGATGTCTTGCTAGTTCCAAAGCTGAAAAAAAACCTAATCTCAATTCCAAAATTAGCAGAAAATAATTACAAAATTATATTTTTCAGAGACACATGTAACATTATAGACGATGATGACTGTATCCTGACTGGAAAGCTTAGCAGTGAAGGACTATATTATGCGGAGCTATCAACTAACAGGTACACAAATGAGCGGTATACTAGGCCAATAAATTTATTATCTACTAATGAATTTTGGCACAGGGCGTTAGCACATACTCCTATTTCAAAAACTAGAAATTTAGTGAACGGTATTAATGTTAAAAATGACAAAGACATTAACACCTGCGAAGTCTGCATACGTGCTAAGTTAAGTAGGAAACCATTTAATACGGAAAGATACAGAGCTACCAAACCTTTAGAAATTATACATAGTGATGTATGCGGGCCAGTAGGAACAGAAACATGGAACGGGTACAAATACTTTATTACTTTTCTAGACGACTATACGCACTTTCTCAAAATTTATCTTATCAAAACAAAGGATGAGGCCTTCACACAAATAATAAACTTTATTAAGCTTTCAGAAAATCACTTTAATTCAACTGTGAAAACTTTTAGGTGTGATAATGGTGGTGAATACACCAGCAATAGATTCAAAAAATATTGTGAAAATAAAGGAATCCATGTAGATTATACTATGCCGTATACTCCTCAACATAACGGCAAAGCTGAACGGTTAAACAGAACAATAATGGAACGAACCAGAGCCCTATTATTTGACATGAATCTACCAAAAGACCTATGGGGCGAAGCAGTATTAACAGCTGCCTACTTAACGAACAGATGTTCGAATTCCGTCAATGATAAAACACCAGCTGAAATGTGGTTCAATAGAGTACCAAATTTAAAACACCTAAATATTTTCGGATCTCTTGCATACTTCAAAATCAATACCAGAATTGATAAACTAGATTCCAGGTGTCATAAAGGTTTACTCGTGGGCTTTACAAACAATGGCTACAAGATTTGGGATCCCGTGGAGTTAAGGGTTTACTACTCGAGAGATGTCATATTTAACAATAATGTAAAAGATGTTATAGAATATTTAACAAATATCAAAAAGAGTACTAGAATAAATGATCTAAATGATTTATTTATTAATGACTGCGAGTTTGAGAGGGGAAGCCTAAACGAAGGAAAAACGAAGAAGACGTGTGTAGAAACGAGGAGAAAGGAAGCTTCAATATTATCAGATGGACGTGAAAATAATGAAATTGAAAATGAAGTATTGGAGGAGGGGTTTATTAATAACGAAGTTGAAAACGATGGAAGAAAGATTTTTGAAAATAATAATGAAGTTGAAGATGGTAGTGGACAACAGTCAATTGAGAACAATGATGAAGATAAGTTTGAAGATAGTCTGAGAGATGAAATAATTGAAAACAACGATGAAGATAATTTTGAAGACAGTCTGGAAGAAAGATTAACTGAGAATGGGAATAATAATAATGGAAGGTCAGCAGCAGATGGAAATGAATTATTTGAAGATGCAGTGGAACTTACCGCAGAACAAATTACACGTCGAATTTTGCCGAGAAGAGAAAGAAGACTACCAAACCGACTGAAAGATTATGACTTAGAAACTTCATTTTTAACTTACAATGAAGTACTAAAGAGTAGTGAAAAGAATCGATGGGAAGAAGCAATTAAAGAAGAAAAAGATTCTCTAGAGAAAAATAAAACATGGGATATTGTTGACAAATCAGAAGCTGGGGACAGAAAATTAATAAGCAGTAAATGGATTTTTACTATTAAACCTGGAGGGAGATATAAAGCAAGGTTGGTTGCAAGAGGATTTTTGCAAAAATACGAAGTAGATTATAAGGAAACATATAGTCCAGTAGTAAACACTACGAGCGTTCGGCTGCTGCTATCAATTACTGCACAGAAAGGTTTAAAAATGAAACAGTTTGACGTAAAGACGGCATTTTTATATGGAGATTTAAGTGAGGATATTTTTATGGAAATTCCTCAGGGATACAACGTAGGCGAAAATAAAGTATGCAAACTTAAGAAAAGCCTATATGGGCTAAAGCAAGCACCGCTCATGTGGAATATAAGGCTAACAGACTACTTGAAGAAATTAGGATTTATACAATTAAAACTGGATCCTTGCTTGTTCATGTGTAAAGAAAAAGAAATATATCTAGCAATATACGTTGATGACGGACTTTTAATTGGGAATAGTGATACTGAATTAAATAAGATAATGGCGGGACTAGAAAAAGAATTTGAAATTAGAAAATTTGAGAAAATTGAAAAATTTATTGGCATTGACATCGAGGTTAAAGAAAACCATTTGAAAATATATCAAAAATCATATGTCGAACAGTTGCTAAAGAATTTTGAATACAACAACCTAAAAGAATCTACATTTCCAAACATTTTAATCGATACACATCAAGAGGGGAAGTGCGATAGTGGTGACGTGCATCGTTATAGACAATTAATAGGATCCTTATTATATTTAGTAAATAAAACGAGATTGGATGTTTCATTTCACGTTGGTTATTGTAGTAGACATCAGGAGTCACCCAATTTGAACGATTTTGCAAATATTAAAAATATTTTTAGATATCTTAAGAATTCTGTATCGTCTGGCATTCAATATTTACGGGGAAACGACTTAACTTTAAGAGCTTACTGTGATGCTGACTTCGCAGGTGATCCAGACACCAGGAAAAGTACGTCTGGTTTCGTTATACTGTACAGTGGTGGTCCGATACACTGGTGCTCGCGAAAACAGTCCGTCACTGCTCTTTCCAGTACGGAAGCGGAGTATATTTCTGCTGCAGAGTGTATCAAAGATTTGCTCTATGTACAAAGTTTGATCAAAGAAATTACAGGGCTATTACCAAAAACACAGTTATACGTTGATAATCAGTCGGCAATTGTTTTGATTAAAAATGGAATTCTAAATAGGAGAAGCAAACACATAGATGTTAAATATCACTTTATTAAGGAAAAGATTGATCAAAATTTAATCGAAATTCTTTATTGTCCAACCAATGCCAACATTGCTGATATCTTAACAAAAGGACTAGATAGAACAAAGTTTCTACGATTAAGAAGAACTATTGTAAGTGAACAGTGAATGCTGTGAACTTTATTATTGAGTTTAATTGTATGAATGAAAGATAGATGATAGTGTAGATGTAATATTTTGGGACCTTATTCAAAGTTTAGGCTAAGTATAATTTTAAGGTACTGTCTCGGTCATTAAATTGAAATTTATATTTATTTATATATTTATGGGGAGGTTCGTAAGTATGTAGACAGATAGGTAGGGAATTTTAGTATGGGTTGTATTGTTTGTATCGTTGGTGTTTGAAGTTGACTGTATTGCCAAAGCTTACAAAATTCAGAGGGGATATTGGAGGTGGAATTTTGAAATCTTTGGACATTGTCTATGTAGAATTTTACCTCTGTCAAATTCAAATTTTGTCTTGTTTACATTTTGAAAGAAGGGACGCAAATAATATAGGTTTTGGTGGTTCGATGATTATGTAGCTGAAATTATGTGCTAAAATAATGTAAAAAGTATTTTGTAAAGAATTTGTTAATAGGGTTTTAGTATTATTTAGTTTAGTGAGAATGCACTGTGGATTGAACAGAAATATAAGAAATATATGGAAACTTGAACAACAGACGTAAGTTTTATTTGAAGCTACTCTTAGGTGGAAAATATCCCCTTAACAGAAGGGGCACTAGTTCCTCTCCAATTTTCTTCATAAATCTTCGAACCGCAATTATTTCAAATTGTGAAGTTAATTTTGTGTATAGTTCTTTGTTAGAAATATTTGTTGGTACAAACCTTATTACACCGGTCTTTTCTATTTCTCTCGCTGGTATGTAAGCCTTTATAAAATATTTTTCTGAAAATGTGTCATTATTAATAAAATTATTAGCCGTGATAGCTTGTTTGAATATAATTGCATTTTCTTTGCATTAACGAAGAATTGAAGATATTCATATGTACAAAAAACTAAGAAAAACTCCTAAAATCAAAATTAAATATTCAAGCGAAAATAAATTCGACCACTTTCTTTCAAAGTTCCCGCCAGAATCACATGCTAGTTATTTTTCTGGGCTGTGTTCGAAAACATCACCCGGAGGAGACCCGGAGTAAGTCGGTGGTGGGGGGAGAGTGGCCGGTTGGCGTGGTCGGAGTGTTGGTTGTTTTCGAACGGCACGAATGTTGTCTGCTTTGTTTACATAACCAAATATACAAAAATAAGAAAATATATAATTCATCGGCGCGTCCGTTCGCTATAATGCATGGATTACATTCCTCTGTTTCATCTACGAAAATGCTAAAACCAACAGAATATGAATTCAATTAAATCGCGGCCTAACCAGCCCCCCTAGACAAAATGTTTTGCGATAATCGCTATCGCAATCGCTAAATGGACAATGTATGAGATTTGACAATTGCGCTCGAAAGTTAAGCGAGGGCTTATGTCAAATCGCATATATTTTCCTTCTAGCGATTGCGTTAGCGATTATCGAAATGCGTCTTGTCTAGGGGGGCTGGCTTCAGCAGAAATGAAGGCCAATTTTACAATGAGAAGTAGGTAATTAAATGTTTAGCAATTATAAAATTTGGTGAGCCACAAAAAAACAGCATTTAAATAATTTGGTCGGCATACAAAGATTTTGTTTGCAATTAAAAAAATCAGGCGGCAATCCTTGTTGCGCAAATAATTTTGATAATAGTCAAAAATTAAATCATAAATAGGCAGCTTACAATAACATGAGTTTGCATAATAAACATTAAGTCCGCAAAATAACTACTTGGTCCGCAAAATAACTACTTGATCAGCAAGATTTCATGATTGATCAGCAGAGAAAACATGTCTATAAGCAGTGTATTTGATTGGTATGCTTAGTTAAAACATGGTGAGCAAAATAACTAATTGGATTGCGTAAAATAAGTAAATATCCTAAGTACTTATATAATAAATGTGAAAGTGTGGATGTTTGGATGTTAGGTTGGATGTTTGGATGTTTGTTACTCAATCACGCAAAAACGGCTGAACGGATTTGGATGAAATTTGGCTACCTTTTATCCTGATTCCTTAAGTAGTTCCCGAGAGAAAATTGAAAATTGTTAACAAGCGAAGCTTTAGACCCAATTCTGAAGTCCATGCAGACGAAGTCGCAGGCAGAAGCTAGTATTCTATAAAAATAAAAAAATATTTTATTAATTTACACTTCTATAAATAATACATACCCAAGCAGAGAGTAAGTAAATTAAATAATCTTTGTAAGGAATGCGCCCATTTTGCGCATGACAAGTATTTTTGCTACTTTTATATGCAGCTCAAAATGATTTTTTTATTGCTTACCATCTGAGTGCTAACCAAAATTTTATTAAACAGGAGCAGCTCATTGCAGCTTATATTATAATTATATGCTGTACAAAAATAATTACAGCCATCCAGAATGACATAAATTGCTGATTGATTTTGGAATGTTTGCTGGCCATGAGTTGCTGATCAACACAGACTTCATAGAGATACTACGTATCAATTAGCTTGATTAGCTTAAATTAGCTATTTCTGCTCACAGATTATATTTTTCTGCTCACAAAAATACGAATACTATAGCTGTGTTCCATTGTGGTTCCATATAGCCATCACCACCTCAGAACAATCGAGATCACCACTTTGCTGGTGCTGACATCTGATGTTAGCCTCGTTATGCGTTTCTTTTAAGAAATATTGACATATTTAGCCTCGCTAATTGTTACAAATGAAACGGTATGAACTGATTTTTCGTGCTGAATTTTGACGTCTGACCTCACCTACTTAGTCCAGTAACTTAATATTTCAAATAATATAAATCAAAATCGGCTAAAACTATAAATATCATTAAATTTAATAATGAAATCCACTAAAAAATCTTTTTGATTAAAAAAAAAAGTATCCAAGAAAGCAGGCAAAAAATGGTATCAGAGGACCTATCTATTAGCATGGGTATTTGATGTTAACTTTTCGTGGCAAAAATGTTTATGTGGAACATACGAAACCGAATAGCACGAAATGTTAACAAAGCCAAATGAAACGCGTTGATGCTAAAAATGTTGCAAATCCGTGCTTAACTGGAACAGGCCTTATGCTAACCATTTAAATAACCCCTTTTTACAATAGGGAAGATGCAAATGTAATATTTATGAACGATTTGTGATTAAAATGTTATAAAAACGTAAAACAAGAATGATGGCAATGTTTTTATTTTAATTCATACTATTTTTCAAAAATACGCGAAACGGAACGCATCTTAATCTACCAATCAACGACTAGTGACGTCACTCGTGTTTTATAACCTGTCAGATGTAAAGGTAAACATTATTTTTACGAAAATTATATGTTTTTCTGTAAAAAATGGTTGTTGGTTTTATAAAAATAGACTCCAGAAACCTACCAAGAGTTAGTGTCAACATGCTAGTAATTTTTTTTGTGAGAGTGGCAAGTTTTCGAGTGTAGAAATGAAAGTAACTAAACTACTAGGTTAAGTATTAAATCACAGTTAAGCTTTCGTGTTTCATTTAGAGCGAAAAGTACGAAAAAAAGGTTATCGTATTACAGCCATTTTTTCAACTTTAAATCAGATGGTCCAGTTAAAAACAATTTATGTAGGAACTTCTTTGAATTTGACGGACACATTGGCAATTGGCATAAACCATGAATCCACAAGCCTTTTTTTCAGAGCAATAATTAAGTATATTGTTCTGATTATAAAATGTCGATGGATAGCCCATTTAAAATAACTAATTCGAAAGTAATGGTAACTTTCCCTGTGATATTTGAATTGAATGTAAGCGACGAATGAGTAACAGACAGGAGTGACGTCATCAGAACTGTAGGCCCGTTTAAGCGTGTTTGAAACTGTTTCTTTCAGACTGCGTTTTATTGCAATAAATTTTATTATTTTGATTTTTAACATACTTGTGATCTATTCTACATGGGATTCTTTAAGATAAACGCAAAAATAAGAATATTGCATGTTCCCTATCATGTCACTTACGATACTTACCTATATAGTCTTTGGCATCTAAAATTAATAGCCGTAACAGACGATCCGATTTGGTTGGAGCCAACCGCCCGACCCCGACCAAATTGGAACGTGTGTACGGCTTATAGCTTGTCGAGTGCTTGACGGCCCGACCGCTCATACGTCAAGTAGGGACACGACAAAAGACAAATATTTCGATACTTTGTGGTTTAATTTAATTATGTGTGCTTAAAGTATAATAAACTTATTTTCGACGTTACGGAACGCATCCTTGCTCACCGAGATGCACACATTGTGAGTGCGGTTCATAATTTGATATCAGCGCTCGTGTGCGCTATTTGCACGCAAACAATCGATCCAAAATTGCTCATGTGTGCATTTTGTATGCGATAGGACGTAATTGATGACGTCACCGATTGATGCTGACAGAGGCGCGTTCAGGGCCTTCGCGCGAAGTACAACTTTTCGCTCTAACCCCGTTCAATGCCTTCGAGCGTGACAACCGGGTGAAACAACCGGCCCGTTCAAGACCTTTAAGTGTCGGCGCGAGTTACAACCGAACAACTATCGAATTTGATGGTTGCAAAACGCTCTGACGTTTATTACTAAAATACTCTTACGTGATTGGATGATATTGGCGGCCATTTTCTATAATGTCATCTACTAGAAAGAGAGAGAAATAAAAAAATCATGTGAAAGAGGGAGATAAAAGATTTGGTTGCGGCAATCCGTTCAACGCCTCTGAGCGAGTTAAAAAACAACCGGACAACTACACCCAGAGGCGCTGAACGCGCCTCAGTGCTAACAGAAAAGAGGTAGTGCACTGTCTCCAGAACTGTCAATGTTAAAGTCAACACCAGTTTTATTTTTGTTTTCATCATCATCATCATCATCACAGCTCACCTACGTCCCCACCGAGGGGTTCGAGCCTACCCTATGTTAGGGTGATTAGGCCTTAGTCAACCACGCTGGCCCAGTGCGGATTGGTCGACTTTACATACATCATTGAATTTCTTCGCAGATGTATGCAGGTTGCCTCGCGATGTTTTCCTTCACCGTAAGAGCGTCAGACAAATGTACATAAGAAATTCGAAACGAAAAACACATTGGTACATGGCGGGTCTCGAACCCCGACCTCCCGATTGGAAGGCAAGTGCCGAGTCCACAGCGCCATCGACGATTTTTGTTTTAGTTTGTTCGAATTTATTTTTTCATTAGATTATCTACAATTAATAGAGAAGTGCTCTGTAAAGATACTGGAGGCACAATACGTCTCCCTCCAATTTTTCTTTTAAAATTACATTAACTGTCAACTTGACAGACTCACAGACAGATCTGAGTGCTTACGTCCGTGAGCAGTGCTAACGATTTGAACGGGTTGTTTGCATGCATGCAAACGTTTGCACTGATATCTGATTATGAACCGCACCCTGTGTGTGAATATGAAATCTTTGTAATTACAATCACAAACAACTTTAAAATCCACACAACTTCCCGCCAAATCCAATCGAGTGAAATTACCTTAGACAATAGATACCAATAGACAAGAAATACCTACGAAAAAAGCGTGCCAGCATTTGGGTTGGTGCTCTAAGATGGCGGAAAAAAACTAGGGACGCCGCATCCAAGATTCAACACTTTTTATGTTTTTCTTTATAGAATTCATTAAAAAAATCAATAAAAAACGTATCACTGTAAAAAGCACTCACAAATAATGCTCACCGACTGATATTTTAGCACAACAACAAACATGGTGCTTTGTAATGGCGGACTGAACTGGACGCTTTATTTGAGACATATACTAACATTGCGAATCCATTGGTTTAGTTAATCTGAGGAAATTACACCTTGCTATTTTAAGCGGGTGAGTTGCTACACCCTGAGGCGCGTTCAGTGCCTCTGGGTGTAGTTGTCCGGTTGTTTTTTAACTCGCTCAGAGGCGTTGAACGGATTGCAGCAACCAAATCTTTTATCTCCCTCTTTCACATGATTTTTTGAAGTGAAACTTCTTTAGGCACGCTTGACTTGGGGAGTAAGCTGGCGAACGCGTTACGAAAAGTGTGATCGGGCAAGGCGAACGGAAGTTAAGTGGGGGATATAAGCAAGAGACAGCAGTGCGCGCGCAAATTTTCTTTCTCTCTTCCTCTCATAGAAGTTTCACTTCAGTCGTGTGGTCATAAGCACACTCGTTTTTTCTCTCTCTTTCTAGTAGATGACATTATAGAATATGGCCGCCAATATCATCCAATCACGTAAGAGTATGTCAGTAATAAACTTCTGAGCGTTTTACAACCATCAAATTCGATGGTTGTTCGGTTGTAACTCGCGCCGACACTCTAAGATCTTGAACGGGCCGGTTGTTTCACCCGGTTGTCACACTCGAAGGCATTGAACGGGGTTAGAGCGAAAAGTTGTACTTCGCGCGAAGGCGCTGAACGCGCCTCTGAGCCTTGACAGCTGTCAAATGTCAAATTATATGGGAACGGTAACGATTTGGTTTTGGTTGAAATGTTCGTACATAAATAGTGCGATTGCCCCATCGTCTGACCAATAGATAAATTGCAAACGTAGTTTTACCAACAATGTTTATAACATTGATGTCCACAATTCCACGGCCCAAGAAAGGCCTGCTACTGCTAAGACCATAGCGTTTAGGTTCATACTAGTGCAAATGTGCTAGTGCCATTGAGCAAATGTAAGCAAAAGAAAAAAAGAAAGATTTCTAAATAAATCATTTAATCTTATTCAATAGTTCTGCTGCTTCCTTATTAGCGCGATGATCATCGTTTGATTTTGCTGGGTAGCTTGCTGCTAATTGTAGATAATACTTCGCTTGGTCTTCTTTTTGTAATTTTAAGTAGCAATTGCCAAGCCTTAGCAAATTAATGCTATAAAAACGAGGTTGGACGGCTTCAGCCCTCAAAAAATATTCCAGTGCATCTTCGTATGTTGATTGAGGCGGGGCGGCAAACAAAGCCGCTGCTATTTTTCTTTGATGCCATGGCAATTCACTTATTTGATAGCACCATTCACCCAGCATGTGTAAGGTCGTGGCATCTTTTGGATTCAATGTAACAGCCAACTGTAATATTGAGACATAATATTTTACACGGTTATTTTTTTATCACCCTGGAAAAAAGGGACGCTTCAGGACACATCACTATTATATACACGGTGTTTCATAATAACCAATAAATAATCAATGCGTTATCTAAAACTAAATTTTTATATTAACTAAACTTTTATGACTAATCTTTGTATTTTTATTATATGCCTACTATCGATTTAATACGCTTAACTGTTAAGCGTATTAGATCGAAAGTAGGCATATAATAAAAATACAAAGATTAGTCATAAAATATTTTTTTGTTAATCAACAACCTTAAATATTATTCCGGTATTCCGTTACACCCGGTATATGAATACTTATAAAGAAGAAACTGACTGACTGACATATCAACTCACATCCTAAGCCTCTGGGTTTAGAGGTGAAAAATTTAGCACGTAATCACCCCCTAAGGGGTTGAAATGGGGCTCCAGTTTGTATGGGGATTAGACTATTTTCATCGAAACTCCTATCGATATATGAGTTAACACGTGTCTCAGGGTTTTTCCAGACTTCAAATAAAATAAAAATTTGTTTATTACCAAAAAAATACAAATTTAACAAGCCCCTACACTAGGTCGAAACCTGTCCTATGGGGGAAAATTACCCCCCTAAGACCGAATTTCACCAACATTTAAACGGGCGGTTAAAGTTAACTAACAACCGTTTCTGACTTTTATTATTGTATGAGTAAAATGTCAAAAACTTGATTGTTAATTAACTAATCGCCTGTTTAAATATTGGTGAAATTGGACCTTAGTCAAAGTGTGAAAATTAACATGGGTATTCTTTGTATGGTTTATTTGGTCGGTGATTACGAAAAGAACAACGTGGCGGACGTGAACTAACATCATTTTAAAAAATCGACTGAATGACAAATTCACAAGAAGATTAATTTTATGTAAATAGAAACATGATTGACAAGTGTATCCAAGCCGAAGTTTTGTACCAAATATCATCGATGTCGGGACAATGGATGAATTTCGGGTGAATTTTTCCTATCCATTCCACGCCATAGAAAGCATTGAGCGTTCTGATCATCCCTAGGTATATCTCACGTAGGTATATCTCCAGTCATAGCAACTGCTCTTCCACGAAAGCGTAAAAATACAACTTTTTTTTAACCGAGTTAAAAAGATTTTAGATCTACCGCAGTGGGAGTGGGGCCCAGCTGCGGTTATGTGGGACTCATCTTGCTATCGAGGTATGCCCACTAAAATACTGGGGGGCTCCGTCAAATCGCATTCTCGACACACAAAGGTTACTTCTCGCAATCGCTTTGTGTGTCGAGAGTGATGCTGCCCGAATATACCGAGCTCTTCTCAAAGGTAGAGAGTGTCTGCGGAGCGCCTTCAGATACCCCCTCAGTATGGGGGTTATTAGTGCGAGTAACGGGAATCACTCCGTCACCGCGACCCCTCTGGCAGCTGGTGGAGGGCGTAAGTTCGCCTCCTACCCGGCCGCCGCTTGCGGGACGGGTCAGCATTAGGGTCATCCTCGCGAACCCGTTCTGAGGCCTCCTTCTGTAAAAGTGAATTAAAGAGGTCAGGGCCTGCTAAAAGTTCAGTATTGTGGGATACACCTTTCGCTTCCGATATCGCTTCATGTACCAAACGCAATTTACCGGGCTAATTAGGGTTTCTTACACCAAAACGTAGGAGGTGCCAAACTCTACCTGGGCTTAGTGGCAGAATGACTACTTCGCAAAATGTCTACAGGTAGCAAAATAACCTTAATTTTCTCGGCATATCCTTTTTTTCCAGCATATTTGGCACCTGTTTTTAATAATCAGTCGCAAAGCTTACATCAGAGTCCATCATCTTCTCAATTTTTTGTAAACGGTGTTCCGTTTACAAAAAAGTTGTGTTTATTACCCGGAAACTCTACATTGTCTTCTCTCCATAATAAGCCCATTTCCCATCTATCACTTATTCTCGAGACCAAAGTATTGTGGAAGTGGATCCATCGCATACCACGTCCGAGTTAGCTGCAGGCTGTGGCGTTAGTGATAAAACTGTTTTAATCCACTTGAAGCAAATTGGGAAGGTGAAAAAGCTTGAAAGGTGGGTACCTCACGAATTGAGTGAAGCAAATCAACAAACGCGCGTTGACTGCTGCGTTGCATTACTCAACCGGCACAATAATGAAGGGATTTTAAATCGAATCATTACTTGTGAAAGTGGGTCCTTTACGATAATCGGAAGCGCTCATCCCAATGGCTGAACCCTGCCGAACCAGCCAAACCATGCCCCAAGCGAAAATTGACTCCAAAAAAGTTACTTGTGAGCGTTTGGTGGACTAGTGCTGGTGTCGTTCACTACAGCTTTCTTAAATCTGGCCAGACGATTACGGCAGATGTCTATTGTCAGCAATTGCAAACCATGATGGAAAAGCTAGCTGCTAAACAACCGAGGCTGGTCAATCGCTCTCGGCCACTGCTGCTTCATGATAACGCTAGACCACACACTGCACAACAGACGGCTACCAAATTAGAGAAGCTTCAATTGGAATGTCTAAGACATCCACCGTACTCTCCGGACCTTGCTTCAACAGATTACCAATTTTTTTCGAAATTTGGATAACTTCTTTAAAGGGAAAAAATTCAACTCCGATGGGGCAGTCCAAACCGCCTTCAAAGAATTTATTGATTCCCGTCCGAATGGTAAAGGGATCGGTGAACTACCTATGAGATGGCAAATGTGCATAGATAGCAATGGTACATACTTTGATTGAATAAATATATTAGGTTGGGGAAAAAGTCTTTTCGCATTATAGTATGTATAAACTTGTAATAAAATCTCTTTGGCTATACTATTTGTATCTGGCTGGTTTTGGTATCATTGAAAGTTTAAATTTTAAAGAACATAATTCCAAATTCAAATTAGGAAAATGTGTGATTTTAATTTGTTTTTCGTACCGCCAAGATGAGTGAATCTAATGAAGAAATTCGATACATTTTAAAATTTTACTACAAAAAAGGTAAAAATGCAACGCAAGCCGCGAAAAAAATTTGCGATGTTTATGGACCTAGTGCAGTGTCTGTGAGAGTAGCACAAATTTGGTTTAAGCGTTTTCAATCCGGAAATTTTGATGTCAAAGATGCACGTCGCTCTGGTCGCCCTATTACAGATAAAATGGATGCCATTTTTGAAAAAGTGGAGCAAGATCGGCATGTCAGTAGTTACGACGTAGCTGAAAAACTGGGAATTGACCACAAAACAGTTTTGGCGCATTTGAAAAAAACTGGGTACACAAAAAAGCTCGACATTTGGGTACCTCACGAGCTCACTGAAAGAAACCTAATGAACCGTGTACTCATTTGTGATTCTTTATTACGACGTAATGAAACCGAACCATTTTTGAAGAAGCTGATAACTGGTGATGAAAAGTGGATCACGTACGACAAGAACGTGCGAAAAAGGTCGTGGTCAAAGGCCGGTCAGGCTTCACAGACTGTGGCGAAACCCGGGTTAACTCGCAACAAGGTGATGCTGTGTGTGTGGTGGGATTGGAAGGGCATTATTCATTATGAGCTGTTACCACCAGGCAGGACCATCGATTCTGAACTCTACTGCGAACAACTGATGAGATTAAAGCAAGAAGTTGAGAGAAAGCGGCCGGAATTAATCAACAGAAGGGGTGTGGTTTTTCATCATGATAACGCTAGACCTCACACATCTTTAGCCACTCAGCAAAAATTAAGAAAGTTTGGCTGGGAGGTGTTAATGCATCCGCCGTATAGTCCTGACCTTGCACCTTCAGATTTCCACCTGTTTCGGTCTCTTCAGAATTCTTTAGGCAGTGTCAGGTTAACATCACGAGAGGACTGCCAAAACCACTTGTCGCGGTATTTTGACCAGAAGTCCCAAAATTTCTATAGCAATGGGATCATGTCCCTACCTACAAGATGGCAAAAAGTTATCGAACAAAATGGTACCTACATACTTTAGTTAAATGTAGATAAACTATATTAAAAAATGTTTTGAATTTTCTTAAAAAATGCGAAGAAACTTTTTCCCCAACCTATTATTATTCATCATATTTTAAAAAATCGACTTTATGTTCCTCCCATACAAAACGCCAATTTCATATGTAAGGACCTAATATACTCGTATATGTATTATAAAGCTCCATTTGGCAAGTGCGTGTAGCCTGCGGCGAACTGCGTTCGTGACTGCCCTTGTAGATGCGATCCAGTTGCTATCCAGTATTGAGGCGCGTAGGCATAGCGCGTGTTTCGACTGTTTCTATGAAGTCATTCTACTGTACCTATATATTATTCCGTGGCCGCGGCGAGGCGGAATGGCTGTCGATTGCGGAGTGGGAGCGGGAGAAAGATCCTCAAGTCGCTCCGCCGCAAATGGATAGCTAGGAGAAGGCGGGCGTTCGTGCAAGCGATGCCCGCCTAATGAGTAATGACCCTGCCGTGGAGGCTTGCGTGCAGGGTTGGCTCCGTCACCATAACGCTTCTCCGTCTAAGGGATTGTCCTGGTTTTCTCGGAAAATCCCCCTTGGAGATTAGGCATGTGGGTAGTGGTATCACATTGTAGACCATATCACGCGCGCCTGCAAAAGCAGGGAGAATACCGGGGGTGGTTTTAGTGGGTAAGCCTGGCACTCTACCGGGAGAGCTCCACATACTTACGCTCGCCGTCCAACCAACGGCGGGTACGTAATAAACAGATTAGGATCGGTAGCCCTCGGGACCCCCTAACTTCTGGCACCGGAGGGGGGGTTGAAAGTAGCGCTCCGCCCGGCTTAATTACGAAAACTATAACTGTCCATGTTTTATTGTATTATTTTCGATTTGTTCCTGATTCGTCATATTCCTGATTGGTCATATTCCTTATTCGACACTTTCCTAACTGGTCATATTCCTAATTCGTCATATTCCTATCTCGTCATTGTACAGTCAAATGAAATCGCGAACACGTGCGAAGTAGTTATACTTTGTTCTACGGTTAATAGACAATAATTTACTTAAGGTGGAGTTACATGTAAATTATTTGTTTAACTTGACACATTAGCAAAATTATTTATCAAATTCATTATAACTCAAATACTGGAAATGTGCCCAGAATGCAACAGTAACTTTTCTTCTTTTACTTTCGATAATAGTACATTATGGTACAAGTGTGTAATGTTGGTGATTACCGCTGAGGCGCATTGAGGCCCGAGCCGTCAGGCGAGGGTCTTAAGAAGCCGAGGACGGTAACCATCAATACACACGTGTATCATACAACGTTTTTCAACACACTTCTGAATAAAACAATACTTAAATAAAAAACCATTTTACATAGTAGATAAAAAGTTTACTTAGAGAAACAATTAGTAAATGTGCAGTAAAATTATAATTAACTATTTTTGATGACATAGCGGTCTCGACATAGATTATTTATTGAAATACTTTCATGTTCTATTGTTATTTGTGATGGTTCATTATTCGTGTAGGTAGGTGAAATCCAATCATTGGACGTACTTGGTATTTCGCCAGTAGGATGCGTCTCAGAATCAAGTTTAATTCTTTTTGTGATTTTTGCACAAATTTCCTTCTTGTTTTGTATGGAATCTTCTTCTACGTATGATTCTGCTACATTGCTAGATCGCCACCCGCCATGTCGCTTCAAAGTCATTATATCAGCTCCTGAATTTGCCAGCAATGTAGCTAAAGTTCTTCTGAAACTATGTCCAGTGTAGCTCTCAGCATCTACTAAACCCAAATACTTAGCGATTTCTTTAGGCATAGAACCAAATTTGTTTATACCTATAGGCTGACAGGTACATTTACCATTCTGGTAATTTAGAAAGAAACGATCATTTTTTGTTTTTGGCGAACGCAAACTTTCATACTTCTTAACAATATCATAGAATGGACCGTGTATGGTGAATGACCTAGGTATTTTATTTTTCGTGATAGGTATCTTCACTAAAAGCATCTGGCCATGGTTCTCTATATCTTTTACAGTTATATTTGTTAATTCTTGTATCCTACAGGCACCAGTTACACCAAATATTAAAGCAACCTGAAACAAAAGAGACAATAATTAAGGTCAACACACAACACAAGCTGCTATTAAATATTTAATTAAAATTAATTTAACTAACCTTTGTAGCCAAATATCGGTTATCTGGAGCATCTTTAATAAATTTTTCAATATCATCAGATGATAAAAACTTTGATTTTTTGCTTCTCAATCCATCAGATAGTCTCTTTAGATAAGCTGACAAATTCGAGTATGTTTTTAAGTCCACTCCATTCTTTGTTCGGACTGTACTTTTTAACATTGAGTAAACACACCACAAAGAGCTGGGTTTGTACTTAGAAGATAATTCTTTAAAGTACGCCATGAACACATTTTCTGAAAAAGACTGCGTATTCTTGTTGTTCTGCCATTGTATGAAATTTTGGTACGCTAATAGATATTTTTCCTTTGAGTTTTCTGGTAGTAAACTTTCCATAACGTTCTGGGCTTCACATCTTATATCGGGCGGTGTACAACATAAATCATTTTCTTCATAAATTGCATTTCCATACATCTTAATTAATAACTAACTAAATAACTTCAAAAGAGAAAACGAGACGAGTTGTGAAAAATGTTTCGTAATGGCGGGAAAAATTAATCAGTTTTCCTATGCGCGCGCATCGGCCATAGACTAATAAATTTCGTAATGGCGGGAAAAATTAATCAGTTTTCCTATGCGCGCGCATCGGCCATAGACTAAAAAATGAGGTTTCTTTTTTTTGGGCTTTTCGCGGATAGCATTTTAGCGCAAGTGTAAGCGTAACTCAACCAATAATATTTAAAAAAAACTATTACTCACTCGTAAATAATAGTAATGAAAAAGTCACAGTTTGATTATAGGTGTCATTATGTGCCTAATTGCCATGGGATTAGAGCCACTTTATGAGGAAGTGTGTTGAAAAATATATTTCTCCGTTGCACCATTATTACAAGTCTGCTCGGCCATCATCTCAAAATTATATTACTATATCATTGACTCGATATCCTTACATATTATAAAACAAAGTCCCCCGCCGCGTCTGTCTGTCTGTCTGTTGGCGATAAACTCAAAACTACTGCACCGATTTTCAAGCGGTTTTCACCACTCGATAGCGTGATTCTCGAGGAAGGTTGTAGTATATAATTTGTTAAGTTTTTGTATTTATTTCTGTGTACATTAACGATATTTGTTGAAGATGTCGGAAAAAAATAAATTAAGGCGAAACGTAGTTCGCGGGCACAGATAGCAAATAATAAAATGATAATGACATTAGCTTCATGATAAATAAGTAGAGGATTTCGATAATACGCTCAGAAGAATAACTAAAGCAACATGTCTTTCAAATCTATTTATACCATACTGGTGTAATTTATGGAAATTAGTACATTCTATCGTCATAGCTTCTCTCTGTTCCTCATGAAAAGCCTCTTCTTTTGTGTTGAATTTTTTTTTGTTTAATATTAAGAAAATTATCTGCTGTAGTGATTGTTCTGAGACAATACGTTTTTGTAGGCAAATATACATGGTATGACATGTGAGGAATATGACGAATCAGGAATCTGACAAATTAAGAATATGATTATGACCAGTTAGGAATGTGTCGAATAAGGAATATTCCCAATCAGGAATATGACGAATCAGGAACAAATCTTATTTTCGCATAAATCAATAATGTAGAATTCATTTACGATTTAAAAAATTGCAATTCCTTGAATAGTTTCTGAAAAATACACAATATTCGAAATTTTCTACCGTAATTATTACATCGGTGTATTTATTTTCAAACGAAAAATATGGTGATAAAACCCATTTAATGCTGATTTGATGCCCAGCAGTGGGCGTCGTGCAGCTAAGATGATGATGATGAATGCTGATTTGAAAAAATATACATATCAAGTACCTTTACTTACAATAAATGGCCAAAAAAATTGAACTTCGCGCGCCGTCAATTTATTTTTCGGCAACATCCAAAAAGCGCATTCTGGAGATTGTTTTTCGCTTTGTTTGTAACGCTTTGTTTGTCGGATTTCAACATTTTAGGTGTCATAAAATTTGTCTTAAATGAAGGACTGACTGTGACGTCAGTGTATTTTATAACACTGACGTCACACTTAAATTTTTAATAATTAAAGGCATATTTTTTATTAAGAACAATATGGGTACTAACAAATTACAAAGGTACTCATATCAATTAAATATATAAAGATTAATACTTTTGTCTTACTATTTTGACAGAAACTTTAACAAAAAGTATAGCTCAGTATTAGCAAATAAATTATTAAAAAAATTATCGTAAGGCTCTCGGTAAATTTATCGTAATGTATATCTACTTTTAGCAACGCTCGAATCTCAACATATGTAAAATATTAATATATTATCTATAATCCCGTTGATACTTGTATTTATTTGTCATAATATAAGCCGTGTCTTCTGTTCCTACGTTATGAATAACATCGAAACATTAACAAAACCACAGATAATTTTCGAAAGTTTTGTTTTTCTACACAAATCACAAGCAGGAGACACGGTACAACTCTTATTATATGTATATCTATCATCATTGTTAAAGCTAACTTGTGTTATACATTATTTTAAAGGCCTACATTATTGATCTATTTTGTAGGAGTTGCATGCCTTTTGTTACTAAATGCGTTATTTGCTTCGAACTTATTTTTCCTACCCCTTCCACTATCGCACCTTGTAAGCACTAGCAAGATTATTCCCATTTAATGAAAGGGGTAAAAAAGTGCAATCGAAGCATTTAACGTATTTAGTGAGGCAACAAAAGACATCCAACTCGTACAAAATGGGGCAATAACGGAGGCCATTAAAATATTACAGAAGTTTATAATATTATTGTAGGATAATTAGAATAAGGTAAGTATAAGTATAACACAGACGAATACAAGTATCAACTAGGTCATAGATAATATAATACTCTATGTTGAGATTCGAGCATTGCTAGAAATATAATATGTTATCTGTTCCTTCAGATCAAGTCCCTTAACGGATAAAGAATGCGGGAAAGGACATGACCAGTAATCGCCCTTCAATTCGGCAATATGTGCAGGATAACTGCTTTTGCATTATTATATATGTATTAGTCTAATTTAAATTAATTATCGTTTTTAAGCAATATATTTCATAGCTTTATTAGCCTTATAAGTTCGTATAATTTAGTTTATACATTCTAGCATTTTCTTAAAATTTGGTTAAAACTATTAAAAGTAATCGACATGACTGCCAATAAAAGCAATATGGATATCAGATGAAAGGTCTCGATGTGTAGAGCACTATGAACCTGGCAACATTGACGTAAATTCAACATAGCTGCCGCTCAAAAAAGGATAAAAGTTCGTTTTCAAACCCAGCAATATGGGTATCAAATGAAAGGCCTCAAAGATTAGAGCATTATGAACTTAGGAACATTTCCCTAAATTAAACATGGCCGCCGCTCAAAAAAAATGGATATAAGT
This sequence comes from Schoenobius gigantellus, assembly GCA_963935595.1. Classification (NCBI taxonomy): domain Eukaryota; kingdom Metazoa; phylum Arthropoda; class Insecta; order Lepidoptera; family Crambidae; genus Schoenobius; species Schoenobius gigantellus. The sequence continues at coordinate 26,211,040 of OZ012542.1, forward strand.
TCGTTTTCAAACGATCAAATAAAAGGCCTTGATGAGTAGAGCACTATGAACCTAGCAGACATAAATTCAACATAGCCGCCGCTCAAAAAAAGGTGCATAAAAGTTCGTTTCCAAACCTAGCAATATGGGTATCAAATAAAAGGCCTTGAAGAGTAGAGCATTAGGTACTTAGGAAAATCGACCTAAATTCAACATGGCCGCAGCCCAAAAAGGTGGATAAAAGTTCGTTTCCAAACCTAGCAATATGGGTATCAAATGAAAGGCCTTGAAGAGTAGAGCATTAGGTACCTAGAAAAATCGACCCAAATTCAACATGGCCGCCGCTCAAAAAAAGATAAAAGTTTATTTTCAAACCCAGCAATATGGGTATCAAATGAAAGGCCTCAAAGAGTAGAGCATTATGAACTTAGGAAAATTGCCCTAAATAAAACATGGCCGCCGCTCAAAAAAAATGGATAAAAGTTTGTTTTCAAACCTAGCAACATGGGTATCAAATAAAAAGCCTTGATGAGTATAGCACTATGAATTTAGCGACATTGACATAAATTCAACATGGCCGCCGCTCAAAAAAGGTGGATAAAAGTTCGTTTCCAAACCTAGCAATATGGGTATCAAATGAAAGGCCGCAAAGAGTAGAGCATTATGAACTTAGGAAAATTGCCATAATTTCTACATGGCCGCCGCTCAAAAAAATGGATAAAAGTTCGTTTCCAAACCCAGCAATATGGGTATCAAATGAAAGGCCTTGATGAGTACAGCACTATGAACGTAGCAACACTGACATTAATTCAACATGGCCGCCGCTCAAAAAACGTGGATAAACATTCGTTTTCAAACCTAGCAATATGGGTATCAAATGAAAAACTTTAATGAGTAGAGCACTATGAACCTATCAACATAGACATAAATTTAACATGGCCGCCGCTCAAAAAAATGGATAAAAGTTTGTTTTCAAACCCAGCAACATGGGTATCAAATAAAAGGCCTTGATGAGTAGAGCACAATGAACCTAGCGACATTGACATAAATTCAACATGGCCGCCGTTCAGAAAAGATGGATAAGTTCGTTTCTAAACCTAGCAATATGGGTATCAAATTAAAGGCCTTGAAGAGTAGAGCATTAGGTACCTAGGAAAATCGACCTAAATTTAACATGACCGCCGCTCAAAAAAAAGGATAAAAGTTTGTTTTCAAACCCAGCAATATTGGTATCAAATGAAAAGCTTTAATGAGTAGAGCACTATGAACCTAGCAACACTGACATTAATTCAACATGGCCGCCGCTCAAAAAAGGTGGATAAAATTTCGATTCCAAACCTAGCAATATGCGTATCAAATGAAAGGCCTCAAAGAGTAGAGCATTATAAACTTATGAAATTGCCCTAAATTAAACATGGCCGCCGCTCAAAAAAATGGATATAAGTTCGTTTTCAAACCCAGCAACATGGGTATCAAATAAAAGGCCTTGATGAGTAGAGTACTATGAACCTAGCGACATTGACATAAATTCAACATGGCCATCGCTCAAAAAAAAGGATAAAAGTTTGTTTTCAAACCCAGCAATATTGGTATCAAATGAAAAACTTTAATGAGTAGAGCACTATGAACCTATCAACATAGACATAAATTTAACATAGCCGCTGCTCAAAAAAGGTGGATAAAAGTTCGTTTCCAAACCTAGCAATATGGGTATCAAATGAAAAGCCTCAAAGTGTAGAGCATTATGAACTTAGGAAAATTGCCATAATGTCAACATGGCCACCTTAAAAAAAGGGTGGATATAAGTTAGTTTCCAAACCTAGCAATATGGGTATCAAATGAAAGGCCTTAAAATGCGTAACCGCACCGTACCCGCCGTTGGCTAGACGACGAGCGTGTGTGGGGCTCTCCCGATAGAGTGCCAGGCCTACCCACTAAAACGCCCCAGTGTTCTCCCTGCCCTTATGGGCGCACTGGGTAAGGTCCACACTGCGACTCTACTACTCACGCGCCCGGGCAAGCCCGACTAACTGGGGGGTTATTGTCTAAGAATAAATCCATCGCGATCACTTACAATTTGACAGTCACCGTCCATCCATCGCTCCTTTATAAAAGGATTTCGGCGCAGTCTTGTGTTCACGGCGCAATGATTGTCAAATTAAAGGCGATCGTGATAGATTCAAGACAATAACCCACCTGGTCGGACTATCGCCAAGGAGGGCCCAGACCTTCTGCCTAGGGATAAATGAAGATGACTTTTGGATACCACTCTGCGGTCTGACAACCCTGCTGTGGTATGTTTCTGTTAAGAGTTGAGAAGATGTAAATGCAAAGCGAAATGCAAACCGCGATGTATGTTATTGTATAAAGAGAGCACTAAAATGTAAGAACTGAGCTATGAGTATGTCTCAGTGGAGGAAACTGTATTTATTTATAGAAATATGTAGACAAACAAGCAGACTGCCCATCTGATGGTAAGTGGCAGTGGAAATCAGCTACAGTACATGTGGTTCTTGTGAGAGTCGCAACAAATCTGCAAACCCCACAGTAACTACAGTACACGTGGTGACATAAGATGTAATGTAAGTAAAGTCACAGTATCCAGTAATTTCACTAATAAGGGCGCCTCCAAACCCTCGCCGAGAACCCACGAGAACACCCGAAAAGGGTGAATGTGATCGGTTTCCAGCCTTCTCGTTCTCGGGCGAGAAAAGAGAACGCTATCACATTCTCGTTTGTTCTCAGTGCGACTCGTGATGTAGATCGCATGCTATCTCGTGCCAGTTTTTCTATAAAAAAGTACCTACTTTGTAAAAAACCATCATCTGGGCCTTTTTCAAATATTATTTCTAATTTTGGTGTTAACGAGATTATAATATACTAACGCACACAATACCAAGGCAGTAGCACTGTCGTACATTCCAGATAACGACGAGAAGATCGCTAGAGTGTGGATACCTTCTCGGTTCTCACACAATTCCTCGGCGCGAAATCTCAATACTCAATATATTTATAGCAAACCATAATGTACAATGAGGTGGTAAAGTAAACCCCGTCGGGCACGCAATTTGCTGTAGAAGAGAAGACGACGCATTTTTTGTGGAATAGGTATAATTACAATTTATATTATTTTAGATAAATTTATATAATTATGAAAAAAACAGCTGTTCCATACAAATGTTCAACATTCACTGAACCTAGATGTATGGAACATCTGATTTTTTTTGCGATTTCAAAGTTGGTCCCATAGTGAAAGTTGTTCAGTTTGCTTGTCTTGTTCAGACAAGCCAAATAATTACCAAAAAAAATTTGTGTGCTTTTGGTAATTAAAAAATAACCTTGTATAGCCTCTTTTTCAATAAGAGACCAAGTTATTCAATAAGATCTAGACGATAAAACTATTCCTGCAGAATGGGCGAAGTCAGACATAGTTCTTCTGTATAAAAAGGGAAACCCTGCTGATATATGTAATTACAGACCCATCAGTTTACAAACTAATATCTACAAGCTATTTGCCTCTTGTGTAGAGGAATGTCTAGCGGCGTATACTGAGAAATAACAGCCGGTGGAGCAGGCAGGTTTCAGAAGAAATTACTCAACTGTAGATCACATCCACTCTCTAGAACTGGTAATAGAGAAGTTCGAAGAAAGGAACCATTCGCTCTACCTGGCGTTTATAGATTATGCCAAAGCATTTGACTCCATCTCACACAATAGTATATGGAGAGCTTTACAAGAGTGTGACGTACCCTCAGAGACTATTGAACTTATTCAAGATATAAATAAGAAAAGTAAAAGTAAAGCGTCTGGCAAAGTGACCCACTATCGCCCAGAATTTTTATATCTGTGCTCCAAAGCATTATGAAGAGACTAAAATGGAAAAACAAACATTAATGTATAATATTAATGTATAAACATTAATGGCAAATATTTCAGTAACCTCAGGTTCACTGATGACATTGTTCTCTTTGCTAAAACTGCATCGCAACTGGAAATTATAATAAGGGAAATACACAATGTCAGCCTTGAAATTGGTATACAATTAAACACAAGCAAAAGCAAAATTATGACTAATAGAATGTGTTGATGAGTATACATATCTAGGCAAACAAACATCATTCAAAAAATCTAGACACCGAGATGAACTTAATGGACGAGTAAACATGGCCTGGAATAAATTTTGGAGTCCAAAAGAAGTCCTCAGGTCAAATCTTCCAGTGAGACTAAAGAAAAAAGTCCTAGATTCTTGTATTCTACCATCTCTCTCTTATGCATCACAAACATGGGTATTCAACAAATACACCAAAAACAAGATATTAACAACCCAAAGAGCCCTGGAACGAAGCACTCTGAAACTAAAACTAAAACATAAAAGAACAAATAAAGATATTCGAAATACAACAAGAGTTATAGACGCTTTACAACACTGCAAAAAAACTAAAGTGGAAATGGGCCGGCCAAGTTATGGGTGAAAATTCATAAAAGTCTACATTTAAATTTTAATATAAAAAAGTTTTTATGTTTTACTAAATTTTCTTTTTGATCTTTAATTTGTAATATTATACGCTTCTTTTGAAACTAAAATTACTCGCCAGCAATATCTAGTTTTTTTTACAGCCCCTAGAGATGGGCAGTGGAAAGATTCCAACTGGGAAAATTCCCGGATTTTTTCCAAATCGGGAATAAACCCGGTATTTATAAGGGAAAAAACCCAAATGATGGGTTTTTTCATTATTTGTTAGTGTGAGCTCTGTTATGTTATTGTTCATTTGTTTATATGATTGTATCAACTTTTAAAATTATTCGTATGGTTTTAACATTTAGCAGTCTAATAATATTGTAACGGAATAACTAATTTTTTATGTAATATCTAAGAAAACTTGAAACAATTTGCAACTTGCACTTACATATGGCTTAATTAATTTATTGATCTGCCCCCTTTATTCGCTAACTTCGGTTGCCCACTCCAAACTATCAGTTTGTAAGGATGTGGATATCTTTGCTATGGAACCTTTTTTTTTGGGAAGGGGAATCTCTTTACTATTCAACAAGGGACTGAAAAGCTGACAAAGCCGCCCCTTGGATATGCCATTGGACTCGGGTATAAACCCCATACCTGGCTGAACCACCATCCAGTAACTGCTACCCCCATAGAGGCACGAACGGGATCGGCGCTAGCCATTCCCCGAGCGCACCCCCTGGAGACAGGCCCAACGGTGAGCCAGCACTACTGACCCAAGCGCTGGGACTACTCTACGGAGGGGTCGCCAAGTGCCATAATGTGCCCCCCCAGACGGGCAGGCTAAGGATAGAAAAGTAATGTCTCCCAACCGCCTGTCGGCCGGCCGGGCCATTTCATCCCAGGCTTGCTTAAGGGAGTTGGTGGCAAGCGTCCAGGAACGCGCGCCTTCTCCTACCCAACCGCCTGCGTCCGAGCGATGTGGCGGAGGGTTGTCCTCTCGCGCCCGCTTCGCTGCCTCCATCTGCGAGATCACATCCTCGCAGAAGGAGGCGACAGCCTCCCACGCCGTCGCGCCGGTCAGCATCTTGCATACGACGCTGGCCAGCCCGACGGGCGCACCCACCTATGCCCAGCGCGAGGGCTAGTGCGTCGCGCTGGAGTCACCAGGCCGGGCACTCCGAAAGTGTGTCTGGCCGTGTCGTCGCGTAGCGCCGCAGTGGTGACAATGCAGCATCTGCTCACTTCGTACGACATGATGCAGATAATGGCCGAAGCAAGACTAGACGAACTGCCTCGATCGTCCAGTGGCCGGCAGCTGGGTAGGCAAGCGTCTCGGCCAACTGGCGAAGAGCCTCCCTCTGCGCCAGGTGCCTGGTGTGCGCCACCTCCTGCGGGAGGGAGTGCTTCTCTCGACTCCTCGCTGCCACCCGATGTCAGTGCACGGCCGCAAGGACTCGTACCTCGACATCCCACGGGGGTGAGCCTGCTAGGACGCAGGCCGCCCCGTGAGAGACCGTGCGGTAGGCCCGCACGGCTCGGGTGGCAAGGACCCTCTGCGGCCTGCGCAGAAAAGCCACCATTCGGGGGGCGAGATGCTCTGCCCAAATCTGGGCTCCATACACGGCCATCGACTTTACCACAGTTTGATAAAGCCGACGGCTCGCTGCGCCCGTTTCCCCCACGTTGGGGAGGACCCGTCCGAGGGCTGCCACGGCGGCAGACAGCCTTGGAGCGAGGAGCTTAAAATACTCGAAACCCCATCGGGGATCCAGTACCAGACCGAGATTTCATCGAGCTCTCGATCTGGACTTGGATCACCGGACACGGAGCCCCGCCGGGGGTCTGCAGCGACGCGGCAGCCTGTACGTCATGGCCGTCGTTTTGTCAACGGCCACGTCCAGCCCGAGGAGACGGATGCGCCGGACACACAGATGCAGACACACTCTATGCATTCGTGGGGGAGGCTGTTGATTGCATTGCGGATGTCTAGCGACACCGCAATGACAACCACCCCCGCCGACGTGGCTGACAGAAGGCAGGCTTCCAGCACAGGGGGAAACGACCCGAGGCGATGCTCGTAGTGAGCACCGCCCGGAAGCGCTCCTACAGGGGCCCGAGTGCCAGGCACAGGACCCTCGCTGGCACCCCGTCCGGTTCCGGCGCCTTCCCCTTCCCCTTGCGACGGAACCGCTCCCTCACCGCGTCGAATTCCAGGTCCAACACGGGAGGGCCCGCTTCCTCCACTTCCAGGGAGGCGCTGGGGCGACCATCCTCGGGGGCTCGAAGGGTCCAGGGTCGGGAAAAAGCGACCCTAGTACCCTCTGCACGATCCCCTCGTCCATCCGGTGTATCGAGGGAGCACCGTCTTTCCCCTCACCAGACGGTACCGCCGTCCCCAAGGGTCGGAGTCGAGGAGCTCTATAAACGAGTTCCACGACTCCGAAACGGCCCTCAAGATCTCTGTCTTGGCGGCCTTGTTCGCCTCCCTGTACGCCCGATACAGTGTTCTCTTCGTCGGGCGGCCTCCTGATGGCACGCGTTTTGCACCGCAGGTAGGCGCGCCTTTGCTATGGTACCTTGCTATTACATGACAGTTATGGCTGGTTTACACGGGCTTAGTACTTGTCATTAGTTACTAATGACAAGTAGTAACCTGCATAGTACAAGTGAGAAGTAACCGTTTACACGTTGAAGCTGGTAGAAGGTATTAGTGACCAAACATTCGAAATGGAACGACGCCGCCTGATTTTGAGCAGTATATTTAAACATTATTTAAAAATAATTATTTCAAACATGATCGAAGAGCTTGAAAGACGAGCATTTAAAAAAACCGTTTGTGGACAAGACAGTGGTTACTGTGGAGAGATGAACGGGGCCATTCTGCTCTTCTATTAAAAGAGCTAGCAACCAAAGATCCAGGAGAATATAGAGTAACTATGAGAATGTCAACGGCACAATTTGATATTTTATTTGAAAAAGTTAAAACAAAAATATGTCAACAAACATACACGTGTTTTCGCTTCCCTTTACAGCTTTTCACTAACTCACTTGTCGAGCTGTTGACACAAGGTCAGCAAGCAACAACACGCGGTCAGGTATCGACTTGTCGCTTAGTAAATAGGATCGATTTCTATTCACTTGCACTATTTACAAACACTAATACTAAGCACTAATCTCACAGTTTACACATTGGGACTTAGTATTGGTGACAAGTACTAAGCACTTAGCTACTAAGCCCGCGTAAACCAGCCATTATGCAAAAGCAAAAGCGGAAATATTTTGTTTATATATTTCTGTATTGTTTTTAAAAAGGCTACCTGCGACTTCGTCTCTCGCTCAAACCTTTACCCCGGCAAGATCAAATTAATCTTTCTTGTCGTACGACACGAGCGTTTTTAAAGATTATTACTTATATTAACACATTCAATGCCACCGACACGCCTGGCGTGTTCAAGCAAACCTACATCGCTATGCCACGAACACGCCACGCGTGTTCTGAATGTTTTGAAAATATTTCATAAACTAGACCAGATTTCTTGTTCAAATTATTTGTGCATAATTTTTACGAGTAAGGCTATGTCATCTTAAAGTGGCCACTTAAAAAAACAAGTTTTTCTATTTTATGAAAAAAATGTATTTTGTAGTGCCGAGAACACGCTAGGCGTGTTCACTTATAAAATATACCCTTAGGTTCTCAAACTTTTTTTTGCTAAAAGGTTGTAAGAGGTTTGGCTAAAGTTGGCGGCGGCGGCGTTTTGAAGTTGAACGGCCAGAAATAAAACTTAAATATTATAAAAGAACAGGGGCCTAATTACGCTAATGTAACGGGATAAAATAAAAAGTAGACGTTGCAGAATCACACTGATTTAATTTCGATTTACAATCGGGCAGAGTTCCGTCTTAGAAACAGTAAAACAGAGAAGTGATCTAAATATGAAATGGCGCGGCATTTTATAGTTTCTCCGATAGTAAGGCGCTAGCTTGGCTTGGCTCTGATTGGCTGGCTTGGGCTGGCTGGCACATGGCTGCACGTGCTTGGCTCTGATTGGCTGGCTTGGGCTGGCTGTCACATGGCAACACGTGCTTGGCTCTGATTGGCTGGCTTCGGCTGGCTTGCGATTGGCTGAGGCGGTGTGGCGCGTAACAGTCGGCCGTCCTGAAACAATCATTGCTCCCGCAATGGAAAAATACGTGGTTAGCTTTCAAGTAGGTCAATGAGATCTTCGGTTTCAAGCTGGTCATCAGAGCTACTGGCACTGTATGATATAGGGTACTGTGATTTTGTGATAGGGCCTCAAGAGTCCGATGCAACCAGGCTAGTAAAGGCCTTGTAGCCTCGGAACCCCTTGATACTGAGGATTCTGTATATGTCATTACCCACACCTTAGTAATGATATATGGGCCAGAGTAAATATCATCAAGCTTAGTGCTCACTCTTGTTACACTACTTGTGGGTGCTTGCCGCCAAAGAACTAAATCTCCCTTTCTGTAAATTCGACTAGTTTTCCTTTTTTTATCGACGTTACGCATCATCTTATGGCTTTCTAATTTTAATCGCGCACTAGATCTATTATTACGTCTGATTTCAACAGATTCATTATTACTTTCATAACATCAAATCATAGGGCTATACGACAATGTTGTACTTTCATTTACAGTATTATTAACACCCCAAATAATGTCAGGTAAGCTATTGGCCCAATTATTAGAAGTCTGGCTAGGATCAATCGCACGTAACGCATTCAGTAAGATCCGGTTCCACTTAACCATTGGCTCGTGGACATGCAAAAAATGTCAAAATGTACTTAAATTGCTTGTCAGTTGAATTTTTTTTTAATAAATGCTGTTAAAAGCTTTGCCATGATCACTGACAAGTTTATGAGGGTAACCAATAAACTAAATATTTTTTAAAGTATTCTTATTGTTTTTTACTGAATTGACCGTGGGTGGGCAATAACAAATTTAGAGAAATTATCCTACTTCCTACTAATATTATAAACGTGAAAGTGTGTATGTTTGGATATTTGGATGTTTGTTACTCAATCACTCAAAAACGACTGAACGGATTTGGATGAAATTTGGCATGCATGTAGCCTTTGACATGGAAAAGAACGTGACATAGGCTACCTTTTATCCCGATTCCTTAAGTAGTTCCAGAGGGAAAATTAAAAATTGTTCAAAATTGAAGTCCACGCAGACGAAGTCGCGGGCAGAAGCTAGTCTGTAATAACCAACATATATTGATAACCTTTTGCTGTTCTACAAAAGGGGAATATAGTCGACATGAACCATGACCATGGGTTCTGTGGGTTTCGGAATAGGGAACAATGTACCATTTACTCCCTCTTTATTAAATCTATACATTTTTGAAAGCCTACAATGACTTATCATTGTGGTGCATCTGAACTAGTCTATCTGATCAATGCAGACACTACGAGGCGATTACCATACAATGTCTTCCTATAGAGTCTATCATCTGAGAGCACATAGTTGTTGTTTATATCAGGGGCAGCAGAGCGATCTTTAAGCTGAACAATGATACGCCTTAACTTTTTCCCCACACCATATTGTACACTCATGTCAAAATCTTGTATTGACAGCCAGCACCTAGCAATACGTGGGATAATGTCACGTTTAGTAAGGGTGGCGCGAACGGCAGTACAGTCAGTTACCACTTTTACATGTATCCCTACTATAATACACTCTAAACCTACACATAGATTCTACTACGGCAAGCGTTTCAAGCTCGTAACTATGGTATATACTTTCTTCTTTACTCGTTGCCCTACTGAAATACATCACAGGCCTAAGGGAATTATCAGTGTATTTTCGTAAAAAAAATACCTGCGATAATCTCAGTTGGTAATACAGGGTCATATAAAGCCAGTATTGGCCTTATACACAAACACAGTTTTAATTGTTGAAAACTATCGACTTGTTCAGTGCCCCAATTCCATAACTGCTTTTTCTTTGTTAAATCTGTTAAAGGGCAAGCAATTAAATTGCGAAGCTTTTAATAAATTTACGGAAATAGCTACATAGCCCTATAAATTGACGTATTTCATGAACACTACTAGGGGTAGGAAACTGCGACACTGCTAACAATTTTGATTCACCTGGTTGAATGCCATTCGAAGATATCTCATGTCCTAAGTATGTAATTTTGTTTTATAAGAATGAACACTTACTCACATTTCACTTTAAATTTTCCGATCTTCATTTATGAAGAACTTTTTGTAAAATATCTAAACCTGACTGAACATCAAAAGAGGGTAGCAACAAATTGTCTAAGAATGCTAACATTTCATATTTATCGGGAAAGTCATTGTGGGTTTTTGAACTACCGCCTTTTGTGATTGGAATTTCGTATTGAATCTACAACCTTATTCATTATTCGTATAACAACAGACGGTGCGTTATCTAAGCCAAACGGAACACGCGTATATTCAAATACCAATGTGGCGTTATAAAGGCTGTTTTGTGGTTATCTGCAGGGTTGATTTTGACCTGATGGTAACTTTGTGCCAAATTAAGACTCGTAAAGAAATTCTTAACGGCTAATTTGGAAACCTAATCATCGATATTAGGCAAGGGTCAACACAAAGTCTACTATCGCCGTTCTTTTTTTTACGAATTACGGGAGAAGCAAAACATAATTCAGATTCTTGAACTATACCTGCGTCGAGCAATTCAGACACTTTGGATCTAACCACTGACTGTGCGACAAGCTGTAAGGTTGACGGTATATAGGCTGTTCACTTGTTAACTTTATTTTTATGTTTAATAAATCTGTACATCCTAAGTCTTGTGTTTTACTCGCAAAATAATCAGGGAAATTGATTAGTAAAGCAATCAAATAATCATAATCGGTTTTTATTTAATAGATCTGAACTGATTTCCTCTATGTTTGATGCCCCGATTGTGCTAATATTGGCTTGGCTAGTGTGCAATAGATTATTTTGGCTACAAAGGTAGTGCAATAAAATGTGGGCTAACCTGAACCTCCGAAGGCGGTGTAGTAGTGCAGCTGGTGACTCTGCTCTGGTGGTAGACCGCGAATGATGCATGAGACAACTGCGCTGTCTGACAACTTACACCGAAAACACATGGCGACTTTGTCCTGATAATATTTGGTCATCGAATCCATATTTGCGATGTCTGGGAAATGCACGTATCAACATTTGCTTCCAGTCTTCCCAATAGTAATCGTATTCGTCCAGCCGGTTGTACCATCTTCTTGCTTGACCTCCTTAATCTATCTTGCAGATGAAACGACTTCATGTTTTCGCACCATCCATATGAATTTCGCCAAGTTGATCAAATTTTTTTTGAGCCTTGCTGTCGCAGTAGTATACTCTTCGCTATCCGGGTCGAACTCGGGGATTAGCAAGGCTGCACGGGGTTCTTTTCTTGTAGTGACGGAGGGTATTTCGTAATTTAAAGAACTCATGGCCTTTTGTACCTCTGATTTCAAAAGCTTGCGTAGGATTTTTCGAGCTGAAGGCGAGGCTGGTGGCGAAACTTTGTCTTCGTTTTCACTAGTTGTCTCGGATGAATCTTCACGCGGAGATTTGCCCCATTCGTGCGGACGGACCAGGCGGCATACACTCGACGCATTAACTACGTTTTAGTTTTTTTTTTATATTTATCCCACTTCTGATATGTAACGGGATAAAATAAAAAGTAGACGTTGCAGAATCACACTGATTTAATTTCGATTTACAATCGGGCAGAGTTCCGTCTTAGAAACAGTAAAACAGAGAAGTGATCTAAATATGAAATGGCGCGGCATTTTATAGTTTCTCCGATAGTAAGGCGCTAGCTTGGCTTGGCTCTGATTGGCTGGCTTGGGCTGGCTGGCACATGGCTGCACGTGCTTGGCTCTGATTGGCTGGCTTGGGCTGGCTGTCACATGGCAACACGTGCTTGGCTCTGATTGGCTGGCTTCGGCTGGCTTGCGATTGGCTGAGGCGGTGTGGCGCGTAACACTAATATTAACGTCGTTATCGTGTCTTGATAGCGTTTCAATAAAACAGCTTTTGCCGTTTTATACGCATTTCCTGGTGCAATTTATTCGTACTACAATTTCTTAGTAAATTATACTTAATAAGTCAATAGTGACAAATGTTTTTGTAGTTTGTATCAATAGTGACAAATGTTTTTGTAGTTTCTAATCGATTAACCAACAACTGGCTCAAAAAGCGTTTTTTTTTCAAATTGAAGCGTTATTGACGCCACAAATGCGGTAACGCTACCAGATAGTCTTGTATAGTACAGGTACGATGTACGAATAGGTAACGTTGTCCTGCACTGTACTAAAAGAAATGTTACCAAGCGCGAACTCTTTATCGTGCCTAATCGTACTATTCGTACATCGTATAATACACCGCCAAAGCGTTAAGCGTTAACGGTTGATGAGGTGCGCTGCAGTGTGTTCAACACTGGTAGATGACGTTTGACATGCCATTTAGAGAAAAACACGGAAAACATTAGCAGCTCTTACAAAAATTTCACCGTATTTAGTATGAAGCCGGGACTCCGGGACTTAGGACATTTTCGACTGTTTTTGTAAGGAATTTCAACCCTGCATAACTTCAAGAAAAATATTTACAAAATTCCTTATAACTCGAAAACGGTGGAGCTTAAAAATAACGAAATTTTTGACCCCCGTAAAATTCCACAGCTAATGAGGACACACCAAAAAATGGTCAAGTGTGAGTTCGACTTCTTTTTCCATACTAAATTTAGATTATTAGCATAAATGAGGACACACATAATGGACTTATCAAAAATGGTCAAGTGTGAGTTTGACTTTTTTCCAAACTTAACTATTTGATTTTTAAAATGTTTTTATATGAAGCTTAGTCCAGATTCCACTTTGTGTAGCAAAGGGGTGCGAATTTTAATTGAACTCATCCATACTAAATACGTTGATTTTTTAAAGTGCTGGCTCCATACAAAAATCAGTTTAAAAAATTTCAGATTTTTTTAACTTTTTCGGAAAATTAGTCTATCTTTATTTATAACTATGATTTTCGCCAATTAAAACTATGATAATTATAAATAAATACTCATAAGACAAGACTTTAGAGGGAATTTCTTCCACAGCACCTTTGCTATAATCATTTGAGTCATTAGGATGTCATTTGAAGATGTTTAACAATCCCAAGTATCATCATCATCGTCATAATCAACAGCCCATATACTTCCCCACCGAGAGGCTCGAGTCTAACCCAAATTAGGGGCGGTGTGGGCGATCCGCCCCGGTTGAAAAAAAAAACGTACAAATTATGACAATGTTTATCAATATTAAATCACTGACTTATAGGCAATATAATAAATAAAATAGCCTTTTATTTCAGAAACATAAATAATTACAGTTTTATTTTTATAACATAATCTAAAGTATGTCGCGTGTCTCTGAGTGCCTTAAAGCAAAGGCCTCCTCCGACTCTTTCCATTGTTTTCTGTTGAGAGCCACTCTCATCCTGTACGGATCTAACGTGGCTCGCAGTTCGTACTGCGAGTCACGTTAGATCCGTACAGTCTCTAAGAGAGCGACCAGTCCATCTCCATTTTAGCTGGTCAATGCGCGTAAGTATGTCTGTCATTTTTGTTCTGGCTCCAATGTCTGTGGATCTTAATTTATCTTTCAGTTTAATTTTCAGCATACTTCTCTCCATTGTTCGTTGGCATTTTAAGAGTTTCTCTCTTTGACGTCTTGTAAGGGACCTTGTTTCACATCAATATGTTATGCATGGGAGTACACAAGTGTTGTAGGTTTTAACTTTAACATGGATTCCTAGATCTTTGCTTTGCATAATTTCTTTTAAGGACCAGTACTTTTTCCATCCATATGTAATTCTTTTGTCAATTTATTTAGACATCTGGTCAGCAGGCGAAATTATTTGACCCAGGTACACATATTCGGAGACGTATTCGATCTGGTTTCCCTCGATTATTATGTTTACCTGTTTTGAGTTCGTCATTATTTTGGTTTTGTCTTTGTTCAGTTCAAGACCTACCTCCCGGCTTGCATTCGCTATATCCTTTATCATGGATGCTAGAATCATTGGATCTTTTTCCAGTAAAACCAGTTCGTCAGCGAATCGAAGATGATTCAGGCGCCTTCCATTTATATGTATTTAGACCAAGGTTCCCCCAGTTTATTTACCTGAATATACTTTCAAGTACAACTGAAAATTGCTTTGGAGATAGCGGATCTCCTTGCTTGACTCCTCTATGTATTGGGAATTTTTGGTCTGTTGATTCAAGTTTTATACACTTTTACTGTAGATGTTTTCAATTATATTTATGTAGGTTTCACTGATTCCTTGTTCTTTCAGTCTTGGCCAAATATAGGTATGATTGAGTTTGTCGAATACTTTGGAATAATCAATGAACGCAATGTAGAGAGGCTTCTGGTATTCACTGTACTCTTAAATTACCTGCTTCACAGTATGAATGTGGTCAATAGTGCTAAAATTTTCCAATAAGGCAATGTAACCAAGTTTTTAATAAAATTACAATAATAACGTATTACTTGTTTTTTAAATTATTAACACGGAAGTGTATTCTTTTTACGCCTTGTAACTTTATTTCGTAACTTTATGATTTGATCGGCTAGGGATTACAAAATTTAGTAATTAGTTTTATTGATGTTGTTAGCTCTAACAAGTGCTGCCATCTTAGCACTTTTCGGGCTTCAAATTTTAGCAAACTGAAGTTTAGCAAACTGAAATTAATTAAAAATTACCTCCGAGCAACAATGGTCGTCAAACAATGAGTCGTTACGTCCCGACCTGAGTTTATGGCTGAGATCGAACGATTCTATGGATAGCTTTACACAACATCGCAGGCATCTGTCAATCAGGCTACATATCTTAAAGCCAAATTGATACGGCATTACACCGAAAACATCCCGGACGTCAGCCTCTACGAGATTATTGTGGCTCTCAAACAGCTCAAAAACAACAAGGCTATGTATGATGGAGTTACAGCTGAGCTTTTAAAAGCGGGTGGACTACCAGTCCGGAAAGCACTGCAGAGGCTATTTAACTCCGCCATTTTCGAGGGCAAAACGCCTAAAGCATGGCACAGGCGACGAGGCCCAGTTGAAGAACTACAGACCCATCATGCCGCTAATTTATGTATACAAGCTGTTCACGAGAGTTATCACGAAGCATCTCGCGCGCAGGTTTGACGACTTTCAGCCTCCCGAACAAGCCGGGAGTCGGGACCAGAGACCACATTCATACGCTGCGGCAGGTTATACTGAAGATCGAGGAGTATAATCTGCCACTATTCTTGGCGTTTGTGGTCCATGAGAAAGCTTTTCATTCTGTCGAGACCTGAGCTGTGCTTAGGTCACTCCAGAGGTGCATAGACTAGCCGTATATTCAAGTGTTGCAGTCATTGTACAAAAACGCCACTATGTCAGTCCGCCTTCAAGATG
This sequence comes from Schoenobius gigantellus, assembly GCA_963935595.1. Lineage (NCBI taxonomy): Eukaryota > Metazoa > Arthropoda > Insecta > Lepidoptera > Crambidae > Schoenobius > Schoenobius gigantellus. Next base: position 26,226,936 of record OZ012542.1, read on the forward strand.
AAAGCTCAAAACCAATACGAATTCAGCGCGGTGTCAGACATGGTGACGTAATAATATTGCCGGAACTGTTCACAGCTTCGTTGGAGGATGTATTTAATCTGGACTGGAGAGGACTCGGCATCAACATAACACGGCGAGTACATGAGTCATCTTCGTTTTATCGATTATATCGTAGTCATTGCTGAGACCGTGGAAGATCTAGGCACAATACTCGAAGACCTCTGTAGAGTTTCCCCAACAGGTGGTGTTATGGACTCGTTCTTAGTCTTTTATATCTAAGTTTTATCCTTGCTATTGACAATGTCATGATTGACTTTACTTCTGATTTTCTATTAAAAATGTTTTTTGACTTCTCTTGTAATATATAACATTTTCACCGAACTCAGTTTTGGATATTTTTGTAAACCTTACTCAAGCAAACCAGCTCTGCCAATCCTGATATTGGTCCTTCTCAACCGACTTAAGTTTTAAGGTATAAAAATATGTGCAAAATGTTAACGAGAGCCAAAGCTCGAAGAGAAAGTTAGCTCACAGTAGAGTTACAAGAGAGTCAGCACGCGAGCTACCAAGATCGTCTCCAAAACAGCGTCAAAAGCAACAGCCGGTTATCGATTTTATCAGCATCTAGTACAAAGATGTCAGTTATGTCTACGACTGCACTAAGAAGACAGTTATAATTGGAAGCTGCCGAGGAAAAATCACGGTTGTTAGTTGCTGCTACAGAAGCCAAGCTGGAGGAAGCCCAGATGAAAACCAAGTTAGAAGAAGCGAAGATAAAAGCTCAGACGGATCTTGTGGATGAGAGACTCAGTGCCAGTATAGCAGAAATAAAGGAACTACATTCTCGTGCACGTTTCAGAGCATCATCAGCGAGAAGGAAGGAGAAATGGATAACGTAACAGAATGTATCTCCTCGTCGAAAAAGCGCAACGCAGAATGTGCACCACTCAGACCCCTTTACCGCCGATGCACCAGATGTTCATCAAACTATTCCTGCTACTCATAGTGATGTATTTTTTTCAACCTCTGTCTCACAACATAATAACATGTCAGTGCCTAGCCCCCGAAAGTCAATCTTAAGACCAGGCAATACTTAAGTTAGCTGATGCAGTGCATAACTTAGCGTTAGGTTATGCTCATAGTAATAATTTAATTAATAACGCTTCCACACGGTGAAGAACACACGTCTCTGTAAGTCCATTTGATACTTCTTCTTTAATACCTTTTCATTTTTTGTTTGGAACTTCATCTAATTTTCCAGTTTACTACGGCTCCTGCCGGTTTATGCTCTTGGAAGCAATGGCGAAAAGCGAAATGTTTAGCTGATATGTTTTGGGCTAGATGGTTGTAAGAAGTACCTACTTCCTTTTATTACCGCGTACTATTAGTCCAACAAGCGATGAAAATCAACTACGTGTTGGTGATGTGGTGGTTGTCGTTGACCCGACTTCTGAGAAAGGTGGAATAGTCTAAGCAATTTATCCTGGAGCTGACGGTAGAGTGAGGGTCGTCGATGTGAAGACCTCTCGCGGCACATTACGCTGTCATTCGACACTGCGGCTAGTACCACTGCCTTGCAGCCCCAGGGGGGAAGAATGTGAAGGACTCTTTCTTAGTCTTTTATATCTATGTTTTTTCCTTGCCATTGACAATGTCATGATTGAATTTACTTTTGATTTTCTATTTATAATGTTTTTTGACTTGTAAACATATAACATTTTCACCGAGCTTAGACTTTTGGATATTTTTGTAAACCTTACTCAAGGAAACCAGCTCTGCCAACCTTAATAGGTGGTTAAGAAGGTGGGTCTTAAAATGAACACGAACAAGACCAAAATCATGGTGAATTCCCATGTAGTACTCACTCCTGTGAAGGTTGGAGGCTCTACACTGGAAGTTGTTGACGAATATGTTTACCTGGGACAAATAGTCCACCTCAGTAAGTCCAACTTTCAGAAAGAGGCAAATTGACGAATCCAACTCGGCTGGGCAGCCTTCGGGAAGCTACGCAGCATATTCTAGGCTAATCTACCGCGATGTCTTAAGACGAATAATACGTGCGTGTAGCCAGTGATGACGTACGGAACAGAGACGTGGCCGTTTACAATAGGTCTAATCAGAAGGCTCAATGTCACTCAAAGACCAATGGAGAGGGCTAAGCTCGGGGTTTATCAACGCGATCGCGTCAGAAATGATGAGATCCGTAGAAGTCTCCCGGTACGCGGCCGCCACTCGAGGACCTTTCCGCCCCAACGGCCGTCAGTCCTACGAGCGATGTGTCCTGCCCACTGCCACTTAAGGTTTGCAATTCTTTGGGCTATGTCGGTAACTCTAGTTCTTCTACGGATCTCATCGTTTCTGATGTGATCACGTAGAGAAACCCCGAGAATAGCCCTCTCCATTGCCCTTTGGGTGACTTTGAGCCTTCTTATGAGACCCATTGTAAGCGGCCACGTCTCAGTTCCGTATGTCATCACTGGCAACACGCACGGATTGAAGACTTTCGTCTTTCGACTGCAGTAGATTGGCCGAGAATATGCTGCGTAGCTTCCCGAACGCTGCCCAGCCGAGTTGGATTCGCCGATTTACCTCTTTCTGGAAGTTGGACTTACCGAGCTGGACTATTTGCCCCAGGTAAACATATTCGTCAACAACTTCCAGCGTGCCTCGTTTGTATTTCATGCTTTAATATACGACACTTAGTTGTTTTTTAATTAATAAATCGTACTTTATGTAATACCGAATTTTTATTATTTTTAACCGTTTTCCATCTTGGGGTGACACCACAATTTCCGCCCCGGGTGCCACCCAAGCTAGCTACGCCACTGCGTATATGAACTGTTGTTGATGATGATGATTGTATTGCCCAAAACTAATTTGTAAATTCGAACCAGTACATAGTTCTTGAGGTAAGCGCGTTCAACCAAAGAACAAACAATTTAGCCTTATGTGTATGTATAAGAAGATCCGTACAAGAGCTTTTCCAAAAAAAGATCAATATTAAAGTAAATATATCTCATATGAATATTTTGAACAAAATTCATAGTTACTAATGTAGTTAGGTAAGACCAACAATACGATAGTACTAGATAGAAAACGTAAAATTTTATGGAGATTTCCTTTCTCTCTTATTTCAAAAGTTTTTGTATTGGTTTAGAAAAATTAAACGAATTTTTACAACGATTGTTACTCAATATTATAAGATGAACATTCCGAGTAAGTAGGTATGATCGCAATTAATAAAGCCAATGTCACAGTTCACAATCACAGCAAATCATTCATTCTTGGGGATTTTAGTAAAAAAGTTTGAGAGCCACTGATTACATTGTAATATCTTTACTTGCCATAAAATCAATTTTTCGCCATAATTTCAAGAACCAAAACTCACGATACTATTGTAGCCACTGTTATTCTCGCGTAGCACAAGGCTTACTAACTAGAAAACAGTGTTAAGCTGAAAAATATTAATATAAAAGAATTTGCATTCAGTCAGTGCCACGGACACGCGTGGCGTGTCCGTCTTTTTTCAAAGTCGCAGTGCCGCGGACACGCCTAGCGTGTCCGCGGTTTACGCAAGGCGGCATCTCTATAAGCCTCAAGAAAATCGTGGCGGCATTGAATGAGTTAAAATTACAGAAGTAAAAAAATCTCGAACTCAAAAATAAAAAAGCAAATGATAATCTCCACGCAGTTAAAGAATGAAAAAACTACAGCGTAGCGTGCATGTGCATATTGCTTAGAAAAGGTGTTACTTAGATTATTGATAGGTCATCGCATCAGCGCAGACCTATCAATAATCTAAGTGGTGTTATTACTCTGACCGTATTGAGAACAAACATTAATTGTATTTTTTATTCTTTATTTGCATTTTATGTTTTAAATCATATTGTTACTAGATATGTGCGTATCTAATGAAAAAACCCGAATATTTACCCGATTTGGGAATTTTCCGGGAATTTACCCGGAAATTTTCCCACGTTTGGGTTTTTACCGGGTAGAATCCCATCTCGAAGCCCCGCAAAGATTTTTTTACGTAAAAAAATAAGCTTGAACGTCAGATTTCGATTTTAATAAAAAAAAAACTAAAAGTGATCATGTTCTTCCAATTTTTTAAAAACATCTCTGGACTGTCCCCTTTCGAATGGTGTGCAATATGCCATGAAAAGTAATTAGTAACATACATCACTAATTTTCAAATTTCCTAAACATAGTCGCAATTTTCTAATATTCAACAGGTAAATTAAAAACAAGTTTTTTCGTTAATAAAACTCACACGCAGGTATAATTTTTAAATTTCGTAGGTTTTACTTGACATAAAGAAATAAAGTGACATTTTAAACATTTATTTCATAATTTTTACAAATCCTGCTCGAATTTTTGACCCCTATTTTGAATGCAGGCCCGACATCTTTCACGTATTTCTACAGTTGTAATCGGAAGCCGTATTTCGTTTATAATTGTATTGAAGGCCGCTTCTATGCGTTGTATTAGTATCTCCCTCGTTGGAACTTCTGTGGCGTATACTAGCTCTTTGGCACGTCCCCAGACATAAAAGTCTAACGGAGTTAAGTCTGGGGAACGTGGCAGCCATGCAATAGGCCTATCACGCCCAATCCACGAATTGGGGAACACATTATCGAGGTTAAGGCCTTTAACTCACAGTTAAAGGCCAATGCGCAGGACAGCCGTCGTTTTGAAAGACTATGGGCACGTCTTCATTAAACATGGGTAACTCGGCCAATAATTTCGGCAGATCATTTTGCAGGAACGCTAAATAATTATCGCCATTGACGTTATCGGGCAGGTAATGCGGTCCAATTACCAGACTCCCAATCACTCCTGCCCAAACGTTCACACTAAATCATCTTTGAAAAGATTTCTGTCTTTTGACATGTGGGTTTTCCCGTTTCGATGCCCAGTGGTGTAAATTGTGTAAGGTAAGAATCCCTTCTCGGGTAAATTTGGATTCGTCCGTCCACAGTATTCTTTTAAAAAAATGAGGATTATTCACATCTGTGTGTAATAAAAACCGACAAAAGTGCACTCGTCTGTCAAAGTCACCATCCTCAAGACCTGCAACAAACAAAAAACTTTTTAATTCCTCTTGAGCATTAAGTAATTGCATTAGAAGATTTTCAAATGTGTCCAGCCGTAAGAACATAATACCCATTCAATTGTTAAAAGTGACGTCATAATATTAATTACCTGTTAAACAAAGGTAACGTCAAACAAAGGTTTTAAATTACGAACCTTGAACCGGAGTCTCGTGGAATGGATATTTTTCGTTTTGTCAAAGGACTTTCCACACTTTCCATATTGAAATATTAAGTTGTGCCGCCACATATCTAACAACCTGTATAATGTGTAAAATAGTAACTAATATTTAACATAATTTATATGTTAAATACTCGTAAAAAATAATTCTGATAAATTTTATATTTAAATAAGAATTAAATGTAAATCAAATATTGTAAATGAAATTGTAGAAATATATATTTTATTGTAATTGCATTTTATTAAGGAATAAATAAGGCTTTATCATTATTATTAGCCATTTATTCCAAAAAATATAAAAATGTTCATGTAAATCATTGACATGATGATGATACTATGATTTTCATGAAAATTTTGGGTTGAATTGGGTTGGTTGACATTACGTGTAAACACATTTTAATAATGAGGTTTCGATAAAGAATTGATTATTTATTGGTTATTTTGAAACACCGGGTATACAGGGTGTCCCGAAAACAATGGATAGACCTGTAACTATAGATGGACTTCATCGTGGCCTCCCTTACCACAAATTTTGACCTTAGTGAAAATATCACGGTTTCAGAAATATTTATTGTTTTTGAATTTTTAGAAAATTTCCAAGTGCGATTTCTACGAATGGAGAGCTTTTTCGATTTCTCTTTTTCTCTTTTCACAAGCAATAGTTCAGCTATCAAAAACTAAAATTTAACAAACTAGCATAAAGTGTTTAAAATTTAAAATTAAAACACAAAGAAAATTAAAAATGATTTTTTTTTCTTTAATGTTTGATCAGCTACAGTGTAAAAAAATGTAGGACGCTCATCCTGCCCATTATCTTAAAAACTTGCTTAGCTATAAAATTTCACAGTACTTGGTAAAAGACACATTCGCAAAAAAATGCAAATTGACCTTGCGCCCTTATACACATCTTATAGACCATTAAATAATGTAAAATAATGTCCTCCTAACCGATATGCGGTCACGGCGGCCTATCTCAACAGAGACTAGCTATCTGTGCAGGAGATATAGTGCACAAGTAACTGCGCGAACGCAAGTGCACTCTCTGTTCCTTCACTCGCCTACTCTAATGAGACTGTTAGCCGACACGATCGGGGCGAGATCAGGCACAAGACCCACTGTTTAACGTGCCTTTCGAAGCACCGTGGAGCTTGAGATGTTTCTTATTTTTGTTACATCACAGAACTGACCACAGTGAACGTTGCTTAACTTTAGCAATCGATCGCTGAGCGCACGTGCCAATGCGCCACCAAGCTCCTCAACAAATGAAAGAATGTTTAATGTGGTGCGCGTAACCTGATGTTTTGATGTAAGCAGCTCTGCAACCGTGATATTCTCACTAAGGTCATAATTTGTGGTAAGTGAGGCCATGATGAAGTCCATCTATCTATCGTTACAGGTTTATCCATTGTTTTTAGGACACCCTGTATATAAAACAAAATACTATAAAAAACTTATTATTATTATGTATGTAAGCTTTAAATAATACTTACATCCATATGATTCTTAATATTTTCAAGCTGTCGAATTCTTTCTTTGATGCCATCATTTGAACTTTTAGCATCTAACAGCAAGGCATACCATTTATGCACTGCATAATGTTCACTATGGTCTAATAACACAACACTTATAATGTCAAAAGCTCTGAGGATTAATTCTTTTTTGTAAGCCTTGTCATATTTTGTATCTTTAGACATATTATACAGAACTCTGCAAAGACGCCAACTTATTTCAACATCATCTTCCTATAAAAAATATGATATTTAAAACCATTAGAATCCTATTTAGTGTTATGGGTAGCATATACATACCTTGCATGTTGTAAGTAAACTATAACATTCCTCATAGTGCCCACTTTCAAATAATTTATCTGCTGAATCTAGGACATGAGTGATATCTATTTTATTCTTGATAGTTTCCTTATTTATTGTTTTTACTGGCCACAAAAATGCAACACCTATATTTGCTGCAAATATTTTTCTGCTGATTTCTTCAAACTGAAATATAAAAATTGTATTGTTGTAAGTTATAGCAGGAATGCACCTGGGAAACAGTACTACTGACTGTGTATAGCTGTAGAATAGCATTATAGGAGCAAGAGTTTGTCCAATTACTTGATTTAAAATTACGCTTTTATTTATTTATTAGTGGCGATAACCTACTGGTATGTACTCTTGGGTTGGCTGCAACTTTATTAATTATTAAACTGAAATATGTATCCACATGTAACAGTATAATACTCGTACTCGTATATTCTAATACTCGTGTATTATATGACGGTGGATAGAAAAGTTCACGGCCTCACACATGAATACACATTTTCTCTTTAGTTTTCTGCTGTCATGACGTTTACTTGTTATCTGGTTGTCAACATGCAAAATTGTATTTCAAGTAATGTTAGCGTTTGTGGTTTTTAAATTATAACAAGATGATGTGAGTTCAAGTGTAGCATTTTTATAAAATGAAGATAATTGAGCAATTGTTTAAAAAAATTATTGTGGTTTTATGAAGTGAAACTTTTTTTCACATCGGTAGGAAATTTGATTTAGGGTATTAAAATCACATTTTTAACCTTAACTTCAATTTTTTTCTGCTAAAAAGAAAATTATAAATAAAAAAAACTCATTGTGTGGTTTTATGAAACTACGATGCAAATAAATTTTTTTTTTTGGGTCGTATGCGTTTAACTGGAAATTTATTAAGGCCATATTGGCCTTGGCTGCTTTGCTGAGCGCGCTTTTCATTTATCTTTACCCCGACTCCGCGGCCAGCGGTAATGTGATATTTACCTGTCCAAAATATTTTTTTTGTTTTGTTAATTACCTATGTTAAGTTTAGTAACAACATGTTTTCCTGAAGTCTAGAATTATAAAATTAACAGTGAATTTCAAAAACTATTTTGAAAGGATATTTCTTTTTACTCAAATAATATTGTTATCATTGATGTATGATTGCTATGAGATTAATTTAATTGAAAATTATTATGAAGGGCACAGACCTGTGAAGGTCCGTGTATGAAGGGTAGTATCTATATCAAATTACCACTTTTCTATAGAGACTCTCTATCATTAAATTATAGTGATACAAAACAAAATCACAGTGCCTGTGGTAAATTCTGAGGATTACGCTAATCAAAACTTATTAGATGCATCAACAAATCAAGCAAATTAATATATATTAATAGATAAGTTTATGAAATTAATCAATACATACTTTTATCCTTTCAGGCTTTATTACAATAGTTCTCAATTTAGAAGTTATTAAAATTCGTAAAAAATTCAAAGCAAACGGTGTGAATTTGATCCGAATCATCGTAATGAATATGTTTTTGCTGTGAAATTAACACAGAACACATATACCCAAGGGAAGAATGACAACTACATAGAAAAACACGTTGGACAAATTTTGACTGTACTGCCATCTTACTGTGGCCCCACGCACTATCTACGCGGTAAAATTCAAAAGCAGTGTAATATTAATTTTTTATTGTAATCGTAATTTATGGAAACTAGATAATATGCAATGATTTTAATTATAAATCATTGCATATTATTTTCTAGTTTCCATAAATCACGTCAGAATTCGTAGAATAGTAAAGGTAAAAATTAAATTAAAGTATGATAGTTTTATTTATGTTTTATTGTGTTCATCTTCTTTTTTATTGCTAGTTTTGAAGCAGATTCTACATATTCTCGGTTGTTTAATGTACAATACCTTTTAATAGTTATGTGAAAAACACTATTTATAATAATTTTTACATTTATTGAGACACTTATTTCTCGCACTGTTTCTAAAAGGGGAAATTTATATCCTCACAGAGGTTTTTTAATAACAATGTTTTTAAATCCAATATTGATGATGACATTAAAGAGAAATTATCGCATAGAGTAGCACAATCTTCAACACATTTAATTAAATTTCTTGATGCATAAATTAATTTCTTCTTAATGTCGACATACTCTTTACATTCTATGAATGAATGTACATTTTCTGTCAACTTTAATATCTTCTCAAACACACCACAAGTCACATTCAGGTTTTCTTTATAATAAACCCACATAATAAGCACAAGCTTGCATTTCAGCTGAGTCAGTCATGCTTGCTTCAAAAGTGTGGTCCACTGAAGCTAGCATATTGATCACATATCAATTCTAGGGGTTTTACTTGTTGGCTTGTGTGTGGTGTAGAAAACATGTCCTTGAAATTATTTATTATTGTATAATAAATGTCTGTTTCACAGTTTCCTGACTCTATGTGGGTTAGAAATTATACAAGTTTTCAATCCACCTATAAAATTGTGAGGCAGTAGGATTTCAATCCAGGCAATTTGTACAATTTGCCTGGATTGAGCCAAATAAATTTTCCACTGCATTCTGCTGTACCCGACGGGTTGACAGATATTTAATCCTGTTTTTCTTTAAGATTTTTAAATATTTGCAAAATACCTCTTAAAGTCCAGACCCACCCATCTTTCGAAGGTGGTGGGTGGTGGGCTCCGGCATCCAACAAACTACTTCCTCACAAAATTTTTAATTAGTTCAAAATGTTTGAAATGCGGCGAGTTCGTGGTTATGTTTGTTGAGTGTGGTTTCCCTCTCCTGAAAACAGCAGAGTCGCTATTTACGGCGACAATTTCCGCCGTTGTAATTGCACCTGCAGGCAGTTCCCCTGAAAATGTAATAAAAACTAAATAATGAAAATTGTCAAAACTATAGAAATATATAAACTAGGAATTCAGGCAATATTTTCCTAGGAGCCATCCGACAGTCCAACACTACAACTCAATCGACTTATTTCTTCTAGCTGTTTTCCTTATTTTGCATTGTTATTCACCCTCACAATGACAAATCTTACATTCCAACATCTGGATGAAATATTTTTATAAATAATCCTTTCAGTTAAAATCAGCTGCTGTTTGTTGTTTGTTTGTAAAAAATTATGTCAAGGTATTAAGCTTAACTAGAAAAAATTAATCAGGCCTGCCCCATAGCATGATCAACAAAACACACTATGATCAAACAGTTTAGTGCTTTATCATTCATATTGATTTATTGTTTTATCATAATTATTGTGTTTCAGTGTTCATGCTATGGGGGCTGGGGTGGGAATCGAACCCACGGCTTTTCTTAATCAGAACTCTTTGCTCCGAGCTATAAATTTTAGTTAAGACATTTTTCGGTATTCATATCAAATCTTTATAAATTTTCAGGTTCAGATTAATTGATATAACAATATAAATTATTACGTAGGTAAGTTTACCTTGGGATATTTTTACAAACATGCCTGCAGCCACCGAATGACTCAAAACCTGAGCTGCCTGAGCTGACTAACTTTCATCTTTTCTTTGCAATTAGGGTTAAGGTGATCCTTCCTCAGTGATGGAGCAAACACGAAATTTGGATTTACATTATCTCAGTCATAAAAGTCTTGAATGTGACTCCACGTCTTGGCAATGCCTGTAAAGAAATAGAACTATTTTTAGAAACCAAGGATTTTTTTCTTGTATTACCTATTTATTTATTTAACAATTTTTGTACACTAGACATCACAAACAACACATAAGATACAATGTACAAAGGATCTGCTTATTTCATAAATGAAATTTCTTCCAGCAGACCCGCAATTTTCTATTAATTGATATCTTCTAGACAAGTTTTTATTGTATATTGTTTAAATAATATCTAACTGGCTTATTCATATCTAACTGGAGTTCCAAATTTTTAATTTATAGGACAGTAAGGAGTAGAGTATGGATGCATTGGTGGTGCTGTGGACTCGGCACTGTCCTTCTTATCGGGAGGTCCGTAGTTCGATCCTGCCATGTACCAATGTGTCTTTCGTTTTTCGAATTTCATATGTACATTTGTCGATGCTCCTATGGTGAAGGAAAACATCATGAAGCAACCTGCATTCATCTATAAAGAAATTCAAAGGTGTATATGAAGTCAACCAATCCGCACGAGGCCGGCATAGCTGACTTAGGCCTTACTACCCTAACCCTTGGGTAGCCTCGAGCCCCTCAGTGGGGACATATATTATGAGCTGTGATGATGATGATGATTGTAAGGAGTTGTAGTTTATAGTACAGCTTGCATAGCAATTGAAATTGATAATACAGACTTTATCCATAGTGCTCAGACTCGGACATTTGGATGGAGTGCAAGCACTATTGATAAAGTATGCTGTCTCAATTTGAAATGTAAAAAAATTGGCATTATCAATCAATAAATGAACCATAGTCACACCACTGAACTGTCTAAATAATCATTATTAATATGCAACAAGAGCATCAATAACTATCACAAGTCTTAGGATGGAGTGCACTCTCAGGACTCAGCATCCACACATTGAATGCATAAAATGCTAGAAATATTTATTTTAACACAGATATAAACAGGTAGGATATATACAAAAGCTATTTTTATTCACCTTGTCAAAACCAATCATATCTGGAACAGCATGTTTGGATAATCTCTTCTCTTCAACATTAATAAAGTCAATAGTATATATAATCTTATAATCCTTTGCTCAGCATATAATTTACGTTGGAAGTCCACAGATGACCAACTGTCATTTGGAAAACAATACTTGGCCCACATTTCACATCTGAAAAAGAAAATATTATGAGCGAAAGTTCATTTATCATTACGATATTTAATCTACGGAATTTAGAGACTATTATTATTTTGTTCTTGCAGTAACGCTAATAGAACTCAAAGAAGTGTTATCTTTTTTATTGTGTACATAACCGCTACCGCTTTAACAGGGGTCTTTTCTGTCTTTTTTTTATTGTAGCATTTAGTCGTTAGAGAGGATAACCATTACTGCTAGTGTCAAGTGCCAGGATAGACAGTTTCATAAAATAATTTCGCGAATATTTAAGGTAAGTTTTCAACGTCGTTGTTTGACAACTGCGATGAAGGCTTGTTGAATACCTAACAAAAAAAGGACGTGGCAATGTCAGAAGTATTTAAACTGGTCAATTTCAACACTTACCGTCGAATATTTGTTGTTCCTGGCTTTGGAAAGCGATATAGTATAATGTTTGCAATTCCATCATCTTGTGGTGAGATTCCACACTTGAGACATTTTCTCTTCAGGTTATCAGGCATGTTCCCTGACAAACTATTGTTCAAATTGACACGTTTTAGAGTCACTGTCTCAGGAAAAGCAATTAAATCTAAGTAACAACACGAAAAAGAACTCAAGTTTAACACAAAAATCAAAACAAGTCACTGTCTCCAAACGAGTCTATTTCTCATGTAAAAACACAAAAAGACACTATCAAGAAAAGTCGTTATCTCAAAAGCAAGCACACTTCGATATTATTGCGTAAATTCGGAATGGAGAAACAAAAGGAAAACAATTCATGCGCCAGAAATATAAATTCGGCCATATTTGTTGTGAATGTATGTTGCCAGTTCTAACATTGACTTTACATCCATTATCCATTTAATAAATAATCTTCAAACTCAAGTCTTTCTGGATAATTTTAAACAAAATATACTTTAAAATATTAACTTTAGTTAAATAACGCAGATTTATGTTTTAAAAGATGTTTATCATCAGAAAATATGGTTAACATCTATGAATCTTTTGTTATTATTTACTACCATTTTAGGATTTTTAGAAACATGTTTTTTGAGGTAACACTCGATGTATCCCTAGTAGGTATGTCTCATTGCGCCAATAGAAAAGTCGACCGCCCCGAAATTAAATATTATTAGAGTGAAATTTAATACTTAGGCCGGATTCAACCAAACTCGTGTAAGTTTTTACACGAGAGTAAGCGCTGCTTATTCTAAGGGAAACCTGATTTTGCATTTTACCAACGACTAATCTAAGAATAAGGTATCTACACGCGAGTAGATAATAACACGGGCGATTTTGGCGGTGTGAAAGGTTAATCTGAGAGTATAACAGCTGTCAAAGTAGTCACTTTTCAAATTATCCTCAATTTTGTTTATTCGTAAATATTATTGAGTAAGTATTTTCAAGAATAATTCGAAGAAGATATTTATCAAAACCGCTCCACGATGGAACGTTTGAGAAATATTATAGAAGAATCCGACAGTGATGATGAATATGTGTCAAGACGTCCAAGGTGGATCAAGGATAGAGCCAATCACTTTGATGATTACTATGACCACAACTTTGCTGTAAGATTTCGTTTATCCAAGGAAGCCACTCTGTATTTGTTAGCTAAACTTGAACATATATTGAAATAACAGAAAACGCAAACGGGCAACCAAACATTACCTACCATTAAAAACTAGAAATTACATGTTGTCAACTTGACATTTCACTGTATTATCCTACAAAATTGAATTGTTGCGGCATTTCACGTTATGCTAGAAGAAACAATAATACATGCATTTTTGTAGGTTTATAGTTTCATTCGACGTTCATTCATCAACGAAAGTATTACAATACCGAGTTTAGCGTACTCCTCGAGTACGTTGGAAAAACGCAAACGAAGATATCCAAGAGTAAATTCAATGAGTAAAATTATTCCCGTGATAGTTATACTCGTGTAACTTCGTATTTGGTTGAATCCAGCCTTAGTAGAATAAACTGATTTTTTTTTTTTAATTTTGTTTATCCCATTTGGGAAAGGCAAAGGCGTCAACCATACAGCCTAGTCTGTATGCAATAAACTATTGTTATTCATTCTTCTTTTGAATTCACAAATCGCCAAACGTAGAGGTTACATATTCATAAATTGCTTCAAAGCATTTTTCAATGGAAAGAAGTTTTTGTAAAGAGCGCGGTAGATCTTGCTGGTGTTTCATTATTTTTGAAATTTCTTCTAATAAAATGTTTCTTTGCAGGGCAAAAATTGGACATTCGTAAAAAAGGTGATGCAGAGATTGAGGTAAGGTGGTGTTGCACCAGTTGCACGATGGGGAAGAAGTCATGCCTAGCCGGTACAAATGGTCATTGAATCGACCGTGCCCAATTCGCAAACGGCAAATAATAGTAAAAAATCTTCTGTTTATGTAATTGTGTCTATTGAACCAGGGTTGTTTTATTTTATTATTTATTTCTCGATACCACTTCCCTTTTATGAGCAAAGTACTATTCCAGTGTTCTTCCCATAGCTTCAATATTTCTTTCTTGATTAGAGCTGTACAATCAGTATATGAAATTGGTATGTTTTTTATAGGTACGTCTAGAGTGTTCATAGTTTTGGTCAGTTTATCTACTTCCTCGTTTCCATATACACCGATATGAGCTGGAGTCCAAAATAATATAATGTCTATTTGATAATTTATTTTTAAATGATGTATCTGATCTCGGATATTATATATTAAATGATTTGTGACTGATGAAAAGGAAGGATTTCTCAAAGCCATCAACACACTCATGCTGTCAGTAATAATAATCCATTTTTTGTATTGGCTGAACTGTTGAATGTAGTTAAGAGCTACAATTATAGCATTCGCCTCAGCAGAAAATATGCTGGCATTTTGGCACATTTTAAAACTATGTCCAGTTTTACTACCTGTATCATACATAGCTACTGCAACACTTACATTCGTCTTTGAACCATCTGTATAAACTGATCGATAATCATTATAAGCCTGTAGACTTTCGTAAACATCATATTTATCTTTAAAATCTTTATGTAGGACAATATGAATGTCACAGAATTTACTAGCATATGAGCCACTATAACAATGTAAAGTAGTACTACAAAATATATTACATTGTTCTTTTAAACTTATAAAATGTGAGAAATTCTTTGAAAGAAAAGTGTTAGTGGAACATACATTTAATTTATTTAAAAGATCGTTATTCGAACGTGATAAAAGTTTAAAAAGAAATTTAAGTTTTAAAAATTCAAAGCGAATAACCATTGGTGGTAAATGACATTCGACCTGCATAGAATTTATTGGGGAAGTGTTCATAGCACCTAGTATTAATCGTAAGTTCTTATTCTGTATTTTATCAATAACATCTATGTATTTTGGATCGGAAGCGTAACAAAAGAAAGCATACTCAAAATGACTTCTGACCAAAGCTTTATAAAGCATTAACACAATTTTAGGATCAGCACCCCATTTCAATCCAGTAACGGACCTAATTACATTAGTGGCTTTTAAAGCTCTGCTCACCAAGCAATCAACATATAAATCCCACGTAAGATTTTCGTGAAAAATAACACCCAAGAATTTAACTGAATTATCAATAGGCAAAGTATGATTGCTGTATGTAATATTAATTAGAGGTAGAGAACTGTATTTTGGGCAAAATATTACAACTTTACTTTTTAAAAGGCTAACATTTAAATCAAGTTCTGAGAAGTAATCTGCCAGCTTCACTAGATTATTATTTAATGTTAATTGAATATCTAATACATTAGTACCTTTACAATAAATGACAAGGTCATCAGCAAACTGAAGATTGTTGACTAAATTATTATTAAGAATGGAATTTAGTTTTCTTATATACAAAATATACAGAATAGGACTCAAGATGCCTCCTTGACATACACCTTTGCTCGAAAATCTAGGGCCTAAAAATTTATTATCTATTTTGACATACACTTTTCTATCCGTGAGAAAAGCATATATCCAATAAGCAATTTTTACAGGTAAGAAAGATAATAGGGATTCAAACAAAATACCATGATTAACGTTATTAAATGCACCTTCTATATCAAAAAACACTGCTATTGTATACTCCATATTCTTTTGAGCTGTAGTGACGTCCAAAAAAAAATGTGCTAAGCTTTCTTGAGCCGAAAGTCCTCGCCTAAACCCAAACTGGTTTAAAGGTAAAATTGAGTTCTTTTCTATGAAGAATTCCAATCTTTGTTTGATTAGCTGTTCAAATAATTTACCAGCACAAGACGTTAAAGCGATAGGACGATAAGAATCGGGATGAGATGCAATTTTTCCAGGTTTTAAAATAGGAACCAAGCAGTCCATTTTCCAATTAGGAGGAATTGTGCAATCTTGCCATAAAATATTATAAATTTGTAAAAGCTTATAAAGATTGTCAGTGTTAAGTAGCTGAAACATCTTGTACGATAAACTATCTAATCCACAAGCAGTGTTTTTTCTAGATTTCAGAGCTGCAGTTAATTCGTCAAAAGAAAATGGATCAGTGAGGAATGACTGATTATCTGGTAAACTATTGTCCTTCACAATTGGCCTGTTATTTTGCACAAAGTCAGGCGTGTATTTACGTAAAAAATCACTGACCCACGAAAAATCACTATTTTGCTTTTTATATGTTTTATGTGTAAGTTTTCTCATGTTACCCCATACTACTGAAACTGGTGTCAATCGATTTAATTTTGTACAGAATTCTATCCAACTACTTAGTCTTTCTCTCTTAATGGTAAGTTTTTTAGCAGCTTGTAATCTTTTGAAATTAATATATTTTTCTTGAGAAGGATTATTCTTAAAATCAAGATAGGCTTGCTTGCTTTCCTGGACAGCTTTAGCGCAATTACTATTCCACCAAGGAACTGTTCGATATTTTGATTTTAAGTATTGAGTAGCAATGTTACGTGATTCGGACCGAGAGGTACGAGAGGGAATTTACTTTTGTGCAGCTGTCAAAATGATTTGACAAAAAGAGTTGTATGAATCTATTGGATTACTAATAGGGTTACATTGAAAATTATCTAAATCCTTATTAACAATTGAAGAATACAACTTCCAATCAACTAATCTATGATTAATGCGATTGTTAAAATCATTTTCATCCTGAAAATTGTTTTGAGAGTTAAAACATTGTGAACTACTATTGAATGTAATCTTAGTAAATGTTGGCAAATGATAACTGCCCAATGGATCGTCGTGTACTGACCATTCGCAGCGAAGAGCTAATGAAGGAGATACCATAGTCAAGTCCAAACCATTGGGTCTCCAAGAATGAGAACCGACAGTTGTGACCTGACCATCATTCAACAAGACTAAATTGCATTCATCTAAACACTCAAGAATATCCTTACCTCTGGAATCCGATAACGGACATCCCCAAATTGAGTGATGAGCATTGAAGTCACCAGCTATAATCGTCGGCCTATGGAGAGAATTCAAGAAATGTTTAAACTTATTTTTAGAGAAACTGGGAATACAATTTGTTGGACAATATATACTGGCTATTGAAATAGTGTTCTGATTTAGTTCTAAATGTATTACAATTGTTTGAAGAGAGTTGTCAAAATAAGATGTTACTTTTTGATATTTTAGTGATGTATGGATTAAAATAGCAACACCATTATGCTTGTTGCCACAGTCATTACGTTCAATATGATAACCTTTGATTTTAAACTGCTTCTGAGGCTTTAGCCATGTTTCACATATAATTGCGATATGAATAAAATGGTCATAAAGAAATTTCGTAAAAATAAGTTGATTGCTTAATAAGCTTTGAGCATTCCACTGTACGATATTCAATTGATTGGGGGTGAATTGTGGGGATTTGATTGCTTACCAAAAGTATTTTTTAAGACCTCTAAAACACTTTTAGAATTTATAGAAGTATTTTGAGTATTATGCAAAGAAACACATTTAGTTATGGTTTTAACTAATAATGAGAGACACTTGCTGTCAGTATTGAGCAGTGTAAACAAATCTAAATTATTTTTTGTCTTACTTTCTAATTTGGGAAAATTTAAAGGATTTGTAATATCTGCATAAGAAGCAGGCTTATATTTATTTCTATTTTCAATGATTTTCTGTTTTTTAACTGGGCATATTGGAGACACACTAGTATGATTGCCATCACAATGAATGCAAGTAGCTTTTTCGATAGAAACTGTACAAGTCTTATAGTTATGATTTTCTTTACATATACTACATTTTTCAGAATTTTTACAATATTTTGCCAAATGTCCGTATCTCAAACATTTGTAACATTGCTTAACTGGTGGTATATATTGAGACACATCATGTCTCCAACCACCAATATCTATATGATTTGGCAAAATGGAAGTGGCAAATGTCACTATTACTGTAGTTGTAGGTTGTAATATAAAACCCTCAGTCACATTTATTTTTTTCATTATTCTTTTTATTGTTATTATTTTTTTTGTACTTGTTATCATAGTAAATATTCTCTTGTTTGATATAATGGTAGGTACATTTCTTATAATTCCGGACACCTCAGTTGTAGCAGCAGGAATACTGGCTTTGAATTTGTATTCTTTCAAGAAGGTATTATTATTTAAAAAGGCATTCGCCAAGTCTGGTTTTTCAAAATAAATACCTATCTTAAACTTATTGATATTTCTTAAAAATTTGACGCCTTTGTTAAAGCGCTTTAAACAAGTTGACAAAGAAAGAAGATCTCTTGTTCCAATTGGTTTCTGGATGTCTGATGACTCAACAAAAACCACAAATTCAGTGCCGCTAATTTCTTCCGGATATCTGCGTATATAGTCAGTAACATAATAAGGCTTGTACCTATCTGCATTGCTTATTTCTTCATCACTGTCCGAAGAGGACATATCCGTTTCTACCAACCTTACCTCATCTGTCTCCCTATCTGCATCACCAGACTCCGGTTCATCCTCCTTTTTTTTTCTTTTTCTCGAACTCCGCTTCCCCATATCTGCTTATAATATTATTTAATGCCTATATGTTATATACCTCTTTTGTTTGTGTTTTATTAAGTAACTGACTACAATTAAAAAATTACAAATAAAATATTTTAAAGAGCCCGCCTTTACTATGTGAAGTTCCCGCGCTTTTTTCAAGAATAAACTGAAACACAAGTTGTTGTATTATTAGTTTTTTTTTTGCTTGTATATTGGCTCGCACGATTTGTGCATTTGCCACTACATGTGTTTAAAAGGTAGGGAAACGTTTCGTGGGATAAAAGGTTATGAGGATTCGGAAAGGACATTCCACTTTTTGTATGGAACGTGGAATTTTATTCTGAACCTTTTTTAACCAGTTTAAAAATTTATGACGGAAATAGAACTTTATGAGAAGGATGTTTATCCATGAATATTAAAAATATTAAGGCTGCATTTAGGAGAAAAAAATTAAAAATGTTTTTTTTTTATTGTTTCTTTAGCAGGGCCACATTTAGTTTTTTTACTGGCAATTAAAAGGATGTCATTGTCAATGCCACTGTAGCTGTCGTTTTGACTTTTGTTTATTGTTTGTGTGTATGTGTGTAACCTTCCTTCCTTTCACAAAATAGTATCTTTTATTTTCTACAGCTATGCTCAGGTTCTTGATTTTACATGTCATTTAAATATTGGCTTGCTAACTGGACTAAGTTTTCTCGTAATTTGAACGTACGAAGTAACCAGACCCAAGAATTGAACAACAAAATGTTATACTTCCAGGTTACAGTCGCACTCCTGATACAACTTCTCATTTTTTTTTGTACCAGAGTGCTATAATTTGGAATGTCGAAGGGTACCATTATATTTAAGAAAGAAGATCCTCGGGGATTGTAAAATATTCGTAAAGTAATGCCAGAGTCTGTGAAAATCACATGAGTCAATATGATTTTGCATTTTTACGGTAATATAAGTTCACTGTATTGTTTACACCAAATAATTCATGCTTGACTTACTAATAATAAAATCAAAGAACAGAAACTAATTGAATTTGAAAATATAGAAAATTCCACTGATATAGTATGGAAATACTGGACAGGTTTAACAGTCACACAATTTGTTTTATTGTTCTCTTGCTTAACTCAATTAGGTGAGGTTTGTTTAAAGCCTAAAAAGGCCTTAGGTTTATATTAAGTCAGACTATGGGCTAAGGAATCCCTTTGCAGAATTGCTTCTCGGGTATGCATTTCAAAAACTCATGTTTACTTATATAAAAAAGTGTTATTGCTTCAAAAATCAATATGCACCTTTACATTTAGGTATAGCCCATATAAGCCGGGAAAACCTGTGCAGTAGAAATCTAACTATACGTTATACTCTTTGGGTCTGATTCAAACAATTCCATTGTTTTATTAGAGGTTACTAAAATTTTACTTACAAAAGTCCTCTAATTACCTATTTCAAAAGAAATCTTATAACTTACACTGCTAGCTGCAGTAAGCGACCAACCAACCTGGTGGTCAATCTATTTTAAATAGGGCATTAGAAGCCATCTTTGTACATATTGGTGCTTAAATTCCATACTTGAATATGTTCCCCAGAATGAAAATATTCAATTTAATTTTAATCAGTCTTGGAACATATTAAATTAAGCAAGCTAAGTCATATTTTGGGGAACATATTCAAGAAAATGATCCATCACATGAGACTGCTGATAAGAGGAAAAATCAAATGAAATCCATGAATTTAGGATGGGCTCCGCACCAAACTCATATAACACCACTGGCTCAATTTTGAAATGACGTACTAATGAGGGAAGATGTTGAAATTGAATAAATAAAAATTACATAATTTCTGGATTTTATTTCATACCTGCAACCAGTTTCTATATTACAACTCTTTCACATAGTTTCCACTATTATAATTATTCAACACTTCATATTACATATTTTAGTACCCATGATAAAATCGAGGGTATGTAGTCATATAGAAGTAAAAATCCAGCTATATATAGTATAGATATTTACACTTTGAATTAGCATTATAGTAATCTTAGAGAATTTTGCACTTAGTTGACTTCATTAATTAGCATTTGTTTTGTAAAAAATCTTTTGTTATTGAAATAGTAAAACTGTAGCATTCTTAAGAACAGACCAGTATAGTTTATTTATGTTGATATTTCATTACTGTGAGGTAGGTGCTTATCCTAAGAGTAGGCAGAGTAAAACAGGTATCACACACTAGACACTACAGCCAGGGGCTCATCCTAACAAATGCTGCACAAACACACTGCTACAAAGTAAAGTATAGAAGTCATCTGCCACCAACCAATGCATTTATTGTGCTAGATTTCATTTTAATAGCATGGACCTATTGATTACATGTATCATTTTTTTGGTCAGAGTCAGAGATGCTTGTTTGTTACCAGCAGTGACCTGCAATGCTGCTAATTTGCAATCCAATTCAATATGTGGTCACCTGGGGGTTTATTGTCGAAGGAAAAATCTATAACGTCTGCGCTGCCTTTAATTTGACAGTCATTGCGGCAACAACACAAGATTGTGCACTTCCTAATAAAAAGTATTGTGATGTATTGTGATTGCTTAGATTGCGATCACTTCACTTCACTTCTTTAGGCAATGGCAATCGGTCGCGATTACAACCATTACTGCCAAACTCAAGTTTAGGATAAAACACTGTTTTTAGAGTTTACTGTGTGTAATAAAGCCAAAAGTATTGATTAATTTGTTTTGGGTTACCTGCAAAGGGACAAAACAGAACGTCACAATAACATACAACATATAGCACAGTACGGTTAAAGTTTAACATTAAAAGTGGAAACGTATTTACAAAGGATTTTTAAAATGGGATAATTTAACATGGTTAAAAGTGACTTGACATTGATAGGGCGAGGAATATAGGGAGGTAACATATCATATAGGGAGCAGGGATTTAGTGAACAATTAAATAGAATGTGGTCAGTTGTTCCTTCCTCGGTGCCACAATCACATAAAGGAGAGTCCCGAATATGGATTTTATAAAGATGGAGGGGGGTGCAAGAGTGTCCAAGTCTTAATCTGCTTATAATTGAAGTGGTACGTTTGTCAGCACAAGGGTAATGGCAAAACCATGGTTTCGCTGGAATATCGGGTTGGATGTCACTGTAGTATTTACCCTTAAAGGTCTTAGATTTATCCCAACATTTCTTCCAGTCCAGTCTTAAGGTCCAATCTAGCCAAAGAACAAAGGTCGTACAAATAAACTTTGTAATGATCGTTACAGCCCGTAAGAACCGCATCCTTGGCAGAGGCATCTACAGCATCGTTACCCACTATACCTGAATGGCTAGGAATCCAAGCAAGTGCAACAGAAAGGTTACTTTCAAGGCAATCAAGGAGCAGCTGTTTAATTTCCAAAATAAGGGGGGATCTATTTTTATTTAGGAAAAGGTTGGACGATAATGCTTTTAGGCAGCTAAGGGAATCTGAAAAAATTATCGATTTTTTGAATTTATAGGAGTAAATGAATTTTACTGCCTCATATATTGCAAACGTTTCTCCAGTAAATATAGTTGAAAGGGAGGGGCATTTGAAAGTTAGAAATATATTATGTTTTGGAAAATATACAGCAGCTCCGACGCCATCAGATGACTTAGAAGCATCTGTATAAAAAATCTGCCAATCATTCCAATTAGTATTAATTTTCGTTAGAAGTAAAGTGTTGGCTCCAGGAGAATACTTATCAATATCTAAATCCAATATAATATTTGGTTTGTATAAAAGAGCATCAAAAGAAACTGTTGTTAAAATCGGCAAATTTAATTGGTGAAAATTAAAATTATGTTTTAACAATTTATGTAGACTTTTTATTAGGCTTGGGAGATCTTTGTTTGACCAATAACTATTGTGGGGGATGATGGAAGACAGGTGTTTTAACTTGGGGATCAGTGGGTGTTTCAAATTTTGAAAAGTTTTATATAAGTAATTATCACTGAGAAAGTTTCGGCGTAAGCTCAGTGGAGGATCGACTGCTTCGACCTGAAGCGCATTAGTTGGTGACGATTTCATGGCTCCAAGTATTATGCGTAGAGCCTTGAACTGGATTCTGTCTAGAGCTAATGAAGCTTCTTTATTACAGGGTTCCAAGATTATGGATCCATATTCAAAAAGGCTGCGAACTATGGCATTGTAGAGAAGCTTCTGGGTACGAGGATGCGCTCCCCACCAAACTCCTGATAAACATCGTAATATATTAAGGGATTTTTCGGCCTTGTTTTTAATGTAATTTAGGTGAGGTTTATAGGATAGGGTTTTATCTAAAATAATACCTAAAAATTTAAATTGTGAATTTATTGGAATCGATTGATCACAATAATTAATATCAATATTTGAATAGGATCTCTTTCTAGTGAAAAGAACTGTGCTACTTTTGTCAACTGAAATGTTAAGGCCATGGTTATGTAGCCAGTCTTTTAAATAGAATAAGGCCTGGTTGATTTTATTAGCTGCATCTTCTAAGCAGGGGGAGGCAGAATACAAGACAATATCATCTGCATATTGTAGTATGTTGCAAAAGGAATCTACAGATTTATCTAAATCACATGTGTAAATATTGTACAAGGGGGGACTCAAAACTGACCCTTGCGGAAGGCCTTTCCATATTTGCCTTGGAGATGACAGAGCATCATGGGTGCGCACTTGAATTGATCTATCCATCAGCAAATTACAAATAAAATGTGTAAGCCTCTCTGGAATACTCAGCTGATGCATTTTCTGCCTGAGTACCGGAAGAATCACATTGTCATAAGCTGAGGAAATATCTATAAATACTGCAACTACAAATTGATTTTTAGACAGGGCAGTCCTTATGTCTGTGGTTAGAATAGCTAAATTGTCCATGGTGCTCATTCCTTTCCTAAAACCGAATTGAGTGTTACTAAAGATATTTTTATTTTCAACATACCAGACTAATCTTCTTTTTAGTAAGTGCTCCATAATCTTACAGAGGGCGGAGGATAAAGCAATAGGGCGATAAGACTCAGCCTTGGAAGGGTCTTTCCCTGGTTTAAGTATGGGGATGATCAGCTGATTTTTCCAGGAACTGGGGACAGTACCCGAGTCATAACACCTATTTATGAGGTCCAAGAACATTCGCTTAGTAAAGAGTCCAGCCTTAGATATAAAGGAGTATGGGACACCATCTAAGCCAGGGGATGAATCTTTTAATTGTTCAAGGACTGAAAGAAGCTCATCGTTGTTAAAAGGATGGTGAGAGATTGTCGAAGAGTATGGAGATGGAAAACAATCTGCATTAGGTACATCCAATGGGGCCAATTTTCGTTGGAAGTCTTCAATCCAGGTGCTGTAATCATTGGACTCTGGTGGGACTGAAAAACAACCTCTAAATCGCTTGATATATTTCCATATTATTGTAGGTGGAGTACGAGGAGATAGATGTTCACAAATATTAACCCAGGCTGTCTTTTTCTTTTTTTTGAAGAAACGTTTAGACATTGCAGTAATTTTTTTTAAAGAAATGAAGTTTTCCATTGACATTTCATTGCAGTACCGTGTCTCTGCCTCTTTGCGGCGCTTCAGCATCTCAGTGCACTCTGAGTCCCACCAAGGTGGAGATACTTTAGCTCCAACTTCTTTGTCCTTTTTTAAGGGAATATTATTATCTGCTGCCTTTTCCAAAGAGGATAAAAAAAATCATAGTCCTCTTGGAGACTGTTGTTATTGCCTCTGGATGAAGATAAGATATTGATATCAGAGTCCGTCGCATAAGAGTCCCATTTGGCAGCACTGAGTTTATATTTTAGTAGCGGGGGAACTGATCTATTCATGGCCACAGGTAAGGACAAAGTAACTGAGATAGCATAGTGATCGCTACCAAATGTTTCTGGAAGAACCCTCCAGGATGATCGGAAAAGAAGATCTGTGGAACACATGGAAAGGTCAACAGCACTGGCATTAGTATTTGGAGCAGTGCATCTGGTTGGGGAACCATCATTCAGCAAACATATATTCATGGTGTCCATAAGGTCAACTAAATCACAAGCTAGGGAGTCATAATGGGGACCACCCCATATGAGGTGAGATAGATTAAAATCACCCATGATTAGAAATGGACTTGATAGATTGGAAAAGAGACAATGTAAGTCTGAAATAGAAATTATATTAGGATTAGGGATGTAAATGGATAAAATCGTTAAATTAGACACTTTAGCAGCAACAGCGTTAATACCTACAGGAATAATTGGTAGAGGAATGCGAGAAAAAGTAAAATTCTTATTTATTAAGATAGCAACTCCAGCATACCCGTCAACTCTGTCATCCCGGAGACAGGCATATCCCGGGACTCTAAAATTAGAGTCAGGAGAAAGCCATGTCTCAGAGACAGCAAAGACAGCAGGTCTGAATCTATTAATCATCTCTAAGATGTCATGTTTTTTATGGCGGATGCTACGTGCATTCCATTGTATTAGATGGAATTTTATTGATAATGTCCATTAGCTGATTAAGTTTATGAGCAACGTTGGGCGGTGGGGAGATATCATTAAATTTGTCCATAATCTTCAGAATTATAGTTAACAGAGATTCTAAGTAATGGATAGATTGAGAATTTAATGGGGGATCAGTGACTACAGAGGGTGGAGACCTAAACATTACCCCATTATTAGGTTCTGGGGGGTTATAATAATTTGTCAGTGAATTATGGATATCTGTATCATAGCCTTTATTTTGTAAATGGCGTTTAGCAGTGACTGGCGTACGGGATGGCGTTAAATGTGAGGGACGCGGTGTTAGAGGGGAGTAAACAGGTCTGGGTGGTGTACTTATAGGGGAAAGGGTGTGGGGTGAGGAAGTATTGTTTTGAAGAGATTCCCTGACAACATTTGAATATGATTGCCGAACTGACGGGAAAAGGTTAGCTGCTTCTGCGTATGGAATATTGTTCTGAGACATAGCATTTTTTATTGATTTTTGTCTTGTGTGTTCTGGACAGGATCTGTTGGTGGCGAAATGTCTCCCTGAGCAGTAAAGGCATGTTGCTGACTCTTCAGAGACGGTGCAATCTATTCCTAGGTGAGACTTAGAGCAGCGGTAACACCTGGCATGGGACCGACATTGATCTTTAACATGTCCAAATCGACAGCAGTTGTTGCATTGAATTGTTGGGAGTTCGTAAAATTCTACTGGAAGAGCTGTATAGAAACAAAATATTTTAGATGGGAGAATTTGACCACTAAAAGTAATTACAACAGTGCGCGTTGGGATCCACTCTGGGGCCCCTTCTTTATAAATTTTCCTATTTAGACGTCTTGCTTTGAGGATATGACCGCAACCTTCTGGAATTTCAACATACTGGACAAATTCTTCCATAGACCACTCTGCTGGGACGCCGCGGACAACTCCCATACGAGTGATGTTAAAGGATGGGATAATCGCGGTAAAGTTTTTGGTAGCCAGGATTGGATTGGCAATGAAGACATTGGCATCATCACCGGTAGTAAATTGGACTGAGATGCGATTTCTACCTACGTTTTTAATCCCCTGTTGTACAATATTTTTAATATTACCATTAACTAAGAGCTTCCCAAAAAGAATAGGGTTAATTGTGGTACCAGCCTTTGGATGCGGTTCTGTTCGGGAAACATGTACTATAAAAGGACCTTTATCCGAGTTAGAGTATGTTCGAGTTTCAGTCAGGCTTGGGTGTTTAAAAATATGTTGGATTGATTGTGATGGAGTATTTTCAGACGGATTGATTTTATTGGGGATAGCTGACGTATCTTCAACATTTATTCTTTTTCGAGTAGCACGAGAGCTGAGGTCGACATCAGAGGTTACGCTTAAGTTCTCATCAATGGATAAAGGCACCTAGTTAAGGCCGGGATCAGGTGGTTCGGGTGAGATCGACGACATTGTCGTCGACCTCACCTACGATAAAAAAAAGCACACAAAAAACTTACACAAACAGGAAAACTTCACAGATAAGCAAGAAGTAACACAAAAACTGAGACAAAATTGATAGAAATCCAAAAATTTTGCAATAAACTCAATTACACGTATTTACACCTTGGCAACCGAGTTGACAGTCTAGATTGCGATCACGATCATTAAAATCACAAAATTGAAAGAGGCTTTTTTGACGCTGTCACTTCTGCAAGAGAAGGCAAAGGGAGCTAAGTTCATACAGCCATGTTTTTCGTAAATCTTGATAAAACGTTAAAAATGTAATTTATGTGAATTTTAGTCAGAAAGTCACTCACTATCACATCGTTTGTGCGCTTTTGTTACTTATTTATTCGTTTGTGACACGTTTCAGTAACTTGTCATTGGTTTCCATACAAAAATCGCTTTGTTTTACATACTATGAAAGTCAATCAGAAAATTGCTGTTTTTTTGAATTTGCAGGCCTAAAAAAACCTAAATATTATTCTAAACCCTAGATTTTTGAGTACTCTTTACAATAATACCTGAAACATGTTGGTTAATAAATAATTATATTCTTAGCCCAAAAGAGGACATTTCCTTTCGAGGAAAATTAGGATCAGATATATATTTTATGTAAAAAATTATTAAAGTAATAAATATTATTTAAAAGTATACATCACATTAACAAACAAAATTAGGTTGTAAACATATAATTTAAATGTTGATATTGTTGTTCAATAAATGATTTGCTATAGCTTGGTATATGTCATATTTCAAAGACTGTAATAAGGTGGATATATTTATCGGGAGAGGAACACGTGAGGATAAAAGAGCAGACAGGAAAGAGGAGCAATCGAGAGATGGGCAGGAAAAAAACATATGGTTTAAATCCCCTACATCATTCCCACAATCACACAAGTTATCATTAACAATACCTAATCTAAAAACATGTTGCGGAGTACAAACATGTCCCAATCGCATTCTTATAATGATTGAAGTAACTTTTTTACAAAATTAAAATTTATGGAACCAAGGCTTAGATGGTATACAAGATTGTATACGTTTATAAGATTGACACTTATTACTGTTCTGCCACAAATCCTGCCATGCGTTATCTAATTGAGTTTTGGGCAAAGAGAGGAGATCATGAACAAAGTTCTTAAATGGGAACATATCACCACAACTCACAGCTTCCTTGACCAGTCTGTCCGCAATCTCGTTCCCAGGAATATTCTTGTGACTTGGGATCCAAGCCAGCCCCCATAGCACGTCCACCAAAACACGATATGATAAAGCGATTTATCGCGGTGAACTGTCAAAATACGACTAAACCCTATTGTATTTTGACAGTTCACCGCGATAAACCGCTTTATCATATCGTGTTTTGGTGGACGTGCTAGGCGGGCTGCATGACTTCTAAGTCTAGATCCTGACATTTTTTTAACAATGATCTGCATTCAATGATAATTGGAGTACTCATGCATGATTTAAAAGGAAATTTCTGTAAAGCTTGTAAAGCACTTTTCGAGTCAGAAAAAATAACACTCTTTTTAAGTTTCATCAAAACTATATATTCGAGGGATTTCAACAAACCGAAACATTCCCCGTGTTTACGCCTTTACTTGAGGGTTTGAGATGAGGAGCTGCTCGGAGATGAATAATGCGAAGTCTTCGTGCTTAACAGTATATTTCGTGTGGTCGATACAAAAGCGAAGATCGTTAGTCTTATAAATTTGAAATTGGCGAAATCATTTCAGTTTGCGCGTGTTGCCATATAATAAAAATGGTTAGTGTTGGGAGGGTTAAAAATCTAATGTACATAAAAATAATACAGCTCTGTGGAGCTGTCTATGGATGAGGCGTTGAGAGATAAAGGGTCTTCTGCGTGAACACCCCGGTGAATACGGAAGTTTCAGGTGGCAATTAAATTTTTTGAACAATTTTAAATTGTTGATGATATACTCCTACTCCTACCGTGCTCACTGGTGTATGCTTAGATGCATCACAATAAATATAATGGTAGTCAGGCCAATGCAGATCAATAATAAAATAAAGGTCATTTTTAGATGCCAACTCATTTTTGGATATATTTAAATCAAGAAATATTTTCGGAGAAATTGTCAATGCATTGTAATTAGTACAAAACAGTGGCAAGTATTGTGACCTATGTGTAGGAGCATGAAGAGAAAGAATTTTTTTAAAACTAACAATTAAACAAGGAAGTGATTTATGTGTCCAATATGAAGATTTTTCAATCTTTTTTAACAAAGTCTGTAATTTTAAATATAAGGGATGCTTAGAAAATTGTAAAGACCGATAGAGAAATCGATCACTCAAAAACTGCCGTCGTAAATATAAAGGTGGTTCTACGCATTCCACTTGCAATGCATTTATTGGACTTGATTTCATTGCGCCGGTAACTATGCGAAGAGCTTTAGATTGAATTCCATCTAGTTTATTTAAGCCAACTGTACTACATGGTTCTAGCAGAAAGCTTCCGTAATCAAAGACTGATCTA
Source organism: Schoenobius gigantellus (assembly GCA_963935595.1). NCBI lineage: Eukaryota > Metazoa > Arthropoda > Insecta > Lepidoptera > Crambidae > Schoenobius > Schoenobius gigantellus. Next base: position 26,256,199 of record OZ012542.1, read on the forward strand.
ATACGAGCGTTATACAAAAGTTTTAATGTTAATGGATGAGATCCCCACCAAACTCCTGAGAGACATCGGAGAATATTTAGAGAGCGTTCACATTTAGCTGCAATACTATAACAATGTGCTAGGCCAGAGAGTTTAGCATCTAAGGTTACACCTAAGAATTTTATTTCATTTTTAACAGGCATGGGTTGATGATTATAGTAAACAGATATCGGAGGAGGAAGACGAGCTCTGGAGAACAAAACCACAGAACTCTTAGATACTGATAACTCAAGACAATTATTGTCTAACCATATGTTAAGGTGCGTTAATGCATTGGTTAGTGCAATAGCTAACGACTCAAATGATCGACCTGCAACATATAGCATTAAGTCATCAGCGTATTGGAGAATATTTGCACAAGAAATAGAATTTTGTAGGTCAAAAGTATAAATGTTGTATAACAATGGGCTTAAAACAGAACCTTGTGGGAGACCCTTAAATACTACTCTAGATTTCTGATTATTATCTGTCAAACTTATTTTAATCTGTCTTTCGAAAAGAAATTTTATTATAAAATTACATAACATTGGAGGTACATCTAAAAGCATAATAGCCGTAACAGACGATCCGATTTGGTTGGAGCCAACCGCCCGACCCCAACCAAATTGGAACGTGTGTACGGCTGTCGGCCCGACACAATTATTATTAGCTTGTTGGATGCTCGACGGCCCGATCGCTCATCCGACAAGTAGGGACACGACAAAAGACAAAAGTATCGATACTTTGTGGTTTAATTTAATTATGTGTGCTTAAAGTAATAAATTAATAATTTAGTAAACTAAAATGACTCGACTGCTGTCCTGTCAAACCACAAAGTAGAGAAAAAAATATGTTGCAAAAATTTTGTTTTACTTTTTGTTTGTGTTTTAACAGACATTACCCTATTTATGAGTACCTACCTAATATAATAAACTTTAATTTGTGAATTTACAGATGCTTTTTTATTATTGTTTATACACACCTACTTAATTTGTTGCTGTTTTCAAGTCACTGACTGACGTTGAAGTACTCTTCACTTTGAATTTGAAGTATTGATACTTTTCTTTCAATATTTTACGAGTACGATAATTTTTTGGATCTTTTGGATTTTATGTTCGGGATTTTTATGATACCGATCGATAGAGTAGGATCACAGGAAATAAATATTTCTAACAAACATTACCTCAAAAAATTTACCATGAAATCTATCTGTACCTATTTATTTATTCCTTATAAACAAATTTTATAAACTTTATAAAATATTAACAAAAGGTGTTAATTTATTTGAGTTTCGCAAAGACAAATTATGTTTTTGTATTGGCCAAAATAGTATTTTGTATCGATATCGATATAGGTACATAATACTTTTTAGGGCATCCCTAATGTTGGATTGCCAACCGCGTCGGACCGTCTGTAGGCGCGTCGGCTCCTCATTTGGTTGGATCACGTTGGATCCAACCAAATCGGATCGTCTGTTAGCACTTTAAGTTTACGGTGAAGAATACCTATATTTACATTATCGTATGCAGCATTATATCCAGGAAAGCTGCTAATAAAGATTCATTGCAAGTAAAAGATAGTCTGATATCTGTTGTGAAAATTGCTAAACTATCCATGGTGCTTCTGCCTTTTCTAAAACCAAACTGTGTAGAAGATAACAGGCCCTTACTTTCAAGAAACCATTCAAGTCTGTTTTTAACCAAATGTTCAGCAATTTTGGCAACAACAGATGCAAGAGCGATGGGTCTATATGAACTAGCTTCAGATGGAGGTTTTTGAGGTTTCAAAATCGGAATTATTTCGTAACATTTCCATGAAGAAGGAATATTACCAGATACCATGACGGAGTTAATAATCTGTAAATAATGAAGTAAGGAACTGTCACTTATATGTGAGAAGAAAGAATAAGGTAGGGTAGATTAGCCTGTTTTCGACCAATTAGTGGAGTTGCCAACTTTGGGAATAAAAACATGTGTGTTCTGACATGTATTTTGTATCAAAATTAATTGTGGTAACTCCTCATATAGTCTATTTTTATTAATTATATATTTTATAATAGTCAAATTAACAGTTTTATTTATTATTAAATCCAAGCGTTAAATTGCCGATTTTACCAGTTTTCGACCAAAAATTCTAGTTTTCGTCCATCTGTTGAGACGTCCGTCTATCAGTTTTCGACCAATTAATTAAGAAAGATTTTTATGAATAAAAGTATGATAGAATATATATTTTTTTTAAATTAAAATACTAAAATAATCAGCTTTTAATATTTATTAAGACTGTGTCTATTTGAACCCGGGTCATCATCATCGACCTACACTCGTCCACTGCTGGACATAAATATGTCTCCCCTAATGCACGCCACCGCTCCCGATCTTCGGCTACTCTCATCCAGCCCACTCCAGCCAGCCTACGTATATCGTCATCCCATCTTGTCGCAGGGCGTCCCACAGTACGTTTTCCGAGTCGCGATCTCCACTCAAGCACCTTACGACTCCAACGGCCGTCAGTTCTGCGGCTCATTAGGCCAGCCCACTGCCACTTCAGTTTACTAATTCGGTGGGCTATGTCGGTGACTTTGGTTCTCTGACGGATCACATCATTTCTGATACGGTCTTTTAGAGATACTCCGAGCATAGCCCTTTCCATAGCACGCTTAGCGACTTTAAATTGGTGGACTAGTCGAGCCGTGAGTGTCCGCGTCTCGGCACCGTATGTCATGACTGGGAGGACGCACTGGTCGAAGACTATCGACTTAAGACACTGAGAAATGGGTGACGAGAAGACATGTGAAGCTTACGAAATGCTGCCCAGCCCAGCCGAATTCTTCTGTTGGCTTCCCTCTCGAAGTTGTTTCGGCAGTTGAAGAGTTTGCCCTAGGTACACATATTCCTGTACAACTTCGAGAGATACTCCATTTACTACGACCTGTCCCAGATCAACGAGCTCGTTGAACATGACCTTGGTTTTATCCAAGTTTATCCGGAGACCGATGCGTTCGGAAGACTCAACCAGGCTGCTCACCATCTCTTGTAAGTCTTGCAGGGTTTCAGCCATAATGACGACATCGTCCGCGAATCGTAAGTGTGAGATGCACTCGCCATTTATATTAATGCCACGTCCTGTCCAGTTGAGCGTTCCGAATACATCCTGCAGCGCAGCGGAGAAGAGTTTCGGTGATATTACATCCCTCGGCCTCACACCACGTCACAGGAGGATAGGCTCAGTTTAAACATTCTGGACGACGACGACGTACTCGTTGTCCAGAATGGTTGGAATGCAACTCGGAGTTCGATATATCGCCAATTAATTTGGCACCTCTGCAAAGACTCTAGAACAGACGGTCTCGACGGAGTCAAAAGCTTTCTCATAGTCCACAAACGCCATACACAGGGGTTGGTTATACTCATTGGTCTTATGTATAACCTGCCTTAATGTGTGAATGTGGTCTATGGTGCTATAACTCCCTCGGAACCCGGCCTGCTCCGGAGGTTGAGCTTCGTCAAGTCTTCGTGTAAGACGGTTCGAGACGACTCTTGAAAACAACTTATAGACATGGCTCAGGAGTGAAATTGGTCGATAGTTCTTCAACAAAGTCTTGTCGCCCTTCTTGAAGAACAATACGACTAAACTCCATGTGCCATGCCTTAGGAGTTCTCCCGGAGAGAAGAATAGAGTTAAATATACGCTGGAGCTCCTTCAGTATCGGCTTGCCAGCAGCTTTCAGAAGCTCCGTTGTGACTCCATCCTCCCCGGGGCTTTTCCATTTTTAAGTTGCCCAAGAGCCTTCTGGATTTCGTCTAGGCTGATGTTTGGGAGATCCTTCGTTGCATGGCGGGTTAAGGTGGCTCTTGGATCCTTTTCACTCTGTGCGGGACGGGGTGAGTGCGACGCGTATAGCTGACTGAAGAAGGTGCTAGTGCAACTTCCGAAAGAATCTCCGATTTCGAAGCGACGATTTCTCCGTTTGCTTTGGTCAACTTCGTCAACGGGTCCTAATCGGACGTCTCTTTATTGCTATTCAAATCCAGAGTATGAAAACATACAGTTTTAATTCAGATTCATGTGGTCACAATATCTAACCATTTTTTAAGGAGGGGGTAATCTCTTTTCGATTCGACAAGGGACTGAAAAGCTGACAAGGCCGCCCCAAGGATATGCCATTGGACTCGGGTATTAACCCCATACCTGGCTAAACCACCCTCCAGCAACTTTTAACTCCATAGAGGCACAATCAGGATCGGCGTTAGCCATTCCCCGAGTGCGCCCACTGCAGACTGGCACGACGGTGAGCCAGCATCACTGACCCAAGCGCAGGGCCTTACTCTTCGGAGGGGTCGCCAAGTGCCCCAGACGGGCAGGCCAGGGGTAGAAAAGTAATGTGTCCCAACCGGTTGTCGGCCGGCCGGGCCATTTCATCCCCAGCTTGCTTGAATATTACTAATTAAATTTTAATATTTTTGCAATGAATTTCTAATTAGAATGTATAATAATATTTATGAAATAGCTTTAATTAACTTTAAACTTTAACTAACCAAAAAACGGTCGATAATTGGAATTACACTATAGGTAGGTACTTAAAAAGTAAACACAATAAAAATGTATTTTGATTAAGAAATGGGAGTTAATTAGAATTCATTGAAATAGTTTTGAATAATTAATTAAATTCTTTTGATTTTAGCTAAACGAAAAAAGGTGGTCGGAAACTGGGATGATTATACCATATTTCAAATTTTCGACCAACAACATTGTTTGTCATATTCAGTTTATAATAACATAGTAAAATATTGGACGAAAATTGGCCATTAGATAATATATGTAAATAAAGCTCACATTATCAAATTAGATTTAATATCTTTCCATATATTTTAAAACAACATAGAAATCTTATTTGTAGGTGCCTTACCTAGTTTTCGACCACCCGGTCGAAAACTGAATTTTTTGAGTAAAGCGTGTACCCTTTCTTGACCACCTCGTTTCATTAATTTGGTCACGAAATTTACGTTAAAATCTAATTAATCCACACAATAAAGGTCATAAACTAGCTGCACAAACAATAAATAATCCAATATTACTTAAGATTAATTAAAAACTTACCGTACAAGTAGTGGAACCTTACTATTTTTTTCTTAATATTCAACGCATGTGACGCTGTCCGCTGCTAACCTCAGACAAATAATTGGTTAGTTTTCGCAGCTTTCGTTCAATTGTTCTAGTTTGTGTGTGTGGGGGGGATCAATGTATTCAGGTTGCTACTTGTTAATGTTTTGGTGATGCAAGTATACCATTATTACTATTTTTGATCATTTAACAAGGGAGGACCGTTAAATTGTCGAAAATTGGCAGTGGTCGGGAAACAGGCGCATCTACCCTATACCATCATCGCCTGGGGCAGAGTCTTTAACATAAGAAAGGACACCTTTCAGTTCATAAAGGCTGAAAGGACAATTTATGTCACTAGTCTCAGAATCATGAGTGGTATGCTTTGGCAATGAGGGAAGTTGTAATGGAACATAAGGCGGAGCTAACTTGTCAAGAAATTCATCTGCAATACTATTATCAATGCATCGGGGCGTTGATTCATTAAAAGCTGATCTAAATCGGCGTAGGGTAGATGCGCCTGTTTCCCGACCACTGCCTATTTTCGACCAATTAACGGTCCTCCCTTGTTAAATGATCGAAAATAGTAATATTGGTATACTTGCATCACCAAAACATAAACAAGTAGCAACCTAAATACATTGTTCCCCCCCACACACACAAACTAGAAGAATTGAACGAAAGCTGCGAAAACTAACCAATTATTTGTCTGAGGTTAGCAGCGGGAGAGCGTCACATGCGTTGAATATTAAGAAAAAAATAGTAAGGTGCCACTACTTGTACGGAAAGTTTTTAATTAATCTTAAGTAAAATTGGATTATTTATTGTTTGTGCAGTTAGTTTATGACCTTTATTGTGTGGATTAATTAGATTTTAACGTAAATTTCATGACCAAATTCATAAAATGAGGTGGTCAAGAAAGGGTACACGCTTTACTCAAAAAATTCAGTTTTCGACCGGGTGGTCGAAAAATAGGTAAGGCACCTACAAATAAGATTTCTATGTTGTTTTAAAATGTATGGAAAGATATTAAATCTAATTTGATAATGTGAGCTTTATTTACATATATTATCTAATGGCCAATTTTCGTCCATTATTTTACTTTGTTAATATAAACTAAATATGACAAACAATGTTGTTGGTCGAAAATTAGAAATATGGTATAATCATCCCAGTTTCCGACTGCCTTTTTTCGTTTAGCTAAAATCAAAAGAATTGAATTAATTATTCAAAACTATTTGAATGAATTCTAATTAACTCCCACTTCTTAATCAAAATAAATTTTAGATTGTGTTTACTTTTTAAATAAATACTTCGAAAATTCGAAAAGTCATGTTGGTCGAAAATTGGGTACCTACTTATAGTGTAAAATTATTCCAATTATCGACCGTTTTTTGGTTAGTTAAAGTTTAAAGTTAATTAAAGCTATTTCATAAATATTATTATACATTCTAATTAGAAATTCATAGTAAAAATATTAAAATATAATTAGTAATATTCAAGCAAGCTGGGGATGAAATGACCCGGCCGACCGACAACCGGTTGGGAGACATTACTTTTCTACCCCTGGCCTGCCCGTCTGGGGCATTATTGCACTTGGCGACCCCTCCGTAGAGTAAGACCCTGCGCTTGGGTCAGTGATGCTGGCTCACCGTCGTGCCAGTCTGCAGTGGGCGCACTCGGGGAATGGCTAACGCCGATCCTGATTGTGCCTCTATGGAGTTAAAAGTTGCTGGAGGGTGGTTTAGTCAGGTATGGGGTTAATACCCGAGTCCAATGGCATATCCTTGGGGCGGCCTTGTCAGCTTTTCAGTCCCTTGTCGAATCGTAAAGAGATTACCCCTCCTTTAAAAAAAGGTTAGATATTGTGACCACATGAATCTGAATTAAAACTGCATGTTTTCATACTCCGGATTTGATTAGGAATAAATAGACGTCCGATTAGGACCCGTTGACGAAGTTGACCAAAGCAAACGGAGAAATCGTCGCTTCGAAATCGGAGATTTTTTCCGAAGTTAGCACTAGCGCCTTCTACAGTCAGCTATACGCGTCGCACTCACCCCGTCCCGCGCCGGATGAGAAGGATCCAAGAGCCACCTTAACCCGCCATGCAACGAAGGATCTCCCAGACATCAGCCTAGACGAAATCGAGAAGGCTCTTGGGCAACTTAAAAATGGAAAAGCCCCGGGGGAGGATGGAGTCACAACGGAGCTTCTGAAAGCTGCTGGCAAGCCGATAATAAAGGAGCTCCAGCGTATATTTAATTCTATTCTTTTCTCCGGGAGAACTCCTAAGGCATGGCACATGGATTTTAGGCGTATTGTTCTTCAAGAAGGGCGACAAGACTTTGTTGAAGAACTATCAACTAATTTCACTCATGAGCCATGTCTATAAGTTGTTTTCAAGAGTCGTCTCGAACCGTCTTACACGAAGACTTGACGAAGCAACCTCCGGAGCAGGCCGGGTTCCGACGGAGTTAAATCACCATAGACCACATTCACACAGTAAGGCAGGTTATACAGAAGACCAATGAGTATAACCAACCCCTGTGCATGGCATTTGTGGGCTATGAGAAAGCTTTTGACACCGTCGAGACCTGGTCTGTTCTAGAGTCTTTGCAGAGGTGCCAAGTTGATTGGCGATATATGTTCGTCGTTGTCCAGAATGGTCAAACTGAGCCTATCCTTCTGTGACGTGGTGTGAGGCCGGGGGATGTAATATCACCGAAACTCTTTTCTCCGCTGCGCTGCAGGATGTATTCGGAACGCTCAACTGGACAGGACGTGGCATTAATATAAACGGCGAGTGCATCTCACACTTACGATTCGCGGACGATATCGTCATTATGGTTGAAACTCTGCAAGACTTACAAGAGATAGTGAAAAGCCTGGTTGAGTCTTCCGAACGCATCGGTCTCTGGATAAACTTGGATAAAACCAAGGTCATGTTCAACGAGCTCGTTGATCTGGGACAGGTTGTAGTAAATGGAGTATCTCTCGAAGTTGTACAGGAATATGTGTACCTAGGGCAAACTCTTCAACTAGGCAGAAACAACTTCGAGAGGGAAGCCAACAGAAGAATTCGGCTGGGCTGGGCAGCATTTCGTAAGCTTCGACATGTCTTCTCGTCACCCATTTCTCAATGTCTTAAGTCGAAAGTCTTCGACCAGTGCGTCCTCCCAGTCATGACATACAGTGCCGAGACGTGGATACTCACGGCTCGACTAGTCCACCAATTTAAAGTCACTAAGCGTGCTATGGAAAGGGCTATACTCGGAGTATCTCTGAAAGACCGTATCAGAAATGATGTGATCCGTCAGAGAACCAAAGTCACCGACATAGCCCACCGAATTAGTAAACTGAAATGGCAGTGGGCTGGCCTAATGAGCCGCAGAACTGACGGCCGTTGGAGTCGTAAGGTGCTTGAGTGGAGACCGCGACTCGGTAAACGTAGTGTGGGACGCCCTGCGACAAGATGGGATGACGATATATTTAGGCTGGCTGGAGTTGGCTGGATGAGAGTAGCCGAAGATCGGGAGCGGTGGCGTGCATTAGGGGAGACATATGTCCAGCAGTGGACGAGTGTAGGTCGATGATGATGATTAGGACCCGGGTTCAAATAGACACAGCCTTAATAAATATTAAAAGCTGATTATTTTAGTATTTTTATTAAAAAAATAATATATATTCTATCATACTTTTATTCATAAAAATCTTTCTTAATTAATTGGTCGAAAACTGGTCAACAGATGGACGAAAACTAGAATTTTTGGTCGAAAACTGGTAAAATCGGCAATTTGACGCTTGGATTTAATAATAAAAAAAACTGTTAATTTGACTATTATAAAATATATAATTATTAAAAATAGACTATATGAGGAGTTACCACAATTTATTTTGATACAAAATACATGTCAGAACACACATATTTTTATTCCCAAAGTTGGCAACTCCACTAATTGGTCGAAAACAGGCTAATCTACCCTATATTACGCCAGACAACTGATGGTGGTATCTCTATATAGTTTGTGTATCTCTATATAGTTTGTGTGGTGATGTATCCGGAGATAGTGAGAGACCGAATTTTTTCCAACCTTCCCACTTTTTCAGCTTTAATAATTTACGTGTTTCTTTCATTATATTAGTAAGAATATCAAAATTTTCATCTGTTGAATTTTCTTTATATTCTTTCTCAGCATTTTTTCTTTTTTTCACAGCCTGGGAGCATTCTTCATCCCACCAAGGAGCATTTTTTAAAGGAAACACTTTATCAGCTGCTTTTAATAATAAAGAGGCAAAAGAGTCAGCAGTCAAAGAATGATTGGAAGAATATTCAGTGATAAGTTTTTCTACTTGTTCTTTGCATGTATCCCAATTAGCATTAGTGAGTTTATATTTTAATCTAGGTGCCCTTTTCTTATATGGCTTATTATTAAAAAAAGGAAAGTTAATTAAAATGGGAAAATGATCACTACCATATGAAGATGACAGAATGTCCCACGTGAGATACGATGATAAAGAAGGTGAGCATATGGAAAGATCTGGGACACTTACATTTTCATGAGGGGGAGTACGGCGTGTGGGTTCACCTGTATTCATGATACACAAATTATTGTCATCAATAATTTGCAAAATTCTACCACCATAATGATTGGAATTTCCACTACCCCATGTTTGATGTTGAGCATTAAAATCTCCCATCAAAATAATAGGCTTAGGAAGCTGAGAGATAATAGCCTGTACTTCATCAAAAATAGAAGAGGAGGGATGAGGAATATATATTGATACAAAACAAATATTCTTAATTTTGATAGCAATGATAGAAAAATCAGGGCTGTGTTCTGGGACAGGAATGTGTGAAAAATATAATGGATTTTTTATTAAAATGGCAACACCACCGTAACTATCAGATCGATCTTCTCTAATACAGGCATAATTATTTATTTTAAAATTGAAACCGGGCCGCAGCCAAGTTTCTTGTAATGATATTACAAAAGGATTATATTTATTTATCAAATAATATAAATCAGTTTTCTTATTGTTAATGCTTCGACAATTCCACTGTATTATTATGGACTGTTGATCCATAATTAGAATTAATAAAGTTATGTTCAAGCAATAAATTAGAGGCAACGTTGGACGGTTCAGAAATTTTTGTTTGTGACAGAACATTTAATAAGGCTACAATTAAATCTCGTGTAGATAAGTTAGCAAGTGAACTATTATTACAATATCCACCACCTGTTGAAGATAGTGGGATATCATAATCTTTAATTAAAGAATTATGAACTAATTTATCATATCCCTTGTCAAGCCTTCTGGGTGATCTAGTCTTAAATACAGTTTTTTTATATGAATGATTTAACATATCATTTTTATTTTTTTCAGTCATATGTTGAGAAGAAACTGGCATAGAAGATAGAACATCAGCATAAGACTTAGTGACGGGAGGATGCATTTTTAGGGCTTCTGCATATGAAACACAGCTTTTTGCCATTGTTTCTTTTATACATTTTTGGCGAGAATATTCCGGACATTTTCGACTAGTTGCATAGTGTGACCCTGAACACAGACAGCATACAACATCATCATCATCAAGACTACAACTATCGCCTGAGTGACCATTTCCACATTTGAAGCAGCGAGGGGTAGACCTACACTGACCTTTTATATGTCCATACCTGCAACAGTTGAAGCACTGTATAGTTGGGTAAATATATAAGTCGACTGGTAGAGAATTAAAACACAAAAAGACTCTCTTAGGTAAAATTTGTCCATCAAATGTAATCACAACGGTTTCAACTGGAATAAAATAACTGTTTCCATCTACAATATTTTTTTTATTTATCCTTCTCACTTTTAAAATGTTACCACATCCCATTGGTACAGTAATGTTATTTAAAAGGTCTTCTTCAGACCAGTCAACAGGGACTCCTCGCACAACCCCCATTCTGGTTACATTTGATATAGGAATAAAAGCTTTATAATTGTTATTTTTTAATGTTTCATTGTTGAGAAATGAGTTGGCATCTTCATATGTACAAAATGACAATGTTATTCTATTTCTACCTATTCTTTTTAAGCTACCATTAACTATGTTTTTAAAAGAGTGCTTTTTCAAAAACTGGCCAAAAGACACTGGATGAATTGTAATATTGTCATTCGGTAGTGCTTGTATTTTTTGAACATGTATAATAAAAGGAGAAGCATCACTTTGTTCATAACAGTTTCTGCCAATAGAGGGTCGTTTATCATTATTACTAATGAAGTTTTGTGAAGGTGGTTGTGATGTAGGGGACTTAAGTTCAATTTCTACATCTTTGCAGGTTGTGAAATTGGTATTATCCTGATTGATTTCGCAAAAACAATCTAAATTCTGGTTCGCTGAGGAATGTCGATGTCTCCTTTTTCGCTTGTTACATTGCTTACACACTCTGCGAGCTGAAGTTCGTTTACGCTTATTGCTTGTTGAGGCATTTTCTGAACAGTCGGTTTCTAAAAAAGAACCTTCTGTCTCCATTCCCGAGCAATCGATGGTCACAGTGTTAGACACCTGGGGGCCCGTGCCCCCAGGGTCTTCTGGGTCAAACATAAACTTAGTCAATGAAAGAGGACTTACCAAATAACCGAAGAAAAAAACTAAAATACAACTATAAAATGATCACTTATCTGACCCTAATTACATAAAATTAATTATATTAATCAAGATCGCCAGAAAAATCACCCGCCTAATTTGACGTTTCCCGCGCTTTTTGTATTATTAGTTCCATGAACACAACACAGTCATTTTTTTTAATACAACAGGCCAGAAGCCCAATTCACGTAATCATCATTCACCTAGATTGAAAGTTGACCATATTGAAATTGTATTGTGAATTGATCAAAAATTGGTATTCTTCTAACTAAATATTAGAATTAAATCACGTTAAGATTTCAATGTCATCTCGATATAATCGCATATCACAAACTCTATAGAGATACTCGCATACTAGTCATTTTTTGAACGTATTTCGTTTCTAAGTTGCCACAGATTATACCACAAGAATTTGCGTCGTAATGTTGGCACTACGCTAATAATTTTGTATAGCCTATGCTAATAACTGTCTGAAAAGACTTAGGTTCGGGCCAGAAAAGCGTTAAAACGGAAAAAGAATTTAAAATTAAAAAAATAATAATTCATTTATAACCACTGGAACGCTCGCCACGCGAAGCGTGGTGGGTTTCAAAAGCAAAAAGTAGTATATCTCAAATATCAAAGGTGCCGCCATTGCGGAATGACTCACCCCGGCGCGTACGGAGTGTTCAAAAAATTGCGGAGAGTGACATATACTGTCTACAAGAGAACAAAAAATACGTATGGAAAGGTAATTTAATATAGAAGGAACTTATAACAGTTAATTAGATAAGGATTAATAATTAAATGAATGAAGCGCGAAAATGTTCGGAAGGTCGCGGAAGACCCGATTTTTTTAAAAAATTTTTTGCACCAAAACTATTTTATAAAACTTTAAATAACCATATATATTATTATAGCCCTATTCTTGAAGATTATTTTGATATATAATAGTTTTGGGTAATATTATTAATAAAAAAAGAAAAAAATAATAAAAACGATTAATTACGTAATTATATACGCGAGATGCGCACGCGCGACCTCAAATTTAGAAAAAATGCAAAAAATAAATTATTGTGTCTAAAATTAAATAAAAAATACGTATGGAAAGCTAATTTAATAAGGAATGAACTTATAATAGTTAATTAGATAAGGATTCATAATTGAATGAATAATGACGAGAATAGTAACTAAAGTGCTTAAAATTTCAAAAATACTCACTTTTTGAAAAAAACGTTTAGTGTGGCAATGGTATCGATTCTGGCATGATTCTCTAAACCTAAAACTAAATTTGACAACAGTCTCTCCTTGTCATTTTGTATAGAGTATGACAAGGATAGACTGTTGTCAAATTTAGTTTTAGGTTTAGAGAATCATGCCAGAATCGACACCAATATAACACTATAAACTATCATAAACCATACATAATAATGTAGCCCAATTCTTCTAGTTTATTTTGATATAGAACACTCTACGAAAATACTAATACAGACTAAGTAAGTACGCAATAAATCTCATCGGTCATGGAGTAAGAAACGTATGGATACGGCCAAGTAAGTTAAACCGCAGACTATGACAAATTTATTTCAATCTAAGACTAAAAATAAATTGGACATGACCTGTCAACTTATGAAAGAGACTATTGACAAAGGAATAAAGCCATAGAGAAAATATTTTATTTTTCGCGATTTTTTTATCACACCGCGCGGTTTTACGCAAAGGGAACTTGGTACCATAGTACCCAGGTCGGGCAAGAAGATCGAGATTTTGGGGACTATAGTCCCCACGGACGTTCCAGTGGATAATAAAATCCAATAAAAGGAGGTAAACCCCCCTAAAGCAGATTAAACTAAACTTAATTTAGATTTAGTGCTATCAAATTGTGTTTTTTGTTAAAATTTTCGAACAAAAAACTCGATTTGACAGTACTCAAACTAAATTGCCAACAGAATTAACGAGAGCCTTTTTAAACTCTCGTTCACATAGGCTGAAGGCATCTGCAGCAAGGCGATGATTGCGTTGGGTACGTTGTCGGTTGTCGTTCCCTGGCTCTTCGTCTGGCAGTAGCCATGGCAGTTCGGTGTGCCACAAATAAATAATGCCAACGAAGTCCGGAATCGCTCATTTTTAATGGTAGAAATGAGAATCCCAAATTCACAAAAAACCACAAAAACTGTACAAAAACTACTTTGTGATAACTTCAATACAATCTAATGTCAGTATGGTTACGATCAACTTTCAAACTCAATTTTGACATTTAAATAGTTTTCAGAATACCAATTTTCGGTCAGAATCCAAGTCATTTTTAGCAGAATGCCGATTTTAGTGTAAATCAAGTCTCGGTTGCATTACAATCAAATTGCATTCTTTGACAGATCAACGTCAAACTTTTAGTGTACGAGAATGCCATTGTTGATGCAAATGATATCGAGACTAGATCGGAACTGTATTTTTACAAAACAAAACAAACGTAAACAGAAGCCCAATTCACGTAACTAAAATTTTGTAAAAATACAGTTCCGATCTAGTCTCGATATCATTTGCATCAACAATGGCATTCTCGTACACTAAAAGTTTGACGTTGATCTGTCAAAGAATGCATTTTGATTGTAATGCAACCGAGACTTGATTTACACTAAAATCGGCATTCTGCTAAAAAATGACTTGGATTCTGACCGAAAATTGGTATTCTGAAAACTATTTAAATGTCAAAATTGAGTTTGAAAGTTGATCGTAACCATACTGACATTAGATTGTATTGAAGTTATCACAAAGTAGTTTTTGTACAGTTTTTGTGGTTTTCTGTGAATTTGGGATTCTCATTTCTACCATTAAAAATGAGCGATTCCGGACTTCGTTGGCATTATTTATTTGTGGCACACCGAACTGCTATGGCTACTGCCAGACGAAGAGCCAGGGAACGACAACCGACAACGTACCCAACGCAATCGTCGCCTTGCTGCAGATGCCTTCAGCCTATGTGAGCGAGAGTTTAAAAAGGCTCTCGTTAATTCTGTTGGCATTAATTGGATGGAATAGACTAAACTAAATTTAGTTTTAGTACTGTCGTGTTTTTTGTTCGAAAATTTTAACAAAAAACACAATTTCATAGCACTAAAACTAAATTTAGTTTAGTTTAATCTGCTTTAGGGGGGTTTACCTCCTTTTATTGGATTTTATTCTAAATGAATTATTATTAGGTATTTTTTTAATTTTAAATTCTTTTTCCAGGTTTTAACGCTTTTCTGGCCCGAACATAAGTCTTTTCAGCCAGTTATTAGCATAGGCTATACAAAATTATTAGCGTAGTGCCAACATTACGACGCAAATTCTTGTGGTATAATCTGTGGCAACTTAGAAACGAAATACGTTCAAAAATTGACTAGTATGACATTATATCGAGATGACATTGAAATCTTAACGTGATTTAATTCTAATATTTAGTTAGAAGAATACCAATTTTTGATCAATTCACAATACAATTTCAATATGGTCAACTTTCAATCTAGGTGAATGATGATTACGTGAATTGGGCTTCTGAACAATGCACAATTTTTTTTTATATTTTTGGCTTGGCTTCTAGGCCTTTGAGCCATATCATGAACAATCATAGATATAGAATGGAATAGATGGGCTATAAAAGCCGTCAAACATGAGGAAAAGAGATAAACTTATACACATTGCCAAAGGAAAGAAGAAGACGGCATAATTTTTTTGTCTTTGTCACCGTATATAGGTGAAACTGGTAGTGGGGATTGTTTATCACCAGCGTCTGGTGCTAAACAAATACGTGGATGAAATTTGTTGTGTGAAGTATAGCTCACTGTGCAATTATTTAACAGTTTAATTACTGTAATTGTGAACTATTTGAACATTTAAATCATGGTGCACTGCTCCGCTTTAGGTTGTAATAGTGATAGTGCTAGAAAACAGGAAAATATAACTTTTTTTTTTTTTAAAAAAAAAAAAAAAAAAAAAAACGTCGCCCCACACTAGGATCAGGCGTTGGAATCACCCCTATAACTAGCGGGTCGTTAGTGGAGCGGCTCTGAGACAGTCTCCGCCATTTTTTTTGACGCCATTTTGCTTTTGGGTGCATGTGTGTGTGTCGTGTCGTGTCATTTCATCATAGAAGTAGAACGCACACATTTGCATTTCATTTTTCATTATTACATTGTTGGTTTGTTTAAATCTCTAATTTATCTTCAGATTTTATGTGTTTTAAGCATGTTTTTTAAGATTTTTGACACTCACTGTTCTTGATTCAATAACAGTACCTGTGTGTACGAAGGGATTCGGCAGTTTTATCGGTTTGTTTGCTTGTGATTTTCTAAACTTAATAACTTTTTGACCTTTCATTGTTTCATACTATTTCATGCTAATATAGCTGAGCCCACCTGGTTAGCTACCATAATCTTACTTAAGTTTATCAGATCACCATGGTGACAGTACAACTTGTGCAGAGTACAACTTGTTACTCTGATAATCAGACATCCAGCAACTCTCTTGTAGGCAAATCCAGGTGAAGAACGCTTTCATCTTTGGCCTAATAGTTATTTACCAAAATGTATGAAGTTGAACTTTCCCATACTAAAAAACGAGCGAACTTTATATTGTTATGAATCCACTAAAATATTTTACAGACCATCGGCTTCAACAGAGGTTACATTTCTGGATGCACATCAATTTTGAAATCGATAAAAACAACTTATGAACACAGAAAAACTAGTGTTATTTTGAAACACAAATACTTGAAGATGAATATCTTGAGTTGAGTATGCAATAAATAACTTCCTCCAAGTGAAATAAATTCAGGAATACTTAAAAATCCAATAATGATAGGTGAGCAAAGTTGTGTAATATTTTTTTCATTAAATAAACAATAGTTTAAAATTAATTTAATATTATGTTTTCCATTAAATAACCTACACTATGTTGTTGTTCAAAATTACATGTAATTTTTTTTTAGATTGAATGAAAATGAAAAACACTTCTTCTCAAAAAGAGTAGCAAAGCTCTGCTAAAATTGATCTTCTGATGGTGCACATGTCTGGGCGCAAGGTGACTTCGGAAGCATAGAGAAGCTCGATATGTTAGAAGCTTTGGTTACTCACCATGGACCTGAATTTCATTTTATCAATTTTATTAATATGCTAAGAACATAAGCCACTGCACAAGCAATGAACAGGACATGAATAACAGAAAGTGGGCTGTCAAAAGGTGATTAATTTGTTTGTGACATAAATATGTTTGCTTATTAACCCCTTGTTTCTGAAAGGCTAATCAGTGATAAAATTAAATATAGTACATTCAAGATAAGAAAGTTCCTTTGACAAATCGATTTTTTCCGTTTCATGCATACTAATTTCCGTGATGAAAAAAATAATTTATCTCCTTAGGTTATTTTTATCAAAAATGTAATAATTAATTCCACATTAAATAAAAACAAGAATATCAGCCTAATTAAATAAAATTATAATTCTAAAGTTTAAAAATAAAATGTTTGTGTAAAGTATAAGTTCCGATTCATGACTCAAATAAATACTTAATTAAACAAATATTTTATCAGAATTATAAATAATTATATTTAACTGGATGGGATATTTTGGGATGTTGCCTTGATATTAGGACACCTAATTTTTATGGTTGTATCATATAGAATAGCTTTAAAATTAACACTTTTTATTCATGTCAATTTTCTCTCAAGTCTTATAGTTTGCGAGTAAATAAGCTTTGAAAATCACAATAGTCACGACGAAAAAAAAAATGGGATGTTACGTTGCTATTATAACACCTACTTTTTATGGTTATATCAGAAAATGACTAGAACGTGATGAGCAGATCAATACACACTTGTTCACAGTGGCTTTCTATTTCTTGTGTTTAGATTATGAAATCGAAAATTGGTACCAAAGGTTTTATAATTTTTATAGACAAATCAAATTTTCATAATTAGACTGTTCAGCTTAAATCAATATATTAATTTAGTTAAAAATATTTCTTAGAGAAACCTTTGCTTGTGAATTATAAATAGCACCAACTGAAGTCCAAAAATACTTTCTATACTAGCAGCCGAAACCCAGCAGTAATAGCCAATTACATGACACTGAAAATAACTAAGTAAATTTATCTTGCCGTATCAACATAGTAACATGCTTGAATTGTTTTACTACATATACAACAGAACTAGGTCTGTTCGCGAAGGACTATGTTGATCCCACAAACGTGCATCAAGTGTAATACCCAAAAATTTTGTAACTACAATTGATGAGTTCAACGATTCGATTGTATCCACTTTCCTTACATTTGGCCATGAGAATTTAATAAATCTAGTTTTATTTGAGTTTAGTGAACCAATTTGGAACATTTAACTCTGACACAATTATTTAAGAGAATGTGAAAGTTTGATAAACATAATTTTAAAAGCATTACAAAAGGAATGGGTATGCCATTCCTTTTAAATGCTTTTTCAAACTAATTAAAATCATTTATATGAATGAATATCATTAATTTATGGAAAACATTTCTTATTGACCTTAACATATTCATCAAAATTAAAAACTAGATTGATTTGTTTGGTTAGATTACCTACTATAAAATTAATTGCTTTTAATGTTAACTTCTTCAAAATGTATTCAAACGTTTTAAACTATTTGCCATTGTCTGCAGAGTTCAATTCTTCAATCTGAAGTTTTGTAAATAATCAATAAAACAAAATTATTTTCAAAAACAAAGTAATGTCTTATATAATTATCTTTTTTGTATCAACAGGTGTACAGATATTGAGAAGTGGAGAGACTAAGATCAGATGGAGAGGCAGGTTATTTATTTTTACTAGGTTTTTCACTGTTTTTCATTTTAGAGTCGTCACACTTTATACAAATGCTTATTTATCTTTTCAGAATCGCAGAGTAAGCACAGCGTTGCATGGCGGAGAATTGTGGGTTCTAATAAGTTCCATTGTGTACGTTTTTGTCATATTGTATGTTAAATTCAATAAAAAGATAATCGCATTTCGTTGTTTTGATTTTTAATAACCTAAAATATTATCAGAATTAAATAAGTAGATTAGGGCTGTAAATTTATATCGATAATTTTCAGTATGTCGATAATAAGCAGTCGATAGTTTTGCAGCACTATCATTACGGAGCTGTCATTTCACTACGAAACGGCCGCTAGAGGGGTTGATTCCTATCTGTAACAGTAATATAATTTGTGACTAGGATTTTCTCCTGTGTCGTGGGTGCAGTTACAAACATAGAATATCACATGCACATACGCCCAGACCGGAACAAATTTCTGTAGGCCATACAAAACATTTGTCCCGTACGGGAATCGAACCCGCGACCCGTTGCGCAGTAGGTGATCACTCGACCTCTGCGCTAAACGTGTCGTCATCCTTTAAAGGTAAGACCTAAATTGTGTCAATATTAAGCGCCAAAACTATTTTTTAAATTATAAATACAAGTTATATTGCAATATTTTATCCTTCTACTATGGTTCTCAATCATATTATGGGATTAAACATGAAATTTCAAACTAATTATAAGGTTACTATTAACCTAATAAGTTAAGAATGTCGCCATTCAATATGGTCACGTATACAACCAACGCGTATAACATTTTGCCGGGTTATAGTGATACCAGTTGCGCTACTACTATTTTTCCTTGATTCGTAGGTAATTTGTTACGTTAAAGGGAACTCACATATTAGTTTCTGTGTTACATTAATATTGACATATTTAAGTATAAAATTTTGAGCATTTTAGATAACAAAGGTAATTCTTTTGAAGTGAAACTTTCTATTTGCTTGTTTGTCTGTATTTAACAGATTTCCTTCGGAGATAATTACTCGAAACAGTTGGGTTAAAGCTACTGGTCGATTGAATTGGCAGCCAACCAAGCATACTCGAATGTGTTCTAAGCATTTTGAACAACAGTGGATTTAGAAAAACAAAAAAGGCACTTTTCTTGGGAGTGGTGCTATTCCTAACTTTTTTTACAGGTCAGTAACTTATACATATTATATCTACAAAGTAAATCCCTATCAAGCCGAAACCTATATTTATTTTTCACAGACCCAACTATTTGTATAAGGGATTTCAAAATTAATTTTACAGTTTTGGATTAATGACACCAAAATTTTTATAAGAGTATATTAACATGGGTAGGTACCAAATTCTTTTCTACTATTTTGAAATGGTCAAAAATATTATTAATGGTTTGATTTTGGACATTTCCTATTTATATAATTTATTAAACTAAGTCTGACCATTAGTACAGATACAGTTTACAAATTTCTTAATTATTATTTTTAATGTTGTAAAATTAGCACCTGATTTTATTTTTAACCTGTATACATATTGTTTCAGGACGCATCGGTGTTGGATTTCGGTTCAAATTTGAATACGCCCCGAAAGAGAAAAATGCGGCTTCAAATGCTGCGTTTGAAACAATCAGCGAGGTCATCAAGTAAAAAACTACGGGCAGTGCGTGAATCGCTTAGACGATTGGGAAAAAAAGTAGCCAAACTTTAAAATGTGTTAAGTGATTTGAAGTGTAAGTTAATGATGCAAAATGCAGCGAGAAATAAAATTTCACAAATGTGAGGAATCACTGATTGCCTCTGAACCATATACAGGGTTACAGGAAAAGTCGACCTAGATCCGTTAAGGGCGTGTAATACACATCATTTCTGAATGATTTCACTATGGAACTCCCCATCCTAAACTTAACCGTTTTCGAGATATTCGAGTTTTAATTTTTTTTATGAAAATGCCCAATTTTTCGGCTATTTAATTGAATATTTTGAATTTTTTTGATTCTAATGATTATTTTTTCGGTTTTTTACATGAAGAATGAGATGGTTAATGATCTCAATGACTAAAATTGCACGTAAGTTAAGTAAATAGGTCATTGTAGACGATCGAAACTTAAGAAAATAAGTACAAATTATAAAAAAATATTTTTCTTTTCTGGATATCTCAAAAAATTATCATGGCACTTGCTCTGCAGATGTGCTTAAAAACATCTACATTTTATCAGCTATCCAACGAGGTATAACAACCTAGGGTTGTATTTAAGCTCATAGAAAAAAACAGTTGAAAAGGTTCAGGTAGTAGGTCTAACGGGTCCCTCGGCTATTGTCCTTCAAGTTAATCCGGTGCGTGTGAGCGAAACAACTTACGATTTATGCAGGTGAGAGTGAGAAAAATAATGTGCAAAAACAAGTTTGGGGATACAACATGCCCACTGTTTTGTATTTGGTCGTTTGTTTGCTTGCCATCCATTTTAGTCTGCTCATGCGATTCGTCCATGGTAGATGCGAATTATTGTGCTTTCGGATTCCCACACGACTTGGCTTTGTTTCTGGACTGATTTTTCTAACTGTGACTACTGTGCTTGTTTACTGGACTCTGATTTGTGCTTGTGATACTGGACTGTTGAAAATGGCAACATACTCGAACGAAGAATAAGGGCGTGTACTAGACGCCCTTAACGGATCTAGGTCGACTTTTCCTGTAACCCTGTATAATAGTCTGCAGTCAAAGAGGTAGTTACTACGTGCGAAGTTGCTGAAAAAACATATCATAGAAATAAACCTTTTGGAAAGAAAATTACTATGCATTCCCTTTTGCACCAATGCTTAGAAAAATTGTTAAATCAATTTTTTTACTGAAGAGTTTACGCATAATCACTACCCGCTTTTGATGAAATGTATTTGTAAAAAATATTTAAATACGCGAATTCATTGCTAATACGCTTTATTCGATGACAATAACGGAGTTACTGAAATCTAATTTTAGAAAATGTTTATTTAACATTTAATATTTATACATTTTCTAAATCTTCACAAATATTTAGTAAATGTATAAATATTGGATTTTAAATAAATTGCAGAGATAAAGAAAAAACAATGATATTGCCCGCTGTATTCTTAATCGAGCGTCGATCTTCGCAAGGTACCTAGCTGGCAAAAGCTGGAAGTGAGTGGTCGCGGATCGTACTCAGTGGCGAGCACTTATAGAGGCCTATGTCCAGCAGTGGACGCGTGTGGGCTGATGATGATGATTCCTAATATTTTTTCTTATATTTGTAAACATAAGAAAAAATATTAGGAATCATCATTCCATATGATGATTACTGCGTAATACTTATAGGAGATGAAGACTTCCATGTAACAAAAAATTATAATACTATGACAGAGTACATTCGAGAGAAATTATTACTATTGCAACATACCAATATTATTATATGTCTGCCCACGTACAAACTTAATAGTCACGCAAATATATATAATAAAAGAATTGAGGCGTTCAACAATTTATTATATTTAGATAATTTAATACATAAATGTGCTTATTTAATGGATAGTAATAAAGATTTAGAATATTCAACTAAAATGTTTCATAGAATGAGGGGTAACGTTAATAAACTGGCTTTAAATGTGATATTTAAAAATATTAAGAAGATGATTACAGATAATATAGAATATAATTACACAGAAGCAAGTATATTAGATAATGAAAATGATAATACCAATAATTTATTTCGTGAATAAAGATAAATATTATTTTTCGGTATTTCATCAAAATATAGCTGGCGCAATTAATAAATCGGAAGAATTGTACTGGGCAATTAATGACTTGGAAAAGACTGCCAACAATTTATTTAATTTTGGTGCTATGTCTTACCGAAACATTTATTAAAAAAAGAACGGAAAGCATTTTTAACTTGCCAGGTTACAAGATGGCAGCATGGTTTACAAGAAACAATAAAAGAGGAGGATCATGTATATTATTAAAGAAAGAGATTGTATATAAAAAAAATATATTACTGGAACGGATTGCTGAGTTATATGCATTTGAGTGTTGTGGTGTTGAAATTACAGCGTATAATATAATATTAGTTTGCATATACAGGACGCCAAAAAGCGATACTCACGTATTTTTTAACAAACTGCAAAATTTACTGCATATGTTTGCATATAAATATTCAAAGAAAAAAATTATTTTGTGTGGAGACTGGAACATTGACTTACAGAAATCAAATAATCAGTCTAGAGAGCTTATAAGTATATTTAAAAATTATAACATGAATTCATTCATCAATATACCAACAAGGGCGTCATCGTGTATTGATCTTTTTTTCAGCAACATTAAATTAGCTCAAGGTAGGATTCACCATTTGGCCTTATCAGATCATGATACCGCTCAGAGTTTAACAATCACAGTTAAAAGACTACCACAAATAACATCATGGTTTGAATTAAAAAATGACTACAGTTGTCGTGGCGGTTTATATGAACCGTTATGCATACAATAGGTTACACGACATAAGAACAAAACGGATTAATAACTTTAAGGAGTAACATAGGTTGTTCACGAAGTATCGTCTTATCTATACGTATTGAGAGCCATACTCGATGGAGCGGGTCATACGGCCCGCTTTACTCTCTGCACGGAAGCCGAGAAATTCTCAGTAACG